>OY365776.1:42179732-43546237 GCA_959347405.1 Napeogenes sylphis | reverse complement strand
TTACATAACTTAAATCTTTTTTTAGCCCCCAACCCAAAGAAACACCTTCTTTTGGTTGGGGGTTATAAATTTGACCTGTGTATCTGTGTATTTGCGTATCTGTGTGTCTGTCTGTGGCAACGTAGCAGACAAACGCGTAGACGGATTTAGATGAGGTTTTTTTTAATCGAAAGCTTGGTTTGTCGAAATAGTTCTTAGCTATTTTGGGTTGAAATATAAGCAGTCGTTGCCAAGATATGGAACTTTTACTGGTACTGGTGAATGGTTTTTATACAATATTGATAGTAAAAACCTCAACAAGTGAAATTAGTGTTCTCATAGATTTATTTCGTAAATCGCGGTGAGTGCGAAAGTGATCCCGTGGTGTCCTATTATGACGGCGGCGGCAACCGTCAGGTTTAGTGAGGTTTATTTGGTGCAAAATATGCATGATGTTTAATGTCGTTTTAGTTTTCTTTTGGTTTTAATAATTTAGCTTTCATAGATTACCTTAATAGTTCTAGAAAAATTAAACTTTGTATATAGAAAGATTTTGTTACAAAAATTGATAGTGCTTAAAAGTATAAAACTTTTAAGATTATATTGTTTTTAGCATCCTGACTACCTTGACTGACTTTACCTTAAAAACCTTCCTTATATATAATGCAATATAAATAATCCCTGGGTCTGGGGTTACTAGCATTGAAAAAGCGAACAGGAAGGACCTCCAGACTCGAAAAATAAATATCCTATGACACTTAATAAATTGTCCCGTATTGAAATCAAGTTCCCTAAACTTGATTCCACTATCAATGGCCAATAGACCAACAGGCCGTCGAACTGTATGAATTTACATAATATTATAAGAGTTATTTTTTAAACCATTTTCAAAAAGTAAGCAAGCAGTTGCCTGCTGATAAAAACTTGTTAAAAATTTAAGCTTTAAATCTATTTGTCTACTAAAATGTGCTAACGCTCATAAATTTAGCTTGTTTGAATTTTGAATCATTCATTTGTGTGTACATAAATAGGAATTAAATATTTGATGATATGAATTGGAGCTTGATGTTACACGTAGCTATAATCCATCTTTGTAATTGGTTTTGTGGTTACAATCGACCGCAAACAGTCGGACCAAACTGGTTGAGTACATTTTTATTTACATTTACATTTACATATTTTTAAACCTGCGGACACAATTGCATATTAGATACAATACAAATGGTATTGGTAATATGGTTTAGTATTTTTATGTTAGGCAGCAAATTAAAAATGTCTTTGCTATGGAAAAAGCTCTTCTAACTGAGAAATATATAGATAGGTAGGTACTTGACCAGCTCCGTCGGGGTAGGCTGGAACGAAGGAGGCGGGATTACGCCCGCAGCCTCCTTCCCCATCTGTGTGGGAGTGGAGGGCAACCTCTCTCACCTACCATAGGCCTACGCCGTGAGGGTGCCGCCGGGACGTCACGGTGAGTGCAAAAGCGATCCCGTGGCGTCCCACTAAGGCGATGAGGTCAAGCGTTGCTTTTTGTAGTAGGTAGCCTTTGAAAATGGCAGCGTCTTCTATATTGTCGGGTAGTCCCACCTTACCCATTTCCATAGCTTTCCTGGCCGACGGGAATCCGTAATGCATTATTAGAACGAGAAAAAAAAAGGTTCTTCATCACAGGAATAAAACAACGTATCTATAGTACAGCGTATATTGGCGGACTGATATAACGCCAGCATTGAGAAGCTCACATGTAATTTTATTATATACTATATACCTACTTTTTATAAATATTAACAATATACATACATCACACCTCCCTTCTTAGATTATAATATATGAACAAGAAACAAACACACATCAAAATAAGAAAAAAATATATAATATAATACTTTAAGAACACTACAATCTGACGGCTGGTTTTCGGGTTTGCTTTGAGAGCTGCTGCGCTGAAAGCCCACCAGCCCCATGGAAGTGGCGGTGATGAACTTCATAAAGATAAAAACTAAAACCAGCTCAAAATCTACAAAACCTCAAAAAAGAACAAAGGCAAAGATGGGAATAGTCAGATTGCCTTGTCTTCGTCTTGCGGATGGACCACTGAATCACTTCATAAATGCTTTCCTTGAGTTTCAAGATTTAACAAAAGAAACTAAACAGGCTAACTCAATACCTCTTGAAGAAATACTTCAGGCCTTTAAAATTGGAAATCGTAAGGTCTTGCAGCTGAAACTCAAGGAAGCAGATGCAGCCATATACAATAACCAAACAGCAAAGATTATTCACGGCAAAATGGCAGCATACAATGCGACCATATGCACTCGTTGTGTGATTTCGTTATGTTGGATAAGGCAGAGATGAAGCGAACAGGGAAAGCCAAATATACGATGCCATCTAACGACGCAATTGTTGTCACGGCCCAATGCACCGAGACAATGCTAGAGGATATGATCCTAGCTAGCTTATTAACAAACTTCGAAGCTTGGACCGTCCCAATACTAAACTGGATAAAAAAAAAACCACGTGGATAATATCACACTTCGACGCGGAGAAGGACGTCATCGTTACAACTACAACTGAGGCAGCCAAATATATAAGAGAGAAGATCTCTCAGCGTATAGGCGTCGAAGCAAAAAGTCGAGTACGTACGATGGCCTCTGTATTAGCAAATGGATTCAAAGAGTCAGAAATCACCGTTTCATGGCAACATCTTTTCAATGTTTATCTATACTGCAAAGTTAGAAGCATTGGCAACTTTATTTATCTTAAAAAAATTGCTTCTAAGGGACTTGAAGTGCATTTTAGTGCTAAGAAATGCAACATTTATCATGGTAGGATTGCAGTTGCCAGTGCTACAATGGTCAGTGGTGTCTTTCAGCTGGACATGGAATATCAACAGCTGACTAGTGAACGCGAGTTGGCTTCAAATTACTCTGTGAATGAGAGCTGACCAAACATCCAACGATCAGATGGAGAACGTCTGGAGATTGGGAATTTGTGTGAGGTGAAGTCATCACAGCAGTCATGGCGCCGTAGGCTTAACCAGCTAAACAAGCGAAGTATGGATCTACTTCAAAGAGGTTACCTCAAAAACTATTCGAATTGATTATACTCTTAGTAGTTATACTCCTTGTGTGGATTGCATTGAGGGTAAGCAGAGTAGATTACCATTCCCTAAGCAATCTTATAATAGAGCTACTGTGAAACTAGGGCTTATACATTCTGACTTATGTGCTAAATGGTGCTTAATATCTATTAACATTTATATATTATCTTACTAAGACGACTTTTGGTTATTTCATTAAAAGTAAAGATGGTCAAAAAACTTGTGGAAAATTAAACTAATTTGAAAACAAAGGTGCTAAAAACCGATAATGGTCGTGAATATGTTAATAAACAATTCTAGAAGTTTTTCAAGAGCATGGCATCAAGCAACTGATGACTATTCCGTACTCCCCATAGCAGAATGGTGTGGCAGAACAGGTCAATCGCACAATTATGGAGGCAGGGCGATGCATGCTGCAAGAAACTGGAATGGACCGAAGGTTTTAGGCAAAGGCATTAAATGCAGCAATATATATTGAAAACAATTCACCAAGTAAGGCAGTTTGAGGCATGACTTCACAAGAAAAATGGTCAGGTAACAAAGTTAATTTATCTTATTTAAAATTATTCCCTCTAAATGTGTCAAATCTAGAGATGTGCAATTTTTAGACAAGAAAATGTACAAAACTTTGAAAACAATTTAGGAAAATTTCACTATTACTGAAGATGAATCCTACTAATGATGTTGTGGATGATATAACCACAACTGAAAATAATAGCACTAGTTCACCTACCGTAATATATGTTTCGAATTCTTCTAATTCTGGCTCTAATTCTAGCTATGTCGATGATACCAATGATGTGACATGGAATCCGGACATGACTGAGTGTCTGGAAAGTATATAAAGAATCTACAAGCATGGTGGTTGCTATGACAGCTGCAGAAAGTCCCTGTGTAGAACCGCAGACAATAGATGAGGCGCCGTCGGGGCCTGACAAGAAACGTATAGAAACGTATAGAATAAACGTAGAGTATAAGTCATTTGCACAAAACAAAGCTTCAACCTTGACATAGTTACCTGCAACTGAAAAGGTGGTCAAATGCAAGTGGGTTTTTAAAATAAATTTGGATCTGAGAGTGAGTTACTTCGTTATAAAGTACGCCTTATTGCCAAAGGTTTTGCTCAAGAATTTGGGATTGACTATAAGGAAACTTACTCACCTGTGGTACATTATTCTACTATTCGTACACATATTGCCCTAGCAGCAAATTTGGACTTGCATATTGACCACATGAATGTTAAAACAGCCTTCCAAAATAGAGATCTTCAGTTTAAGAAAATACTTAGTGAGCCTTGTGTGTATATAAAATCAGACTCAAATGGTAATCTTACTATTTTAGCCCTGTATGTTGATGATATTTTGATTTTTAGAAAGGATACAGATGAAAAAAAACTATTAAAGGAGGATCTGATGAAAAAAAATGAAATAAAAGACCTTGGCCAAGCTATATATATATTGGGAATGAGTTTAAATCAAGAAGAGAACAAAATTACTCTCGATCAAAATACTTATATGCGAAAGGTACTGGAACAATTTGATATGGTTAACTGTAAGCCAGTTAGTACACCTTAAGAATACGGAATAAAATTTGAAAAAGGAGAACAAACTGATCCTGATTCTAAGTATAGAAGCCTTATCGGATGTATTATGTACATTGCGATATGTACCAGACCTGATATTGCACATGCAGCCAATTTGTTAAGCCAGTTCAATAACTATCATACTGAAACTCATTGGAATGCAGCCAAGCGAATCTCACGGTCTCTAAAAGGGACTATAGACTATAAGATTGTATATGATAAATCTCTTACTTCCATCTTTGGATATGTGGATGCTGATTGGGAATCGAATAAGGTAGACCGGCGCTCTTACACTGGTTATGTATTTAAACTTGATAATGCATTTGCTTCTCTGTTTGCTGATAATTCGCATCTAGACACTGGCAATGCTTCTCCAGCACATCTTCCTCACTGCGGTATTTCAATGCCTGAAATCCGCATCACTAACAAAGAGGTATGAAGAACATGGTGTCGTTTAGTTGTGAACAAAGCCAGTGGTCCTGATGGTATAACAGCCATTCTGCTCAAGACATGCGCAGCTGAGTTGTCTCCTGTACTGAATAGTGCCGAAATCCTGGAAGCTTGCTAATGTGCAACCCGTGCCCAAAAAAGGCAGTCGTGCCGACCCTGTCAATTACAGAACGATTTCAATCACCTCCATACTCTGCAGGATTATGGGTAGTGTATTGAATTCGGGCCTACTAGCATACCTAGAAGGTAACGATCTCCTCAGTGATCGACAGTACGGACTTCGCCATAATAGGTCTACTGGGGACCTCCTAGTGTATGCTATACACATTTTAGGCGAGGCTATCGAGAAGAATGGCGAAGCGGTCGCCGTCTCTCTGGACGTCTCGAGGGCATTTGACAGGGTCTGGCATGTGAGCCTTATAAGCAAGCTTTCAGCGTACGGTATATCTCCTGGTCTGATCGGCTAACGGCTAACGGACTTTCTGAGCCAGAGATCTCTCCGAGTAGTTATCGACGAGTGTTCCTCGGAACCCTTGAAAATAAATGCCGGAATGCCTCGGGAGTCCGTTCTTTCTACAACTCTTTTTCTGCTGCACATTAACGATTTGTTGAATCCCGGTATCTATGGGTATGCAGACGACAGCACAGTTGTAGAAAGATATCTGCCGAGTACTCGGGCTAGTCGAGATCAAGTACAGTCTGAAAGAGAAGCCATGGTGCAACGTTTGAATAACAAACTTCAGGGAGTCTCCGCATGGAGACCAGGCATGCCAATCTTTTCAAATTCATGCCACCAAAACGCAGATGTTTCTGTTCACCGCCAAAAGGAGTCCTTTCACCTTGGCTCCTACTTTCCAGAATGTATCCTTGGAATACAGTGACTGGCTTCAGTTATTAGGCTTAGAGATCTCCTCGAACCTCAACTTTGGTCGGTTCATTGAGTCCAGAGCAAGAGCAGCAAAGCTTGCCGATCTTGCGAAGGTTGCGCAGTACTTTACACCGGGACAGCTTCTTGTTTTATACAAAGCACGGATCCGGTCGTGTGTAGAGTACTGTGGTCACATATTTGCAGGTGCCACAAAGTCTCATCTTGCGGTTCTGGACGCAATTGAGAGGCGACCAAGAGGCTTATAAGCGATGCCGAATTGGTCGAAGCCGACCTCCAAAGCCTTGAACACAGGCGTAGAATTGCTAGCCTCTCAGTATTCTGTAGGATACATTTTGGTGAGTGTGTGCAGGAATTACACAATTTAATTCCCCTTCCATCACCGGAGGTCGCGATGCGGTTAAACGCGATCGGCTAAACACAGGCAGCACAGTGTCTTGTATTAGTCGTGAGTATTATACTAGGATGTTTAACGATCTTCCCTTACAACCTTGTATATTAACTTTAAGATATTATCCTGAGGAAACCGTAAAGCCATTGGGTATGATAAGACCACTAGTTAGATATAAAAATAAAACTGAATTTTTAGGAATACTTGTCATCGAGAAAGGCAAAACGGTCCTTTTAGGGCGATATTGGATAGCAGCATTAAAAATTAAACTGCCAGATTTTAAATAAGATGTCAACAATATAGAGGAAAATAATATTTTTTTGTAAACTGTTCCAGTTCTAAATATTGTGACGTATTCAGGGAGGGCCTCGGGTGCTTCGTGGGCGGTGCAGTGAGCATGCACGTGCGTTCGGTCCGTTTTTATGCGCGCGTACCTGCGTGGGCCTGTGGAGCGCCCGCTGGAACAGCGGGTTAGCGACGTTAATATTAATGTGTTTAATGCCGCCTTTGAAATACGTTCTAGAAATTAATCGAAGCCAGTTCTAGAAAGGCCACGGTCTTTAAGTAAGTTATAGAGAGTTTTTGCTGCTCCCATTTCTACCGCATACAAACTAATTATAAATTTATTCCTGGACAGTTCGTTTGTTAGATCGTGATACTTGGTACGTTTAAATGTCTGATGTTTTTTTTCCAAGGGAACAGTAATCTTCACAAGTATCACGCGCTTTAGATGTTTTGAATACAAGAATAAGTATTGAACAAGGAAAATTATGGGAATAAGGATTTTGTATTGCTTTTAATACGTGTTCATCGTGAGACTCCAATCAGGATCAGCGTTTAATATAGAATAATGATTCGGTTTTGGTTTTTCTGAGACGCCTGCTTTTACGAATTCTACAGTTCGTTTGTGTTTAGTTATACCCTTCCGAGCTTTTGCTACCGAAAGAATTACCGCCTTTTCCGTATGATTTAAAATACCTTATCGTACCGACGCGAGTATTGACCTCACAAGTATTTCGCGGTTCCTACTGCCCCACAGATGTTGCAAGACCTTTCGGTGCCTTAAAATAAAAATTAAAAATAATTTATTTCAGATTAAACATCATGATTGTATTAGAGTGTTAGTAACGACATTTACTTATAAACTATCTTAGCTATTGTTAGTAGAATTAATTACGATTAAGAACACAATTTTTACTTGTACAAAGTTCCACTATATTTAAATATGCGGTACAATTTTATTTGGGATCGGTTTCGTACATCATCATCAGGCGTTAGTAGAATTGCAAAAATCTTTGTGTATTTCAAAAACTTTATTTTTATTTTAATTGATAAAAATATATACTAGTGTTCTTAATAAAACCATTTTTTTTGTAATAGCTCTATGTAAGGATTCGTTACAGAAATATATTATAACTGCCTGATTTTGAAAAATAATCCTTGAAGATCTTATAAGACATTAAAGTGTTTACTCCGACACTACCAAAACCGTGGAGAAAAGCTATCTAAACGTGTATCTACTTATTGTACTTCATCAAAAGATCAACCCTTAATTTAATACAATTATTGATATATAAAAGTTTAGTTATCCCTAGAATAGTGAAAAATATTTTTTTACTACATGCTTAGAATCTCAAAAAATATAGGAGAGCAATTGCTTCAACCCCCCAACAATTAATGCTAAATATATGCACATGATATAAACGTTATTTAGAGAATAACAGTAATAATGAACCCTCAATACAACGATGTTTTACATAAGCAGGCATTAATATAACAGTATGTGTATTATTACGTTAAAACACATGACTAAGGACCGTACACAAATATATTTTAATCACCATCGCTTTATTCTGTCCGTTTACTCAAGAGTACGAAATACACGACCTTCGTTACCAGGAGCGTATAATCCCTGAGTTAAGGACCCCGAGTTAATATGAAGGGACAGGCCATTGTATAAGACGGATACGTGCGTTACCCTCACTAGATTATGTGCTGCTAGGCTGTTAATTTTAGATATTATGTCTTAGGACCCCTTTGATGTGAATTTGTCAATTTTCTTCAGGAGGTTTAATATTATTTAAGATTCGATAGGACTAATTTCTGGATTTATCAACATCATCTTTGAATTTCACCACTTGAGATTATTTTTGAGTGATTCTGTACGCCTATTTAATATTATTAAGTGGATTTATTTATTCCAGACATTTAAAATTTAGTACAGAACTATATCATTTAAATACCTAGTTCAAATTGCAAACCAACTGAGTTTGTAACTGACTTTAGGAATTAGGATCTCATCCACCAGTTATAGTTAGTTCGGAAGCAAAGTTTTCTAAGCTGAACAATATACGTTATACGTTGTAGGTATATCCCGCTTGCGAATGAGGAATTAATTTGTTTATTGTGCTTATGCAGTAAAGTTTCATAGTGATAAATTGTTTATGAAATAAAATAATTGCTGAACAAAGCAGGTCTCTAAAATTTTTGCGACAAGTACTTAAAAGTCTGTAAAAAATTGAATGGTACAATAGATATATTTTAGCTATTAAATAAAAATAAAGAAGTCGAATCATTGCCAAGAGAAACTTTTAGTGAGTTCTCACGCGACGAAATGATCTTGAAGATCGATGGCCGGTGAGAGCTGTGCTTGTTGACAAAGCCTTTTTGCGGAAATTGTCTATTGTAAAAGGGTCAGTTTGATTCACAATTTTGTACTCTGAAATGGTAACAAGAAACTTATAAAATTGTTTTGTATATTTTTTCATCAGGGATTCGACCCCGCGACTACTGGGAAACCGTCCCGTCGCTCTACTAACTGAACTACCGTATCGCTGTCCGCTTCGGTGAATTAAGCATTCTATATGTAATCGTCTTTATCGGGACGGGAATTAATAATTTCGGTAGTGGCATCTTTTCAGTGTTTATCTATACTGTAAAGTTAGAAACATTGGTTAGGATTTTCGAAAGAAACCTAATAGATGTCACCATCGTCCTCATGCCTCATCTGAATGCCTGAAAAATAAAATACCGAGTTTTTTAACTAATAGACATGTATAAATTAAAATTTAATTCGTGGGTTTTATATAGAAAGTTTTCTTGTTAGTTCTAACCAAGTTGAAGGATACAGCCCCAGTAATAATCCAACACGACACATGTGGAAGCTGCTGCAATTACTTATTTTCAGGGCGTGCTTAAAATTTTAAGGCTCAAATATATTTAAAAATATATTCTGATTGTCGTGATTTATTTATTTGTGTTAAACTCTTTATTGCACATACAAATATATTTAAAAAGAAAAACAAAAACGATGACATAAAAGAGACATTTAAACATTTGGTACAAAGGCGGCCTCATCACTAAAAGTGATCTCTTACAGGCAACCTACAATTACAAGGACAACATCATTAGACAGGTAGTAGTTGGTGCATAAGATAATTAAACAAAATATATTACGTATATACATTAAAACGTTATATATAGTAAAATTATATACAATATTACATACACATGCATACTAACTTCTACATGTACTAATACCAATATACTATTACTTATACTTACTTATTAATATGTAAATATTATAAATATTACAAGGACAGCAAGTGGTTCTTAAGCAGACTTTTAAAACTATAAATAGATTTAGAGCGTTTTATCTCACAAGGACGGGCATTCCATAGTTTAACAGTTTTAACGGTAAAAGAATTGCTGTAACACTGCGCATAACATAATGGTATTTCAAGCAAATTATCATTTTGCGAACGAAGATTGGGACATCATCAAACATGTTAAGGGAAGTGTTTGAGCCAAGATAAGAAAAACGTTCTTTTAAGTATGGAATTTTATAAAGAAGAGTAAGAGAATGAAAATTTCGACGATGTTGTATCGTAAGACATTTGAGCCGAGGGCGATGCTTTGTGATGTGGTCATATTTTCATAATCCAAATATGAATCTAATGTATACCTTTTTTAATCTTTCTAGTTTTTGTAGCAGTATTTGATTTAAATCCAAGTAACACGTATCTGCAGAATCAAGAACTAGGAGTAGGAGTGTTTGAGCCAGGGTTATTTTTGTCTTGATTGGTAAAAGATTTTTCCACCTACCTTTAGTAGTAGTAGTTTTTGGTGTTTGGCAAAAATTGTGAAACTGTGACTTGCATGGATTTACAGACAACCCGTGTGATTTACATTAATCGCTAATAGTTTGTAATTTTCATACAAAAATTCGAAAAACTTTAATGTTTATAAATTATATTGTTATAACTCAAGTAAATATAAGTATTACCTGAAGAAAAGTCTGATCATCTTACAAAACTAATTTAAGTTTTAATACGCTTTGATTCACGCCTCGCTAACAAGAAAATAGAATTAGCATTAGTGATGACATAAAAATTATGCAAAAATATTTATTTCACACATAGTCATAAGAAATTATTGCGAAATAATATATTAATGTGATATAAGTAATGTATACAAATATCTTTGAATATGTATAGATGTATTAAGCTTATTGTAACTTAAATAAATATAGAATGAAAAATAAACCGATACAGGCATGAATTTGAACCCACGACTTCTGGAAAACCGTCCGATCGCTTTACTGATTGGCCACCTTATCGCTACCCGTCTCGGTGAATTAAGCAATCAATTAAGCAAAAATATATGATCGTCCTCAGCGGGACGGTGGTGAAGTAGTTCAAAGAAAAACTTTAATCGGTCTTGTACAAAATGCTAAAATCTTTAAAATATAGAGAGCCTAATTAGATTACAATTTTGTATTATAATATTACATTAACTTCGTACTTAATATAATACCTATAAAATATAGAATATTAATAAAAAGTTATATTAATAAAATACAATCAAAGAAAAAAATGTTGTTAATAATAAAATAAAAAAAAATACAATAAAGAAACAGAATTTTAAATTTGCAACAAAACAACCCCGTAAATTACTGACAGTCATGTTTGATGAAAAGTTTCTAGTTCAATGTATTTTAGTTGTATTGTTCTTTCAGTCTATTGTTAACTCTATTTGTAGATCAATATATGTGTAACTGTTAAAAATAAGCCAAGGCCATTTAAAATATTTTTTCTTTGTTGATGCTATCACCAACTCGGGCAATTATTTGACGCAGACTTGAGAAAAGATGACGATAGCATATAATGGGTTGTTCTTAAAGGCATAAAGAAAACCTAAATTCAATTCATAATAAAAGTTAAATCGGCAATGCTTTATATCCACGTTGCATCTATTTAAATATAAATTGAGTATCCGCTTTAACAAAATCGTTCCTTAACTACTTTTGGAAATTGTTAAAGTTTTTGAATGTTAATTGGGAGCTTGTTAAATAAGTGTATAAATATCCCTTTTATAGAGTTATTAATTTTTTTGAGTCTAGCTGTTTCCAGCGCGGACGTGTGTTTGTTTTTCCTATTTATTAGTAAATTCAAACTTATTTCCCAAAGAATATCTTGCTATAAATAGATCTCTTTTGTACAATATAATTCTCTTTTGTACAATATAATTGATATTTATAACAGCAGCACTACCTCAACGTAGAATACCATACCATGATGTAGTTTGAGAAACTATTTTAATATTAGTCTAGAAAAAAAAACGATCTTATTTTTCTTATAGAATATGGGACAGACTTAAGTTTATGAGTTAAACCAGGGGATCTCGCTGTAATTATGGAGTTTCATTTAATAAAAAAAAAATCTGGACTCAACTGGATATTTTCATACATTACTTATATCTCGTCAATATATACCGGCGCGAAGGCTTTATAAAACAAAATCATGATGGTCTATTAGATTAACTAGTTATTGCTTGTAACAGAATCAATTTATAGTGAGAAGTGATCAAAATACATTGTTAAAACAACAATTATGATGTTACTAGACTTGTTTGTGTCGGTCGTCATTTTGGTATAAATACGGGTGGTCGACAGTCCGAGAGTTAGTCTTGCTCAAGTCGTCGGACTGTGCGGATCTCTATAAGGATATTGTTACGCTGTCCGTTGAATAAACGAAGCTATAACTATTTGTGCAGTTTTATTTTGAAAACGTCATTATGAACCACCATCACTACGACTACAATACAGTGACGGCAGCAATGCTGACGTCACACCTTTTAAAAACACTTACGGAGGTCTTCACTCCGATATCAGAAGTGGGATGGAACTTAATGTGACTTTTCGTCAATCTTGAAAGTTAATGAAGTTCTAATGAATCTAAAATGAAGTTAATTCATAGCGCTTTAGTTCAGGCCATCATTGACATCGGATCAGAGAGCGTTAAACTAAAATTTGGAGGTTTCACCCACAAACCTGGCTGGATACTGATCACATGCATGGATCAGGCTTCAACAGACTGGGTTGTGAAGGTAATCCCTAAACTCGCCTTGGGACGGGGCACAACTCTCATTGATACTCGAGAGTGAGCTGCCCAAACCGACCACCGCGGTGACCTTTCTGCCCACTAGTGAGGTGGGAAATGTGGAGCAGGCTCTGCTAGTCCTGCCCAAGCAGAACACGGGTCTGAATGTCAAGCTGTGGAGGGTTTCTGTACAGTAGAGCTGTGGAGAATGGACATCGTGTGACGTACGCCATGGATGAGCCCGTCTGTGGGGGCACTCCGTGACCGAAAGTTCGTGGCAGCTCTTGGTTTTAAAAAGTATCACCTTTAAGGTCAAGGGTGGTCAGGAATCAACCCATTGGGGACCGAGCCACACCCCACTGGGGAGCGAAATGTATGCCCCCCCTGGCAGCACGAAGCTGGCCAGTGAGGCGTACACCCAGACTTAACCGGTGCGACTGCCTCTTGGCTCTGGCAGAGTGCCAAAACATGTGGTAAGAGTGCCCACAGGGGAATCCATGCGGCACGGGGCAGAGGTAAGGCTGACTGTCGACCGATGGGGCTGCAGCAAAAGCCCAAACCAAAGCCTACCGGGTCATCAATGCGAATAAAACGGTGATTGTTCCATTTACAAATAAGAGGCGTCTGGATGGTCTGAGATCCTCCAGTCCTCAATGGGAAAGTTATTCCATTCTCCCGTGAGGTCAAAAAGTTGGGCGTAACCTTAGACCAAAGACTGAAATGGAACACTCACATTGATAACACCATAACCAAGGCTAAGATGGCCTTGGGAGTATGTGGTAGGATGGGGCAGGTGTGGCCTTCAGCCCAAGATGATGCTGTGGCTCTATACCGTGAACTGAGGCCGGTGGTGACCTGCTCATCTGTGTGTATGGTGGAGCAAGTGCTAAAAGGTTTAGGTCAGAGACGGGTTGAACAGCCTCCGAGGAACTGCCTGTCGCATGATGTCAGGCGCCATGTGCAGTTGCCCAGGAGCGACTGTGAATGCCCTACTGGATCTCCCACCTCTCGACTTACATGTCAAGAGGGTTGCTAGGGGCAGTATTCTCAGAGTATCAGCCCAGGGCCGCACAAACTGGATGTCGTGCAGGCTGAGAACCTTTAAAGACTCGGTCATGAGCGACAACGTATTGGCGATGATTGGCGACAGCATGGTTCCACACTGCAATTCTGTACAGAACTATTCTGTGGAAATACCAACAAAGAAGGAATGGTCGACCGGCCTCCCCTGGACGAACGGTTGCTTTGTATGGTATACTGATGAATCAAAAATGGGGCCTAATATACGATGCGGGGTATATGGAGAGCGCCCTGGCCACAGGGAAAGCTTAAGCCTGGCTAAATACGCCTCCATTTTTCAGGCAGAGGTGTACGCCATAATTGCCTTTGCAACCCTGAACCTGCAGCACAACTACACGAATAGGACCATTTACATCTACTCGATAGTCAGACGGCACTAAAGGCCCTAAAGTCGAATACTATCATGTTGAGACTGGTGCTGGGTTTCCTGACGAAATTGAACTCTGGGCTGCAAAAACAGAGTGGTTCTAATATGGGTCCCGGATCACGAGGGCCATATCAGAAACGAGAAAGCTGATGAGCTGGCACGTGCAGGAGTTGTGAGCAATACATGCGGTCCAGAACCAATATGTGGTGTTTCAAACAGCCTAGCTCGTATGACCCTGAATAACCTCACTAGGTGTGAGGCTATAAGACGTTGGGAGGAGATCCAAGGCTTCAAGCATTTCAAAGCCCTCATCAAACCCTTTTGATGTGAAAGCAGCTAAAGAGCTCATTCGGCTGAGCAGCAATAATTTACGCATCATAACTAGAAAGCTTACACGGCACTGTTGTCTGAATAACCACCTAGCGACCCTCAAATTAGAGGATGGAAAAGTGTGCAGGTATTGCCACGAGGCAGATGAAACCCCGATCCATTTGTTATGCGAGTGCGGTACGCTGATGCGTAAACGCAGTGACACCCTGGGGAGACACATCCTGGGACTAGTGGAAGTCCACACACCTCACTGTAAAGGAAATTCTGCAATACCTCAGAGTGGCAGACCTATGCAGTGAACTGTAGGCAATGGCGATCACAATAGATCTTTTAGGTCGCAGTGATACTTGGCTCTCGTAGCCCTGCACAGCCGTGCTTTCAAATAATAATTTCATCAATTTGCGAAGTCTGGACCAGCTGTACTTAACCCTGTGTAATATGCTTTGACTAGCATATTGCATCATCTTCCGTAACAGAGCAAGGCAAATTGCAACGACCAAGGCTTTGTGAAATCTTCATAGCAACTTACAATTCCGAAGGCGATGTAACTGCTAGACTGGTTCGACTGGTCGACCACGGAAATGTAAGCAAGATGACCGTATCGGCGGAAAACGAACCACCTTCTCTATGAGATCGTGAATCTGCACCATCAGCTTGAGAAGAGTCGAAACTACAGTCGACCAATCGACAGGGTAACGATAAAACATGTGATTAAACGTAAGTAACTCTCCCAAAATACTTCAATCTTTGAGAAGCTCCGAGACCCTACGAGAACCTCCGAGACCCTACGAGAACCTCCGAGACCCTACGAGAACCTCCGAGACCCTACGAGAATCTCCGAGACCCTACGAGAACCTCCGAGACCCTACGAGAACCTCCGAGACTTTACAATAACCTCCGAGAACCTACGAGAACCTCCGAGACCCTACGAGAACCTCCGAGACCCTACGAGAACCTCCGAGACCCTACGAGAACCTTCGAGACCCTACGAGAACCTTCGAGACCCTACGAGAATCGCCGAGACCCTACGATTTCTTACTAATAAATAACCTACTGTTTTGTTGAATACAATAACAGACAATAATATGACTATAAGCAACGCTGGTTGATTAACTAGTTATTGCTTGTAACAGAATCAATTTATAGGGAGAAGTGATCAAAATACATTGTTAAAACAACAATTATGATGTTACTAGACTTGTTTATATCAGTCGTCATTTTGGTATAAATACGGGTGGTCGACAGTCCGAGAGTTAGTCTTGCTCAAGTCGTCGGACTGTGCGGATCTCTATAAGGATATTGTTACGCTGTCCGTTGAATAAACGAAGCTATAACTATTTGTGCAGTTTTATTTTGAAAACGTCATTATGAACCACCATCACTACGACTACAATACAGTGACGGCAGCAATGCTGACGTCACATCTTTTAAAAACACTTACGGAGATCTTCACTCCGATATATATTATTTCGTAATAATTTCTTATGACTATGTTTGAAATAAATATTTTTACATAATTTTTATGTCATCACTAATGCCAATTTTATTTTCTTGTTAGTGAGGCGTGAATCATAGCGTGTTAAAACTTAAATTAGTTTTGTAAGATGATCAGACTTTTCTTCAGGTAATACTTACATATACTTGAGATATAACAATATGATTTACAAATACTAAACTTTATATATAAAAAAAAAAAATCTAAAAGTAGCAAAAATATTATATAGTTAGATAAAGATATCTGTTAAATAAAAAAAAAATTACAAATCAAAGTCATCTTATTAAAGACTAGCTTTTGCCCGCGGCTTCGCACGCCTTAAATTCGTAGTAAAACAATTCCCACTTCCCTATTTTTGTATTGGCTTCTATATGACTTATTTTAAGTGATACGATCAAAATTACGACATCGCTCACTGTCAAAAGTATATTTAAAGTTTTTAATAAGGATACAATATTAGGTACTGTAATTATATTTATACCTCTCTTGTTTTTACTTAAATGTCCATTTAAATACTTCTTAAACAGAGTACTTAATAACCATTCTAACCATATTATATCACACTTAAAGATTTTCATTGAACATAATAAAAATATTACCATGTAAACTTGAGGAATTCTGAGCCACACAATCGACGTTATTTTCACCATCAACTTGTAGGTCCAGTTTAATTAAAAAAATAATCTATTCTAAATGATAAACATTCTGTTAGCTATATGCATTAACAAAATTTTCAATACTAAACATTCACAAAAGCCAGTGTTGAGACGATTTGCACGGTTCCATACCAGAGTGCGCCAGTAGACCGTAAGGCAGAGGCCGCAAACGTGAAGACCCTATATTTTAAATCTGTAATATCTTCGTAAATATTTATTTAAATTACATGCTGTAAAGGGAACATTTATTATGGAACCATATAGGTTCCATATTAAACGTAAAATGTATTTAAGTCACCTAATTAGATAAGGATTAAAGCTGTATTTCTTAAAAACTAAAAGATAAAAATCTGTTTTTGTAGGTTACCCCTAAGAGATAAACATCGCGGATTTTCTTGTAGAACTTTTTAAGGTATACAATACTTAGCACATTATTTTGATCTATCTCCGAGAGTTCAGCCGGCGTTTGCATTGTAAGCGCAAAACAATTTTCGTGTTGTGTGCACAACTAAAAGACAAACAGAGAAACAGACAAAGATTTAAAAAATGCTGAAAATGTATTCTGTTAGTTATTACTTCACATGTAGGTATATTTTAAGTTATTGCATAGTTTCTATCGCGGGCCTTGAGCGTAGAGACCGAATCCAGAAAGTCCGTAACGCAAAAAACCTAACACCCCCCACTCCGACCGGCACAGCGGTGATACTTTTTACTTTTGCCATCTATCGATGAATAGCAGAACCTTTAATGACTTTTTGAAATATCACGCTTGTCTCTTTAGTTCTCTAGGTGGCATTTGAAAAAGAATAATGATCCACAAGAATCTACAACAAAATATGAGACCACCATTGACGCGGTATTTTCCAGATATTTGGAAGATATCAAGTCTCAAACTTATTTTTCGTATTTCAGTCACTATAAACCTATAGTTCTAATGATAAATATTCCTGAATAACCTACATGTATTGTAAGATAATAATGATATTTTGAACAATATTAACTTCTCATTTATTTAATAAAAGAAAAAAAATGTTTTCTTATCGGTCACCACGCTCATAAAGTTTAATAAATATCAAAGAAAAACAAAGGAAAAAAACTGCATAAATAAAATAAATAAATAATTATAAATGCATTAGTTATTAAAAGTTCTATGCAATAGCTTTACCGCGGTAGTCCCCGAGTGCCGCACTTTTATTATTTCTTAACCGATTTAGATAAAATAAACACTAAATGTTAAGTGAAGACTGTGATAATATATTCCTGAAAACCGCATTCAAATTGGTTAAGCCGTTCCTGAGATTAGCGTGCACAAACATACAGACATACAGACAAACAGACAAACAGACAAACTGAAAAACCATTGTTTTGGTTTCTTTTGCTCTTATAAAGCCCCCTATGATGTTTTTTTTAATTCCATGTACATTAATGGATCAGTGTCAATTTTATTATATGTATAGATATTTACTTTTGTTGTAATAGTATCACATTAGAATGCTAAATAATTATAAATAACAAAACATCCATAATATTATTACAGTTGATATAAACTGTTGTTAACTATTACAAGTTGAAATTTAAATTTATATTTACTAGATAAATTTGTTAATTTGTTTCGATTTTTTTCGCAAGTCTCAATATTTTAATCCGAAGAGTCGTACCTGCTTAAGTATGCCAATAATAATAATAATAATAATAATAATAATAATAACTCCTTGGTAACTGCCACGAGTTGTCACGTTTTTAATTGTCAATTTTTGGTAAAAATATTTAATAACAAAAATCAAGTTTTTACAACATTAAAAATAAATAAATCAGTAACGCAACATGAAAAATAAAAGGAAAAAACCAAACCAAACGAAAATGTCACCAAAAGTAACAACCAAAAATAAGTTATAAATAAGTGAACTGTGACAATTGGCACTCGATGATCCGATGATCACCAGGAGTAAAAACGTCAACGCACGCCAACCACCGCAGCCCGTCGCACCGAGCAGCTCCACGTCATCAGAGGAGGAGTACGCCACTCCTCCTGAGAATGTCGTGTCGAGCAGTGACGACGAGCTGCCGCCTCCAGCGCCGCGCCGAGCACCAGCGCCGCGCCGAGCACCAGCGCCGCGCCGAGCACCAGCGCCGCGCCGAGGGAGGCCACCGCTGCCGCGCTTGGGGCCTACTGGGGCATCCGCTACGCGTTCGGCCCCCGCCGTCGGTGGTGCAGTGCGCCGCATGAAATGGACGCAAAATATAAACGAAAATGTCATGCGAGCGTACTATAGGGCGACAGAGGGTGGAACTAACCTCACTGCGTGGCGAACCCGTTTGTTGTCTTTGTTTCAGGTCCTTGAACCAGAGTTGACTGTTTCGGCCCAACGACTATCGGATCAGGTGCGGTTTATTCAACGTAATCGTGCGTTGGATGACTCCGCACTTGACCGGCTTCGCTCCGAGGTGACAATCTCTGCATCCACCATCCATTTGCGAGCCCAGTTATCGTCCGCTCCTTCGGTGGCAGGGTTAGTGGATGGAAATGCTGATGTGGGGGGCGTTGAGATTACAACCGTAAGTACCCAAGATAATGAGCAATTAAGGAGGACTTTGGAGGATGCTATTTTGGAATTTAAAGACATACCAGCCCGCGACAGGCCACGGTTACCCCGTTTTCCCACGCATAGACGTAATATGTCGCTAGTAATGGCTCTAGACTGCATGCTAGACTCTTATCTTCGTTCTAGCAATAGTCTCACTGATACCCATTCAATTCTTTATTGTGCAGCTGTTGCAGCGTGCCGCTCCGCCCGTGTCAGATTTCCTGAGCCTGATAGGGTGGTGCGGTTCACTGAGGACACACCCGCATGGCAGATGAGGATTGAACGGCGTATCAGCGCAGCTAGGGTCATTATTGGCAAGTTAATCTGCTTCAGATCGGGAAACATCCGGCCGAGAGTCATGCGTTATGTTACACAGGCCTTTGCCCGTATTGGCATTAGACCTCAGGATTACATGGCCTATGTAACAGAACGTATAGACTACCTGAAGCAGAAAGTTTGTGCGTGGGCAAATCGTATCCGTCGTTATAAACAACGTGTTAATAGGTATAAACAGAATCGCATATTCCAAAGTGACCAAAGAAAGGTTTATAGAAGCTGGGAGGAATCTGCTACGAATGTGATTGATGGGCAGTTACCAAATATGGAAGAAATGTTCACATTTTGGACAAATATTTGGTCGGTGCCTATTAATCACAACGATGGTGGCTGGATGCGTGTTGTTGAGCGCGCGTGTGAACACCTGCAGCCAATGGAGGCTATATTTATAAGCACAGACAATGTCAGGGATGCGATCCGTTCGACCCATAACTGGAAAAGTCCTGGGCCGGACGGATTACATAACTTTTGGCTCAAATGGCTGCGGTCTTCACACGAACGTTTGGCTGGGCAATTCCAGGAAGCCATCGTGTCCGGATCCCTACCATCTTTTATGACAACAGGAATCACCTTTCTGCTCCACAAGTCTGGTAGTATCACGGATCCAAAGAACTTTCGACCTATCACGTGCTTACCAACAATTTATAAGCTTCTTACATCCATTTTGACTTCAAAATTAAACACACATTTGTATGCAAATAGCATTTTAGATCCCGCTCAAAATGGATGTAAGATTGGGTCTCGTGGTACTAAGGAGCTCCTCCTTATTGACATGGCCATTAATGAAAAGGTTCGCCGAGGTAAGAAGGGTCTCTCCGCCGCCTGGATTGATTATAAAAAGGCCTATGATTCGGTGCCTCATACATGGTTAAGACGAGTACTAGAAGTGTATAAGATTGACACAGATCTATGCGCTTTTCTTAATTCATGTATGAGGCAATGGACAACGGTCCTTTGTCTTCCAGGGGGCGGAGGAAGTCTTCTTACTTCCGAACCTGTAAGGATTGAGCGAGGTATTTTCCAGGGTGATAGCTTGAGTCCTTTGTGGTTTTGCCTGGCTTTGAACCCCTTAAGCACGTTGCTTAGGGATTCAAAACTGGGATTTCGCTTTCGCAGAGGGGGTGAGATCATTTCACATCTTTTGTACATGGACGATCTCAAATTATTTGCACCAAATAAAGAAGATCTGGTATCATTACTAAGCGTTACGCAAACGTTTTGTAATGACATTAGGATGGAGTTTGGTGTAGATAAATGTGCGGTTGCACATGTGCAGAATGGCCGAGTTGTAAATAGCGAATGTTTACAACTCTCGGAGACAATGTCCCTCAGATCTCTCTCTGAAACCGAAACCTACAAATACCTTGGTATGTCGGAATGCTTAGGCATACTAAGTGGGGACATTAAACAGCTAGTGAAGGAACGCTTCTTTAACCGCTTGACAAAAGTTCTAAAAAGTCTTTTGTCAGGAGGTAACAAAGTGCGTGCATTCAACAGTTGGGTAATGCCCCTGCTGATGTATACTTTCGGCATATTAAGGTGGACTCAGACCGAATTAGATGCCCTGGACCGAAAGGCCCGAAAACTATTGACAATGTATCGCATGCATCATCCGCGCTCATCAGTGATGAGATTGTATATTCCACGGAAGTGTGGGGGTCGCGGCTTCCTTAATGCCAAAAACTTACACAACCGTGAGGTATGCATTCTTAGGGAATATTTCCTTCATGCTGAGTGTGGAATGCATCGGGACATTGTTGCAGTAGATAATGGTCTTACACCGCTCTCCTTAGCCAAAGATAACTGGCATAAACCGGTAGTACTTAGCACTGACGACCGTATAAGTATATGGAAGAGTAAGGAGCTTCATGGACGGTTCCACCAGGCACTCTATGGGCCTGATGTAGACCTTCTGGCGTCCGTGGTTTGGCTACGCTTTGGTGATCTCTTTGGTGAAACCGAAGGTTTTGCTTGTGCAATTGCTGACGAAGTTGTCAAGACGAACAACTATCGGAAATACATAATAAAGGATGGCACTGTTGACATATGTCGTGCGTGCCACCAACCAGGAGAATCCATCAGACATGTTATTTCCGGTTGTTGTCGTCTTGCCAATGGAGAGTATTTGCACAGGCACAACCGAGTAGCCAAGATTATCCACCAGGAACTTGGACTTAGCTGAGATTACCGACATGTGGGATGTTGACTCAACAATAATTGTCCCGATGGTAGTTTTCGTCAATGGTCTTATAGCGAAGAGTCTCGATCACCATCTCAAGAGGCTCTCACTAAAAAACTGGATCAAGGGTCGGATGCAAAGAGCAGCAGTTTTGGGTACGGCACGCATTGTGAGGAGGTTTCTTTCGCTGTCGCCCTAACCACCGACGGACTGGTCGTAAGGCCCACGTCGGCGGGATACTGTTTTTTATATTTATATTTATAATGTTGTTTTTTTTTTTTTAATGTTATATGTATAAATGTAAATAATAAGATTAAAATGAAATAAATGATAACAATAATAATAATAATAATAATAATAATAATAATAATAATAAAATAAAACGCAATAGAAACGTTATAAAGGATATTTTATTTAGAAATGGTAGTTTAGTAAGATACCTGTTTCCTGTTACCTGTTTGATTAGACCTGTCTGGAGATATTATAGAAGTCGATGGCAACTATTTTATTTTCCTCTATATCTTCGTTCGTATTGCAATTTCCCCTACGGACTTCTTTTCCGTGAGGCCAATATTCAGAAGGAGTGATGGCAAAATTCTCTTTGCTCTACTTTAAAATTTCCTACGAGGTTTTTAAGTTTTAAGTGAAAATTTGAAATATGTTAGGAAATTTATTATGCCCCATTATTAGTTGAGTAGTTTGGTTTGACATCGTAAGAATTTAATCTTAAATCTAAATCCATGCTTATTTTCTGATTTCGTGAAAGGTTAATCATTTATTTAATGTATTTTTATTAAAATATCAAAATATCCACATTAATGCATCGATCATTAGTTAGAAAAATATAATAAAAAAGCTTTTCCTATTCATTAGCAAGTTATATTCCCATGCATCGCGGGAACCGCTTAGCAAGCGATGGTGCAATATGTACATTCCATTGCATCAGAATCCAGGAATTATAACAATCAAAAAGCTTAATTCGCACTTCACATAAATGTATTATTTAATTATAATTTTATAACAATCCTTTAGCTGAATCTGCACTTCACATAAATGTATTTCATTATAATTAATTTAAAATATAATTGTCACTCTTGTTTTCTAATATCGGGCAAGCAGTCGTCATTTTAGTTATAACATAATTTGTAATTTTAAATAAAGTATTTTTATAACTTTGGTTTTTTTTGGATCCTCGGCTGCCACCGTACTTAATTGGCGCAGTCGGTAGGATACTCGCGGGCCGGGTCGCGAGCAACGTAAATTATATATTCTTGAAATCAAGATTATCGTCTTGCGGTCCATCCGGGAAGCTATCAAGTTTCAACACGGGTATCCTGAATCTACGAGGCGGCGCAGCGAGGCGTATCCGAACATTGATACTCCAGAGAAACCCAAATTAAAACTGTAAGTACATTAGAATCTTTCTAGTGATTGCTTATCCCTATTTTATAAGATTTTTCCTTCCAAGATTTCCCTTCTGCGGCAATCGAAGACCCCTAGGATTAGTACGTATAGTAGTAGAGCGCGCTTCCAAGACGCGAATAGAAATTTAATATCTTATAATAACGATAAATTAACTTTAGAAAAATATAATATGGCCGATTTAGGTAACATTTTTCAAGCCTTACGCTTATTGCCTGAATTCGATGGAAACCCAAATGTATTACCTAGATTCATAAAATTATGTGACCAGTTAGTTCAGGAGTTTGTGATTAATAACCCTGATAACAATTTATTAAATGTTGCTCTCGTAAATGGAATTTTAAACAAAGTAACAGGGTCTGCAGCACGATTAATTAATACTAACGGTATCCCTTCAGACTGGACTGGCATTCGTAAGTCATTAATTAATAACTTCTCCGATCAACGAGACGAAACCGCGTTGTACAATGATCTTGCTCTTTTAACACAAGGTTCCACAACACCTCAGGAGTTTTATGAGCGCTGTCAGAACTTGTTTAGTACAATTATGACATACATAGCTTTACATGAGAATATTAGTACCACAATTGAAGCGAAAAGGGTTTTATATCAGAAATTAACTCTGCAAGCCTTTTTAAGAGGGTTAAAAGATCCTTTAGGTTCACGTATTAGATGTATGAGACCAGAAACAATAGAGAAAGCATTGGAATTCGTGCAAGACGAGTTAAATATTATGTATTTACAGGCTCGTTATGAACCTGAAAGGAACAAAAACCCTATGGCATTTTCATCTCAACCTCTTAAGGTAAATTCAAATTATAATTCTAACACAACACAGTCTAGGCCATATACATTTCTAAACCATCACCAACCGCGTCATCAATTCCCAACACACACACAACGACCTCTATTTAGACCTCAACCGGGTCCAGGTCCCTCACACACTCAACAAATATTTAGGGCCATACCTCCAAATTATAATCCCAATAATGCATTTAAAATGCCCCAACGTAATTTTTATCAACATACTAACCAAAATCCCCAACCATCCCGTCCTATGAGCGGTGTAACCCATTTTGTACCTAAAAATTTACCACCTGCTGGACATGACTGGAGGAAACATGGAAATCCACCCCAATCAAATTATTTTAAGACTCGGGAAATGAATTTCCATGAAAGCAACAATCAAAATTATGACTGTTATGACTATTATGAGACTGACGATTACTATGACGATTATTATAACCAACACCCAGAATATTATTATAGTGACTACGAACCTGTAGAAAAACCCCAGTGTCTTCAACAACCAAATGATCTCATACCCTTTGAATATACTGTTGTTGAACCCCCACCATCAACTTCCAACAATGAACAGGATTTTCAGAAAATCAAACCATTAGACAAACCAAAATAGAAATTAATGTTCAATCTCAACGTCAGTTACCTTATATCCAGATTAAAAATCCGCCCTTAAAGTTTCTAATAGATACTGGTGCAAATCAGTCCTTTATAAGTCCAGATGCAGTTGAAAAATATTTTAATAATTTCAATTTAAATTATGAACCTTTTGAAGTATCTAATGTTCATTCTGTGAGCAAACATAAATATTCCATAACCGTTCCTTGCTTTAATGAGTTTAAAAGTAATGATCATATAAAATTTTACATTTATAAATTTCACAATTATTTCGATGGTCTAATAGGTACAGATTTCTTAGACAAATGGGAAGCAACCATAGATTATAAGAGAAAGTTATTTGTTACTAAAAATGCTTCAAACCCCATACAGGTTTATAATTCGCGTAATGTAAACTTATACGAGGATATAATACCCGCTGGTTCCTCTAAATTAGTTAAACTACCAATTAATATCCACATAGGGGAAATTTTAGTCCCAGAGCAAACGATTTCGCGTTGCATTATAAAAGAATGTTTGACATCTGTTAAAGATAATAGAGCTATAGTAGAAATTTTTAATCCAAATCGTAGTGACATAATATTTTCTTTAGACCAGCCCATTCAAGCTGAGCTATATAACACTGAATATTTAATACTGAACCAATTAGTGAACGAGAAAAGGAAGTACTATCTCGTCTTCGAACTGATCATTTAAATGAAGAGGAAAAAATTAATTTAGAAATTCTTTGTGGCCGGTACGCGGA
The DNA here is from genome assembly GCA_959347405.1 of Napeogenes sylphis. Classification (NCBI taxonomy): domain Eukaryota; kingdom Metazoa; phylum Arthropoda; class Insecta; order Lepidoptera; family Nymphalidae; genus Napeogenes; species Napeogenes sylphis. The sequence goes on along the minus strand of OY365776.1, from coordinate 43,520,858 downwards.
TGTATTTTACTTAGAGGGTGAGCCTTTAACCTTTAGTAATACTATTAAGCATTCAATTAAAACCACAGATGAAATTCCCGTATATACTAAAAGTTATAGATACCCATTCATACATAGGGGAGAAGTTAGGGATCAAATCCAAAAAATGCTCGATCAAGGTATCATAAGACCCTCTGACTCAGCTTGGAGCTCTCCAATATGGGTAGTTCCTAAGAAAAGTGACGCTTCAGGGAAAATTAAATGGCGCCTTGTCATAGACTTTCGGAAAGTTAACGAAAAAACCGTCGATGATAAATATCCCATTCCAAATATATCTGATATTCTGGATAAATTAGGTAATTGTCAGTATTTTAGCACCCTAGATCTCGCAAGTGGCTTCTACCAAATTGAGATGAACCCTTCTGATATATCGAAAACTGCATTTAATGTAGAACATGGGCATTTTGAATTTTTAAGAATGCCCATGGGCTTAAAAAACGCACCATCAACCTTTCAAAGGGTAATGGATAATGTGTTGAAGGGTTTACAAAATAACATATGTCTCGTTTATCTCGACGATATAATCATTTTTAGTACTTCTCTTCAAGAACACATAATTAATTTAGAAAAGGTTTTTAAAAGGTTAAGAGATTCAAACTTTAGAATACAAATGGATAAGTCAGAGTTCCTGAAAACAGAAACTTCTTATTTAGGACATATAATTACTAAAGAAGGAATAAAACCTAACCCTGATAAAATAGCTGCTATCCAAAATTATCCTATTCCTAAAACAGCTACGGAAATAAAACGATTTTTAGGTTTGCTGGGCTATTATAGAAAATTTATTCCTGACTTTGCTAGAGTAACAAAACCTATGACTCAATGTTTGAAAGAAGGCTACAAAATAACTTTAGGACAGGACTACATTGACTGTTTCGAAAAATGTAAGAGATTACTTGTTAATGACCCCATCCTTCAATACCCAGACTTTTCCAAAGACTTTATACTGACCACAGATGCTTCAAACTTAGCAATAGGAGCAGTACTCTCTCAAGGCTCCCTTGGCTCTGATAAACCCATAGCATACGCATCTAGAACACTTAACTCCAGTGAAATTAACTATAGTACGATCGAAAAGGAGTTATTAGCAATAGTTTGGGCCACTAAATATTTTCGTCCATATCTTTTTGGAAGAAAATTCAAAATTATGACTGATCATAGGCCACTTCAGTGGATTATGAATATTAAAGAACCTAATTCAAGATTAACTAGATGGAGACTTAGTTTAAGCGAATATGACTTTACTGTAATATATAAACAGGGTAAGTATAATAGTAATGCAGACGCGCTATCCCGTATTGAAATTCACAATGAAGAGGCTAGCTCAACAGTTGTGAATCCCTCTGAAAAATCGCCCTCCAATATAAGCTCTCGAACCGCCACTGTACATTCTGACTCAGAAAATCCCTTTTTAGAAATCCCCATAACTGACGACGCCCTAAATAAATTTCATAGACAAATTATCTTTAATATCGTTGGTGACATTAAAAATAAGCCCATAGTAACAAAATTATTTGAAAACTACTTCAAAGCTACCATATCGATTTCGAGCTCAAATTTAGAAAATGATGTAATAAATGCAATAAAAGAATACGTCAACCCTAAAATAAAAACTGGTATCCTCATCAACCCTCCGTTGGGAATGTATAAAATAGTTCCTGTAATCCAAAATAATTTTAAAAATTCTGCTATGGACATTGTTCTGACAAAAACTGATTTAGATAACGTTAAAGATTATTTTAAACAGCAAGAAATTATCAAAAATTACCACGAAGGTAAAACTAATCATCGTGGCATTAACGAGTGTTACTTATCTTTGTCAAAAAGATATTTTTGGCCAAAAATGAAAGAACAAGTCACAAAATATATAAATGAATGTCCAATTTGCGGTCAAGCAAAATACGATAGAAACCCTATTAAACAGAAATTTAAAATTGTCCCTCCTCCAAGTAAACCTTTTGCTATAGTTCATTTAGATTTATTCAGTGTCGAAAATTAAAAATATCTTACAATAATCGATGCTTTTTCAAAATATGCACAGAGCTATAACCTAAGAGACGGTACTGCAATCAGTGTCGTACAGGGATTATTAACGTTTTGTACTCATCATGGAGTTCCAATTACAATCGTTACTGATGGAGGTCCCGAATTCACAAATCAATTATTTTTAGAATTTCTTAGACTTCACAAAATAAGTCATCATAAAATTTTGCCTTACACACCCAATGAAAATGGATTAATAGAAAGACTTCATTCCACCCTATTAGAACATTTAAGGATTTTAAGATTGAATAAACGTGGAGAGTCTATTACTAACCTTATGCCATATGCTCTTCTAGCTTACAACAGCTCTATACATAGCTTTACTAAATGTAGACCAATAGATATCATAACTGGACATTTTGATCCCCGTGACCCTATAGACATAGACTTAACAGAACAACTATTACAACAATACACACAAGACCATCGTGACCGCATGATTAAAGTTTATGATATTATAAATGAATCCTCTTTACATAAGCGTACCCAAATTACTGAAAACATTAATAAAAATAGGGAACCTGAGACTTGTTACTTACCAGACCAACAAATATTCATACGAAACCCTAAAGCATCCCGACAAAAACTTGCCCCTCGCTTTACTCGTGACAAAGTATTAGCTGACTTACCGATACACATTTACACAAAAAAGAAACGAGGCCCAATAGCCAAATCTAGACTCAAAAGAGTACCTATAAGTGCTCAATTGTTACAGAATGACGATCCTGTTAGCAACCTTGACGAAAGCAGAAGAAATTGACCTAAGTAGCCTGGACAATGGACCGGGTATTTTACCGTTTAAGTTAGGAACCGCTAGAATCATTTCCCACTACCACTCCTTCATACAATGCGTAGATTTAGTTAAGATTCGTGATAGTTTAAACTCAGTTCAAGAACAAATCGATAATATTCATCCAATTTTAAGAAATAAAACCCTTTTACTTTTTCAAATGCACACTGAATATCTTGTAACTAAGTTAGAAAAAGTTTCACAGCAATTGAAAACCTTTGAGACTAGTCGTGTTAAAAGAGGGCTTATTAACGGTTTAGGTTCAATAATAAAGACTATTTCAGGAAATCTCGACTATACGGATGCTATAAAGTATGATAATGCAATTAAAATATTAGAAGGAAATAATAATAAAATTGTTAACGAATTTAACAATCACATTAGTTTAACCAAAAAATGGTTATTTCAAAATAATGATATTATTAATAACTTAACCATTAATCAAAGAAAATTGGAAAATTTGATAAATAATTTAACTAGTGTCAATAGTATCCTCGAAACGGATATTACAACTTTTACGCACATGACTCAAATTTTCTTAATTTTAGGAGATAATATTGAAACTATAACGGACGAATTATTTCGATTAGAAAATTGGTTAGCTTTCATTCATGCTCAAAGTACACATCATTCAATGTTATCTATAAATACGCATAAAGATATTTTAAATAAGCTAAATAACCTCTACAAGAAAGAAGAACTTTTAGACATTAGTTTTAGAGACTATTTTGATGTTATTAAAGTAGGTTATTATTATAATGATAGGAATATTGTGTTAATCTTTAAGTTTCCGATTGTCTTTCCTAAATTTTATTTCTTGTATCACCTATCCGCAGTACCGAATAAGAATAACCAAATCCTTATTCCCCCTAAACCATTCCTAGCAATTCACAATAAAGATTTTATGTACATAGAGGCTGAATGCCCGAAGGTCAACGGATTTTTTCTCTGTGATAACAAGTTTAACAATCCCTATGGAAAACAGCCCGACTGCATAGAACGCCTCATTACGACGCAGCAGATACAAAGTTCATGTCAATTTATATCCTTGATCCTGACTACGGAAGCCGTGGAACAACTTGACGACAAGCATTATATTATAACATTTCCGGAGCCATCAAGTTTAAAATTATCTTGTAATCAGCAACAATTCATAAAAGTACAAGGCAGTTATCTTGTAACACTACCTCTGGGATGTTTCATAGAAAGTTCAGAATTTACAATAATTAATAGCAATGATCACATAAGAGGAACGCCACTGAAAATAATAGACCTACACAGTTCTGAAAAAATTGAAGTTTCACAAACGTCATTACAACTAAACACTATCAACCTTAAAAAACTTCAAGAAATAAGTAACGAAATATCATTGCAGCCGAAAATTTCAGGAACAACTGAAACAGACAGTCTTTATCATACTACAATCCCCTTATATGGAATAATATTAAGTGCAAGCGCGCTAAGCATTGCTGTTATAATATATAAAAAGCTGAAGAATTGTAAAAGCCTTAAAGTCAAGAAAGAACAAAAGCTAACAGGGGACGAGGAAGGAAATTGTAATCACGTGGAGAAGATTTTACAGCACTACTCGAGATCTAAGGACGTCAAATAGATGCTGTTCTTCAGGAGGGAGGAGTTATATTCCCATGCATCGCGGGAACCGCTTAGCAAGCGATGGTGCAATATGTACATTCCATTGCATCAGAATCCAGGAATTATAACAATCAAAAAGCTTAATTCGCACTTCACATAAATGTATTATTTAATTATAATTTTATAACAATCCTTTAGCTGAATCTGCACTTCACATAAATGTATTTCATTATAATTAATTTAAAATATAATTGTCACTCTTGTTTTCTAATATCGGGCAAGCAGTCGTCATTTTAGTTATAACATAATTTGTAATTTTAAATAAAGTATTTTTATAACTTTGGTTTTTTTTGGATCCTCGGCTGCCACCGTACTTAATTAGCAGAAAAACAAAATAACAAAAATAAATAAAGTATAAAGGGAAAGCGGAAGTTATTCAGTTCCCTACATTATATATTTTCCTTTTTTGTGTCGGTTTTATAAATAAGGGAGTCAAACGCTTCACGTCTTTAGATGAATTATTCAGGACAGAACGGAACATGCATATTTCTATAAAAAAATTGGGTAGGACTCTTCTCTGGCTTGCTTAGAACCAAAAAATATTATTTATAATAAAAAAAACAACAACTGCTCAGTAGTTTTAATGACGTATAGTTTATACTTTACAGAAACTTTTGTATTTTCGGACTTTGTATCACAACTCAATTAAATATTCTTCATACTTCACACAAACTTTTAATTACAAAATATTCTATTTTACGAAATCCTCCAACATTCAGTACAGTAACTATATGCGTGGGTAGATATTTATGTAATTCACTTAATTGGATTTTAATCCTTCACCAAAATCTAGGTCTTTGACAGTCATACTGACGTAGAGGAAATTAAGCTACCTTTTCTTCCTCACTTTGACTTATAGACGATACGCTAATTACTCTTTTACCATATTACGAGTACAAAACTTTTGTATGATAAAAGACTTCTATTATCATACAAAATCGATAAATAAATAACTGGGTAGGTGGCATAAAATAAATAGATAAGATAGGGAAAATTTAAAATCTATAAAGGAAAGGAAATTGATATAGATCGATACACACAGATATTCTAGCCACAATCACAATCTCACATCAATTAAGAGAAGCTTGCTTGATTAGGGCTTATCATACAAAGAGAAATATAATTAGGTATCGAAGTAAGGTAACATAAATTAATTATAAAAAGTTAATATGCGTCAAATGGATAGAAGTCAGCAGTGTGAACTGATATGGATAAGCCAAATCATCGCATCATTTAACAGAAAACTGAATGAAAGATGCTCTATAAAATAAAAGAACAACAGAATTATTTTTTTAAACCTAACTTCCCGGAAGCATGTTCGTTAGTAATGAATCAACGACTCTAGGGAGAGTAGGAGAGTGATACCTATAATGTGAATTAGAAAAGCCACTGCAGTTATAAAAAATCCTTTGTAATTTTAGAAAGAATATTATTGGAAACTATCCAACACGTTGTCGCTTTTTATAAAAACATAACATCCATATTAGTAATTTTACTATGAGACCTTAAGATACTATTGCTAGATATTCTACCCACATCCTGAATTCACCTCTAGTCGGCCCATATACCTGCCCCGCCTAAAAACCAAAATTCCTGGGAATAACAATTGTAATATAAATATATGCTATTTATGATATTTTAATAGAAAATCTAGAATAAAAATAAAGATTGAATGTATATTTTATGGTTAAAGCTTAATATTATATGGCTTAATTATTCCGTGTACCTTAATAAATATTTGTTTACTATGAAATATTAAAACGATAATCTCAAAAAAAAATAATATAATATAAACTTTAATAACAAATTATTTTGTGTTTATCAAAAATTTTAGAACAAAAAATGTTTTTTTTCTATAAATTTTTTCTTTAAGATTTTATTATAAATTTATTTGATAGTTTTAATTCTCGCATATAAATTATTAAATGTTAAGAACATTGATAAATGTATCATTTCTTAAAAGGAAAAAAACAGATTTTTAAGAGAAAAGAAAGACATTTATCATTACGATAACAAAGCTTTTTGCACAATTTTCTGCTAGAGTACAGAAGATTAATGAAATAAAGCAATAACCTCGGAACATCCAATAAATAATAAAATAATGCTCACTCTAATAGCTAAGAATTATAACAAAAGTATGATGTGTTGGACGAAATCTGCTTTTAATATTTATAACATCTCTGCTATCACGAAAGTTGTTTTTAATGTAACACAGTATATATTAATAAACTGTAAAATTTTGTGAAAAATAAGTTATGGCCAGAAAAAACACAAGCATATATATATTTTTTAATGTTAGTATACAATATAATATTTTCAGTTAATATTTTCAACCCGCTTCTGATTAACCGGAAAAAAAATGAATGAGGTAAAGTATAAATTTTATTTGATAATTTCTCAATTGTCATAAAAATATAATTTCATAATCCTACTCATCCTTCAAACGTGACGTTTAATGTAACAAAACAGTATATAATGGCGTAAAAATTGTTAAGAATGCATTAAAACAGAAATATTATTCTATGGTATTAGAGGATTAAATTTAAATAGTTACTTAAAATTAAAATAAAAATAGCTAACTAAAAATCTCATAATAAGAAAATAATGTATTATTTAGTAAATATATTTTTTTAACTACATGTAAAAACTAATGACGATGACAGTTTCGTGAATTCTTTTTATGTAGGGGAAACCCGGGCTACGTGAATACCTTCAACTTTACTTGATTATTGTCATTTAGTTATAAGTGGGGAAATTAAAACAAATGTTTATAGTCATACTTCATTTAATGAACTTACATAATGCTATAACAATTGTATTTAATATTGATTAAACATTTAGATATAAGTCTAGCTTTCAACAATGGCACGAATATCCACTTTGCCCTGAAAAAGTCGGAGAGGAGTGCCCAGATCTGGACAGCCCTGCCTCTGGCTACCCGTGAAGCGGTTTCCCCAGGCTTCGGACTTGGCATTCAGGTCGCTGAGGACGATGATATTCCCCGACGCTTGTCTGCGGACTGCAACCCTGACTGACTAATGAAGTGTTAGAACTGACTGACTCAACAATTTTCTTAGGTATAACTTTAGATAAAAAGCTCCAGTGGAACCCCCATCTCTCAACTCTCGCTGGCAAACTCAGCTCTGCCGTCTTTGCAATTAAAAAAGTAAGACAATTAACAGATGTTAATACGGCTCGACTCGTTTATTTTAGTTATTTTCATAGTATTTTGTCTTACGGTATTTTATTATGGGGCAGTGCTGCCGAAATGAATTCTATATTTGTTTTACAAAAAAGAGCTATACGGGCTATTTGTAATCTAAGAGCTAGAGACTCCCTAAGAGATGTTTTTAAAGAAATCGGTATACTTACGGTTGCTTCTCAATACATTTTTAATAATATATTATATATACGTCAAAATTTAAATACTTATACTAAAAACAGCGACAGACATACGATAAATACAAGAAATAAAAATAAACTCGTAACGCCTAAATTTCGACTTCAAAAAGTTAACAAATCCTTCATGGGCTTCAGTGTACGCATATATAATAAGGTTCCACAAGATATTTTGGATCTTCCTTTTCATAGTTTTAAATCTAAAATTAAAAGTATATTATTAAATAAATCTTATTATAAAATTCAAGAATTTTTGGATGATCGAAATGTATGGAACCTGGGTCGTTGACTCATTTGCAGGGTTGATGTTATAATGTATAAGTCAAACATTGTTTAATTTCATTTAAAAAGAGCAACTGTTGAGTTTCTGGCCAGCTCTTCTCAGCAGAACAGCATTCCGAGCTGGTGGTAGTTTACTCACAGACTGACTATACTGACCAATTTAATGTAATTGACGATTCAAAAGTGCGTGTAAATGCCTACTTGAATAAAGATATTTTGAATTTGAATTTGAATTTGAGTCAAGAAAAATCTCGAACTCAGCCAAGCCACGGTTGAGGGCGATATACGCACCTACTAGGATGTACTCTCCCTACTTCGCCACTACCAAGTCCGGGCCGGTCTCTAATTTGGAGAGAGGGGAACCGGGGTCGGACTTCACCATCGTTGCCACCGAGTTACTATCATCCCCCACACAATTTGAGTTAGGAGGGACGAAATAAGGCTCACAGGCCACCGCTACACTTATATCTCACTCCGCCATGGACTGAAGCATGAGGTCTTAAGCTTGAACAGAGTGGTTTAAATTTGCCTGCAGAAATCCATGTCGCTTGTTGTTTAGCATAGTGACATGGATTCAACTGGCGCCTGTACGCATTCGCCGTGTGTGGTAGCAGGGGAGGAACCAACCTTGCGGGTAGACTTAGGTCTACACACAGGGCACATCGTAAGACTACAGTCCACTTAGCTTGTGTATGCCCAGAGAGGCCGCACCGGAAACATAACGAAGTCCTATCGACCCCGGTAGAGCAGACAGGCCTGGTGTGTCCGGGTGCTAGGCAGCCCAAACATATCATAGGTCGGTCCTCGAGAAGCTTGATCCCGGCCGAGCTCCAGCCTATGAGAAGCCTGCCGGCCTCTAACACTGCCTTGGCCGCCTCAACGGGGATCCGAGCAAAGGCAATTTCTACGGCGGCTGATTGCCGGAATCACCTTCTCCGAGGTGACCGAGTCGTCCAGCTCCTTAATTTTCACGACTACTCGCTTGCCGGGACGGACGACCTTGGCTACCCCGTCTAATATAGTGCGCAAACCTGTCGCAAGCTGCTCCGCGTTCTCCGAGCCCGCCGCTCTCGGTAGCTCCAGCAAACGGGCCCCCGTAGCCAAACGCCTGATCTTTAGCCCGCCTTCTATTCCGATTTGGCCGAGACCAATCTTCTCGGCCGCATTGCCCAGGATGTCGGCGTACGTAATACCCTTGGCCGCTGCTTCTTCCTGCAGTGTTATTAGCACTGCAGGAGCTTTAGGTGACGGCATTCTGGCGCCCTTTTTTCGGCAGGCTCTGATCTTATTTTTCTTTTTCACCCCTTTTTTGGCATCAACCGCCTTGGTATTCGGAGGCTGGGTCGTAAGTTTGCCTTCCTGGTCCATGCGCGAGGACTGAAGAGGATTTTTCGTGCCCCTCCTCACCACCGTCGACCACTTGCCATCCGTAATAACCTCCTGTGAGGGAGGAGCAGGAGAAGAAGTAACGGCAAGTGCGGTGTGTGGTGCCTTAAACAGCTTTCAGGAGACCACCACCACGTAATAACGTTCAATAGCCAACACTCTATTAAGTTAAATTCTAATTGTATTTCTACACTAAATGTAGTTATAAAATTATGTGGCAGCTATGCAGAACTTGGTGGTAGACCATAACATCGGGTCGCCGGCAAAGTTACCACCCATCGGGCAAAGTCGTGCCGCAAAGCGACCTAGTCGTGTTCCGGCACGTTGCTCGATGAAGCCGTTTATGGGAAATGGGTTTGAATAGCTGCGGTACGTTGGCGAACCGGTTGACGTCGAGTTGGTGTTTGTTTTGTCGGGTGTCTAGTCAAGGAGGGTAGCGGGATCCGAAGCGACAGCTTTCCGCTGGCCGCCCGCAGATAGTTGGGGGCCCAACTAGTGGGTTAGCCACCCACGAAAGGCTGCCCCGCCAGCTGCGAAAAATCCCAGGGTGGCTCCATCGTGCTGGTTGGCAACCAGACGAGGAGGTCCGATGGCGATCCCTGGGGGGGTTCGGGCGTCCCCGCAGTCTCCAGACTAGCCTCCCAGTGGCAAGACATCACCAATTTCGACGTCGGGTTCGATACGTACCGTCTCGTTCAACTGCCATTACCCATCTCTATTCACTTTTATATTTATTTATTTTTTATGAAAAGTTAAGAAAAAGGACCAAGGTTACACAGCGGTTGCACTCCTCCTCATATAAAGTGAACCTCACTAATATCAGGGGTTTGCACTCAAATCTTTTAGCTGTCCACCACCACCTGGAGACAGAGCAGCCACACTTGCTCTTTTTGACGGAGACGCAGATACAATGTCCTTTGAGCGCTGCATACTTGGATTATCCCGGTTACTCGTTAGAGCACAACTTTCGATCACGGGCCGGAGTCAGTGTGTACGCGCAGAACGACCTCTGTATTCAGCGTCTCCTTCACCTTGAAGACCCCACTTTTTCTTCCCTATGGGTTTTAGTGGACACAGGAAACGAAAAAATCCTGTATTCCTGTGTCTACCGTTCGCACAGCGGTGACCAGGAGACAACTCGTTTATTTGAGTATCTCAGTGAGGCTGCAGATATGGCTCTGTATCAGTACCCTTCGTCGCTCGTCTTTCTGGGGGACTTTAATGCCTGTCATCAGGACTGGCTGTTCCCGCACCAGAAGACCGACCATGTTGGAAGAGAAACGCGGAACTTTGCGTTCCGGAACTTGGACCTCTTTCAGCTGGTGAGGCAAGCGACAAGGGTATCAGATGTGGTAGGCCATACAGCCAATTGCCTGGACCTTCTGCTGACAACTGATCCGGACAGGTATCGTGTAGAGGTCACGTCCTTCTTGGGAACCTCCGATCAGAAATGTCTGGTGAAATCTATATTTACATATTTCCCACCAGCTTTCGAACCACATGGTGTTAGGCGAGTATGGAAATACAAGTCCGCAGATTGGGATGAGATGCTTCACTTTTTTGCGTCTTATCCTTGGCGGCAGGTCTGCTTCTCTTCTTTGGATCCGTCGAGTTGCGCGGATGGTATAACCGATGTGGTGCATCAGGCAATGGAGTATTTTATTCCTTTTGCTGACGTACCCATCGGTGGCAAAGCTCGCCCATGGTTTAATGCCGAATGTCGTCATGCACATGACCGAAAACATTCGGCATACCTCATTTGGACTGATGCTCGAAGCCGCAAAACTCCGGATGTAAGTACAAAGAAGAGAGCCTTTAACAAAGCTGCCAAGTCCTATAAAAAGGCATTGCGAAAGGCTCATCTCGATCGAATCGCTAAGAATGGCGAAAAGCTCTCTGTCAGACCAACTGGCAGTAGAGCTTTCTGGTCTCTTGCCAAAGCGATAGAGTCGAATTTCTGCCAACCCTCACTGCCTGCTCTGCTGAAGCCGGATGGATCCCTGGCCCACACAGCAACAGAGAAAGCAAATGTAATTGCTTCTCTGTTTGCTGATAATTCGCATCTAGACACTGGCAATGCTTCTCCAGCACATCTTCCTCACTGCGGTATTTCGATGCCTGAAATACGCATCACTAACAAAGAGGTATGGAGAACATTGTGTCGTTTAGATGTGAATAAAGCCAGTGGTCCTGATGGTATATCAGCCATTCTGCTCAAGACATGCGCAGCTAAGTTGTCTCCTGTACTGACACGTCTGTATCGTCTCACTTTTATGACTAGAATAGTGCCGAAATCCTGAAAGCTTGCTAATGTGCAACCCGTGCCCAAAAAAGGCAGCCGTGCCGATCCTGTCCATTACAGACCGATTTCAATCACCTCCATACTCTGCAAGATTATGGAGCGTGTATTGAACTCGCGCCTACTAGCATACCTAGAAGGTAACGATCTCCTCAGTGACCGACAATACGGGTTTCGCCGTAATAGGTCTACTGGGGACCTCCTAGTGTATGCTACTCACATTTTAGGCGAGGCCATCGAGAAGAACGGAGAAGCGGTCGCCGTCTCTCTGGACGTCTCGAGGGCATTTGACAGGGTCTGGCATGCGAGCCTTATAAGCAAGCTTTCAGCGTACGGTATATCTCCTGGTCTGATCGGCTTGGTAACGGACTTTCTGAGCCAGAGATCTCTCCGAGTAGTTGTTGACGGGTGTTCCTCGGAACCCTTGAAAATAAATGCCGGAATGCCTCAGGGGTACGTTCTTTCTGCAACTCTTTTTTTGCTGCACATTAATGATCTGTTGAAGCCCGGTATCTATGGGTATGCAGACGACAGCACAGTTGTAGAAAGATATCTGCCGAGTACTCGGGCTAGTCGAGACCAAGTACAGTCTGAAAGAGAAGCCATGGTGCAACGTTTGAATGACAAACTTCAGGCAGTCTCCGCATGGAGCAATGCCAATCTTGTCAAGTTCAAGGCCACTAAAACGCAGACGTGTCTGTTCACCGCCAAAAAGAGCCCTTTCACCTTGGCTCCTACTTTCCAGAATGTATCCTTGGAATACAGTGACCGGCTTCAGTTGTTAGGTTTAGAGATTTCCTCTAACCTCAACTTTGGTCGGTTCATTGAGTCCAGAGCAAGAGCAGCAGCAGCAAAGCTTGCCGTTCTTGCGAAGGTTCGGTAGTACTTTACACCGGGATAGCTTCTTGTTCTATACAAAGCACAGATCCGGTCGTGTGTACAGTACTGTGGTCACATATTTGCTGGTGCTACAAAGTCTCATCTTGCGGTTCTGGACTCAATTGAGAGGCGAGCAAAGAGGCTTATCGGCGATCTCGAATTGGTCGAAGCCGACTTCCAAAGCCTTGAACACAAGCGTAAAATTGCTAGCCTCTCAGTATTCTATAGGATACATTTTGGTGAGTGTGCGCAGGAACTACACGACTTAGTTCCCCCATCCCCCTTCCATCACCGGACGTCCCGACGCACGGCAGGTATCCATCCTTTCGTTCTGGACATTCCACCTGTCCGAACGAAGCGCTTTGCTTCCTCATTTTTAGTACGTACAGCGAAGGACTGGAACAATTTGCCTGCGTCGGTATTTCCGGCCAAATATAATGTGGGTTTCTTCAAGAGAAGAGTGAATAGGTTGCTAGGGCAATGCGCCTTACCATCTAAGACTACATTCCACTTACCATCAGGTGGAATGTAGTCAAGCATTGCCCTAGATCATATAAAAAAAAAAAATAAAAGATAAAGATGAATATGAACTATTGAACCAAATAGAAAATAAAATAGATTTTAACCAGTAATATACACAAAACTAAATAAACACAGCAACAAAAGTCAAAACAGCTGCCACATACTGAAACCCACTTACACTCGACAATACTCACCACATCTGTACCAAATAAATTTTTACAAGCTGAAAAAAAATTCTGTCCCTAACACTGACTCCGTCCACCCGTGCGGGGGAAAATAGAGAACAAAAAAAAAATCCTCCAACTCTTTTTTTTATTTATAAAATTTATATAAGATTCTATAAATCAGTGATTAGCTGCGCCGTCATATATATTAAAATTTATTAATGAAATTTTTGTTTTATTGTATGAAAAGTTTTTTTTAACGAATATGTAAATTTGATTACCAAAAAAAGTGGCCACTTACCGATGTATAAAATTAAAAGGAACTTCATTAATGCATCTGCTATAGAAATACTGGAAATAGGAATTGATAAGCTCATAAAAAAAATTCAACGCTTTTGTATTAGTGGTTAAAAATTCAATCGTCAGACTTAAATAGAAGTGAAACTAAACCATAATATAATACTAAAATATAAATTAACAAATTATAATATAATTAGTAAATATTTTTTTAGGATATTTATTATACCTACATTATTCAATTCAAAATACTTCAAAATAAAAACTTCTCACGGAATATATAAAATTATGTTTGAATTAATAACGCATTGTAATTTAAATATACGTATATTCCATTTATTTGAATGTTAAATTAACATTTATTATGTGATATGATTAAATGGCTAGCCGCAAATAATACAAGTATTACGCTAGAGTTGTCATCAGAATACAAATGTGATTAGTCGTAATTGTATTACTTAAAAATATTTACATACAAAAAAATATATATAAAAATAATAATATTTTATAAGTTGAAAAAACACATATTATTTGTTGTTATTGTTATATTATTTGTATGATGTTTAACAAGTAACTAAAAATATACAGAACAATATTAATAATATAAGTACAAAGTTATTAATTATCATTAATATAAAACCATGTATTAAGGAGTACACCATTTAGAAAAGCTCATGTTAAAAGCATCCTTACCCTACGGTTTTAAAATTGTGTACTACGTGTATATAAAATCGTAATACAAAAACCAGTAATTTGAAGAAAACAAAACTTCATTCAATTGATTTTGAGGTCGTTCTATAGCTAAACTATTTTTCGATATTTTCGAACATTAAGAACCCACCACTACTACCTATTTAAAAGAACTTTAAGGAATCTAAAGGATTTACAGAATTTGTATCAAAGTGAAGATTTCGTAAAGAATTTTGAAAATGCTCCGCAGCCTAACTTTTCTGTTGAATTACATTTTCTCGTCTGTACGAAATACGTTATACCCTAGTTTATTATTGTATTTAATTATATATACATTTATTGTCTAAAATTATAAACATAAACATGATGTCTCCTTAGTTTTTGTTATAAATAAACTATCATACATTTCTTTGATAGTTCTAAAAATTTTAAAACAGCGATTTCAAAACTTTAGTTTCAAATATTCATAGTGTGAAGGAATGCATCAATCAAAAATCTGTTGTTTTGAGCATCCTGGCTAACCTTTCACTGACTTGACCTAAAAAATCCTTGTATATGATGTAATATAAATAATCCCTGGGTTGCTAGGTTACTAATAATCCAGGGAGTGAGGGGAGGGGTTTACAAACTGTGGATAACACTTAAAATTGTATTGTTTTGAAATCTAGTCCATCCAAAATGGCTCTGCCATAGCAGTACCAGTGGTAACTGGCCACTAGATTAACACGCCGTCAAATTTTATGAATATATATATATATTTAGCTAATAAATACTATTTTTTTTAAATAATTTTTAAAAGTATGGAGTTGTCTGCTGATAAAAACTTTTTCAAAAATTTAAGCGTAAAATATATTTCTCTACTAAAATGTACTGACGTACATAAATTTAATTGCTGTTTGAATTTTGAATCATTCATGTATACAAATCGGAATTAAATATTTGATGCTATAAACTGGAGCTTGATGTTACACGTAGCTATAATCCATCTTTGTAATTGGTTTTGTGGTTACAATCGACCGCAAACAGTCAGACCAAATTGGTTGAGTACATTTTATTTACATTTACATATTATTAAAACTGCGGACAGCATCGTATATTCGATACAATATTGATTGTGGTTTTGAGAACAGGATTGAATGGATTTTTACATTTCGTTTATACAAAATATTGATGTTCTTACGATAAAAGTTTGAGCATCAGCTTATGTAACTACAACATATCCATCATACAAATACTACAAAATGGCATAGTGCGTACCTTGTTGAATGCTCAATGGTTCCTTACCAACTCTGAAGTCCATGAAGCTTTGGAAATCAACAAAGTAAACGAAGAAGTTCAGCATTCTTCCACTATAATATAATATATAATATATTAAGATTTGTGATATAATGAAGGTATTTTAGTTTCGTCATTTACGACTTTGCATGGGTTTATAGTCCAGAAATTATTTTAAAAATTATGTTATACCTTTATTGAAATTTAGCTAAGTGGGTTACTAATAATACTATTATTATAGAAATAATGGATATTGTATTAAACCTATATGTAAACCTCAAACAGTAATGTCTTTGACAAACGTACTAATGAACATTATATTAATACTTAGCAACGTGAAGACGCCAACGCTACCAGCAGGAATTAATGTGACTATGTAATCATTGACTACAGTGTGAGAAATTAATTGGTATTAACAAATCTATGCATTTCTTATCGGTTTAAGTCGAATAAAAAAAGTAAACGATATAGTAAATGACATTTGGTATTGGGTGAAACAAAAATTTCATTGCTATAAAAAAAAGCATTTCTTACAATCACATCCTAAAAGTTTCTTTTGATCCCTGAATATTTTATGAAATATTTTTGATAACTCTACATATTACTCAAAAAATATAAACATGTATAATAATTAATTTGAATTGCTTATAAAAGTTATGTTAAGATAAAGATAATTTACCGAAATGATATAATCAAAGCAATAAAAGTAGGTAGTAAATGTACTCGTGAAAATAAGTAATTGCGACGCGTGTCGTGTTGGCTTTGTAACTTGGGTAGTAGTCCTCAACTTGGTTAGAACTAACAAGAAAACTTTGCTTATAAAATTCACGTATTGAATATTAACATGTTCTTTGTGCTCGTAAAAATGCGGTATTTTTTACAAACTTAGTCAAATCACAAACTTTTTATTTTTTATCCGCTGCTTGTATATAAATACAAACTTGTTTAAAATATGTTATTGCAGTATAAGCAATGTTTAAAATATGTTAGAAATAAGGTCACAGAGTATAGTTTAGAAAACATTTTTAAAAGTTATAATTATATAACAAAAAAAAATATTAATATGTTATTTTTTATTGTTTTAATAATTGAAAATATAATATTAACAAACTTAATGTCTGTTAAACATATGTCCTATAATTTGCTGCATTGACCAATCGGTATAAACCGACCATTGTAATGGAGTAATCGCATTTGAACATATGCATTTATGGTTCATTGATTTCTCAATTGCAAGACCTTTGACGCACTACATGTCTGTCTGTTTTATATTTTTTATGATGTAATACGTTCCAAATTAATGAATTTTATATGTTTGAACCGAACTCTATCTTAATTCGTGTCTAATTTAATCCAAGGACTCGTTACATAAGTATATATCTGCAAAAGGCTTTGTCTAGTGTAGCTGAATCTAGCCGCAACCGCAAATCGTCTTTCATAGATCTATGAGAAATCTGTTAAATGTGAGTAAACTTATATAACCTAGACTCTGGATTTAAAGCTAAAATTTTGGAAAAAATTAAAAGGAGTTATCGAACGTCCAGTGTTTGAACTAAAAAAGCAAAAAAAAATAATTAAGAATCCTTCCTTATAAGCTTGAGGAAGGAATTTTACAAGTAAAGTTATCTAGTACCTAAATAGTTTTAAGTTTGGCACCTTTGTTAAGAAGCGTGTTTTAATTATTATTTTGATAATAGCCCTTTAAGACATGATAAGAAATTACAATTGTTTTGTCCCATTCTACTAAACATGAATTGGTTGTATCCCATTCTACTAAATCCGTGGACAAAAGCTTTCTTACCTTTAACCTACTTGATTGCGTCAGTATCTACTCATTATGCTACATCATGTGATCTACCCTTGATTTAAAATAATTAATGTTATATGAAAGCTTACTAAATTTTTAATCTTTTTTACTGCATCCTTAGAAACGCAAAAAATATAGGTATAAAATAAAGGGGAAATTGTTTCAATCTCCTACAATTCTGGTTGCTACGTCTTACTTGTTAGCGATCTAAAGAAGACTTAAAAATAGCAGCGTTTTCCCTGAAAGAAAACGCATATTAAAATACTTACCTAATTCGAAGCTTATATATGAGATAGACTTGCATCTGATACAATGTTTATCTTACAATACTATCCTTTTACATAAATCTGTTGTTGACACGCTTTGCAACGCAGATATGTCGAGCCAGTTAAATTCCCATGTCTTAGTAAAACATAGTTTAAAATTTATATCATTATATAATCCTAAATCTTTAAAACCCCCCTATTTGGGATATAGAGGATTTAGAGAAATTCTTATCTACATATACAATAGACAAAACTAATTTCCAGCAGACCGCCAGACACACAGCTATTCTTTTACTCTTATGTTCGGGCCGCCGTATCCATGATTTGACTCTACTCAGGTGATTCTGAGTGAATCACCTGAGCACTGTATTATGTCTCAAGACAGTAATAACCTTATGACCAAAGTTTGAATCTAAAACAGATGATGATGTCCATAGACAGTCTGGGTGGAAATTATTAGCCAATAAGGAGAAAGTTCAACTTGATCCAATGTTTTATCTTTCGTTCAAAACTTTAATATCATTATTAGAACGTAGAAGAGCAGAGGCAGGAACTTTTAAATTGTTTACAACAATAAAGGGTCCAGCTAAAACAGCTTCACGAGCTGTTGTAGCAGGATGGATTAGTCATTTATTTAAAGAAGTGAATATATAGTTTTCACCGGGAATTATTCGATCAGCGGTTGCTTCCAAGAACTGGCTTAAATACTCGTCAGATGAAATTGGCGCTCCATTAATACCTTCGAGAAGTTTTATAAGCGCCAAATAAAATCTAAAGATAATTTAACTAATATAACAAAGTATCTTGATCCTATACGATAACTATTTTGATATTTAGTGGTTTTTGATTTAATATTTGTATAATTAGTGTAATATTTAATCTTTACCCTTGTTTTGATATAAATTTTGTTATTAACATTACAATAATTGATTTTATTTTTTTTACCGATTTCATTCATAGTTTACATTCTTTGTATAAGGAAATTGATTAATTATAATTATTAAACATTTAATAATATCACATTGGCGTTTTTTCTTTACATTTTTCCATTGTCTCACCAGGCGAAAACAGAACCCTCTCATATATAAGCTTCGAATTACGGTCAAGTAGTTTAATAGCAGCGTTATTCCTGAAAGAAAACGCATATTAAAATACTTACCTAAATTGAAGCTTACTTATTTTATAGCAACGAGTAGCGCCACTGTCGAGACAACGGAAATATCAAATTGAAGTCAAAAAGAATCAAATTAAGTCAAAAAACAACTAGAAACGAAAAAGCCTACGGGAAACGGAAGTGCCTATCCCATATATAAGCTTCGAATGACGGTAAAGTACTTTAATATGCACATTATATAAACGTTATTTAGAGAACGAAGGCAAGAAATAATGAACCCTCAATACAACAATGTTTTACATAACGTTAGCGTTTCAAGTTGGCTTTGAAGTGCTTGCAAGGTTTTCCGAAACAATAACATATAATATAACAAAGCGGCTTTCTTTCTTTTCCGATCGAATGAAGCTTTGTAATAAGCACTGTAGACAAATATTGATATTGAGAAAAACAAAGAATTATGCTATTCTATTAAGTTCGATATTTGTACATGAAATAAATTAAATTTCTAGTAATGTGTTGTATATTTGACCTTATGCATTACATATTATTGCTACCAACTACTAGTATTATTGTTTGCAAAACGTATTTTTGCAAGTATTTCGTTAATCTGACTTTTATAAATAATTAATTAAATATTTAATTATTAGCTTGTATGGCGTGACTAAAGTGCTGAAAAAACATTCATATTTTAAATTAAAAATCTACAGCATATTTATTATTAACATTTTATTTATTCTTTTAAAGTATTATATACCATTATATCAGTTATAATATACCATTACAAGAGAGTTACGAGTTCCTGAGCATGAATTATTATATCAAGTAGGCATTAATATGTCAGTGTGTGTATTATTATGTTAATAGACATGGCTTAGGAACATACACAAATACATTTTAATCACCATCGCTTTATTCTGTCCGTTTACTCAAGAGTACGAAATACACGACCTTCGTTACCAGGAGCGTATAATCCCTGAGTTAAGGACCCCGAGTTAATATGAAGGGACAGGCCATTGTATGAGACGATACGTGCGTTACCCTCACTAGATTATGTGCTGCTGGGCTGTTAATTTTAGATATTCTGTCTTAGGACCCCTTTGATGTGAATATATCAATTCCCTTCAGGAGGTTAAACGTTTGTTAAGATAGGATTAATATCTGGATTTATTAACATCAATTTTGGATTTTCTCACTAGAGAACTTTTAAGCGATTTTGGCGTGGCGTGGGTTCACGCCGCGCCACGAAACTGGTCGGGCAAATTCCGATTAAAATTACATGATTATAGCCGGGTAAATATATATATATATATATATATTTAAGTGACTTTTCACGTGCGTAATGATCTTGAAGTTTGATGGCTGGTGAATTCTGTGCTTTTTGATCTCTTAATGGAAATAGAAAGCTCAGTTTAATTCATAATTTTCAACTCTGAAAGTACATACCGAAATAAAAAAGTTTTATTATAATATATTTTCATCGATTTTCAAAATTTAGGAAATGTTAGTAAAAAATAATCTGGTCATAAAATATAGTATTTACCTATTTAGGTAAAATCGTTTATTCAGTGATTTATTAAAAACATATAAATATTAAGGAAATATTCGATAATTTAATATACATATCAAAATGTTTATTATAAAATAGTAATTAATATTCAGAAAATGCCATTATCTGATTGCCTGTCATTTTCTGGAAGATAAATCTAGAAATATTCACAAAATGGCTTTTGTGCTCTCTATATGTTGAAATTAAAAGACATACAATGACATAGATATTCTCATTGAGAAGACAAGAGACTACGCAAAAACAACATACCGAGTTTTTCAACTAATAGATATATTAAAATTCAATACGTTGGTTTTATAAGGAAAGTTTCTCATTAGTTCTAACAAACTTGAAGGATACAACCCAAGTTATAAGCCAACACGACATATGTGGAAGCTGCTGCGATTACTTATTTTCAGGGCGTGCTTAAAAATCTGAGTGCAATTTTGAAGCTTTAATATGTTTTAAAATATATTCTGGTTGTCGTGATTTATTTATTTGTATTTTTACTATAGGTATACATATTTTTTTTTAATTAAAAGTTAGTGAAATACATTATACAGAAAAGTCTTGTCATTATTCAAAAGTAAAATATGATTAGACCAAAATCTTGTGCTATAATATAACATTAAATTCTTCATACAAATAATTAATAAATTCTTAATAAAAAATATGTATACGTATAAAATAATGTATAGAAAAATAATATTAATAAAAAATAATCAAAGTACATATACTTGTGTATCCTAATATAAAAATAACACAAATAACAAATTTAAATACGCAATAAAACAAAAAAGTTAATGACTGACGACCATGTTTGATGAAAAGTTTACTAGTTCAGTTTATTTTATTTGTATTGATTTTTCAATCTATTGTATTATGTACTCTTTTTGTGGATTGTGCAAATCCGGGTACTTAGCTTAGGTAAAAAGTGCGTATCTGCATGAGATCATTTTTTTAAAGAGAAATTAGACTCATTTTTACATAGAGTGTAATAATTGATGGGTTCATTCTATTGTAAATATAGATTATGCACTAAGGTCCGCGTAGGTGTCGAAGCGATTAAATAAATCACGCCTACGCCTACGCGGATTTGATTTGACCTCAATCTTGTCAAAAAGAACCATAGTAAGCAAGTTGGGCGGTTTGAAATCAAACAAGGTATATTAATGTTACAAAATACTATCAAATCATAAGCATGATTAACAAATTAAAAAGTTAATTTTAAAAAGCACTTATTCTTATATAGGTACAACAATCTATCAGTGAAAATGTTAGTAAATTAAATTAATTAATTAAATTTGATTTTCAAATATAATGTCATGGCTTTTGGAACTAGATATAGTTTCGCAGTTATAAATCAGCTGTGATAACGTGAACCGTTATTTATACCGTATATTTATCTGGTTTATATTATTCGTTTTCTTTATTTGGTTTCTCTCCTAGCCAGAAACTTGTGTGACCTCTGCTTAATTCCCAACGTTACTAAAAATGTTTTTGAACTATTTTTACTTTTTGGTCATATCATTTTAAACATACCCTTTGAGGTAAACTTTTGTAGTAATTCGATTAACTATATTTAGATAAAAATAGTTAATCGATTCGGTTCTTTAAACTTATCATAGTTAAATACTTTGCTTGTTAAAAATTTACTTGAATTACAAAAGTCTTCCATTTTCGTGCAGGTTTGATAATCTTGAGAAAAAAAAATATTGATATTTAAAAAAGAAAACAAGTATTTTCTCTTTTATTAATTACCATTGACATAATACTTATCTGATGTTATAATTTTATATTTAACATAAAAGCTCAGTTTAACACCAATAATAAAAAAATATGAATAAAAAAAAATAAGTTTAACACCAATAATAAAAATTAATTAAAAATAATAAAAAATAAGTTTAACACCAATAATAAAAAATAATATACTCTCGGTTAATATCGATAACCGCCGGCTACGGTACGCATTATTTGTTTTTAGGCAATTTCTTGCTCTCTATTGGTCTGAGAAAAATTATGTCGGTGAGGAGGTTTCCAGTCGGGTTTTCAATTGCATTCAATGCATAATTCAAAATAGGCTTCATATGTCAAATACGCTGAATTGTCCAATGCCAGATACGCGGATTTGCATTATCCCCGAAGATATAAATTTGTTAAAAAAATAAATTAAAAGTTTAAAAAACCCCCGATACAAAACGACCTCTAAAAAGAATAAAAATAATTATATTCTTATTAGCTTTATAGAGAGTTTTATTTTTTTTTATTTTATGATTTTTTTTTATAAAATTTTTATTTTATAAAATAAATACCATAAAATCAGAAACTATTTTAAATTTAATCTAGATAAAGTAGATCTTACGTTTGTTACAGCATATGCAACAGACTTAAATTTACAAGCTAAACCAGTAGATCCCATTGTAATAATGGGATTTCATTTAATAAAAAAAACTTTTACTTTAAATATAAAAGAAGTGTAATCAACAAAGTTATCTCATTATCATTGTTTAAAATATTTAGAGTAGCAGACCATTGGTGTTAACTAGAAAGAGAACTGGAAGATGGATTCGCGATTGATACCTATATTAAACGAATTAATATTATTGTGTTCAGATAGTTATACTATTACTGTATTTAGTTTTCATAAAGCATACCATAAAATGTTTGATTATGACAATGAACTCATAAATAAAAACTATTAACAATGATTTTATAATAAACTTATAATAAAATTCTACTTAATTCGCCAAATGCCGACTTAGTTAAACAATAATCCTCTAGAGAAGTTCTAACCAATATGCACTTATGACCGTAAAAGTTTCTTTCGACTCGTCTCGTTCGACACAAACAAAGTCAGCCTTTTTTATTTTTTTACTGTTCATTATTTCATACGGCTTAAAAAACTAAAAAGTTAAACCCAGTAAAAGAAAAGGTCTTTTATTTATATTTATATTTATTTATTATTTTACTCATTTAATTTGTTTAGAGCGATAAAACTTAACCTTAAAGCGGAAAATAAATAGAGCTTAACCTTAAAAAATAAATTAAAAATAATAGCACTGTTAGCATTGCTATTTATTAACCCCCGACTAAAAAGCGGGGTGTTATAAGTTTGACCTGTCGATCTGTGTATCTGTGTAGGTAACTGTCTGTGACAAATTTGCGGCCAAACACGTGGACGGATTTTAATGCGGTTTTTTTTAATCAAAAGCTATGCTCGTCGAGATGGTTTTTATTCATCTTTGATTGAAATAGAATTAGTTGTTTCCAAGATATTGACGTTATATTCATGCGGGAGAGATGGTTCTTATGCAATAATTAGCTGTTCCCAGCGGATTTCCCCCGCCCCATATAGGAAAAAAAGCCTTGCTATGAAGACCAAAAGGTTTTTACACTTACTAAGCTAAAGTACATTATTAGGGAAAACTTTTGCCAGTGACTGCGTCCACGTAGACTGTAAAAATATATTTATATGGCTTACGATCGTACTCATAAAGAATCACGGGCAACAGCTAGTAATAATATAAATCCCTTCATCATAGTGTTATTAGTGATTGTAAATTATTTTAACTCTAAATATTTATATTTATTAATATTCGTATATATGAAACCTACCTATCTACCCACCCATATGAAAAATCTTGAATCATATTACTTAATACGTTTATAATTTATTACAGTGTCGAAAAATCACGTGGATCTTTATTTTATTAAATATAATATATATATTTCTCGTATTACATATATCATAATGTCATAATGTACATCATAATGCCGGATTCTAATGCTAAACGATTTTTTTTAATTGGTCCCGTAGCTTCAGAGCCTATTCAATTCAAACAAACAAACAAATCTTTCCTCTTTATAATATTAGGATAGATTAATAGAAATACTTAAACAATTGAAAATTTTGTGTGTCTGTAGGTTGATTTAGTACAATTCAGAAACCATTAACATAACATTAAAAAGCAGAAAAAAAAAATTAAAAATTAAAAAAACCCTCGATACAAAAAGACCTCTAAAAATAATAAAAATAATATAATTATGTACTTATTGAATTCGTTGCGTCGGGGGACGGTTTAATAAAGGAAGAAATTAAAATGCAAGTAAGGTAACAAGGCAAATATAAAAAAATACGATATCGAATCGTATAGTGTAAGTCCTCAATGATTAATTTCGTAATATGTACACTACCAACGTACGTACAACGGTCCCCCGACGCAACGACTTCAATAAGTACATAATAATATTTTTTTTAGATTTATTTTTGTATCGGGGGTTTTAAAATGTTTAATTTATATATAATATAGATATATGTATGTCGTAGATCACGATAATTTACGATAATTAGTAACTCAATTGATATCATCGTAACAGTGGGGTGTGATCGGAATCGTTTGCCCCTCCAAACGTCTCCACCGGGGACATTTTAAATATTCGAGAGCATTGCGTCGAGGAGGAATTGATTAGTGAGAGCCTTACAGTTCGGACCCCCCAACGGGACCGGTGGTTCACGCAACTCTGATAATTATATACCTGCTAAGTAATTTGTGATAATTGATTACCCACATTTAATATAAGAATTGTTATATTTTGTCTGTGTGGTTTAATTGCCTGAGACCTACGCTCGGATCCTGTACCAGAAGACTCCATCAAGATCGAGCAAGCCACTAATATGCCTCTATCCCCGAAATGTATATTATATTTGTTACAAATATATATGAATTAAATTAAAAATAAATAAATAAATATATTAAATACTAGCAAGAATATTGTGCCAAAATTATTTTTGTTAGAAATATATGTTCAAAAAGGCCTATTCAGTATTTACGAATTCGCGTAATCAGGTATTTGTTAAATAAAAAAAAAGATTAACACATCAAAGATGGAATGAATCAAAAGTCCGCATACCCAATTATTATTTATAAGTAGTGATTGAAAAAATCCCTGAGTAATTACCTAATATAATTAACTAGATTATTTTATAACTTCGATGTTTACTTTTGTTCTTATAATGTTAAATAA
The DNA here is from genome assembly GCA_959347405.1 of Napeogenes sylphis. NCBI lineage: Eukaryota > Metazoa > Arthropoda > Insecta > Lepidoptera > Nymphalidae > Napeogenes > Napeogenes sylphis. The sequence continues at coordinate 43,495,382 of OY365776.1, read as the reverse complement.
TTAGTAGTAACAAAACAGCTATAATATTATTACAGTTCATAAAAACTGTTCTTAACTATTACAAATTCAAATTTTCATTTAAATTTACTAAATAGATTCCTTAATTTCTTTTTATTTTTTTTTGCAAATCTCAAACTTTTAGTCCGAAGAGTCATATCTGCTTAAGTATGCTAATGATACATTTCAAGGTGGAAACAAAACGTAATAAAAACTAGAGTTTCTTCGAGAGTAATACAATATATTCAACTCAATTTATATGGTAACTTCGTTTGATACTGCGTTATAAAGGATATTTTATTTAGAAATGGCAATTTAGTAACATACTTGTTTCTATCTTAGACCCGTCTGGAGATATTATAGAAGTCGATGGCAACGATTTTATTTTCCTTTATATCTTCGCTCGTATTGCAATTTCCCCAACAGACTTTTTTTCCGTGAGGCCAATATTCAAAAGGAGTGATGGTAAAAATCTTTTTTACACTAGTTTAAAATTTCCTACGAGGTTTTAAAGTTTTAAGTGAAAAATTGAAATATGTTAGGAAATTTATGTAGCCCTATTATTAGTTGCGCGGTTTGGTCTGACATCGTATGAATGTAATCATCTAAAAAGCCACGCTTATTAACCGACTTCTTCAAAAAGGAGGAGGTTCTCAATTTGGCCGGTTTTTGTTTTATGTATGTACACCGATTTCTCCGCGGTTTCTGAACCGATTTACGTAATTCTTTTTTTGTTTGATGCGGAATAGTTTCGAATTGGTCCCATAAAAATTTGATTCAGGTAGGCCCATTAGTTTTTATTTTATGAGCATTTTAGTCCAAGTTTTGCACTAACTCCTCCGTAAGGAAATCAAAACGTGCTATTTATTATGTTTATTTACGTTTCTTAACCATTAAAGTAGGCATTTCATTGTATTAATTTGCTCGTATTCATTTAAGTGGTTAAATGTAATTATTTGTTTAATGCTTGGCACCGACTTCAAACCTATTAGTAAATAGGACATATAAATAATAGGTAGTATATAAATTTATATAAATATAGAATGTAAAAAACCGATACGGGCAGGGATTCGAACCCGCGACTACTGGAAAACCATCCCGTCGCTCTACCAACTGAGCTACCGTATCGCTGTCCGCCTCGGTGAATTAAGCATTCTATATGTGATCGTCTTTATCGGGACGGTGGTGACATCTATTAGGTTTCTTTCGAAAATCCTAACCAATGTTTCTAACTTTGCAGTATAGATAAACATTGAAAAGATGCCACTACCGAAATCAATTTTTGAAAATATCTTTAAACATGTATAGCCATGTTAAGCTTATTTAAATTTATATAAATATAGATTGTAAAAAACCGATACGGGCAGGGATTCGAACCCGCGACTACTGGAAAACCGTCCCGTCGCTCTACCAACTGAGCTACCGTATCGCTGTCCGCCTCGGTGAATTAAGCATTCTATATGTGATCGTCTTTATCGGGACGGTGGTGACATCTATTAGGTTTCTTTCGAAAATCCTAACCAATGTTTCTAACTTTGCAGTATAGATAAACATTGAAAAGATGCCACTACCGAAATCAATTTTTGAAAATATCTTTAAACATGTATAGCCATGTTAAGCTTATTTAAATTTATATAAATATAGAATGTAAAAAACCGATACGGGCAGGGATTCGAACCCGCGACTACTGGAAAACCGTCCCGATAAAGACGATCACATATAGAATGCTTAATTCACCGAGGCGGACAGCGATACGGTAGCTCAGTTGGTAGAACGACGGGACGGTTTTCCAGTAGTCGCGGGTTCGAATCCCTGCCCGTATCGGTTTTTTACATTCTATATTTATATAAATTTAAATAAGCTTAACATGGCTATACATGTTTAAAGATATTTTCAAAAAAGGTAGTATGTGATAAATATTAAATCTTCATTATTTATTACTTTTTAGTTTTAAAGTCGGTTTTTTTAACGTAGTTATTTTTATTTTATATTTCATAAAAGGTTTATTATTCATTTTATAGTTTATTATTTATATAATAATATCCACATTAATGCATCGATTACACCTTAAAATTATCGTTATCATTATCACGGAAAAGAAAACTATAATTAAAAAAGCATTTCCTATTCATTAGCAGAAAAACAAAATAACAAAAAAGAATAAAATATCAGAGAAAAGCGTAAGTTTGTTTAGATCCTTCAGATTATATTTTTACCTTTTTTAGTGTCGGTTTTTTAAGTAAGAGAATCAAACGCTTCACGTCTTTAGACGATTTATTCAGGATTGACCGAAACATGCATACTTACATAAGATAATTGTGTAACTCCCCTCTGGTTAGGTAAGCGTCGAAAAGTATCAGTTATAATAAAACTAGTTTTTACGTCAATCTTAAAGAGTTAAATATATATACGTTTTTAGAGAAACATGTTTTATTTCTTATAATTAATAATTATTTTTGGTTGTAATAATTAATTATAAAATAAGCAATTCTTTTCATTTTTTTTCCTTTGCTCAGAAATCTTTGTTATTTCGATGTGTCTATAGTATCTTAAGTCATTATCATACCAATGAAACAAATACTAGAAAAATATTTTAAGTTTTCGAATGTACCTACATTATGTAATAATTATATGACTGTTACTTCATATTGGTTACATTAAGTCGCCTTATATTTTAAATAATAATTATTTTTCATAAACACAGGGTGATTGATTAATAAAAAGATGGTATGTGACTTTCTTAAATATAAATGAATAACTATGCACTCAAATTTATTAAGGGCGAAGACTCGAGAAACCGAGATATAAGGTAAGGCTAAATTCTTCAAACTCAGATTCCCCCCCACTAAATAGGATCACTTGGCATTTTTCTGCTACCAATTACTACCGTAATATTTGATTTAATAAAAAAAACGGTTTAAAACCATACAGATTTTTTTGTGTTATTTAAATTTCTTCTCATGCAGTATCCGAATATATTTTTTTGCGAAAAGTTAATTTCTACCAAATATTTTCCGCTAAGTTTCGTTATTTTATAGCATTTTGTTATATCATTTCAAAGAAACCTGTAACATTTGCCCTATATATTTCAATTAAATCATAATCTATATTTATTTAGAAGTTATGAAGTAAGATGCAAATTTATTTGAAGTACAACCAAAGGTTAAAAGAAATTGTGTCATAAGCAAGGGCACTAAAAGTATTGGAAATGCCGTAAAAACAACTAATTGCAACAGCTTCCACTTGTGTCATGTTGGCTTATAACTTGAGCCATAATTCTCAACTTGGTAAGATCTAACGAGAAAACTTGTCTTATAAAATTCATGTATTGAATGTTAATATAATATTTTCAAATGCTCTTTCTTACAACGTCAATTTAAATTATATATTTATAAAATTACCAAAATATCCATGTTGTAGTCGGAAAGAATTTTCGTGTAAGTATATATTTTTTATTTTATTAACAACACATTTTTAGTTAATATTATGCTACATTTATTAATTGAAAATATCAACTTCTCACGGAAAATATAAAATTGTATTTGGATTAATAACGTTACGTAATCAAAATATAAATTCCATTCACTTGAATGTTAAATTACATTTATTATGTGATATTATTAAATGACTTGCTGCAAATAGTACAAATATTACTATAGAGTTGTAATTGGAATGGAAAGGTTGTTAGTTGTAATTACGTAATATAAAAACATTTACACACAAAGAAAAAAGTTTATAGAAATAATAATATTTAACATGTAGAAAAACACAGTAATTAAATTTGGTTGCTTATCACCGAAATAATTAGATGTAGTTGAGTATATTCTGAGGTCGATTAAGGTTCGCAATAAGGAACTTAATACAGTATTATTTTGGGAAAACATGATTGTAAAGTATCTGACACTTCCAATTAAAACTAGATTTAAAAATAATATATTTTTTTTATTTTTATATCGGAGAAAAGACCTCCATTAATGTTTTCTGTCGTAGTTTTCGTAATGGTAGTTCATAATTACCTTCTTCAAAATAAAACTGCACAAATAATTATAGTTTCGATTATTCGACGGACAGCCTAACAGTGTCTTTATAGGGATCCGCACAGTCCGACGACTCGAGCAACAATGCCTGTAACGCTCTCTGTGCGGCTTAAAGATAGAGATCATCGCACGTTTATATCGGTACAAGTTTTTAAAACTACCATTTTGTTTATATCCTTAAAACAACACAACTAGAAATGCTCTAATTTATGATAATTTTAAACTGATAAACAATCAACGTTATTTTTAATCAATTAATTAGTAATTTAATAATTATAATTGTTGAAATATTGTCGATGCGTCGATATATATATATTTAATTCAATTACATTTAATTATATATATATATATATAATAATTAAATGTAATTGAATTTTTTGACCATAACTCAAGGTATGGAGTTTTTCACGAATATCCTGCAAAAGTAGGTATTTCCTTACGGGAGATAACACTTCATCAAAATGTTGATTGACCTCATAGGCGACTAATTTATAAGTTTTGAATAATACGAAATATTATAACGTTTTATTATATGTTATATTATAGTTCGAGTTCGATCCGAGAAAAAGAAGAAAAATGAATGTAAATATGACTGACGCTTTGTATTTATAGATGTTTTGGGGGAAAGAACTTTTTCTATTACAAAATAATAATCGTAGTATTTGTAAGAAATTAAAGAGCACTTATAGCGAAAATTATTAAATAAGTTTTTTCCTACTTGTTGAATTATTGAATACACTATATTTATGATGTTTTGTAAGTAATCAAAAATGTACATAATAATGTTAGTGGAAAAATACATTGGCTAATTTATTTATCCACTTGCACAGATCTTTTATTTAGGCAAAGCACGTTTTTTTTCTGGAAAATGAAAAACAATAAAAATCTATTATGATGTTAATGAAAGTAATGATTTTCTATATAATATAATAATGTAATAAGGGTTTACTACCCTTTTATTAAAATGTCATTTATCTTTTCCGCACATTTTCTTATTCCTTCTTTACTTAATGTTTTATTCCATTTCTGACTCCATGAAATAATTTTACACTCAAAGTTACGTTGGATTTTCTGTTAAATCAGATTTTATATTAAAATTTGGTTATAAATTAAGATTCAACTTGACTCAAATATCGATATATGTTTTTATAACAGTGACTAAACAATTGAATTACATCGTTGTTCCAATAATTATATAGTTTATTATTATAATTGAAATAAAACTACATATTAAACAGTACCATTTCGAAATGCTCATAGAATAAACACCATGTTTGTAAGTTATTTTTTGTTTTTGTTTTTTGTATTAGTTTGTAGTCACCGCCCCGTTGGTCGAGTGGTTAGCGCAGACGCCTAACGTGTCACGACGCAACGGGGCTCGGGTTCGGGTCCCGGCAGAGCACAGGCATTTATGTGATGAGCATAGATGTCTGTGTTTCTGGGTTTGGTCGTTTATTAAATATATTCTCAGTATTTATATGTGTATTTCTATGTATTAGTATAGTTGTCTAACACCTTTAACACAAGCAAATAATTTGCTTACTTAGGGGTTAGATCAATGTGTGTAATTTGTCCCGATATTATTATTATTATATTACTGCATTACCTTAAGATGTTACATTGGTACAAAAACCAGTAATTTAAGGAAAACTAAAATTAATTCAATTTGTTTTGAGGTCGTCCTAAATCTAAAATATCTTAAGACGTTGAATAACGTTAAGAAATTACTAACCATTTAAAAGGCCTTTAAAGAATCTAAAATATTTACCCAATTTTTATCAAAGCGAAGATTTCGTAAAGAATTTTGTAGCCTAACTTCTCTGTAGAATTACATTTTCTCGTCTGTAAGAAATACGTTATATCCTACTTTATTGTTATATTCAAGTATATATATTTTAAAATAATTGCTTACATTAAAATCAAATCTTTCATCTTTAGTTTCAAAAACAACATCATTTTTTTGATAATTTACAAAATTTTCGTTACGATAAATGATAATTAAATTAAAATTCAAACGTAATTAAAATTCAAAAGTACATAATTGTAAATTTCTCAAATAAATGTATCAATGTAAATACAGAGCAAAAGTAATCAACTCTGCAAGTATTTAGTCCCTATACCGGTGCTACAATAATTAGTTACAGTGTATGTCTCAAAATTTGAGTTAAATTGTTGTTACGCTGCAACAAAACTCTGTGAATTTTCAGACCAGATTAAAAGACGAATCATACTGATACATTATATTTTTTAAATATTTTTCGTAAAGAATATAAATATTAAACATAGAACTATATTAATATTATGTATGAAATGAAAATAAAGTTTTCTCATTAATGCCTACTAGATTGAGAGCTACGACCAACGCTAAGAGTCAACAAATGACGCTACTTTAATGACTTATTTACTTGACGACCAATTACAGACAGTTATTTAAAATTTAAAAAGCAACTTTGTTTGTCTCCATAATGTTTTGATTAACTTCTGATTACATAACTTTATTACGTATCTAATTGCAGTTAAAAATAAACTATAATTTTATAAAAAGATTTTTGCATGCCATGATTTATTTCAAGGATTACTGATAATAAACTCGCAATTTTCTAAAACTAGAATGAAAGGTGTATCATTTAAGTATTTGCCGAACATGATGCTAGTTATTATAATAGAATCGAGCCAAAATTATAAGTTGTTAAATTTTAATACAATTAATTACATAAGATTTCTTAATTCATTGTAAATGTTTTACCATAAATTCCCCAGTATTTTAAGGGATTTATGTAATTTAATATGTAACTTTAAATAAATTTATATTTTTTATTTTAAGTCAATTTGTTGGAAAATAAGTGTACTTTGAAGTGGTTTAAAATTCTCGAGTTATAAAAAGACAGTAATAGTAATTCAAAATAAGTGTTTGAAGTTATTAAAAAAAAACACCTTGACAAGCTGTATTTGTTTGAATAAAAAATCTTTAACGATTACAATTTACGAAATAAAATACAAAATAAATAAATCTAGTTTGTTCAAAAGTAATTTTGTCTAGATTACTCTTCAACAAATTTTATTTTAGTTGCATACAGTTGCATATTCAAATCCACTTACTGTCATGAAGTTTCTTAAAGTTCTGAAGTTTTCTCACACACACTAAAGTAGCTTTTAATTATTTAATAGTCTAACTGTTATAGTAGTGTTGAATTATTTATTTGTAGTTGAACCTAAATCGTATACTGCATACCAAATTTGAAAGTATCACTAGAATGTGTAAAAACAGCAGAAATTAAAAGGAAATCCAGGTGAATCCAATCCTTTCACAGAAATAATATGATTATTCCATTCAATTTGAAGTTTTTTTATTTATTGCACAACTTAATGCAAAATTAATCTTGACAGATTGTTGTGAAATTGAGTAATTTGTAAAAAGTATCTTTAACTAGTTGGAAAAACGTTTTAATTGCTTGCAAGTTGTGGTTTTAAATTAATGTCATAAAACTCTATTAACAAAAATGTAAGACCTAACTTATTGCGAAAAAAAAAAACACTTAATGGAAAAATTACGATCTGAAAAATTATATCTCCATTTGTATTACAATTCTTTTAATTTTTTAACAACAGCATCTAGATTTGAGTTGATAATACAACTGTTTTGGGGTTGAGATATAGGATTTTAAAGTTGTCAAACTACATTGTTTTATATATTTAAATTATTTAATTTTTTTAATACAAAAATAAACAGTACTTTTATTAATTTACTATGTTCGTTGAGAAATAGGAAGACTAGAAAAGGGAGGAGATGTAAACACAGGGAGGGAAAGGTAATTCATCATCCGTTATACTGTCATAAAGGGTGTGTTATAACGTCATGAACCGTGTATAGGAGATCTTATGATAACCAGTCATCGGTGGTAGGCCATAACATCAGGTCGCTGGCAAAGTTGTACCGTAAAGCATTTTTTTGGTATTCTGGCACATCGCTTGATGAAGCCGTTTATGGGAAATGGGTCTGAACAGCTGCGGTGCGTTGGCGAACCGGTTTGAGGTCGAGTTCGTTTGTTATGTCGGGTGTTTTGTCGAGGAGGCAAGAGGGGCCCAATTAATTAATCAGCCACCCACAAAAAGCTGCCCCGCCGGCTACGAAAAACCCTAGGGTGCTGGTTGCCGACCAGATGAAGAGGCCCGATAACGATCCCTGGAGGGTTCGGGACTCCTCGCAGTCTCCAGGCTAGCCTACCAGTGGTGTCATTCCACTTATCAACCAACTTTGACGTCGGGTTCGATACGTACCGCCTCGTTTAACTGCCATTTCCCATCTTATTCACTTTTATTTCTTTATGAAGAAGGACAATAAAAAGAAAAAGTTTTAATAGATCGGTCGGAAATCGGTTTAACTCTTCCTCATTTAAAGTACACCTCAGTACTACAGGATACCAGAACAAGTTGGCCACAGAGGCAATTGAATGGATCTTCTGCAGACAACTGATCCGGACAGGTATTGTGTAGAGGTCACCTCACCCTTGGGAACGTCTGATCACTTTCTGGTGAAATTTATATATTCCCCACCAGCTCTCGAACTGAAAAAGACTGAAAAATGCCGAAATCTTGGTAACTTGCCAACGTGCCACCAGTGTCCAAAAACGCAGCCGTGCCGATCCTGCCAATACAGACCGATTACATTCACCTCCATACACTGCAATAAAGCGTGTATTGAACACTCGCCTTCTAGCGTACCTAGAAGGTAATGATCTCTTTAGTGACCAACAGTACGGGTTTCGCCGAAATAGGTCCACTGGGAACCTTCTAGTATACGCAACACACAAAAAGCGTATCTAAGGGATATCCATGGTATGCCTATATATTGTTTCAAGTGAACGTTTATTAACTTACTTTACTTACCTGCATGTACCTGTATTAACTTACTTGCATTTGAATTCTTTCTTTATTACAGCAGTTCTAAAATAAATAAATACATATCCTGTCGGGTTCATTAAATCATTTATTGCATAGAATTTAATTTTTATATTAAATAGTTATAAAATACAAAATATAACATAATTATAAAATATATATTTTTAAGACCTAAAACCGTTGGGAGGTAGATGACTAGTTATCTGACATGCTTACAAATGATGATGATAATGATTAATATAAAGTTTACACTGTAAAACTAAATGCTGAACATTTTGTATTATGTGTATAAAGCATCTATATTTATTTTGAACAGATCAGATTTTCCAGTATCAAAGTCGAGTATCTCATTCATTATTGTTACAAAGCAGGAAGTAAAACATGCTTTGAAAAATGTAAAGGGGTAGGATCAAATGCTCTGCCTCCCATTCTAATTATTTAGAACTAAAATTTATATAAATCTAGAATGAAAAATAAACCGATAGGGGCAGGGATTCGAACCCCGGACTACTGGGAAACCGTCCCGTCGTTCTACCAACTGAGGTACCGCATCGCTGTCCGCCACGGTGAATTAAGCATTCTATATGTGATCGTCTTTATCGGGACGGTGGTGACATCTATTAGGTTTCTTTCGAAAATTCTAACCAATGTTTCTAACTTTGCAATATAGATAAACATTGAAAAGATGCCACTACCGAAATTAATGTTTGAAAATATCTATAAACATGTACAGCCATGTTAAGCTTACTTAAATTTATATAAATATAGAATAAAAAATAAACCGATACGGGCAGGGATTCGAACCCGCGACTACTGGGAAACCGTCCCGTCGCTCTACCAACTGAGCTACCGCATCGCTGTTCGCCACGGTGAATTAGGCATTCTATATGTGGTCGTCTTTATTTAGTACTAGTCGAACCATAGCTTTTTATGTTTAATTGTCGTTTAACAAATAGTACTTTTCCAGAACTCTGGAAAGATGAACATATTCTGCTTACATATTCAAAAAATTAATTTAAAAATTTAAAAAACCCCGATACAAAAAGACCTCTAAAAAGAATAAAAATAATATTATTATGTACTTATTGAATTCATTGCGTCGGGGTTTTTTTTTATTTTATTTTTTTTTTCTGCTTTTTAAATTTATGTTACTGGTTTCTGAATTGTACTAAATGAACCTACATACACACAATTTTTTTAATTGTTTAAGTATTTCTATTAATCTATCCTAATATTATAAAGAGGAAAGTTTTTGTTTGTTTGTTTAAATTAGCTCTAATTTAAAAAATCTTTTAGCATTAGAATCCTACATTATGATGTACAAAGGTTATATGTAATACAAGAAATATATACATTATATTTAATAAAATAAGGATCCACGTAAAAGTTTCGATAATGTAAAAAATTATAAATGTATTAAGTAAGATGATTCAAGATTTTTTCTTATGGGTAGGTAGAAAGGTAAGTTTCATATATACGAATATTTATATATATGAACATTTTGAGTTAAAATGATTTACAATCACTAATAACACTATATTGAAGGGATTTATATTATCACTAGCTCTTGCCCGTGATTCTTTATATCAATATCTTGAAGACGACTATTTCTATTTCAATCAAATATAGATAAGATCCATCTTGACAAGCATAGCTTCGATTAAAAAAAACCGCATTCAAATCCGTCTAGGCGTTTGGCCGTAAACAGCTAATAATTGCATACGAACCTCTCCACTGCACTTATAAAACGTCAATATCTTGAGGACGACTATTTTTTTTTCAATCAAACAAAGATAAGAACCATTTCGACGAGCTTAGCTTTTGATTAAAAAAAACCGCATTCAAATCCATCCACGTGTTTGGCCGCAAATTTGCCACAGACAGATACACAGATACACAGATATACAGATACACAGATATATAGATACACAGATACACAGATCGACAGGTGAAACTTATAACAGCCCTCTTTTTAGTCTGTCGTTAATAAAAAAGATAATAAAGCGACCAAGAAAATTACAAACCTGTCAAAAAGTTGTTAAAAAATTAATTAAATACGGCATAATTTACACATATTTTATTCTTAAAACAAATAATTGCAGCCAGAATTTGCATTTAGACATTACAACTTCCAATCCTATCACCTATACGCGATTGTGCGTATATGAGAAAAGAAATTATGCTTCAAGTCCCTGAACTCGATTATTAGTATTGATTTTAATTGTATGCTGTGCGTAGCTGTAATCAGGTATCGCTGAAGTGTCTTTTTGTGATCATGACATAATTAATAAAATGAAATTTGTAACTGCTACTTATAATTAATAAAAAAATATATAGATTTAATTTAATCTTTAATAATATTATTTTTTTATGTTACAAGAATAAAACCTCTAAATATATTATTCAGTTGTGTAAAAGATCTATTTTTAGTTTTTCACAATACTAACTATATCTTTAAAGTTAGTATTACTACGTCATGTAACCACAGACTGAAAAAAAAACGCTTGACCTGGCTTTATCCAGATAAGCCTCTATTATTCCGTTTTGATGTAAAATTGTCCGGAAAATATTTTTTTATGATAAATTTCTATTAATAATACTTATTTTCCTCATAAAATAATCAGAAATGCCATGACTTGGATTAAACAAAAATCCAATAACGAAACCATTTAAAATTCGATATATACCTATATAACAGTCTTAAAATGTAACAAGTAACATATGTTTATAATAAGTTATATTTATATACTAGTATAAATGATTTAATTTTAGTAGTAAAACGTTGACTCATAGCTTTTAAAGAGTTAGCACGCGATAGAATAATTCCTAAGACAGATGATATGTAGGGTTACGTTTAGATTTACAATTTCTAGAAAAGGACTTCGAACTAATGTTATAATAATTTTCATATCGTTCAAACGCAATTAAAATTCCACCCTATTACTGGGTACTCTCTGCTCTAGAAAAAAATCAAAACCATTTTGCTTGTTTGGTCATTAAGAAGCTAAGTATGCTTATTCACGCATCAGTTGTTCACATAATTATTTATCACAAAACAGAAATAAAGTTAATAAAAATAAATGTATTATTTAAAAATCTTAAATCGGATAGCTATATAGCATAGTCAGGATTCGTTAATTCAAATACGAAAACAATTGATACTAATACGACTGACAATTGGCTAACCCAAAACGAGTTTCTGAAACAGTATAGCATTATAAAAACATTTTGTCGATTAGTTGGCTAGAATAACTTCGTAAGACCCAATTTTCTTATGTAAATACGCAAGTTCCGTTTTGGCTTGAATAATTCATTTGTCACGTCGGCATTTGACTCCTTTACTTTTAAAAACAACACAAAAAAGGTACGAATATAATCAAGAGGAAATTGGGAAAGCTTGGAACTTTCATAAATATTGGTTATTTTTTTATTTGGGTAGACCAACCTTTTTAAGTTTGAAATATTTTGCTTATTCATTATAGGATTGTTTTCTAAATGTACTTTTTACTAACGGGTGTATAAATAAGTATCTCATTTAACAAAATAATATGAAATAAAGTTCTCAGAATTTATAATTATTTAGACACTAAGCACTGTATAATATTATTTACTTACGCATAAATTGTCAACCTCGTTGTCATTTTGTTGGTATGTTCAAATATTAAATAAAAGCTAAGAAAAAGCAAAATATTCGATAAGTAAAAGGAGGTATGATTTTGATCATGAGAATTAGTCTATTCAATATATTGAAATAAACAATTGAAACAGTAAATTTATATCCAATCATCAAACCACTTTCACTTAAGCGCAAATTTTGAATTACTATCAAAAGATTCACCATAACATATATATTTTGAATATTGGACGCACATAGAAGAAGCCCTTAGGGGAAATTGCAATACGAGTGAAAATCTTGACGAAAATAAAATAGTAGCCATCGCCTTCTATAATATCCCCAGACGGGGCCAATATACGAACAGGTATCTTACTAAATTGGCATTTCTAAATAAAATACACCCTTTAGAACGCGGTATGGAACGAAGTTACCTTATAAATTGAGTTGCCGATGTTGGATTACGCTTCAAAAAAATCTAGTTTCTATTACATTTTCTATTTACCTCAAGGGAAATATTATTTGCATACTTAAACAGTTACGATGTTATGGGATATCATATTGAGATTCGTAAATATATTGATATTTATAGGTATACCTATTCGGGTGTGTATGAAAAAATATCGCGTTAATTATTTGTGAGAGTTTAAAAACAATATTGTATTATTAAAAGGTCCATATTTATCTTAATCATTATACCTAATGTTAATCATTTCATTAGCATATATAGAGTGCGAGATCAACTTAAAACCATGGAGTCTACTCAGCTTACATAGTAGACATATTACAGAAATAATGATCCCCGACTGTATTATTTAAGTGGCTAGTTTCAATAAGAGCTGAATATATTAGACTCGACCGCTTTTATTTCCCCTACATTGTAGCTAAGAATATTTCTAAAGCAGAGTTTTTAAGTTTCCGGGGATGATATAACATGTGAGCTTTTGAGATCAGATATTATATCTTTAAATCTAAATTTAAATCTAAAATTTCTTAAAATTTAAATTATTTAAGTTATCGAAGCACAAACAAGCATACGAACACAAACTCTTGTGACATCAGAGGAGGTAGGAGGGCCATATGAATAACTTTGAAGTTGAAGTAGGCACTTTTATTAAGGTACTCGTGCGTACATTCAGATGTTAGAGATGGTATTGTGACCCGTAGTGTACAGGTCCATAATTAAAGTTGGTGGCAGGAATCCCATCAAATATATCTATCGAACACTCCTAAACACATGTGTTGTAGAAGACGCATAAACATGGTATATGCCTCTGTAACTTTGTTGATCAGTCCCAGTTTCATCGAGAAAAAGCCGCTCTCCAGGTGATTATGAAAGTGAATATCACTCAAAATTTTAGACCAAGTAAGCCGAAACTTGGCGACACATTGAGAGAAGTGTTCTCGAAGAGAAATGATACGAGGAAAATATTTTTTAGTGTTAGACGATAAAATCTGTGCATTCAGTGTATAAAATTTAAAAAAAAATCCAAAATCTTCCTCTGGTCATTCTCAATAAAAGACACAAATTTCGTTCACCACTCGGCGATGTTTTCCTGAAAAGAATTCTGCACCACCGGAATATACGGCACAATTTCTCATCCGCATAAAAATTATTGTTTGGGGTATCCATATTCAACATATCATTTATATGTGGGTTAGAACTTAGCTCTGGGAAATACCAGCGTTCATGGGCTTGAGGTCCGAGGAAAAACCAATGAGAACAATTTTTATTATTCGCCCAGTAAAAGAACTCGTGATTCATTTGCATATACTTTTTGGACATTGCACATTAGTTATAAGTAGCATATAAGCTTCGAAGAAAGCGCTTTGTGCTGTATTCGAGTGATTTTTTTTTAATATATTTCAACTTACTTTATTTTTACTGCAATTAGGTTATGATGGAAGTTATGATAAAATAGATAAACACACAAATTTACGTAGTACACATATTAAACTCATAGTACTTATTTTTGGGTCATAATTTTACAAGTGTAAAACAAATCTGGTTTTTACTTTACCATTTTTACCTGAGTAGGATTCTTTTAGACTTAAGTTACTTTAAGGGATTCTCTGTTTTAACAATGATAAACCTGTAACATCTACAATGGTAATTTCTTAGTTTTTAATTTAGTTGATTCGGCAACAAATATAAACGTTTTAATTTGTCAGTATTGTAGCTTTTTGTTATATTGAAATAAGCATAATTTTTATAATATTTACAACATTTCAGACCGTTTAAACGTAAATCAAATGAGAGTTTTTATTTTCACGCAAAAAAAGTAATCTTCTATCAGTACATAATTTTAATTTCTTAAATTAAATAAGCAACCACAGTTTTCTGCAATTCCCTTGATCTTTTGTTTTTTCAGATTATTATGAGTCACTGTTCAGCAGACATTTTCCATTAGTTAATACTGTTTACTTTTTAAATCGTTATGAATTATTCTCAATAATTTTCTTATGGACATTTGTTTGTTAAAGAAACAGAAATGTTCCTTAACAGACTTTTATGAGTAACATAATATTGCATGCATATTTTAAACACGTTCAATACTCCAATCTCAAATGTAGATTATTATTTTTACTAAGTAAATCGTTCTTAGGCTGAGCCTTCGTTTTGATACTTTTTTATAATCTAAACACTCATATTCATTTTAATTAAGATGAAAAACAGATTTTTAAGTTATATTTAATGGATGTTAAAAAAAATATTTATGACACTAATCATTAAGTTGAAGTAATTAAAATAATTATTCTGGTTTCATATTTACAAAATGAACATTAAATGCTAGAAATACTCTACCTAGTTATACATTTATTCCTTTATAGAACTAAAAATGCATTATTCAAATTTTATTTACATTGGAGGCTAGCACCGTTAAATTTATTTTATTCTATTATACGATATAACTAAAATGTATGTAACCCTAATATTTCAATAGGTATAAAATTTTATGTAATATTGGTTTATCATTGTTTGAACAGGATCTACTAACGTCGTTAGGGCTAACTCTTTTGTGATTTAGAAAGGGTTTGAAAAAAGATTATGGGACTTACTGCATATAAAAATTATTATATATTTTTCTACATTGCTATAATACTTACCTGCTACTTATATACTTTTTGAAATATAGCTTTGTTAATAAAGACAGAGTTGAATATAATTTAAAGTTTACTAACAAAATCGGCTTAATAACTAGCAATATATAAGAAAAGTAACCATTCCTTGTAAGAATTTATTGACAAATCCAGTCAAGTAAATATACTAACTCAACAATATTTTATACTAAAATAGAAGGTTCGCGTGGCCACGTCTTCTATCTCATTCTTTCTCGTCTGATAGGGTAAAAATTAGAATCGGAATATTTTTTTATACCATTGCTTTGTTTATATTTATTGTTTCCTTTTAACTTTATTTATTTTAGTTCGTTTAAATTTTGTTTTTCTTATGTAATTTTGTGAAGTTCACTTTTACTTATATTTATTTAATCCTTCACAGCGGTCGCTGAAAACCAGTGCTGAAGTCATATAGTCCAGCACAAGATAAGTGGTCAGCCGTATTATAATATATTACTGCGATATAGTCTTTGTTATGTCAGGAGTGTAATTATTTTAGGTTATCGACCACTGTAAGATATTGTAATCTACATTATTTTTATCATTACTTTGGTTTACTAGATATTTTATAATAGTATTTTGTAAGGTTCTCACGAGTTTTACAGAATCTATGACTAGAACATAATACATTGACATATATTACATGTCACTCAGGTAAATTTTACCATGAAAAATGTATATTTGTATAAAATAATTATCATGAAAATGTCTACAAATAAAAATGTATATCAATATACGTCTGTTCATTTCCTTGAATAAAGTTTAATTTTAATTTATTAGTGTTTTTAATAAACATAAAAAAATTGCTGAGGAAAGCAAATGATTATTATTATCAGACTTTGTACTGTTGAAATGTTAATTTTTTCATTTCTGTCTCGACGTTAAAGTGAAAAATGCATGAGCTAATGCACTCTCAACTCTGTGCTACTTCAGTTACCTGAGCGGTGAACCTTAAAAGAGGTTGAAGTTGGAATACATTAGACACGCTCTTCATAAAATAATGGTAATAAGGAATAAAGTTACAAAGTCTCAGTTTAATATGGGTTATGGTTAATAATTTATTATACTTTACATCATCAATTCTCTTTAAATGCAAAAAAGCACTCAACTAGGTAATTATTTACGTCTTCCCAAGATACAAAGAAAGAAGTATTGAAATAATGTGCTACTTATAATAATGTTCATAAGCATTATTCAAATTCAGGATGTGGTAGGAAACATTTTCTGTACACACGTTAGATAAACATTCAATTTTCTTTTAACTTTGATTATAACAAAAATACAACACACTCTCTTAGTGCACCTACACATTGACGCCAGTAAAACTACATTTATTTCTTCAGACGTTTATGGTTACGAAACCACTATCCATCAGTTGGAGCATCTGTTCGTTAGCCATCCGCTAAAAAAAGAGCTAGTCTCTTGGAGTGAACCATAACCGATTGATTCGCATTTACAAGGACAATTATTGTAAAACTTTTAATCACCAATTTTTATCTACTAATTTTTTTGGTGGTAAAGTTCCCAAAAAAGTTATATACAAATTAAACACTCAACAAATAAAGGTAATGTGTAGGTTTATAGAATAATATTAATGATAATGAAAAAGAATTTCAAATGGTCTTGAATGAATCTGGAAGATGATTTTATGCTCGCGGGAGCAATTTATACAATAAATATTATTATTATTCACTTGAAAATGTTTCCCCCTAACTGTTTTGTTGGAAAACATAAATAAAATTGACGATGATTGACGTTAGAATATTTTATAGCTTTACTTTAGCATATAACAAAAATGAAATTAAAATTAATATGAAATGAAAATTACTTTTTAAAATCATCAAGTCAGATCTTAAAAATAACTGTCGTAATAACTGTATTTTTAACAACGAAGTATAATTACTAAGTATATTGCATTAAAATTTGATTTACTACATGTTTAATAATTATGATTTAAACAAATTATACAAGAACTAGTTCCCTTAGTAACAACTACACTGGTTTTAAATACCTACAAGTTTAAAATAACAATATTGTTGACAGACTGATTAGTCAGTTCCAACATCATCACGGCGTTAGCACAAGAATACTTAAATTGAAAGCAGTAAATTATTTGAACGTGTGTCATTTTTATTTAAGTTTGTAACATAATCAATCTTAAAAGTAATAATAATACACAAAGATATAAAACCTTAACTTTGACCTCTTATTAAAAAAACTACATTAAATGTTCCACGTATACGAACCTAAATCTCTTTTAAGGTTTACCCAAGAAGCTCAGAATTGCGAGTGCATTAACTCATGCATTTTTCACATCACCGTGCGGAAATTGGTTATTGAAGAGTCAAACTTGTGTTATGATTAAATTTGAACTCAATTATTAGTTATATTTTCAAAAAAAGTAACATATGTCACGTATTACTTATAAATTATTTTTATTTATAATAAATGGTTAAGAACTGTGATTTTTGACTTACCAATTTATTTGACATAGATAAATTTAAATATTTACCTACCATACCTTTATTCAATCTTTATAAGTATTTTAATTATTAATTAAAAGTAATTTATAAGTATTTTATTAAGAGTATAATCGTTTCTTGAATAAATCAGTCTCTTTAGGATTCTTTTCCTGAAGGCTGGAAAAATGTCGATGTTATTTATTTCTTTAAAAATGTTAAAACTTCTATCCAGGCTTCACACTTCACATCTATTTCTATAATCCTAAATATAATTTTATTGGTAGCAATATCATAAATGCCTAACCATCTGGTTTTTGATTATGACATAGTACTATTGTGATTGTCTTGTTAACATTAACGACGTTGAATTGGATTAAAAACAGCTCATAGTTTGACATTAATTTCAGAAAAGCTTTTGACATTGATATCAGCAAAGCTTTTAACTCGTAATTTCATATTTCGTTACGAAAACATGACCATATTGTATCCCAATCTCGTAAGGAACTGTAATGATAACCTATTTGACTTTTTTGGGATTTACACACTCTCTCGCTCTTGTACGGCCTGTTGTTTAACTCTTACAGCCTTTCCCACTTAAGAGACATTTTTTTAAAACTGATTCTAATATAGGAGATCGTCTAATTGTTCCTTATTTTTACGTTATATATTTTACAATGGAAAACCTGTTACTTTTAAACTTAAGACAATCCTCAATTGCTAGCTATTAAATTAAAATAAAATTAAGTAAGATATAAAAATGCTATTAAATTGAATTTTGTTGATGAGGTTGATGAGGTTAATTAGCTTAATTCTTTATATTATCTATAAATGTTTATAGATATATAAAAATACAACATCACTCCTTCTTCCCAAGCATTCTATTTACTAACCAAAGAATCTGATAAAACGTTATTTATATGCTATGTAACGAAAATATTATGATTAAACTTATATACAAAACATCATTACATTTAAACTATAACCATTTCAAATTTAAATCAAATTTTATCAATACCCTGGTTTGGGCAAAATTGGTTATATAACCATCAACATACTATAGTATTAGAATATTCTAAATATTAAATTTTAATTATAATTTTAAGTAAATTCCAATTTTTGAAATTAATATAAATCAAGTTCCAAATAGTGAATTCTAAATGTAATCTTGTTTCAGCTCAATTCTAGGTTTAACCATTGAAACATACTGTAACCTAAATTGAACTTGATATAATAGGTCAAGTTGTCTTATATTTGAAATACTGGAACTATTTACTGGAATAGAAAGCAATTCAAACTTTATAAGTGGTCAGTCAGTAAATGAATTTCAAAACTATAACATAAAACTTAAAATATTTTTAATTTTACCATTAGGAAAAAGTTTAATCTATTTCACGTTTTTTTTAACCAATAATTACTGCTAGTCTAAAATAATTACAATATTTACATAATGAGAATAAGCTTATTTAAAAATAACTTAGTTCAATAAGAAAAAATAACAAAAATATAAAAAATGTATAAGTTTCTAAATTTTGTACAAATTTTAGATGCATACTTAATTAAAATCAAATAACCATATGCACTCAATGTATTTTTAAATAACACTACTTTATTTACTTTTAGTGGAAAATTATATTTTTTTTATTCCGTTAAATAAAAAAATTATAAACACACAAAAACAGATTTCCAGTTTGTCACAGTCTTTACTTGAAATTATTCAATCCAAAGCAAGCCATTCAAACTTCAATTTGTAAAAATACAAATTGAAGTTTGAATAATGACATTGTTTGTTATTTTAATTAAAGAACATTTATTATATACAATTTAAACAATACGAAGTGACAGCAGAATAATATTTTCGGACATAAATCAGTAGACTACACTTTGTAATTTTATAAAAATTTGGACTTATATATATATAGCCTTGCTTTACTGAAATGTTCATTTTGGATAGAATAATCACTAGATATTAAATGAATCATTTGTAGGTTTATCCTGAGCTACGTGATTCAATTAAGCTTTCATTGGCATTTTGTTTTGTTTTGTTTTTTCAAATTTCTGTCTTATCATAAAAATAACCCGATACCAGAACAAGTACTACAAGTACTATCCAGAACTGCATTTTTTTTAGATTCTGGGCTCTGTATGTATGTGTATGTATGTAGCCTTTATTGTAAGCAATTAAATAGAGTAAAGCCATCTTTTATTGAAATTTTTAATAAAGGCGATATTTTGCAACAACGATAATACAAATCCCCACTGAGCAAGAAGAATCTGGGAATAAAAATATTAATTGGAGTTTAAACTAAACCTCACCCTGCATACGCACCTGTTATTACCTCATTAAATTTGTGGCGTTATCGACAATATAAACTAAAATATTTTCTTAGTAGTAATAAACATTTTGCACAAAAATAATTAATTGTTGTTTAATAATCTGGCGTCGAAAATTTGCACACCAAATTGACAGGGTCTATGAAAATATAACAGTAATATATATAGAGAGACATTGAGTTCACTAACAATAACCAAACAACATCCCTTGCTTTCTCGCCAGGGCCGGGTTAGAATCGCTACATTTATTGTAACATTTCCCATATTACGTAACATGTTAATAATTAAGGATTTGTTGGCTTATAAAGCTTTTCAACGGTTACGTATGTACAAAGCTAATAAGAAAAATACTAATCCAACCCATACAGATATATGTTTTTAAACAAAAAAATATTTTTTTGTGGACTCAACTGTTTTTCTTTTTTATTGTTCATATTTAAAAGTGACAACTCATT
This sequence comes from Napeogenes sylphis, assembly GCA_959347405.1. Lineage (NCBI taxonomy): Eukaryota > Metazoa > Arthropoda > Insecta > Lepidoptera > Nymphalidae > Napeogenes > Napeogenes sylphis. The sequence goes on along the minus strand of OY365776.1, from coordinate 43,474,468 downwards.
TCTTTTTGTCATAATATGGAATTTTGTTTGTCTTACAGAAAATTTGGATATTGACAAAATGATAGCTATTTTATCACTTCTTTTAATTTTATTATAATTATTGTGATGAACAATGAAAAAAAAACAATATTCTTAATTAACAATAAGTGATTAAATATGTATAACATTTTAAAAATAGTTAGGTAATTTTCTATACGCCGTGATTGGATGCTCTTTTGTGCCGTCATTGGGTTAAATGTTATCACTTATTATAATTGGGTTATATAAATCACGATAGTATTTACTATTTATACCTTCTGCAAGTATTTAAGGTTAAAAACAGTTAAATGAAATGATGAAATTATCATGGTTAAGGAAAAAAAATCATTTTTGTGTGAGAAAGGATTTATAAAATGAAATTCTGATAGTATGTCAAATCAGCAGAAGTTCGAGGTGTTAAAGCTGATAGGTAAGTTTCTTGAAAATAATAAAACTGCGAGCGGAAAATGTTTATTATACATCTAAATTTAATAATTTTTGGCACTTCCTAATATTTTTATGTAATTGTAAATACTTTTTTTCTTGCTCTCCCACCCATAGAAGTGTAATAAACGTAGATCAACATATTTTTTTTCAGCTAAAAAAAGTTATCAGATTTTTTAAGTCATTATAGTAATAAAACAGTTATAACAATATGTACTTTAACAAATATCGATTAGGTTTAATACGTCTGATCTAGTTCGATATGAAAATAAAAAACGCTTAAAAACTGTAAACCAATATTTAAATAAAATAAATTAAAACAAATTTACTAAAAAATCATTTGCAATTATTTTTTAGCATTTTAAAATTCTATTTTATTAACTCTTTAGTATTAACTTAACTTAAATATACAGGGTTATTTGTAATTAGTTGAGCACCTTTTGCAGGCAGCCCCTCTACATCAATCCTAACAACATTTGTTCTACGACTTTTTAAAATTAATAGTTTTAAAAATTTAGTTTTTCCCATACAAAATTTATTTATTGCCTCTGAACGTGCATTAAACTTGAGAAAAGAGAGGCCACGCAACTTGTCAAAATATGTGCCAAGGCCACGTGCATCGGGGCGCGGGGTGGCGGGGTGACGCAGCGGCGGCTATGCACGTTAGAACTTGATCATTTTCTAAGGTGTAATAAAAAATAGCATCGTTTTCCACTTTTATTTATTAAAATATTTTCTACAATAGTCGAAACACATATTGTCTAACTGTTTAAGAATCTAATGAAAAAACAAAATCTCCATCAGAAGTTGTCCACAAGTTGAATGTCTCAATATTTTTATTTGGTTTATGAAATAAGGGCACTGTAACGAAACCAAATAAATATTATTTTTACAAAACAATAACTTCTCTTTAACTTACTTTATACATATCATATTATCTCGTTTGTTAATATTTATATCATGACAATAAAACAATAAAGTTACTTACGAATTTCTTTACGAAGTTCCTAGAAATTGCAGTCAGTCACAAATAGAAGCGTCAGTATACAGAAACAATCCAGGTAGTTAATATAAAATATCAGTAATACTACACACTTTCATCACCATAAATCTTAAGAGACAAATGAATTATCAATTATCAAATAACAAAGATAATAATATCAAATTACAAATTACTTGACATTTGGTTGGTATTGACACCAACTGTTGGTGTTACCATTAATTAAAAACATCACCGTAAAATAGTAACAGTATTTAAAATGGCTCCATCTTGTGATCCCAACCATAAACTTCATTCAGATATCCGACAAAATAAAATATTAAGAAACACCAGGAGGAATAATAGGAAGTTTATTTAAATTACGCCTAAATTGGCCTTTACTCGTTTATGATATTAATAAAACTGAAAGAACGAAAACTTTAGTCTTTATTAAATATGTGTGTGTGTATTAGTGTACACACGTAAGAAGTGAAACTTCTTTATGACATGTAAATATAATTCACATTTTCTTTTAAATGTGACTTAGAAATAAAGATGGCGCGTAACAGAAAAACGTCATAATTTTCATTAATATTAATTAATTAAAACGTAAGAAGTAAATCGACTATTTCTGACGTATAATATTCTCATAGAAGAAACACATAAGTACCATAAAAACAGACAAATGTACACAATCCACTTTAAAAATAATAACTTTAGGCTTCTTAACATGTTGGATCGTCACTATATCACAAATAATTTTATTTCTTCATCATGGTTTCTGCTGTTTCGAATTGTTGTTCGTTCTAGGTATAGCAAAACAGACCTTGAAAAGATCAGGACCCCAATGTTCCATTTCTCAGCCAAAACTCGTATTTCTTTTCATTCTTACTTCTTCTATTTCAGACAATCAATGTATTTTAAAAATATTATAAATTACATTTCATAATTTCTTCTTCATGTTATAATCTTGAATTTATTTATTAGTTTCAATAGCAAGTCCATAAAATCGTATGGTCCAGTATGTAATTACAATTCATTATTTAATTATAAAACTCTAATCCGATAATTTTATTTTTGGTTAATGTAAATTGTGTTTTGTAATCCACATACTTGTCATTTTGATTATTTAGTATTTCCATTGCAACATGGTGTAAAAGAGATGAAGCTATACGAAAAAAGCTGGCGCGCGCGTTTAACAGTTTCTGACTTTCGCTAGACTGCCGCGACCTATACTTTAGACTACTTACAAAATACAGAGTAATAAATAATCAAGGGAGCAAAAATTTTTTTGTTTCGTTTATTCTGAGTTATTTATCAAGATTTTTTTAAAAGTCGTAGAACAAATGTTGTTGGGATTGGTGTAGAGAGGCTGCCTGCAAAAGGTGCTCAACTAATTAAAAATAACCCTGTATAATATACTAGCAGACCCGGCCACGCGTTGCTGTGGTTGCTTAAGTTTTTGATATAACATTACATTGCAGTAAACTATTTAAGGAGTAACGGTATTAAAAAAATAGTGATGTGGACCGCCATATTTTTTTATATAGATACAATTTGTAAAAAAAACTACCTCTATGGCTGATTTTCTACTACCATTACAATAATATAACGGTTTTGGTGCCGAATGTCTTCGGATCGAGTATTGTATTTTTTTGGCTACACGAAACAGTAAAGAATTAAAAGACAAAACTTAGATTTTTGTCATATTAAAAGTTGAAGAAATCTTATAAATAATGTGTTGAATAGATTTATGTGTTAAATAACATAAGGCGATTTTGTTCCAAATTGATGTTGATTTGGAGGTAAATTGATTGATTTGAAGCTAAATAAATGTTTATTTCGAAACATATCAAGAAAATATATTTAATTTATTATTGTTAACCTACAAATAGCATTTAATATAGTCAACATTTATTTTGAAACTTTAATCAGAATTTATTTTTAAGTCTCAAAATAATATTCTTAAATCACAAAGCAACATATTTTTTCATCATCAAAAAAAATATAATTTAGCACTAATCGGTGCACAATATTTTTGTTCAACACCTGGCTGGCTATACTAGCACAAAAAAATAACTTACAATTTAGTCTTATCATCGGGTGGCGGTTATGATGTTAAATTGTACATGAATTGTTTGTACTTTTAATATAACGCCATCTGTTGAACACTAAATCAATCCAGTCAACTGATACAACGCCACCTGTTAGAATTGTTGGGATCTTAAAGATTATTGTAAACAAATAATTTGCAATCAAAAAATATTGCGACTTAAAATTGAGATGTAAGTTATCCTATCTTTCAAGTTGGACCAAACTGCACACTGTGCAAATTTGATTTAAATCGGTTAAGTAGTTAAGGAGTCCATCGCGGACAAACATCGTGACACTCGAATTATATACATATATAATAGATTAAAATACTTATGACGATGGGCCTCACAAGACAAAAATAAAACAAGTACTTTGTTTTAGAATTTTGTAGCACTACCTAAAACATTTAATCCCATTTAAAACACTTTTTTGTGGAATTGTTTTTGTTGTATTTTTACATAATTGTACGTAACAGGCACGGAAGCTTTTGAGATTCTACATTTGCAGTAAATAATTCAATAGACTAACGGTAATTACAAATTTTGATCAATTAAAAATGTAAACACTGTATTAAGTGTAAGTAATTATGAATATAAATCAGAATTGTGACGTCACATATGCAAATTGTTGTCCGAAATAAGCCGACTTGTTTTCGATATCGAGTTCTTACATTTGAATGTTCATACTTGAGTATGCATCATTTACTCTATCTACCAAAATTTTAAATAGTTAATGCAAAATTCCTTTCGCATTTATCATGCAACATTCTTCACCGCAAAGTTAATCCGTCAAAGTTATTTCTTTTTACTCCTGAATGGTTTTTAGTAAATCGCATGGTACTGCTCTTGTAATGAAAGGGTTTTAACTTTCAAAGACTTGCCCGAAATATTAAAAGGATTTAACCACTATTGCTGTACATACATTAAAGAACCATATACCCAAGACTGAAAATGTACGTACTCGTAATATTTATTTTGTCATTATTTATCAAATAATAATATGTTACGGAGATCATTAATGAAATTGAAATGTAGAACAATTTTTTTCCCATATAGAATAATGATTTGAAAAAAAAACAAAATAGGAGTGTTTTTAAATAAATCTGATGATCATTTTCATTCTAATTCATTAAATTATTTAAAACATTATGTTTTTAATACCAACGTGATACACATTTATTAACATTTAGGACTACCTATTAATCGTGATAGAAAAATAAATTTAAGTTCGACGAAAATGTAGAGTGTAATCTACAGGTTGATCTTTAACTTTTTCAATTTAAATGTACTTTAAAAAGGTTTTAAAACTGTGCAACGATGGATGAAACGGGTTGAAAAGGAAAAATTGGAAGAACAATTCGTAAAAGATGTAAATTATAATTTAGCTTTTACACCCTTCATTTTAATTACTCTTATAAGAACAAACTATTTCCAATTTATTACAAAAGTAAAACTCTAAAACCATATTTTTAAAACTTTTCAAAACTGCTTAAAGGAAACCATATATAATAGGATTTAAATGGTTGAGAGATTTACGAAGCGTTTATTTTCTTCTTTTCAATTTCTATTCCATCCGTCTCAATAGTGTAAAGAAAAGTTTCGGTGATTTTGATGATTTATCAATTCTTCCTTTTATTGTTTAATCAGTACCCAAAATACCATCCTACGACCAATTTTGATACTCAAACCATTTCATTAGACATAAGGTAATATTATAAGAATCAATTTAAAAAAATGAGGTAAAAAAAAAAATACTTAATTTCAAATTAAAAGTTTATTTTTTTAGCATTTCATGAATAGATTTTACTCAAAAAAAATTCAAAGAGCTTACTAATCTTTTCTTGCAAAATACTTTGAAGTAATTTTTATAAAAGTTATGTAAAAATAGAAACGTTTACTAAAAATTAAAAAGGAAATTTTGTAGTTAAATAAAAAAATATATTTAGTTGAAATCAGGTATTCAATCGAACGAATATCAGTTAGTTTTATATATAGCAAAGATTTTGACTAGAAACGTATATTCTTAAACAATACATTTTGAAGTATATAGTGATCACAGCTCTTAAACAATTTCTACAGTGTTTAAATATCCTTACTTAGTCTCCAGTCATAAAAATTAAAAAGAGGACTGCCATTAGAAAAGTTATTTATTTTAGAAGAGTTACTGTTTTTGATTGAATCTGTCAATTTAATACCTAATTTTAACATTCTATCAACAATAACTATTCCCATTCTCCAAAAACTTAACTCTTAATCGTGATGGGATACCTACTAGCCTCTCAAGTGAGATAGCAAAACGTCGGTTAGCTCTTTTAGAATTTTTTAAATGTTGAGGAAATATTTTATTCTAAGTGGTCAAATCTACAACAAATACAATTTAAATAATATTAATTTTAACATATAAAGCTTGCGTACAATTAAATTTACCTAATTGTTAACTGGTAAATTACCTTTCCATTAAGATAATGTTGTATTTAATTTCAATACTCTCCCCATTTCAGGAATGTAACAGTGTTCCTTAGCAAGGATTTGTGGTTTATCAAATCTTGTATAAGGATTGTTCTTGTCTACGGTATGTTCACACGCTGCCGACTTTGATGTGTTTCTATTTTTAATATCTGAGACGTGATTCCTAACTCTTTTACTGATGTTTCTTTTGGATGGCAGTTTACAATGTCAGGTTTACTTTTTCATTGTATATCGGCTCATTGCAATAACTATAATAATTTATTATTTGTTCTCAAAAATTTGGTAACTTTTCTATGAGGTTTGTAGACAGTTTTTATAAAAACCATTTCAAATAATGCTAATTCTGTGAATAAAACCCTTCATATAATATAGTACAAAGAGGCTTATCGGATAAAAAATAGTATGCCCAGAATCTTTGAGTTAGATGACTGCAGGACAGACACCTACATCTTGTTTTACCGTTATCTTGATTACTGCAAAATGATCCAAACTATGGATTAAATTACAAATCTAATTAAACGTGAGCTTAAGGTTTCAAAAATTATTTGTATTTAAATGTATAGTACTCGTGATAATCTAAGAAAACTTATACAATATACGTATACAAAAAGATTGATCAAAATTAATCTTTGTTTTCAACAACATTCAATTCATTTCGCAATGAAGTATTATACATACTATATAAATACTTAGTTAATCTATTAAAGTGTATTGCTAAAAAATATCTTGAAATTGTTTAGAACATCCTCATGTTAACAATTATTTCTAACTACTGTGTGTAACTTTTCAATTTTTAAAAAGTCAAATATGTCCAAAATTGTTAGGTTCAACGCTTAACATAACATTTAATAAATATTTAAAAATAAAAATATATAAAACTAATAGAACAATTAGGACGGCTTGTACTCTAAATTTTTTATTTTATACTTTATGTGAATTCTAAAAATATTTTTCAAGCGACTGGAAACTAGAAAGAATAATTTAGTAGCATTTTTGACGCAAAAGTGGTTGAAGGCTGTAATTGTATACTTACATTTCTTTATCCTGAATCCGGAAATAGGTGGTAGCCTTAGATTTAAAAATATAATTTGAAATCTGTAGGTGACTCTGCGATCAGGTGCCAGGCTTTTATTTTATTTTCTGATAGATAGATAACACCTGTAATGTCGGATTTTAATATATTGAATAATTGAATAAAATATTAAAGTTCTACCTTATTAAAGTTACATAGTTATTTTCTTTTAACCGCGATTCGGCATACTTCAACTACAGAAAAGCATTAGGTATACGTTAGGAACATTACTGTGAGATTATTTATAAAACTAGAACAAGAAAGCATTAAAAAAACTTATTAGATAATAAATATATTAGATTATATATAAGTATATAATAAAAAATAATTGTGTACCTTTTTAAAGTAATCTAATTAATGGTGGATAAAAACTAAAAAGTTTATATCAACTTAGTATTATTAAATAATATAAACAAGCATTATGTATAATAAACATTTTACCAAATAAATATTTTTATATAAATATTTCCTCTTCATTATTCAGGATTAAAACGCAATTAATTCGAAGCAGATTTAAAGGTGAATAAAAAACATCTTATTAAATAAATGCATTCGCCTCAATTTGCTGGCAAAATAAATTGGAAATTAACACCCTATTTTTCTTTATAATAGCTCCATTATCATATAAATTACTTTGGAGAACATCCTATTATAATATATTTTAATGTAGACTAAAATCGCATTGAAACTTAACACCAATAACAGAGAAACCTTCTTTTATTAATAGCTAATTGTATACTAATAGCTATAGAGAATTCAACAAGATTTATTGATATTTCGACATCCAATATTATATTCCCACTTTAGATGAATCAATGTTTCGATTTAGAATATAATAGACACGAACGCAAGTAGCGAGTCAGTGAGAACTAAGAAACAAATTAATGATGTATTATAAAACGGTAATAGTACTAAAATATATTATATTTTATTTTCACAACTATGAATGTTGGGACGAGATTAGAAATTTGCATTTCAACGAGATGAGGAATGCAGGCGGTAGGTACCCTCCGAGATTAACTTGCTCGGTAGACTATTCTTGCGGTAAATATCTCAAAATCCTAGCCCAAGTAAAGGGCTTATTAATTCTCTGAAATTCCAATGTTCCACTTTGAAGAGGCTTGAGGTAGCACAAAGGACCATCTATTATTTTGAAGGGCCTCGTCTCGGTGGCATGAATAATTTTGTCAAAAGATGTAATTTCGTTTTGGTGGCGGTTGTTTTGATGGTCGTAAATTATTCGAGAACACCACCACTATTACCTTTATACATAGTCAAGAATATTTTAATATTATATTGATATTAATCTGTGTATTTAATGTTATATTTCTTCATAATGAAACATTCATATTCCATTACCTTTCCTTGTAATATAGATGACGAAATATATTAGGAATAATTATTATCTTTTCCTAAGTTATAAACAACTAAGCATAAAATATTAAAGCATTTTTTTGGTAAAATAATTCCACAGCAGAATATTATCTATTCAAAGTTAAGGTGTGATATTCAATGAAAACTCGTTAGTTATAATTTTAAGACTGGTACATAAAATAAAGTTTAACTAACAATGTTAGGAAATACGCCAGCAAAAACTCATCAAAGTTTCATTAATTCTTACTCTTATTAAACTCACTATTTCTGTTATAAATGGTAAAATATCATTGACCGTTAAACAAAATTGCTAAAAAGCATTTATATTGCAGAAAATTTACAGGAAAAAATGTAATAACATTGATTACTTTTTCATATTTTTTATCTTCCTTTTTTAAATTTGTCACATTTATTATTACACAATTATCTTTTATTAGTTCTTAACAATTTTGTAAAATAACCCAGAAGTGGAACAGAAATCATTAACATCCAAACTCTTTCCTTAATTAGAAACTCTAAAAAATATATATTAAAGAATATTTTTGTCCGTCAAATATTTATATTAAGCAAACTTATATTTGAATATTATATGAAAGCAAATTCATAATTTATTTGTTATTTTAGAATTTAATTATTTATCGATCTAATAAAGTGCGGCTTTAATCATAGACTATTGTGTTTCAGTACATCAGACTACATTAATATAATAGATATATTGCTATTAAACATTATTGCCAACACATTATAATAATCAATTAATTGAGAGCTATTTAATAGATTCTAATAATAAAATTGGTAGAGTCGATTGACTCCGTTGGTCGAGTGATTAGCGGCGTAATGGGCTCGGGTTCGATTTCCGAAAGGGACCGGCATGTATGTGTCGAGCATAGATGTCGGTAACTCTGTGTCGTTTATTAAATATATTCTCAGTATTTATAATGCGTATTTCTACGTATTCGTATCGTTGTCTAACACCCTCCACACAAGCAAATAATTTGCTTACTCAGGGGTAAGATATATGTGTGTAATTTATCCTGTGATATTATTATTATTGTACTACAATAATGTATTATAACTACATATATTTTCAAAAGTTCCAAATACTGTAGTTTTGCTTTAAAAGCTTTAGTTGCCGGCAGAGTTTAAAGCAAAGCTATTTTGATACTGGTGATATTTAAAAGTCCTTGGGTTCACGACGGAGTAAAGTCAAGCGTATGCTGAAGTTCAACCTTCATAAAGAACACTGGAAGGACTGTAAATTTACTCTTTCATGTAATATTTTTTTTATCAAAATAATTTCATACTGACTGTTCATTCAAGTGTGTAATTTTATTTTGCATTATTATAATTCAGATTATATAATAAAAAATAAATGAACTAGGCGATTTATGTAATAAGTTTAATAATGTTTCAGTATTATAGTGTGAAGTTCAAGTAAACAAATTATGTACGTAATTTGAAATTTAATAGGTTTATCCAGTAGATACTATTCTATAAACAATGTGACCTATCGGAATTTATTTATGAGCCATTAACCATATCAGGATATTGTTGAACTGCAATTTAACTTGGCTATCGTGCATGCAAGCTATTCACTATAATAACAATCAATTTCCTATGCAAAGAGTACGTGTTTGTTTAACCTTGACGATACGCCTTTGGGATTTTCTCGCAAAATATTGATTTTTAGTACGGATATCATATACAACAGATTTTCGTTCTGATTCCCACAGGTATCTATAGAACGCGGTTCCATTTAGTGGACATGATTACTACTTGTATTTTATGTTTAACATTGGTAAAAGTGTTGACTTTTGCCTGCAGTGTGGTTATTTCTGATATATATTTAATATTCCCAAATGTAAAGTACAGTTATATTCATAATCACATTATCAAAATTAAGGAACCTTAACACGATATGATATGAATAAAAAATATTATATTTTTATTCACATGTATATATATGTATATGTATATAAGTATATATATGTAGACCAGTAGAGTGATATACAAGAACAAAGAGTTTCCATAGAATGCAAATCCTTATCCTTTGGATCTTGCAATACCTACAATATGAATAACTTTTATGTCAAAGTAAATAAAGATTATAATTGCATCCCCTTATAGTTTCACGTGGCCGTCTGTACACAATCTAACTTTAGCTGTTTGTTCGAAGCGCGTTTCGTAAACACACCTGTCAGAGTGGTCACGAATTGAAAATCAACTGCTGTTAGACATGCAAATAAAAAAAAAGTTAAAGTCCAAAATAAAATTGTTCAGGGTAAAAAAAATCCATTTTAGTGAATTTGAAATTTTGGTAAATCACCAAAATATTAGGTACGTGTATTAGCGATGTTCGGTTATCAGATTGGCTTGATTCGCTTATCAGATTGGCAGATATAAAGTATTGTTATACTTATAAATAGAAAAGCAATTAACTAAAACATTTTTTTTATGTAAGCAAAAATGCTATTACTGTAGCAACAAAAGTTTCATTCATATTCTAAATTCCTAACATATAGGTCATACTAACCCACTTTCACGGCAAAAGTTCATAGGACTTTTGATTTCATGGAATTTATTGAAAATTTATTGTTATAGTTAAAATACTTGGTATAAGGTACTTTAATTTGGTGATTAGGCCGAGCTTAACTATTAGGTCATTTTTCATGGTTTATCGCCCTTGTGCTAAAAATAAAAGTAAGTACAGGTTTAACTTTAACTAGTTAATGTTAATTTACAAAAATAGTTATATTAGAATTAAATGTATTTTACAATCTGATTGAAATAAATTTCCCTTACAAATTATTCCTAGTTACATTTATGTCAAATATATTATGCAGTTTTCAAGTATATTTTTATATTATGGAGTTTCTATTTATAAAAAAAAATAATAGAATACATTTTAGACCAGTAAAATATATTTTTGAGTATTCAATTAAAATGTTATTAAACTTTTTGGTATAGGTACAACAGAAATATTTAAAAATAAAATTACGTGGAAAGTTTCAGAATTTTGTAATTAATCATTGTGATTAAAAATTTTCGTTCGAGTCGCGTCAGCTCATTGACTTGACATGAAAATTCCATCATGTAAAGTATTATAGACCAGCTATTGCCTGTGACTTCGTCTGCAATTCAAATAAAAGGCCATTTATCATCACCAAAAATTAATTTTTAGCTTTATTGTTATATATTTTGTGCATATTTATTATATAACATTATTGTTGCCTAAACAAACTATAAGAGTATTCCAGTCAAAATAAGGGAATAAATATTACGTAATGGAAAGTGTCATATAATATATTGACTTAAATAATATTATAACACCACAATTGAATTTCAGTACATTTTAGGCCCTTTCAAGTTGGCCAGGAGAAACAAAAAAAAAGGAGAGACAACAACATATTGATAACAACACCTACAGAGATAATAAAGACAATTCATTGGAATCTTGTAAGTAACTATTAGTTTTCTTAAATTTTTATGAGTAGTCATTTAAATGAAACTGATTTTTAACGGATCTAACTAGCATATAATTGTTTATTTATATTTTACATTATAAATTTTAGAACTAAAGCCGATATTTCGAATGCTTTGCAGCAACGGTGTTCATGGTAAGACGAGATGGAGGTGTTTGTGAGTAACTCAGTTCATGAGTTATTTAACCCTATTTTTTTTTCTAAGTTCCCGAACGTAACAATGTCAAGGATGCACACATAATACACTAACAGTATCATGAGATCTCACAGTGCGGTCACAGACATGAGATTTTACATATTACATGATTGGGTCCCACATGGCAGAAAATTTTTAACCATCTTCTCTTTTAAAATTAGGATGTTTTAATTTCAACAGCCTCGCGGACTATTCTTGGAATCACGATGTTCCTTAGCGAGGATTTGTGGCTTATCCAATCTTATATAATGATTGGGTTTGTCTATGGTTGTGTGTGCCAAACCAAACCATAGACAAACCATCATCACTTCGATATACGCCTACATTTCATATCCCATATGTGTTCTTTAACTCTCGTATCGATGCTTCTTTGTGTTTGACCGATGTATGATAGTTCACAATCATAATCAAGTTTATATGCCCCGCACATTATAAAGGAATATGACTCTTAAACTCCATAAACAAATTGCTAGAATGATGACTTACTTAATCTTTAAACTAATATTCTAACTTCCTTCCTTAATTTTAAATCCTTCTAGATAAAATTGCAAAATAATTTTATATCACGCTTTCAAATACTGAAAAAGAATAAAAACTGTTTTAGTCATTTTATGTTAACGAAAATTTGTTGTTATATATCTGTATAATCAATTATTAATCAGCTTGTTATAATACAAACATTCTTGATATATTAAAAATTGTAATGTTGTGTGTAGTGGGTACTAGTTTTTCGAAGTGGTTTTTGGTTGGATTTTTTTCAAAGTAATTGAAACTTAGAACTTTATCTTGTAAAGGTTTTCCGATTATAAGCAATATACCTCCATATTCCACTATTCCTCATTATGACCACCAGTGATGGGGACCGTAAAAGCCAAGACTTAATTAACGTCCCTCAGGTTTTACTGAACATTTATTTGGGCGTGAATTTAGCTTCGGTTGTAAAAATAAACAATGAAAGTCGGGTGAATACCCGAGGCATTTACCCGTACATGCGCATACAATGGATGAAATAAAAATGCAATATTTATTGCTCTGAATTTCAATTTAAATTTAGAATACCGAACATTATATTCATAAAAACGTCGTAGCGAAATATATACCTGTTTAAAAAAGAAAGTAACATAATGAAATTTAAATTGTTAGCTCAAATTTTGCATTCTTCGAATTACAATCAAACTAAGATTAACACCAAGTCTGATATGTCATATTTAGTTTATATCCTTTAGGGGACTGTAAACAATATTCTACATGTCATTTCAAAACGGATGATGATTGCCACAAAAGTGACGGTCGTTTCAATTAAACAATGCGAGCGGGACAAATAAAATAAAATTTTGATTAACATTCCGCGTGAAATATTTAATAGTCACTGCATATCTGTGAAAAATGTATTTAAATTTTAAATATGATTTTAATTTACGTAATATTATGTAACAGTTGTAATTTGAGTTGAATTTGTTAAGTATCCGTTTTCTTCTTACTTGGGCAATTTTAATATTAATCATATTCATATTAGGAATTAAAACTGATAAAACCGCTTCTAAGGACTTCAAAATGGAATCATAAAGCCCGTTCAGCCGCATAGTGTAAATCGGGAATAGGCAAGCGGTGGTGCGGCTCTCACGCGTCCAGACACAGGGAAATTGGATTACGTACGTTGAAAGGAGTAAAATGCTGCCGCCAAACAAATTGCTTGTGTCAGGTTAATGGGCAAACAGTGGAACAGATAAAAAAGGTATATATTCGCCTGTGTTCGTTTGAAATGTCATGTGTCATCTAAATTGAAATGCGAGATGGGGATTATAATTAGGATTATGCTTACAAAATGGTCACTTTCACAGATGTGTTCTATTGTAACGATTTATATGAGGTTAATAAACAAAAAATTTTTGTTTGAAAAGGTCTTTAAGCATGTAAAGCCATGTTCAGCTCACGGTAGCTCAATTGGTAGAGCGACAGAACGGTTTCCCTCTGGGAAACCGTTGAGATGAGAGAATCCCTGCCCGTATTGGTTCAATTTTCATTCTATATTTATATAATTTCACAACATTTTTATTTGATAATATAAAACACGATTATGTAATAAATATATATCAATGTTTTGGTATATATTATTGTTTTATAACTTATTTTTTATAAAATTAAAAAAAAAGATTTCTCATTTCAGAAAAGACATTATGTTTTACTATTACTGTTATTGATTTCTCTGTTATTCTTTGTAGATGGTAAAGTCTAGCTGAAGTCATTTGAATTCAACTCTTATAAACCAGGGTAGTATCTTCCTCTTGAAAAGGACCAATAGAAGTAGCTATAAAAGCTATGTTTCTAGCTACGAAACCACCAAACACTCTCACAATATTTTTCTTAACTTATTGCACCTTTCTTCGTTTCTTAGGCGAGGCAAAACATTTGTCCCTTTCCTTCCCAATGTTTATGAGGGACGACACCATTTACCATCTGATGGCCATCTGCGTTTCTCTCATCTAAAGGAAAAATAAAAAATATAAAGAATTAAAAATCTGGATGGTCTTTATAAGGTCTTAATTACACTAAGAATAGTAACGTATCTATTTTGAAATTATAACGCATGTGAAATAAAAGGTTTACCTTCAAAGTTATCGTCATCGTAACAATTTTTATTTGTTTCTAAATATTTAAAACGTATCTATATAAACATATAGATATATATATATTATTTTTCTCAATAAAATGTAGACATATTGATTACGGCGTACTTCAGGGTATCATTCTTAGGACAACTATTTTTTTATATACACATAACAAACTTCCGTTATTCTCTTTCACTGTATTTGTTTTTTGTCTGTCTGTACTGTTAGCCCTGTTGGCTATTACAGCGTCACCGGGGGAGCGGGAGGGTCAGGAGACCCGGCTCTTTCACTAATGACCTATTTCCCGTATATCAGTTAAATACTTGGTAAAAGGTGTTATCTTAACCTGTACATGGCCTGTCTTAAGTACTGGAAAGGATACTTGTTAATTGACTTTAACTTACAATAACCAAGTTCAAAAACGATCAATTTTCTATTACAAACCTCACAAAACCCACCATTCTAACTATATACCTATATAAACTATATACTTGTTGGTCGAGTTGGACTGAAGTTTGAGCTCGTGTGGCTTCCTTAAGATAAAATATTCATTACATATGGTCCAAAGGTTCTTTGTCTTTGTGTTCAATGCTGTGAGTTAAAATTTATCTTTTCCTCTAATTAATGACTCACTGATAGAAGAAATTTAAGAAGTAGCAAATGTAATTCACAAGCAGAGGCAACTTCATTAACTGAATTGAAAAATAACTTTTTTGTACATTTAAACTAACTTTTTTATTTTTTTATTTACCACATAAATGTTTTAATAAGACTAAAAGACAACCTGTCTTATATGTGTCTGCCTGTACATATGTTTATTTACATTGTGAGTAGGCATAACATGGCTTACATGTTTTTTGATAATTTATAATAAAATTTACATATAGGAAGAGATAACAAAAAACTAGTCAAGTATATATAGTCTGTTTATCTTTTGAAACATGGAGGGCGGAAAAGTGTCCTTGTCAAGTGTCCCATGTCGCGGCCGCCGTGACGTGCGGTTCAGTTTTTTCTTAACATTGTAAATTCAATGAAATAAAACGATTTTTTGCTCAGTGCACGTGTGGGTTGTTTTTGCTAATGGGTGGCCTTAATAATTAAATAGACTTATATATTATTATAGAAATGAATTCTCGCCAGCTGTTCAAGAATAAATTATCATTCTAAAAATTAATTGTTCTTTTTTATTTTCATGTGTAGGTAGTATTATTTATTTACTTCTAAACGGCCTTAATGGGTATAGCTTATATAAATATAATATTATTTAATTTACATAAGCCATTCCCATTAATATAATATAATATTATTATATTATAACTATGTTTTAAAATGTTAAGCATCGAAGCTTTCAGAGCTCTCAAAGCTTCGATGCTCAATAAGAATCAACAAAATCCTTATACCTTTGCTTTTTATATTTAAAATACAATCAGCAATATTTTTTTGTCGATTCTTTGGGTAGCAGAAATGTTGAGCTTAAATTCATTACCAATTATAAATTATTTCTTCTACATTTCAAACATTCACGACTTTATAATTACTTCATTGTGTTTAATCGGTTTTATATCACATATATTTCTTGCATTCTATAAACGCAACTGGCTCTGTAAACGACTTAGCTTGCAACAGTAAATAGCTTTGAAGATAATGAGTGTACCAAGAAAACATAACACGCCAGCCTGCGCTCCTCATTATTTCCTCGGCATCAATTTAGTTTAACCGTACAACATCATTTAATTTTACAATTAAGTTATTCTGATTTTTATAAATATAGAATGAAAAATAAACCGTTACGGGCACGGATTCGGCTCCGTGACCTCAGGGATACTATCCCGTCGCTTTATTTGAAATTTGATGTCATCACCGTCCCGATAAAGACGATCAGATATAGAATGCTTAATTCATCGAGATGGGTAGCGATATGGTAGCTCAATTGGTAGAGCGACGGGATAGTTTCCCAAAGGTCACAGTTTCAAATCTCCTTGCGTATCGGTTTATTTTACAATGTATATTTATTAAAATTTTAAATAAGTTTAACATGCTACACATGTTTAAAGATATTTTAAAATATTAATTTCGGCTGTGGCATGTTTTCAATGTTTATTAATAATGCAAGGTTTGATTAGGATTTATTTGGGAACCGGATTATTTTTCTTTGACTGACGAGGAAACCTTACCTATTGAACCGGATGTCATAAAAATGAAAATCCATTGTAATAATAACTCAATAGTTTGTTTAAATCTATTTGAAAATATCCCTGATTCAAAAGACTTTCTGGCGACAAAATATTATGTATAACACTTTTTAACGTCAGGTACATGTTTTAATATCTATCTTAAAACTCTTCTACCTTTCGCCTTCTGATTAATTATCCATTGGAACTTTTCTAAATTACCTAAATTAGAAAAAGAAAAGAGTTTAAGTATTTAAGATAATGCTTTATATAATTTATATTTATAATACCTAATCCTAATCTTGCCAAAAATATTGTAACAATAAAAAAAATTGCAAATAACTTTATTGCTTTTACAGTGTGTTGGTTAGGGACTCCAAATTATCATGGTGTTTAGAGCAAACTGTACTCTCTAAAACTGACCATAAATCATAATCTAGCGGTTTAAGATCGGAACTAGATGACGGCCAGTCATCAGTTCTAATGAAGTCCGAGATGTTCGCTTCCAACCAAGACTCCGTAGACCGAGCTTTATGACCGGCGGCCGGCAACCGGCGCCGAGTCTTGCTGGAAGGACCATACGTGGTTATCGAACATGGTGTTATGTTACGTTATAATGCCCACGTTGTACTCTTTCGAGATAAATCTGTTGAGCATAAATACGGTCATTTTGTTTCTTAAAATGTTGCTCAATTGTAATTTTTTTTTCATACCTAAACTAATTATTTCTGTGACCTCTCTTTTCGTACCGCTTCAGTAGTTGTTTCAATTTTACCGCCGTATTCATCTTTAATTTATCATTTAAGAAATGACCAGAACGTCTCTTACAGGCTGCAAGTCTTAAGTCATCTCTTAGTAAGCGACATGGTTCTAGGTGCTATCTTAATTTCACGAAATAAAATCTTTTGCTATCGGACAGGATTTCTCCGAATTCTTTCCCTTACTGCTTTGACCACCTTTTTCGTACGAACATTTCGTGGACGACCAGATCTTTCTTTGTTACAAACAGAGTAATTCTCATTGTACTTATTAATAGCCCGGTACACAAACATTTGACTAATAGCAAGTGTGTAAAGAGTTTTAAAAATTGCATTTGGCTCCATACCTACTTTTGTGTAATGCAATCACAGCGATTCTGTTCTCTTTATCACCCCACTCCTTTTTAATATCGCAAAATATTTTACAATGTATTGACACCAAAATGAGAAAACACAATGAACAATCGTATAAAAATGACAGTTTCCAAATTCA
This sequence comes from Napeogenes sylphis, assembly GCA_959347405.1. Taxonomy (NCBI): domain Eukaryota; kingdom Metazoa; phylum Arthropoda; class Insecta; order Lepidoptera; family Nymphalidae; genus Napeogenes; species Napeogenes sylphis. The sequence goes on along the minus strand of OY365776.1, from coordinate 43,456,310 downwards.
AATGTAATATTTTTTTATTTTTAATTGTAACAGTGTTTATGGCCAGACTAAGTATATATGTTTATCAAAACAAAAAACGAAACAAAAAGATTTTATAAGAATTACTCTTAAAAGAAAATTTTGTAAGAAGTACTTAAAAGGTCAACGCCCGGGCGCGGTACCTAGGCTCAGAGTTAATACCAGTTTAGAGGCAACAAATATTTTTTTATGGGAAAAATTAAATTTTAAAAACTATTAATTTAATAAAATAATAACACAAATGTTGTTAAGATTGATGTAGAGAGGCTGCCTGCAAGAGATGGCCAATAATTATAAACAACGCTGCATATATGCGTTTATATATTATGTTCAAATGACTGGTTTGATTTAATTAAAACTCTTGATTTACTATTAAGTACTTATGTCATTTCGATATTCCAATTTCTATTTATAACTATACTTGATAAAGGCTCTTGAGCAATGGTTTCAAATACCTAAAATCACTAAATCACTAAAAAAGGAATTGCTACGTCGAAATTTGTTGTCTCCTATTACATGAGTTCGCTGTCACTGACATAAACTATTATTATTATTAATTATAAAGATAGAATAAAGTGGGCTAGAGATGTTGCATCAATGAACCATACTGTTCATAGTGTAATCAATGAAACAAAATAAACAACTGGAAATAAGCACTAAAAGTTAAAAGTTTGAAAAACCCTCTACCGCTACCTAATCCAAATATAGATTTGTTTTATAACAATAATAAATTTATAATTTATTTAATCTTATTTATTGCTTAACTATATATAACATTTATAAATGAATTGAAAATTGCTATATCATAATATTTTGTAAGTGTATTAACCAAACAGTAACTAAACACTAATTATTTTTTATACTATATATATTACAGAAGCTTAAAATGATGATGAGGTAGAATGTGTGAAAGGTAAAACCTCTATAATACTAATTACGAAAGTTTCGGTAATAAGCTTTGGTAAGAACATAATAGTTAGAAGCGAATTTAAATCAAAGATTGAAGTTGCTCAAGGTATAAGTTGTTATACCTGTAAAACACTTGATAATGAAAAGCTTTAGAAATAGTAATAATAAGCTTCGAAAATGAAAACAAATTGAGTTTTAACAGAAAAATGACCAATCTTTAATGGAACGGCGCAATAAAAATGAATTGTAACTTTTTGCACGATCTTTGTCAATTTTATATTGGACACTCGTTCAACGGTCTGAGTCGAACATGATTGTGCTCCATGCATATAATATAAAGATATTACTTAATATTTCACCTATTATGTACTACAATATCATGTTATCTTTAATATTATTTCGAAATCTAAACTAAAGGATAGTTTTGTTAATCTTTAGTAATTTATTTATATATTAGGTTCAGAATCAATTTGTGTTAATATTTTATACACATACAAGTTTTTAAAGATTTGTGTACAAGAATAAAAAAAAAAAATTATATATACCTTAATTTCAATTCATCATAACTTTTTAATCAAAATTTAGTTTTCCATTGCAAAAAGATACAAATTAACACAAAATCATTTAAATGTATCAAATTGAAAATAAAGTATGATCTTCCAAATAATTAAGCTGAGATTATGTACTGCTTATAAAGGGTTATCTTAAATACCCATGTCTAACCCTCATGCGCGAAATTGGCTCCGTTTTGCGTCCCGTTCACTTTGTAAATGAAGGCTAAAAATTTACACATACAATTCCTAACGATGCGAAATGAAGCCTTTGCATAACAACTTTAATCTCCATTAAAATGTCTACATAATCCTGGAACACATGTACCTACTTGTGTACATAAGACCTTCCATTTGATTTTTTTATATCACTCAAGCTATACTAGACTTTATTATATGTATAAATAAGAACTCCTACCTAAACTTTACAATCTGCATTATAAGTCCACTGGCCTTCCGTTACCACAGACGAAAACCTAACACCTTTCATTTAAACCAAATCCCTTTTAATTTCAGAACCGGCACGTTCCTTTTATACCTTATGCCCGTTTTATAATGCAAATTAATATTTTACAGCTATGTTGGTGAAGCCCGTATACTGTTATATCAAAGCATCGTAGGCACTGATTCGAGACAGGGTCAAAATCATGCCCTGATTTAAGGGTTTGATAAAGTCATGTAATTTTCGTTATTATCGCCTTTGTTCGTTTTGACATATTAAAATGCTAGAGAACATTGTGTAAAATAATTATTTGTTACTAGTGTCTTTTGACATTGTAAGATTTTCGAAATACTGTTATTACTTATTTTTAAATTGTCATTGGAATTAAAATACAAATATTCTTATTTTAATAGACATGGCTGCTAGATAATGTGATGGAAAATAGAGATAGATGTCAGCGGGTGAGTCTTAACCCACTCTTTAAAAAACAAGTTGATGACGGCACTGTCAAACTTCGACAGACTATTGGTGCGTTTCTGCCTGGAAACCCAGACTTTTAAAGTAGATAACTAATTAGATGATTAACTCATGTGAGTTAATCATCTAATTAGTTATCTATATAGTAATTAGTTATATATATACACTTACATCTCGTTTTCCCGTAAACTTGATTCTTCTATATTTTTTATACTTCTTCGTTTTATATTGTTTTTCATTGAAAAAATATATGGCAAAACTATCTCTCTAAAACTATTTTTTATAATTAAGACACCAAACATGAGATAGCAAACTTAATTTATTCTAGAATTATATTCAATTCGTAAAATTTTCAAAGATAATTCAGACATATTGTGATACTTGACAAATTAAGTATTCTTTAAAATGTATACTAGTGCCAAATTGAATTGGAATGAATAAAATATCAGGAAGAAACAATAAAAATACATAGCATTTAAAACAATTTTATTAAAAATCAATGTACTTATTAAGTACAATAAACTTTTCTAACATAAAATTATAGTTTACCAAAATGATGAGACTATATGATATGATTGGAACAAAATGTTTAAACATTTATGTTAAAACATTATAATTTAACTGTAAGCTTGTCTAATCACATTAAATATAAATTAATAATAACAGGTTAATACTTAACTCGCCATTCAAATTTAATTATATTTATATTTATTTATAATGGTAACTTCAATTCAACCAAACAAATAGATACAATAAATTATTAACTACCGAAAATGGCAGTAGTTACTTAATTAATCTAATTAACAGGAATATATTTACATCCACAGATTCAGTATTACATTGTCTATCTATACAGGGTTTTAATAGAAAAAATCTTTAAAGCCAGCTATGTACAAAACGACTATTTCATAATGTTTGATGGTAAATAAAATGCGGTTTCCAACTACCAATTCACAATGTACCTATTTTGGCAGTTTACAATAGCATACTCATAAATCAGCTAGGATTATAAAATATTAGTTTTGGTGGAGAATCAAATCGATACATTTCAATGTTAAAAATTATTAGTTGACATTTGTATGACATTTGAATAAATCTTTGGTATATTACTTACATGGTTAAATTCATAGAAAATAATATAGCATTTATTATATATAATATACAGTATTTTGGTATTATAAACACTTCTTTACGTAATTTATGAGACAATAAAATCAAATATAGAAATATATTAAGGCAGAGGATTTTAGAATCAAGTTAATATCAGTCAGAGAATGTTTCATTTTTAATTTAAAACTAATTAATAATTTAATATTAAATTTAATAAAGTTAATAAAGATACATTTAAAAGAAGAAGTAATAGATATTCATTGATTATTGATTGACGTAACACTAATTTAATTTTTTTATTTGTGTAACAAGAAACCTTTATAATAAATATTTAGAATTTTTATTGTTTTAGTCATTTGAGCCTAATATGATATAACGTTTTATTCAAAAAGATTTAAATCTTAATCTTAAACTTATTCTGAGTAAGTTTTACTTAACTCACTCTCGCTCCTCGGAGATATACATACGAATACTTAAGTCCCGTCTAAGTCGTAAGTGTAAAACCAACTTTAAAGGTCTAACTTAATAGGATTACTGAAACTTATCTAGCATATCCTGATTAACAAGTAAAGTAGTTGGAAACCGTTACTAAATAATATTATTTTATATTGTCGTTATGCTCCACAAGGACTGATTTAGAAATATCTGTCTCTACATATAATTATGTACAGTCTTCATAATTTCCTTATTTAAATGCAAAATTTATAAATTTAAAGTTTCATTTCGTTCTTCGATATCTTTCAAGAAATGTATTTTGTCAGTTACGCGATATCTGTTAAGTAAGATAGTCATTATAAATGGTAAATTTATACCCATAAATAAAACTAACAAAATGTTAAAAGAACATCTATATAAGAAAAATTCTCCAAATTACCAGTGTTAACATGGAATAGAAAAGATAACTAAGTTTTGCGTAGTGTTCTCTAGTTCTAATACTTACTTAGAGCGTTTTTTTCTTCTCACTGTGTTAAGTGGAGTGGTTTCAATACAGAGCACGATTAATCGCGTGCTGCACGGGTAACTAGAACAGGTTGGTATTATTTACTATATAGCCTATGAGCAAAATTGCAATCTTTAATCAAGTACTATACTTGACTAGAAATCGTATCAATTATCAATAATTGATTTAACACTAAGATTCTTAACTAACCTTATTTGTATAAAAACCAATTCATTAAATATGAATATAAATTTAAAAGATCTGATACTTTCCTAGTCATACAATACAAAAGGTCGAGAATTGTATATAAATAAATACTCAAATATATGTTATTATTTATAAATATTATATATTATTCATAAGATAGTAATATATCCTAAAGTTGTAAATAAATCAAGAAATCTGAAACAAGGCCATAATTTTCTAGACTTTATGATAAGTCTTACATAATATATTAAGATAATGATAAGAGTGTATCATTTTCACATCTTAACTTTATATTCAGTTCTCTAAACCTTACAATGTTTAATATTAGGAAGACGGTATTCTTTTAAACTTTTTGTAATTTTCAGCTCAAGTACGAGAACTAAGTTCTTGAATACAAAATACTTTGTAAATACCATATTTATGGCACTTACGTTGCAGAATTTTCAAGCACTATATTATTATTATTTTTACATTCTTTTATGTGATTTTTTATTTTGGTTATATAATATAATATAACTAACGTAATGAAAATCATTTGTTACAAGTTGCATATAGACTTACGTTTCTTGATCCAGTAGTTTGTTAGAACGTAATGAAGATGCAAGACCAAATTTTCCCGGGCTGCTGTTGTGCCAGGCATCGCAGTACGCATCCATTGCTGGTTCGCCATTCGGTGTTGCACCATGCCATACAGCTTTTGTAGGCCTTAAGAGGTAATGTACATTGATTGGATGAAAGGTTCGCAGTACACATGCTGCTAGATATTTGGTATAAAATAGAAAATATTGACATAACCGTTACACTATCCCCATACATGTTACTGAACGTTTATACCTTAGATAAGTTAATAAAATATTTATTAATATTTGATAAAATCCTTAAACATGTAGGCCATAATAAAAATATTTATTTTTAAAAATAAATACAGAATGAAAAATAAGTTGATTTGGGCAAGAGTTCAAACCCGGGACCTCTGGGAAATCAATTAGTAGAGCACCCGGACGGTTTCCCGGTGGTTGCGGGGTCGAATGATTGTCCGTATCGATTTATATTTTAAAAATAATTTAATTTTTCTTTAAATTTAAGTTGTAACCTTCAAAATATCTCAAGGTAAATTAAAAATGTGGTCTCAAAAACATTACGATAGAATATGATAGTCTAAATGCAATTTTGTGATTAATACCGTGTCTTTGTTATCCGATTCAAAGAAATAATGGCATTTTAATATATAATACATTAATACATTTATTCATTAATGAATGTATATTATAATATATATTCTTGAAGTGAAACTTCTTTATCGATGGATGGGAAAAAATTATAGCAATATCAAAAAATCGTAACGTTTTTCTGTTACGCGCCATCTTTATTTCTAAGTCACATTTTTCCATTACCCATATTTGAAATGAAATTTCTTTATCGACGCATGGGAGAAATTTTATAGCAATGTCAAAAAATTGTAACGGTTTTGTATGACATGCCATCTTTATTTTTGCTTTAACTTTGTCTAGTTTAGCTTTATTTAACCAACTCCTGTAAAGTTGTAACTAGGAGATAATTTTTCGAAAAATTATGTCATAAAGAAGTTTCACTTCTTACATGTACACGTGTACACTAATACAGACCAAAATATTTTAAAAATTAGCAATATATGTAATTATACACATTATGTAATAACTGTATTTAGTTCTACTCATTCGGATATTAACTATTATAATTATATAGATCTTGTTATTGCAATTATTAAAGGACAACTGTACTAATTACGATTGTTATGTTTGCGTAATAAGTATGGCCATGTTATGTTTGAAATACATTAGCAACATATCTGATATGTGATCTTAATAATATATAGTATTGTATATTATTTCAGATAAATATTAATGCGTTGTCAAATACCAAGTACCAATTATAATTTGACATTGGACAATTCTTTGTAAAAGAAAATAAATAAAGCCTCTATGAGGTAAATGCCGTTTATTATTTATATTTAATATTAGGACTGAGGTTGTTGATGTAAATGTCATTAAGTACGAGTGCTTAAAGGTTTTTTATTAAATTACTTTATTAGTATTGCAGGAAAGTAAGAAGACAAAACAGGAATTACAATTAGTAAATATTTTTTTAACTGCTTACCAACTAGGATCCATCATCACATTTTTTCCATTGAAACTGTATAATTTTGGCGCATGCGCAAATAATGCTCCAGACCCATCCAACATTTCACCCCACGAGTTGAAAAGAACATCGCCTCGAATATTTACTACTGGTATTTCACGGTCCACCCAATTCACTATAGATTCGATGTTTTGTACCCTAAAAGATATTGAATGTGTTTTATGGTTAGACTTTAATGTACATATAAAATGTATGATTTTTCTATTAAAAACATTCTAATCCGGTATTTGCTTCCCTCTTTCTGCATGAAATTGTAAAAATCACACTCTTTGATCTAAAATTTCGATCTTCTTGAATTTGAAGCTTACTGTTACAAATTTAAAACCGTTAAAAATAACGGCGATACAAAAATAATAAAATATTAACCTTTCGTTTTTACATGATTTGTATCCCAAACTGTGATGTATTGAGGGTTTTTGTATTTATGGTTCTAAAAACTTTTTATGGAGACAGTGCCATACGCAACTCTCGGTTCATTGTCTATTCTGAATTAAGTCATATACCATATCCGAAATTTTAATATGATATAAACTTATATTGGTTAAATTTCATATCTATTTTTGATAATTATTTTATAAAATAGTAAATTACCTCGAAGTTATAAACGCTCTGAATGTGCCATCCAATCCAGACCGTTCCGCTTGTCTGTGGCAGTCGTAGTTGGTACTGCTGACACCGTGCATATCGCCTGTGTGGGGCTCATTAAGTGTTGCCAGACGAAGCTAGCAAGAAACGAATATTTTTTTACGAAGAGATTTTTGCTCTAGATTCCAAACGTATTTTATTACAGCGTATAATGTTAATAACGAGATTCTAGTAGAGTTTTATTTATTTTAGCTTTAGATTGCTCAGTGAAATGTTTATTAAATACTTAATTGACTTATATTGTAAAAATAATATATTTCTTTCTGAATTTATTTCTCTTCTTATTAATATAATAACAATAATGATTGACAATATACGTCTTGAACAATTCATTATCAATTATTATACATTTTCAGGAATTGTTAAATAATAATTGTGTTGATAGAATTGGTCTAGCTTTAATTTTTATTGTTTTATATTGTTAAATAATCTTTGTTAAAATATATATAAATTACAAGATCTAATCATAATAATAGTTTTTTTTAATCTCAAGATAGGTACGGTATTCTTACCGCAGGTCCACCTGTCGCAGAATTTTTGTGATGTACCAGACTAGATGTTTCTAAAATATTCTGAACCGGTGTCAACGTCGCTCCACTTCCTGGGGGACTTGGTATTTTTAAAAGTGATCCCATCTGGTTAAAAAACCGTTAATCAATAACAAAAAACATAAAGAGTTAATATTCTCTTTTTTTGCTTTAGAATACGTTAAATCTGAGGCCGGTGTTATGAAAATAGGCCTCCAGAAAATCTAAAATATTGCTAAAACTCTGTCACGAAGAAATCTTGAAGATAAGCAATATTTTCCTGTCATACTAAAGTCGCATCATTGCTATCACATTTTCCTTGATACGTATCCTTGGATGCGAAAGCGGAATTTTAAATTTGAGATTTTCTTTTCAAAGAGACGGATCTTCAAAATGAATTTTCTGAGCCGTGTAATAAAGAAACTTGAGTAAAAAGGACAAAGTCCCTATCATGTTCCATTGGAAGTAAACGGAAAACTTCATTCCAAAAATCAAATTGTTTTCTTTGTAATTAATTTACTTTGTCGTGTTATTTTGAACTGGCATTTCAATTATAATCTGCCCGCAATCATGTTTTATCTACGTTTTAAAACCGCTTGAACCGCTCGTTTTGTGAAAAACGAATATTACTTAAACCCAGGTATTACGGAAATTCACTTTTTTATATTTATTTCAATTAATTAACAATTTCTATATCAAATGTCCTTATAATTCGAATTTTGTAATAATTTGGTACTTCGAAAACCACTATCTGAAACATACGAACTTAAAACACGCTAACAATGTGGACAAAATAGGAATGTTTGAAAAATATTCTTCCTTGTTTTGTTAAAAAGCTTGTTCAGTAATATATTACTTACTGCAACATATTGCCAGCCTTTGTTGACTCGTACGAGAAGCGCTTGCTCCTGAAGCACGTATGCTAATGTTCCTCGAGGACTGTTTGTTCCCAACTGAATAGAAGCAACAAAAACATTCTCGTAATGTTTTTTATTAAATTTCAGTGACTTCTACTATAAACACAATTTGTAAATATTCAACTTCTATGAGATATGTTCACATTTAGAATTTGTGAATAAATAATGATAGTAATAAAAGCTGACATATTTATCTTTAGGTACTAACCCGTAGCAATGACTCCGTTGACTTAAACAATATTGTGCCGACTAATGTCCTTCCATCTTCCTCTTCATCAAGTTCTGTATTTTCTCCATCAGTTTCAAGTGGATCACGAAAACCTGGTTTTATAATTTTCATATTAAACTAGTATACCCAGTCCGTTTCACCGGGGTTAATCGATCTATGATATATTGAATCGATATGCTTTATAAAAAATATATTAAATGTAAGAATCGCAATAATAATTAGGATAAATCGTAAATTTTATTTTCTTCTACTAACTTTTTGAGCGGGGACACGGATAGATAAAATAGCGTTTTAAATGACTTTAAATACTTCAATGTAAAAAATAATAGCATATCAATAGTAAATAAACGCTGGTCAGGTCAAGTCGAATTTGCGCAGGAAGGTTTACGTATCATTACATATAAAAAACGGTAAAAAATATTTATTTTATTGTTACATTATTATTTTTTTTTAGTGAATATACATATAATTAAATATTCTATAATTATTGCAAGCGTCTACCTATTGCCGTAATTAATACCTAGAAAAAAAAACGCGTTTGTTGTTTGGGAGCCTCCCTTAAATACTAATTTTATTTTAATTAATTAATTTATGTTTTATCTCAAAATATAACTAAATGTTCTGTGAATATTTCAAACGCCCATCTGTTGCCATTATTAAGATCGAGCAAAAGTACCACGTTTGTTGTTTGGGAGGATTCTATTATAGCAGCGAAAGAAACACATCACCTGTGAAAATTTCAATGGTCTAGACATAACGGTTAATGAGATATAACCAGAAGACAAATAAACAGACGGATGGACAGCGAAGATTTTTACCCTTTGGTTACGGAATCCCAAAAAACTATCACTAATAGTTCATTCGAAAATGCTCAGTATACATACATACATACTTTCTCTTTTAAAGGTATAGATACATAGATAGTAGATTATTGTAGATACTTAATAACAATTTTTAATTAAAATGGAGAGTGAGAGTCCAATCAGGAGCCCCGTCTTAAATAGAATAAGGCTTCGGTTTCATTTTTTTGGAGCAACCTTCTTTTATAAACTCCACAGATCGTTTGGTGGTTGTTGTACCCTTCCGCGCTCTTGCTACTACTAAAGACTAACCGCTTTCTGTACAATTTCTAATACCTTTTCGTGGCGACGCGAGTTTTGACCTCTATTAAGAAGTACCCCACACCCTATTATTAATATTTAATATTCTATTAATATAATATTTAAACCAAATAAGTGATAAACGTTATATGTAAGTTGATTTAAATACAAATTTATTATTGGTAAATTCTAATGTTTGCTCTAAAATTATACAATAGGTTTAATAAAAGGTTACATTATAATATATGTAATATTAAAAGATTCAAGATTAACATTATAAATTTAAGATAAGTACTGTTTAATTCAATTCACCAGAACAAACTTAAACTATAAGTTTATTTTCTGCTTACCAAACTGTTCTTGCCGGTATTGCATCAAATTATTCAAGTTTCGCAGAATTTGAAGCGGGTCCCGTTGTTTTCCTATATATCAAGAGCATTTAATATAGTTGACAAAAAATACTAAAGGAACTAGAGGTAAATTATGATTTTTTTTAGTATTATGCTCACCTGTACCTGGTTCGCGTCTATTAATGCCTGGGTTGTCGGTTAATGCATCAATTGGAACTTCGTTAGTAATAACCGCGGGTAACCCTGGCGGTCCTGGGGGGCCAGGTGGTCCCGGAACCGGAAGATATTGCAGACTTGTGGAAGGCGCTCCGGGAGGGCCCGGGGGGCCTCTCGGACCTTCCTTTCCTGGTTGTCCAGAAGCACCGTCGTATCCACGATCCCCCTTTTCTCCTTTTACCTTTACCAAATATTGAATAGGTTATATTTAACATAAATAAGTATAAATTCGGCAACCGGACCAAAATAAATTTTACCTTATCGAGGTCTGCTGGTGATATTCCGGAGTCTCCTTTGTCACCTTTTAGTCCTGGCGGCCCTGGCTGACCTGCCACGCCCGGTGGTCCCTATTAAATATAACAAGATTAATGGGTTTCTGGAATATAAGGTCCTTGCTTAGTTTTTATAGTTATATATTTAAAATATCTGCTTAGTACTTACAAAAAATGATACCTTGAGAAATTTTCTTTTCGATTAAGTAAAGTATTTTTTTGTTTTCATCAACTTTATGTATCATCTAACAATTTCTCAAAAACACTACACTATATTTAATTTTAAAGTATATTTTTATAAAATACCGTCCACCCAGGTAAGCCGATGTCACCAGAAGGTCCATTTGTGCCAGGTGTTCCTGGTGGTCCAGGAAGCCCTGGAGGACCCCTAGGCCCTGGAGCACCAGGATGTCCTCTCTTTCCCCTTGGACCCGTCTCACCCTTTTCACCCTATCATTAAAAAAACATAAATATTTTTAAGACAGTTCCATCAAGGACGAATGATACAAATTACATCATGAAATATGACAAATACCTTTGTCATAATTATAGCTTCTTCCCTTGAAATCGCCACTGGCCCAGGTGGTCCAGCATCCCCTTTATCTCCTTTAGGTCCAATAAGCCCAGGTATTCCTTGAGCACCAGGTAGGCCTGATGGTCCAATATCACCTCTTTCACCAGGCTTGCCATCCGTTCCTGGAAAACCTTGTTGTCCCTCCATACCTCTGCTACCCTTTTCCCCCTATTTTTCAAGGGTATTAAAAGAAATAATGTTAAAAAAACTTACTCCTTGTAATTTTTATAATGGCTGTTATAAAGTTTAAGGAACTTAATTATTATTTTTAAAACATGAATGATAAATTATAATTTATCAGAAAAATTATATTAAATTTAAGTTAATTCATTAATTACATATAAAAATTACAAAAACATTGTAATAACAAAAAAATATTTTATATTGACAATTGTCTATTCTATCGAACAATAATTCCTTTATGAATCGACTATTCTATTTTGTTTGAATCCTCACTAGCAGCTTGGAAATTGGATTACCAAACAATTTGTTGGCGTGGAAGTAACTTTAACCAAAAAGCGAGCATTTTTATTTACATCGGTCGTAGTAATTACCTTTTCGCCCCGTTCTCCTCTTTCGCCTTTTAACTTTGTGCCGTCATGAGATCCTGAGAACATACATTTATTTTCCGTTTACATTGTGGAAAAGTCATAAAACAAAGAGTTATTAGGTGGTAGGGTGGAAAGGCAATATGTGTTCGGTAAAGTGACTTGTGGTGCGTGAGTCGCGGTCGAAGTTTAATGCGTATGAATATTTAACGACGTTATGAATAATTAGTCAAGATGGTAAAGTTTGTATAAATATGTGTTTCTGCAGTCGATATAGTCGATGTTCTATAATAAAAATTTTAAAACAACTTCTAATTATTGAACATAATCATTGAACTCTTAAGTAATTATTTAATCAGTAATAGAAAACCATTATCACAGTTTCGTTTAAGTTAGGTATATAGATAGTATGATAGTATATTTAATATATATATATATATATTATACACATATATATATATATATATATATATATATATATATATATATATATATATATATATATATATGTGTATATAATGTTTTGAAGTATTTTCTAATTGGAAAATTATTATATTCTTGTAATAATAATATCATGTCAACAACAGTGAAGAAACACCATATCAATCAATATCCAAATTAATAAATATATATTCTTAAGATTTAATGCAGGCGTATAAATATAATCGGTGAGGAGTTGAAAACAAGGCATAACTCACGTATTAATAATTCATGAATCTTGACCCCGATTCGAGAAGTTACCAGAAATTTCGACCAAATTTTATTATGTATGAAGTAGTGTTTAGTTGGGAATATCTATTTGATAAGGAAAATAGTAAAGTTAGGAAATTGCTTTGAACCAAACTTCTTAAGTAAACAGAGAGGTATAGTAACTTTGAATATCTTATAATAAAGCTGGTAGATTACTTTTTTTTATCAACCTTTCATTAGTATTCTAGTTTTTGGTCATGGTTTGAATTGTCTTTGTAATCACTTCACTTATATTGATTCAACGTGTTACGAGATAAATCATTTGCACTTTGTGTTTTTACATATTGCATGTACTTTTATCACTCATTTTCATTTGTATAGAATACATTTAAATTAAATGTCAAATTCAAGTTTTCAATATTTAACAATTTTATTTCAGAACAATATTTATGGCGCTAAAAAAAAGACGATATCTAGGCAAAATCAGTTTAATTTGGTCTGTAAATAAGTTACCTGTTTGTGCAATTTCATTTAATACAGAATTTTCCGAAATCTTTGTCACGGAGGGACCGGGGAGACCAGGAAGTCCTCGGGCACCTAATTAGAAAATAAATTAAAGTTATTATCAATCGAAACAATAAGCGCTTACAGCATTTTAACCAAATCAGCAGCACTCTTGGTATAATTGAATGATTTATTATATAGAAAAATGCTTCCTTGCAATGATAAATGCTTCCTTGCAAAAAAAAACTGCAATAAAAATTTATATTACCAATATTTGAAACAAGTTCAATCATTCGCATTGAGTATTACTTTGCAAAGAATTAATATATAAAATAGGATTCTGAAATTGTGGTAAAAAGTAATGTAAAACTATAACACTAAATAATCGTTATTAAATTAAGGTAAGTTAGTAAAGGAAAGTGTGTATTTTAGAAATCGTACAGACCCAAATTTTCCCCATAAATAAAAGGTATTGTGAAACATAAAATTTGATGGTTGACTTAGTTTACCCTTTTCACCCTTTTCCGCTGGGCGTCCGTGCGCGCCGGGCAAGCCAGGTGTTCCATCTTTCCCTGACGTTCCGCGTTCCCCTTTCGCACCATGTGGCCCACGCAGACCTACATACCCCTATAACATAATAATGGGTCAAATAAATTACGTTACGAGGGTCAAACTTTTAGTTTTTTTCCTTTCCTACTTGCTTCAGGAATTATTTTTTGTTGAACAAGGCGTTGTAAATTTAATTCTATAACAAGAGTGAACACTGCTGATAAGGGGTTATTCCCCCTATTATGCCTTAAAAAATAACTTAAAAAAGAAAAGATCGATACAGTAAGTACTGAAGATTAGGTTGTTATACATATTTTTTTTCCTTAATAATGACAGACCAAAGAAAAACAAGTAATTTAAGTTTCAACTGGACGTTTTTATTTTCATTCGTTCGTGTTCGTTTACTTAACTATATGTACATAACTGACATACCATATATTACTTATTATATAAGACTTTTTTAATTATTATAACTTCGATATATGAAGCTAAGCTTGTTGCATTACTGTATCATAAACAACAATAAATACAAAAATAAACAACAACAAAATTATAACTTATACTCTAAACTAAATTTAAATATTTCATCAGACATAATATACGAAAACATTTTTATAAATATAAAATAATATGTAGGTAATGATATCTCACAAGCCAACTTAAAAATAAACTAAAATAAGAAATAAATATAATATTTGTCGAAGACGGTCTTTAGTACAGAGGCTGATGGAAAAGCTGCAGGAAACACGTGACATGTCAATTGATTAATTTATAATACGACAGAGTCTAGAGTCTAGACCATGGATCGGGGCTGAGACAGATAGACAGATACTTTTCTTGTGGAAGTAGTACAGTTAGGTTTCCCAACTAAAAACTGTTATTCATTTCATTTAAGTTTAGTAGTGTACTTACTATTATTTTCGTGTTGTAATAAGACATTGCCTAATAACTGTGATTATATCTAGTTTATTCACTGTTTCTTCTCTGCTCGATTACCCTATGTAGCCTACAAGATTTCTGATGATAGTGAAAGCTAGACTATCTACACCATAATAATATAAAGTTATTCTAATGATTAAAACTCACACTGTGAATTTATTGCAATATTGCAATATTCACTGAAAGGGATAAGTTAATCTTTTTAAATGAACAAATAATTTGTTGTATTACGTTTTTTTACATGCCCCATAACTAAACTAAATAACTGATATATCAATGATTACTTTTTTGGTAGTAAATTTGCCAAACCAACGTTTTAAGAGCCCTTTTAATATAAAATAAAAATACAACGATCAAATAAAGAGGTGAATTTCAAGGCGAAAGATAATTCTACTTACCCGTTCACCTTTATCGCCTTTAGTCCCATGTAATCCTTTCTCGCCTTTGTTTCCAGCATAACCTCTCTCTCCTTGGGGTCCGGATAAACCCATCGGGCCCCTTTCACCCGGAGGTCCCGCTATCCCACGATCCCCAGCTCCGTATAATCCTGTTGATTCCTACAACAGAAATCTTGATTTTGGAATCTTCAAATATTTTATTTATCTTAATAAAATGTACTTATAAATATAAATGGGTCATTTTGAATGTTTATATTAAAAATAAAGAATTCTGTTTTTGTTCTATATTAACAACAACTTTCCCAATGTTATTAATAATAGAAATTAGATTACAATGGATTTCACGAATGCTCGAAGACATACAATTTCTTAAATAAAAGTGTTATAAAATATAAAACATTAACTTTACTTTATCAACTACTTAATATAAATCTTTAATTTTTCAAGAATAAAAAGTTACCTAATTTGGTAATGTTAATAAATAATAATTTATGCTTGAATTGCTTGTGAGTTCCGAAATAAGCCAGGATTACTTTTTTTGGTTACTATTTTCATCTAGCCATATAGGGAAAAGAAACGAGTCTTTTAAGAGGTCCGGTGGCAGAACACCTCACAAGAAAAAAGTTACAGGCAACAATTTTATTTTAATTGAACAACTAAATATTTTTTATCTAAATATTTTTTTATTACTTTAAGTAATAACATAAAGTATATATAGATACTAGCGGACCCGACAGACGTTGTCTTGTACACGCGTCTTTAATTTAAAAAATTCAAACTTAAAAAAAAAATATATTAAAAATTTATTACAATGTCTAACGTCAGTACATGTACATTTATCATAATTCGACCAATCGATACCGTATGAATATGTAAATATAGATTTTTTGTTTGAATAAATGAATTTGTTCAAAATTTTTTTTTTAATTTCTCTTTTTACGTAGCGAAGCACGTATCGGGTCGCTAGTACTAAAATATTTTTCTTATCTCTATAGCAACGCCAATTGTCAGGGCAGACTATAATTAAAATATAATATTATGTAATATTTGACATTGCCATGGTAACGCAGTCCGTCGGAACCAATGTGAAACATTCCAAAATCACCACTTACTTACACATTTAAAATTAATCAAAAAACCATTTTCCGATGGACCAAATTGTGAATCTAAATAATTCTCAAGTCCCCTTGAACATACACAAAGAATTTCATAAAAATCGATCCAGTTGTTTTGGAGGAGTTCAGTGACAAACACACGCACACAAGAAATATATATACATATAAAGATATTTTTATGACATTGTATTTTTATGACATTTTTATTTCCCCTCCATATAAATTAGTTAAGATATATTTTATTTTACCATCAGCGGTGATGCCACGGTTCGAGAGGGAGCGGGAGGTCCAGGAGGTCCTTGAAGGCCCGGGGTACCATCAGCACCAGGTTCTCCTTTGGGACCCGTTTGACCTTCCAGCCCAGGTGCACCAGCATCACCCCTCTCACCACGATCTCCCTTTGCCCCCGTGGGTCCTGGTGGTCCTGGTTCTCCCATTTGTCCCTAGAATCATTAATATATTATTTCATAATGTAATGAAAAATGAATAGTTTTATTTAAAAACTTACAGTTTTTCCTGGTGCCCCTGTTGTGCCATCAGCGCCTGTTGGACCTTGGGGTCCAGGTGGGCCTACTAACTCAGGTATTGCCTCCAGCATTCGTGACATATCATTGACAGTGCATTGACATTGGCTCGATAACGTTACCTTATGAACAAATATAGTAATTATTAATTTATATTACGTGGCCATCTAAAAATAAATAACTAAAATGAATTAAAAATAGTACGAAAATGATATAAACAATGCAAAATATTTTTATATCGACCATGTTTTCAGTTCAGACAATGATTAATTAGTTAAACACATTGGATCTAAGATAATGAATCCGGATATGTGGAATACAATGTGAGCCTAAACTTGTACGTTCATTTGCCCAGTTCTGCCCGGATGTGCTCAGTTCTCCCATCCCTAACAAGACAATACCATTTTAAGGGAAATATTATGGTCTTATATATTATGCAGGCTTGTTAGGCTTGGATTAAATGTGCTTTATGACTTTAGATAAAATTTAATGTGAGTTGTGGGTGGATGTATGTTACTGGGTTGAAAACTGTCTACTTCACAATTTTGATAAACCTTTTAAAATAAAAATAAAATTAATTCGAATTTAAAAAAATTATATGTTGAAAAACTAAAGCTTTGTTTACTTACATTTTCGAATTTACTTCCTTTGTGAACATCTGAAAATATATTGTTAATATATGGTAACAGTAACAAAAATATTTTACGATACTTATTTTATGCAAGAGGTATAATACAAATAATCTCGTTTACATACATTTCCCTGTCAAAAATAATCCTAAGTAAATAGATTTGTGAATTTTTTTTTATGTTTTACCTTTTTTTTTAAAGGAAGAACAAATAGGTTAGAACCATTGTGCTACATATTTACATAATGGTGGAACAAGGTATGTCTCTTTTATTATTTATTAATGGTTCTCTAGTCAATCTGAAACTCGGTGGCCGAGATTTTACAATGTTTACTTTCCGGCCTTGGTTTAAATAGCAGTTTGCTATGTTGGTTTCAGTTTTGCAATTAAAAGTTGCAATCGACCTGTTGTTAAAATTGCAAACAAAAATTTACCTAAACAGAAACTAGTATTGGATATTTTCGTATATATTTTTGTCGATCATTTATTAAATGATTGAGTGAAAACGGTAGTATCAAAAATAAACATTTAACTTTTGTACACTGAGTGGTGTTTATTATTTATGTGTACCATTGTTAATAAAATTTCTGTATATTGCCGCAGTATCATTTTTCCTTATAAAAGAAACTGATATCGTTAAATTTGTAAAATGTATATAACAACATTTTCAACAATGTAGCACATAATCATCTTTTATATCTTTAAAATTGTGTCTTAAACAATTCTTACCACTTTATATTGAGTTAATGAGTTTAAATGGACTAAATAAAATTTGCGTAACGATTGCCACATATTTTTTTTCGTTCATAAATATTTGTCATCGTTTGTGGCCTCTCTTTTTCTTTTATTAAACAATCTTCATTAAAACTTACATGAAGAATGTGAAACTACTGGTAGTCTGTTTTCATCTGGATTTACCTGCAAAATATAAATGACATACTAGAATTGAATTTAATATATTTATTTAGCACACAGCACATTTTTAAAAAAAAAACAACAACAAAATCACAATAAAAAAATAAAACAAAAAGAAACTGCTATTATAGAAGCAAAAAAAGAATACGCAAATATTCAGCACTGATAGTGCTGTGTCCCAAACAGGTATACCTTTCAGCAACGAGTTGGGTTAGAAATTCAGTGTTGATTGCCAATAGGATACTTTTCGTTATTGTGACGAATTACTAAAACATATTATATCAGATTTTCTGTGCTTTCTAAAATATAAATAAATTATATCAAGTACTTAATTATAGTCAATAACAATTAGTATTGATTTGCTATACAGTAACCCATAAGGAGGTAAGTTAAAATAAGCTTACTTATATTTAAAAGTGTGAGCTAAATGGTTAAGACTTAAAAATTACGTTAATATAGTTAAGTTTATTTAAAAATGAGTTCACGGGTTCGAATCCTCGCTCGATTTTATATTTATTTAAAATTTAAATGATTAACATTTATAATAAGTTCCTACCCATTAAATTAACCGTCATATTTTTAAAAGAGACATTCCAATACGGTAGGTAACTAAATTCAAATCATACATTCTACATATACTTGAAAAAAAAAACATAGAAAACACAACATATAATATTTTAATGCTCAAATTATTTATATTATATATAATATTAGTTTAGCATTATATTATATTAAGTGTACCTACTATTCTGTACACTTTATTTCGTTAATAAGTATTTAATAAAATGTATTTTAATTGAATGACTGAGAGGTACCGATGCTTTTTTAGCTAAATCCGCGTTCCGACATCCGACAAAACGGTTTTTTATATCTATCCGGGTCCAATACATGAAATCAATATGTTTTGAGATAATCTACATAATATTTTAGAATTAATAAAATACGCTACTTCAATAAAAATAACTACGTTAAAAAACCGATTACAAGGCTAAAAAGTAAAAAATAATGAAGATTTAATATTAGTTATTTACTACCTATTATATATTTATATGTCCTATTTACTAATAGGTTTGAAGTCGATCCCAAGCCAATTAGTATAGGAATTCGGTTGGATACATTTTCGTAATTATTTATTTTATTTTATAATATTAAGATTTAATTTCTCTTTTATAGGTTTATTTACCTATCTTAATTTTTGAAATAGGCATTTGATAATTCACATGAAAAAAAAATATCTACCGGCCGAATTGAGAACCTCCTTCTTTTTGAAGTCGATTAAAAAAGGGAAATCAGTATATAATCAATACACTTTGATAAAATCAACAATTAATTAACTATCACAACATGCAGTAGAGACTACTCTACTACCGTTTTTGATGTCTATTATTGACGGACCTACTAAGCTCCGTCAAAAATGGACATGAAAAAAATAAAATTTAACTTTAAGAAAGATCAAGAGTTTAAAAAAACCGTATACATGAACTGACTCAGCCTAAAGAGTTATGGAAGATTTAAAAATTTGAATTACAAAACAATATAGGTTTGTTTTATTTCATTCATAGTGAAGATAATTTCAAGTGATAATCAAACGTTATCGGTAATACACCTAATCTGGAAATAAGTAATGTTACAAGGAAATATATTTTTTATCTTGTGTAAAATATTTATTACTGTGACATGTCTTAGTTTATTACTAAAATCAGGTCAGCAGCTTGCGAAACCGATCAGTTTGGTATTGCTGTAGGCTTCAAGAGGGGGAGGGATTCTAAGTCCCTACTTGTGTCGTTTTGTAATGATTGCTGTGACATCAGATCTACAAGAGCAAGCACCCTAGTGGAATTATACAAATAAAAATTGAGAGTAAACTGCAAATGTGGCAGGAAAAACTATGCCATTTAAGCAGAAATTAGTATATAAGATGAAGTAATAAAAGTTGTTTCGGGAATGAAAAAGTTGCTACCACATAGACTTTTTTGGCTTGGGCATTAAATGTAAAGAAATCAATAAAATACAGCAAAAAACTAAAAGCATGAATGTGGAAAAAAGAAGAGAACGGCAGAATAAAATGTAGATGAAGTGTATAAAATATGACGATATGTTAAGAAAAGAAACATTGAGATGATATATCATAGAGATGAGTGAAGAAGACGTTTTTACTACACTGACTCCACATGTGGGAAATGGGTAGGAGAATTATGCTTTAGTATAATATGATTAAAAATATATGAAGCCGATACAAAATGATCTTCATTGGTTTTAATACAGTCCTTTAAACGTTGAGTTGAACTCTCTATCGGAAAATTGTTAAATGTCATGTTTTTTGCATTGTTTAGGGACTCCTAGTCGGTCTAAAATCAAGACCTTATGAAGTCTTAAACGTTCATTTCAGACCACGAGTTGGTTGATGGAGTTTTATAACCTGGTGGTTGCTCTGACTCTTACTAAAGGTATCATTCTAGGTTTTTTTTAGAGTAATTATCACACCATAGACGAGTAGTCTTATTTTGTAATAATTTTCACATTTATAAATTGAGAGATTAAACATTAAAAAAAGAAGATTGTGTTTTAATCTTGAAAAAGAATAAAGTAATTTTTAAAACTTTTATATAAATTTTCATTAATATATATTTTTTTTATTGTATTTATTCAGTAATAATACAGATAAAAGTATTTAATATTTGATTATACTAGTGCTATTATTTTTACATTTTGTCCATTTCCAGTTGTCACATTGTAAACATCGTAGCAACTCCATGTCATATTGTGTTTATTAATATTTAGAGCCTATATAGAACACCGCAATAAAATACTCACTCACAAGAGCGATGTATACTGTGAAAATATTTATTTCGAGTAAATACTTGGAGATTTTTTTAACACTTATTTTTGTTGTTTCAACATTAGAAACTTCCAATTATATGTGAAATTTAATTACGACATTTAATCAAACATAGCAAAATTTAGTGCCATAGTGTTGCCAAAGGAAGAAATGAAAAGCTACTACGAATAACGTTGCATTATTCACAGATATAATAAATACCGTAAAGGAAAATGGGGACTAATTTTAAATTTTATTTTAAAAATGAATAAAAATGTAAACAAAAACACTAAAAGACTCTGTAACCAACAAAATAATGGAAAAATTGGACGAAAAATAACAACCTATGATAGCAGAGAATAAAAACTTAAAATCAACATAAGAAAACTTGAATAAGGAAATAGAAAGTCTTAGACGAGATACTAAACAAAACAATCTAATATTTTTCTTTGTAAATAAAATAAATATTTAGAAATGATCTAGATATAAAATTCGAAAGTTATGAAGTAAACAGAATTTATTGCTTTGCAAAAGGAAAAAACAAATGAAAAACAAAGGCATATCGAATAAAGAAAATAACCAATAATATTCATATAGCAACTATCAGCTGTCGATTTGTCACAGGATATTTGAAGAATTTTGAAGACTGAAAAATAAATATTACACTATAAAAGAGAGATGCCTAGACTGAATAGAGTAAGATTCATGGTAAAAAGAAAACACATAAGCAACATAGAACTACTAAAAGGAAATTCATAGCAGATTGCTGTCCTTAATATTAAACTACCTGTAAATATGAAAAAAGAGAACAAATGGTCCGTTATTCAAATTTGTTCATAAACAAAACTGGTAAGAAATGGAACAAGACATTCTATAAAGATCTCCAAAATACCATTGAAAGAGTGACTTCGACTTTATTAGAAGTCAGTAATCGACAACCTAGAATACGGATTTATCTATAAAATATCATTAAAATTTTTAATGGTCTGGGATGACGGTTGGTAGGGTTTGTATTTGGGTGTATTTTACACGGTGTTGTTGAGGTTGATTGGAGGAGTGTTTGAGAAAAACTATTCTTTCTGGGTGAGGTGCGCAAAATTATAGGCCTTCTCTTCTAGCCTGCAAATATCCTGGGCAATCCGAATTGGGCCAACTTTCTGTCTATTTGAGCCTCCAAATTTTTTCAAGGCACCGTAAAGCATTCATATACATACATTCGATAAAGACGTACTAAATCGTCTATCTGATGTTTGGATCATTTGCAGTAATGTCTGCACATGCACATTTGGATGAAGGTGTGGATGTTTCTTTGTTCTCAAAATATTTATCACCGATTGGTGCCAACATGAGAAAACACAATATATACTTATATGACTTTATACAATATAAGACAATAATAAATATTTGAATGAATGAATTCTAAATTCAAAGGACAAATTGTGATTTCTTATAGGAACTCTTTTATTGGACAGATTAAATATTGAATGTAATATCTAATAATTTGATAAGATACACTGTCAGTTTAGTTATCCTGGTTAATCGTTTTGTTCCAAAATATTTTTTTATATTAGACCACACGTCGGTCAAGCTTGTATTACAAATTCATAAGATTCATAAATCATAGGGTATTGTCGTCCTATCATCGAATTATCGTGGACATTGACCCATCTAATGATAGGTTTCCGTGTCATTCGATAGTAAATTTTTATGCTATGATTCGTTTTATGGTTAAAGATAACTTGTAGGAAATTTGTTATTTTACGATTCTATTGACTATTTAAGTGATAATAATGATTATTGCCAGCTATTGATTTTAATGTAAATTGTTAGCACGGCATATCCTGAACCTTAAGGTTACCTGACAGAGTACATTTTTATCGAGGAGGCCTATTTTTGATATTACCATTATGATCTTTTATTCATTTTTATTCTTCTTTAAGTTCTGTTTATTTGTATTCAATAAAGTATATTCATTATTATTATTCGTGTAACCAAACACTAGATTTTTTAAAAGTATTTACAATGCTATAATAACACAACTCTAATGCATACATAATA
This sequence comes from Napeogenes sylphis, assembly GCA_959347405.1. NCBI lineage: Eukaryota > Metazoa > Arthropoda > Insecta > Lepidoptera > Nymphalidae > Napeogenes > Napeogenes sylphis. The sequence continues at coordinate 43,432,962 of OY365776.1, read as the reverse complement.
TTATTTTACGTAAAACAATAAGTATAATCATAAAAAATATTACAATTTTAAACGGATATGAACAATTGCCAGTTACTGTATCTGCAAAAAAATAGTTCCCGGAAAAAAAAATCTTATAATATTTTTATTAATAAATAAATTATTTTATATGTATATATTTAATTTTTAATAAATCTGTTCTAGAATGTCAATAAATTTGTTACATAGTTAAATGATTACTTTACATCTGGCCAAATATTTGTGTCGGCTATTCCCGAGTTTCATCTAATGCCATTCTGTAAACCATTTATTTCCTTTTCGTTATAATCAGATATTCCTTTTTATACAAAAATAGTTAAACAGTATTTGATTTTTTAATAAAACACTGAAAATTTTACGTTGAAACTTTTAAAGTTTCAGAAGTTTCTTTATTTCATTTCTATATGTCTCTACTGGCGATGATTGATTAATTGAAGGAGACATGATATAAAACAACAAAAAACTCTTCAAAGCACGTCACGAGCAGACTTTTCCAAACTTTGTTTGTTCTTGTTATAAATAATTCATAGAAGGTTCCGTTCGGTCGATATGGAAACAATTGAAATTCGTACGCCTCTCTCCTTTATGTTACCTTTTGCAGACATACATAAGAAATGTAAAAAATGCTTTCGGTTCTTCGTGTCTTTATCCTTTACCAATATTACCATAGTGCATTTTTTTTTATATTTTCATCACAAACTAGTATGTTGCTTTTATTTACAATGGCTTAGTCTAATGTAACTCATCACATTTTCAGTTTCTTTTTGTTTTTATTTTAAAGTTAGTTAAATAAAATAGGTTAAGATTGCGACTTTATATTATACAGGTTTCAATTGACATCAGATAAAACTTTCATTAAGAAAGCAAACATTTTAAGATTTTATTGTTTTCGATTTTAAGAATATCTCAGAAAAGATATGAACAGATTTGTAATTTGAGAACAGAGTTGTAATTTCACAATATTTTCAATATTATGAAGTTACACCATTATATTTATCTACGTGTATAGAAAAAGCATAGATACTTCCTCTTTAATCACAATAAATCGGCTTAGTCGTTTAGAAGATGTAAATAACATGTCACAGTATCAGTCTGAAACAAATAAACCTTTTCATGATAAGGTTATAAGAGCTGAAGGCGTTTGGAAAAAGGTTATAGTATATATGGCTATGATATTTCTGGAAGCGTAGGTAATTAAAATAAGATGTTTATATTTTTTAAGGATCTTTTGGGTCATAATGGAAAGTCACTTGAAGTGAGGTTCTGGTCTCAGGAGGACATCCAAGTAATGATAATAAATAGCTCTGAAACTTTGTGTTTGAAGCAAATACTCTGACTTTCAAGACGCTACCGTAATGAGTTTAAATATAAGGGTCAGGTACAACTTTCAGTCTCGTGAGGATGAAACGGTCTTAACAATTAGAACATTTTTTAAACTAAAAAGAACATTCTCTTTGATTTTTTTATTTTTTTCTTAAAGTTAGCATGGTGTAATATTTGTTGTATTTAAGACTTGGACACGAAAATTAAAAATTAAAATAATGTAAAAGTAAACTAAAATATTTAATAATTATTTTATGACAAGGACAAGTGAACTCATAACATTGGATATATGAACGGAGAATGAATTAATTAATTAATTAATTAATTAAATTATTGTTTAATATTACAATAATGTTAAAATGTGATGAAAGAAAGTGGAGAGTTAAATGATATTTAGAATAACTTATGACCACTGACTTGTATACCATTAAAATTTAAAGGTACCTATGTGATAAACACATGTCACTGAAGTCTAAGTTTATTAAATATAATAATTATTCACACGTTCTCTTAGTAATGATATTTTGTGTCACGTTTTTATTTTCCTCATAACGTCAAATATAGAGATATTTTTCAATGTGTTTATGTATTAGTGTAAAAACTGAAAAATAGATTTCCTAAATAGAACTCTCGACCAGCCAAAACGTCAATGTAAAATTTTCAGTTAAATAATTGGCTGAAATTGACAATTGGTCATTACATGTGGAATGTATGAGTTATCTCATAGTGTGTGCAGTGAATATATGATATTAACTAATAAGTACCAATTTAGTTCATGTTTATTCTCCTCTTTACAACAAACATTAGAAACTACCAAGATTGCAAAAAAAAATACATTATCTAATTAAATAATTAATAATTATGATTAAATGCGTAAAAAAGCATATTTGATATTATTTAATTTTTATTAAAAATAAATTAAATATATATAAGATAATATATTTCTTTAACAAGGTTTCTATAGAGGCATTGCTTATTTCAAAATAAAATCTCTTCCATCAGACCTACGAAAGGAGAATAAAACTTTTTCTTTTAAAAATATGTAAAATCACCATTTTTAATAAAATTAATGTATATAAACCTAATAAGCAATAAGCTGAACGAATGAATACCTTTACATAAACTATAAATATACGCCCATTCTGTATATGTATATACATATATGGAATGGATCTATATAATGGATTTTGAAGATTGAAATAAATTTAGAATTCTGTATGGTGCATGGTATTGTGTTTCACAACCTCGCTGTTTGAAACGTGAAAGATTGATAAGAAATCTTACTTTTATGTGAAGGGAATTTGACTTTCGTTCGAAAATGCAGCCTACAAGGAGATTTATTTATCGTACATGAGATTTACTTTTACTTTTTTTTTATTTTTCTTCCTGTTTTTCATTTATTTTTCTTCCTGTTTTTCATCACAGAATGATATTTTCGTTCATTACAAAAGTGTAGGACTAATCTTCGTTGCAAGGGTACCCTTTGAATACATTAAGTGGAAAAAAAGTTGCATAATTAATAAAGCTATAAAATACTTTTGAAATAACACAAATATCAGACTTATGTATTAAAGTTCGAATCATATTATGTCATATTATACTTTATTTTTAAATTAAAGATATATAAATAATTAAGACAGTTCAGCAAAAAATTACTACAAAACGTGACTACAAAATACTTTTTATTCTATGTTTCCAATCACGTCATTTCATAATAAAGAGTATATAATATAATACTCGTAATGCATTACATAACAACCATAAAGTACATAGACACGAGTTACTCTCGAAGTTCCTTTAGAAAACGTAGAACAAATATAATTAACCTAATAAAATCACAAAAATAGTACAAAGGCACCAGTTTTCCATGATCCTTTGACATAAAATCTGTCGGATTTACATAGCTTAGGATTACTCGTATCTAGTAGATTAATGAATTCCGAAACCATTGGCGATTACGTCATCGATTCAATGCTGTGGTCTCAGTTAGTCCGATTTAGAATTCAATTTCTGGCGAAAAAATCTATATTTAATGAAAGAAACCAATAACTAAGTCTTTATTTAATTAATTAATAGTTAATAAGTAAAATAATTATTAATTAAATCATTTCTAAACCTCATTCTTAAAATTGTTGTCGTTTTTAAAAATTGCTTATTCGGATTCTGGTTTATCCTTGGTTAAGTCAAATATTTCCAAACTTCTCTTAACAAAATAAAACTATTTTATGCAAATAAAAAAATAGGAAATGCGTTTTTCATAAAAGACATATTAATATTATTGCATTATACTTAACTAAAAGTAAGTATGTAATATTTTCTAAACCCATAAAGGTCTACAATATTTAGAGGCTCAATAAATTTCCAAGGCTGAACAAAAATAGCAATGTTAAAATACTTTAAAATATTCCTCAACTACAAATAGTCGGTAGAAAGCATAAAAAGTATAAAACAAATATGGAATTACTTAATTTATGAGTAATAAAGAGTGTTTATTTTACTTTTTTTACAGCTTTATTAGTATAATACGATGCTATGAAAAAAGGTAGGTAATTTGAGGTTTAGAATTAAATAGAAATAATAATACTTTTAAATAATACGTACTAGTTACAAATACGAAAGTATAATAAACAATTATTGTATTTAAAAGATAGGTTTAAATACATATTTTTTAGGAAATGTTACATGGGTAGTTAAAAATTAACATATGCTTGGATTTTTTGTAGATAATATTTTAAATTCTTGTTTTAAAAATTGCCCAACCATGTTAAGGAACGCATACTAATTTTGCTTTTTAGGTAGGAATGGAAATGAGGTCGGAAGAGTCTTGTGACTCCTTCATAACACAGCCGTGTGGTTTTCATAAGTTTTTATGATAAAACACACCAATAACTTAATATTACTTAAATATTTTTTCAAAATATTCGAAATGAGTTAAGGAAATGAATATTAAATTTTATTGACAATAACATTGAGCTTGCATACAACTACAAAAAGGATTGTTACTCTGTGTCTTATTGTAGGTATCATATATTTTAGATATTCTTATTTCTTTTAGCAGACTTAATCGTATGTTCTTAAATGCTATGATTTATTCATTTGCTAGTTCAACAAATGTATCTTAAAAATACCTAAGCAAAATAATAGATTGTGGTTTAAATTGTCTCATTATCTGCATTGACGGTTAAAATTTGTTAAATAAATATTTTAACATTAGCTCGTAAGGCGAGTCCCGAGGTCTGTTTAGGGATTAGCGATGAGCATTAATCACTTAGTTCTGTAATGAGTGAAATATATAATATAACTTAATTTTGCTCTACAATTAAAATATAAATTAAAATTATAACATTATATTTTATACTATGTAATATAAAATATATTTTTTTAAATTTTAAATAAATATACAAAAAAAAAACAAAATTAAATTAAATAAGCTTTACATGTTATAAGTATTTTCAAACAATTTGTTTCAAATATTTAATTTTTGTATTTTTATACTTACAGCTCGATGCGTGACAAACGACGTCCGACCTTGAAGCCTTGCACTAATTTTGGCCGGTGTGTCTTCATCTTCCCTCTTAGGATCAAACCATCCAAATGCGACCCCAACAACAAGCACAGCTCCCAATATCATCAAAGCTAAACATCCACCAATAGCAGCTTTAGTCGTTTGTGATATCACCATCGCCATTTTGTCTATCGCTTATCGCCTTTTTAACATTATTAATCACATCAACACACGCGTATTAAAACACTTCCAGCCTTTACATTTTCTTTTAACGTTATTAATATGATTAACCACTTTTATGCACGCTATGAATAAAGTCTATATATTTTTAACTTCCACTTCCCATAAATTTCGCTTAGCAATTATTAATTTACACATATTTTCTGGTTTTATATTTGATTAATTTAAATCTTCATGGCACGTGAAAAAATTATTAGATCGTAAAATTCACATCATCTGGGAAATTATATTTTTGTACTTGCCTCAGTAAGTGACGTAAATCGTAATAGAAGTAAGCGAAGTGAGAAAAATACCACTTTGTATATTTACTCCCAGTTACATTCTACTATTTATGAATTCTCAAATAATACTTTCTTTCTTACAGGTCTTGTAATTATTACATTTATTTTATTTTTATTTTACTATCGTTACAAAATATTATACTAATGGGATATTGAATAATCATGTTAACACTGACTTATCTTCATTAGTTTTCTAGTTTTAATTAATAATGTCTTATTGTTTTTATCTGTTGGTTATCTATCACAATTTAAATAATTAATATGAAATTAACATAAATGTCAAGGTAGTAAATTAATTTAATTTAACTAATATATTTTCGACCAATTCTTAATTCATCGCAACCAAAAAAAATATCGTCGTTAAAAATAATCTATCCGGGGCAAGGCTTTAACAATAATTCAGGATGAATATATTTTAAACTTTTACACGGACGCTGAAAAAACAGAATCTTCTTTATTATAATGTAAGAAAAAGATACACGTGTAAAATGTGTTACTTTAACGTCGGAAGGAAGGAATCACGGCTGACGTCTATAGAATGCTTAGGAAACTCGATAACCTAGATGTTACGGCACATGACAAAGACGTTGCATACATTGGATGCCAATATATGGTTATAATGCTTTTGTATTTTGGTATATCAAATGGTTATATATCAATTCATATTGTAAAAACCTTTTTTTATCAATACTAACTTGATAACCTAAGCTTCATATAAATAAACCATTGTCCTATTTAAACCAGCAAATAAAGTCCATTACTAAAAATAATTGCTTTTATAACAAAGATGCTAGAAAATACTAATGACTAATGCTCCATTCCAATACAATAAGACCATTTATATTGTCGGTTGATCCCAACTATTGAAAATTTTCAACTTTAAAACAAAAACTTTTTGGGTTTTAGGAATAGTCATCTATACATTTAAAGATATCGATCTACATACAAACACGTAGCAAAAACTGCAAGACTAAAAGAGGCTAGAAATTAAAACCAACCAAACTTAGACTATATATGTGATATATATCATTCATTCATTATGTATATATCTATCTATATATATCTATGAAAATTAATGATAGACTCCAACTACAACCATAGGCGTTTAGAAACAAAGTTATTGAGCAGTGTCCGGTTTGACATCTGATGATAACATTTCAAATAAGGAACACTCACTGAAAACTTAACAATTCAAAAAAATATTGTGTCGTTTACGAAATTATATCAAGATAGTGGTTAGCAATGTTTATTTAATAAAGGAAAAATACTAAATAACTACCCTCCATACTATAATTACATTAAATACACGTTACAATCAGTGTTTAACTGTGATTATCATTCATCAGTCATTATGGAAATATGATAAAAAAATTATTAGTATTTCTTTTCGATTAATGATGAATAACTTATAAATTCTTAAGTATACGATTTTAAAACAATACAAACATAAGAATTATATAAGAACCTTTATTCTGTCTGTGCTTATGAATCGATTCGTAAAATAGTTAGCCTTACCCTAATCTTTCTGTCAGTGCCGATCGGTAACCTATTTCAAAGCAATTTTATGATATTTGTCGATTGTGTAGAACAATAGGCCTGTTTGTGAGACGGTGACATGCCGGATCTAAAATAAAAGCCAGATGTCAATTTCGGATACTGGACAATATACAACTTACATTAGAATAATAAAATATTACGACATTTTTTGTATATTACTCGCCGCTATGGATCATACAGTAACCTCGTGTTTTATATACTATTTTCATTGATATGTATATTAAAAATGATCATATACGTAATTTTAATATTTATTTTTAATTATTGCATTGCATGCGAATTTAAATATTACCAGGGTTGGTAAGTCCAAAAATACGTAGTCCGTTTTAATAGAAAACCGTAAAAACAGTATCCGTTAAATCCGTGAAGCAAATTATTATTTTCAATAAATTTGTTAAATAATATTTACATTCAATTTGCATATCTTATATAATTCTTAAACTTTGCATACAAATTGTAATAAAAACACACAGAAATTTTACGGAACGGAATGCGGCACGTGATTATATAATAATTTAATGCTAACCGAATACTTTCCTCGTAATTGGTTTTTCTACATTTTGTTTCCAAGTCAGCAACGAGTATGCTTAAACAAGCTATGCGAAAGGAATGTCTGCCTCTGAATATAGGGGCTACTAACTGAATTATTATTTTAAAATGTATTAGTTTTTCTTATTAACACTTAGTTATTTATATATATTATATAATTGTATTTTAAACATACATATTGTAAACTAAAATTATACTCAGTGCAACAAATATTTAAATCTCTACATTTAATTATATAAGAGTTTAAAACCAAAGAAATTTATTTTATGAATTTAACTGTAATTTTTACATTAAAATACTCAAAAGATGGTAGAGAATTTTTGAAGTAGATTTGTCCTCTGAATTAAAATAATAAAAATAATGATATCAACTGCTAAGTAATTATTTATTGTTGAAATCATTCTAATCTATTATTTATTCTTACATATTGCATTTGTTAGTTATTGTCAATAAATTTATATAATAACTTTTGTGTACTGATTTGTATGCTATGTTCTATGTTATTAATAAATTCTTTGACTATATATATAATGTGTCAGTTCCGTCAATAAAAAGAAAATTGATTTAGTAGTTTGAAAATTGTTCGCCCGCCCGCGAGGCTGTAAACAAAAGCTAGGAAACTATATGTGGAATCGACAAAGTTTCAAAATTCCAAAATAAACTTTGTAGGCCGTTTTTGTATTTATTCCTCTACATCTATCGGAGCGGCGAAAATAAAAGTCAGAGTTAAATACACATACAGACAAATAAGTATATGATATAATGATAGTAGCTCTGTGTTATTATTAAAAAATCAACTTTGACTCCAACCCTCAGTCAAGAACAAAAGAATGGAAGAAGCTCATATAATTATATAAGACACTATAACATATTTTATTAAATTGATCAAGTAAAGGGACAGGTATCCTATCATTTTTGTCCTTATAATGTTTTAAAGACAGACTTAATTATTTATTATTATAAGTAACTAATTACACAAATTATGTAGGTACAAACAAACCGCTTTGTGCTTGGAGGTTCAGTGAAAAACCATTGTCATGTAAAAGTTCTTACCTGAAAATAAGAATCTACTATTAAATCTCCACTAATAGAGGTTCGTTAACTCGAGATTATTCTTAACTTAGTTTTACTTTCGCGTTTAACTTGCTATCAAACCTTTATACGCGAATCTTTTAATGAGCAATTATTTTTAGGCACCAACTTATATTCGTGGCTTTTCCAGTGCTGTACATAAAGTACTGTGAAATTAATTTTACTTTACAAAACCAACAAAAAAGAGAACAAACATTTTTTGGAAAACACTTTTTACATAATATGTTCCTCCAAATATGATTCCTCATAATAAAAATAGACTCTCGCTAATTGTTTCAGTTTATAATTATTGGATTTAAATTTAATGTATAAGCTGTGCACGACTTGCCAAAGAAATTCTAATTGTTAAGACAGGTTTTCTGTAATTTCGGCAGTTTTAAGAAAAAATACAATATGTAATTTATTTTCTTTTCTCCCAGAGAAGAATTTAGTGCTGTTGATAAATAATACTGTAAATCTATTTTTCATATATTTATCAGGATTTTATGTTATTATTGTATTTACAACTATTTAACATGTTTTTTTAATCGTACAGGTGTTCTGCTAACTTAGGATTTAGGAACTTTGCCACGAGCAAGACTAGAAGAAGTTAAATTAAACAGCTTTTTTGGTCTGTTAACAATGTGAACCGTATTTAATATTTTAAAGCGAGAGCTGTATGTTTAATAATATTTTTCTTTTGTTTTTTTTTTCACTGCTTCGCGCCACAATTTAAAAATATGTTGATATTCTTCATTTGTTTTGTGATTATTATATAGCACACACGTTTTTTTGTGATTTATAAAATTTTTGTATCATAATATTTTTAAGCTATCAATAAAGATGTATTTATTATATTTTGATGTAAGAAAAAATATCTTAACTATATATAACTAGATATTATATAAGTGATTTATAAATTTGAGTATCGTAATAGTATATGTGACTTATAAATGTGAGTTACATAATTGTTTTAAGTTATCAATGTAGATGTATTTATTATATTTTGATGTAAAATAATTATCTTAACTATAGATATTTATTTATATTTAGACCAAAAAAATAAGGGACTAGTTAGTTTAGCATAAAGTCAAAAAACTACATCTAACAAGATATTGTTATTCTTTTTTTTGCTACAATCTATAATTGTTATTAATTTAAAAATAAGTTAAAAAGTATCTATTCAGCTAGTAGGCGTTCCATAAGCGTTTGTAGATTTAACTTACACTTATTTTAATATAAAAATATGATGTTTACTAACTTGGTAATTAAAACACATTTTTGGTTATCTTAATTACCAAGTTAGTAACCAAATCATTTTTTAACTTTTACGATATATTTGTATAGGTATACAAAACAAGCAACGTCAACAAATTCAATGAATAAAAAGTATATTAACTTTTATAATTGTTCTGTAATTCTCACCGATGTATAAATACCATGAATTTATTGTAATTTAATACAAAGGCCTACGGTCGGAAGGGAGGGACAGATCTCAACATCCATTGAATGAACGACTTTATAACCTAGATAGAGAGAAAGCGTAAGCGTTACAAGGGCAGCAAAAACGTACTTAAATAATTACAATCTTTTTAATTAACATTAAAGTAATAAATGAAATTCGATATAATAGAAAACTGGCAATAATAAAAATAGGCATAAAAGTAGTATTACTTATTGTTTTGTATATGCGTAAAACATAATGATTACGTCAAGTTAACAATAAAATATGAAACAGAGTCACAATTCCCCAAAGTAATAACCTATGTATGCTGAAGTACAGCTGTTGTTTAACCTGCTTTTATGATAGACAACTCGTGTAAATATTGCTAGAACCACATTTTATATAACATGACATGTTATGTAAAATGTGGTTCAATCGTTCATGTGGATTTATGGTTATACCCAATTGTATTTACGTTTACGCAATTCGATCAATTTGGTTATGCATTATCTCTTATATGCTTTTCCAACTGTACCTTGCTATAACTATGAAGTTTCTATTTATAACTGATATTCATTGTTGCAGTGTTTAAGTTATTATATGCTTTTATATATTTTTTTTTACTACTATTTTGCTTATTTATGAAATGTTATTTTTTACTTGATTCCTCCAAGGTTCTGTAATAAATATTGTCAATTTTTATATATTACATACGCATAGTAATGCGGTTAATATAAAGTTTTTTTTTTACTTAACTTCAGATAGTTCTTGACTCAAATAATTTATTTCAAAGTTAGTTACACGATCTAAGCCATTTTATTTCATGATAATATTTTTTGTTTTTATAACAACAATACATACGAGCCAAGTTACTATACAACCAAAAATATTTTTATGAAACACCCGATTAACATGCAGTAAAATTGTGCGGTGTGATAGTTTAAAAGTTTATATATATATAACATGTCGGTAAAATAGGTTCAGTATTATATTTGTAGAACATGTAGAATGTTATATAATCAAAACTTTGCAGCACCTCTCAAGGAAAAGACCCTTTATAATATCTTATAAATACTAAAAACTAGATCTAGAAAAATTATGATGGTAAAGAAACATTTCATCATGAGTTACAACATGTTGACAATCAATATAAATTTAAAAATCACTTTTTAAACGTAATATTCAAAAAGTCAAAACAAATAACCTTTTTTGTTTCTTATGTCTAAATATTATATGTTATCATCAAATTATCATTACATATTTTGTTTACTAATGAAATAAGGTTTAATCTACCTTATTATAATTCAATACCATGTCTGTAACAAAATGTTAAAAATTTGCCGATCCGAAACACTAATTACTACTTAATATTAGGTAAAGTTTGTATAAGTTTATACATTCAAAGCTTGAAAAACTCTGATTAGCAATGCAATATATTGTATATATATTCAATATAGTGTATATATATTCAATACATATATTCAGTAGGTACATGTAGTTTTCAATACGTGGCTAACCCAAAAATTTAATAATTTTTTAATCTGAAATCTCTCTTCTTCTGAAATCAGAAACTGAAAACTTTCAATAAACAATGAATTTGTACTTCTTTCATTTCAAAGTGAAAGAAAGAAACAATGAAACAAAGGTGATGTTATTAAAATGTATAACCTAATTTTTTCAGATTAAAATAATAAAATATAAATAAGAAATAGCATTATATAACATAATATTAAAAAAACCTTATAAAACCATTCACTGATTAGTAATCAAGATATAGGTTTGAATGAAGCAGAGTTTTGTTTTGTGTATATTGTAAATTATGTAACAGAACACTAGTAATTTCGTTGGGTCGAGGCCAATCGTTCGGTTTATTGTGATTACAATTGTTCGCAACTTGTAATACGTGAACGAATCCCATTTCGATGTATTTTGGCTTTCAGAGATAGACTTATTAGAAGAGAAACGACTTTTGCTGTTATTTAGGCAGTACTTTAATAAAGGGTAAAAAGTATCTGTGGTGTAGTGGATTACATTTATTTCTTTGAATGTAACTCTGAGTTATATTAACCGATTTTTTCCTGAAAAATCTACGAATGAAGTAGAACAAGGACTAAAAAAATATTCCTTAATAAATATATGAATACAATCACTTTTTCGTTATTGAATAATTTTAAAGAAAATTTAAATAAAATAATAATCGTGGCAAATATTATAAATGTTTGGTTTTTTTTTAATATATTTCCCTCTTAAAACTGAATCATCACCTCAGTGGAGCGTACACATTTTCTTGTCATTTTAGTCAATAAAATATCGGATCAAAGAATAAACTATATCTATATCTCATGATGGACACGTATGAAAAGCATTACAAAATCTCTGGGGATGTTGGTGTTTCGTCATCCAGACCGGAGTTATTCCTTTGGGAAACAAACACCCCAAGGGATCACACGAACTGACCAACAAACTGATCAGGAATAAATTTATAGTTAGTTTGTACGCGGTAGAAGTGTGAGCGAGAGGTATAACAGCAAAATCTCTCTATAGCCTACTTAAAGACCTTGGCCTTTCTAGAACAAGCATCGGTTCATTTCTAGAACGTGTTTCAAAGGCGGCATTAGTAGGTTCTTTCCAAATTTGGTTAGGTAGGGAGAGGAGTGTGGAGGGTGAAGGTGAGCGTTTTTGCGCATAATAAAGGGGCCCCTTAAACCTACTCCCGGGTCGCAAGTCGCAGGCACTGCTTGCACTCCTCTCCTTGCAACGCGATGGGCCCGGCACCCGCACGGTGAATCCATGGACTGCTAAGAAGCTTCGTCTTATGTCTACGCATTCACTAACGAATTGAATGTAGCCAGAATATAATTAGCCAAGCCCTGTTTAAAGGCCTTTTAAGAACTATTTCGCATCCACACTTTACTACACTTTTCAATAAAAAAGTAACTATACCTACGTTAAAAGAATTTGCGATTACGTATTCCTTTTGCTCAAAATATACATTGCATAAAATATATAACGTATTTTTTAGGGAAAATATATTATTTTATTATTGGTTGTTTCTGAAATCTGTAACAAATATCATAAAAAAGTGAAATGTTATTTTTATATTTTAGTTAATTTTATCTTATAAAAATTGTAAGATACAACTTATAGCGAACGTGTATAAAACGGTAGTAAAAGATTAAATTAATGATGAAATAATGTCTAAGTCAATCTTATTTAATCCTCAGGTTTTTAAATATACTTTATTTAATGCTTTAGATATTGAATCTCAATATCAACTTCAATTCTACGTATCTACAATGTAATTAACATTATAATAATAATTAAAATTAGACACGCAATTCTGGCGAGAAGCAATTAAAAGAGATGATAATTATTATAGACCGTTGAATTTAGTCTTTGTCCATTTTAAGAAATGAATTATTAATAACAGTTGAATGCTTTATTCTATTTTATGGAATATTTTATTACTACAGGGATTATTCTCCACAATTTTATAAAACTTACATAAATCGGAAGTGATAAATCGGCAAACGGTTGAATAAATGTGCAAAGTTAAAAAAATAAATACTTTTATTGAATCTTCGGTCTGACTGATTGATTCTGCTTTTGGTTCCATTTTTGTCATAATAATAACATTCAAAACGGGATGAGGTAAATGAAAGGTATTTTTTTTTTTTTTACAAAATAACATAAATCACTTATTCTTAATATGTACAGCCTATCATTGTACGTAAACAGAGACAGGAAGACAATTGATTTTACGTCGAACTCAATTTTAATGAATGGGATATGCACTTACCGGTTTTGATGCTTGCTGTTATGGTTTTTTATAATTAACAGAATATTTTTATTAAATAAATAAACATTTCATTTTATGAGAGTAACATTATATGAGAGTAACATTGTAAGACATGTACGAGCACATAATTTTGATATTTTTGTAAAATGCATATGTTGTCTGATGATGTGAAACTGATGAGTGATATAAAATACCCTTGTTTTATATTTTTTTGAATGTAAAATAATAATATAATTTTGACCTCATATTTCAGATTTTTTTAAATGATCAAACTTCTTGAATATAAGAAAAAAACTCAACCTCCGAAACTAATAAAAAAATACAGCGTAGATGCAATTTTAATCTTAAACTTGCAATTTAATACAGAAAACAATAGTAAGACTTACAAAGTGCAAGGAATTTTTAACGCTCCAATATTCGAGTCGATCTGTTTACCCTCAAACAATGAGTAAGCGTGGCATTGTTTTAACTTGCAACAGAAAGCTGAAACAAAATGTGCTCGGAATATACGTTTTCATAAAACTTAGAACAGTTAGTACTTTCAGATTTATTAAAATGAGTTTTTTTTTGTGTATTATTGTATTTACTTTTTTTTAAATAATTTTACTGTCATCGTGTACTTTATTGATTACTTGATTAAGAACATTAACGTGCCAAATCACTCGCTCTTACCTGCAAATATTTTTACACAGTAAATACCTAAATCATAATAAACTGTTATAGGTAAATATATCATCTTCTGGCCTACACCCCGTAGATAAATGACTTACCGCCCAATGTTTGTATCATTTCTGGGTTATGTTTTTGTTTCGAAACACATGTGAAAAATATAATATTTTTTTTTATTCTCTCTCTTTATACTTCGAAATTCTCTTGTTAGTTTCTTTCTAAATCTGAGAAAATCTTATGGAAATCGATTTAGGCTTACACAAAGAGAAATGAAGTTATTACTACTGTAATGCCCTATTTACGACATTATCTGAAAGTCTTTAGAATACTTAAGACAACAGAAAACGATAACAACCGATGTCTGTTTTACACATAAAAGCCATCTAGTAATCCACAAACCTACAATTCAATTGAGTAGTTCTTATTTTATTTTCGTTTTAAATGACGTATGTTTTCACTAGGATTGGATGTATAGTACACAATAACCTGATAGAGAATTTAAGCCTTCTAACAGTCAAAGCCACTTGTCAAACGGTTTTATATTTTTAGGTATTGCTCAAACTTAAAACAAAGAAATAAAACAAAATTGTTTTATACGCCTTTTTGGTCTACATCATTATACCAATTAACTCAACTTATTCTCTGTCATATAACTTTTTTACAGGGATCATTTGTTTGACTTCATGAAATTGATCTTTATCTTGTCATGGTTGCATATTTTTTATAATTGTTGAACTATTTGTGTTAGTCACTTTTTTCAATTTAGTTTTACGTTTCTATACAATAAAAAACAAATATTACAATAAATGGCATTTATAATTATTATTTTTTACCATAAAATAGGAATAGAGATATATTAGTATGGACAGTTTATTAGGATATATTTATAAATATAGCTAGCAAGGTTATATAGTTGCAAAGCACTAACACAAACTACTAGTACAATAAAAAAATGTATTGTACTTTGGCACCTCTAGAGATTTTGATAGAACACAAGAGCTCTTCAGTTTATTTCGAGAGGGGACATAATTGAAACCATTCCTAAAGGTAAGGTAAATAAGACAGTCATTTATTAGTACCTTGTATAAAACTTTGTTAACTTTTTTAACAAGTTCACATTCATATTTCGACAATAGCCAACGGGAATTAGATTTATCATTACACATTTTGACAGGTTAGGGTTATTTTTTTTTATATTATTTCTGTAATAACCATGGGCAATTATTACAGACTGTGAAAATCAATTTTCACTGAATATATTTAAAAAAAAATGTTTTCTTATCTTTCGTACCTTCAAGTGTTCCCGTATGAAAAGGGATATATTACTGGAAAGGATTGTTGCGGTCACCAAAAGCAATAATTTACTTTCTTATCGGAAACCCGATCGCTGTGCAAGATTCTTCAACAAACTATAGCAACATGTTATCTTGGGTAAGAGGATGAGGATTGCCAATGCAAATGGTTGAATGATTGACGACATCTTGATTTCGAAGTTGGATGTCAAAGAAAGTAAAAAATATCTTGTCTCTACAGTCTTGGTTACTTTCAATACATATATACATATATACATTTATATATATTTGATATATTTATTACATTTTAGACTTACATTCAGCTTCTTTATGACCAATAATCGAAATATTACACACAATTCCTAATTTGGAAAATCAATCCATTAGTAAAAAATTACACACCTAAAGTGAATACACCAATTCAACACAAAAGTTATATCAGCGTTTTATAAAATAGGGTGTTACCACACCCGAAGCAAATAAAAGCCTAATGTGTATTTCGAATGTAAACCTTAATGTAAACTGAATAAGCAGAATTGGTTTCGACGAAATGTTCAAATTCATGCGGGTTAAAAATAACCTTATTGGTATTAAGGCTGTGCTGAATACACATCGAAATACTTGTATATGTAATACACAATCTATTGCGACAAACATTTGCATGTTTAATTTAATTCTTAAATTTGTAATAAAATAACTTTTGCCAGTACGTCATCCATATTTACCATCGTAATACTAAAAGAAATATTTAACTATTTGTTTTTGATTAACATAAGGTTCATCGATGTTATATACCCACTAATTTACGGCCCCTTTGGTCGAGTGGTTAGCGCAGACGCTTAACGGCGCAATGGTTCTCGGGTTCGATTCCCGGCGGAGATAGGCATTTATGTGATGAGCATACAGATCTGTGTTTCTGGGTTTGGTCGTTTATTAAATATACTTTCAGTATTTATATGTGTATTTCTATGTATTTGTATCGTTGTCTAACACCCTTAACACAAGCAAATAATTTGCTTACCTAGGGGTTAGATCAATGTGTGTAATTTGTCCTGATAGTATTGTTATTATAATGCTTATTTTCATTAAACTAATCACCAATAATGATCTAGCCATTTTTAAGTTATAGAAAAACATACAGAAACTAATGATATAGTATGTACAATATATAACTTAAAACTTTATAAAAATGGATCAAATCTAAGTTTCATTATAGGTAAGGAAATATTGTATTGATAATATATTAAAAAATATATTGTTGACTTCAATAAAATGGTCAGTAAAGAATTTTTCTACCTTTAACACAAAAATAGCAACAATTATTATAATAAAACCCGTAAAACAACACCATACAAAACCTCGTAGTTATTTTCCAGTTAATTCGTGTTAAATTCCCATAACTTATCCTTAACCACAGCCAGACAGCATGCGTGTGGCCACAACTTCCTGAGAATTTGAAAATATTTCTTAATATTTTACATTTTCATTTAATAACATTATGATTTAGTGCCAACGTTAATTAACATTTTATTTATAACTGATGATTTAAGATATAGTATATGCTCACTACGCAAACAGTTATTTTATAGGCGTCTTTAATAATCTTATAGTAACTTGTTTTTTTGCCTATTGCCAATATTCTTTTGTTTTGTTAAGTCAAATTAATCAAAGAAATAAAACAGTTTTTAATAGGCGGTTTTTTTCTTGTGTTCTGTTTAGGTTTACTTATTTTAAATTGGCGTTGGAGACGGACGCTATTGATAATAATAAAATATGGGTTCATTTAATTGGAATACAATGTAAATATACTACAGTATAATATTCTTTAAAGCTGAAAGAATCGAATATCATAATTGTTTTTAAAATCACATCTTGTATATGCATATTTTTTTTATTGATTTTTTGGATTATCTGGTAACCGTGGATTGCAGGAATCTGAAGAAGCCGATGGTGTGCAGTGCGACTGATACAAGTGGTTGCGAGTAAAAAAAAATAATAAAAAACACAAACTTAACATAAAACTGACCATAAAACATAAAAAAGGCACGTAGCATAAACCACAGGATCCTAAAAGCTTAAAACTCGTTTAAAAAAATATTTAAATAAAAAGCTTGGATAGTTTCTACCATTTAAATAAATCGGACGTTCATATGTTATTAGCAGTTTCTTTTTTAAACATTAAAATTATTTATCGTTCATAAAAAATGAACTAGCCATAATTAGCATCATACACATTATCAAAATGTACATTAATATACTTAACATTTGTTAAATATTTAACATAGATCTTAAGAAACATTTAAAATGTCGCAATGTTTTCTTTTTCTGAAATCCTAGAATATTTATTTTATTATGTATATATTTATGTATTCAATAACGAGCAAAATATTTATGTAATACATATGCACGTGTTATGAGTTACTTGGCTGCAACACTAGTGAAATGATATTTGAAAATATTTTACTTAGCCTTGTTTAAATTGTGATCGCGTCACAAAGTTATTTAAAATATACCAATATTAATTATTATACTGAAATTTATATATATATATGTATCTACATCTGTCTATAACAACATATAATCAAAAAATGTATAACACTAAAAATCCAATACTTCTTACAACAATCTTAAATCATTAACCTATTTTTCCTCAAACTCTCCATAAAGTAGAAACTTTGAATTTAATAAGCTTTACAGATCCACAAATCTATGAAGTGAAGCTGTTGGTAGCAAATTGTATTATATATTTTTCAGTTCTCTCTTTCTCCTACAATGATCTTTGACTAAGTTGGTATGTTCTCTCAGTAATAAACTACATTATATCATCTGAATTATCTACAAACTAGATAAAACATTTTACTCTAGCCAAGACTACCAACAGAAATTCAGCACTTTACATTGTAGCTGAGTTTGCAACATTAAATCATGTTGGCCAGTTAGTACTTGGACTTACATTATATGTGCTGAGTTTGTTCATACAATTTTAAGTTAGATTAATTATTTTAAACATATATTATTGTGAAAGTATCGGTAACGATTAAAAATTTTAAGTAATAAAATATAGTAGAATAATTATCGCGATCCGCTTAAATATATCTGAATCAGAGTTGTTATATTTCCGGAGTAGGGTCATATCTGGCATATAAAATATGTTGAAAATGTATTAATTTCGAATAAGAATTAGCAGGAGAAAAATAAACTATCTTTAGCTATTAAAGAATAATAAAATTAATCATTATTATTTAGTCCTAGATACAGCTATTTGTGTTTTTAATATTGTAACAAGTAAATGTAATAGAAATATATCACTTATTTTTTAATACCAGAATATTGTAATGGAGACCGAGAACGAAATTCAAATTCATGATATAATTTAAATTACTTTTCCTCTTGTAAGGAAAATATTATAATGAGCTTTTTTTCTTGAATTAAAAAATATTTCGATTAATTATATGGAGCTTGAAAGTAAGATATATATTTAATGAAATTAACGTATAGAGTTTTTATTTTCTTTGAAAGAAGAAACTAACATTGTTTACTTTATTTAATTTTTAGAGGAGCCATTAGTTTGTTGTACAATTTGTGCAGCTTAGTTATCTTTTGAAACGGGATTGCAGACGTATCTTATTTCTAAAGCTTTATAGTGTAGTTTTATTTTTCTGTTAGCATACTGTAAATAAGTCTTATTTTAAAAATATAAACAATGAAAATTTATCTACCACGCAGGCACCAACTCCGGTTTGATGAATTTAGCTTTCCATATATGTATATAATTTAATTATACCTCAAATTTAAGTGATAATTTAAATTGTTAGTAAATATAGTTAATATTTTTAATAAAATATTGACTTTTTGATAGGTTAGAAATGTTAATATAAAATACATTCCAAATCAAACATAACAGCAATTGGGATATAAAATTAAGATTGATTTGTTTACTTAATTACTAAGCGGGATGATGATGATAAATGACTGCATTCATTTCATATCAGTTGGAATATCGATGCTTTATTAATAATTTGGAAAATAAATACTTATAAATTAAAGTTTTATTACATTTAGATCATTTATGAAATATGTTTTACTTGTCTCAATAATCATTTGCAAGGCTGAGAAAAGAACTAGATACAACATATTTTTAATAAAGTCATAAAGTATTACGATAAAACATATGTTTAAAAAAAGTGTTTTTGAATAATTTTTGTCAAGTACTAGTCAGTACTCTAACAAAGTTTACATATATGCACTAGCTGCGAGATGAAAACTTTTAGTGTGCTATTTTGTTCTTTACTTTCGTGGCTACCTGTATTTGTTGCTATGGTATTTAATAATTATTTTATTTTAAAGTAGAGACATAATTATTATGTCAAAACATTTCGAACTACCTGCTTAGAAATAATATAATGTATAAAAAAATTAATAATATAATTATGTATGTTTCTATATAACATGCAATGTAAATAAATATATGAATATATGTAAATAATACAAGAGCCGGATCTGAAACTCGAAGATTTATAGAATACTGTTTGTTGTCTTGTCAATTTATCTTTTGTATCGACACGATATACACAATAGACATTTACTTTTAAAACATGTATGATTATACACACAACACAAAGCTAGTTTACAATACGTTATTGGGCTATAACGTCACGTAATATAATATCATGTATTTTAAATAAATTGAAGCAATTATTAAAACCCTTATCTATAATATGATTCCTTAAAATTTAAATACAATTAAAACTTGATTAAATATAAAGGGATAAGAAAATTTGTTTTGTTTTGTTTTATAAATAAACTTGGAATATACAATATTAATATTGTAGATATAAGGTATGACGAGGCGACAAAATGGAAAAATGTTGACAATGCAATCTGCGGAAAAGAAAAACTCAACTGTGCGCTACACAATATCGACGAGCAAATGTGAATACCTAGTTCTATTTTTCCAAATAATATAGGAAATAGTCAAAAATATGTGAATTATAAACATAATTCAATTATATTAAGCGTTTAATTCAATTCGATATATCCTAATAAATAATATCATTAATCTAAAAAAGATAACCTAAATATTTCATGTATTTTACTATCTACCTTAAATAATTTTGATATTAAATAAAACTGGTAATTGCTGGCTTTTAAAATCAATCATCTAAAAAAATATATAAAAATAATAAGAGTATATTCAATATATATACTCTTAATGATTCCATGAATCAAAAATGAAACATTTTATTGTTAAATTTTTAATGACATTTATTGCATATATTATTACTTTAAAGCAGGTTAAGCTGTAGTGATTTTCTCAGTAACGTTATTATATACACTGAAGGGACATGTCTCAGATTCCAGATCAAATTGCGTACAAGTAATACTAATTTGTCAAAGGAAATTGTACTCGGGAACTGGCTTATTTGTGTTTTGAGATGAAGTATGTGCTTAAAATATATACTGGAATAGTTTTCTTAAGAATCAGAACGATAATAACTAAAGCAACTCTATTTTAAAATGTTTATAAGAAAATCTTCGAGAAAATGATCTTATACTAAAATTAATGCTTTTTTTATTTCATCACGTAAGTATATGATAAAGACCCTAAACAATAATTTTTGAATTTTTTGTTAATTTCAATTATGATAAAATTGGTGAAGTTACCCAATATTTAAGATTTAATTAACTTTTTAGATTGTTTTATTTTTAAATTCCCTAAAATATAAATATTATATATTCCAATCAAAATAAAATATACTAAATTTGTACACAATGCAAATTAAGTCACATTGCCAATTTAATATACTGGTCGATACTGTTGCAATTTAAATATCCTGGAATCGTTTAGTAATTACACGGGTAACGTGACGATAACACGCGTTTAATCTGACGAGTCTATAAATGTAATTAATGGCACTTTAAGCGCTAGATACCCTAGATATAGAGACATACAGGTGCTTAAAGCTCGTTAATCGCATTAAACGTTGCATATTACAGTTATAAGAGTAACAGATTATATAATATAATTTAATAAATGAAAATACATTAATTGGATAGCTTATAATTAGATTATAATGAAATAAATGTATATAAAACGTAACTTGTTTTGAGCTATTATATTAGTTTCGCTTTCTATTAAGTCAAGTAGTTTAATTCTAGCCCTAAAACATTGATTACAATTTATTATCGGTTCATTCTTTAAATGTTATTTTGTTAACCCTTCCCGTATAATTGGGAGATCATTTTAATCTGTTAGCCTCGCTTATTATCTCTAAAATCTGATGTCCATCGGTAAAGTAGGAAATGGCATAAGCTTTGTTGCTGGTTCATCCTAAAAGGTTTGTGGGGGTTAGGTTGTTATAGCCTAACGAGTTTGCTTAACACTTTCAACGGTTAGAACGTACAATGTTTAAAACTGAGTTGTAAAAATAATAACCGTGATTCATACAAATTTTAACGATTGATTTTAGATTTGTTTCATCAAAATGCATTTTTAATATATAAAAGAAGAACTCCTGATTTACTATAATTATTATATTAGAGGCAAAACTTATTTTGAATCACGAAATTTTTAATGTTTTCTTTAATAACTTCAAGAAGCAATCACGAGAAATTTCTTCAAATATAAGGATTTAAATGGACCGCCAGTTTTTACAAAGATTTTAATTGAATCATATGATTTAAATAATTAACGAGAGAGAGGTTTTAGATTGATGGTCCATTGATGGATATAGTTTTGCATGTTATTATATTCCAATTAAACCTATTTATTTATAAAGTCTAATCCAAACAATATTTAAATTACTGATAACATTAATTTAAAAGAAATGTTATCACTAATTTAAATATTTTTGTAACAAATTATATTTTTACTAATTATGAATATATTCATAAATAAAAACATTTATTTTCAATTGGTTCAACATTTAGCTTTTAATATAGAAATAGAGTATATTTTAAGTAACTCTTAATTTATTTTAGTGACGTAAATTTAAATTTACGGAGAAGTGTTTTTTCAGGAACAAGATTTCTCTAAGTTCTTACTCAACAATACTTTATTTATATTACCTCTGAGAATTAAGATGATCACAAAAATATACTATTTAGAACTCATTCGTTTCATTAAGTCAAGTCACTAGTTTGGTAAAAAACGATTAAAAAATGAATAAATATTCTAATATCAATTATTAGTATCCTTGTCAGGCAATGCTTTGCCAAAAACGCATTTTGACAGCTAACTAGAATACCCGGGGCAAAATCGCCTAACGTTATCTTAACAGACCATTAGACTCAAACGCTTAACGTCTACCGTTTCGCGAATAAAAACGAAATAATACGGGGCTTCGTTTCCCAACCATTTGCGGTTCAGTTTTTATGTTCACATTACGATTTACCTGACTTATTATGAGAAATCATTTAAATAAAATCAACAAAGTTCACTGAAAAATATTTTCACAACACAGTCACTTTTTTATTATTCTTTTTGCAGCGATCGTCTACGAGTGGGGTCGAGATTATAATGAACCAAAACGTAGCGCGCAGACGTCCGACTCGCTACGAGGCTGCGGTGGCACTGCTACGTCGAGCTTCTACCCGGCGCTACATTTTAGTTTAGATTACTCGTAGCACAGATTTCAAAATCGATTGATTTATAAATTTATGTGATTAAGGAATGACATTATAACGATGTGTGAATATTAAGTATAAGTATTAATATAAAGAGTGGAAAAATTTGAAATATAACCTCTGCCATGAAATAATTGATATTTTAATTAAGTCATATTATTTAATTAGATCATTTACTTTAAAAAAGAACCAAATATTTAAATTTCAAATTTAGTTCTAAATGTAGTTGGTCACAAATGAAAAATTTTGTTAAAAAAACATTACATACTGTAAAGAGAGCATAAGCCGTTGTTATACTATCAAATATGTTATAGTTATAAATATCGATTTTATAATTCTATTGAATAATCTACATTATTTTAACGTGAAAAGTAATATATTTGATAATGTACACTATAATTAAAAAGCCATGAATGTTTTTATAAGATTTCGATATTGTAAGAAAATAAAATTAAAAATCTATTACTTCCTTAAAGTGTTTAAAAAAATCATATTAACACATTCTCATATTTCATTTGTAATAACATAACATACCGATAGCTTTACACAAGAAGATAATTAAAGTAATATTACTAACTAAATAAGTACAATAGCATGTTCTGACAACACGACATGTTTTTTCAAAGCTATTTCGAATCCACTTATGAATAAAAAAACAAATGATATTTTGTCGTGAATATTATATATTTAAAGAATGAAATGAGTAATGTTGCTATTAAAATAAACTGCAAATATAAGTTCTTATCATAATATAATAATAGTAACCAAACATATATATGTGGTTATGAGGTAGGTTGAGATATATGCTCAAGACAGGATGCCATAATTACAGCGAAAATCTGTACACTATGAAAAATTTGTTGTGCTCATAAGAATATGTCTGTTGTTGAATTTGTTACAGTAAAGGTACACCTTTATAAAAACAGAATTATTAAACAATAAACCCGGCTATAATCACGTAATTTAATCGGAATTGAGTTTAATCCAAACTGAGTAAATGTTCTATGATAACCCTCAAAAGTGACAAAAGTAAATATATGCGGAATCTTGAATTAATAAAATAAAATATGGAGATTTGGTATGGAGGAAAGTAACATGTGACGAGAAAAAACATGAAAATTAACGCGAAGGGCCTTCTTGTGAAGAAAAGGGGAATATCAAAAAAGAGATGGATAGACTGTATGAAAGATATTATGATTAAACTGGACAGAGGCGTTTAGAAGAACGAAACATATCGAAACAACCTCAAGTAAACTGAGATAAGACCAGATGAATGATGATTTATTAAAATGTTATAATACAAATATTATTCTATAGTGTACTGTTAGTAATATTTATTTATAATGATTTAAATGGTAAATATATTGAAATTTACGTGTTTTAGTTCACAAGTTTCAACAGTAGCGCCACCTACGCAATTAATTATGGAATGTTATTTAGTATTGACTGTTAAATGTTTTAAGAATTGGCACCATAGGATATTTTAACATAATGTTTAATCTTTTATTAATTATTACAACTTATTATAAGGTATAAATAATAGCATCTGTAAGTAATAGCATCTGTGTTATGAAATTGTAAATTACCCTCACCTAAATATTATAGTGATAAAATATTATAAAACGAGTTGTAAGGGCTGCTCTCGCGCATTCTTTTACAAATGGTTGGATATTAAACATTGAAGTGCAAGTACTATGTATTGCTGAAACGAGCCCTAACAATACATAATATAAAAACTAATTTAAATAATTACTACTTTAATCTGAATATATTTTTTATTTAACTAAAGGAATTTCACATTTGTATGTAAGTATTTTAAATATAAAGTAAATGCTATAACTAAGACATGTTTTATCGGGGGAAAATTCTTTCATCCCAAGAAAAAAAAACATGAAAAAGTAATAAAAATTGGAAGTTTACGCTTTTTATCAACATTTTTAGTTAATATTAGGCTTATTTAATTTGACACAGAAGAACCAGTATAATTGTACCAGTATGAAATCAAACGAAGGAGCTAATATAAAAATCTTTATTTTGACTTCTACCCGGGGCTTGAGTAAAATAAATTTACCACCAACTGTGTACAAACGTTATGTAAATATTTCGAGAATCTTTATTGTTCAAGAAAATTGGAGTCTAATTTGGAATATTCGAAATAATAATATGAATTCTTTCTAATTTTACGTCTTAGAAGTAATAATTTACGCAAGTCACTGATTTATTCATGCGAGAATAAATCGTTTGATTCGTTCCTCCGATATTAAATTTGATAAGATTGTATTGATTTTGGTATCTTACTTGGAGATAATAATAAAAAACTTTACAATTTTAATAAATTGCGATATTATTTTTATAAATCTAAATGAATTGGATCTAATAAGGGTTAATTTATATCACTTTCAAGGCTTTCAAGGTAACTAAATCAACATTAGTGATTGGTAAGAACTTGACGTTTGTTTAACTTATGATTCTAAAACCATTTATTTACAATCATTTAACAATATTTAGTAAGTAAATAGATTGTTTAAAAATTTTCAATATTTGACATTGGAAGTGGCCCACTTCCAATAATAAATTGAATAAAGTCTGTACAAATTGAATTTTCCTTTTGTCCATTTTCTAATAATTTCTCTAAGGTAAAATTTCAAAATGGCCGCTTTTAAAAACAATTAGCTACCTGCCAATTGTAAGTGCATTAAACAACTTCATTTCATTTATATGAAATATTTTCTTACTTTTATATTTCATATATTATTACTTAGAAAAATGCTACGAAAAAAAAATCTTATTTCAAGTCTAACGGAGAAGGGTTAAACCTAAGGGAGTTAAGCAAAAAGTGTCCCTAAGACCAAAAATTTATTAATTGTCTTGACCCTTCATTATTTAGAAGACAACCGTAATAATTCTTATTATTGATCAGAAAACACGTTCAATGCATTTACCAAAATATTAAGTTCATAAATAAAACTAGCGCCTTAATATATTTTGCTAAAAAAATACAATTTATTGAACGTTCACTAGTAATAGTTTAATAAGATATTCTGAGTAGGCTAGGCTAACTAACAAAGAATTTCTTTATTACTCGATTATTCCGGCATTTCAAACATTTGACCTTTTATCATATAAATATGACATTCTTACATGTATTTTTTCTTTTAATATAAAACATGGTCTTTTATAATAATAATTTGTACTGAATAAACAAACAGACCGTTTATCTCGATGAAATTTCCCTATTATACTGCTTATAACTGAAAACAATAAGGTGAATACCATCTAAATACGTATTTATTTATTCACTGAAACTTTAACTACTTAGGAACCTAGAATAATAGACTTTAAGCGTTTTGAAATAATACGTAATATTTAAACCAATTCAGTACTTTTGTAGAAAAAAGATGATACAAACATCTACAGTATTTAACATAAAAAAAAGCCATTTACAGTTGTTTTCGTGCAGTAATATTTTTCCGGCTCGCGGTCACCAATAACTTAATATTGCAGGCTTGAATATTAATACAATTCAAATTCACAGATAGATTGCTTCACGAATATTTATTGATTCAACTAGGTACGATAGATACAGGTTATTTTTTCTGTTTTAGTAAAGTTAATAAAAAAAATCAAATAAAGTTACAGTTGTTTAAAAATATCTATGAACATGTTTAGCCAGGTTAAACTTATTTAAATATTAATAAATTAAGATACAGGCAAGGATTCGAACTAGCGCCCTCGGAATCTCGGGACGATTTCTCAAATGTCGTGGGTTCGAATCCCTACCCCTGTCGGTTTATTTTTCATTCTATATTAATTAAAATTTTAAGTTACAATTGTAACAATGTTCTTTATTACAAATAAAGCAATAATTTAATCTTTATGTTATCATGTAAGTGAAATGTTTTATTAAGATTATGAATGATTATAATTAAGAATCGGTTAAATCGTTATTAATAAGTGGTAAATGCGATATAGGATGTTGGATTATAACTTAGAAATAATCTATGTGGCTTTATCGAAAAGTAAAACATTTTCCGATATGTAGAATAAAAGACAGATTAATTAATAAATTGAAGGCTTTTACGGTTTGTAATTACAAACATATATTATATTATATGTTTTAATTATAATGGTAACTCTGAGAGAATTATAAGAGATAAGCGATCTTGTAAGACAAGAGAAAAAATTGACTAAAGAAGACATAGGTGGAGTGTGTAATAAATTACATGGCAAAGAAACAACTCTACGATGACATGACGTATGATAGAAGAGCATGAAAGGAATTGACATACTGCACGGACACAAATTATAGGGAAAAGGGCTGGTAGCTATATATAAATGTAGTGATTGTAACCCTAAACCTACACCAGAATATGGTTGCAAATGAAAGAATCAAATTTCTTTAGTAAACAATGCTTTTCATGTGTTGTAACAACAAACAAAAGCTACAAAACGAATCTCGGCAATTCGTTTTTGCTTTTATTGAAATTAATAAAATATTTATAAGAAACTTTTTAAATTTATTTATTACACAAATTTCATAAAAACTTTGTTATTTATTATAAATGAATCCTTACCGATTATGTGTTTGTATTAAAAATGATAATGGATTCACCTTAAAGATAAAATAGAAAACTCTGTTGTTTAACAGTGGAAATAATAGGATTTATAGCTTTTCGAACAACCAGTGTCTTGAATACTATTTCGCCACTCGTAACATTATATGTTTCTTTTTTATTTTAAGTAAATAAATCATTAAAGATTATTCAATAGTCTTGCCTAATACTCTTAAAATTATGCATCTATATTTATATTTTATGTAAATATACAATAAATTTATATCATAATAAAATAAATTAAAAATTAAAAAAAACCCCGATACAAAAAGTCCTCTGAAAAGAATAAAAATAATATTATTATGTACTTATTGATGTCGTTGCCTCGGGGGACTGTGGTGCGTATGTTGATGATGGTGTTTATTTTACGAAGTTAATTAATTGAGGACTTGGACTATACGATTCGATGTCCTAATTGTTTTATTTGCCTTGGTAACTTACTCGCAATTTTAATTTCTTCCTTTATTAAACGGTCCCCCGACGCAGTGACTTCAATAAGTACATAATAATATTATTTTTATTATTTTTAGAGGACTTTTTGTATGGGGGGTTTTTAAATGATTATTATTTAATAAAATATATACATATATATTATATATATCCCGAATAAAAGCTCTAATCCACAGTCTATCTGTAAATGAAAGTAAAATTATCTGAAACTAATGTTTATTCATTTACTGAAGAATAATTTCTTAAGTAAATTAAAAAAAATTAAACTAAATAATAACTAATACAACCTCTCTGTCCTAAGAGACCTGTTTTGGAATCTTGTGACTTCTCAATCTCAAATATTAGGTAAAAACCATATTAAAAGGATAGAGTTTTTATAGCCAAATAATGCGCTCTTTTCGATCGAATTGTTCGAGAAAAGCTTCGAAGAACTTTTGCCTATTGCTGGAAAATGTGCTTTAATAATATGTGCAGGTGCATTAAACTTCTTAAAGACTAGTGGATATTCCCTTAAAAATATTGAATGTAACCAATATCGTATTTTTTTAAACCCTTATGCTTTGTATTTCGTACATAAGACTATCATAAGTCATCCGACTTTCATAAGTCAACCGGACTACAAGAATCATGTAGTAATAATCTTTGGTGCCATTTTTCATATCTTTATGAAACCTTTATGACACAAATATTGTTCTAATGCATTCGTTTTCTTTATAAAATATTTATGATATAGATTTTTAATACGTAGCATTCTTATAGATACAATATCCGCTAGAAAATAAAACTGTTGTTAGTAACGCATAAAGTAAATGAAATTTTGATGTGTATTATTAGACATAAAAAATCTTATTAATTTATATTTTAAGGACATTTTTTTATTTCTATTACAGTATACGTTACTTAATAAGATTTAATACTTTGTAGAATCTGGCTTTTGGTAAACGATACCCATTATTAAAATATAAGAAAGCGTAACTACATTATTACTTATTCTAATCAAAATTCATTAACAACATATTATAATCATAATTCAGGTATTATGGTATTTTCAAAGATAATGTTTTTAACAATATTTCTTAGACCTGACTCAAAAATAAAATAAAAAATAAATAATATACTCCATTTAAAACACTAATTTATTCTGTATTTGTAAAATTACAAATCAGCTCTTTCATAATTATTATTATATATTATATTATATCTTCGACTTTTGTTGATAAGTTAGTAATATCTAATATTTTCTTTACGAGACATCTGCGTAACAGTTGGTGGCTTGCCAAAATATCGAACATTGCGATTATAAAAATAGTGTACACAAAGTTGAAAATATTGTTGTTCATATCTTTTTAATGATTATTAAACAATTTTAATCTTCAATCATATCATAAAAAAGCAACTTCATTCAATCAATAATATTTATTCTCTTTGTTTCTTTTTATTTATTTATTGTCATTTAATTTATTATTACCGCGCAAAGATTCACTTTTGCCATGTTTATATGAATACGCTCTAAATATGTAAATTACCACCAATTAAGTTTTTGTGTTAATAAATTATAAGTGTATCAAAACTAAACCGGCAAAATTGAGAGTGCGCCAAATAATTTCAAAGATTCACCCAAAATTGTATAGTAAAATAAAGTATATGGATTTGCTATTATACAGGGTTATTTTTAATTAGTTGAGCACCTTTTGCAGGCAGCCTCTCTACATAAATCCCAACAACATTTGTTCTACGACTTTTAAAAAATCTTGATAAATAACTCAGAATAAACGAAACAAAAAAATTTTTGATCCCTCGATTATTTATTTCTCTGTATTTTATAAGCAGTCTAAAGTATAGGTCGCGGCAGTCTAGCGAAAGTCAGAAACTGTTAAACGCGCGCGCCAACTTTTTTGTATAGCTTCATCTCTTTTACATCATGTTGCTATGGAAATACTAAATAATCAAAATGACAAGTATGTGGATTACAAAACACAATTTACATTAACCAAAAATAAAATTATCGGATAAGAGTTTTATAATTAAATAATGAATTGTAATTACATACTGGATACGATTTTATGGACTTGCTATTGAAACTAATAAATTAATTCAAAATTATAACATGAAGAAGAAATTATGAAATGTAATTTATAATATTTTTAAAATACATTGATTGTCTGAAATAGAAGAAGTAAGAATGAAAAGAAATACGAGTTTTGGCTGAGAAATGGAGCATTGGGGTCCTGATCTTTACAAGGTCTGTTTTGCTATACCTAGAACGAACAACAACTCGAAACAGCAGAAACCATGATGAAGAATAATTTTATTTGTGATATAGTGACGATCCAACATGTTAAGAAGCCTAAAGTTATTATTTTTAAAGTGGATTGTGTGCACTTGTCTGTTTTTATGGTACTTATGTGTTTCTTCTATGAGAATATTATACGTCAGAAGCAGTCGATTCACTTCTTACGTTTTAATTAATTAATATTAATGAAAATTATGACGTTTTTCTGTTACGCGCCATCTTTATTTCTAAGTCACATTTAAAAGAAAATGTGAATTATATTTACATGTCATAAAGAAGTTTCACTTCTTACATGTTTACACTAATACACACACACATATTTAATAAAGACTTAAGTTTTCGTTTTTTCAGTTTTATTAATATAATAAACGAGGAAAGGCCAATTTAGACGTAATTTAAATAAATTTCCTATTATTCCTCCTGGTGTTTCTTGATATTTTATTTTGTCGGATATCTGAATGAAGTTTATAGTTGGGATCACAAGATGGAGCCATTTTAAATACTGTTACTATTTTACGGTGATGTTTTTAATTAATGGTAACACCAACAGTTGGTGTCAATACCAACCAAATGTCAAGTAATTTGTAATTTGATATTATTATCTTTGTTATTTGATAATTGATATTTTATTTGTCTCTTAAGATTTATGGTGATGAAAGTGTGTAGTATTACTGATATTTTATATTAACTACCTGGATTGTTTCTGTGTACCGACGCTTCTATTTGTTACTGACTGCAATTTCTAGGAACTTCGTAAAGAAATTCGTAAGTAACTTATTGTTTTATTGTCATGATATAAATATTAACAAACGAGATAATATGATATGTATAAAGTAAGTTAAAGAGAAATTATTGTTTTGTAAAAATAATATTTATTTGGTTTCGTTACAGTGCCCTTATTTCATAAACCAAATAAAAATATTGAGACATTCAACTTGTGGACAACTTCTATTGGAGATTTTGTTTTTTCATTAGATTCTTAAACAGTTAGACAATATGTGTTTCGACTATTGTAGAAAATATTTTAATAAATAAAAGTGGAAAACGATGCTATTTTTATTACACCTTAGAAAATGATCAAGTTCTAACGTGCATAGCCGCCGCTGCGTCACCCCGCCACACCGCGCCCCGATGCACGTGGCCTTGGCACATATTTTGACAAGTTGCGTGGCCTCTCTTTGCTCAAGTTTAATGCACGTTCAGAGGCAATAAATAAATTTTGTATGGGAAAAACAAAATTTTTAAAACTATTAATTTTAAAAAGTCGTAGAACAAATGTTGTGAGGATTGATGTAGAGGGGCTGCGTGCAAAAGGTACTCAACTAATTACAAATAACCCTGTATATGTCAGTATATAGTATTCACGTATTTATTTATAGTATGGAGTCATAAGCAAATACTTGAAGGTTTTGCTATATTTATCATAAAAGTTAGTTAACGAAGATTTCAGAATATCACAATGTAATATTCCAAGTCAGTCCAAACTACATTTTAAGATTTTTGAATACGTATTTGAAAGTCGCAACAACTGTTCCCATTTTATTCTTTATGCTGCACTAGTAATACAAATAATTCCGAAATTATTCAACAGCGCTTGCTTCATTATAAAACTTTACAATATTATGTTAAGTATATATTCTTAAATTTAATATAAACTAAATTATCTAATATCTAATAAAATATTTGGACGAATAAACATTTTAATGTCAATCGAGTGGAAATAAAGGTGCACTTTTAATAACAAATAGTAAAATATTATTATTTAGTATTACAATTAAATCTTTTTTGAAGATATCTTCAAAGAAATGTTATGATCTTTACTCGTTTTAATAATAAAAATATGTTTTTAAGTAATATTTTTGTTCTGTATTTAGGTTCTTTTTAGTATAGCAGGGGAGCCCACAATGCTAAATGGGGATTTACTCAAGTGTAATAGAAACCTATAAGGTTGGGATGATAAAAAGAATAAAATGTTATATAATTTATATCTTTCATCGGTGACGAAAGCGTCTATAGATTTTCAAAAATGTTAAAAAAACTTAGACATACTCGATCGCGTCAGATATTGACAAAATCCATGCCCCGAGCATTTTAAGAAAAGTACGTATGTACGTACACATTTAATCTAATGTAAAAACATTTAATCTAGCGTGTCAGATTTTCTAAGGGGATGTTGATTGAACCTAAAAAAAGCACTAATTTAATAATCAGCTGATTAATTGAATTTAATGAAAACCTTAATTATGTATTTTTTTATTATAATTCAACTTAGACGAAGCTTCTTAGCAATCCATGGATTCACCGTGCGGGTGCCGGGCCCATCGCGTTGCAAGGAGAGGAGTGCAAGCAGTGCCTGGGACTTGCGACCCAGGAGTAGGTTTAAGGGGCCCCTTTATTATGCGCAAAAACGCTCACCTTCACCCTCCACACTCCTCTCCCTACCTAACCAAATTTGGAAAGAACCTACTAATGCCGCCTTTGAAGTACGTTCTAGAAATGAACCGATGCTTGTTCTAGAAAGGCCAAGATCTTTAAGTAGGCTATAGAGAGATTTTGCTGTTATACCTCTCGCTCCCACTTCTACCGCGTACAAACTAACTATAAATTTATTCCTGATCAGTTCGTTGGTTAGTTCGTAATACTTATTGAGCTTGAATGTGTGATCCCTTGGGATGTTTGTTTCCCAAGGAACAGTAAGCTCCACAAGTATCACGCGCCTCAGATGTTTCGAATACAGGAATAAGTCCGGTCTGGATGACGAAACACCAACATCCCCAGGGATTTTGTAATGCTTTTCATACGTGTCCATCATGAGAATCCAATCAGGAGCCGCGCCTAATATTGAATAAGGCTTCGCTTTTGATTTTTTGGAGGAGCCTTCTTTTACGAATTCTATAGATCGTTCGGTGGTTGTTATACCCTTCCGCGCTCTTGCTACTGAAAGACTAACCGCTTCCCGTATAATTTCTAATACCTTGTCGTGGCGACGCGAGTATTGACCTTTATCTAGAAGTACCCTACACCCTACTAATAGGTGTTTCGCGGTTCCTATTGCCTCCCCACAGATGTTGCAAGACTTTTCGGTGGCTTTGCCCCATCTTACTAAATTACTTTGATCTGGGAGAGTCATTTGGAATGCATTAAGATAGAATTTTAATAATGCTGGGGACCAATCATAAATTAAGGTGCGCCACTTCAAAGCTAGTGGAATACAAAAATCTCCTATGGTCACCCATTCGTTTTGAATTTCTAGGCTCATCGCGTGGAGTCGGTAATTATCGTTTTCGTCTTGTCGAATAAAAGATTTTGTTATGTCTATGTCTTGAACTTTCCTACTTGTTCCTAGCCCTACTTTATTTGTTTGAGCACCTATCATAAACTTTTTATGGAATTGAAGTCGTGACTCGAGCTCTGAGGCAACTTTGTCTTTTGGGAGAGAAGTTACAGTATCATCTTTAGATTTTCCGATGATATGTCTTTTGGTAACTCTTAGATGTTTGTAGAGCTCCGATGGTTTCTTTAATTTTAATCCAAAGTTGTTTCGGTCTCTAAATAAGGTTGAAGAGTCCGCTGAGTGCGCTAACCCGAGCCATAACTTCAATGTCTTTATGACGCTTGCATCTAACTTTGACAAAAGGGTTTTATTTATATCATACACGAGGAAAGGCCAATTTAGACGTGATGTTAAATAATTATCGTAAATCCAAGCTTTTTTGACGTTACTTATTGGTTGGTTGTCTACCTTTTTGAGATCGTTTAAAAAGCTATCGACTATTACATCCAACGATGGAGTACGGCCTTGGTAATCGATTTTTTTACCTAAAAATTTAAACGGAGCTGCTTCCGTAACCGTACTAACGCACTGACCGCCTATTATAAGACCCGGATCGTAAGAGGTATATTTGGTATTCCGTCTACCCAGACACAGACTAAAACATTTACTTGGTTTTGTCCTCAATCCGCCCGTCCACGTACAGAAATCCTCAACTACATTTAAAAGTACCTGACATTGTTTCGGATTACGTGTCAGTATCGCGAGATCATCTGCAAAAGCTAGTATGGATTCTGTGTATTTGTTGTTGAACTTAAACCGATAGCCCCACTTTTTTTTTTTTTTTTTTTTTTTTTTTTTTTCATTTCTAATGAATTTCTAATAAATTGAAAAGTTCGGGCTGACAGCACGCAAATAAAAAAATAAAAATATTGTATTTACAATTCTAAAACATTTGTAAATTTTTGTATCTAAAATATCTAATGTAAATTTAAGTTTTTTTTTTAAAAGGTTTTTCACCACAAAACATACAGTTGGTACTAATATGCCTCATAGTAGATATTTATAAACTTTAATTCACATAATTTATATGAAAGTAACAAAATGTCACCAACACCTGAAGTTGTTTCCTTCTAACAGTAATTTCAAAATCCCCTAAACTACAAATTTAACAAACAAGTATGTAGATTTTATTAGAATATTTAAATTCTAATCTTCAAATTTTACTCTTTACAATAATATTTAAATACTAGCATACTAACTTTATAGCCTTAATGTAACATATTAATTATATACCTTCAATTAATCATCAAAATCTATGATATTTAGTTAAATTGAACCTTTTAATGACTCGTTTCAAAATGGAACTTTTTTGTCTTATTTCTTTTATTACTTAGTCTACTTATAACTTTCTTTTTGAATTTTTTTTTATTTAATGTCAATAGTCAAATGTCAATAATAAAAATGCGGGTCACTTATTCACCTATTTGTTTTATGTCTAATATTATTTATGAATAAAATATAAATAAATAAAAAATATATGCGTTAGAGTATCGGTAGCAAAAAGAAAATTGTGCTGATGACACAATTTTTGTAAATACTTAACGAAATTTTAAAAACCCAACCTAAACATTTTCCTCTTCACCCTCTAAATTTAGGAAGCCACAAGATCTCGGAAGTCCGCACTGAGCGGGAACGAGGGCTGGATTGACGGAGCTTGCTCTGATCGTTCGGCTGCGAGGAAGAAAACCTCTATAAAAAGTCACCCTCTTTTTGTGTTTTGTCTTGTCCTGTTTTGTTGTTTTCTTCTGCGTGTCTCTTTGTCCCCTTTTAGATGTTTTGTGTCGGTCCGGCGGTTTGGCGTTTGCTAAAGGACTGGGTAATGGCGAGAACGCAAAAACAAGATGAAAAGAGTTGGTCCGAAAATAAGTCCCCGGGAGGGTGTCAGCGACGACGCTGTGCAATCCCACACGGCAGCCCCGGTTGCCGTCTGCCCCTCGTACTACGGGGGGGGCAAGAACAGCTCTGGAGCAGGAGTCCCTGCACAGGTCGACACCACACCGACCTGTTCAACTAAACTGCGTGTGAGGCGTGGACGAGGTGCGCCCATAGGACGCGGGAGTGGGCTCGCCCAGGCGAAAGCCGTGTTGCGAGCCATGGAGGAGGAGGCGGAGGAGGCCGAGTTCGAGCGCGCACTGAGCGCTCGGGCCCTCCGCTGGAAGAAGAAGAAGGATCTGGTGGTGAGTGCGCCGGTTTCTGAGGACGATCTGTCTTCGGAGGCGCTTCCCACCATTGAGCCGACTTCTTTGGATGCGCAGCAGCTGCATGCAGTTGCGCGGAAGCATGCTGCATCTATCCAAGAGGTGTGCAAAAAGAGCACTAACTTGAAGGGCACTATGGTTAAGGCTCTGAAGGGGGCTGCAAGCAGCCTTCTAGAGGTCGTCGAGGTTCTGGCCTGCAGGGGGGAACCTGAGGAATCGCGGCAATTGCGGGCGGATAACGCCCGTCTTTGTCGCGAGGTGTCCTTCCTCAGGGAGGAGATCGTCAAGGTTCGCAAGAACTTTGACGATCTTAAGTCCTCTGTCGGTCAGCCTCCGATCTCGTCGGGAGAGGTTTCGTCGGTTGATCAAGGCGTGGTCGAGGAGTTGAGACGCTCCGTATTGTCCTCGGTGGGAGTTTTAATTAACTCCCGCTTTGAAGGACTCGAAGAGCGTCTCCTTCAGGCGCGGATCCACCGGCCGCCACTCGCGGCGGAGAGGAGGCAGTCGGCTGCAGTCGCGGCGACTGTCTCGGAGTCGGGGCCGCCGACGGCTCCTCTGATTCCAGAGGAGGCGTGGTCGACGGTCACAAATAGGAGGAAAGGCTTGGGGAAAAAGAAGGGCCTTCCCCAGAAGCCGGCTCCAGCAAATAAGGCCAGTGGTGTTAAGGCGTCTTCCAACAAGAAGCCGAAAGCACCTTGTGTGGGTTCCCGGAAGCTGCCGTCTGCACGGTCTCCTGCAGTTATGATCAAACTGCAGGACCATGCGGCAGCGGCGGGTGTGACGTACGCCCATGTCCTAAGGCGTGCCGCCGAGATGGTCAATCTCGGCGACATCGGCCTCAAGGATGGGCTTACGATTCGCCGTTCAGCGGCGGGTGCCAGGCTTCTGGAGTTGCCCAAGGGTACTCCAGAGCAGGCTGAAAAACTGACGGCGAAGATTAGCCCAGTTTTAGACGGTGTGGCAGAAGTCGTCCGGCCTGTTCGGCGGGTGGCCGTAAGGCTTAAAGGCCTGGACGATACCGTCACGCGCGACGATGTGGTCGACGCGATTAGTCGCATGACTGACTGCCCTGGCGAGGCCCTCCACGTGGGGGAGATCCGTCGGGGTAGCTATGGGGACCAGGGCGTTACCTTTGCCCGTCTCCCCATCGATGCGGCAAGATCTTTGGTCGACGCCGGGAGAGTCTTGGTGGGCTGGAGCTCAGCCAGGGTGGAGTTGCTGGAGGCGCAGCCGCTGTGCTGCTTCAGGTGCCTGGCACATGGGCATGTGCGTGCGGCTTGCCCTTCCGCGGTCGACCGTAGCGCCGCCTGTTTCCGGTGCGGTGGTGAAGGCCATACCAGAGCCACTTGCACCGGAATGTTGCGGTGCGAGGTCTGTGCGGACCGAGGCCTTGCAGCGACCCACCTATTGGGGAGCCGAGTGTGCAAGGCTCCGCGAGTTCGAGGATTAGCACCTGGTGCGAAACCCTCGAGCGCGGAGCCCAGCACGGAGCCGGCTGTGGCTTTGGCAACATAGTCACATCGAGCTTCAGCGGGAGAGGCTGCGAAGGAGAAGGGTTCAGCCCGTTCCTTCCCAGCCGTAGGCCTAGGTGAGAGGGGGGGGGCGACCTCTCTCGCCATTGCACTAAGTCTATGAGGTAGGGGTACACTGGTTGCCCGGGGTACCCCTATATGGAGGAGTTCCGCCGGGGCACCACGGTGAGTGCGAAAGCGATCCCGTGGCGTCCCATTGTAGCGTCGTGGGCAGCCGTTGGTTTTTTAGTGGGGTGCCTTAAAAATGGCAGCGTTTCCATGCCGCCGGGTGCCGCACATACCGCCCCGCCATCGCCTTCCTGGCCTGGGTGAAGATGCGAAAACGCATTTTTCCAACGATAAAAAAAAAAAAAAAGGGGTAAAACCCCTAAGTTGGCAGCAATTTGCCCGAAACTGGAGTGGGGACAAAGTGAAATAATAATATATAAAGAAAGAGTGAGAGAGGAAAACAAACAAGAATAGGAGAATACTTAGTCTGGCCATAAATACTGTTACCTTTAAAATATATATATATTTCATTTGAATTTGAAATCTGTCATTTTTATACGATTGTTTGTTGTATTTTCCCATTTTGGCGCCAATACATTGTACAATATTTTGCGATATTAAAATGGAGTAGGGTGATAAAGAGAAGAGAATCGCTGTGATTGCATAACACAAAGTAGGTATAGAGCCAAATGCAATTTTTAAAACTCTTCACACACTTGGTAATAGTCAAATATTACTGTACTGGGCTATTAATAAGTACCAAGAGAATTCCTTTTGTGACAAAGAAAGATGTGGTCGTCCACGTAGTGTTCGTACGAAAAAGGTGGTCAAAGCAGTAAGTTAAAGAATTCGAAGAAATCCTGTCCGAAAGCAAATGACTTTATCTTGGGAAATGAAGATAGCACCTAGAACCATGTTACATTTTTTAGAAATAACTTAAGACTTGCAGTCTATAAGAGATGATCTGGTCATTTCTTAACTGCTAAATTAAAGATGAATAGGGTGGTAAGATCGAAACAACTACTGAAGCGGTACGCCTTTGCGTACCGTCTCAGGTCACACAAAAATTTTGTTGACGGATGAGAATTTTTTTACAATTGAGCAACATTTTAACAAACAAAATGATCGTATTTATGCTTAAAGCTCTAAGGAAGCTTCTCAATTAGTCGACAGAGTGGAACGTGGGCATTATCCGACTTCGGTAATGATTTGGTGGGGTGTTAGCTATGAAGGAGTGACTGAGTCATATTTTTGTGAAAAAGGTATCAAAACATCGACACAAGTGTATCAAGATACCATTCTTGAGAAGGTAGTTTAGCCCCTTGATAACACCATGTTCGATAACCAAGTATGGTCCTTCCAGCAAGACTCGGCGCCGGGTCATAAAGCTCGGTCCACGCAGTCTTGATTGGAAGCAAACGTCTCGTACTTCATTAGAGCTGAAGACTGGCCGTCGTTTAGTCCCTATCTTAATCCGCAGAATTATGATTTATGGTCAGTTTTAGAGAGTACAGCTTGCTTGCTTCTATTGCTTTGCTTGCTTCTATTGATAACTGGCCTCAACGTTTAAAGGACTATATTGCAGCCAATGGACACCACTTCCAATAAGGTTCTTATATTTTTATTTTTTTTTATATTTGTGTATTAAACTAACACACTGTAAAAGTAATAAATTTTATTTGAAATATTTTTTTTTTGTTACAATATTTATGGCAAGACTAGGCATAGCGCAGCTACATACATTCAAGTTTATTAGCGAAGTTTTGTTATTTTGGGTTATGATAATCGTAAGATTACATATTTTTCGTTATTTTTGAAGAGTTTATAAACTTAGCCACGCTCGAAAATGTCAAGATGACATTTACAAGTTTGTAGCCCTCCCATTCTTTTTTATGTAACTCTTAAACTGTCAGATTAGTAATTTAAACTTCTTAGCATGTAATGAACCAACCATTTCTTAAACCAACACGCTCGGAAATTTCTGATGATCATTTTTTTTACTAATATGACGGTTTATATTAGAGGCGCGACCATGTATAGAAAGCTTATATTTCCTGGAAATACTTAACTGCGTACAAGTAATCTCCTTTATTTTAATCTGCCGCGCTCGAGTGAATCCCTAAATCCTTTCTTGGGCTCCACTACTAGTATATCTTTTTAAAAATAATATAATTAATGTTTTGTCTGTGTTTATTATATGATTTGAAATGTACGTTTTATTAAATATTTGTTTATCCTTTAATATATTTTTTTTATAATCACAATATTATGTTTAAAAATATATAGGTATAATATATTTTTATTATTAAAAATCGTAAAAATATCCATTTTTTGAAATGCAGTAATAATTATAAGATAATGTTAACAAATGTGTATAAATAAAAAAAAACACAAAATCCATACGCCATTTAAAACCCTTCCAGGTATTTTATGATAAAGAAGTAAGAAAGAAACAACTAAAGTTTCAGTCCGATTATAACAAATTCAATAAAACCGTTCTTAAGAGCTTTCTTTAAATATTTCAGCCGAATATGCAAATTGCTTGGAAGTTATAATCTTTTCTTGAATAATGAAATTTTAATTAATGCCCCGTTCAATAAAAGAGGAAAAAGTGGATCAATTTACATTATAATGCTGTGTTTGCAAATTAGTTTTCTGTCAGTAAAATGTGATTACTGTAATTTTAATTATTTTTTAAGAGAGGTAAGAAAACGTTTATTGCTTACAATATTAATAGACAATAATTTCAGGCTTATTTTTCTTTTCACAACCTTTTTTAAATTCTCTGGTAGTAACATATCCGACATTCATCCTTACCCTGAAAATACGTGTATCTTCCCACGGCACTGAGGTCGGAAATCCACTTCCAACAAACTTAAACCTGAGCAGCCTTCACAACTTGCGAAAAGCTACGGATTCCCTTTCTACCTACAGTAGGAAAATAATAATCAATATTCTGTACTACAAGAATAACACACGCTTACTTTTACCTAAACTAAACAATGCTCGTCGTTATATTATAAAATTTATTATTATAAAAAAAAAATCTAAATTTAAAATTGTTTACTTTAGTCACAGTTACTTATTTATATATCGAAAAAAATGGTGTATGGTAATAAACCAACTTAAATGTATTTCATTTCAAAAATAAATAAAAATATACCTTTAAAAATGATTTACATTATGTTGCTTTCTTTTATACTTTCAGCAATACCAGCTCAGAAGCTTCCCCATTGAATCCGATTACTGCCATTATGTGAGCCTTTAAGAAATCTGTTCTAAATTAAATCAAGCATCACTTTTTATTAAATACATTACGCTTTAAAATATCATTAAATTACCTTATTACTTAAATTTTTCCTATTTTATTGGTTAGTATTTTCAAAACCATAATAACATGTTATATTGAGAATTCTGTCAATTTCTGCCTTACGTTTCTAAGCATTTATTCCTCCATTCATCAAAGTTCCTTAAGAATATAAATCATGTGATAATAAAGAGTTTTTCTAATATAATTGACAAGAAAATCTTCGACAAATGGTTTGGAATTTTAAAAAGACGTTAACGATGTGTATTAGGTTATGATCGATGTTTTATTCGGCAACAACGATGAATTGATTCATGTTTATGACTTTATTATTTAAAACTTATAAACATGTTGTTGGCTTAACTCTAGTAATTACATATTTTTTATAAAATAAATTAAAGTTACTTAACGTGTGTTTTTAATTATAATCCTTGCTTACTCGAGCTTGTAGCCCTGTTTGCAATACCTAAATAAAAAAAATCAACAGTATTTTTATAGTTAACCATAAAACATTAATTTACCTTACAACAAAAACATACAAATGTTATAATTTTGGAAATTTAAAATGTACAAAGTAATATCAATATATCTGTTTAAATATATAATAGTTATCAGTTTTTCAGTTAGCATATAGCTTTAGCATGCCTGAAAAATTGTTTCTAAAATGACCGTGACTGGTGTTCCTTTCGAAGTTTCAGATATTTAATAAGCGATCTATATTTTCATTAATAGTTAAGATAACAATTTTATAAAAAAGAAAAAATAATAATAACTCTGGGTTAAAAGGAGCTATATCAGTTAACAAAAAAAAATATTCATTATGAGTATTGCACACTAAAACTTAATTTAAATAGAAGTATTTTTGTGAACGTCACAAAATCCAGAGTATTTTAGTTTTCGATTTTACTTTTCAAGTATAATAAAATTAGTATTTTACTTGACCATAAATTATAAATGGCCTACTGGCGTAGGCCAGAACATATATTTATGATTTATGGTCTTTCATAAACAAGTAATTGTTCTAAAATCATCTTACAGATCGTTATACTTAATTCAAATACCTGGCTATCGTAATTGAACCATGCCGTTTGCTTTTGAGAAAACTGAGTTGGAAGGAAGAAAAATAATATCGTCAAGACAGACAAATAATACGTTAAGGCAATGTAATTTGTGCATTTATTTTAATGACCAGCTTCACAAAATATTTTAAAGTTAAAAGAAGATTATTATAAACGACCATTTAATATTTGTTGTAGGGAATTATAATAAAAGGTATAATATCTAACTCTTTCCGTATATTAATATGTATTTTTAATTTTAATAAGTATTTTTAAAAAGTTGAGTAACTGGACGTGCATTTTTGCTGTTTTATGATACTTGAACAAAATAATAAAAAGGTTTTTTTTTCTTAGTTGATATTGTTATTTAATTTGTTTAAAATAAAATAATAATTTGTTTATTTGCCTTGTCATTAATAATTGTGAGGTTTGAACTCAGACCCTGAATATAATTTGAGAAAGGCCAGACGATGACTACTAAGGATCGCATAAGGAAAAATACAACATAAATTATATTGTAACGACACATTTACGCCATAAAATTAAATCATTAACTAAGAAATCTTATTGTGGCTTAATAAAGTTATTAAACACTGAAAGAATCTAAATGATAATCACTGCACGGTAACAGATAGACATAAAAAACGTACATTTTTCACAATTCACTAAAGTTGTTAATTATTATAGTGTGTTTAGTTGCTTTGTGTTTTTTAACAATATTCTATTCATAATTTGATAATACATAGATAACTATACTGTAACAAAAACAAGAAACGGGCTTTAATCTCGCAAAAACCCATGAGGCTATAATTGGAATTACCAGAAGACATGATGTCACCATATTGGAAGTGTGACAGGATAAAAGAAAATTGGATTTCCGTTAAAACAATTAATATGGGATCGGAAGGGTGACAATATATATTTAGAAGGTGTATTTATTTTCATCATAAAGATTGTACAAGAAAACGTATTATACATTATTGTAACAGTTGTAATTATTATTTATTATGAGTGATTTTAATGGTCTTAAGTGTTATTATGTTGATGACTAATATTATTTACAAAATAGAAAATACCTTAAATGATACCGTGTGTCTCGATAGTTTTATATAATGTAACCTCCGTCATTACAGAAATCGAAAATAATTCAAATTTATCAATAGAAATAATTTTCATTGTAAAAATCACAATGACAGGTTTCTGATATGATCCTGGAATACACAATTAAAAGATTTGAATACAATAAAATATTAACAACTTTTGTTTTGTTTTATTTCATTAATTGGAAATCTAGGTGCAACTTTAATAAGGTACTTAAATACTAAGTTCAGGTAAATAAATACATTTAATGCCTTAAAGTATAATTTTATGTGGTAATAACCGTTAAAAACTTTAGTGTTTGTCACATCAGAATTGAAAGTATGTGAGTAACAAAGGAAATATGGAAACTAACTTTAGACATAACTCAGAATTCTACAATGTGAAGTAGTTTTCCGTTTCGTTCCAAGTTTACTATTTTAATCAAGTCTGTAGATACGCTGCAAAATACATTGTTGAGTTCTAGCTTTGTGTTCTGATAATACTTTTTCCTTATAAATAAATACATACATTAATACACAAAGCGCGGATAAGAATATTGTAACGTTTTATGGAGATTTTTGTATTTCATCAAAAGTATTTATTATACTTGTATTTTTTTGACTATTGTTACTTATTCAGATGATTATTGCTACTTATTCAGGTAATAAATATCATTGATTACACTTGCTACAAAAAATATACCCATCTATCTAGCTATCAAATCTCCGATGACAAAAAGGTCATTTAAATAGTGTAATATTTTGTGATGGGATGAAATCTAAAACAAAAGGAAGTAAACACATTGAATTTGGTTTCGTTAAACTTATTTATAAGTTATTAGTGTTATGATAGTATTATATAGTCTTGCTACAAATACTGTAAAAGGAATAATTTTGCAAAGCATAAAACTTAAAAAATGTTATCTGTGTCAATTTATACATTAATTAATTAATATTTAAATATATATATAACGAGTCCAATCAGTAAAGCAATTAAGGTAATCGATTTAAAATAAATTTATAAACTACTAGTTTTTGCCCGCGACTTCGTTCGCGTGGACTTCAGGTTCGTCCCGTCTAGTCTAGTAATAAGTAAGAAATACGGTAACTAAGCACTGCAAAGCCCTAATCATAGGCCTATAGGTAGCTACTGCAGTATGCTCCTATAAACTACATTTAACGATCTTTTTCCTTCAGCATAAACATGCAGATTCTTCGCTTTGGAAACACGTGAGCAAGCCACATAGAGCTGACCGTGAGAAAAACATGGCGTGCCCAAATGTAGGCCTGCTACCTTCAAGGTTTGACCCTGCGATTTGTTGACCCTGACCTTGACCCTGATGTATAAGCTATAGCCTATGTGTTATTCTGATGTATAAGCTATATTGT
This sequence comes from Napeogenes sylphis, assembly GCA_959347405.1. Lineage (NCBI taxonomy): Eukaryota > Metazoa > Arthropoda > Insecta > Lepidoptera > Nymphalidae > Napeogenes > Napeogenes sylphis. Next base: position 43,388,347 of record OY365776.1, on the reverse strand, counting down.
GGTAAAGTTTCATTCAAATCCATTCAGTAGTTTTTACGTGAAAGAGTAACAAACATCCATACATCCATACTTACAAACTTTCGCCTTTATAATAGTAGTAGGATATATAAATTATTCTCAGCTTATTAATGTTCATTCTAAAATAATAAGTTCGCTGTGTGATTTGAATTATCGACCAATACCTATTGTTGAACATGTTCTATTGGCAATGCGCCTGTCTTGTACGAATATAGCATAACTGCTTCAATCCTCGGACAGTGCGGATATCTCTGATATAATTAATTTTATATATTGAATACCTAATAATTAAGCACCATCATAATATGGTGACAAGCAATGCTGACGTCATAATTTACTACCCTTTTTAACCGATTCATGTTAAATTTATCAGTGAAATAATGACCTGGGCGTTTTTTATCAGCTTTAAGTCATTTTTAAAATAAAAATATATATTTATTCGGTGAGAAAAAATATTTTCCTTTTGGAGAGAATGGTTTTTTAAACATCTGTTTCCCTTTTATTCTTTTTTCATAAGGTAAAAACTAATATCTTATTAGAAGAGAGATTTTAAAACACAGAAAAAAGTTAATTCCTTTAAATGTTGGAATTCACTTTGTTCAAATGCTAGCTATAACTTTGTTAATGAGACAATGCGTCTAATACGAAAACTCTATCAACTTGTTGCTCTACATAATTGTATAAAAAAGTTTGTCTTATTAAACTAGAATATGCTACTACTACATTTTTTTTTAACGTCTGGAATCCTCGTGGATACACACCTCCATCCAGGGGAAGATGGAAGCGATTATGTGAGACTCTTACTCACTAAACCAGACGGTCAACACCTCGCGCGCTTTATTGGAGCGCCACGGGAACGCTTGCGCATACATCCACGTTGCTCCAACGGCAGGCCGCGTGAGCGCGCCCCACTCCGGTGGCCAGCTTGAAAGATCGTGAAGGGCTTCCCTGCCCTCCACCCAAGCCGACCGAGCCAGATCAAGACTCCCTCCCCACCGAGACGCTAGCAAGCTGAAACCTCGGCGAAGAAGGTGTCCCGATCAGACTAAACCTCCCGGGGCCGGACCCAGTCTGAAAACGGTCCTGGTCCGAACCCAAAGCCACCGCCAGCTGGCTTTGACAATTTCTAAGTTTTTACATTTGAAGTAATATCGTTCGTGACAATATTATTAGTATTAGAAGTTATATACTATATATATAATTATAATATTATATAACCGCAGCTTTGTATTAAATACTCATAATATCTTTTTTTCTTGCCAAACCTGAATGTTATTATGGGATTATGTTCATTTCATATTTATTCATAAGTGGAAACTTTATTAATTTAAGACCGACTTACTATATTGTAATATGATACGCTGTATGATTCCAGTGAATTAATAAATAAATTATACTTTTCTTGCTTTTAAACATTCTATATATATTTATATATATTCTATAATTTCTTTACTTGTAAAAATATTTCAAAGAATTACTCTTTAACTGTCAATTCATATTTTCTTATATTCTTTTATAAAATATTTATTTATTTATTTATTTATTCTTTATTGCACAATTTAACAAAAAGAAAAGTGTACAAAAGGCGGACTTAATGCTATTTGGCATTTTCTACCAGCCAACTTAAAAAAAAAAGAAAGTATAAGAATTAACGTATTATTAATATCATAACATTTAATGTAATTCTAGGTGAAACTTTGTACAGATGTCTTAAAATTCACATGGGCCAGCGTTGAAATACGGATAATTACTTGCCAAGAAGCCGCCACCAGATGCTGCAACTTTGCAGCTTCCATACTTGCCAAGAAGTTTATTTCAGACTATTTCTATACTTGATGCTCAGTTTTATTCTTATATAAAATTAAGATAAACTAGTTTTAATTTACCCTCAAGATTAATATTTCAATTTTGTGTTTGATGTTTTTGAATCTTATAAAAATATATTTAAGCCAAACAAAAATTGAATAAAGTGAGGTGAAGATAAGTAGAACAGGTATATTGATGAATCTTATAATATTTATAACGGGTAGTATCTACACAAACTGTGCCGATTAATAGGTCATTGACTGATAAACAAAATATATTACTGACTTCTGAAGACATACAACTTATTTTTGAAATACTATTTAATGGGCTGATTTTGCCTTGTTACTATTTTATCATGCTTTCTATATATTTTTTAATAATATTAGACGACCTGTAACTTAGACCTTGCTGTTTTTGGAATAAAAAAAAGTTTTTTATTATAATACCTATAAGCCGGTAGCTTTAGTTAGATACAAAAACAATTATTCCGTAAACGATATATTCCTTTATAAAACAACAACAAGGGGGCTAATAGCAAAGTGTTAATATATTAATTATATTACAACCTAAATAACATTTACATGTTTCGAATTCAATTTGAACTATAATTTTATCAATTTGAAGATATATAAATATGCAACAAATCAGCGACTCAGACTCTTGTATTTTTTATTCTAACTTGCAACTGTTATAAGATCTCATAAAATCATTTAAGCGCTCTTTAAAAAAGTATTTGGATCTTTTAAATATTTTATCTGTCCTAATTTTATATGAGATTATGTTGTAAACTCCTTCTTATATATTATTTTAGTATTATGCAAAACGTGTATATTATCTCATATGTATAGAAATAAAACAAATATTCTTTAAATACGGAGAGATTTTTTTTTTTCTAAAGACGACTTAGTATTTATATAATCTCTATGATCTCTATATAGTCTATGATAGGAAACAGAGAAGTAACACTTTACCTTTTTACTATAAAAAACTTGTATTTTTTTTACTAGGTAAATCAAGAAGTTTTCAAATAAGTTTTATATAAAGGAAATTTGCCTGCAACTTTGACCGCAAAAGTATTTAATCTAAGATTTTATTATTTATACGACTGTGATTTTGTTTAATATTGTATTAAAATACAGCTATAGATATCCATATATTAGTCTCCGCCAAACAAAAAGAGGTTTGCGAAACTGTTTATCATTTGCTTCCTGTAATGTTTTTACGTAAATGCGAATACGTGTTCATACATAATTTTGAATTTATGTTCTCCGGACACCAATCAAATTATAGTATATGACAGCACATGTCACATGTCGTGACGCTAACAGACGGACGCATCAGCAGAAATAGACTGTTAGTATAGCGAAGCCTTTACCTGTCTGCTTGGATGTGTTGGATCGATGTTATAAGTGACTGCAATGCGAAATATGGTTTTCATGATTCTGTTAAGCTCATAAGACTTGTGAAATAAGGTTAATTAAAATATGTACTTTGTTAACTTTGTTGATATTAAAATATACTTCTAGTGGTATGTGATCGTTTTAAAACATGACGTTTTCGTTTTACAATATCTTAGTTTCAGCTTTGTAACAGTATTGACTCAGAAATATATTTCATATTGTGCTCCTCCCTAGACGTCTTTAGCTAAATCAATAAATAAAAAACACTGTGGTCACGTGAGTGGGTGCATCATAGTGAGGGAAACGTTACGTAGAAATCCGTTTCACCCGGTGATAAGGCGGGTAGTATTATAGGCCTATTAGTTAGAAAATAAAACTTATCGATCATTAGATATTTAAAGACCCATCATAATAACATGGAGATTATAGAATGTCACAAAAGTTATGTATTAAATTAATTTATAATAACGATAAACTCTTTATAACTTTGCTGACCCGTGGGTATTGGTAATTTTTAATATTTATTTAATTATTTATGTATATCTTTTTCAATTTGAATCCATACCAGAGTGAACTTGTGTACGTCAAATGGAAACTTCAGGAGGATCTCGTTTGATACCATACCTATCGAGATAAGCCATTCTGTAAAGACACTCTCCAAATTAGCCGGACAAACCGGTTCTCAACGCTACTGCAAGTAGCGACTTTTAAGAGAACGGTTTCATGCAGCAAGTTGAGTGAATAAAAAAAGTCACTCAAATGATAGTATAGATAGATATCGCAACAAATTAGGTAGGCTTCACATTTCATATAACATTTAAGGTAGTGGTGCTACACATACGTCAACATACGTCAAAGATCAAATTTATTGACATGAATCTGTCACTAGTGTGTTGGTTCGAACTTTACTTGCTCCTGAGATAACGGCTATGCCGGCGGTGTAACCGATTTATCTTAGATTTATATTAGTACCATTTTATATCTTAATATATTGAGAATGAATGAAAGAAGAGAAGAATGGTTACCACCATTCATGTTTATAATATGGTAATGCCCCTTTTCGTTAAGAATCGGATTAGTGTCACTACAAGCTTTCAGGGACGTGTGTTTTTAATGTTGCTATCCACATCCTTTATTCTAACAAACAAGTTCTTCTTTTCGTCCCAATCTACGAGACTACAGAAATACATTATAGGTTTGGAAATATTGATTGAATCCTGTATACTGAAAACATTGTTTAGATATTGGTTATATTTTTTTTTAGGCCCATCGTCTCTGCTGTGCCTTTATTTCAATTATACACTTCTCAAATGAGCTACCCAAAACAAATAAAATATTTGTAGTTCTAAAAATTACCCCATTTAAGTAAACAATCAAATTCTTCACCTTTTTAAATTAATATAGTTTTTGGAATACCTTTTAAAAGGTTTTTTAAAATTTGTATCTGTTTTTGGAAAGTAGTTCCTTATCGCGCGTTGTGAAAGGGGGCTAGATGGTAAAAATTCTTACCAAAAGTTGTCACGACATGTTTTGCTATCTCTCTCTCTCTTGTAGAAAGCAAGCGAGATATTTTCATTTCTATCATTATTATTTTTTGTATTATATTAAGTAGTTCTTTATTATTTATTTGATATTGGAGTTTGTTCTTTTAGAATCAATTTGCAAATAAGACAGTTTAAATGAAAATAATAATACAAATTTGTGATCAAATTTACTCGTAATATTTGTACAACGCCATCTATTTATACCTTAAGGAAACACAAACAAACAAACAAACTACATCTGTTATATAAATATATCTGTACAAAGTGAAACCGCTAGGTGGCGGGACAATAATTCATGGGTTTATTGATTAACACTTTTTAATTTAGTTATTAATTTTATTTACATTTATTATAAATACTAAACAAATATTATTCATTAGCATATTAGCTTATATTATTAATTTAATATTTTTTTATTGCAATAGGTAATATTCATGGTTTTATTTGACGTAAATTAATCATTTACCTCTCTATATCGTAGAAAAAAAATATAAATAGGCTTTAAAAGATTTTAGTTTTTTTTCAAACTGAAAATAAAAACATTGAGTAAATTTGAGTCGTTCAAACGCACGTCATTTTGCGCGCGCCCTGCGAGACGTCAAATGACAAGTCTAGTCAATGTTTACTATAAACTTTTAATTCACTTCATACATATTTTAAGTTTAAAGTGGTTTACAAGTCTTGGAAAAAGATAAAAACCATCTTACAAGTATTGTATGTTACCGGAGTGCAAAAATAGTATTAGAAAAACACCCGACAAAGTTTTTTTTATATTCCAAGAGATGCGAAAATACAAAAACAATGGTCTATGGTAATTAAAAGGGATAATATATGTCTTAAATTGTGTTTATATTGTTGTGAAGATCAATTTAAGGTAACACTTTCCAATTGCGTCTTTGGAGTAGATGGGAGAGTGGGATAGGGAGAACAGGGGGGTCGAAGCCCTATCCCCTGACACCATTTTTGTTGTGAGAAAATGTTTAGTTTTGGAGATATTTCGATTTGAAGTTTCGTAAAAACTAACCTAAAATGTAAGTAATTAAGACTTCTGTGACGTCTCCGGCGCTTCAGGATGGCCAGCCCCTTCACCCTTGCGTAACACTGAACTGAAACCCAAGCTCGCCTTCACCACTTCGGCTTGTTGGTCGGCTTCGGCGACCAGCCTCGGTAGCTACAACTCAATTTTTTTTTTTTTTTTTTATCTTTTCACTTTTTTGCCTTCGACTTGTCTCGAAGTCTGTGTTCGGGTATGTATGTTATTTCTGTTTGCTACGGCTTAATTGGATTGAAAATAGCACTCGCGTAAATATATCGACGTGTTTATATTTTAAATTGTTGTTGAAAAAAAAAAGTGTAAAAAGTCAATAAATTTTGGTGAGCATTCTAAGAAAGAAAAATTATCGCCGGTTGATACCGCGGCATTATCCAGTAAAATAAAAAAATAATTTCCTGAAGGAAGATGTGCTGATCATGTTTTCCAACGAGGAAACAAAAAAAGACGTTGTGTGGGTTGTTATGAAAAATTACGAAGCACGGTAAACAGCTCTGAAGCTTCTAAAAAAGCATTTTTTGGTGAACGGCTAGATCTTTATTATTGTGCAGAATATCTTATACCATATTGGCCGCAAACTGTTAAGTGTGTCATATATAATAAATAAAATTAAAAAAAAAAACAGTACGATTTGTTCACAATACGAAAACTCGATGTGCTTGCTTTAATGACAAACATTTTCCGTAGTTTATAATAAATAAATACTTTGTAACGTAAACTTTTTCTATCGACAAATGACATTTTATTTTATTCCCATCACTTCACATAATGCTCTATCTCTGGTTGCGGAACGAGATACAATCAATGTCTAATTTTTGATTTGTATTTGTGGCTTATTCTTATGTCATAACTGCATGCGAACCTAGCAAAATATAGAACAAATTTCTTTGACCCACGAAATTTTTAAGTATATGTCAATGTTTTTGTTGAAGATATAAATTATTTTCAGAATTATACTTTTAGGGGACTGATTAGGTCCCCAACGCACCCGGGGATAAATTAGTTTCGAGATCTTTTAGATCCCTAAAGCACCAGCTGAAGGTTTTTTAAATATGATGTCGCAGGCAACGTGTTAAGCACGAAAATATAGGTTTCAATTATATATTTTTCTCAGTAACACTAATACCACAATATGAACTTCGACGCCGATAATTTGAATGGCGTTTCAAATGACGTCACATTTCCTTTCGACCAATGGTGGCGCATTTTGGAAGTGTGAATTTCGCACCCTTAATTTACACTTTTCACAAATTATTTTATGGCCTTAAATGATTAGTAAATAAAAAAAATGTTTTTATTATATAAGATGATAATAAGTATCCGAAAAAAAGTATTTGAGACCATTTTAAATTTTATGCATATTCCTTATTCCTTCAATAATTAATCGAAAGGAACTTTGTTAAATCCAGGTGTCCCTTGACACCTCTTAGTTTTTGAAGTGAAACTTCTTTAGGCGCATGAGGGTAAAATTTTTACAAATGAAACGTCACGCCGGTATGCAACGGAAGTGTCGGAAAAGAGAGAGAGTGATCGAGACCGATTGAGAGAGAGTAAGACAGGGCGAACGTAGCATGAGCAACTAGCCGTGGAGCGAGAGTAGGGAGCAAGCGAGTGAGAAAGATTGAGAGAAAAAGTGAGACAGAGCGAACGTCGTATCACGCATAGTGCTATGGATCGTGAGGTGGGAGAGAGCTATAGTGAGAAAGACTGAACAAGAGAGAGAGAGAATACGGGATATCGAGAAAGAATACACGCCCTATTGGTTGTGTATTCGTTTAATACTTAATTATTAGAACTTTAGATGGCATTTCTGTCGCATAGCGTAATATTTACAATATTATTAGACACTTCTACAGTGAATAAACAGTAAGTGAATTTTATAAATAAAAACTTTGTGAAAAAACTTTGTGAATAAATTTGTAAGTTGTCCTGTATCAAGCAATTATTCGAAGTAAGTAATATATCTGTTATCTTTTTGTTAATTTACAATTTTTTATGATAATTGGTTTGAAGGTTAGGTAGTTTTAATATTTACAAATAACATGTGATATTTCAACTTGCCACTCGTCATTTGATAATTTAATAAATCATTTACCATAAAATAAAAATATTTCATAAATTCGCTTTTCTAAATTTGAATTCAAAAACAAAACTTAATTAATAATTTCTAATATTGACAAAAACACGTGGCATTTTTATTTACAATTCGTCATTTGAGATTTCAATAAATCATTGTGCATAAAACACTAATAACAATATTTCATAAATTCTTTCGACGAAATTTTAATTTAAAAATTGGAATTTCTAGAGTTATCATTAATTTACAAAAATTTTGTATATATTTAAATTGGATTAGGTATTTTTAATATTTACAAAAAATCACGAGGAATTTTAATTTAATATTCAACATCTGAGATTTGACTATATTATTTTTCAAACAATATAAAATAAATTTATTTTAATAATTCTCTTTAATTATTTTTTTTTTGTGTTTTTTATATGTCATCGTACGAAACTCTTAAACAACATTTGGTATTTACTGAAATATGATATTAAAGAGTAATTGGAAAACTTATCGCTTACAAATATATTTGAACAGTCGTAAATATTATATAATATTATATACACTACAAATATTTATTAATAAAACTTAATGTTCATTTAATCTCCTTCGGTTGTTTTGAGTAATATTTTTTAATGTAGTAAATATATTTTAGTCGTAGATAAATTATATTATATAATTTTAAATTTTAATGCTTATAATTAGCAGAATTTCGTGTTAAACAAGATTTATAAATTAGTTCGCCAAAGAAGTTTCACTTCTGACATGTGTACTTTGTACGCACGCATGTTTTTTTGTTTCTATTTTGGTAGGTCTATTTAATATATAATTTTGCCTAACTTTAATACCGGAATTGGAATAGGTACATAGTTTTTTTATATATTTTACTTGCGATCCGTCCCTGCTTTGCAGGGTGCAATTTACTAACGTACCGTTCTTTTCGTTTGACAGGCACCAAGAGCTTGTAAGATCCATTAGTTAGCGCTCTTAGAAAAGTTAGCAAGAAAATATTTTTACTTTAGTCTTTACTTCATAAATTCTCTTTTTACGATTACTTATACTTATTTTACCGTAAACAATTTTTTTTAAGTCTAAAAGTAGTAGAGAGTATTTTTACCATAAGATATTGTATAATAAATTTTAATCAAGTAAGGTAAAAAAAATATGTCTTACATTATTACTAATATTTTGCATTGAATAAGGTTTAGTTTTATGTTACTAATGAAGATTTCCTTTTATGTTACGCAATAAAATATTTTATTGCATTAATATATCTTAAATGTATTATTCCAGCTTTAAATTTAATTATATAAAATATATGTTAGATACAAAATAGTCAAAAGTTAAAAAAAAAAATACCGTGATAAACCTTTAAACTGATTTTTAATGAGATTCATTATTCTTAATATTTTGGGATTAGACGATTTAGCCAGTGTGAGCAACCTGGCATCAGAAAATCATTTCCGAGAACTTTATTTTATGAAAACCACATTCTACTTTTTATTATGTTAAAAATTAATGGAATAAAGGAACATAAGTAATATTAAGAACCATTCATTCTATTTCACTATCCAGACTACCTGTAAGTTATCTTGTCAATATTCTAGGTCTATCAAAAATATATTTATATATTAGGCAAGCTATTTAAAAGTTAAAAAAATAAATATTTAATTTATTCTTATAATATGTTAGTATTTTAATATGGCTTGTAATTTAGGTTATATATACATAAATGTTTACATAACCTTGTCGGTCGCTGGTTCTAACGCAAGGTAAGGCCATTCAAATTCATAATTTAAAAGTGTCAATGTCAAGATGCTTCACTTGTGGCCTTGTCTCTTTTCTTTCACGTCTTTTACTCCATTGAACAAACGTACTTGTCTATTCGGAAGAAAAACCAATTAAAATGACTATTAAAAAAGATAGGTTAATTATTATCATCTTAAAACATAAAAGAAATATAAATAATTTAATATTCTGCTCTTTGTTAATTAAATTATGATTTCTTTTTTTATTATAATTCTTTTATTCCAAAATGAAGTTCTAAATTAGAGTAATGTCTTATAATGTTTTATTTATTTATTTTTAAGTGAGATTTATGGTTTTTAAGTTTAATAGTTTAAAACTTGTGGGTTCTCAATTCTTGTAGTAAGACAATTTCTTATAAGTTTCTTTTAATTAGACAAGTACAAACAACTTGAAACTTTTAACTTGTTGACTAATAAATTTACTTTACAATAGGCTGGAATAATGTAAAGAGATGTTAACTTTTTTAATTATAGAATAATACCTCTCAAAGTAATGACGGACTATTTTGCTTTTTTTGCCATCACAGGGTGTTGTCTTTTTAACTCCTGACATTGTCAGAGACCTTTTTTATTCTTTATTGGGTATAAAATAAGCTTTACATTGAATACTTATATCTATTTTATAAAAGTTGTTACGATTTATTGTCCTTAACACTTTAGCCCTTTTCCACTTTCACTTTTGGTGCTTTTCCACTTTCAGTTTTGACATTGTCTTTACTTATTCTTACATATACTTTCCTATTTTATTTTATATTGTACAAAACTTATTCTATTTATTTTCATTCTTATATCTACTTCTGTTTTAATATACTAGTCTTATATATACTTATTATATATAATTAGCAAAATTTAATTATTCTTATTTATGGAATTAACACTTTTTCCTATATCTACACAATAATCTATTACTTGTCTTTTACTTTTATTACTCACTACCTCACATATTTTTCTTTTACTTAACTTAACTTCTATTTTTCTTTCCAAATTGCTACGCTTTTTTTCGAACACCAGACACTCCAGGATTATATGGCACATAGATTCCACTACTCCGGGTTCGCAGATACACGATGAGCTGTCCTTACACTTGAACCTTTCCAGGTATTCGGAGAACCCACCGTGTCCTGTCATTATTATTTATTTATATATTTATTTAATACTTTATTGCACACAAAACATTAAAAAAAAGAAAAAGAAACAGATAGAAATGCACAAAAGGTGAGTTTATCTCTAGATGCAGAGATTTCTTCCAGCCAACCCAAAAAATATGATGTTGTGATAGAATATTGGAAGGCATCGTGTACAATATATAATTAAATAAAAAAAAAAACAATAAAAAAAGAAAAGATATTAAAAAAATATATATACAAAAAGCAAAAATAGTATAAATTCATTCAATAGTATAAGTCATTATCTGTGTCAGTACACCTTCTGGTTTTATTTTCCTAATAATTTTGTAAGCATCCCCAGCATTTGGAAAAAAGGTTTTAGTGTCGGAAGCAGTCACTTCATCCCTTTAACTTAGATCTCAGTCTTCTAAAGCCTGCAGACGAATTTGGCGTTTGGCGAATGACATTGGATATTGGTCATAATCTGGTTTTCTTCTAGAGAAAAGAGCTGCCTCCTTTGAAGGTGGCCTCATTTCCCTCAAGGACTTTGTGCGCCTTGATCCAGTACACGGAGATACTTTTGTTTTGTGCGCTACATTGTCTAATGGTCTCCCTGGCATCCACTGCAAGAGGGTGAGGCGTGCTTGTGTTTGTAATGGTCTGAAGGGCCGCCATGGAGTCGCTGAAGATAGCAAATGTGGTGTCCTTTCTTTTCAGCGCCCCTGTCGCCGCTCTTTGAAGTGCCAGAAGCTCAGCCTGATAGACGGTACAGTAGGGTGATAGTGATAGTTTGATGGCTTTTGTCTCTATGCTTCCTTTACAAATGGATAGTGCTGCTCCGACCTTGCCCTCAATTTTACTGCCATCCGTGAATAAACGGACATCGAATTTCGTGTGGTTTTTGTATTGTTCTTCATCTATCAGGCTGCCGAATTCTGTCTCGTTCTGTTCTGCTGGGTGCGGGGCATTCTGTGCTAATGCCATTTGCTCTAATTCCCTATTCTCTGGTAAAGGTTTATGTATGCCTTTCTTTGCTCCATTGAATGCTCCTTTTATATCCAATGAAACTAAAGTGACGATGCGTTTTTGGCTTTCTTTGCAGCGGATATGTTTCATCAGAAAAATAAAGGGCATCTTCATTACATTGTAAATATTGGCGAGTACTAAAACTCGGTATTAAGTTATTACTTATTATCTGAGACGGGTAACCAGCATCTTCTCATAGATTTTTCCCAAAATCGGTAGAAGCCCTGTGGGTCTGTAAGATTTGGGTGTTCTGTACGAATCTTTTGCCGGCTTTCTTAGCACAACTACTATTGCCTTTTACCAAAGCACTTATTTAGTAATGCCAAGAAGAGATTCAGATTACAACTTATGGCATGACTACAGATGTCTGCCGTAAATCCGTCCCCTCCGGAGCTTTTTTAGGGTAAAACGAGTTCGTAGTCCTACTTAGCTCACTTAAAGTAAACGGCGGGTCATACGTTTCATTATGTTTCCGTACATTTACTATTTCTGCCAGTCTTCGGGATTCTTTATGCTCTTTGTCCTCGGGGTAAAATACATCTGCGAACAACTCTACCGAGCCTTTGGAATCTAGTGTGTTATTATCATTTTGCAAATGCAGATTCTCCTCTCTAGTTCCTCTTCCTTTTATCACTCTATAAATCCCTTCCTAGACTCCCTCTCTATTCTGTTTTCCACAAAAAACTTTCCGATTAAGAATTTGGGCTTTTATTAACCTCTGTTTCATAATTTTCTTTTTCTTTCAGGTACATGTTTATTAACGTCGGTCTTCGTATTGGAGCAGTGCGTGTGATTCTTCGCCTCATCGTAGCTTCTATTTTGAAAAGTATACCACTATGGTCTGAATTGGTAAGATTTTCAACGACTTCATACTTTTCTACCCGGTCGAGAATATCAGTGGAGCAGGCAGTTATATCCACATGGCTGCTAAATCTTTTGTTCCCTCTTATTGTGTCAAAGGTGGGTGTCTCACCTTGATTTAATATTTGGAGTTCCATTTCCTCTAGAGTACCAGCCATGGCTTCTACCCTATGGGGTCTATCTTTAGACTTCCCCACCAGGTGCTTTTTGCATTGGCGTCGCCTCGAAAATGAATTCTCTGGCCTATTTTCTTACGAATCTTTGTAAGGTGCTCCAGGTATGGCTCAAACGGCTTGTTGTTTGTGGTGAGTTCTGGGCACTAATCAATATTCAAGTCTTGATTGAAAATTACTATGGCCGCTTTTACAGTCCCTTCCCCTATATCTGCACTCTGGTAAACCCTTACTCTGCGGTATTCCTTCATTTTTTGGATGCTTGAAACGTAGGGTTCCTGAATCAGAGCAATGGCAATTTTTCTTTTTCCGGCCTCAATTAGAAGTTCCTCGGTTGCTAATTTTTGTCTTTATAGGTTCACCTGAGCTACTAGATATGCCTTCAGTTTCGTAGTTTTATTTTGGTGTCTATAAATCTTAGAAGGTACGCCTGGGGCCACCTTAGCAATAGTCTATTGCGGCTCTTACTAAGGCTTCCCATTTTTTTCTTAAAGGACACTCCTTGCTATATACTGTATGGGCTGTATCTGAGTGTTTAGCTCGCACACAGGAGCACGTAGGAGGTGCTCCGGTAGTGAAGCTAGGGCAGCCCGTCTTAAGATGCGCCCCCCCACAGAAATATCAGACTTCCTCCACTACCGTACTAAGTCTTTTGCCATGTCCGTATTGTAGGCACATCGTGCACTATATAAGTGGACTCTGATCGAAAACGTTCAAATGTTGCAGATCAATGAAAATCCTGCCAGCCGAAGTAAGTCGCTGCCACATTTTCGGTGAAACTTGGAGAACGACATAGTTTTCTAAAGAATTCCTTGCCCTCCTCCTATTTTTAACCGTGACAACAGCCTCCTCGGCCGTCAGGTCTCCTAGCAGTCGAATATTTTGAGTTTTTAGTGCGGTTTTTATGTCCTCGTCTGAATTATATGCCATGACATCCTTGATTATTAATAGTGGGCTCGTATTTTTTATGTCTTCCACTTTAAGGAAGATAAGCATCTTCCTTTTGTTTTTTTGACGCTTTGTTTAATTCTTCTTTATTGCTACAACTTAATATAACTCTTCTCTCCTTCACCTTACGTATTCTCTCTATTTGAATGCCGCTGGTTCTTGCATCGAGAGCCTGGCGAATTCGTCCTGTTATCTCGGTACTTGTGTCTATTTCGGCCTCCGAGAATACCACCACTGAATATTTTGGCATCTCTTTTTCCCTAAGTTGGGTTCGAGCCACGACCTCAGAATACGTATTTTACCTTTTTACCATTTCCATCATCTTGTGTCCTAGTTCTTGTGTATTTTGTTTTAAGTCCCGTATGTCCGAGAGCAGCTGGTTTTCACAGTGTCTGTTGTTTTTATTTTTCTCTTCTGTAAGCTTTCTTTGTTGTTCTACGACCCTCTTAAGTGTTTCCATTACTTCCATGTTCTTCTTTATGAGCGTGTTGGCTCTTCAATCGTTCTTTTTAAGCCTGTTTCTACCTTGTCAATGGTTTCATTTCCGTCAAATTTGATACTCCTTTAGACATTTCTGACTCTTTCGCTAGCTGATAGAGCCTGTCTATTACCTGGGTCACCTCAAGTTTTATTTCAGACTTGAGGTTCCTCGAGTTGTTTAAGTGAGTCTTCGCTTTCGTCACGCAAGCTCTTGCTTTGCTCTTCCTGTTTTGGAACTTATTGTTAACAGTCTTAGATGGGTCTGTTTTGGTCAACTCCCACTCGCCTATGCTCCTCCTAACTATTGAGGTTTGGTCAGAGTTTGTAGGTTGCCTAGGCTTGGAAGAAAGGTTAGTCTTAGCTGGGGAAATTTTAGATTCAGCTGGTAGAGTTTCCAGCGTCTTCTTGGCAGGCGTATGATAGCCGAACATTGTTTAAGGTGGGTATTTTCGTTAGTCAATAAAGAGTAAAAAGGGGGTATGAATAGGTACTCCGTCAATCAATAATAAGTATTTTAAGAAATAATAATATGTGTGATATTGAATTCTATAAAAATCACGGTGCAGTTGATAAATACTCCGTATAGGAGTGTTGTCAATGTAAAAGACAATATGAATACCACTTGTCTACCTTCGGCCGTATACGGCTCAGAGCGCTTGAGTTTGTTCTTCAGTAGTAGGTCTCAGCGCGATCTCTACGCTACGTCTCTCCGAATATTTTTAAAACGTGTTTTTGATGTTTAATAGAGAAAAACAAAAGAAAAATAAAAAAAATAGAAAATTAGTCTAAAAATTTAACTTTTGCTGTAGAAATTTTGAAAATACAATTTGCAAACGTGAAGGGAGATAAAACATTTTGAAAAACCACTATTTTTTATAACTCTAATAACTTTTCAATTAATAGTCCGATTTTGATGAAACAATGTCATATAATTAGGCTTCCTTACGTCTATAAAATCATATTCACAAAAGTAATGGCACGGTGTTTCTTCACGTTTCACTTGGCCACGTGGAACCTTTTTTTTTGCCTTGGCGTGAAAAACAGTCGTGAAAAATCCAAATTTAGTCTTATTTAAAAGAGCTTGTAAATAGCTTCTCGAAAAACAAATAAAACATTCACGTCACCGATTTAAATAGCGCAGGGTTCGCGTTTTAAGTTTTCAAAATTGACACTTTTTCATATTTTCAGTCAAAACAAATTTTTTCCGATTTTCAAACAAGTTATAAAGGCGTATGGACCTCACTTTTACGCTTCTTTTGATGTATAACACTATGGTATACAAACACTTTTTACCACTTAAACGATTTTTTTTAATAGATTTTACTTGCGGAGCCAAGTTGTTATCCGCAGGTCCGAAGTCAATCGGACTTTTTTGCTTAGATAATATTATTTATGCTGGTTTCTGCCAAGTCACCTTCGAATGAATAATTCACAATAATTGGACAATGGCACGATCTTGAGTGTTCAGATTTTGATTACCTATTCTAACATCTTATTTATTGACATATTTTGATCAGCGTATGCTCTATAAAGAAAATAATTAAGCCGTACATTATCGCCTTTTGTAACATACAAACTGAAAGGTTTCAACCGAGTATTTACTTTTAAAAACAGTAGCCTGAAAGAGAACAATGATCTGTTAGTGAAAATAATTTAAGATTCTAATACTAGGTCCCCGTTAACAGACTAATAAGAATTAGTTTTCAACTTTGTCAAGCATAATTTATTCGATTATTAAAATCGCGCTTTTGTTATTTATGGTAATTTTAAAGATAAAAAGAATAAAGAAGTTTCTTTTAAACATCAGATCATTGCCCTTCTTTGGAGGTTGTAGAGAAAAACCAAATATATAGTTAGACTTTATTTTTAGAGTTATCTAAATAATATTAAAGATCGTAAAATATGTAAAAAATATTCCTTTCTGTTAATAGTACAAGTTAAAACTTTTGTTACAAAATTTTTAATACTGTTTAATTCAATACTAAGATTTTTTAATTTAAAATAAAAATCATTAAAAATTCAAAAAATAAAACTCTAAAAAGGATAAATATAGTATTATGATAATATACTTATTGAAGTGGTTGCGTCGGGAGACCGTTGTACGTACGTTGATATCTTTGTCTATTATAAGAAGGTACTACCTTCTTATAATAGACAGACTTAGACTATAAGATTTGATATTGTTATTTCGTTATTTGCCTTGGTAACTTACTTTCATTTCGATTTCTTTATTTATTTAGCGGTCTCCCGACGCAACAATTCAATAAGTACATAACAATAATATTTTACTTACTTTTTGTAAAGGGGGTTTTAAATTTTTAATGATTAAATTTTTAATGAAATAATTAAAATTTTATTGGTTCCAATAAAGTAAAGTTACTGAGTATGAACACACTCGTTTTCTCTTGTTTAGGTTTTTACTATAAATATTACATTAGAACCCGCACCAATAAAAGCTCAATTCCTTTGAGATGACGTTTTTTTATTCCCATCAGACATCTATCTATCAACTAAGAACCATCTCGACAGACCAGGCTTTCAATTAAAAAGAAATGCAAACAAATAGTTCCCCTGCTATAATGTCACAAGACAAGACAAAACAAGACAAAAGACAAAACAAGACAAAACAAGATACACAAAACACGAAAGATACACACAATAAAGCTATATCAGCTCTCGTTTTTGAGTTGAGGGTTAAAAACCAAAAGAGTTTCTGAGGGAAGATTATTCTTTTTTTTAATGCGGTGAATTATCACCGAATTAAAATAAAATAAGATTAATGTATTAACAGTGATTTAATTTTTTTCATTTAGATTAGAGAAAACAATGAAAACTTTTATATAATAATAGGATACGAGCAAGATATTAAATACATAAATATAATATTTATATATATAAATTAAAAAACAAATAAACACTTCACCTATGATTAAATAACTTAAATTTATATATTTTAGATAATATTTTTAAATAAAAATATATGGAAATGTTTGAGTAACATTACTCAAACATTTCCTATCAAGTCTATTAAATAATTTAAATAATAAAAGCGAATACGTAATAAAAATGTACAGCTATCATACCAGTCTCATTTAGTAATGAGAACATTCAAAAGTTTCTTCTTACCCTCATTTGTATAATTATACAAACATCGTGTTTGATTATTATCATCTCGTTCCCAATATATCATGGATATAAATTTAGCAAATAATTAATTGAAAACAATGCCTTATTATTTATATTATTATTATTAAGGTTTACAATTTTATTTTTCTTTTGTTGTTTCAAAATGTAAAATTCTCAGATCCAAAGCCAACTCTACAATATTCATATATTTCTCGTAAGAAAACTTAAAACTAATTTCACAGTCCACTGGTGCTATTCCCGCGCCACTGACTTCATTGCAAAAGTGATTTTCTAGCTCCTTCTATAACTTTTATTTACGTGTTTACTATTTGATCGAATAAGAAAACCTTTTTAAATTTGGAAGGTAATAAAAATTCTACAATCTTGTTCCATCCTTTCGGAATTTTTAACTTTAACAGGATATTAATAAAATCGTTTTATTAATGAATTTTATTAAGTCATAATATAAAATTTCGATTATCTTAAGTATGTCTGTAAAAAATATTTATACATGTAATAGATATTTAAAACGAGTGTAAATTATTACATAATTACCACGGGCATACTATGGGTAGACGACTTTAAGATTACATATCTAATTAGCCGAGTTATCTAGGTCAGGACAGACAAAGCTAATGGAGAATTTCAAAGAGAGCGGTAACTTTTTAAGTTCGAATTTATAAAAGTTTCAGATAAATATTTTTCTCCGGGCTCAAATCGGAAACAAACTATAAGTTTAGAATATTGGACAGAGTTTTTGTGAAATTATTGACCTTATTTATTCTATGTCATTCAAATAAACTTGTAAGGAAAAATCCTTATTTACTATTTATTTTTTCTTTATTATTCTATTTAATACTTTTATGTTTTATAATATTCTATTTAATAGTTCTGTATCCATAATAATTATGTATTATTTATACAGCTTCTTATTTCTTGCCTCAATAGGCAGTACATTTTAAATTAATAACTTATAATTAAGACGACTCCAAGCTTACGATTTCCGAAATAAGAATAAAACAGTTTAATATTAGAAATAATGCCTATTATAGGGCGAGTCTCGAAGCACTTCCGTTTGCCAGCAGCATTGCGTCAAGAGACATGACGGACGGACATATCTACAGAAACAGGCTGTTAGTTTAGTGGCTTGCTCTGTCGTATTGGACGTGAATAATTGTCAGATTTAATATTTACTGTACAAAAGATGAATTATTTGCTTAATTATATGAAGACATTTGAGTTACATTAGGGCGTTTCGCTTCTTATATTCATTTAATGAATCTGTCTATATTATACTTTTATATTGAAACAGTCAGATCTCTTTGAAATAATAAAATAACTTGTAGAAATAATTTAAAAAAAATGGTATCTGCTCTTATTTTCATACATTATCAAAATAAATGTAATGAAATCAATAATTGCAACGGATATAATGTTTCTATATAAAAACTAGCGGGCCCGACAGACGTTGTCTTGTACACGCGTCTTTAATTTTAAAAATTCAAACTTTAAAAAAGAAATATTAAAAAGTTATCACAATGTCTAACGCATTACATATACATTTATCATAATTCAACCAATCGATATCGTATGAATATGTAAATAAAGATTTTTTGTTTGAATAGATGAATTTGTTTATTTTTTTTAATTTCACTTTTTACGTAGCGAAGCACGTATCGGGTCGCTAGTACTAAAATATTTTTCTTATTTCTATCGCAACGCCAACTGTCAGGGCAGACTATAATTAAAATATAATATTATTTAATATTTGACATTGCCATCGTAACGCAGTCCGTCGGAACCAATGTGAAACATTCCAAAATCACCACCTACTTACACATTGAAAATTAATCAAAAAACCTGTGTATGTGGACCGAATTGTGAATCTAAACAATTCTCAAGTCCCCTTGAAAACACACAAAGAATTTCATAAAAATCGGTCCAGTCGTTTAGGAGAAGTTCAGTGACACACACACGCACACAAGAAATATATATAGAGATATATATATAGGTAGTTATTATTGATTGTGTTTTACAAAGTAAGCGTTTAGATCAGAATCTAATATGACCAGCCTTCTATTCCTATATGTCACTTCTGTTTTCTTCTCTCTTCTTTACCCCTTTTTAAATTTTGCTTTGTCATTAGGATATATATCTACAGATAAAGTTTTATTGCCGAAGGCCATTTTTAACCCCAGACTCAAAAAGAGGTTTTATAAGTTTGACGTGTCGATCTGTGTATCTGTGTATCCGTGTGTCTGTATGTGGCATTCTCGCATCCAAACGCGAGGATAGATTTGAATGCAGTTTTTTTAATCAAAAGTTTGGTTTGTCGAGATGGTTGTTAGCTATGTTTGGTCGAAATAGAAACAGTCGTCTCGAAAATATTGAGGTTTTATTGGTGCGGGTAAAAGGTTTTTATCAATACTAAAAGAAATACTTAAACAAGTAAAAAATTGTGTGTCCGTATGTTCATTTAGTACAATAATGAAACCAGTAGCATAACTTTAAAAAGCAGAAAAACAATCTTAATTCAATAAGTACATAATTATACTATTTTTAAAATTTTTATGCAATTAATTTCAGAAGTTGTGAATACTTACAGCATTTTTAGAAACCTTCTCTGGGGCCCTGATATATACCCCGTAGATCGACCTAAATATGTAGTATTTTGTGACTTTTTAGATATACATCCCCTGAAATAAATTTTATTTTATGTTATTTATCATTTTCAATAGTTATATTATTTTTAAATATTCAAAACGATCATTTCTTTTATCTTAATGTCAATGTATATAGGTAGTTTTGTGAAATAACATCATGCAATCCAAGTTTGTTATAATTATAAATATCTAGAAACATATGATTACCTTTTTTTTTTTTTTTTTTTTTTTTTTTTTTTTTTTTTTTTTTAACGTCAGGAATCCTCATGGATACACACCTCCATCAAGGGGATGATGGAGGTGGTTATGTGAGACTCCTACTCACTAAACCTGACGGTTGCCGCCGCCGTCATAATGGGACACCACGGGATCGCTTTCGCACTCACCGCGATGCCCCGACGTGATCCACGGAGAGGGCACCCCGCAACGAGGAGCACCCATCCCTTTTTCGCAGGCTTGATAGATCGTGGAGGGATCCCCTTCCCCCCACCCAAGCCTGCTGCCTCTGAAGGGGGCCGAGACCCCCTTCTAGCTGGACTCAGTCTCAGAATCGAGCCAGTTGGACAGACCGACTCGACCATTGACCGTGTCCAGCTCCGCCGCCGGTTATCTCCCCGAGAGGAGACCACCGGTCAGACCCCCTGGAAGAGCACACTCCCATAAGACCCAGTGATGCGCAGACAGCCTCACTGCAACACACTGGAGTCGAACGTGAGTCCGCTCACGTAGGGGGCCCAACGTCGAACCCGACAGGCCTTTACCGCCGGCCACGGTGATCAGCCGAGACCAGCAAGAAAAAGGCATAAGTCGGGAACCCACCACGCCCAGACCAACCATCACCAAGCGCAACCGTGGCGTTGCGCTCGGCAACGATTAATCCAGGCAACGTCTCGGACCGTCTCCCCACCAAGCACCCTCTCTAAAGTGCTTGGTGGAAAGAGGTCCAGACCCTAATCGCGGACCCCCCCACACAGCCGCGGAACCACTCCACAGTCCACTCTGCTATCAGAGAAGTACCAGGAGTAATTCCGCAGCCGACCCCGGCAAAGAGGGCCTGCGCCCTCCCACCCTCAACGCCCAGGCCAACTTTCCAACGTGATCAAACGATGGAAAGAGGCCCGAGCCCCCCCGCAGACAGACCACCCCGAAAGGCAGCCTGCCCGCCAGCCAGCCATGAACCGGGCACAAACCCCCATGGCCGACCCCCACCGCGCCGAGTATTAGCCAACGGCTAATGCAAACCCGAAGGATCACATTAACCGTTGTTGCCCAGGGAGCACCGGCCCGTACCGCTTCCGATGCCACCGGACGAATCCGAGCAACAAGGGAAACAGACGGGCACACGAGGAGGTTCCCGGCGACGGCCCCCCTAACATATGATTACCTATGTTAAGCTTGCTAAATTAAAAAGATGAAGAAAATTGAAAAATAAACCGATAAAAGATAGGAATTCAAACCCGTGCTTTGTGGCAAATAATCTCGTAGCTCTACCAATTGAGCAATTCAGTTTGTTTTCATCCTATAGTTATAAAAAATATATAAATGTTGTTAAGGTCATAGATATTATTTTCATTCGCCTATATACTTTTTACTAGTATTGTGTTACATATATAATATTGTATAGTTTTTAGTTGTGTATATTGTGTATGATTTAAATATTATTTTTTTACACAACAAATGTACCACCAAATGGACGTAACGTACAAGATAACTCGTGTATATGAGGCGCTTAACATTCTATGCACTGTTCTCATTTTGAGATTCGCTCATTATAAAATTGTTTCGTATTTGAGATAGACAACATGGCACTCCCAATTTAATTAATTAGTTACTCTCGCTCTCTTGCCAGTGGTAATTCATAGAGGTTGCGGTGAAAGCTTTATCAGTTTTAATTGTTGAGTCTATGTTTCGGATCAAATTAATTTAAGAAATAGTTATTATTTTAAGCGTGTAAAATATATATGTTAAAAATTGTAAAACTATGACTACGAGTTTCTAAATATATATAGATGGTTAAAATCTGTATGGAATTTATCTAAAAAAAAACAATTTTGTTAACTTTTATCATGTGTGAAACAAATCTTTTTGCTATTCGTTTTGACAAGACTAGTAATACTAACTGATAATCAGCCATTGACCACAGCCTATGGAACCTCAGGCAAATAAAAAATATGTGATACCTATTTTGTACGTGTTAATACCCGTTTTCTAAATAATTATATGATTAGTATTAGGTTATTTAGATTTTTCTATGGACTGACGGGCTAGTACATAATATATACTAACTTTCACAAACATTACAGACAGGAACTAAATGAAATTCAATATTGTGTTCATTTGACCTTCACGCACGTACATAGCTGAAACTAGTATTTTTTTTTATTGTAAATCGTCAAAATATCCAATGACAAATACTTAACTTAAAAGGATTAGAACGTTAAAATGACAAGCAACGTTAGTCACTAATAATAATTCGCATCGTATCATCGCACTTTCTTTGTCAATTAAAAACCGCATACAAAAGTAACCCTACGTTTACTATCAAATAATTCACGGAAATGTGCTCGCTTTCTTTCAAAAGACTGTACTTCAGGGTTGATTACGTCACTGCAGATGCAAAATTGGTCCTTGCTCTCTTGAACTGTGACCTCATGCGAATAGTTACGTAACATTTTTCGTAAAAGTACTAAAATTATGTTTGAGTTGGGTATTTGTGAATATGTACTTTTATAGCATCTTAAGTTGATTTTTTCAAATATTATTTTTATAAGGATTTTAAGAAACAGTAATTTAAAATACAGGAATGATTCTTTCAAAACTTAACTCCACACATTAATGGAACGTATTTATTAAAAAATCGTAACTATTGCTATGTAGCACGAATACTTGTTTTTCTACCAACATTTGAGTGGCGGATCAAATAGAAATTGTTTAACAAATATTAATACCATCTTATCTTCAATAATGTAGAATGTACATCAATAATGTAACATAACATATAATAATAAACAATGTAGAATGGAAATGTGTTTTTCAGCCTCACCATCACCCAACCAAAATTTTAATAATATATATTGTTAGGAGTCGAAGGTATTTTTAAGAAATTGGTGGGATCCATTACTATAAATTGTCAAAACAAGTGTCAAATTTATAACTTACTGTATCATAGTCATTTGAGAGCGAAAGTTCTTTAAGTGTGGATAGTGATTGTCGATATGATCTTTGAGTACCTAGTTTGAGTACTTTATCGTGCCTTTAATTACTTCGTTAGATTTGTCGTTTTGTGTCAGTTTCATTACTAAATTAATTTTTAACGTTGTAACCTTAGAATTGGATTGCGTGTTATTAAATTATGTGAAATATATTAAAGTTATAATTATTTTGAATACTTATTTTTTTATTGAATTTCTACATAAATCCTAAATAAATATTATTAAAATCCTCACCCCTTAGTTGTTAATCATGGATAAAAGAGGCTTATAAATTGCACAGATTTTGGTGACGCTCTCAGATTATAATAAAGGTAAAAAATAAAAAAATGTTTTCGGTTCATTGAGACCATGCTAGTAATTATATGTACATCTTCGTGCATGCATGTCGGGTTAAATCTGTCATTCATGTGTTTATTAATTGCTTAATTTTTATTTTAATCATCAATTTCTTTCAATAATGTACAACGTGTGAGCTACCATTTTTTAAAATATATTTTTTTAATAATCATACTACTTAACAATGTCAGTAATGTACAAAGTATAGGGTACTATTTTATTAATATTTTTTTTAATAATCATAGTATTCAACAATGTCATTATTAAAATATCATAATTATAAGAAAGGAAATCTAGTAATGTTTTAAAAAAATATAAAGTCAGCATTGCTGCTGTTACTGTCCTACTCCTGCCGGTGGTTTATTATTTCGTCTCGAATAAAACATCACCATTAATTATAGCTTCGTTTATTAAACGGGCAGCGGTACAACGTTTCAGATAAATTCGTACTGTTCGACTTCTCGAGCAACAATTATATGGAGTTCCCAATATTACTTCATTATATTCCCTAGATCATCTCCCGCCATAACACGATTGTTATCTCCCGCCATAACATGGAATTGTCCTAGCATTACAATTGAGGTCTCAATTATAAATAGTATCTTACTATTTCAGTTAATCCAAGTTTCAGTTTAAACATTTTTAATTATAATTTAGTTTTATTTCAACAATAATTTAAAGTAACACTGAAACGATTTCATTAATCAAACGATCTCATAGTAAAAAAAAGTCAATACAATTACTTATTTTAATAATTACATAATAAACTTAAAAGTAAAACTATTATCTTAAGTAACAATAACCATTTTAATAATACAATACATAAATAGATTATCTTTTGAATGATTTTCGTCTAAATATAACATAGTTATAAAAATATATTTTCTTGATTTTATTCACAACAACCTCTTAATAGCTAAGCGTATTTAAATTGATCGGATTTTAAATATGACATCAAATAAAAAAGCACATGACAGAACTTGTTTTCTGTGAGAACATCACCTGAAGCGTAGTTTATAATGAGTCTCATGTTTTTTAGCAAATGTAAAAAGCCTGAATCACACTCTACTTGACATGTAAGCTTTAAAATGGCTACATCTGAATGAAACCAAAAAATACCTTAAATGAATACCGTCAAGGTTACATAAGCTTTTCAAACTGTAGTTGCAATCTCCAAACATGTTTAAGACAAGTATACACTCTGCTACTCTGAGTGACGTTTACATTTCGTCTTGAGCTGTTCCGCGTGAACACATTAATGGTCTTTTTGTATAATAGTTTTACTACTACTAGTTTTTAATATTTAGCTCTTTATTTAAATTCCTATTATTTTAGTGGCAACAAGAAAACGAAGACATTGTATTCATAGTAAAGATGTATCAACACCAATGAATTTTCGTTCACACATTCTTACATACTTACCTACTTAAATATTTTTTATGATGCAATAAATATATACAAGAATATATAGACAGAATAGCATACAAGATAACAATATTTTATGATATACGTCTTAGATGTTATAATTAGAGAAAAGCTGTAAATAGAACTATCTTTTTAGGCGTAGTTTCGAATAGCAGCTGAAAAATAAAACATCTCTTTGTTTGCCTCGCTTTGTAATATTTTTTTTCACTAACTATTTATAAAGAAAATATGTGTGTGTGTGTGTGTGTACTTTTATTTATGGAAATTCTAATAAAAGTGTTCTTATTAAGGGTATATCCGTAAAAGCAGATGCACAGAAATATTCTTTTAAATAGTATTTTTAATATTTAAATGGGCCACTTTCCCATGCGTTATTCTATCCATAGGGCTCTTGTTAATATCTTTAAGAACCTTTCTACCTTTTTTAAAACAAAGTATTCTTGGTTCTTAACTTCGGCTAGGACAAAGACTTCTTTGTTACTTTGAAAATTAATAAGAAACATAATAGCGGCCTGACTACTGCACAATATGTATAATTGCAGGTATGTAAGTATTATACTTTTAAAATTATTTTTTTTATTATCTATAATATAAAACTTACACATTAATATTATCCTCAAAATACAAAATTATGTATTTATGATCTAGCTGATTAGGTAAGTACCACCTTATTAGATAAAAACTTCATGCTAAAGATATTGCGTGAGGTGAATGAAAGAGGAGGTAATTCACCCATCCTTCCGTATCCAACTCCTGGTATCCCACTCGTCTTTACTTCCCCTACCTTGTTAATAGTGCTTATATAAGCCAACTTTTGTCGATTATCGACTTTGTTTATTGACTAAACCAATCGCTTCTTAAAGGCTGGGCTAAACTGGTCGGCTGGCGCTAGTCTAGACCTACTAAATGCGACACAGAATGTTTTTAAACAAGCCATCCTATAAGGTAAGCTAGTACAATTTACTAATGTACTTATATTTTTAGCTGTTTTACATTACATTCATTAAAATATGGTAATTAAAAAAAAACATGGCAATTTGTTAACATTTATGTAAATCTGGAGGCTCTGAAATTTTAAATAATTAAGTGAAGTATTATGAAACACATCAATAGTAATGTTATCAACTCTTTTCACATCAATAAATATATACACTGATAGGTAACTATTGTATATAAAAAATATATCCTTACAAAAAAAGACTTTCTGAATTTCTAAGGGTAAAGTTAAATAATCTTAAAGTGAAATGGATTTTACAAAACGCACTTATCTACCAAAAGTCAGCTCTAATGGTCATTTCAACTTTTTATTTACTTTTCCTTGATTTATGTAAGATATCATTAAAATTATGCTACCTTGGATATCTTTATTCCTTGGATAACTTTATTTCTCCTAGACTATATTTTGTGTATTTAATACACGGAAAAAAACGAATATATCTTTTTGTATATTTTAATAAATAGTTATGAAAATGACATACTATAAGTTTCTTTGAAGATTCCGTCTTTTAAACCAATTCTCAAAAATAAGCTATTAAAAATTCTACGCCATTTTTACGCCATAAAAGTAAAAGATTCTTACAAGTTATGATGATAAGAAAGATTAATTAAACTTTATTTTATGAATGTTTTGTTTTTTCAATGCTAATTATTCAAAAAAAAATTAAAAGTCATTAATTTGAAACGTCATAAGGTCAGTTTTCCAGTGTACCATTAAAAAATATGAAGTATCTTCTGTTAAATTGAGAGAGTTCTTAAATTCTTGTTTTATTGTTTTCCTCAACCCATCGTTCAACGTTTTTAATCCAGTTTTAGCCTCAGTATACCAGCCGCAATCTAAAAAAAATAAACGGTTCCTACTTTAAAATAGAAATACTTCCAAAGAAATGTAATAAAAATCATCTAATTAAATAACATACCGTCTTTAGCATTTACGTATAAGGAATTTAAAAAATATACTTATCATTTAGATCTGAAGTTCGTATTTTATCTCTAAGTTTCGAGTTAATTTGTAAATACATTACCCATCCAAAAAAAAAAATCGGTCTGTGCACTATAATCATAAATCACAATATCAATACCTTTAAAATATGTTAAACTATTTACACTAAAAATAAGAATGATAATGCAATGAGTGACAATGGTGCAACTCTTGAATTTCTAATATAATCCGCACAAACAGTCTGTTTCTGCTGATACGCACGTTTGTCACCGTCACGACATGTAAAGCGCTGTCACAGATGATTTGATTAGTATTCTGTAACCACCATATGCAAACTTGTGCGCTAAATACATCGTGTGCAATTCGTTTTACGTGGTAATTATTTTGTAATGATTTAAATTTTAATATAAAGGATTATAAATGTTATGTTTTTGAATTTATTTGGTTTTATTGACTTACCTGATTAAAATAGTAGATATGCTGACATAAATTATTTTTATTTTATTTGCAGAAAAGCCTGATACCTAAAGAGCATTTAAAGAGGATTGGGAAATGTTCGTCTCGAAATACCAACAACATAGAGTAAAAAAAAATCTCATAGAGCTCTGAAGACTCTTAAATATCAATCCTTAAGCGTATTAGAAAGATATCGATAAGCAAATCCATTATGTGATTCCTAAAGTTCATTTATTGAACTGTCATAATGTGACAATTTTGTAAATGAAACTTATCATGGTTATTTCATTAGAAAAAATCAATACTTTATCATGTTCAATATCATGTTCATTTCAATAGGATGTTTCACTTTTACAATGGATTGGATACTCTACTTTTTAATCTATTATACCTACAGGCTACATACAACTTAAACGATTGTATAGTAAATAAACTGAAAAAAAAAATATTTTAAATAATAAATTATTAAAAGTAGTTAGGAAAGACAAGAAAGAAATAAGTTTGTAATGGATTGAATAAATCGAATACCCTCAGTGAATAATTAAATTTTTTTTTTTTTTTCATAATCAAATTTTGGATATTTACAAGTAAAAACATCCAATATTCATTTAGGATATACAAGATTGGACTATAATAAGAATAAAATTAGAACAAAAGAGATCATGTACGAGTTTTATGCGAACATAAATATTAAGCCATGTGGCCTAATATTTAGGAGGTGAAGCCAGCAAGTAAGTGAAGTCACTGGCAGCAACCATTAATATGTTTATATAAAAATTAGAAACATCATTATTTAATGTATTAGACGTATTCATTTTCAATGCGAAAGAAGGACGATATTTTATAAAGAAAAATTGTGTTTGGATGTAACCTGACATGAGTGGAAGGACTATTACTCAAGATGTCATCTCATAGGAGTAAGATAGCCGCAATAAAGCACAAGCTGTAGCGGTTAGCGGTTAATTGTATTTATAAAGATTGAAAATTATGATGATCATTTTAATTTTCTGATATTAAAAAAAATTAACAATAGATAGGTACATGAAATATCCTATGTTAGAATAAAATAATACTATAATTAAAATAAGAAATATATTTTATTGCATATATTTTATTCTTTTGTTAATCTTTATTACACTATTTTGGTTTGCTTATTAACAAATTTAGTATATTGTAGTACAATAGTGAACAAGTTAATAGTCCTAAACAAAATAATCACTTGTGTCATCACAGAAAGCAGTGAATTTGCTGACGAAAGTGTTATCGTGAGAATTACCTTTAAAATAGCAGCATTCTATTTCTTAATGTGCTTTTTATGGGATTATGTGGCAAACGAGCCAACGGTCCACCTGATAGTAGCTTTATTGTTGCCCTTGGGCATATTATGCGAAAACAAAAACCTGCCAAATATAAATAAAATACTTTGGCAAACTCAAGTAACAATGAGATGTAGGAGACTAAGCACCAGAGAAGAAGTGAACTTTAAGATATATTTTAGGCCTGTATGTAACATACCCTTAATTTACACTAAAAATAATATTTTATTATTAGTAGATATATCATTAAGGTAAAAAAATCTAGATAATGATTCAACTATTTTCGGTTAGAAATGCGTTTTTGTACATGCATTAAAAATTTACAGTTGTTTTACCAAAACAACTTTAAATTAAAGTTTCATCAATCAACCTCATGATTATCATATCAATTTATATCAACGTCATGGAATTGAAATAGAACACATTGTAAAACCCTTTATAGTGCAGACAGATATAACGTCGAATCAACATGTGTCAAATCAGACAGGTTATGAACTCACTGCAGCATCAGTGTGAATTGATATCATCTGTCAGAGTAGGTACGACACAGGCACTTGACAAGTTCGGAATATTCAAACGTGCTTCGTATGTTACTAGGAAATACTATATTACTTATATATATATTACTATATACTTATATACATACTATATTTGTTTAATAAAGGAAGAAATTAAAATGCAAATAAGCTATCAAGACAAATAAAGAAATTAAGATATCGAATCGTATAGTCTAAGTCCTCAACTAGTAGCTTCGTAAAAAAGACACCATCGTCCACATACAACGTCCATAACGGTCCTCCGACGTAATGACTTCAATAATTGCATAATAGTATTATTTTTCTTCTATTATTGATGTTTTTTTTGTATTGGTGGTTTTTCAAATTTTTAATAAAATTTTTTATTTAATAATATTATAAATAATGTAAATTTTCTTGCTCGACATCTCAGGATTTTATTAGTGCTGCTAGTTCGGGTTCATCGGACATAAACTTCACTCCACTTAATATAAAACTTAATACTATTTTTACATCTAAAAATAGCTGCTATCTTAATATAATACATATAAATGCGTAGAGTATTCCGGGTTTTGATTTTTATCATCTTTTAGCAAAGTCTCTGTTGATTGTATTCTCGTATCTGAGTCTTGGTTTGAGCCCTCTCTATCTTCTTCAATTTACTCCTTACCGGGTTATAATCTGGTCCGATATGATCGGGACGGCAGGAGGGGTGGTGGAGTTTGTATCTACCTTGATTATAATAAACTTCACTCCACTTAATATAAAACTTAATATTATTTTTACGTCTAAAAATAGCTGCTATCTTAATATAATACATACGAGGGGGGGTCAAACAGTTAGCGGAATGAGGGGAAAAGGCAACTTTTTACTACCTGCACTAGTTGTGACACTCATTAAGAGTATAAATACTAAGTTTCAAAACAATTAGGTCATAATTCACTGAGCTATACGTCAATCAACAAGTCAATTCGGAAGAATTTTTGCAACATGGAGAAAAGCAGCGGCGAGTTGAGTGTTGTCGCGAGTTTTTGGCGCTCTGTGGTGATCAAAAGGATGAAGTTTTGAACCGAATTGTGACTGGCGATGAATCTTGGGTTCATCATTATGAGCCTGAGTCTAAACAAGACTCCATGCAGTGGCACAAAAAGGGCACACCACCCCCGAAGAAATTTAAAGTGTCTCCGTTGGCTGGAAAACTCATGGCTTCTGTTTTCTGGGATTCAGAAGGAATCCTCCTTATTGATTATAAAGAAAAGGGTGTTTTTATAACTGGGAAGTACTACGCTACATTATTAGAACGTCTGCGAGTTGCTGTGAGGGAGAAAAGACGGGGAAAATTGACCCAAGGTGTGCTCCTTTTGCACGACTATGCACCTGTACACAAGGCGCAAGTTGCGATGGCTGCTGTTCAAAGAATGGGCTTCGAAATCTTAGAACATCCTCCCTATAGCCCAGATCTAGCCCCTAGTGATTTTTATTTGTTCCCAAAAATGAAAAAAGAGCTTTGAGGGAAGAAATTTTCCAGTGATGAAGAAGTGAAGAGCGCTATTTCGGCCTATTTTGACGACAAAGAGAAATCATTTTTTTTCGATGGTATTAATAAATTAATTGATAGGTCTAATAAATGTATTAGAGTTAAGGGGGAATACATTGAGAAGGAAAAATAATTTTGTGTTTTATTTCTTACTTTTTACCCTCCATTCCGCGAACTTTTTGACCTGCGTATAAATGCGTAGAGTATTCCGGATTTTGATTTTTATCATCTTTTAGCAACGTCTCTGTTGATTGTATTCTCGTATTTGAGTCTTGGTTTGAGCCCTCTCTATCTTCTTCAATTTACTCCTTACCGGGTTATAATCTGGTCCGACATGATCGAGACGGCAGAAGAGGTGGTGGAGTATGCATCTACCTTCGTTATAATATTTATTTTAATATAATTGTAATGGAGTTCTAAGAAAGTTTTCAGGTAAATTTTATTAACGCTAACAAAACGGTGACATAGTCGACTGAGTCAGCTTACAGTCTTATTTTTTTGAACTCATTTTTCAGTTTCAACGGATTTATTAATGTAGTTAATAGTTTGAATTAACTTTCTGAACAAAAATATTTTTCAGTTCATCTCTTTTAAAATTAGATTTTAACCACTTAATAAACTATTACAGAATTTACTTAATATTTTATTGTAGGGATCTGCATGCAAATTTCATTGCATTTTTTTTCAATATAGGCTATATATTACAAGATACCCGGCATATTCCTCGGTTTTAGAACAGGGTATTTTTAGAAATTATTTTTACAGTTTAGGATTCCTCCAATTTGTCCGTTATAGAAGGCATACGGTTTTCTAATACAAATGTTGGATAAGCATACGACAAAGCCGATAAATTTTCTTTCCTTTAATACAGCAATAACTTTATAAGAATCACTATGTACTGATTTAGTGAGTTTTGTTTTGAAAAGTTTTAGCAAAATTTAAAAATGTTACAGATATTTAGAATAGCGACTTGTGATGATGTGGTGATGATAGAATCGATAATTTATTCTTACAGAACATTAGCATAAAGAGGTCTAAGCATCTATCGCCCCGTGTTCGGATGGAAAATGAATGAAGTATACCTACCGTAAGTAGCTAATATAATAAATTAACTAGTTCTATTTGTACTCTGCGTAGAAGATTAAATGAGTCTAAGAATTAGGTTAATGCATATATCTCAAGTTATAATTATACTACCGCGTGACTAAATTGCTTATAAATAATTTTTAAGTACATTTATAAATGTGTCAGCACATAAAATACAGTTGAGTATTTTAGGGTAGGGTTGTTTGAGGGTAGGATACAATAAGTGTACAAGTGCTAGTGCTTATATTTTATTCTTATTATGTTAATTTAAGTGTTTTTATAATTAGATTCTGGTCATTTATACTAGCAAAAGCCAAATTTATCAGTTTTAATATTAATTTGTGGGAAATGAGTTCATACACTCTATAACACAGTGCTACACATACCTGCCTACCTATTAACTTTCTTTAAGAATATTTAAATATTATATTGAAGCTCTGATTATTTCTATTCACCTCAGTTTGTGATTATGTCGACCATATATTCCATTGCCGAAGCACAGAAATCACTAAGTGCTGATCTCATGGCTCGTATGGCCGATTTTGAAAAACAATTAAGTGGAAAAGTGTCACCTAGTGCTGATTCTGTGTCCCGCTTGAGTGAGGAGTTCAATTGTTTTAAACAATATGTTCATGATATATTACGTCTACTCCAACAGCAAGTTGAAGAGATAATGCAAACGCTAGAAATTTCTGAAACACGACATCGCAGTAAATATTTATTACTGATGGGTGTCCCTGAAAATTCAGGTGAGGATGTCACAAGCAGTGTCAATACAATTTTTTCTGATAAATTAAAAATTAACTTTAAAACTTCTGACTATGTCAAATCATGTACTCGCTTAGGCAAATTCATTGATGACAAGTGCAGACCAATACTGATAAGATTCAATGACCGGAATATGAAGGCAACAGTGTGGAATAAAAAGACTTATCTCAAAGGTTCTTCCTATGTCTTAAGCGAGTACCTTACAAGATATAGACAGACTTTGTTTATTTAAGCCCGCAAACACATTGGAATGAGGAATGTATGGACACACAATGGCACAGTTCTTGTGAAGCTTCCATCAGGCAATCTGAAGAGGATCCACACCCAAAAGGAATTGGATGCCATCCTACTTGAACTCCCTGCTACAGGTTTTGAACCAGCTAAATCACCTTTAAGTATTCCCATGCCTGCATCAAAATCTGAAGTTGGCCGTACTAAGAGAGTAATAAGTAAAAAGAAGTAATTGTTTTCTTAGTTTTGATGGTTATTGTGTGTTGGTTTATTGCTTATGCTTTATTTTGAATGTTTTTATTGCTTCTCTTGTTCCTCGTAATTTAGATGTAGATGATGTTAGAAGTCATGTTATGTAGACTTATATATTTTTTTCGCTTTTGATTATCATATCTAATTAACTAATAATTAATAATCATGAATCACTTCATTCTTCACAGCAATCAGTTGTAATTCTGTAGATAGCTTAGCTGCTTTTAGTTTATAATAACAATCCTGTCTTGTATGCTCTTGACACTTTCACATCAATAAACGATGAGTAAACGTTGAGTAATAGCAAGTATATTAAGTGGCTTTTAATATTAACTGGTATTAATTAAAATTTTTCCAACTTATATTACTTATAACATTTGTTAGTAAATAGTAGTTGACAATTGCTTTTGTTGCATCTGACAACAAAAGATCTGTCAATGCCATCAGCGGTATTGCCATATACAATATATTTTAATACTTTTATAAAATTAAAAGTATATAATGTATATTGATTTGACGTTTAAACAAGATAAATTGCCACATTAATGAATTACGATGTCTTGAGCTTATTGATTGATTGTTTTTATTATTATTATTATTATTATTATTTTCAATGTTATGCTTTGCTTCTTTTATTTTATTTTTTTTATTAATATTTTGTAGTGTTAATTTATTTATACAGTGTACTTTAATATTAATATTGTCATTTTGTAGGCCATATTCTATTCTATTAGTTTTGTTTTTATGAAACTTTTTATAAAATGCCACAATCCTAATTACTTTTAATTATGGCAGGTTGTGTAGATTATTATTATTTTAATTTCTTTTTTTTATTTAATCGCTTATATACATATATATATATTGATATTAGTTTATTTATACAAATAATATAGAATTATATTTTTAATTACACCTTTGCAATGTCTGATAGCGAGTCTTACTACTCTGCTTGTGACTCTGATTCGTATCTCTCACTTGATTCCACAAATACTTCCACCCTCTGTTTAAGTGATGAACTCTCTGCTAATTTATCACTACACCGGAACTCTTTTAATTGTTGTCACCTTAATGCACAAAGTATTCCTCAACATTACCCTGACCTAATTAATACTTTTCGTGACAGTAAATTACATGCAATTCTGATTTCTGAAAGTTGGCTCAAACCTAACTTATGCTCCACCGCTTTCTCTTTACCTGGTTTTGTATTAATCCGATGTGACCGTATTGGTAAACGAGGAGGCGGAGTGGCGATATACCTACGAAATGAAATTCCCTACAAAATCTTAAACATTTCACAGTCTCCTTATTCTGCTTCTGCCGAATTTCTTTTCCTTCAAATTTGCATGAAAGGAGTTAAGGCTGTTCTTGGTGTCGTATACTGTCCTCCCTCCACTGACTATTTTTCCGATTTAGAAACTGCTCTTGAAAGCATTACTTCAGAGTACATGCATCAGATAGTTATGGGTGATTTTAACACTAACCTTCTTTTAGATTCTCCTTCTTCTCAAAAATTAAAGTCCATTCTTGGTTCTGTCAGTTTGAACATTCTACCTCTGAATCCTACTCACCTAAACCTTAACGTCCCTGACACTTGGATTGACCTAATTCTCACCGCGTCTCCCGAGAAGGTAATAAACCATGGTCAGTTACTTGCTCCTATTTTTTCTAGACACGACCTGTTATTTCTCTCTTACAACCTTAAGCCTCCTAAACTTAAACCTTTGATTCTGCACTTACGGAGTTTTTCAAAAATAAATATGATTAGCATTTTAAACGACGCCAATAATATAGATTGGAGTGCGATTTGGAGCGTGACGAACATAGACGATAAAGTTTCACTTTTAAACGAAAATATCATTAGTCTCTTTGATAAACATTCGCCAGTTAAAACGGTCAAGATGAAACATCCACCTGCCCCATGGATTACTAATGATGTGAGGGCAGCTATGCGTAGACGAGATCGAGCTTTCCGAAAATTTAAACGAGATCGTAGCGTGGGTAACTGGGAGCGTTACAAAGCAGTTAGAAATCGGTGTAATCAGATGGTAAGGGCTGCCAAACGGCTACATATTCATAATAAACTATTAAACTCTTCTTCGGCAGTAACATGGAAGTTTCTTGAAACTTTAGGTGCAGTACCATCTAAATGTGGCGCTCATCTAACCTCATTCTCCTCTAATGAATTGAACAATCACTTTTCTAAAGTTTCTACTCTCAGTAACGTTATCAAATTTAAAACAATTTCATATATATCTTCCTTGCCAAAACTTGTCAATGTCCCATTTATTTTTACTTTAGTCTCTGAGGAAGAAATTAAAAGAGTTCTGCTATCTATTAAATCAAATGCTGTACTTAGGTGACGACGACGTTAGCCGGTTCATGATTGTCACAGTACTTGATGTTATCCTGCCTGCCTTAACTCATATCATCAATACGTCCTTATCTAATTATTATTTTCCTAAACTTTGGCGGAACGCTCGAGTTCTTCCTTTACCTAAAGTTCCTAGTCCTACCACTTGTAATGAATTCCGTCCCATATCCATATTGCCATACCTATCTAAAGTCCTTGAAGCAATTGTTCACAAACAATTTTCTAGCTACATATTAAAGAACAATCTTCTAAGTAGCTATCAGTCTGGCTTTCGTCCGGGTCACAGTACTGCCACAGCTCTACTCAAAGTCACGGAAGATGTTCGAGAGGCGATGGACAGTGGTCAATTAACTTTATTAGTTCTAATCGATTTTTCTAACGCTTTTAATTCAGTTAATCACGACTTACTGCTTGCGCTTTTAGGACATCTTAATGTTTCTTCCAAGGAGCTAAACTGGTTCTCTTCCTACCTTCGCCAACAGGCCGTCTGCATTGACAAAACTTTGTCTATGTGGTGCAGCTTGGTATCTGGTGTCCCTCAAGGTGGTATTCTCTCCCCTCTTCTTTTTTCTTTATTTATAAATTTAATTACTCTTAATCTTTCTTCCCCTTACCATCTGTATGCCGCCGATCTACAAATATATGCTCATGCCAGACCTAATGAAATTAATTCCGCCATTGATAGAGTTAATGACGATCTAATTCAGATCCACGACTGGTGTATTAATTTTGGAATTGATGTCAACCCACAAAAATGCCAAGCCATTATTATCGGCAGCTTGCATGGTTTACACAAAATTGAAACATGTACCCTGTCGCCAGTAATATACAATGGCGTTAACATACCTCTCACGTCGTCAGTAAGAAATCTAGGTCTTCGTATGGACAACACTCTCAGCTTTAATGTCTATATAATTGAGTTAAGTCAAAGAGTCACATACTCGTTGCGGTCGCTTTATCGTCACAAAAACTTTCTTCCCATTAGGACCAAAACTCTGTTAGTGCAATCTCTTATTCTTCCTCTTATAGGCTATGCTGATGTGTGCTACTCTAATATCTCTGAAGCCAATCTAAACAAATTGGATCGCCTAGTCAATAGTTGCATTCGCTTCATTTTTAATTTACGCAAATTCGATCACATTTCAGAATATCGTCTTAAGCTTAAATGGCTTCCTATCCGTAAAAGAAGAATGTTAAGAACTCTGTGTCAGTTATTTTCCATTTTAAATAATCCATGTTCTCCTCAGTATTTAAAGTCCAAGTTTCAACTTTTGCGGTCGACTCACGACTTTCATCTCCGTTCTTCAACTAACCTAAGTTTATTTATCCCTTCTCACCATTCTGGTTTTATGTCTAATTCCTTCACAGTACACGCCATAAAACTGTGGAATAGCCTCCCCGATGCACTTCGTCGTGCTCCCAATAGGCAAGTATTTAAGAATCGGATCAGAGAATATCTTCATGAAACATCATGATATTTATTTATTTCGTTCTATCCTGTTATTACATAATATATTTGTCTGTATCTACAATTATTGCTCAAGGTGTCTTATTAATTATTATATGTACTTAGTTTATTTTATTGTTTAGTGTGTATATATGTATATATTTATTGTTAATTTATGTAGGTTTATATTATTGTTAGGTATGTATGCATTTCCTAAATATAATATTTATGGTTATAGCATTATTGATATGCTTAGTTTAATGTCTTTTTTCCATTTTAATAATTTGTTTATTGTTACCCTCATTGTTTATTTTTTCTGTTTGCCGTTTTGGTTGACTGGTATAGAATGCTTTAGCATTAAGTCCGCCAATTGTACTTTATCTTGTGCAGTGAAGTATTAAATAAATAAATAAATAAATAAATAAAATACTTATGAATAAAAAGTATTCTATATTTTATCATCAATATAGGCCATATTATGGAGTTTATAAGAGAATTGAACATGATTTTGTTATTTGATAATTATTTTGACTTACAAGAAAAGACTAATATTTTATTTTGTCAATCCACGTTAGTCAACGACACAGATTATTCGTAAGACATCTGTGACTGCACAAAGATTTAAAATAAAGAACCACAACTTTATAGTTAATAAATTATTGTTTATTCGTTAACAATAAATCAAAATAGAGTTGTTAATTTTATCAATCCTACAAATGTAACTGAATTTGTTTTGTGAATAATGTTCAATATTGGTATAAATGATATACAGGGTTATTTGTAATTAGTTGACCACCTCTTGCAGG
The DNA here is from genome assembly GCA_959347405.1 of Napeogenes sylphis. NCBI lineage: Eukaryota > Metazoa > Arthropoda > Insecta > Lepidoptera > Nymphalidae > Napeogenes > Napeogenes sylphis. Next base: position 43,350,578 of record OY365776.1, on the reverse strand, counting down.
CAGCCTCTCAACATCAATCCGAACAACATGTGTTCTACGACTTTTCAGAAATCTTGATAAATAACTCAGAACAAAGGAAACAAAAAAAAATTGCTTTCTCGGTTATTTATTACTCTGTATTTTGTAAGAAATGTAAAGTACAGGTCGCGGCAGTTTAGCTCTGCACGAAATTTGTAAGGTACCACGCACGTAATACTATTATAACTTATTATTTTTTTTTGTTTTATTTCAAACACTATGTAATAATTACCCAATCGTCGTATTGTGTATTAAAATTTTAAACTTATGATGTATAAAATTGTTAACAATTAATCAAGTTAGAATCAGATTATTTACAATAATACAATGTGTTATTTACAAAAGGATTCCATATTTACAAATTACCTCTTAAATTTATATCTCGTCGATACCGGTGCAAAATAGTCCCCTTTATATCCAACACAAAGACCACACCTAAAAATCAACTGTTCACCGACTCGTCTTACCACACTTAGCCAGCACTTGCACTATCTTGGTGTACTCGATATTTGTGTTACGGCATCACAGTACTGTTTTCACTAATCGAATTCGGTTACCGAGGAACTGGAGCCAGCGGGTTGCGCGGCACACGTTTATCTAATTGACCGTGACAAACGACTGGATCAAGGTCAAACGTGCATCGCCGCCGCTGCATCACCCCGCCACCCGCCACCCCGCGCCCCGCTGCACGTGTCCTTGGCACGTATTTTGCCTACGCAAGGTGCGTGGCCTCTCTTTGCTCAAGGTTTCGAGGTTGTTAAATACACGTTCAGAGGCAGTAAATAAATTTTGTATGGGAAAAACTAAATTTTTAAAACTAATAATTTTAAAAATTCGTAGAACAAATGTTGTTGGGATTGATCTAGAGAGGCTGCCTGCAAGAGGTGGTCAACTAATTACAAATAACCCTGTATATTCAGATGTATTTTTTGAATATTTAAACAACTCAAGGAACTCATCATTTTTATAATTCTATAAAATAAGAAGCAGAAACAGTCACTAGCTATTATTGATGAAAAATATATTTTTAAAATAATTAATTTTGTCACAAAGGTTTGACATAATGTAATGATACTACTACCTTTACGTAAAGCGGTTAGAAAGGAGACTTGCAGCTACGCTGGCATACCTATCAACGGATTTAAAACTGTCGATCACTCCTTTGACGTTCCAACTCGTACGAAAATTATGGTATAACTTTAATTGTGACGTTTTAAGAGTTCTCAATTTATTGTAATTTGTTAAATCTACTAACAGCACGCCGCATTGTAAAATATGCTACGTATAGTATACCTAATGTTCAAATATGTTTATGTAATATAATATCGACATTCACTCGGTACGGCTCTTTGATAGTATGAATAAAAATCTGGCAAAATGTTTCTTTAACCTGGAGTCCGATCACGCTTCTATAATATAAACTCCTGAAATCATTCTCATACAAGCTTTATGTGGATCGGCATTTTTGGTACAATTTCGCTAGAGGAATGTTTCCCTTCAAGATCGATTGACGCCTCGAAAAGTATAAAAATAATTGAATCGCGAAAATGTTGGATGTTTGAGGTGATTATGCAATTTTGATTGCAAGCAATTTTAGTTTCTATTACACCTTTCACTGTATTAAAGTAAAAATTAAAATGCCACTGTGTATTAATATTTTTAAAAGATTATACTTACAAATTATACATTATATATTCTTACATTTATATAATAAATAATAAAGGACGATTTTGTAACAATTGTCACAATTTAATGGAAATTGTAAAAATAAATATAAATCGTATTAAAATGTTTAGCTACAATGCAAATGGAATTTTAATATAATAACTTTTTTTATTTATAGCGTTGGTTAATTATTACATTTATTTCTTTTTTGTTTGAAATTAATTTCTTATTTTCCGAACTCAATAATTTTCAAATATTTTAAGATTTACAAATAAATATAAAATAAAATAAATATATAAAATAAATATAAAAAAATATATATTCAAATTTATGTAAAATATTTTTTTTTTTATAATTATATCTTAAAACTAATTTCTATTTTTAACAATTTAGTCAGAGCTCCAAAGCAATATTTTGTTATCTTGAAAAATAAATACACTATAAGAAAAAGGTCCACATCCAATATAAATGATTATGAATAGCGCCTTCTGGACGTCAAATACACCCGCTGCTATTTATTATTTATATATGAAAGAAATATGCTTTATTAATTATCAGGGAACGGAATGTGTGATGAAATACATAATAAAGATGTGTATCAGTATTTATGTACTTTTTATACATTAATTAATATTTCTACTCTCTTCAATACCATGGTAGTTTATTTTAGAAAATAGATAATATTGGCGTAATTATATAAGACTAAAGTTATTGATATTCTTAGAGCGATACGGAAAGATGCGTTTTAGTTAGAAATGTTCTCCACGTACTGCTGTGCTCGGGAGTCCATTTCCACAAATATTGGAACATTCCTCTTGAGATTGCTATATGATAGAATTATATGTTTAAATTACTATGACGAGGCTCGATATATGAAAACTAGATTTTTCAAAGTATTCTATACACATTGAATATTGAAACTTCAAACCACCAATTTTTTTATGGTTCAAATCTTTTTTAGTCCGATGGCTGTAAAATCTATATTGTCTGACCTACTCTTTCGAAACAACGGTAACGCCTTTTTATATTATTCAATAGAATGAACTCAGTTTTTCTATTGAATTTATATTGAAAGGTTTGCAATATACAGTTATATATTTATTATAAAAAATCACATACCTACTATCTACGATATAACAAAAAAAAGCAACATTACAATCAGATCTTCTTTAAATTTGACGTTAATTTCATGAATGTGTATTTTACACAAATATTTTGTTCTGAGGTTAAAAATAAAACATTAATCTCTGAAGTTTACTTGATGATTGATTATACCTTTTGATGGACCAAAATAACTTATATAGGCAATATAATAAATCTGTATAATATATACAAAAATCACAAATTCTTAAATCGATTTGTTAACAAAATTGATTTACCTACCCGCGGGTTGTTCCGCGAGCAACTGCTGTACAGATCTTTAGTGGACTGTATATTTATTTGCTTTGGTAAATTTTAAGTATATTTATAAAAAAATATAATAAATTTTAACACAAATAATGTATATCTAACTGTTTGTAGGACTATAACTTAGAAAAGGGATTTTGCTGTCAATTAATAAATTGTTTTAGATGTTATAATTTAAAGAATGTTAACGAATTCTTATTGAAGTAAAGTTTTAATTAGGTTAATCTAAATGTAATGTTATGTTATAACAGGGCCGGGCCTCAAGCGTGACGTCATCTATCCTATTATTTTTTTAAAACAATCATATTATAATAATATAAGTAATTTCTTAACAAATTCAATTTCACAAATACCGCAAATTCTTGTAAAATGTAAATGACTGTTTCAATAACATATATACTAATAAAATATATTTATAAATAAGTGTGTCTAAATTAAGTTACGCTAAGGTTCAGTAGAACTTTCCTTTAAAATAATGACAACATTTATAACTCTTGTTTGACTTGATTTAGACAAATATTTTTATATTCTATTTTAATTATATTTATTTATCAACTTGCCTAATAGTTAGTTAAGGTGAAGCTGAGTTTGTTCGTTTAAATTTTTTACGTTTTTTTGTAATAATAATAATAATAATCAAAATAATAATATAGTCATAAACGATCCGAGAGCACCTTCTATACATTTTTAAAACGATTTTGTAAGTTTCTTCCACAAAATTATGATATATGTCGCGAACTTAATTTATTTTCTGGGTTTTATTCGCCTCTGAGCAAGTGTTCCTTAGTTATTAATAATACCCTTTATTGTACACCTAAATCAACAATTACAAAAAAAACATAGAAAATAAATGGTACAAATTTTACGGTCTTATCGCTAAAGTGCGATCTCTTCAAGGCTACCAATTAGATGGAGAATAAAGCATAAAGGAGATGTAGTGTGGGCTTTGTTCACACAATAACAAAAACGATCCACAAGGAAAAAAAGCTATACAGAGAATACATACACCTACTTACATACATATTATTATACATATATACATACCTATGTTTACAAATAAATATATATGTTATGTTATATGTTAAATAACTTTAAAAAGTAAGTTCCAAGACAGCTTTTAAATGACTCGCATGGCTTTCAATATTATGAGGATGATCATTCCAAAGTCTTATGGTATGCACGGTGAAGGAGTCCGATTAAAAAGAGGATGATTGAGAAGGGACTTTAAGGATAAGGTTTTGTTTCTAACAAAGTGAACGGTTATGAGAGTTACTTAAAAATTCAAACCGTACCTCTAGCGGGGACAACTTTAGAGGTCGAATTTATTCTATGTAACTGTTTTGTAATTTATTTTGGCCATGACGAACAAAATAAGCCTTAGATTTTGTGATTCAAACAGGAATTATCATGTTAAAACAGATACAATATCATCTCGATATTATTAAACAGGTTCTGTCTCGTATCATTTATTTCGTGTTCTGTAGTAATTACAAGTGTCTGAGCTAAACTGGGGCACTTCATTTAAGGTAAGACCCTGAAAACCCTTAACCTTACTAAAATATCGTGTATATTACAACAATATAGTATGAATAACAATTTGATTAATTTACTTTTATTTTGTAATTTATGGTCATATTTAATGTTGAATTTTAAGAAAGGAAATCTGTGGTTGAATACTAATTTGAGGGGTCTACATGAATATTCATTTAATTTGTTTTTGTTCCGGAGATTATTCAATTATTATCATTGGTGAAAAGATAATCTATAACATTATCATTATTTGAAGTGAAAGACTGGGATTCTTATTATGTAACATTCATTAGGTCTAAATGTTAGTATAAATAAAATTTAGATTCCATGGAAATTCTACATTTATTTAAGAGTAGATTTTACTAATAACTTAGATGTCATAAATGTTATTAGGGCATCAGCATTTTAACAAAGCTTGAAAAAGTAAGCCGGCACTGTCCAATTACGGAAAAAGTACGAAGCTTAATTGAACCCACCAAGTTGAATGGTTATATGTCATAAGTACATTATATATTTTTCCTTAAAACTTACAAAAACATTCCACAAATGTGTTTATGTGTGTGTACGTTTAAAGGAATTTTAAGTCTACTTGTACTGAAATAACATATTTGTTAACCTATAAACAATTCGAATTTTGTCAGAAGTTTCGTATTGTACTACCGGCCGCCGATCAACAACTAAGGATTCCTAAGGATGGTGAAAAAATCACATTTGCTTGCCTAATGAATACAAATTGCAAAAACCTAGCAATTAACCGAAACCAATAAAAATAATTCAGAAACGAAAAGCTTATAGGTACTAGGTACTACTTATTGTAATTTGAGCCTATCAAAAGAATAGTAAGCTTTTATAATAGTATCTACAAAAAATAAATATAGTTTCATTTCACGATTATTTTAAAGTTTGTAAGAAAACATTTTTTTTATTTACTTAGTTGCTGGATGAATTAACCTTTTAATTAAATTTGGATATTGATATTATTGTTATTAAAGCAATTTTATCTTTTTTGTTTTTAATTTTTTAATTTTAATAACGTATGATGATTCAACCTTTAAATGTCGACGTATAATATTAAAACTTGTATATAATTCATATTTATATTTAAATTTAAGGCAATATTGGATGTGACGTTGTTTTCCTATCTAAATAAATAAATAAAATTAAATGTTTTTCAATTTGTGCTCGCTTTGGTGTTAAATAATATTTTTTATTTGACTTATTTTTTTATAAATTCTGATTGCTTAACAATTTATTATCAAAGCATTACAGTGGTATAATTACATTCCATAAGATCGATGGACAGGGTCTGACAGATTAGGGCCGAACAAATGACTACGGCGTTGGTGCGTTCTAATTACGTCGAAACAATGATGTTTCAATAATTAAATAGCTTTGGCATAGGTTAATTAATTAAAAGAATATATAAAAGAGTATTACCTGAAACACATTTGAAAAATAAGTATAACAGTACTATCATGATATTTTAAAATATAAAACTTGAATTTTACTTAGGCAATGGCGGAGGTAACCTCAAAAAGCCTTGATAAGTTTATTGTTGCTTATCTCCTGACTAAAAAGTAAAGTATTATACTTATATTGACTAAAAGTAGGGACCTGATCTGTTGCTATTCAAAGTTCCAAATATTATATTGGACTGATGTCAAAAAAAATATAATATTTGATGTTAAAAAAATTATCATATTGTCAAAATTTAGTATGAATACTGTTTCTAAATCAATATTAATAATGATATGTCCGTGGTGAAGGATAACCTTAAGGCCGCTCCATAGCTGCATATGCCGCCAGACACTCATTTTCTTTGGGTTTCTTGCTTTTCAAATGGATTAAAAAGGAGACAGTAGTATCTGAACAATCGCACCTGGCAGTAAACAGATCCTTAAATGCACCAGGTAAGAAACAGATGATAACCAAGTGGAAACTTCACCTTCCAACGCACGACCTAACGCAATCATAAGCGATGGTCCTTGGCGAAGTTAATCGGTCACACACATGTCCGCAGTCATCAAACAGGTGCGTGAATCTATGTTTCGTGTTTTGGGATCGAAATTCAGAAGACGAATATCGGTCCCAAAAGAACCTGCCTGTGCCTGCACTATAGCCGAAAAGTTACGTTTATGTTGTTCCAAAGTAAACGCCATTTTTCGTTACTCGTATCACCCCAAAGATGTGCGTATGATTGCTATACCCATTTTTGTTAGCGTCTCCGCCTGCACCACGTGGGCCGTGTTACATCCCACTTCTGATAACGAAGGTAACTCTGGCCCTTTTGTAAAAACAAAGTCGTCTATTAAACAAGGTTATAATCCCATAGGTTATCCGCAATACTGACATAAAACAAATAGGTAGATATCGAAAGTTTTAATAACCTTCGATGCGTAGTGTATCTATCGGCAGCATATCTGCGGGTGAAGCAATCCACTTATTCCCTAGTGACGAATAATGTGAAAGCAAATCGGAGCTCGTACTGTTGATGTTGAGCTAATGACGATAACGTATTTTGACGACGACGAAGACGATAGCCTCCTTGATCTCGATGTCTTATGTCAACGTCGAATATCTCGACGTCCACGGCTCCTCAACTTTTGTTCTTTTTTTTATTTCTGTTCTTTCTAATTTAGTTCAGTTCGCTCAACGTAATGACATCTAATGGGTAGTACCATAATCAAAACAAAAATTGTAATCTCAATTAGAGTGCAAATTGGCAACACGGTGCACATTGCACGTTGCACATTGGTTCACTTCAAATATACTTAATGCTTAACTCGAGGACAATGCATGAGTAAATATGTTTATTATTTTTATATAGGTTTAGTTTTTATTTCAATTTTATACAACATTATGTAAAACGATCTAAAAGTAGTCACGTTTGTCAGTATTCAAAATCTCTTTGTAGTGATTTAGTTTGCCACAACTCGACCTCAACGTTCTTGTTTAATTCAGCGTGTATAGCTAGAAAATGTTGCTTTGAGTATAGGTTAAAAAGTTAACAGAACTAAATATTTAATACCATTGACTTTGGACATTGGCCTCGGACGGACTGAAAAGCTTCTTTATGATCATTCTCTCTGTCGTTTTGAATCTATACCTACGAAAACTGCAATTTTTTTAAGCAGCTTGTAGATGCAAGACTAGGTTAAGTTTTTTGTTACATTTGTCAATATAATTAATAATCATAATAATAATATTAGGACAAATTACACACATTGGTCTGACCCCTAAGTAAGCAAATTATTTTGCTTGGGTTAAGGGTGTTAGATAACGATACAAATTTATAGAAATACACATATAAATACAGAGAATATTTTTCATAAGCGACCAAACCCAGAAATACAGACATCTATGCTCATCGCATAAATACCTGTTTCTGCCGGGAATCGAACCCGAGCCCTATTGCGCCGTGACACGTTAGGCGTCTGCTGCTAACCACTCGACCAATAGGGCGGTTATACACTATTATTTGCAAGATCGAAAGTATTGTTTTTTTTTTCAAATACCTTGAATACTTTTTTAAAGGCGTAGTTAGCTTTTTTGAACCATAAAATATTTAAAAAATACTGTATCGTGTGTCCTAAATGATTGAGCACACGATACCTGTAGTTATTATGACATCGATGTTGCAAATGTGTCTTTTGTATTTAAACAATTACGTTTTTCTTTAGTTATTCGTCTTTTCGTTGAATAATGACTTTAAAAAAGAATTACAAGTTGAATATAAAATTTTAACATTATCTTAAAATATCTTAAATCTGCATATTAATAAATAGTCATTTTGAGATTAAAGAGTTATAATAGACTTTAGACAAATTCCATATATAACTTAATTTAAAATAGAGCTAAAGGTTTTAAATTAAATAAATTATTAAAAATTTTGGTATGCCTTAGTATATTAATGGAAATATATTTATGAAAACCAACAACAAAATGTTTTAATTATCTTTATTTTCAAAATTAGTCTCAAACAGTTCTCCAAACAAACTCAATCCTTCATTGTTTTTATTATAAGTTTATCTGGTTCTTATTAATGTTTACAATTTTGCAGTTTGTAAGTCTTACACCAACTTCAACTAAAAAAAAAGATAATCCAATTATTATTTTAAGGGCATAGGTAAAATATAGTTTTGTATTAAGTAGTTTGAAGTGCAATTAGGAAGTCAGGAAAGTTTTGCACTTAAGATCTTAGCTTAAATTACAATTGTGTTAAAGTTTCTCTTGGGAATTGTATAATTTATGGAGTATAGATATAAGAACTGTATAAAGAATACGGTATATAGTTAAGAGTTTAAAATAAAATGGTTTTAAAACTTACCTTTCAATTTATAACAACATTAGTATTATTATTACAGTTAATGACGATAATTTAGTAATAGTATAAGTTAAATCACTTACACTCACATCATATGAACGAAAGTAATAATATATAAAGTGAGCTAATGATATATAAAGTTTACCATAGTTTTTTTTTTGTTACAGATTCATTTTTACGTCTAAATTTTTATACTGATAGTAAACAAGGCGAGTTTATTTTAATTAGTTGAAGCGTTAGTTAGCTTAGAACGAATATCTGCCAACAAACAGAGTTGGTACAGCGGTGGCTTTTCACAAATCCCGCTCACTGCAGCCGAGTTGGTAATCACGACTCCCGAGAAACGGCAATAAATGAAAATATATATTTTGTATAATTTATCAAACATTTGTTTTGTCAGTAGTAAAGAGTGTATATAAGCAGTCATTTCTTTTAAAATTGTCTTAAATTCTAAATTAAATACCTAGACATTTAAATTCGTGGCAGAATTTAAGTATAATTTTAAATAATATTAAGTTTACTAAGTCAAAATTTTCTGTTTCTTGTTATCGATATTAAAAAAAACTTGCACTGTTTTACATAATTTTTATTATTTTTCTGAATGTAGACAAGTTTTTGCTGGTACCGCATTGCAGCTGGACGGATTATCAAGAGTCGTCTTTTTTCAATTAACAATCCAAATGAGCTCGCCGAGACTTGTATTATATGATCTCGTCAAAGTGTTCTCTCATAATATTAAACCATTGTTTTCAAACATACTAACGAATTAATTAACGATAAAATTTAAAAAAATATATAACATTTTGATAAACCTTTATTTTAAACGTTAACATTTAGAAAGATGATTTAGTAGCTCAAAAAAGATATTATTCTTTTAACTTGATTTTTGCTTTGAAATAAAACTATTTTTACTTATTTAACTCCCGTATAATGAATTAAATTTTATTTTATTTATTTTGATTTCTGCTATAAGTTTTTTAAAACAAATGGGTAAAGCATGAATTACGTACAAATATTAGTTTTTAGCAAAAACAAATACACAATTGTATGGGTTAAAAATGTTAGAACTAAGTTCGTTTTTTATTTTTGTATTTGTACCTGTATAATCAAAATGTGTTATAAATATGATATATTATGTGAAAATATATTTATAAATTAAAATGTAAGCATGTCTATAACATTATCTAAATTTGTTTTTTGACAGCCGTGATTTAGTTCTGAGAAAAATATTTTAAAACTTATTACGAAGACTACTTTGAAGTTTAATTTGTTTTATTTGATCCAATAAATCGAATATACAACTTAGTATCTAGGTGTAAATTAGGAATTTAATCACTTAATTATTATTTCGGTTCTATGTTTAATTTCAAAAAATACTTCTTTTTTAAATAGATTTTTTAAATGTTTTAATACGGGTAATTAAATCAATGCAGGATTCCATTACTTCAAAACATTCTAATGCATTACATATAAAACTCACAGTTTCTTAAAACTATATATCAATAATGAAATACACAATATAGAAGGTTACATTCTTCGTATTTTGGATTATTTTTACTTTATAAAATTACATGTGTTCCTTACAAGAAGGATGGATTTTGAAACGGAGACAAGATATGATATAACATTTCTAAAAAGTTTATAAAATATATCTTAAACTATTTACAGTATTATATATTACATATAACTACTAGTTAAATTTTGAGTTCCTTATATATATATATATATATATATATATATATATATATATATATATGTGTGTTTTGTATATAAATATATAAAACATACATATGTATAAATGTTATAACGTAATCTGGATTTCGTGGTATTTAATTATGTGTAATATGTAAATTTTGTAATTATTTTGATTTTTTTTTTATTAAATTTCTACATGAATCCTAAAAATATTAATATAATGATTGACCGATTTTTTGTAATAATTATTAATCCTATAAGTAATCTAAAAATATATGGAATCATCTTTAAGAGTAAAAATAAGGATTTATATTTCACGTGGTTGCGGTTTGTTGAAATAAATGATCACTGATTTAGTGAATTCTCAGAAAATAATTGAGCACTATTCTTTCAACTTGTTACCAAACTCTTTTTTTTTTTTAAGATTAACCATATGTAGGTAGTAGTGTAGGTATAAGATAAATACCTAGTTGCTTATAATAATTTTTGCAACGAAAATTTCAGGTAATAAGTTATTTAAACACAGTAACAAATTAATATAAGTAATTAAGAATTTGCAAATACAGCAACATTTTAATTCTAAACCAATAGTGGCTAAAAACTTTCTAGTAAACTTTCATCATTGTTCAAGTCCGGTCGGTTGTTTCAATTGGACGAAATTCCTCCTTGTTTTGGACAATAAGATCTAAATCAAATGATTAAAGTTGATATTACCATGTAATAAAGATACTGAATAAGATAAGAAATTAGTGGGATTAGGTTTTCTACAATAGTCCTTAGTATAAATGTATAATATATTGAGTTAAGGGTTCTTGAGTAGATTGTAAGCACGCATTTGCGATTTAGCTAACCACAAGTGACATGAGAGTCATGTTTTATCAGACTAATATCAATAAGTGCTAAATTAAAATAATAATAATAATTTCAGTTACCGTTTATAATAAATTTAAATTCAATTATTTTTATTTAATATCTGTTCAATATAATTCTAAATATGAATTATGATTCAATTAATTACCTAATTATAAAAAAAATGCAATACTTATTTATTTTGTTAGTTTTTTAATTTAATTATTCATATTTATACCAACAAATAAAATAAAGAAAATACAAATTTCGACCCAAACCGTTGATTTGTTGGCGTTTAGTATAAGTTAATACAATATTTACCTCGATCATATTTTTTTTGTTTCCTTTCCTTTTTCCCTTTCGATTCCATGTGAGACTATTTGCATATTGAATTTCGATAGAATGGCTAAATTTATAACTTTTCTTGAACATTGTATCGCGGTATGTAAATGCCAGATGAACATTTGTTTTCTTTACGATCTTCGTCTATATGAATAAAGTCATAAAATTATTTTTATGTGTTGTATATAATTCACAAAATAAAAATGACCAAAACTGTTAATGTCACGTTTATTATAATATTTCTTAGAGTTAAATGATTAACCTGTTCATACCATTTCAATTGAGGTTATGATCGGTTTTTACATTAAAATTAGAAAGGGACAAAAAGACCCCATTATATTAACTCTCTCTTTGGCGACCATTTGGGCAAGCGATATCAATACTCGCCTCTGAATTGGCGCATCCGGATTCGATTTCCGATCGGAAAAATGTAGGGTACATAATTATATTTGTTTGGATTTGGCCAGTGAATGAAACATTCAGACCAAACTTGTATATTTTAGAAAAAAAAAAATCCATGTCTGTATGTAGACCCAATAATTCGCAGTGGAACAATAAATTGTGTTAAGTTGTACACTATTTCTGTACTCATAATACAACTATGTAAAAGGGTTGCTTTTTGTTTTCACAGTGGCTTTGGGTTGTTTAAAATGGTTCCTACTATTAATTAACAAAACAGTTAAATAAATTTGTACGTATGACTTTTTACTGAATTAACAAAGCATTAATTATCAAACCAAAATATATATTAGCATTTTTGGGTTTTCAGTACAAAACCATAGATAACAGATTTGCGTGTGTACTTTTACGTCTCAACATCACATTATTTTATATTATTTATCATAATTATTTTGTTATCATCTGTAATAAAAAAAAAAAGTAAATAATTTAAATGTTTTAAAAATTATTTTAAAACTGTGATGGTTACATTAAATAGTAAAGCAAAGTTTGCAAAGGTGTCGGTCTGAATGAGAGTGTGATTACGTCGCGGTTGGATATATTAAAAAAGTTTTCGGTTCAGCCGCAGTCGGTTCATTTCTATTGCGGCACTTCACATTCATAAATGATGGCTCACTTTAATGGTCTTATTTGTAATTGTTGAAAATCCAAAAACATTTTAGCAATAAATTGGCGTTTGAACTAATTTATATATATTATTAGACTAAATATTTAAAGCATACTTTATCAAACTTTGTTATAAGCTGTTCTAACAACATCTTTAAAGTTTACATTATATATAACACTTCATCAAGCTGTCACCAATGCCCATATCAATCAGAGTCCGAATTTCTAGGGAACGATACCAGGTCTCACCTGGCCTGATAAATGACACAGTGCCTTACATAGAATAGTGTAAGTGACAGTTTGGTTATTACGTTACTTGAGACACAGGGAATAATAACATGTTACATATTAATAATATTATATGAAAGTGAGCAATAATTTTAATATTCCAACACTACTAGTTTAACATAGCTGTCATTATTATGAAGATAATATTAAAAACTTATATCTCAAAATGACTTTTCGGAAATTAGGTTGTTTGAAATCAAATAATTTTAAATAAGACATCAAATATCATTGTATGTGTATATCCCATATTGAAAGGATATCCCATTAAGTTTATTTCTATGAAAATTTAAAATGTAAGATAATGGTCGATTAGAATTTTTGTTTACGGGGTATGTAGCCGACAGTATAGATCACTTTAAGCATAATTGATTTGAGTTTTTAACATTTATAACAGCTTTTTTAAGTTTTATATCTTTTGGTAAGTCAATGTATGAACCACCAATCTGCCTACAAACTACTCAGTAGTTTGGCGGAGTTTTTATTTTATAACGTGTTTTTATTATTTTGAAATAAATAAAAAAAAACCCACGAAATGGACTAAATTTGTTTATATTTAATTCTATGTAATTTATATGTTTTAGACTCCAACCACTATCTTTTCTCTTAAAAGAACTAATTTTATTTGACAGCGTATCTTTCAACGATATCATAAAAATGTTTAAATCGTCAGCTTCAGTTATTATAAAATTTTAATAATTGATAATTTATTCAAGTGTTATTTGAAATAAAATATAAATTTTTGAATTTGTGGTATTATTGCATAAAACAAACATGTATATAAACAGGTATTGTAGTAATAAGTACTGGCTGGTCTTATCGGCCTTCGGCGATAACGCTGAGCGAGGTGATTAGGGAATGAATTAGGTGACTAGATAGTCTAAATCAAAAAGCTATCTCTGTAACCGTAAGAGCTAGCGCAACGGGGATAGCAGTAAACGATTTAGATGATAGCAAAACCTATTTCTCGTTTTTTTTTAGGTGAGTCAAACCTAAACTTGAGCAAGACCCCGCTGCCCCAGAATACCCCCCTCCCCCATACAAATGAGCCAGAACCCCCGAATACACACTACTGTTGGCAACTGAATGGTTTTCTACAGACTGAACAAATTTTTATACAATCGGAGAGATTTTTAAACTTTCGTACCATTGACAAAAAACAAATAATGAAGCCTGTTTGTTGCCATTTTATTTTATTTTTTTAATTGCTATTTTATCTTATTTTATTTGTTGTTATTTGCTTCATTGTATTAAATATTAAAATGTAAATTAATATTAAAATTGTAAATAAATATTAATATTAAAATGTTAGTTAAAATAATTATAGTAGCAATCGTCATAAGAAACACTAAATATAATAATAAAAAAAAATCTTTTCACTTAATCATATTTTATTAGAAATATTTTAACTTAAAATAATACGAATTATGATATCTGAAAGATATACAAGAAAGATAGATAAAAATAATATAAGTAGAATAATTTATTTGAAACTATTTGATATACAAGAAAGATAGATAAAAATAATATAAATAGAATAATATATTTGAAACTGGAAACTACCTTAAATCCTTTCGCCGTAAGTAATTGGTGATAGAACATCCAATTCTAAAGGACATAAGAAGTCGTACATCAAGAATATGGCCAGGCATTGAAGGATGCTGTAATATCCGCCAAGGAATAGCATCACTGGGTAATGCTCGGGATGTTAAAGAATGAGAATGTCTCGCAGTTACATATTGAGCTTTCAAAGGAAATAACTTTCATGTTTTGCTCGAAAGTAAGTATGAGATTAAGAGTTCTAATTCTCCCTTTGAATTCTATGTATATTTTATATTATAAATGATGTTGCAATTAAATATATTTATAACTATTTATAACAATTTAAACAAAGAAATATAAATTCAAGAAACAACAGTGTTTCTCTAATTTACGGTAGTCGTCTAATCATCGTAAGGAACAAAAAATATAAGCTTCAAGCATTTAACATAGTTGGAAGCGAGCCAGCCACAAGTTCTAGCAACTCTTAACTGCGTGTATACGATAAAGCTGCGATTTGTTTCACACTTTTTGTTGCTAATACTAATTGATCAATAAATGTAATGACGTATTTTTTTCCCTGAGACATCCAAAACGCTGATCTATTCCAATGCTGCTTGCTAGAAGGCCTAGGCATATAATATATAATTGTTTGTTATTATTGTAAATTCCTTAAATTAAATTAAAATATCTTATAACTTCTATTTTTATTTTGTATTATAAACTATTATTGATTTGAAAGTAATGTAATTATTATAGTAATGTTTTATTTAATAGATATTATTTATCTTTAGTTTTTGTAGATTCACCCTCATCAATAAGGCTATGGACGTTTTACCGTGATTACCGGGATGCAAAAAGAACGCTGTTATTTTTTAGTTACCCACTAAAAGTAAACGCTTATTCTCATAGACTTGGTATTGTCATAGCGTTAATTATTAGTGTCCCCAAGTGGTGTAAGAGTTGATATTTCTACATTTTATATAAATATTATACGTTTTTGTTTATTTTGACTCCTATCTAAATTGTAATTAAGGCCTAATTAACTAAAAAGCTTAATTAACTTCATGTAATTAGTTTTAAATATAAATTTCATTGAAGAATAACAACGCCCTGTTTTATTGAAGTAATGTGAAGTGAGTGCAGTCTATGTTCTCGGCTGAGGGAACTCTGGACTTTTTAATATTTTGTTTTTCTCCGTTATATAGGCATAGCATCACATTTTATAAAATTATGAAGGTTTTTAGGAAGGTTATAAAATTTAGTTTGAAAAGTCTGTGAGGATAATTTTTATATTAACTTTTCTATAAACTATTCGAATTAGAATAAGTTTATAAAAATATTTACAACTGTAAAAGGTATATTTCTTGAAGAAAATAATACTGATTAAAAACAGACAGAAGACATTCTTCCATTTTAGCAGTTAGAGGCACTGAAAATTAGCTTAAACATATGCAAGATTAAATTTGACTTAGAGATGCAAAATAAATTTTAATTTGATACTTAATAACGAGATTCTTATAAAGTAGAACTAACGATATGGTTATAACGATATAGATAATGTAAATAATTTGGAATTTAAAAAATGTTTTGAAACTATAAGTAGCTTAGATGTCAATAAAATTGTCTGGTTTTCATTACCCTATAATCAAGGTTTGCCACAGGCCTAAAATTAGATATAAGATAAACTTACTAATATATAATTTATGTTTGTATAATGACAAATTTCATGTAATTGACACTAACACTAATGTTAGTAACTTTTATAATTTGACTAATGGTAGGTATTACCTATCTCCATATATTAAAAGACAGGTAGCTTCATCGCTATTATATTATTTTACTATGACAGCCAATAATTTGGCTAAAATTGTTTCTATTGAACAGCATTCAGTTACTTGTATAAGTAAAAACAGCTTGGAAAAAAATCCAACTAGTAATAGTAGTATTAGTAGTAGTTTAAACTAGACATTAAGACAGTAGAGATATCCTCTAGCCAAATAATTAAGATATCAAATAATGATATTAATGATCATTATAGAAATACAACAATTGTTAAAATAAATAATAAAAAACATAATATAAACTGTATCAACCTGGTGCATCAGAACATTCAGTGTATTAGAAATAAGGAATTAGAAATTGAATTGTTTTTAAATACTTTTAATATTAATATTTTTTGTGTCACTGAGCATTGGCTTAAGAATGATGAATTAATATTTAATTTCAATAACCACCAGGTTGGTAGTTCGTTCAACAGAGTTAATTCAATACATGGTGGCTCTTTAATTATTTTAAATAAACAGATAAAATTCAAAGAACGCAAGGACATAGTGAGCCAATCTGTTGAGCGGACAACTGAACTTGCTTCAGTTGAATTAGAAGAGTTCATAATTGTAAATGTTTATAGGCCACCCTCATCTAACTTTGAACATTTTGAAAAGATTATGGATGAGGTATTGTATAAACTATCACATTCTAGTAAAAAGGTAATCATTTGTGGAGACTTCAATATTAATATTCTTGAACAAAATTCAATAAGTATAAAGTTTTTAAATTTATTCAAATCTTATAATCTTTTACACATGTTTATGGAGCCTACTAGAGTCACAACCACTAGTGCCACTTGTATTGATAACATTTTTACAAGTGTTATTCCAAATTTTAAATGTTTATTCAATACATTAGATTCTGACCACTATGGCCAATTTATTAAATTCAGTTGTAGCAAGAGAGAAAAATCAAAACAGAAAATAAGTTTTATACCAGTGACTGTAGAACGTATCGAACAAATTAAAAATGGGTTAGTACGCTATTTGCCTTTGATGAAAAATTCAAACCCCAATATTATGTATAATGACTTTTTTAGTACTTTCACTAAATTATTTAACTTTATATTTACTCCTAAAACAGTGGTTGTTAATGATAAATTAGTGTTTAGTGATTGGGCATCTGCTGAGTTACAAAAAAATAGAGAAAAATTATATAATATGTATGCGGAATTGATGTTTAATACTAGTAATGAGTTTAGGGATGAGGTAAAATTATTTTCCAAATCTTTTAAAAAACAATGTAAAATAGCAAAAAATCAACATATTCAAAATAAAATAGGAAATAGCATTAATAAAATAAAAACAACTTGGAAAATAATTAATGAGGAAACTGGAAGAGCTAAATCCCAGAGGATCGACTTTAAATTAAATATAGATAATAAATATGTCACGTCTGACCTCGAGGTTGCTACTGCTTTTGAAACCTTTTTTACTAATATTCCAGTGACTACAACGTTATCTTTAAATTCTTCTACCGCTGCAGCTATGGGTTTACTTAGAGAGAATGTAGATCAATGTGTTAGCAGTTTTAAGTTTGAAAAAGTTAATGCTCAAGAAGTAATCAAAGTATTTAGATCAATTAGCGTTAAAAAGACTAGTGATCTTTGGGGGTTTTCTGTTGACATACTTAAGTCCATAATTGACATTGTATCACCAGACTTAGCATTAATATTTAAGAATTGTTTAGAATATGGTATATTTCCAGATCTAATGAAACAAAGTAAAATAAATCTATTATTCAAATCCGGCTGTTCATTAGATCCTAGTAACTATAGACCTATTTCAGTCTTACCCACTTTTAGTAAAATTTTTGAGAAAATAATTCTTAATCGACTTGTGGCATATTTCAGTAAAAACAATCTCTTACACAAAAACCAGTTTGGTTTCACTGCCGGTCGCTCTACAACAGATGCTGGTATAGAGCTATTACTAAACATATTTAAAGCCTGGGAAGGATCACAGGATGCACTTGGCATTTTCTGTGATCTATCTAATGCGTTTGACTGCGTTCAACATGAAATCCTTATAAAAAAGTTAGAACATTATGGAGTTAAAAATAAGTCCCTAGATTTAATAAGTTCATATCTTAATGATAGAATTCAAAAAGTTGATGTAAATGGAAAACGTTCCCCTGGTTCTTTGGTAAAAATAGGTGTGCCACAGGGCTCTATCTTAGGCCCTTTCTTATTCCTCATTTACATAAATGACTTACCTCACCTAGTGAGGGAAAAACATGGGAAAGTGTTGTTAGCTGATGATACTTCTCTTACTTTTAAAGTTAATAGACGGCAATCTGTTATTGACGATGTAAACAATGCTCTCTCAGATGTTGTACAATGGTTTAATTTGTTGCTTAATAAAAAAAAGACAAAATGTGTCAAATTTAGTTTACCAAATGTTAAAAATGTTAGAACCAATGTACAATTAAATAATGAGGATTTGGACTTGGTCAAATCTACTACTTTCTTGGGCATTACTTTAGATGAAAAATTGCAATGGGGTCCTCATATATTTGATTTGTCAAGCAGACTAAGTTCTGCTGCATACGCGGTTAAAAAAATACGTCGATTAACAAATATGGAAACTGCTCGATTAGTTTACTTTAGTTACTTTCATAGCTTAATGTCATACGTTATACTCTTATGGGGCAATGCGACTGACATTGATACCATATTTACATTGCAGAAGAGGGCTGTTCGCGCAATATATAATATGAGACCAAGAGACTCTTTAAGAAACAAATTTAAAGAATTTAAAATTATGACTGTTTACAATCAATATATTTATGAAAATTTAATTTACGTTCATAAAAATATTTCAAAGTTCAAGAAAAATTGTGATTTACATAAAATTAATACAAGACAAAAAAATAAACTCGCTATACCCGGCAATAGGCTCCATAAAATAGGTAAATCCTTTAAGGGTAATTGTATACGTTTTTATAATAAGCTCCCAAATGAAGCCTTAAGCCTATCATTAAATAAATTTAAATTATATGTTAAAAATAATTTAATAAAAAAATCCTACTATAGTGTAAAGGATTACATCGACGACGGTATGGCCTGGGAATGAAGCTGTATTGTATTGCGAATAGCTAGTAATCTCCGCAATTTGTTTTTTGTTGTAAATTATTTTGCTTTATCGACCTTCTGCATCACACCGATTCCTTAGAGGTCACTACTTGCAGTAGCATCGGGAGTCGGGTTGCCTCCCTCCCTCCAATATGTGCGAAGGGGGTGATGGCTGGCTCTTGTGTTATGCTCGTGAACGGGTGCTGCTTGCGGTGACTGGTTGTGTGGCAGGCCGAAGATTTATATATATATATATTTTTTTTTTCTGTTATTAATATTTAATTTTCGTTGCCTGAAATCATTAGGCTTCTTTTCTGATTGATTGCGACGGTTCTAGTTGTTCCAAAATTGCATTTAAGTTTGACGTTTGTGAAACAGTGATCACAATAACAAAAAATATATCCGGCTGAGTTTGTTGTGTGGTACTTCTCAGACCAGGACGCGTTTGGAACCCTCATAGCTTTAACATTAAGATGGAAAGTGCTTTTTCAGAAGGGCTTATTACGATAAATCTAGTATCGTAATAGGCCCTCCTGACACTTCCATGTTGACATACACAAGTGGTCACTGATTATGATTCTAAGTGGAAAAGATATAAATAAATAAATAAATATCCATTCGTAGGTAGATTTATTTAGTATTAAGAAATCTCGGCATAGGATTTCTATCCTTGTACATTTGATTAGGTCGATTCATTGCTATTGGCTGAGCCATGGATCGCAATATCGAATTTTAATTGTCTATAAATATGATCAGCCTTTATCAAGCTTTTGTTAAATAAATGAGACGCGAAAAATAAATCGTTACAATCAGGATTCGAACCAGCGAATAAATATTTTTTTTGCAAATATACGAAGCCTGTGTCAATTGGGAAGGTTTGACGAATTAAAATGCATCATTAAAGCTATGGATTGTGTAGTTCATCCTATCATACTCAATGAAACTTGGATAAAATATGAAGTAGAGGCAAACTCTTTTTATCTACCAAATTATACACATATTTACAATTATCGTGTTGACAAAACAGGAGGAGGTATCTCAATTTTTATACACAATAGTCTACAGTATGAAATTACTGAAGAATTATGTGAGGATAACGTGCATTTTCTATGGATTTACTTAATAAAATACTCAATCAATGTAGGAGCCATTTACTATCCTGGTAAAAATAAAACTCATTTTTGGCAACTTTTTCTTCTCAATTAGAAAAATATAAGCGAGCAATTGTGGTCGGCGATTTTAATATCGACTTGTTATCTGAGAATAGAGACAAACATAACTACACAGATTGAATACAAACAGCTGGATACGAATACTAAATAAGATAGATGTGGACTACTGTACCCGCGAAACAACGACGACTAGAACTATTATAGACCACGTCTGTTCGAATCTGTACAATGATAAATTTCACCTTACAATTATTGAGTCGTCTTTAACTGATCATAAGCAGTTACTCTTACAAATTGAATTATTAAAACATAAACATAAAAATCTTGAACGCCACACTTATGGAGCGATTAATTATGCAGCGTTATATGAATCTGCGAAAGAGAACATACTAATTAATGAGGACAACCTCTATGATAATTTAGAATTGTACATAAAAGGACAAGTTAACTTACATAAAATTATAAAAACAAAAATATTAAACCTACCACAAAAAGAATGGATTAACAAAACAATCAAAGACGGCATACACAAAAGAAATAGATTGTGGAACCAATTAAAACAAAACCCTAATAATGTAAAACTACAAGAAACATATAGAAGAGAAAGAAATTCCGTAAATAATTTAATAAAAGTTATAAAAACTAAATACTACGATAGAACATTTCAAAGCTGTAACAATGACCCCAAAAAGATATGGAACTTAATTTTCTCATTAGCTAACAATAAAATTATAAAAAACCTATCATTACCTTAACTTATAGTAGACTCTAACGTAATAACCGAAGGCCATGAGGTTTGTCAACAATTTAAAATCTATTTCAGCTCAATTGGGACTGAATTAGCGAATAAAATACCCAAGAATAAAAATACAATTCCCTACACGACGACACATATAGACGATGAACCCAAGTACCGGCTACATACCTTTGAATCCTGTACAATAGATGAAATAACTAAAATTATAAAAAATTTGGATACAGACTGCGGTACAGGTATTGACGGTATTAACACCAAATCTATTAAATGCTTAGGTGATCATATAATTCAAAACTTAACACGTTGCATAAACAAATGTATGTCTTTTGGATACTTCCCTGACAAATTAAAGATAGCGAAGATTTCCCCAATTTATAAATCAAGGCCAAAAACGGATCCCAGTAACTACCGCCCAATATCTGTATTGCCAGTTTTGTCAAAGATATTTGAAAAAAATATATATAAACGACTAAAGGATCATTTAGATAAACTTAAATTCATAACATAACGTCAATATGGTTTTCGCCAGCATTCGAGCACATTATCTGCTTCTATCGATTTAGTCACAAAAATTAATACAGAAATAGATAAAAAAAATATATATTTAGGTATCTTTATCGATTTAAACACACTTAGTTGACACAGTTAGTCACAATTTATTGCTATCTAAACTTAATAATATAGGAATAGATGGTACAGCTTACCAATTACTGAAATCTTATCTAATTAATAGAACACAAGTTGTGAAAATAGGAAATTTTATAAGTGACCCCCTAGAAATTAGCTGTGGGATTCACCAGGGATCTATCCTGGGACCACTGCTATTTCTAATCTACATTAATAATGTTACAAAAATTGGATTAACTGGACATCTTACTTTGTACGCTGATGATACGTGTCTATTTTATTTCGATAGTAATATAAAAAAATAATAGATCGAGCACAAACTGACCTTGATATAGCTGCTGGTGTCAATGTAATCTTCTTACTGTTAATATACAAAAAACAAGATACATAATTTTTAAGGCAAAACATAAAAATATTCCAGACCAAATAACCCACCCTTGATGATTTCCAACGCCATTGTTTATAGAGCACAAACAGAAAAATATTTAGGCTTACTTTTAGACGAAAAACTAACATGGAAATCTCACACAGAAAATGTTAAAAACAAATTAATATCTCTAGCTGGCATGTTACGTCGAATGACTTCTTGTATTCCACATAAGACACGATATCTTGTTTACAATGCATTGGTGAAATCGAAACTGGACTACCTAATTGAGGTTTGGGGATCTGCCTCAAAATCTAACCTTAAAGAATTGCAGATCGCCCAAAACAAAATAATAAAAATCTTATTTAATTATGATAGAATGACACATACTCCATTATTATATAAAGAAACTAAACTCATTAACCTAAAACAAACATATGTACAAAACATTTGCATCTTAATTTAAAAAATACTATCTGGGAGCGTACATACTGAAATTACCTTAACAAAAAGAACATACACACACAGCCTAAGAAATACAAACAAAATAAAACAACCTATACCCAGGACTAAATTTGGCAAAAGAAACATTTTATCTGACGGGGTAACTTTATATAATAACTTGTCTACTGAAATAAAGGAATGTTTGAGTATGCCACTATTTAAGAAAAAGTTAAAAGTATTTTAACTTTTTCTTAATAGTTTTATGTTAAGTTTATGAGAATATATATGACTAACTATTGTACCTACTTGTAGAGATTTACTCCTATATATGCAGACTAACAAACTTACAAAAACACTTTAAGCCCTCGCTTTAAAAACCCAAACTTATTTTAAATCTTAATCTGTCAACTAAATAAATTTTTGTCTTAAATCATTTCTTTTTTGGGTCATTGAAAAAAATATACATAAATATAAATAAATTTAAAAAAATGTGTATTACGAACCTATGTGTAAATGACCGCCAAGTGTATTACATTTTAAGTTATGTATTTGTATTACTCTATAAGTGAATGTAAGTTCTTTGAGTAATAAATAAACATCTTTAAACCTAAGATACCTTATCAATACCCTCTTTCATAAATTTAGCATTTTATATTTTATCATCCTTATCGAGTCGGTACTGGGTAGCGACATCTATTAGATTTCTTTAGAAAATGCTTACCAATTTTTCTAACTTTGTAGTATAGATTAACATTGAACAGATGTGACAATGACATTATAGTAGAACATGTTAGGCTGTGTTAAATACATTTAAATAAAAAAAATATATAGATTGAAAAAATAATCGAATTTTGCAGAACTCCGCAAATACCTCTTGGTAACCATTTCGTCACTCTTCCAATTGAGCTACCGTGTCGTGGCCCGACTGTGATGATTTTAGCATTTTTAATATAATTTATCAAAAGAGTCTAAAAAGACGGAGACAGTATCCTGGAGGTCGTAGAGTCGGCTACTGTCACGCGGACAGTATGTTAAAAGGATATTTTGTTTAGTTTAAATATTTTTCATCTTATTTAATACCTCAAAATGAGATTGAATGATAAATATATAAAACACTGATAGTATTTTAGACAATTCACACTTGCTTGATAATGCTCAAAATAATTGCAAAAATGCCGAAGGGTTAACCATGCTCCAAAACTATAATTTTTACGGCGTTAAGACAATACGTTTTCATCAACATTCTATTAACATATATGTAGGTACATATATCCGTTATTTAATAAAATAAGAGTTAAATTATTATTTAAGAAATATAAACTAATAGTGGTAGTATGTTATAATTTTATATATAAAACATTACATAACAAATACAAGTCGTGCCTGACTCTTCGATGTTCCAGTTTAAACCGTTAAAATAAACTACTCTGAATTTTCCCTCACACTATTTCTATACTATGATGATAGCAAGAAATAAGGTCTAATATTGCCTACCAAATAGATATAGGTACAAATAATACTTTGTATAAAAGTCATTAAAGTTTTATTGTTATTAACATATTTTGTGCTTCCTGGTTCGAAATAATGAAGTAACAAACTAAGGTTCAAAGTTTCGGTCATAAATGCAGCTTAGGGCTGATTGCTATAAAACCTTACATAATTTTATTAATATCTTATTTGTAGAATAAAAATTGAAATTCATGATAACAATAAAATAAGGAAATTAAATAAAATTCTGCCTTTTTTAAGATGCCGATAACTTTAAGTTTTCGTTTGTTTAATTATCTTTATATTACATCCCTTATGATCTAATGATCGACAACATTAAACAGTTTTAAGTACATTAATGTACTTATGTTACTTATTTTTACTGTTTATGTCATAAAAGCTACAATGAGAAAAAGGTTTTTCCGTTGCCAACAATCTAATCTATAACTATTCTTATATACAAGTTTAAAGTATTATCCATAAACTTTACTTAAATAAATAAAAACTTTAAATCTGCAGGCATCTAATATTGATTGTCGTGAAGTTAATAAGTTAGAAGAAAGGAAATGTGGACATGTCAAATGTATTCTCTGCACTGTGTATATTCACCCTTAGTACCGGTGAAGCTTGTGGTTGGCTTGCCTCCAACTCTGTTAACTGCTCGAAGCCTAGTGTTTTTTTATTTCCTGCGGTGATTAGCGGAACACAGTAAATTCAGGTAACATACGGATATCTATCGGCAATGTGAATTTTCGCTTCTGGGAAAATGTTACTTCGTCAGCAATAATAAAAATGTTTGCCTTCTATTGTCTTTACTATTAAATAGTAAAACATTTTAAAGTAACTATTTTATTTATTATATATTAAGTGTATTACATTTTAAGTTATGTATATTAAAAGAATATATTATTAAAAGAATATATTATTTCAAGAATGTTACAAAAGTAAAATATTTATTAATATAAATATTATATTTATTTTAACATTCCCCTAATAAATAACTAAGTTTTATTCCTCAAGAGCAAAATAATAACTATTAAGATTATGACATCGATCTAATAATAAATCGAGATCGAATGACAACTCTATTCTTTGATAGGAAGATTGTTATTCGAGTGAATTCTAAAAGTTGATTTGCAAATAAGTTAAAAGAATCGAAGGTTGAAACAAATTAAAGTTATTATATAAAATCTCTCTGCATCCTTATTATTTTAAAACACCTTTAACTTGTTTTTTAAAACATTATTTTATTGTAGTATTACAAATATTTAGTACTAATATCAATTTGTATTCGTTTTTTTTTTAAAGAGTAACGGAAGTGTAGTGTAGTGTAGTGCAGTGCAGTGTAGTGCACTAAATGTAACAATTTATCATGTTACATTGCCAGGCTACTTTAAATATTTATGCTATATAAAGAAAAATCTAAAAATACATTTTTTATAATTGTTCGTAAACTTTTTAGAAATATCTTGTATTAAATCAAAAAGCTTTTGAGATTAAACCTTTCTTAAAGAGTTTTAAAAGAACTTTTATTAATTCATGAACATTTTATTTGTGCCGAGGATAACAATGATTTTAAAAATACTATGTATGTTTTCAAAATAGCTTAATATTTAAATATTTTATTTTCTAAAATACGAAAGAATGATAGATATGTAAATAATATAACAATATTTTTAGATTGTATGCTAATCATATGTAAAGCATAGTAACTATTTATGAGGATTTTTTAAAAGACAAGAAAACATTTAAATTTCTTGAATATATTCAAATGTAATTACCATTTAAATCAATTTAATGAATCATTATTAATACATATATAACATATAGATAAGCAATTCAATAAGAGGAATTTTACTCAATTATCATAAACAATTGTTTCGAAGAGATAACGCGTATCCCTGTGAAAATGAATTTTATAAAACAATTTTCTACGTGTATAGTATATTATAAAGGTAAACTGTTAGAGAGAAACGATGTTTTAATCTAGCACGTAGAAAATAGGTTTTGAATATATCGACTTGGCTGGAATCACTGAATACATCTGCATACATACGTGTTTGCTTTCAGGGGTTATTAAAAAATATAAGGAATTAAAATTATAAATGTAAGTCATCAATGTACATCGTTTTAAATTATACAAACTTTAAGAACAACTATGTGCTAGTTAGTATATTTAGCAAAGGAAGTAGTGTCAGTACCTAATAACTCAGCCTAATAAAAACATCATTTATTACTACTTTTACCCACTTCTTTTCCCGCTCTGTACAGTCTTAATGGCTAGCTTTAAAAATATTTAATGAGGAAAACTTAATCCATTAAGGTTCTTCCTTACTATTTATATTTATTTTCTAAATATCAAAATATATCTATAGATATTATTGGAACGTAGTTCCTTATCGCGCGTTGTGAAAGGGGGCTAGACGGTAAAAAGTCTTACCAAAAGTTGGCACGACATGTTTTGCTATCTCTCTCTCTCTCTCTCTATTATAGAAAGCCAGCAAGATATTTTCATTTCTATCATTATTATTTTTTGAATTATATTAAATTTCTTAGTAGTTCTTTATTATTTATTTGATATTGGAGTTGGTTCTTTTAGAATCAATTTGCAAATAAGACAGTTTAGATAAAAATAATAATACAAATTTGGGATCAAATATACTTGTAATGTTTTGTAACAACGCCATTTATTTATACCTTAGCGAAAGATAACTCATCTGTTATATAAACATATCTGTACAAAGTGAAACCGCTAGGTGGCGGGACAATAAGTCATGGGTTTATTGATTCACACTTTTTAATTTAGATATTCATTTTATTTACATTTAAAATAAATTATCGGCGAAATATCATACAAAAATAGTATACAAATATTATTCATTAGCATATTAGCTTATATTAATAATTTAATATTTTTTTATTACATGTTTTTTTTAGATGTAAATTAATAATTTATCTCTCTATATCGAAGAAAAAAATATAAATAGGCTTGAAAAGATTCTAGTTTTTTTTTTCAAAGTGAAAATTAAAACATTGAGTAAATTTGAGCCGTTCAAACGCCGTCATTTTGCGCGCGCCCTGAGTGACGTCAAATGACACGTCCAGTCAATGTTTACTATGAAATTTTTATTTACTTCATACATATTTTAAGTTTTAAGTGCTTTACAAGTCATGGAAGAAGATAAAAACCATGTTACAAGTATTGTTTTCAAGGACATTTTTCCCACGTTCCACTCGCTTGTGGAACGAACTCCCCTCGGTGGTATTTCCAGATCGGTACGACATGGATACCTTCAAAAAAGGCGTTTACTCCTACCTACATGGCCGGCAACACTCTTGTAAATCCTCGGATGTTGCAAGAGTTCATGGGCGGCGGTGATCACAAGTCATCTGTGACCCGCCAGCTCGTTTGCCCTCCTCTTACATAAAAAAAAAAAAAAAAAAAAAATTGTATAGTACCGGAGGTCAATAATGGTATTAGATAAAAACACCCGACAAAGTGTTTTTTATATTCCAAGAGATGCGAAAATATAAAACAATGGTCTATGGTAATAGTTTAAATTTATAGTAAGTTGCATTAGCTATTAAACATTAGACAATTTGACTTTAAAATTAACCTACCCTAGTTTACAAAAGTTTAGTATAACTTTCTATAAAAACCGTATTCTTTTTATGGTTTTACGAAATTTTTGTGGTTGTCGATTTATTTCAGGTAAAGGAAGATACAACTAATAATATTGAATATAATAGTATAACGAAACAACAAGGAGAAAATTTTTATCTAATTTTGAAGAAAGAAGTTGTTCCTCATTTATTTTTGTGTCAAAAACACGAGCTGATAAAATGAGAATGTGCGTAGTCAAAAGGCAAAGATTGACATCGGTTAATACAGCCTTTTCAGAGTTAACTATCAAAAGTAGTGTTTAAAAAAAATGGTGACCTTTACAAAGAAGTGATATAGTAAGTAAGTCTTAGTACTGCCCATACAAATGTCTGTGATATTAATCAGCCAAGACAATATTAAATGTGATCACAAGGCAGAGCCTGCTTTTCGCATATTAAAGATAAATAACCAAGTGACTCATCACTTGGTTATTTATCTTTAATAAAATTGCTGTGCAAGTTAATATTAAACCGAAGTACAGAAGTAAAGGTGTCAATGTAAATATACCTGCTGAAAAACAAAATGTAGCATTGTTACCATTTCCTCATTCAACACACAATACTTTTAGTTTACCAGTAAAACTAACTATTTCACTTACTTTTACTTTACCAGTAAACCTATGTTTTAAAAAGAAAATTGTTTACTGAAAACACAGCTGATAATACTTCTATAGTATTTTATATCTTCTATATCTGCTGATTATCAACAAAGTTATTTATCTGAGTCAAGTGAAGTGGAAAATGATTATCTAAACAATCGTATCATTTTACCTTTAAGCACGAAAATATAGGTTTAAAATATTTATTTTTCTCAGTAACACTAAAACCATAGTATGAACTTTGACGCCGATAATTTGAATGGCGTGTCAACTGACGTCACATTTCTTTTCGACCAATGGTGACGCGTTTTGGAAGTTTGAATTTTGCTCCCTTAATTTACACTTTTCACAAATTATTTTATGACCTTAAATGATTAGTAAATAAAAAAAATGTTTTTATTATAATAAGATGATAATAAGTATCCGAAAAAAAGTATTTCAAACCATTTTAAATTTTATGCATATTCCATATTCCTTCAATAATTAATCGAAAGGAACTTCGTTCCATCTGGGTGTCCCTTGACACCTCTTAGTTTTTTTATTTTTTGTTTTGTTTACATTATTGTTGTCGTAAATTCCTTAAATTTAAAATATTGTAATTTAAAAAATATCAAAACATACAATCAAAAGTTTACTCATCTCATAAAAAGTTATAATATAATTCAGGAATCTAATATCCGTTTGCCACAACGTGCATAAAATATATAACACAAATTGCATATAACATAGGAAAGTATAAATATAAACATAAGCTTTTAAGGTATTTGTTATACTAAAACTAGAATAAGATACATCTCTTCTAAGACATTTGTAATAAAAATAATAATCTAATTGACCAATAGTATTTTAAATAAATTAAGTAATAAAAGAACGTACATTATTAAACTATTACCGTTGCATTATTAAACTATTTGCTCCATTGCTGCGTGTTAAATGTAGTATTGATTAAAAAAACTAATAATAAGCAATTCATAATAAGATTTCGTATTCTGTTATATGTTTTTTTATTAGATATAATATAATGTGGTATGGTTATTTCTAATTCTGACTAACTTTGTATCCGTTACTTATATTTTTGTGATATTTATATCTCTAATTTTACCATAACATATCGGGTCGCTGGAAAAGTTATCAGCCATCGGACAAACTGGTGCCGCAAAGGGATCTTGTTCCGTTTCAGCACTTCTCGATGAAGGCGGGGAATATAGACGGGGACATGGGAAATGTGTCTGAACTGTTGCGTTGCGTTCGAGAACCGGTTTTGAAATGAGGGTGAAATCCCAGGGTGGCTCCATCGTGCTGGTTGGCGACCAGAGGTGGAGGCCTTATCGCGATCCCTGGGTAGTACGGGCGTCCCCGCAGTCTCCAGACTAGCCTCCCAGTGGCATGACATCACCAATTTCAACATCGGGTTTATTTATTTATTCATTCATTCTTTCATTCATTCATTCATTCATTCATTCGTTCGTTCGTTCGTTCGTTCGTTCGTTCGTTCGTTCGTTCGTTCGTTCGTTCGTTCGTTCGTTCGTTCGTTCATTCATTCATTCATTTATTTATTTATTTATTTATTTATGTACCACAAATAGTTACAAAAAAAAACATAATCATAGCAAAAACATATACAAAGGATGAACTTATCTCTTCAAAGAGATCTCTTCCAGCTACCCATAAGTGTTGGAGATCCTGTTAAAGAGGCCAGAGATAGGTACATAGATATTTCTAATATTCTACATTTAGTAGAAAAAAAGAAAGTAGGAAATATTATACAAACTGTATACACACATAAATACAAAAAAAATAATTTATAGAATATGTTGTAAATTCTTGATGGAACTGCATTTTTAATTACGATTAAACACAATTTTTACTTTCTTGTACAAAGTTCCACTTTATTTAAATATGTGATACAATTTTATATGCGACCGGTTTCGTACATCATCATCAGGAGACTCAACTCATAGTCGTCGAACTTTGTACAAGAAAGTAAAAATTGTGTTTAATCGTAATTAACAAAAATAATAATAATATATATATATATATATATATATATATATATATATATATATATATATATATATATATATATATATACATATATACGGTTATTTGTAATAAGTTGACCACCTCTTGCAGGCAGCCTCTCTACATCAATCCCAACAACATTTGTTCTACGACTTTTTAAAATTAAAAGTTTTAAAAATTTAGTTCCCATACAAAATTTATTTACTGCTTCTGAACGTGCATTTAACAACCTTGCAACCTTGAGCAAAGAGAGGCCACGAACCTTGCGTAGGCAAAATACGTGCCAAGGACACGTGCAGCGGGGCGCGGGGTGGCGGGTGGCGGGGTGATGCAGCGGCGGCGATGCACGTTAGAACTTGAACTCAGTCGTTTGTCACGGTGGATTAGATAAGAGTGCGACCTGCTGACTCCCGTTGCTGGGTAACCGAATTTCGATTAGTGAAAACAGTACTGTATTGCCGTAACACAAATATCGAGTACACCAAGATGGTGCGAGTGCTGACTAAGTGTGGTAAGACGAGTCGGTGAACAGTTGATATTTAGCTGTAGTCTTTGTGTTGGATTATTGGATATGAAGGGGACTATTTTGCTCCGGTATCCACGAGATATAAATTTAAGAGGTAATTTGTAAATATTGAATCCTTTTTTAAATAATACATTATATTATTGTAAATTATCTGATTCTACGTTGTTTAATTATTAACAATTTTATACATCATAAGTTTAAAATTTAAATACACAATACGACGTTTGGGTAACTATTTCATACTGTTCGAAATAAAAATAATAATAATAAGTTATAATAGTATTATGTGCGTGATACCTTACAAATTTCGTGCAGAGCTAGACTGCCGCGACTTATACTTTAGACTTCTTACAAAATAAAGAGTAATAAATAACCGAGGGAACAACATTTTTTTTGTTTCGTTTGTTCCGAGTTATTTATCAAGTTTTCTGAAAAGTCGTAGAACAAATGTTGTTAGGATTGATGTAGAGAGGCTGCCTGCAAGAGGTGGTCAACTAATTAAAAATAACCCTGTATATATACGTAAACATACATACATATACATATAATTACATCGTATACAAATACATACATATTAATAATAAATACTTATGTTTGTGACAAATAATAACTCTTGAGTCTTCGTTTAACGGAAGGACTAGAAGTTATATGGCTAGGCAGAGAGTTCATTAACCTCGCTGCTTGAACAGAAAAGGATTTAAAATAAAAGTTAGATTTATATTTCAGAATATCAAAAGTTTTGGTTAAGACACAGGAACGCTTAGGGCGGCTACTGGGTAAGGAGAGATGGAAACGTTCATAAAAATAAGTACTTTAATTCGAACCTCCTCGTTTAACTGCCACTTCCCATCCTATTCAATGAAAAGGCACAAAAAAAGACACAATGTCCTATGAGCTCTGCACGCCTAGTTCACCCCGGCTGTCCGTTAGAGCACAACTTTCGCTCACGAGCCCGAGTGTGTGTGTACGGTGAATTCTGTGTTTACATATTCCCCACCAGCTCTCGAACCACGTGGTATTAGGAATGTGTACGAGTATGGAAATACAAGTCACCAGATTAAGATGCGATGCGACAATTTTTTGCTTCTTATCCTTTTCTGCTTTTCTTCTTTTCTGCTTTTCTTTCCTGCTTTTCTTCTTTAGATCCGATGAGTTGCGGATGCTATAACCAAGCATTAGGCAATGGAGTATTTCATTCTTTTTGCCGACGTAACCATCGGTAGCATAGCTTGCTCATGGTTCAATGCCAAATGTGAACATGCTGAAGAACGAAAACATTCGGAAAACTTCATTTGGGCTGATGCTCGAAGCCGCAAAGCTCTGGATGTAAGTTCACAGAAGAGAGTCTTTAACTAAGCTGGCAAGTCCTACAAAAAGGCATTGCGGAATGGCAAAAAGCTCTCTGTCAGATCAACTGGCAGTTGAACTTTTCTATCCCTTGCCAAATCAATTGAGTCGAACTTCTGCCAAACCACACTGCCTGCTGTGCTGAAACCGGATTGATCATTGGTCCATACATTGACAGAGAATGCAAATGTATTTGCTTCATTGTTTACTGATAATTCGCATCTAGACACTGGCAATTCTTCATCAATACATCTTCCTGACTGCAGTATTTCGATGCCTGTAATCTGCATTATAAAAAAAGAGCTATAGGGGGCATTGTGTCGTTTAGATGTGAGTAAATCCAGTGGTTCTAATGATATACCAGCCATTTTGCTCAAAACATGTGTAGCTGAGTTGTCTCCTGTGTTGATATGTCTGCATCGCCTCTCTTTCAAGACTGGAATAGTGCCGAAATCCTGGCAGCTTGTTAACGTGCAACAGGTGCACAAAAAAGGCCTTGCAGATCCTGCTAATTATAGATCGATTTCAAACACTTCCATACTCTGCAAGATTATGATGCATGTTTTGTACTTTCGCCTTCAAGTGTACCTCCTCAGCGACTGACAGTGTGAGTTTTGCCAAAATAGGTCCTCTGCGAATTTTCTAGTGACCAGACTACACACATTTTAGGTGAGGCCGAAAAGACCGGGAAAGCGGTCGCCGTCTCTGTGGAAATCTCGAAGGCATTTAACGGGCAACTTACACTTCTAAATTAACCGTACGCTAAAAACTTGCTTATAAACATGCGAGCCTTATAAGCAAGTTTTCAGGGTACGGTATATATCCTGGTCTGATTGGCTAAGTGACGGACTTTCTTAACCAGAGATCTCTTCAGTTAGTCATCAACTGGTGTTCCTCGGTATACTTGACAATAAATGCCGGAGTGCCTCAGGGGTCTATTTTTTCAGCAACTCTTTTTGTGCTTCACATTACCGATCTAGTAAAGCCCGGTATCTATGGATATACAGACGACAGCATAGTTGTTAAAAGATATTTGGCGAGTACTCGGGTTAGTAGAAATAAACTACAGTCTGAAAGAGAAGCCATGGTGGCATGTCTGAGTGAAAAACTTTCCAGAAAGTATCTATAAAATAAAGTGACCGGCTTCAATTGTTAGACTTAGAAAATTCCTCGAATCTCAATTTTGGTGTTTGCATCTAGTCCAGAGAAAGAGCAGCTGCAGAAAACTTACGGTTAAGGTTTTTTGAAGGTGTCGTCAAGGGAAGAGTGAATAGATTGCTAGGTTAGTGCCCCTTACCACCTATGAATACATTTCCACTTTCCGTCGAGTGGAATGTAGTCAAGTATTAACTAAGATAGTATTAAAGAAAAAACAACACGTGATAGTTTCATAATGACAGAATAGTTAAGAAAAAAAAACATTTTAAACAACAAAATTTGGAACAAATCTTACTTTGAAGTCTAGCATTTGCTGCCGCTTTTAACGTGAATTTGGGGAAACTCAGACAATTCTGTTTTCAATGCAGCTGTTCCTAACTATTACCAAACTGCATTATTTAAATATTTATACTTTTATATAATTTTATAGATTGTTATTCCAACAGATAAAAAAAAATAACAAGATTGTTGGTCAATAAAAACCGTGGGATTAATTTGTTTTATATTTCAGCAGAAGCCGTCTTCCTAGGCAAAATTTAGAATATTAATCATAATACGGTAGTTTGAGAGTACTATTATTTCCTTTAAAAATCATTTTTGTTATTTTCGTTTCCATCGTTACGATTGGCTGTTACTTAACTTATTAAATAGCAGTCGAATTACTTATTAAGTACTTAATAAGTAGCAGTCAGTATAAGGTAAAGAAAGTAAGTTCTTAAATAGTATTTTTTATTAATAAAATCATTATAATTTTATAGAATTACCTAAAAAATAGTTTACCTTGATTTACTTATTAAGAAAAAAGGTTTGTTTTTGTATTATTTTATTCTTCGTTTAGTTCAAAATCTCAATTGTAAATTATTGCAATTGTATAGAAGAGATTCTTTATCATAAATATTGTTAATTTTGTTTTTTAATAACTTCCTTCCTTTCTTTTAAATAACGTATCTTGCATGAATTTTTTCTCACTTTTATTATTTAATATCACATTCCTTTGCCACAAATGAGGTATAAAACTTCTATTAATCAAGAAGAATTGACTAAAATATTTATCGATTTGCGTGTTATTTAATAATAGTCATTGTATTATGTATGACAGTAAAATATATGAGTTTTATAATAAAATTCTTATGTAATAGAATGAAATACGTTCATTGCAATCTATTTTTATTACTACAAATAAAATATTTAATGGTACCTAACTTTCAAATGTTTCTGTACTTTAGGGACAATGTAAATAATTGTAGTTTAATTTACCCAGATCTTATATTAGTCTCAATGCAACTAAAATAACTGTGAAAAGTAAAACACACATAAAACTATTTACTAAACTGTAACTCCCATAACCAAATCGTTGTGTAAAACGATAGTACTTCAACCGATTGCTCTCGAATTTGTTTAAACCATAATTTTCACAAAGCAGACTGGTGTTGCATTATGAAGTTGTAATACCTGATTTAGTACAGATAATATTATCACAATTTTAACTGTTTTCTATTTAAAATGAGCTTATGATACATTAGTAATACTTCTATTTTGTAACGTTAAAAATAATATATTAAGTTTTGATACTAAATACATTTATAGTTTATAAGTATATTATTAAAGTTAGGAGGAATTATGACTTTCATAGTAAATATTTTAATAACAAAGGAAAACTAAAATTAATTGAAATGCAAGATAACGTTCCGATATTGAAGCGAAGCTTAATCTAATTAGATTGCAAAAGAAAATCTAATTTAAGCTCTTTCCAGATCCTTTTCTTATTTGCGGGTTGTGCTTTGAAAGGGACGATATTACATACAATCTGCGAGCTTTGAATTCAGCAGATGCACGTTTGAAATACACTTTGTTAGAAAAATCTCTCGACCTCGATCGATCCTGAGTATTGGTTTGGATTTATATTTGATTGATAAAATCTAAACTTTTTAAACATTTGTAGTTTATTATAATAATTTTCATTATTTTAAGAGGAGGTCAAGTTGTTTCTTCTTGGAGACCATTGCTTTGGTCAAACATCATTGTTAATAAGATACTCAAACGCTCAAATTCTTTTTGCTATTTACATATTTTTGTAACGAGTATGGGTGTTCTTTGTATCCATTATTTTAAAGCTTCTCTTATTACAATAACTTGTTTTCCAAAATACACATTTTGACCTAAGTACCTATATTTATAATACCTATAATATATACATATATGACGGTGAAATATAAAAATATTTCCCAATTAAACTGAAATATTTCCAAACATAAATGGCATTCGTAAATATTGTGTTTTTAAATTTATAAAACCATGTTTAACTTATGTGTATGTTTTAAAAGACATAATAGCATTGTAATTTCAAAACTTTTTCAACACATTTTCCATAAAAAAATATTAAAAACTATAGCAATTTATATTAAATATATCTCAAGCAATCGACATTACTAAAACAAAAATTGCTGGTTCGGCTCATAAATATGCAACAATGGATTTATTTCTTTGAAAACTCGGATGTAGCATAGTTTTACCAACTTTGTTTTTCTTTTCTTACAAAGTTCATGAAGCCATTTATTGTATTCGTAAGAGACTAAATATATTTATTTTGTGTACCTGATTCTTTATATCCATGATTATATTGCATTATATATAGAAGCAATTAAATCGCGTATATTATTATTTTAAAGAATCAGAATTCTATAGTAGGTACTTTCTCAAGATAAGAATAATGCAAGAGTTTAATTTAATAAGAAAATAATAAATGTTAAACCATTACGTTTTTTGTTGTTTGTTATACGTATTAAGTTGTTTGAATAAATTTAGTGTATAATTGAGACAAAATTACCTATATTATTTTATTCCATAAACATATATAAAATATTTGTAAGTTTCAAATATTTTCAAATAATATAACTTTTAAGCAGTATTTTTTTTTAATTACTACGAAGTTTCGTAAATACAAACCAGAGCAATGATATATGTGATCGTCTTTATCGGGACGGTGGTGACATCTATTAGGTTTCTTTCGAAAAGCCTAACCAATGCTTCTAACTTTGCAGTATGGATAAATATTGAAAAGATGCCACTACCGAAGTTAATGTTTGAAAATATCTATGAACATGTATAGCCATGTTAAGCTTATTTAAATTTATATAAATATAGAATGAAAAATAAACCGACACGGGCAGGGATTCGAACTCGCGACTTCTGGGAAACCGTCCCGTCGCTCTACCAACTGAACTACCGTATCGCTGTCCGCCTCGGTGAATTAAGCATTCTATATGTGGTCGTCTTTATCGGGACGGTGGTGACATCTATTAGGTTTCTTTCGAAAATCCTAACCAATGCTTCTAACTTTGCAGTATAGATAAACATTGAAAAGATTCATTCATTCTATATTACATATAGAATGCTTAATTCACCGAGGCGGACAGCGATACGGTAGCTCAGTTGGTAGAGCGACGGGACGGTTTCCCAGTAGTCGCGGGTTCGAATCCCTGCCCGGGTCGGTTTATTTTACATTCTATATTTATATAAATTCAAATAAGCTTAACAGGGCTATACATGTTCATAGATATTTTCAAACAATGTCCTTTGTAGCTTTTATAAATGACACAATTTATCGCAAGGGCTTTTCTGCAAAAATAGTGCTTTATAGCCGCAACTTTGCTATAATTTTAAATATATTGGTCTTTGTGCATAAATAAATTTATAATTATTTTTTATACGTTCTCGTTTTTTCTGATCATGTAGTTTAGTTCATGATTCTTCTAGAATTTGGCAGAAAGTGTATATAAAACATTGTGTCATTTTAGGCTATTTACGCTACTAGTCATATAAAAATGTTGTTTGGTTTTCTTTGTTAAATAAAATAATTTTGTGTTTTTGATATTAATATGCTAGTATATCCTTAAATAAACATCGTTCGTTTTCTTCATGTACGTTATTTCAACCTCACAACTTGAATTATTTAGATGTAGGTACATTTTAAAAAGAAAATTTTAGAATGATACAAAATTATTAGTCAGTTTTATACTTAAGTAAATATATTCTATTGTATATATATATATATATAAAGAATGAGAAGAAGTAAATCGAAGACTAACACTCTAGATTTTTTTTTTTGAATGTCTAATGCTGTTAGGCAAAGTGGCTGTTACTGCGTCACGGGGGGAGGACTTTCGTGCTGTCGACCGCTCGTATTTATATTAAAATGACGACTACCATAAACAAGGCTAGTAACATTATAATTGTTGTTTTAATAATGTTTTCAAATTACTTCTCACTATAAATTGATTCTGTTACAAGCAATTACCAGGTAATTTAATAAATTATAATCTAATGTTCTTATTTTGACGATCATGATGTTGTTTTATGAAGCCTTTACCCCGATATGGCCATTCTGACAGGCGGTGCGCGCTCTTCACCAGCCTGATACGTTCTGTAATAGTGTTTTTTTTTTGTTTTGCATCTGTAAGCAACTAGCGTTGCTTATAGTCAAATTATTGCCTGTTTTTGTATTCAGATAAATAGTAGGTTATTTATTAGTAAGATATCGTAGGGTCACAGAGAGTCTCATAGGGTCTCGGAAGTTCTCGTAGGTTCTTGTAGAGGCTTGGAGGTGTTCGTAGAATCTCGGAGGTTTTCGTAGGCTCTCGGAGGTTCTCTTAGCCTCTCAGAAGATCTTGTATGTTTCTTGGAGGTTCTCGGAGGTTCAAGTATAGTTCTTAAAGATTAAAGTATTTAGGAGAGTTATTTACAATTATTATATTATATTTAAATCACATGTTTTGTCGTCGATTGGTCGACTGTAGTTCCGATTCTTCTCCTTAAGCTGATGAAATAGGTTCTGTTGGTGCTGTAGCACGATCTCATTGAAAAGGTGGTTCGTTTTCCGCCGATACGGTCATCTGTTCACCAGGATGTTATTTATCAAAATAAAAATGTAATTTATCACATAATTATCTATAGTATGTACGTTACACAAGGCATCCCAACGGTATCTCATGGTCTTTCTAAAGATACATGAAAAATCTACTGTTATCACCTGAGAAACCTATGGTTTGATCAAAGGAACCACTAATTATTTAACATCTTAAATCTGTTGTGTGTACTTGTATACTCACAGTTCCACAAGGCATCCCAACGGAATCTTATGGTTCTCAAAAGGATACATCAAGAATCCGTGGTAAGCTCAAGGG
This sequence comes from Napeogenes sylphis, assembly GCA_959347405.1. NCBI lineage: Eukaryota > Metazoa > Arthropoda > Insecta > Lepidoptera > Nymphalidae > Napeogenes > Napeogenes sylphis. Next base: position 43,311,603 of record OY365776.1, on the reverse strand, counting down.
TAACACATGATTTGCTCAGGTTATTTAATATCTTGTAAACACTTGTATAAGGGTATCCCAATGGCATTACATGACTCTCTTAATATAACATCAAGATCCGTTGTTGGGTCAAGGGTAAGGCACATACTAGAGATATCACTCTCTAGATATTTATAACGGTAGATTATACTAGAGGTTCTCGTAGATTATTCGAAGATTCTTTAAGTTCTAGTTTCAGTATTCCTTAAGATACCTTACGTCAGCGTCAAATATTGTCTCCTTACACGTCTGTAACTCATACTGCCAATACCTCTGGCGTTGTACCTTGAAACAGTTTTATTAAGTTATGTAAAGCAAACCTTCAAAAAAACTAGTTATATACTTGCATACTGTCTTGTTCTGTTATGGAAGATGATGCTATATGCTAGTCAAAGCATATAAAACAGGGTTAAGTACAGCTGGCCCAGGCTTCGCCGATTGACGGAATTATTATTTCAAAGTGCGACTGTGCAGGGCTAAGAGAGCCAAAAATTACTGCGACCTAAAAGATCTATTGTGATCGCCATTGCCTACGCGTCACTGCTTACGTCTGCCACTCTGAGGTATTGCAGAACTTTGAGGTATTTCTCCTGGGTAACTGGAAATGGCGCCTGTCATCATGCGACAATTAGTTCTTGGAGGTTGTTTCTGCTTGTCCCTGACCGTAACTTGTTGGCGCTTGCTCCACCATACCACAGTTGCGCAAGTCACCACAGGCCTCAGTTCGCAGTAAAGAGCCACAGCATTATCTTGGGCTGAAGGCCGTCCGTCGTCGTACGCCATCCTCCCACATACTTCCAAGGCCATCTTAGCCTTGTTCAGCATTGATGCCGTCACTGTGTCGTAGTAAAATAATATAGTTAATTTTGTCTCAATTATACACTAAATTTATTCAAACAACTTAATACGTATAACAAACAACAAAAAACGTAATGGTTTAACATTTATTATTTTCTTATTAAATTAAACTCTTGCATTATTCTTATCTTGAGAAAGTACCTACTATAGAATTCTGATTCTTTAAAATAATAATATACGCGATTTAATTGCTTCTATATATAATGCAATATAATCATGGATATAAATGAATCAGGTACACAAAATAAATATATTTACTCTTTTACGAATGCAATAAATGGCTTCATGAACTTTGTAAGAAAAGAAAAACAAAGTTGGTAAAACTATGATACATCCGAGTTTTCAAAGAAATAAATCCATCGTTGCATATTTATGAGCCGATCCAGAATTTTTTGTTTTAGTAATTTAATGTAAATTGCTATAGTTTTTAGTATTTTTTATGGAAAATATGTTATTTTCTGTGTTGTTTATTTATAACACAGAAAAATATTTAATAGATTTATAAAATACAGTTCATTATTTAAAAATATAAAATAATTAACTCATTTTATTTATCGACACATAAATGAATTTTCATACCTTTTAAATAACTTTGTTATTCGTTGAACTTCAAAAGCAATTTTTCCATTCCATAAATCTATAATGTTGACACCGAATGAGGGCACGCCGACTATGATAGAGGGGAATGATAATGGTCTCTCGATCAACAAAGTAATAGGGTTATAGTTGTATTTGTTATGGATACAAATACAAGTATAACCCTATTACTTTGTTGACACCACACACACATCAAACAACACCACACTAACATGAAATAAAAAGGAAATCAATTAAGGAAATGGTTGCTTTTTCTTTATTACTAAATGAAGTAAAGTAATCGTAGGAAATCATTCTCAAATTGCAAAAAGTCACTTCCCCAAATAAAATTTATTTTCAAATTTCGCCTGGGATCTCCATAATTCTGTTACATCACTAACAAGAAATTTTAAAATAATGAAGATAGCAAAGATGATGCGCTACACCTCGGCTTCCTTTCTTTCTAATACTTATATTCATTATCCCCACCGGCGCAAATCCACCCCATTCAGCCAAAGTATCACTCCATGGTGCACATACACGTTACGAGTATTTAAAATGTTATATTTAGCTTTCTAGGAATTTCAGTCTCAACAATGATCCCCGTTTTGTCTTATTCAGTAATATCGTATCTAAATATCGTAAATAATACCTGATCAGAAGTTTTCAATCGTCTTTAAAGAATTCATAGGTAAAGTGTCGACAGTCTTTTAAGCAGCGACATCCATGTTCTTTAAAATGGAAAAGTGCATTTCATCACCTTGAGTAATAATGATTCATAGAAAATCAAAACTGGTACCAGTAGTTCAAAAAATCTATCAACCGTTTAAATATAATTATGTTTATCATAAAATATTTAAGGGATTAAAAAAGAAATAAATAATATCCATTTAATACCTTTATAGCTTATGAAAGAAAAGTAATAAATGGTATTGTAGGTTAAGAATTGACTTTTTGACTATATTTTATCTAATACATTACATTTAATACAATACAATTGTCTGGCAACAGATAATTTGTATCTAGGTCAGTTTTATTCACAACCCAGTAGCATCCTACTGTGAGCACTAGACGTTCAAACGACGGTGCATGAATGAATGAATTGTAGTCTTGTTTTGTTTTCGACAAAATAAATCTGACCGGATAAACGAGTGTCTGAAGAATAATATTTAGAAATGCCACATGGTAGTATAATATTCTTTGTACACATTATGTTAACAAATATATACGAGATTCACATTGAATTACTTGTTTTTTTGTTGGGAATAATATATCTTGCACATTTCTGTCAAAATTTATTAAAGGCTGAATACCGTATTAACATAATATACCCAACGAAAATAAGAGAAAATCAAATTGTTGCTATTATAGGGTCTATAAGAATTTATGATTAAAGTATTTGATTACAAGTATTGAGTTAATTAGAGTTCAAATTAAAAACACGAGATACAACCATCTCGCACCCTATGTGCATCATGATAAAAAAGTTTTCCTATTTGTACCGATTGCATTTATAAAAAGAAACATTATTAATTGTGTTTTGAATAGGTACAATAGTTTTCAAATAGCAAAAAGTTTTATTGTAAATTAATTTTATGCATGCTTATGATGTAAATTAGTAATGTGTGTATTGGTAGATTATTTTTGTACTAAGTTCACAAAAACTCTTATATGTATGTACTATGAATTGTTTTTTCTCTCTTATTTCTTAATGGCTCTTAAACTTATTATAAGAAGGAGTTCATAAGTTAATATTATTATTAATTTCTTTTCATAAAAGTGCACTGAACGTCGAAATTAAAGTTAATTAATGAAACGGTTAAAACATACGTGAAAAATTCCTCTTATAAGATGGTGTTCAAAGTTGCTTTGCGCCGAAAAATAAATAACCATGACGGAATCATGTCCAATTTGTGTACGCGGATATCAATTGCCATGACAACCGTATAGCAATAAAAATCCCATTAAAATTCATATCCTTTACATCAAAATTGAAATGCATTTTAAAGTGAACGGATATTGGGAAAAACATTAGTCTCGAATGGAAGTAGATATGACAATGGAGAAGACTTCCAATGCAATGCGGTATATTGATTCTACCCCTACAACTTTATATATATTTGAAGGAGAGGCTAACACAAAGACTATGTGTGTGATTGGATTCTTCGTTTTTGAGATTTAAAAAATAACACTAGTAAAATTAGAATCAATCTTTTAGTAATTTTTTGTTAGTAACAAAATTATATACAACACTTTTTAGCATATAAGAAACTATGTATTGTATTATTTAAACCACACTATTATGCACCGAAATTAACTTTACAGGCCTGAGAGTGAAGTGGTAAGCTTGTATTAACGACGTGGTAAGCTGGCTTAGATATATGGTCAAAAATTTTAATTTCGCTCTTGTAAGAAAGACTGCATTTGATGAGATTCAAAAAGATCGTTGCTCGAGCAAATTAAAAACTTTTCTTATTGAAAGTTCACTAAAACAATGAAGTAAATTTATTTGTTATTCTATTCATGATGACAACACAAAATAAAACCTAACCTTTTGAAACTAGATCCCACAACCGTTTGATCGCAGAAAAGATCTATGGTAACTACTAAGAGGAGTTTTACAATAAAAAAAATAACGGAAGGAAATATATTAATTCAATATACATGTAAAACAAATTAGTGTTTATTTTCATAGCTATGAAATTAAATTAAATTAGTTTTTATTAAAATTAAAATTTAATTAAAATTAAAATTAAATTGAAATTAAATTAGTTTTTATTTTTCGGCATACCTACTTAATACGTATCCCCAACATATTTGTACGTTTGAAATATAGCCATTTTATTTATTTTGTCTATTTCTTATTCATTTAATAACGATCAGAATGTATACATTCTGATCGTTTTTAAAAAACGTTATTATAAATCGTTAACCATTTTCTGAGATGATGATTATAGACTCAATTTTTGTCTTAAAAAATAAACAAGAAAATATCGATACCTTTCGTACTATAGACACATTTTATTATTTTTAAATTAATTGTATCTATTTACGTAATATACCAGACCTTTGGAAAAATTACTAATCTTATAATTAAAATATCATAATTAGAATTAGGTCATGTGGACAACGTTTACGACCGTCCAATAATTTTCAGTTGGCGTCAAATATACAAATGAATTCCATCCATTTACTCCAAACGACTTATCCGGTAGGTGGCATAAAACTCACCAACACCAAAGAGAAGTACTCGCCATGGTGTTGGGTAACTCCGCTTTTGACCGATACGCTATGGCTTATGACCAGTCCTAAAAGATTTTACCAAGTGGATTGCAATATATCAAAATTGTAATTTTATTGCGCTGTTTTTGATAATGACAGGTGGATGGTTACAAATAAAATTTACTAAACCATCTAATATTTTATTAATTAATTGTATTCTTTCTAAGGTATTTTAATAAATTAAAATCTGTGCTGAAAACTATACACAAGTTAGTTTAGTATATTCGGCTACATATTAGGTGCATTTGTAAATTAATTAATGCTTGACTTTAACTGAACTCGAGGAATCTTTCAAGTTGGTTCGTTTTGAAATTGTTATGGAATAATTAGCTCAAGAATCTACGTCTTGCTTAACTTTGATGTCGCAAATTATATACACCAATGTAAACTGTATCCTTAAGGTGTGTTTTATAACTTAATGCTAAAAGTTTATAGTAGCTAGTTTTAGTTATTTTCTTTAATATAGCTAAAAAATACTAAACTGCCCATGCTAAGTAAATTTGAAAATATTGAATATTAGAAACTGAGATATATCTTATGGAACATTATTGAGAATAAAACTGGAGCATTAACCAAGGCGGGTAGCGATACGGTAGTTCAGTTGGTAGAGCGACGGGACGGTTTCCCAGTAGTCGCGCGTTCTAATCCCTGCCCGTATCGGTTTATTTTTCATTTTATATTTATATAAATTTAAATAAACTTAACATGGCTATACATGTTTATAGATATTTTCAAACAAAATTTTAGTTGTTTTGATACTGTATAAGCCTTAAAAATTAAATGCAAACTATGAACTATCGTTGGTAAATGTCGTTTAACGACTTTTACCAAAGATAGTTCATAGTGGATTTACTATACTTAAAAAATAATAGGTTTAAAGAAGTGAATAAGCTAAGAATCGTATTTTTCTATTTACTCTGACGAAAAAATATGTAAAAGTTAGTTGTTAGTTTTCATTGTTAGTACTTTACGTAGGTACAGTTTTTAGGTATTTTACATAAATATTACAAGTTTTCATTATTTTTATAGTACAATAAATCTCAGCAAATTGCAAGAGTACGAGGTACTTACATAAGAGTATTGAATCACATTTTCAATGAAACTGGAGTGGCTAAACAATATGAATAACAACCTGTTCACTGTTCTCTTTCTACTCATCTTTTATCTCAAAAGTTTATCTTTGTTATATAGAATAATACTAAATATTCCTAGCGGCTTCGCTCGCTCTATAAAGGAAAAAAACCTTGTTATGTAGGCCAAAAGGTTTTTACACTTAATTCAATACTTTATTAGGGATAGCTGTTGCCCGTGACTGCGTCCATGTAGATTGTAAACATTATATTTATATGGCTTATGATCATAGCCACTAAGAGTCACGGGCAACAGTTAGTGATAATATAAATACCTTTATCATAGTGCTATTAGTGATTGTAAATCATTTAAACTCTCATTTAAATGTTTATATATATTAGGTAATATCCGTATATAGGTATATGACAAAGTCTTGTATCATATTACTTAATCTATTTATAATTTATTACATTGCCAAAATATTCACGCGGATCCTTATTTTTAACCCCCGACTAAAAAGACGGGTGTTATAAGTTTGACCGGTCGATCTGTGTATGTGCATCTGTGTATCTGTGAATCTGTCGGTGGCAATGCAGCGGCTAAGCGCGTGGACGGATTTGAATGCGGTTTTTTTTAATCGAAAGTTATGGTTGTCGACATGGTTCTTAGCTATGATTTGTCGAAATGGAAACAGTTGTCTCCAAGTTATTGACGTTTTTTTATAGAAGGTTCTTATGCAATAATTAGCTGTTCCCAGCGGCTTTGGCCGCGCTATATAGGAAAAAAATCCGTGTTATGTAGGCAAAAATGTTTTAACACTTATTTACTCGGGCAAAAAACTGTATAAGAGATAGCTGTTGCCCGTGACTGCGTCCACGTAGACTGTAAAAAAAATATTTATATGGCTTATGGTCGTAGTCATAAAGAGTCACGGGCAACAGCTAGTGATCATATAAATCCCTTCATCATAGTATTATTAGTGATTGTAAATCATTTTAACTCTAAATGTTAATATTTATTAATATTCGTATATACCTATATGAAAAAGTCTTGAATCATGTTACTTAACACATTTATAATTTATTACATTGTCGAAATTTTCACGCGGATCCTTATTTTTTCTTGTATTAAATATAGCTTTTGTTCGTCAGAGGGATAATGTAGGAGTCTAAAGGTAAAATATTTTATGAAATCGGTCTAGTAGTTTAACAACTTACTAAATTACTAACTTTAGTTTTGTAGTACTAAAGATTTATAATATAGTTTCTATGTTATAGTTTATATCTACCCAAAATAAACAATTAACATTTTATTGTAAGTAAAATATTAACATCAATATTATACAATTCGAATATATTATTATCAAAGTTGAACCATTACATTATTTAACTTGTAATATAAATATTACTAGCTAATATACAAAGTGTATGTATATTCTAAATATATATAAATATATTCGAAAATAACACACTAAGATTTTGGAATCAATTTAGATTATTAAACACCCATAAAAACAAGTTTGAATCAATTCACTATAATAATATTCGTACTATTCGTAAACATAAGACTAATTTTAGTCTCAAACAGAGTTTCAGTGAACGGAACTTCAGTACGGAAGTGATAAAGCATTAATGGCGCTCGCTATTAGCAACAGTTCAAGAAATCCACTATTCTATTCTGTATGTTTCAGTGTGGGTTTAATTAAATATCTCCTGTTGTCTATTATTTAGATGTGAATATTGGAAAACTAGGGTTCAAAAATGTGGTTAAGCTTTGTAAAGTTTAACATTTTATCACTATAAATCATAACTGTGCAAGGTGCTAATCACAAAAATAAAAATCTCCGTTATGCGTTATGTTCCATCGTAGTCGTAGCTTATGCTTAAGGACTCCGAATAACTACAAAACTGGCGCTAACTGGCAGAGCACATTACTATTTTAGTTAATTAATTAAGTGGGATAACATATACATTATTTATCTGTGTACTGTCTAGTAAGATAAAAAACTTTTTGTAATGAATTTTCTACAACATTAACGATCGAGTATTAGCTACTGCTAGGTGATTCCTGTCTTTTATCTCAACTAAGTATATTCTCTAAACTTCTAACAAAGTCAGGCTAAGACACTGGTCGCTAACAGCCTCAAACCCTGAAACTTATACGTGCCATGTGAACAAATAAATGGATTAGACTCGACAAAGAGTACTAAACCTCGAGTTTAATTAGCTAATTTAGATTAAAGGATTTGCAATCCGGTTTATATGCACGTAAGACTTTTTTAGATTTCTCAATAAGATTTGCTAACAGCTGAAAAAAATTACGTGTTTTATATTTTTTTTATGGCTATGATTTATATTAGGGAGAAAAATAATGAATAAAAGAAACACCAATATCCTATAAAAATATTTAGATTTGTTAATTATTTTAATTAATTAAGCAATTGAAAATTAAATGTATTAATTTAAATTATTGTTTTTAAAAATTAAAACATTTTAAATTTAAAAGATTATTCTTATAAATAAACTATTTAACTTAATATTTTTAAGAATCTAAAACCACATTTTGTATTTTTCGGCACCTCTTTATTTCTAGTTTATATTTATATTTTATCTTTATATTTTATTTATTATCTTGTTTGGCATGTATTCCGGTAAGCCAAGCTGGGAAGATCGAGGGGTAGTGTAGGTTACGGGAACCCTGTGTTACTATACTGCGTCCCAGGTGATGCACCGTCTGTAGAGTGGATGAATGCGTTGTGACAATTGACACGGGAAGTGGCAGTTACCGGCAGTTTTAAGTCCGCACTAATGGGCGTCAATATGGGTGCCAGGGATCACTTACCACCTGCTACAACTGGGCAGCCCCCACTCAGTATAGTCCGTCCCGGCATTATTAGTTCCTTTGTTTTTTTGGAAACTCAGGATTTACCCAGGAAGGTATGCTGTGCTACTTTTAATCCGCGAACAAATAGCAATCAAAATCTAAAGCTTACACATCCATACGTGTTGGGACATGGAACATCCGAACTATGAGAACAGGTCTTCTGGATAACTTGGAGACTTTAAATTACGCTCAAGATTTACGTAAAACGGTTGTTATTGTCTTAAAGTTGGCACGTCTTAATATATCTATCTATAAAAATGATGCCTCACGGAGGAACGAAAGGTAACTTTCAACTTCGTCTCAAGAGCCCAGATCCAGCCAACACAATTCATCAAAACAAGCACAAGGAAATAAGAAAAATAAACTGTACTTAACGGGATACTGAACATTCTCTTAAACAAAAAATTTACAAGTCAATCGCAATTACCAAATAAATTAATCAAATAGCAATCAACGACCCCAAAAATATTTTTACAAATACACCATATAACGTGAGAATACTGATGTCATACGAAATGTTAATAAAATTTGAAGAAGCTCTACGAGGAGTGAAATACGATATAATAGGTCTGTCTGAAGTCAGAAGACCAGGAAAGCAGATAGGAGTATATAACAAGTTTATATTATGTCAAATCGGTTAGATACCAGGAACATGGGGTTGGGTTTCTAATAAATAAAACTTTAAAAAATAACATTGTAAGTTTTATAGGATTTACGGAAAGAATTGCTGTACTAAACCAGAACATTCAAGGACACTATCTAACCATAATCCAAATATACTACACGATATTAATAAGTGCTATCTTGATAGTCTAGATCTTGATCTAGACTTAGCAATACAGTCAACACATAAAATATTAAAATTAATCGGAGATTTTAACGCAAAAATAAGACAAATCAATAAAAGAGCGTATGATAATAAAACAATACGGATATGGAGCAAGGAGCGCAAGTAAACAGCAAGCGAGAACAACAGCAAAGAATAATACGAGTCAAAAATTTTATCCGAGCAAACCTTGGCGCTACTGAAAAGGAGACAACAACTACAAAAACAAAAGGTAAATCTAAGATGCAGAAAAACGAACTGAGCGCCTTGTACAAATTAACAAGCAAATACATAAGAAAAGACTACAAAGAATATAGAAATAAAACTATACAAACTTACATTAGTCAAGGCAAAAGTTTTCAAAAACCGAAATATTGCTACAAGCTTTTACAAGAACTTATACAGAGAACTCAACCATAAAATAATCAACATTCGCGAGGAACATGTATGTCAGGAAAACTCAGAAAACCGAATTAACTTATTAGAAGAATCTGATATAAAATGAACGATCAAGAAACTAAAACCTGACAAAAGTTAGTTCAGATAATATACTAAACGAAGCAATAAAAAATGGAATGGAATTGCTAGACATACTACTGACTTCCCTATTCAACATGATTTTATTATTTGGTCGCAAAATGGTCAGAATCAAACATCATGTTACTATAAAAAAAGGAAACTCAAACGCTATAGAATAGAGCAAGAGGTTTTCGACTGTAGAACATATACACACATTGGAACTCATTATAGAAAAATATCAAGAACAGCAGTGACCGCTCTACATAGCTTATGTTGACTACCAAAAAGCATTAGGCACTATATCACATGAAAGTATATGAGAAGCATTGAAATTTCAAGATGTGGAGAAAGCATACATAAAAGTCATAAAGGATATATACAGCAAGATAACAGGTAGAGTCAAATTAGAATCTACTTGACATAGTTTTCCAGTTAGAAGAGGAGTGACGCAAGGGGACCCATTTTCGCCAAAGACATTTAATGCAGTATTGGAATCAATTATAATTGGACTGAATTGGAGTGGTTATGGGATAAAAATCAGAGATAAACAACTGAGCCATTAAGGATTTGGAGATGACGTAAACCTTCTATCAAAAACGAACGACAAACTACAGATTAATCAATCGAAGACTAAAATAATGTCAAACAGTTTTAGAAAAACTTTCGTCAAACATGAAAATTCACACAAAAAATAAAAAACAGGATAATCACTTGCCAAAGAGGCATGAAAAGAAGCATGCTGAGCATTAAAAAAAGTCACAAGATCAGACACACAACAATACGAAGCACCACAAAAGCACAAAATGCGTTTATATGCACTGTGTTATGCTCAAAGGCTAAAACTCTGATGGACTGGTCATGTAGCGCGGTTAAAAGACAACAGGTGGTCACAGGTTACTCATGGTCACACATGGAGCGGTTCCATCGGCAATCGTCGGGTTGGTAGGCAATACATAAGATGGGAAGAAGACGTTAAAAAAATTTATGGAACACACTGGATGAAAGTAGCTCTAAACAGAGACAAATGGAGAATTTTGGAGGAGGCTTTCACCTGAGAGCGAGTTCATGCTAAATTAAAAAAAAAATCAAAATAAAAAATGATTATATATCGATATTTAGCATATTTTCATTAAATTCACTTATCAAAATAGGAATAGTTGAAAATACAGTTTAAAATAATATATACAACCCAAAAAAGAATGCAATTTAAATTAGAAAATACTTAGATGATATTTTATCCAATTAATGATTTGAAATTATATATCATAATAATTATATTAATAATATTAATTAAATAAATATAATCTAATCTAATTTATTTTTATGTAACAAAAAAATATGCCATGGAACAATAAAGACTTCTTTATTTTTATTTATTTATTTAATATATTTATCGCTGCACTGCAGGGCAATAGATTAATAGATTACCCAATCAGGGCTTCTTACGCAAACGGAATTATACTTTCTTTTAAATGGGCAAGGACTTACATGAATATCGAGAACAAGGTGTGGGCTTTTCTGATAATAACAAACCTTTAATAGCCATAGAAGCACTTCAAGGCATTACAAAGCCATTTGACGTATTCGTCTAAAGATTGCCAAGGGTTAGGAGTATCCAAAATATTATTGAAGTTCAGAATTAACAGTATAGGGGATAGTCTTGGGCAAAACCATCGCTTACAAGCCAAGTAAAAATTTTTGTTATTTTTTTTTACTCCTAAGAAAATTAATATTAAATTATCTAAAAGCCCTGATATACTTAATGTTATCACTTTTAAGTATAAATTTCATTGAAAAACAACAATAACCTGCGTTGAATAATAATAATAATAATGTGAAATAAATGTTCTCGGCCGAGGGAACTCTTAATTTTTTATAGTTTCCTTTATTTTTTTTTTCGGTTTGTAGCATAGCATAGCATCAAACTTTATATAATTTTTTTGCCAAATCTGTAAGGATAACTTATTATAAACTATTAGATTTTAATAAATTGAAATAAAGGTTAATAGTTTCGGTCAAAACTGAAATTGAAGGCAATGGCTGGATACTTTTAAAACCTTATTAGTTTCATTAATATCATGTTGAAAAATTATAATTATAAGTCATTGTAACCATGCATACGAAAATAAATTTCGGGTTTTTTTTTTAAATTGACAATAAACGCTCCTTTTGAATTTTCGTGTTTTTAGTTATTATGATATTATTTCACTTATCATCGGGCATGCATCGGGTACTCAAAACTGTTTAATGTTCATGTCATTAAAGCTATGATCACAAAAGGGTTTTTTCAGTGGCCAACAATCTGATCCTCAGCTAATCTTATAGATAAGTCTATAATATTAACTATAAACTTCACTCATAAATATTGTTGACTGAATTATAGTACGCATATATAACCACACCTTGTTTTTGTTTAAGAGTTAAGAAAATATTATGAATAGCATACGAATTTTAAACCAGCAGGCATTTAATATTGATTGTCGTGAAGCTAAATAAGTTATAAGAAAGGAGTACTTATAAGAAATGTGGACGTGTCAAATGTATTGTATCTGCACCGTGTATATTTTCTCAAGCTTCACCTTTAGTACCTACCGGTGAAGCTTGAGGTTGGCTTGTCTCCAATTCTGTTAACTGCTCGAAGCCTTGTGTTTTTTGTTTACCGCGGTGATTAGCGGAACACAGTAAATCCAGGTAACATATGGATATCTATGGGAAACGTATGTGGAAATCTCGCTTCTGCGCAAATGTAACTTCGTCAGCAATATAAAAATGTTTGCCTTCTATTGTCTTTACTGTTAAATAGTAAAATATTTTTAAATATCTTGCCTCTAAAAATCAAGATAACTACTTTATTTATTACAGATTACAAAAATATATCATTATTTCATTCAGATTAAGTAATAAGATCTATTTCAGATTAAGTAATAACATCAATTTGTATTAGTTTTTTTTTTTATTGAGTGTGAATGTATATGTTACAATAAATGTAATAATCTATCATATTACATTTTCAGTCTAATTTTATTTTCATACTAAATTAAAAAAAAATCTAAATTTAAACTTTTAATAATTGTTCATCTTTTTTTTTAAATTTCTTGTTTAAAATCCAAAAGTTTTACATAAGTTCTCACAAAACTGAATATTGGTGGAACACATGACAAAAGAATAAAAAAAAGAGACACTTGAAGGTATTCAAACGTCACGCCCACGGTGTATCTGCGGAATATACGAGCATACTTTTACGAAAGTTTGCAGGGTCGCTTGAAATTTACGAGTCTCATTCACAAATTAGGTCGTGCATTCGAGATACATATTTTGGAGGAAAATATATTTAGCTTGGTTCTATCTAGATATAGGTGTAAAAATGTAATATGTAGTAAACAGTTTTATTTAGAATTTTAGGTTATGGTAGATTCTTTATTTTAAGTTTCAAAACTATACAATCCCACTATTCTATTATGCCACAATAGTAACTATTAACTTCTACCACATTTTCATTAACTACATTATTTTTAATGAGTCTTTTTAATCAAGATATTGCGATTGCTGTAAAAATAACAATGTATTGAAATTGAAATTCAAACCAAAACACTTAAAATTCCCAAAAAAAAATTGGGAATTTTAAGTGTTTTGGTTTCATTGGTTTTCACATCCATCATTTTGTTGTTGTGATTAAAGTTATAAAAAATAAAATAAATTCAAATTATTGCATGACATGTTTCCGATATAGATATTTTTTTCTTTAACACATGATATGTTCATAATAATACATAATAGTTTCCAAAAAAATGTGAGAAACTTAAATTTGGAAGAAATCTTACTTTGAAGCCTTGCATTTGTTGCCGCTTTTAACATGAATTTGGGTAAACAGACAAGTCTGTTTTCAACGCAGCTGTGACCAAACTGCATAATCTAAATGTTTATATTTTTCATATTATTTAATAGAATTTTGCAGCTTACTAAATAAAAAAAAAGTATAAACAGGATTTTTTTGTTGGTCAATTAAAACTGTGGGGATTTATTTGATTAATATATTAGCAGAAGCATACTGCTTCTATTGTCTAGGCAATATTTAGAAACTTAAAAACATTAATTGTATTATTTACATTTCCATCGTTACGATTACAATAAGTACTAGTCAGTATGAGGTAAAGAAGGAAAGTTCTTAAATTAATAAATAATTATTTTTTTTGTTCTATTATTGTTCTTAAATATTAATATTTTCATTATAATTTTATAGAGTTAAATAAAAAGATGTCTTAACCTAATTAATATAATATAAATAATATAATATAATAATAATAATAATAACATCAAGACAAATTACACACATTGATCTAACCTCTAAGTAAGCAAATTATTTGCTTGTGTTAAGGGTGTTAGACAACGATACAAATATATAGAAATACACATATAAATACTCAGAATATATTTAATAAACAACCAAACCCAGAAAACCAGACATTTATGATCATCCTATACATGCCTGTCCCTGCCTGTCCCTGTCGGGAATCGATCCGAGCCCTTATATTTTCTAGGTCCTTTTCTTATTTGCGGTTGTGCTTTGAAAGGGACGATATTACATACAATCTGCGAGCTTTGAATTCAGCAGATGCACGTTTGAAATACACTTTGTTATAAAAATCTCTCGACCTCGATTGATCCTAAGTATTGGTCTGGATTTATATTTGATTGATAAGATCTAGCATTATAAACATTTTTAGTTTATCATAATAATTTTCATTATTTTAAGAGCAGGCCAAGTTGTTTCTTCTTAGAGACTATTTCTTTGGTCAGACATAATCGTTAATTAGATACTCAACGGGACAATTCTTTGTGTTATTTACAAATCATTAAAAGGAATCTGGTAGTTTTTAGTGTCCATCATTTATATGTATTTTATATATGTATTTTAGAGCTTCCTTAGAATGATATATTTTATTCTAAAATACCGCATACTGACCTACGTACCAATACTTATATTATAAAAGCCATATAAAGTTTATATATAACAATATTTATCAATTACATTAAAATTTTCACAAATGTAAATTGCAGGCGTAAATGTTGTATAGCTAAATTTATAAAAGCATATTTAACATAAAACATACCATAACATATTTGACATAAAAGCATTATAAGTCATAATTTATATATAGTATTATTTCATAATTTACAAAAATAAAAAAAAAACAAACAAAAACAGTAAATACACAATATTTACTGTTGACTTAGTAAAGGATGATTTATTTTTATTAATAAAAAATACAACTGCAGTCCTATTAGTTTGTTGATCGAGAGAGAATTATCATTCCCCTCTATCATAGTCGGCGTGACCTCATTCTGTGTCAACATTATAGATTTATGGAATGGAAAAATCGCTTTTAAAGTTCAACGAATAACAATGTTATTAAAAAAATATGATAGTCGATAAATAAAATGTGTCAATTATTTTATCCTTTTAATTAGTTAACTGGTTTTATGAATCTATTGAATACTATTTTATAAAAAAAATAACACAAAATAACATATATTCTACTAAAAATTATTAAAAACTTTAGCTATTCACATTCAATACATTTTAAACAATCGACATTACTTAAACAAAAGTTGCTGGATTTGCTGTTAATTATGCAACAATGGATTTATTTCTTTGAAATCTCGAATGTAACGCGTAGCAAACTTTTACCAACTTTGTTTTTATTTTCTTACAAAGTTCATGATGCTAAATAGGAAATTAAATATATTTTTTTATGTACCTGATTAATTTACTATGTCCATAATTATATTGCATTGTATATTTTAATAATTAATTCGTACACTTTAATATTATAAAGAATCAGAATTCTTTTTCAGAATCAGAATTCTTTTTCAAGATTTCTTTTCTTTTCAACGCTAGAGTTCACTTTTAGAAAACAATAATAAATAATAAACTAAGTTGTTTGGTTAAAGTATAATCAGAACAAATTTAAACATAATATAGTGAAATTAAAAACTAAATCTAAATTTTTAAATATTTCCAAACATTGTAAATTATTCGGAGCAGTACAATTTTTAAATTATTACAAAGTTTCGTAGATACAAACTACAGCAATGAAATTTTAAAAATGCCTTTTGAAGCTTTCATAAATGACACAATATTTATCGCAACATGTCAGGACTGCACACGAGAGCTCAAGTGCTTTTCTGCAAAAATAGCGCTTCATACCCGCAACTTTGCTATAATTTGAAATAAAAACTTTGTCTTTGTCGATGAGAAATTTCATAATTATTTTTTGCAAACTAAACGGTCTCGTCCGTTCTACCCAATTTAGTTCATGCTTCTTCTATCATACGCTTTTATTTTATTGATTTTTTATAGTTATTTAAACTACCAATTAAAAAAAAGTGGTTAGGTTTTCGTTGTTAAATAAAATAATTAAGTAATTATTATAGCGTAATGCTTGTATATTTTAAAGTACCTCATTAATAATCATTGTTTACATTTTTCGTCTTTTCTTTCAACCTCACAACTAAAGTGTAATAACATTTTAAAAGAAAAAGAAAATAATGAACAGATAAAATTATTAATTAATTTAATATTTTAACAAATATTTATTTATTTTCTTATCTATGTATGTACAATCAAAACTTAGAAATTTATTATCGTATATAAAAATATATATATACAAAGGATGAACTTATCTCTTTAAGAGTTCTCTCTCAGTTATACTCCTACGTAAGATTATAAATATGCAGTCAAACATTATAAATATGTAGTCGATCACGAAATTTAACAAAAATATAATAATTGTTTCAATGATCATTTTGATATACAAATTACACTCACCGGACCCAGTATCCCAACGTTCAAACTACTTTGAATGAATGAATGAATTTTAGTTTTTGTTTTGTTTTCGACAAAGTAAAACTCACCGGATGAACGAGTGTCTGATGAATGGTCGTATGTCATGTATACTACCATGTCGTATTTAGAAATACGTATTACAATTTTCTTTGTACACATTACGTTACCAAATAGAACTAAATTTTCTTGAATATTCATGAGATTCACATTAAATAACTTGCTTTTTGTTAAAAATAAAATGTCTTGCATATTTCTGTAAAAATATATAAAAGGCTATATTTTATTAACGTTTATCTAAAAAAAATAAGATAAAATCAAATTGTTGCCATGACACAGTGCTATAAGAAATATACTATTATTTGTTTGTGAAATAGAAGCCATAGACTAAAACAAGTATTGGGTTAATTAGAGTTCAAATAAAATACAAAACATAAAACCATCCCGCATCCCGCTTGCAAAATAATAATTTTTTTTTCCTATTTGCATCGAATGCATTAAGAAACATTATTAATTCGATTTTGAATAGGTATCATAATAGGTCCACTTTTCAAACGCAAAATATTTTATTGGTTATTGATAAATAATTTACGTAAATTTTTATACTATGTTAAAAAAAATCTCCTATATTCTAACTCTTCACTCTTTCTTATTTCTTGATGGCTCTTAAACTTAAACGAGTTAAATAGTTGATGATTATTAATATAAAAAAATGTATTATTACTTATACATAAATGAAACAGATAAAACATACGTGAAAACGTTTGTTGAAAGTTTTGTACAATAAAATTTTTGTACAATTTGTGTACGCGCATATCAAATGCCATGACAACCGTATAGCAATAAGAAGGCTATTAAAATTCATATCCTTTACATCGAAATAGAAATGCATTTTAAAGTTGACTTAAAAAAATATTTTTCTTTTTATAATATTAATAATTAATTAAAAAAACAAGTTCACAAATATGAGAACGACAGGTGCAAATTCTTAAGTAAATATAATTATAACTTTAGTGTCTGAACTAAGAAACCCTGTGTTTCAGACGTTATTTGTCACAGGGTGTTATTAAAGTACTTTATATTGTAGATGTTTTAATTATAAACTTATAGTGTAGTGAAACTTAGGTTCTAGAATTAATATTAAGGTATAAAAAATAAGCATATTATATCGACGAATAAGAATAATATTATTGGATTACAGTTAATAGTTGTTCTGTGTCTTCATAGGACATTTTTTGCAGTATATCTTGCAATCTTTTTACAGTTATTTTAATTCAAGATGTCCCTTAATCTGTTGAGTCTCTTACATAGTAGTGGAGCTAGATTTAAAAAGAATTTAGATGTTTTACTATTTTTAACTATTTGTTTAATTGGTAAAACATTAGTCTTGAATGTAAATAGATATGACAACGGAGTAGACTTCCAATGCAATGCGGTATGTTTATTTTACGCCATTATTGTAGGAAAAAAAAATTGACTCGTACATATTTTTTTGAGTAATCTTACGTTATTAAAAAAAACCATACAAAATTTATTATCATAAAAGAAACCGTGTATTGTACTATGTAAAGCACACTATTATGCACCAAAATTAATTTTACAGGATTAAGAGTAGTAAGCTTTGATTTACGACCTGGCTTTTATATATAGGCTAAATTTTTAAATTTGCCCTTATAAAACTGTATTTATGCCTCAGATTGTACAAAAATAGGATTCAAAAAGATTGTTCCTTAAGCAAAAAATAATTATAACTTTTAAATTTATATAAATATAGAATGAAAAATAAACCGACACGGGCAGGGATTCGAACCCGCGACTACTGGGAAACCGTCCCGCCGCTCTACCAACTGAGCTACCGTATCGCTGTCCGTCTCGGTGAAATAAGCATTCTATATGTGATCGTCTTTTGTCAGGATGGTGGTGACATCTATTAGGTTTCTTTCGAAAATCCTAACCAATGTTTCTAACTTTACAGTATAGATAAACATTGAAAAGATGCCACTACCGAAATTAATGTTTGAAAATATCTATAAACATATATGGTCATGTTAAGCTTATTTAAATTTATGTAAATATAGAATGAAAAATAAACCGACACGGGCAGGGATTCGAACCCGCGACTACTGGGAAACCGTCCCGTCCCTCTACCAACTGAGCTACCGTATCGCTGTCTGTCTCGGTGAATTAAGCATTCTATATGTGATCGTCTTTATCAGGACGGTGGTGACATCTATTAGGTTTCTTTCGAAAATCCTAATCAATCTTATGTGTCCAAGTGGCATCTTTTCAATGTTTTTCTAAACTGCAAAGTTAGAAACATTGGTTAGGATTTTCGAAAGAAACCTAATAAATGTCACCACCGT
This sequence comes from Napeogenes sylphis, assembly GCA_959347405.1. Lineage (NCBI taxonomy): Eukaryota > Metazoa > Arthropoda > Insecta > Lepidoptera > Nymphalidae > Napeogenes > Napeogenes sylphis. The sequence goes on along the minus strand of OY365776.1, from coordinate 43,292,363 downwards.
CCTGATAAAGACGATCACATATAGAATGCTTAATTCACCGAGACCAACAGCGATACGGTAGCTCAGTTGGTAGTGCGACGGGACGGTTTCCCAGTAGTCGCGGGTTCAAATCTCTGCCCGTGTCGGTTTATATTTCATTCTATGTTTATATAAATTTAAATAAGATTAACATGGCTATATATGTTTATAGATATTTTCAAACATTAATTATAACTTTTACGAGTTAAAGCTCAGTAATAAATTAATGCTATTTTATTTTTTTGTCTATCAATGGTGAAAAATAAACACGATATATAACCAAATGTAGAGTAAAAACAATTTGCTTATCTCTCGAGACATTCACCTTTATAAAAATCGATCCCACAACCGTTTGATCGCTCGGAAGATCGTTAACTACAAGAAAAACAAGCTTTATGTAAGTATTACGTATATTGAAATGTATATTTCAAGTACTAGGGTGAAAGTGCATCATTAAGAATAAAGAATAATTGATATAGATCTGCAAGATCTTCGCTCTCGTATAGAAAGTCAGTATGGCTTTGAGCGGTAAAGAGATATGTGATCATATTTACGAAGAGAAAAAATAAAGTGGATGCAGCTGTTGATAGGATCTGTTATTTGAGATTATTTAATATTTAATTCATTAAATGTATTCTTTGTAAGATATTTTAATAAAAAATATAAAAAAACAATCTGTGCTGAAACCTATATACAAGTTAGTTTAATAGTTTATTCAATTACTTATTTAGGTGCATTTGTAAATTAATTAACGCTTGATTTTAGCTGAACTCGAGAAACTTTACAAGTTGGTTCGTTTTGAAATTGTTTTGAGCAATTAGCTCAAGAATTTATGTCTTGCTTAACTTTCATGTCGCAAATTATGTACACCTAAATTTTTCGATTAACTGCAGCGTTAAGGCGTGTTTAATTATTTAATGCTAACATTTTTTAGTAGCCACTTTTATTATTTTTCTTTAACATAACTAAAAAATACTAATCAGCATCCTACGTACGTCCTAAATATATTTGAAAGTATTTATTTTTACACACAGAAAAATAATTAATTTAAATATTCTAGAATATAAATGCGGCTCACATCTCTTGATATAATATATTTTTACAGAATGAAAAATAAACCGATACGGGCAGGGATTCGAACCCGCGACCTCTGGGCAACCGTCCCGTCGCTCTACCAGTTGAGCTACCGTAACGTAATTGAGCAATTCGTACTAGGTATTCGTAAACAGAAGACTAATTTTAGTCTCCAACAGAGTTTCAGTGAACGGAACTTCAGTACGGAAGTGATAAAGCATTAATGGCGCTCGCTATTAGCAACAGTTCAAGAAATCCACTGTTCTATTCTGTATGTTTCAGTTTGGGTTTAATTAAATATCTACTGTTGTCTATTATTTAGATGTGAATGTAGGAAAACTAGGGTTCAAAAATGTAGTTAAATTTTATAAAGTTTAACACTTTATCATTATAAATCTGAACTGTGCAAGGTGCTAATCACAAAAACAAAAATCTCCGTTATGCGTTATGTTCCATCGTAGTCGTAGCTTATGCTTAAGGACTCCGAATAGTTACAAAACTGGCAGGGCACATTACTATTTTAGTTAATTAATTAACTGGGATAACATATACAACATTTATCTGTGTACTGTGTAGGAAGATAAAAAACTCTTTGTAATGACTTTGCTACAACATTTATCCACGACCTATTATTGGCTACCGCTATGTGATTCATGTCATATCTGATTATTTAATCGTTATATGTTGAACAATGTTTGTTTTTTACCTATGTAATAAGGTATGAAAAAATCATTGACACGGGAAAGAGTAGAAACTGCAACCTCTTGTAAAACATCCTGTCCCTCTACTTACTGAACTACTGCATCTCTTAGAATCCAGAATTCCTTATTTAATCGATTTTATCAGTACGTAGATAACTAATTTTCAAAATATTAACCGATAGTCCTAACTTTTATGTATTCCTTTACATAAATATAATATACAAATTATGTTATTTTACTCAATTTTATATTTTTTATGTTTTTAATTTAAATAAATTTATGTTTAAATTTATATGCCACAGTAATTATAAAAATATTATATTGCTGTGGAAAATTAACTAAGGGACCTCACTTAACGTGACAATATATGTATATTTTATGACACGTTGTTTTAATTATTTTTTAATGCTGTTGTTGTAAAACAAAATTAGAAATGAATGAAATAGATAGTAAGTATAATATAGATAGTAAGATAGGTTTGGTGTGGAAAATAATATAAATATTTAGCTTACTTGATCATTTTTGTATTTTTTTAAATATTTTTTATTCTGAAAATTCTGCATACAAAAAACTTTAAAGAAAAGATAAATAAAAAACCGAGACCAACTTTTACCTCAACCAAGTATATTCTCTAAACTTCTAACAAAGTCAGGCTAAGACACTATCCGCTAACAGCCTCAAACCCTGAAACTTATACGTGCCATGTGAACAAATAAATGGATTAGACTCGACAAAGAGTACTAAACCTCGAGTTTAATTAGCTAATTTAGATTAAAGGATTTGCAATTCCGGTTTATAATCACTTAAGACTAGATTTAGATTTCTTAATAAGATTTGATAACAGGTAATTATTATAAATATAACAAACGAAATACTGGTACAGAACTTATCATTAAATAATGGACTGAAAAAACTTACTTGTTTTATAATTTTTTATGATTATGATTTATATTAGAGAGAAAAATTATAAATAAAAAAAAACACCAATATTCTATAAAAATATTTAGATTTGTTAATTATTTTAATTAATTAAGCAATTGAAAACTAAATTTTAATTTATTGTTTTTTGTAATATAAAACATTATGCTTGTAAATAAACTATTGTACCTAATATTTTTGAAAATCTAAAACCACACTTTGCATATTTGGGCATTTTTCTATTTCTAGTCTATATTTAAATTTTATATTTTAATTATTGTCTTGTTTATACTCTGAAATCAAATTAGGTAAGATGGGCATGGTTAGCATAGTACGGAACCCCATCTAGGAGAAGAAAACTCTTAAATTAAACCCAGAACTGGTGGCTTCGTTAGGCGCGAGTAGGATGCAATTAGAAAAGTGGTAGTTGCCTGTAACCAAGCTGGTGGGTTTTGCACGTATTGGCATGCATTCCTGTAAGCCAAGCTGAGCAGATCGAAGGGTAGTGCAGATTAGGGGCAATCCTGTATTACTATACTGCGTCCCAAGCGATGCACCGTCTGTGGAGAGGACACCCGTGTTGTGACAATTGACACGGAAAGTGGCAGTTACCGGCAGTCTTAAGGCCGTGCTAATGGGCGTCAATACGGGTGCCAGGGATCACTTACCACCTGCTACAACTGGGCAGCCCCAAGTCAGTAAGGTCCGCCCCGGTATTATTAGTTCCTTTGGGGTGTTAGAAAATCAGGGTTTACTCAGGAAGCAATGCTGTGCTACTTTTCACCCGCGAAAAAAATAGCAATCAAAATCTAAAGCTTACACTTCCATGCGCTTTCGTACTTGGAACGTCCGCACTATGAGGGCAGGTCTTCTAAATAACTTGGTGACTTTAGAATACGCTCAAGATTTACGGAAAATGGCTGTAACTTGAAGTTGGCACTCCTGAATATATCTATCGCTGCACTGCAGGAAAATAGATTATCCAATCAAGCCTCATTTCGTGAAAGGAATTATACTTTGTTTTGGGTAGGCAAGGACTCATATGAACATCGAAAGCATGGTGTGAGCTTTGCTGTCAGTAACAAACTTTTAAGTGCCATGGAATCACCTAACGCATTACAGAGCATATAATGATCTTACGCCTTAGTTCTAAACGCGGCTTTGTTATTGTTATAACGGATCGTTGATCGCAATCGCCGACGAGGAGTAATAGCCATTCGCGGAAAGAAGTAGGGAAGTCTCAGTAGAAGACACCAGCTTTTTGCCATTTGAATAGTTTGCCTAGAGATTCAAGGTTAGAGTGCCAAAGGTATCCAAAATATTATTGATATTCAGAAGGAACAATATAAAGGATAGTGGGAAACACCAGCGCTTAAAGGCTAATTAAAAATTTTTGTTATTTTTTATTACTCCTTAACATAATTAATATTAAATTATTTCAAAATATTGCTAATTTTATAAGTTTTAAGTGTAAATTTCATTAAAGAATAAGTTATTATTCTTACCTGCGTTATTGAACTAATGTGAAATAGTGTGCAGAATAGACGGCATAGCCGAGAGAACTCTTGACTTTTTAATATTTTCCTTAATTTTGTTTTTCTTCGTTATGTAGCATCACATAGCATCAAACTTTATAAAATTGTAAAGGTTTTATGTTGAAAACTTTGTAAAGATAACTTTTTATAAACTATTAGAATTATAATAGATTGAAAATAGAGGTTAATAGTTTCGGTCATAATTGAAGCTGTGGGCAATAGATGGATACTTATTAAACCTTACAAATTTAATTAATATCATATTGTAAAATTATAATTAGAAGAAGCTTCTCAGCATTCCATGGATTTACGTGCGCGTGCCTGGTCCATCGCGTTGCAAGGAGAGGTAGGTTTCTGGAGGCCCTTTATGATGTGCAAACACGCTCACCTTTACTGTCTACTCTTCTCCCTACCTAACCAAATTTGAAAAGAATCTACTAATGCCGCCTTTGAAATACGTTCTAGAAATGAACCGATGCTAGTTCTAGGCCAAGGTCAAGGAGCCGCGTTTAAAATAAGGCTTCGGTTTTGACTTTTTGAAGCAGCCTTCTTTTACAAACTCTACAAATCGTTTAGTGGTTGTTAACCATACATACGAAAATAAAATAGGTAAATCTCGGCTTTTTTTAAATTAACAATAAACGTTGCTTCTGAATTTTCGTGTTTTTAGTTATTATGATATTATTTCACTTATCATCGGTCATATAGGTCTCAAAACTGTTTAATGTTCATGTCATTAAAGCTATAATCACAAAAGGGTTCTTTCAGTGGCCAACAATCTAATCCTTAACTATTATTTTATACAAGTTTAAAATATTATTCATAAACTTCACTTATAAAAAATGTTGACTAAATTATAGTACGAGTATATATATACAGATTATTTTTATTAAAGAATTAACATAATTTTATGAATAGCGAACCAACATTAAATTAGCAGGCATTTAATATTGATTGTCGTGAAGCTAAATAAGTTATAAGAAAGGAGTAAAAAAAATTGGACATGCGAAATGTATTGTATCTGCACCGTGTATATTCACCCTTAGTACCGGTGAAGCTTGAGGTTGGCTTGCCTCCAACTCTGTTAACTGCTCGAAGCCTTGTGTTTTTTATTTACTGTAGTGATTAGTAGAACATTGTCGATTCAAATAACATGCGTATATCTATTGGAAAGGTGAATTCTCGCTTCTGAGAAAATATAACTACGTCAGCAATAAATAAATAGGTGCGTTTTGTTATCTTTAATGTTGATTGGTAATACTTTTCTTAATTACCGTCCTTCTAAAAATAGAGCTTACTATTTTATTTATTACGTGGACGACCAAATATAATTATATTATTCCAAGAATTTATAAAATAAAGGTTATAAAAATTAAAATATTTATTTATTTATCTATGTATTACATTTCCCTAAAAAAACATTTAATTCTCCAGAGCACTAAAGTAACTACTATGGTTGTGATATCGATCTAATAAGCCAATTTATTTCTTTAATGGAAAGGATTATCGTTTCAGATAATTGTAAGAAGTTCATTTATAAATAAGTCTAAAAAGATGAAGATTGAAACAAATTAATGTTATCTTATAAAATCTTTCTGTATCGTTATTATTTTTATTCACCTTTATCTTGTTTTTTGAGATATTATTTTATTGTAGTATGACAATAAAAAATGTGATAATATCAATTTGTATTAGTTTTTTTATTGAGTGTGAATGTATATGTTATAATAAATGTAATAATCTATGTAACATACATTGGCAGTCTAATTTTAATTTTTATGTTAAATCTTAATAAAAATCTAAATGTAAACTATGAATAATTGTTCATCAATTTTTTGTAAAATTCTTGTTTCTGTTCTTGTTCTTGATTTTATAATCAAAAAGCATTTGAGATTAGGACTTTCTTGAAGAGTTCACAAAGAACTTTTGATAATCAATAAACATTTTATTTGTTCCGAGAAAAATATGATTTTAAAAGATGTAGGTATCCTTCCAAAGTAGGTTAACATTTAAAGATTTTATTATCCAAAATACGAAAGATTGATAGAGATGGAAATAATATAATAATATTATGTCAATTGTGCACTAGTTCTATGTAAAGCGTAGTAGCACAAAAAACCATTAAAAATTCTTGAATTATATTTATTTATTATACAGTTTTTTTTTTAATTTTAAAAGACAATAAAACATTTAAATTTCTCGATTGTAACATATATTCAAATTTAATTACCATATGAATCAATTAAACAAATCTTTATTAATATATAACATATAGATAAGGAATTCAACAACATGAATTTTACTTAATTCTCTGAATTTTACTTAATGATCTAGGGCAATGCTTGACTACATTCCACCTGATGGTAAGTGGAATGTAGTCTTAGGTGGTAAGGCGCATTGCCCTAGCAAACTATTCACTCTTCTCTTGAAGACACCCACATTATATTTGGCCAGAAATACCGACGCAGGCAAATTGTTCCAGTCCTTCGTTTAACGCACTAAAAATGAGGAAGCAAAGCGCTTCGTTCGGACAGAAAGTCCGTTACCCAGCCGATCGGACCAGGAGATATACCGTACGCTGAAAGCTTGCTTATAAGACTCGCATGCCAGACCCTGTCAAATGCCCTCGAGACATCCAGAGAGACAGCGACCGCTTCTCCGTTCTTCTCGATGGCCTTGCCTAAAATATGTGTAGCATACACTAGGAGGTCCCCAGTAGACCTATTACGGCGAAACCCGTACTGTCGGTCACTGAGGAGATCGTTACCTTCTAGGTATGCTAGTAGGCGCGAGTTCAATACACGCTCCATAATCTTGCAGAGTATGGAGGTGATTGAAATCGGTCTGTAATTGACAGGGTCGGCACGGCTGCCTTTTTTGGGCACGGGTTGCACATTAGCAAGCTTCCCGGATTTTGGCACTATTCCAGTCTTGAGAGAGAGGCGATACAGACGTGTCAGTACAAGAGACAACTCAGCTGCGCATGTCTTGAGCAGAATGGCTGGTGTACCATCAGGACCACTGGCTTCATTCACATCTAAACGACACAATGTTCTCCATACCTCTTTGTTAGTGATGCGGATTTCAGGCATCGAAGAACCACAGTGAGGAAGATGTGCTGGAGAAGCATTGCCAATGTCTAGATGCGAATTATCAGCAAACAGAGAAGCAAATACATTCGCTTTCTCTGTTGCTGTGTGGGCCAGGGATCCATCCGGCGAACCGATGTTATGGTCTACCACCAAGAATAAATAATTGTTTCGAAGAGATAGGCGTATCCCTGTGAAAATGAATTTTATAAAACAATTTTCTACGTGTATAGTATATTATATGCGTAAACTGTCAGAGAGAAACGATGTTATAATCTAGCACGTAGAAAATAGGTTTTGAATATATCGACTTAACTGGAATCACTGCATACATCTGCATACATACGTGTTTGCTTTCAGGGTGTTATAAAATAACAAAAGGAACTAAAATTTTAAATTTAGCTCAATTCTATATATCGTTGCAAAATATAACAACTCTTAAAACAACTACGTAGTAGTTATGTATTAAATATACATAATATTTATCAAAGAAAGCATTGTAAATAATAATAAATTAAAGCCATTTATTGCTACCATTATTTAAAGCCATTTATTACCACTTCTTTTCCCGCGTTGAACACTCGTCATTGCGTCACTTTGAAAATATATAATGAGGTAACTTAATCCATCACGCTTCTTCCTTATTAAATATATTTATTTTTAAATATCAATGTATACCTATAAATATTTTTATTTGTTTTTCTTACATTATTGTATTTTGTTGTAAATTTACAATTACCTACAAAATAATTTAATAGATAAATTGTAGTATATATAAAAACATACATTCAGAGTTTATTTACCTCATCAAAAGTTATAATATAGTTCTGGAATCTAATATCCGTTTGCCACAACTTGCATAAAATATATAAAGCAAAGAGCATATAACATAGGAAAGTATAAATATTAACATGAGCTTTTAGGGTTATTGTTATATCAAAATTGGAATAAGATACATCTCTTCTAAGACATTTGTAATAAAAATAATAACCTAATTGACCAATAGTATTTTGAATAAGTTAAGTAATAAAAGAACGTACATTATTAAATAATTACCATTGCATTTTTAAACTATTTGGTCCATTGCTGCGTGTTAAATGTAGTGTTAATAAAATAATTAGCAATTCATAATATACCGGTACATTTTTTTTAGTTATCGAAGAAATACGTATACAATCTGCTTTTCCGATATTAGTATTGCATTTTACTGAATATTCATTTACTATATTATTTTTAATAAATCTTTATATCTAAGGTATTGCGATTGCTGTATAAGTACTATGTATTTGATTGAAATATCATAAGCAAATTATGTGACTGTAAGCACATTGTACACACACTATTTAAAAACTCCCAAAATGTATAAGTTACATTGGTGGTAACGCCACCTTGTGGCTCTCATTAATAAATAGTGAATGAGTAATTATATGTGACTCCGCGATCCATTTCTTTCACTCTTCCTTAAACCCGTGCACACCAGCGCCTTCCGCATTGCCACGCACGCCAGTCAAGCAGCGAATATAGCTCTGATAGCATCGCAGAAGACGCAGTCCTACATCTCCGTCTTCACCTCCAGCTTCCCGCCCGATCCTTGAGTACTGTACTTTGGGATCGTGAAGAGACATTGTAATAGTCTCCCGCTATTAAGTGGTAGTGCCAAAACTTGATCGCGAGTGTTATTGGACAACAGTGGAATAGACCTGTGTGTTTAAACGATTCTCCGTTACGCGCCTTCAACCTTCTTGGATTATCTTGCTGGAGCTGCCTTGGATTCTGAGGTTGGTGCACGCATGGTTTCCCATTTTATCCCATTACCCTTGCGAGTCACATATTTACGTTTTTACTGCTCCCCTGAGAGCGTGTCGAAGGTATATAAATTTGTTTAAATTGGCAACACCATTTGTGGTCCTATTCGAGACGGATGGTCATCATTTGTGGCCTATTCCATATTTCAACCCGCCCTTATTAGGATACCTAGTGTAGGATCTTATAAGTGTACTTAGTTTAATTTATTAAATATATTTGTCAGTACGACATCCGTACGCCCTCTTCATAACGACGTGTGTATTGTTATAATATTAAAAACCCCATATTATACATATACTTAATATATTCTAGCATAGCTCAGTTCATATCAATTAAATATTCACACAATAATTTCAATTAAATAGTGTATGCGCATACGCATAATCGCTCATACATTTTTTCTCAAATTTACCCTCACTCTGAATACTTATCATCGGACAGGATACGTACGTTCACGCAGCCGGTAGCCATTGTTTCGAAATCGCTTCGTTTTATTAATTTCATTCAACCATTCAATCGCTCATAGAATAATATAAACTTGTCTCATTTAATTTTTACTGTTATTACATTGAGAAAAAATGGCTTCTAAAAGTAAAAAGATAGATGATAACTTTTATGATAGTGACAAACAAGACTCCCAGTTGTTAATGTTACAATCTAAACGGGAAGTTATATTCGAATTAATTCAGAATATTTATGATTCTTCTACAGATATTAACGAGGAGACTAAAGAAAATTTTCTTGCAGAAAGTGCTACTATTGATACTTTACGTACGGAATTTCTTAAGTTATTAGACGATTATAACACACGCTTGTTTGTCATTAATCCCGCTGCAAAGCCCGACTATAAATGTCTCGCTGCATTTGAACAATTATTTAGCCGCATTAAACGACTGCAAACGCAATACTCAACTGTAGCATTAAATAATAATAACGACACAGTGCAGAAGAGTAAACCTAGGTTGCCTCCTATCGAGCTCATAGCCTTCTCGGGTGACATTCGGTCATGGCCATTATTTTACGCTAGTTTTAAGTCAACGGTGCATGATAATCCATCCCTCACAGATGCCGAAAAACTTTATTATCTTTTAGGAAAATTGTCTGGTAAGGCTCAGTCAGTGTACGCGGGTATTACACCTTGCGCGGCAAATTATAACTTGATATTACAAACGCTCATAGACAAGTATGAAGATAAACGCATGCTCGGCTCAGCTTATCTTAAACAGTTGTTAGACTTTAATCCTTTAGGTAGTGCAACCGCTAATAGCCTCGAATACTTCACCGATCAGTTTGTGAGTGCGGTTAGAGCATTGAATAATTTAAAATTAGATAACTTAAATGATTTTATTGTTTTACATATTGCATTAAATAAATTAGACTCGGACACTGTGCGGGCTTTCGAGTTGAGTGTTTGTCCTCGAACACCTTCTTTCGATGAATTAGTGCAGTTTGTCAGTAATCGTAGTAAAGTTTTTGAACGTACACCATCTATCAGTAATAACAATATTTTTTCTAATAAGAATATAATTAATCCCTCTCGCTCTAAAGAAAATTATAAGATTCCTAGTAAAACACCACCGAAATATCATGCCTATGTGAACACAGTAGATTCTAGTAATAAGTGTTTATGTAAAAATTTTGTGCATCAACACTTATTTAAATGTCCTGATTTTCATAAATTAAGTCCTGTTGAACGTTTTAAATATATAAAAGAAATTAATGCTTGTGTGAATTGCCTTAGCACGAAACATAAATTGGGTAATTGTAAATCGGAATTAAATTGCAGAATTTGTAAATCTCGACATCATAGTCTCCTCCATTTTAACGTCGAAGTCGAAACGCCAGTCTCAGTATCTGCGCGTGCATGCACAGTGCAAGCGCCCGCTAACGCGAATTCTACGCATGTAGCCCTTGCGCCGTCGTCTACAGACATTGCCTTGTGTGCTACATCCATTGCTCCGTCTAAACAACCGATTCTTTATAAGCCGTTGCATAAGGAGCAATATACAGTGCTTCTCGCTACAGCTCAAGTCCTTGCGTATGATAGTAAGGGAAATAAATATTTGTTACGTGTATTACTCGATTCCGCATCACAAAGTCATTTTATCACTAAGGAGGCATGTGAATTATTAGATATTGAGATACAGAGTGTAGGACGAACTATTGTAAAGGGTTTCGGTGGAGTAGAAAAGGTTGTAAATTCAAGTTGCGTCGACTTACAATTTCATTCCCGCTTTTATAATAATATTTCACATAAAATTTCACCGCTGGTAGTCGATAGTATTACAGACTCTCTTCCTAGTGCGGTCGTAGACACGTCGTTTCTATCGCATTTAATTAATTTACCACTTGCCGATCAATCCTTTGCAGCACCTAATAAAGTAGACGCGTTGATCGGCGCACCACTATTCGCACACCTATTACTTCCCAATGACGAGGAAAAACCAGTGTTCCACGTGTCGTCTCCACCGGCGCCAACTGCCTTGCGTACTGTACTAGGATATATTATTATGGGTTCTGTACCTACATTATTTTCCAGTCCGTCTTTAACATGCTGCCTTGTTCAGGAGCATACTTTAGAAAATCTAATTAAAAGATTTTGGGAACTCGAGGAGCTACCATCCTCACCGCCCATTCAGCACCCCGCCGACGTTGAATGTGAACAGTTTTATAAATGTACTACAACCCGCGAACCCATAAGTGGTAGATACATCGTAGGATTACCTTTTAATGGGGACGTATATTCGTTAGGTAATTCTTACGAAACCGCCCGACGACGCTTTATGTGTCTGGAGAAAAAATTAGAAGCTTCGCCCAAAATGAGGTGTGCTTATGATGATGTCATCACAGAGTATCTTGAAAAAGAGTATATCTCACCAGCACCCGCTGATATCAATATTAAATCATTGCCAATGTATGTAATACCTCACCACGGAATAATTCGTGAGGATAAGTCGTCTACCCGTCTTCGCATAGTGCTGGATGCGAGTTGCAAAACTAGCACAGGTACTTCTCTGAATGATATCTTACATAATGGCCCGAACTTGCAAGGCGACTTGTTTTCAATTATTTTTAATTTTCGCTTGTTTGCTGTCGCTATGACTGCAGATCTTCGCCAACAATTTTTACAAATTAAGGTACGAGAATGTGACCGTCGATACCAGTGTATTTTATTTCGCTTTAAACCCCAAGACCCGCTGATATTATATTGCTTCAATGGCGTCTGCTTCGGCTTATCCTCAAGTCCATACCACGCAATGCGCACGGTTCAAAAATTAATTGAAGACGACGGCCACAAATTTCCCTTAGCAAGTGAAATAGCAACTAGCTCATTATATATGGATGACATCGTTTACTCTGTGATAACTGAAGAAGAGGGAGCTGTTGCATCTAATCAGCTTATCAAATTATTTGCAGGAGCTCAATGGGCTCTAGTTAAATGGAACAGCAACTTCGTTTCGGTTTTAGATAATATTCCTGCGTCTCACAAAGTCCCTTCCGAAGTAGAATTCGATAAATCCATGAAGCACAAAATACTGGGCTTGCATTGGTCTACGGATACTGACACCTTTTATTTTAAAATAATACCTTATACCGATGAGAAGTGTACTAAGCGGTCCATCTTATCATATATAGCTCGGATAGGATATTATGGGTTTTGTTGCTCCGGTAGTAACTTATGCTAAATTGCTTATTAAAAGTCTTTGGCAACTTAAGCTTGATTGGGATGATACACCGCCAACTCACATCATAAATATGTGGACACAGTTTTGCGTCGAATTACCAGCTTTGAATATGCTACATATACCGCGCCACCTGGGCATTGTTAAGGACTGCGTAGTAACCTTAGTAGGATTCTCGGATGCGAGCGAACTCGCTTATGGTGGAGTTGTTTACATTCATGTCAGTTCCAATAAGGGTAACACTATGAAGTTGGTTTGTGCGAAGTCTAAGGTTGCACCAACAAAACCGCTTTCGATTGCACGACTGGAGTTATGCGGGGCAGTTCTGTTATCCAAACTGCTACGTTTGACTTACAATAGTATTGTTCATCGCTTTCATGTCAAAATATACGCTTTTGTTGATTCCAAGGTAGCATTGTATTGGATAAAAAGTTCCCCTCACAGATGGCAAACTTTTGTTGCAAACCGTGTGGTTCAGGTGACAGAAAATGTTCCAGCTGAACATTCCTATCATATCGCAGGTGCTGAGAATCCAGCTGATTGTCTGTCACGTGGTATCACACCGAAAAAAATAATTTCTCATCCTTTATGGATGCAAGGACCTCGCTGGGCTATACTTGATCCGACTCAGTGGCCTCTTCGCAGCTTAGACGGCCAGCCTTTAGAAGTGATGCCGGAACAAAAAGTTCTATCGCATGCGGTTTACACACCCGTAAAGAGTTGTATTATTATGAACTTGCGGGACGCATATCTTCCTGGAGCAAAATTCTTCGGATTCTTATTTACATTTTTAAATTTGCAAAATTATTATCCCGCCGCAGTTCACTAGGGGTAACATCTGATGAAATTCAATTTGCTGAAAATAAATTATTACTCGCCTTACAAAATAAATATTTTGCAGAAGAATTTATAAATATTCGCAATAATAAATTGAGTTCTCCTTCTTTAAACAAGCTAAGTCCTTTTATAGATAAAATCGGTCTTATTCGCGTGGGCGGACGACTTGTCAATTCTAAACTAGAATATTCATCTATGCATCCAGTTATTTTACCTCGCAGGGATCATATTGTCAATCTTTTAATAGATCATTATCATGTTAAAAATTTACATGCCGGCCCTGAACTACTTATGTCACTTTTGAGACAAAAATTTTGGATCCTATCAGCACGTCGTATCGTGAGACATAGGTTTCACTTATGTAATAAATGTTTTAGACTCAAACCGCGTCAAACGTATCCTCTGATGGCAGACTTGCCCGCGAGTCGCACATGTCAAGTAGTTAAAGCTTTTACGCAAACTGGCTGTGATTACTGTGGTCCGATAGCCTATACTCCTGTGCGTCGACGTGGTGTTGGTAGCGAGAAGGCCTATCTGTGCCTATTTACGTGTTTAGCAACCAGAGCAGTGCATATAGAAGTCGCCACTGACCTCAGCACACCCAGTTTTCTTGCCGCACTGAAACGTTTCCTGGCCCGTCGCGGCCCCGTTCAAGTTATGCATTTTAATAACGGGACAAATTTCAAGGGGGCTAATGCGTATTTACGCGAATTATATGTATTTTTAAATAAAGAGTTGCTGCCGAAGTTAGAAGAAGAGCTTGCTGAAAATCGTATCCGTTGGTCTTTCATTTGTCCTAACTCGCCTCATAAAGGTGGAGCCTGGGAAAGTATGGTGAAGGTTGTTAAAACACATTTATTTAGGGTTATTGGAAATCAACTACTTTCTTATGAAGAACTACTTACAGTTCTTGTTCAAATTGAGTGCTTATTAAATTCAAGGCCATTAACAGTGTTGAGTTCTGATCCCGCAGAGCCTTCAGCTCTCACACCCAGCCATTTTTTACACACTGCACCATTGTGCTCCCTTCCCGCGCCTCAAATAGACTCGAATATAAATAGTTTGCTTCATAGACATTCTCTGTTAGATAAGTTAGTCCAATCTTTTTGGCATCGGTGGAGAATGGAATATCTGCACGGACTGCAAGCTAGACAAAAGTGGAACATTCCCTCCACGCCCATTACACCAGGAATAGTTATTATTGTAATGACTGATAATGCTCCGCCACTTTCCTGGCCTTTAGCGATCGTAGAGAGCGTTCTTCCTTCTAAGGACGGTATAGTCCGTGTCTGCACTGTTAGAACTGCCAGGGGCATCTTCGTCCTGTTGTCCGATTATGCCCTTTGCCGAGGCAATAGTTTAAGTCATAATTATTTATAGTTACGCATATTTTCCTTTTTTTTACTATAATTATTATGTACTTATTTTCTTTTTAATTTTTTGTAAGTTTACCTATGATTAATTTAGTTTTAAGTTTATAATATTTAGTCCTCCGTTTATGAGCTCTAGGTTTCTGAACTTACATAAACGTTAATTTAGAGCTTTTAGTTAGGATATTAAGTTTAGTTAGCTTAGTATGATGATTGTCTTTTAAAGGTGACCCTTTAAGGGCGGGTGGAAATGGTAACGCCACCTTGTGGCTCTCATTAATAAATAGTGAATGAGTAATTATATGTGACTCCGCGATCCATTTCTTTCACTCTTCCTTAAACCCGTGCACACCAGCGCCTTCCGCATTGCCACGCACGCCAGTCAAGCAGCGAATATAGCTCTGATAGCATCGCAGAAGACGCAGCCCTACATCTCCGTCTTCACCTCCAGCTTCCCGCCCGATCCTTGAGTACTGTACTTTGGGATCGTGAAGAGACATTGTAATAGTCTCCCGCTATTAAGTGGTAGTGCCAAAACTTGATCGCGAGTGTTATTGGACAACAGTGGAATAGACCTGTGTGTTTAAACGATTCTCCGTTACGCGCCTTCAACCTTCTTGGATTATCTTGCTGGAGCTGCCTTGGATTCTGAGGTTGGTGCACGCATGGTTTCCCATTTTATCCCATTACCCTTGCGAGTCACATATTTACGTTTTTACTGCTCCCCTGAGAGCGTGTCGAAGGTATATAAATTTGTTTAAATTGGCAACACCAATTGGCTTTTATAAGTGTATAAGTTACATTGGCTTTTATAAATGTATAAGTTACATTGGCTTTGACATCATCTTATTGTTGGAATGTAAGTTATAAACAATAAAAAAAACGTAAAAAATTATTGTACTTAAATGCTACTGATGCAGATCCATTTTTTTATGTCACATGAAAGTTTTATAATGACACATGATAGTTTACAAAAAAATAATAAATTTAAAATGGAACAAATCCAATTTGGAATTAATATATGTTATTAGTAAATAGTCGACATTTAGATCTAGTTCATACAACATTTTATGTAACCTTCCATCATGCGAAACTTCTGATTGATCTACATATTATAAGGGAATAATTAATTATAATTTTGGTGTTTTAAAGGTATAGCCAGTTTATTTACTAACATGTTTAAATAGCTTAATTAAATTAAATTAAATTAAATTAAATTATAATGGGTGGGGGAAAAACTTGGGATTCGACCATAAACGTCACATTTGTTTGTTTCTTGCATTGCAATTTATCCTTTTTCGTAATAATACTTTAAAATTTATTTCTTCATTAGATTCAATCATTTTGAGAGAAAGAAAAACAAATAAAAAATGGCAGGAAACGAAATTTTATTTAATTGTCTCCTTTTTTAAAATGAAACCATTTTAATATAATTAAAACCACCCCGATTTAAATAGTACAGCCGAAGAATTTTTTTATTAAAAGTTCATAAATACTATATGCGAAAAGACTTTTTCCTCAGCTTATTAATGTTCACAGCTTATACATCCCATGTGATAAATTTATTGCCTTACTTTGAATTCTGGCATTTGCTGCCGCTTTAACCATGAACTTAGGGAAACTCAGACGATACTATTTTCAACGCAGCTGTTCCTAATTGTGTCCAAACTGCATAATTTAAATATTTATATATTATTTTATAGAATTTTGAACCTATGTAGAATGTTCAATAAAATAGAGATAAATTCTCAAATTGTAAATAAAATTATTAATTTTATTATAGTTTTAAAGAGTCATCTAAAAACTATGTTTTTCCTGGATTTACTGTATTCATATAATTTTTGATTCTTCATTCCGTTCAAAATCTTTTTTCAAAAATGTAGTTAAATTTATTTTGAATATTAAACCAAAACTTTTCGACTTTCAAACGGACATTTAGATTAAATTAATATCTCTCTCTTATGTTCTTTTAAACAAATAGAACGTTTCTTTTTTTCTCAATTTTGTTATTTAATATCACATTCTATTGCCACAAATAAGATTTAAACGTTTTGAACCAAACCTCAAAACTCAAAACTTTAGTGAATTGTCACTCAGATCTATTTACTTCAAAAGCGAGCAAGCTGTATTAATCGTAGAATTAATTCAAATATTTGTCGATCTGCTTGTAATTTATTGATAATCATTGTGGTTGTATGATAAAGTAGAACATATGTGACGCATTATAAAATAAATAACTTGTACCTTCTTAGATAAATGATTTTAATTTCTTCATTGTATTCAAAAGGTTCATATGAATTAGGATAATAATAATATTCTATACTAACAATGTAGTTTCACGCTGTTGTGTACTGTTGATTACCCCTTCATAATATAATTTACCCAGTTATCTTACAATAGTCTCAATGTAACTAAAAAACTGTGAACTATGAAAAGTAAAACACACATAATACTATTTACTAAACTGTAACTCCCATAACCAACTCGTTGTGTAAAACGATCGTACTTCAACCGAACGCTCTCGAATTTGTTTAAACCATAATTTTCACAGCACGTGTTACGAAGCGGACTGGTGAGGCATTATGAAGTTTTAATACCTGATTTAGTACAGGTAACATTAGCACAGTTTTAACTGTTTTGTTGCTAAAATGAGGTTGAGATAGATAACTAATATTTCTATTATGTAATGGTTAGAATAATATCTTAAGTTTCGACATAAATATATAGCTCCTAAATATTTTAACAAAATTAATTATTTTTACTGAATTCATGACTTGAACAGTATATATTTAAATAGCAAAGGAAAACTAAAATTAATTGAAATGCAAGATAACGTTCCGATATTGAAGCGAAGCTTAATCTAATTAGATTGCAAAAGAAAATCTTATTCAAGCTTTTTCCAGGTCCTTTTCTTATTTGCGGTTGCGCTTTGAAAGGGACGATATTACATACAATCTGCGAGCTTTGAATTCAGCAGATGCACGTTTGAAATACACTTTGTTATAAAAATCTCTCGACCTCCATCGATCTTGAATTCTAGTTTGGATTTATATTTGATTGATAAAATCTAGCTTTTTAATCATTTATTTTTTATTATATTATAATAATTTTCCTTATTTTAAGAGGAGATTAAGTTGTTTCTTCTTAGAGACTATTTCTTTGGTCAGACATAATCGTTAATTAGATACTCAATGGGACAACTCTTTGTGCTACTTACAAATTATCATAAGGATTATAGTTTTAAGTGTCCATCATTTCTATGTATTTTAGAGCTTCCCTTAGAATAATATATTTTATCTCAAAATACTGCATATTGACCTAAGTATTTTCAAGGTGGTAGACCATAACATCGGGTCGCCGTCAAAGTTACCACCCATCGGGCAAAGTCGTACCGCAAAGCGACATAGTCGTGTTCCGACACGTTGTTCGATGAAGCCGTTTATGGGAAATGGGTCTGAACAGCTGCGGTACGTTGGAGAACCGGTGGACGTCGAGTTGGTGTTTGTTTTGTCGGGTGTCTAGTCGAGGAGGGTAGCGGGATCCGAAGCGACGGCTTTCCGCTGGCCGCCCGCAGATAGTTGGGGGCCCAATTAGTGGGTTAGCCACCCACGAAAGGCTGCCCCGCCAGCTGCGAAAAATCCCAGAGTGGCTCCATTGTGCTGGTTGGCGACCAGGCGAGGAGGCCCGATGGCGATCCCTGGGGGGGGGGTTCGGGCGTCCCCGCAGTCTCCAGGCTAGCCTCCCATCGACAAGACATCACCAATTTCGAAGTCGGGTTAGATACGGACCGCCTCGTTCAACTGCCATTTCCCATCCCTATTCACTTTTATTTATTTTTTATTATGAAAGAGGTAAAAAAAGAAACAAGTTGACACAGCGGTTGCACTCCTCTTCATACAAAGTGCACCTCACTAATATAAGGGATTTGCACTCAAATCTTTTAGCTGTCCACCACCACCTGGAGACAGAGCAGCCGCACTTGCTCTTTTTGACGGAGACGCAGATACAATGTCCTTTGAGCGATACATAATTGGATTATCCCGGTTACTCGTTGGAGCACAACTTTCGCTCACGGGCCGGAGTCAGTATGTACGCGCGGAACGACCTCTGTATTCAGCGTGTCCCTCACCTTGAAGACCCCACTTTTTCTTCCCTGTGGGTTTTAGTGGACACAGGAAACGAAAAAATCCTGTATTCCTGTGTCTACCGTTCGCACAGCGGTGACCAGGAGACAACTCGTTTATTTGAGTATCTCAGTGAGGCTGCAGATATGGCTCTGTATCAGTACCCTTCGGCACAGCTCGTCTTTCTGGTGGATTTTAATGCCTGTCATCAGGACTGGCTGTTCCCGTACCAGAAGACCGACCATGCTGGAAGAGAAGCGCGGAAATTTGCGTTGTCCTTGGACCTCTTTCAGCTGGTGAAGCTAGCGACAAGGGTACCAGATGTGGTAGGCCATACAGCCAATTCAAATTCAAATTCAAATTCAAAATATCTTTATTCAAGTAGGCATTTACACGCACTTTTGAATCGTCAATTACATTAAATTGGTCAGTATAGTCAGTCTGTGAGTAAGCTACCACCAGCTCGGAATGCTGTTCTGCTGAGAAGAGCTGGCCAAAAACTCAACAGTTGCTCTTTTTAAATAAAATTTAACAATGTTTGACTTATAAATTATAACATCAACCCTGCAAATGAGTCAATTTTATTTATTTTATAAACTTAAATGCAATTTTGGAACAACTAGAACCGTCGCAATCAATCGGAAAAGAAGCCCAATTATTTCAGGCAACGAAAATTAAATAATAATAACAGTAAATATATATATATATATATATATATATACATATATATATATATATATATATACACATACATACACAAATCTTCGGCCTGCCACACAACCAGTCACCGCAAGCAGCACCCGTTCACGAGCATAACACAAGAGCCAGCCATCACCCCCTTCGCACATATTTGAGGGAGGGAGGCAACCCGACTCCCGATGCTACCGCAAGTAGTGACTTCTAAGGAATCGGTGTGATGCAGAAGGTCGATAAAGCAAAAATTAATTTACAACAAAAAACAAATTGCGGAGATTACTAGCTATTCGCAATACAATACAGATTTATGACCCAAGATTTATGATACAATGACCCAAGTTCCACACATTTCGATCAACCAAAAACTCTTGAATGTTATAGTAAGATTTATTTAATAATATACTTTTAATTTTAGATTTGAAACCAAGAAAAGGAAGATCTAAGATATCTTGTGGAACCTTATTATATATGCGTATACTCAAGCCCATGAAGGATTTCTTAACTTTTTGAAGTCTAAATTTAGGCGTTACAAGCCTATTTTTATTTCTTGTATTGATAGTATGTCTGTCGCTGTTTTTTTTATAGTCATTTAAATTTTGGCGTATATATAGTAAGTTATTAAAAATGTATTGAGAAGCGACCGTAAGAATACCGATTTCTTTAAAAACTTCTCTTAGGGAGTCTCTAGCTTTTAAGTTACAAATAGCCCGTATAGCTCGTTTTTGTAAAATAAATATAGAATTAATTTCGGCAGCGCTGCCCCATAGTAAGATACCGTAACACATATACTGTGAAAATAACTAAAATAAACGAGTCGAGCCGTATTAGCGTCTGTTAAAAATTAAGGATAATTGTGGAGCAATATCATTTATAATACTTATTAGTAATTTTACTGACATACCCCAAAGATCACCGGTTTTTTTCATATTTAGATTTCTAAAAGTTTTAACAATTTCATATGATGTAACAGGTTTAAAAACAAAACATTTATTACTGACTCTTACGTTATTCGTCAATTCGACGATTGCATCACATGGTGAAGAATTTAAATTACCCGTGATTGTTAAAGGAATTTCGTTAAAAAAAGTCTCAAAAATAGCCGCCACAGTTGAATTTGAATTTATTTCAATATTATCAATTTTTAACTTAATAGGTCCATTAGCAGCCCTATTTTTCCCAGAAACACTAGATAAAACATCCCAAGTTGCCTTTATTTTATTTTCTGAGTTTAAGATTTTATTTCTTATGTAAATCGACTTAGCTTGTATGCAAACGGTCTTAAATATTTTAGAAAAAATCCTAACTTTATTCAAGAATACCGGATCTTGATTCCATTGCCTCTCACTATATAAATCATATAACTTATCTCTACTTTTATATATTCCCACGGTAGCCCAATCACTAAATTTAAGTTTTAGGTATTTAGTCATAGTTTTTGGCTTAAAAACATTATTAAATTCTTGTAACAAAAAACCGAAAATGTTATTATATAAATTATTTGGATTATCATCGCTCATGTTTAGTTTACCCACTTTTTGCTGAACATTATTCTTAAATGTTAGGACCCGGTTTTTTGTAATTGGTCTACAAGTAAACTTTTGGGGCTTTTCACTTTCGTGATTAATTAATAGAGAAAATTTTAGACCACAGTGGTCTGAACTTAAATTTGTCATTACTGTTTCTTCATAAATGTTACAGCGACAGAACACATTATCAATACAAGTCGCGGAAATACTAGTAATACGAGTAGGTTCAAAAAAGACGTTCAGTAAGTTAAAAGATTTAAACAAATTTAATAAACGTACACTAGACGAATTTTCTTGTAATATATCTACATTGAAATCACCGCAAACAATCACGGACTTGTTTTTATGACAAAGCTTAGTTAAAATATCCTCCATTTTGTTTTCAAATTCATCAAAGTCACTAGAGGGGGGTCGGTACACGCACAAAATAATATGTTCATTGAGCTCAATGCAGGATAGTTCAATAATTCGCTCGACAGAGAGCGCCACTATATCTGATCGAGACTTTAACACTACATCGTTACGAGCTAAGATAAGTGAGCCACCGCGAATAGCTTTCTCTCTACAGAACGAACTTGACAATTTATAATTTTCTACATTTATAATATTGTTATTCTTTGATAACCAGTGCTCTGTAATGCACAATAAACTTATGTCATATTTTTGAACAAAGAGTTCCACTTCCAATTCCTTGCCACCTAAGCCTTGTATATTTTGATGGACAATATTTAACAACTTAGGCTTTGTCTTATCCATTAGTTTAAAGTGGAATGCTTATGTTCTGTCAGTAATATATTATTTAAAGTACATTTATTTTTCGTTATATCTGTTATAACGAAGTTTTTTAAATTAAATGCTACTAAAGTAGCAATTTGTTTTTTATAATATAAAGGCAGATACATTGTACCTTTTGTCATCCTAAACCTATTATAAATAAATTTATTTACATCAAAGTAAAAGAATGCATCACTATGACGGTATGTCAAATTATATAATGTCAAATTTAAATTATATATACATTTATTTTGTTTGTCTGAATAAGAAGATGAATATGGAAATGCACAAATTACAATTTTACAATTATTCTTATTATGTAATTTCAATAATTTTTCAATATTACTAATTATTTCAATTTTCTTAATCGACAAACCATCTCCATGTAATAGTACAATAGTACTGTTTTCAGTCAACTTTGAGTCAAAATTAATTATTTTATCTATATTGTGCTGGTAACTAGCACCAGGTGAGCATATATTATGTACATTATTTAATTCCCTACTTAAAAGAGACCCAAAGCCCTGACCTAATTGGTCAGAAAAAACAAAGTAATTATGGTTGTGCACAACAGAGGACCTATTATTAATTTGATTTTTATTCATTATATTTATGTTTTTATTACTACTTTTAGTATGTATAGCCGAATCACCCAACACCTCAGAGTTTAGTTTAGAAACAACATTTAATTTTTCACTTAAACAATTACAGTTAACATAATTATTAGTTAATGACTCAAACCGCTCTAAGTTATAACTACATAGGTCAACTAAATTACCTGTAGCTTCAATATGTTCCTTAATTTGATTCTGAGAAGATTCATATTTTTTACTTATTGAATGCAATGCAGAAGTTAATTGAGAGATTTCCTCATGCAAGTTTTGGGTGTCTCGCTCATACAGTGACCTACTCTCAATCATTTTCCTATTATAAACACTTACTTTTTTAATTAATGTGGAGCGTTCAATTTGTAAATTCTTTATTTTCTTTGCAGGAAATTTGTTTTTGATGAGATTCTTACATTTTTTAATTAATTTCTTAACCTTCATATACTTTTTTAATTTTTTATGACTTGAAAAGTATATGGGGTGCACAATACTTGACTCATCTTTTGTTAAATCAATTATAGTAGAATTTACATTTATGAAATTTGATTGAGTAGGTTGTGAGTTGCATTCAACCAGCTCCTCATATAAGCTATGAGTATGCTGACTTTCTACATTTAATTTGCAGGTTTCTAGGTCTGAAATAGTTATCCTAGCCTGCACCAAATCAGACTCAAGCTCTGATATGCGATCTAATGCCCTCTCATGCTCATTGCTGCACTGGTCAAATGCAGTCACTATATTTCTTAACTGATCTCGCTGAGCCACAATATCCAAATAATTGGTATGTAATTCAGCGAGCTTACCTTTAAGATTAGTATTTTTTATTACAATATCTTTAATTTCCTCTTCACTGTCCTCTCGTTCCTGCAGTAGCTTGTTGCATAAATCTTTAGAAGATTTTAATTCTTCTAAAGCCAGTTTTAACTTTTGCTCCAAATCCTTTGCAGAGGCCTTGCGAGTTGCAATTATTCTTTCCATTGTTGAACCTGGGTACAAATTACCTTTTAGATACAAATGGGAGTTTCAAAATGCTTGTTTTATGTATATAAGTAAGGTAAAGTGAAAGTAATAGTTTTGTATGAGGCCAATGTTTTTGTCTTCAACTTTACTTCCAACTAGTCAAGTAAAGAGAGTCAATAACGGTGCCAGAGTCTGTGGATGGACGTAACTCACTATAAAATGAGTAGTTGTTAGTTTAATGTAAGTGTAATTATATTAAAAGTAAAATAAAATACTCCCCGGGATTGAAGAAATTTGAATTCGACATCCGTTGGTTGACAGCTCAGTATATTTCTTTGTTCTTATGAAATTAAGCACGAAGACAAAGTACAAACAATAGCACTATAGTAAAATGGTATTTTTAAATACAAAATGAGATAATTGCACTTAATTAATATACATAAAGTAATTTAATATTAATTAAAATGTACAGAGTAAATGTACAAGTCAGCAGATTGGGATGAGATGCGACACTTTTTTGCGTCTTATCTTTGGCGGCAGGTCTTCTTCTCTTCTTTGGATCCGTCGAGTTGCGCGGATGCTATAACCGATGTGGTGCATCAGGCAATGGAGTATTTTATTCCTTTTGCTGACATACCCATCGGTGGCAAAGCTCGCCCATGGTTTAATGCCGAATGTGGTCATGCTCAAGACCGTGAACATTCGGCATAACTCATTTGGGCTGATGCTCGAACCCGCAAAACTCCGGATGTAAGTTTGAAGAAGAGAGCTTTTAACCAAGCTGCCAAGTCCTACAAAAAGGCATTGCGGAAGGCTCTTCTCGATCGAATCGCTAAGAATGGCGAAAAGCTCTCTGTCAAACCAACTGGCAGTCGAGCTTTCTGGTCTCTTGCGAAAGCGATCGAGTCGAATTTCTGCCAACCCTCACTGCCTGCTCTGCTGAAGCCGGATCGATCCCTGGCCCACAAAGCAACAGAGAAGGCGAATGTATTTGCTTCTCTGGTTGCTGATAATTCGCATCTAGACATTGGCAATGCTTCTCCAGCACATCTTCCTCACTGCGGTATTTCGATGCCTGCAATCCGCATCACTAACAAAGAGGTATGGAGAACATTGTGTCGTTTAGATGTGAATAAAGCCAGTGGTTCTGATGGTATACCAGCCATTCTGCTCAAGACATGCGCAGCTGAGTTGTCTCCTGTACTGACACGTCTGTATCGTCTCTCTTTCAAGACTGGAATAGTGCCGAAATCCTGGAAACTTGCTAATGTGCAACCCGTGCCCAAAAAAGGCAGCCGTGCCGACCCTGTCAATTACAGACCGATTTCAATCACCTCCATTCTCTGCAAGATTATGGAGCGTCTAATGAACTCGCGCCTACTAGCATACCTAGAAGGTAACGATCTCCTCAGCAACCGACAGTACGGGTTTCGCCGTAATAGGTCTACTGGGGACCTCCTAGTGTATGCTACTCACATTTTAGGCGAGGCCATCGAGAAGAACGGAGAAGCGGTCGCCGTCTCTCTGGATGTCTCGAGGGCATTTGACAGGGTCTGGCATGCGAGCCTTATATGCAAGCTTTCAGCGTATGGTATATATCCTGGTCTGATCGGCTGGGTAACGGACTTTCTGAGCCAGAGATCTCTCCGAGTAGTTGTTGACGGGTGTTTCTCGGAACCCTTGACAATAAATGCCGGAGTGCCTCAGGGGTCCGTTCTTTCTGTAACTCTGTATCTGCTGCACATTAATGATCTGTTGAAGCCCGGTATCTATGGGTATGCAGACGACAGCACAGTTGTAGAAAGATATCTGCCGAGTATCTTCAAGGTGACGGAGACGCTGGATACAGAGGTCGTTCTGCGCATACACGCAGACTCCGGCACGTGAGCGAAAGTTGTGCTCTAACGTGTATCCGGGATAATCCAGGTGCGCAGCGCTTAAGGGACATTGTATCTGCGTCTCCGTCAAAAAGAACAGGTGCGGTTGTTCTGTCTCCAGGTGGTGAAGGACAGGTAAGATATTAGAGTGCAAACCCTTAATATTACTGAGGTGCACTTTAAATGAGGAGGAGTGCAACCGCTGTACAAACTTTTTCCTTTTTTGGTTTTTCTTCATGATAAAAAAAAAATTAAAGTGAATAGGGATGGGAAATGGCAGTTGAACGAGGCGGTACGTATCTAACCCGACTTCGAAATTGGTGATGTCTTGTCGATGGGTGGCTAGCCTGGAGACTTCAGGGACGCCCGAACCCCCCCCCAGGGATCGCCATCGGGCCTCCTCGCCTGGTCGCCAACCAGCACGATGGAGCCACTCTGGGATTTTTCGCAGCTGGCGGGGCAGCCTTTCGTGGGTGGCTAACCCACTAATTGGGCCCCCAACTATCTGCGGGCGGCCAGCGTAAAGCCGTCTCTTCGGATCCCGCTACCCTCCTCGACTAGACACCCGACAAAACAAATACCAACTCGACGTCAACCGGTTCGCCAATGTACCGCAGCTGTTCAGACCCATTTCCCATAAACGGCTTCATCGAGCAACGTGCCGGAACACGACTAGGTCGCTTTGCGGCACAACTTTGCCCGATGGGTGGTAACTTTGCCGGCGACCTGATGTTATTGTCTACCACCAAGAAAAGTACAGTCTGAAAGAGAAGCCATGGTGCAACGTTTGAATGACAAACTTCAGGCAGTCTCCGCATGGAGCAATGCCAATCTTGTCAAGTTCAACGCCACCAAAACGCAGACGTGTCTGTTCACCGCCAAAAGGAGCCCTTTTACCTTGGCTCCTACTTTCCAAAATGTATCCTTGGAATACAGTGACCGGCTTCAGTTGTTAGGCTTAGAGATTTCCTCGAACCTCAACTTTGGTCGGTTCATTGAGTCCAGAGCAAGAGCAGCAGCAGCAAAGCTTGCCGTTCTTGCGAAGGTTCGGCAGTACTTTACACTGGGACAGCTTCTTGTTTTATACAAAGCACAGATCCGGTCGTGTGTAGAGTACTGTGGACACATATTTGCTGGTGCCGCAAAGTCTCATCTTGCGGTTCTGGACTCAATTGAGAGGCGAGCAAAGAGGCTTATAGGCGATCCCGAATTGGTCGAAGCCGACCTCCAAAGCCTTGAACACAGGCGTAAAATTGCTAGCCTCTCAGTATTCTATAGGATACATTTTGGTGAGTGTGCGCAGGAATTACACGAGTTAATTCCCCCGTTCCCCTTCCATCACCGGACATCCCGACGCACGGCAGGTATCCATCCTTTTGTTGTGGACATTCCACCTGTCCGAACGAAGCGCTTTGCTTCCTCATTTTTAGTGCGTACAGCGAAGGACTGGAACAATTTGCCTGCGTCGGTATTTCCGGCCAAATATAATGTGGATGTCTTCAAGAGAAGAGTGAATAGGTTGCTAGGGCAATGCGACTTACCATCTAAGACTACATTCCACTTGCCATCAGGTGGAATGTAGTCAATCATTGCCCTAGATCATATATAAAAAAAAAAAAAAAAAAAAAGTAAAATATTTATCAATCAAACTAAAATTTTTACTAATGTAAATGGCAGGCTTAAATATTATGAAGTTAAATTTATAAAGGCATATTTAACTTATGTGTTATGTTTTAAGAAAAGTGAAATCATTATAATTAATAATTGACATATAATAATATTTCAAATTTACACAAGTAAATTAGACAGTATAACTTGTGTTGACATTGTAAAGAATGATTCTTTTTTATCCATAACAAATACAAACATAGTCCTATTAGTTTGTTGATCGAGAGACCATTATCATTCCCCTCTATCATAGCCGGCATGACCTCATTGTGTGTCACCATTATAGACCAAATTAAATTAATGTATATTCCAATAAAAAAAAATTACAATCTATAGTAATTCATATTAAATATATCTGAATCAGTCGACATTACTAAAACAAAAGTTGCTGGATCTGATGATAAATATGCAACAATGTATTTGAAAACTCTTATGTAGCATAGTTACCAACCAGTTACCAACTTTGTTTTTCTTTTCTTACAAAGTTCATGAAGCCATTCATTGCAGACGTAAGAGACAATATATATATTTATTTTTTGTACCTGATTCATTTACTATATCCATAATTATATTACAGTATATGCTGAAATAATTGATTCGTATACTTTATTATTACAAATAATCAGAATTATTTTTCAAGATTTGAGAAACGCTAGAGTTCACTTTTATAAAACAATAATAAATAATAAACCATTATACCATAGATATAAGTTGTTTAGTTAAATGTATAGTCAGAACAAATTTAACTATAATATAGTGAAATTATGAACTATATCTCAATTTTTAAATAATTCCAAACATTGTCAATTATTTGGAGCAATACAATTTTTTTAATTATTACAAAGTTTCATAGATACAAACAACAGCAATGAAATTTTAAAAATGCCTTTTTAAGCTTTTATAAATGACACAATATTTATCGCAACATGTCAGGACTGCACACGAGAGCTCAAGTGCTTTTCTGCAAAAAAAGCGCTTCATACCCTCAACTTTGCTATAATTTCAAATGTAGACTTTGTCTTTGTCCATGAGAAATTTCATAATTATTTTTTGCAAACTAAACGGTCTCGTTCGTTCTGCTCAATTTAGTTCATGCTTCTATTATTTGGCAGAAAGCGTTATCAAAATATGCTTTAATTTTATTGACATTTTATGGTTATTTAAGCTACCAATTAATAAAAAAGTGGTTTGGTTTTCGTTAAATAAAATAATTAAGTAATTTTGATAGCATAATGCTTGTATATTTTAAAGTACCTCATTAAATAATCATAGGCTACTTTTTTCATCTTTTCTTTCAACCTCACAACTTAAGATATTAAGATGTAAATACATTTTGAAAGAAAAAAAATAGAATATACAGATAAAACTATTAGTTTGTTATATATTTAAATAAATATTTATTGGATCGTAGTTCCTTATCGCGCGTTGTGAAAGGGGGCGAGACGGTAAAAATTCTTACCAAAAGTTGGCACGACATGTTTTGCTATCTCTCTCTCTTATAGAAAGCAAGCGAGATATTTTCATTTCTATTATTATTATTTTTGGTATTATATGAAATTACTTAGTTATTATTTATTATTTATTTGATATTGGAGTTGGTTCTTTTAGAATCAATTTGCAAATAAGACAGTTTAAATAAAAATAATTATACAAATTTGTGATCAAATATACTTGTAATGTTTTGTAACAACGCCATCTATTTATACCTTGTAACAGTAAACATAGTAAACATTGACTGGACTTGTCAAATGACAAGTCCAGTCAATGTTTACTATGAACTTTTTATTTACTTCATACATATTTTAAGTTTTAAGTGTCTTACAAGTCATGGAAGAGGATAAAAACCATCTTAAAAGTGTTGTATAGTACCTTTTTTTTTTTTTTTCTTTTGTTTGTCTATACTGTGAGCCCTATTGGCTATTAGAGCATCACCGGGGAAGCGGGTGGGTTAGGAGACCCACCCTTAAAAAGGGGGAGCCAGATGGGTCCCCATGGGGAACGACGTCCCGAGGGCGTCTCAGATTGAGACACGGACCTCTGCTCGGGGCGTCGTTAGTCAGGAGGGAAGCTAAGTGTATAGTACCAGAGTGCAAAAATAGTATTAGAAAAACACCCGACAAAGTGTTTTGTATATTCCAAGAGATGCGAAAATACAAAAACAATAATCTATGGTAATTAAAAGGGATAATATGTCTTAAATTGTGTTTATATTGTTGTGAAGATCAATTTAACGTAAGTATACTTTATTTATAATAAGTTTAATGAAATAGTTTAAATTTATAGTAAGTTGCATTAGCTATTGAACATTAGAAAATTTGAGTTTAAAATTAACCTAACCTAGTTTACAAAAGTTCAGTATAGCTTTCTATAAAAACCGTATTCTTTTTTTGGTTTTACGAATCTTTTATAGTTGTCGATTTATTCCAGGTTAAGGAAGATACAACTTAAATATTGAATATAATATGTAATGTATGTATGTATATGTATGTATGTATATGTATGTATGTAATGTATGTAAATAACAAGAAGAAAAATGTAATCTATGTTTGAAGAAAGGAGTTGTTTCTCATATATTCTTGTGGCAAAAACACCAGCTGAGATAATGAGAATGTGCGTAGTCAAAAGGCAAAGATTGACATCGGTTAATGAAGCTTTTTCAGAGTTAGCTATCAAAAGTAGTGTTTAAAAAAATTTGTGACCTTTACAAAGAAGTGATATAGTCAGTAAGTCCTAGTACTGCCCATACAAATGTCTGTAATATTAATCAGCCAAGACACAAGACAATATTCAATGTGATCACAAGGTAGAGCCTTGCTTTTCGCGTATTAAAGATAAATTACTAAGTGACTAAGCTGTGCAAGTTAATATTAAACCGAAGTAGAGAAGTAAAGGTGTCAATGTAAATATACCTGCTGAAAAACAAAATGTAGCATTGTTACCCTTTCCTCATTCAACACATAATACTTTTACTTTACCAGTAAACCTATGTTTTAAAAAGAAAATTGTTTACTGAAAACACAGCTGATAATACTTCTATAGCATCTTATATCTTCTATATCTGCTGATTATCAAAAAAGTTATTTATCTGAGTCAAGTGAATTGGAAAACGTTTACCTAAACAATCGTATCATTTAATAAAACCTTTAAGCACGAAAATAAAGGTTTAAATTATTTATTTTTCTCAGTAACACTAATACCACAGTATGAACTTCGACTCCGATAATTTGAATGGCATGTCAAATGACGTCACATTTCCTTTCGACTAATGGTGGCGCATTTTGGAAGTTTGAATTTCGCTCCCTTAATTTACACTTTTCACAAATTATTTTATGGCCTTAAATGATTAGTAAATAAAAAAAATATGTTTTTATTATAATAAGATGATAATAAGTATCCGAAAAAAAAGTATTTGGAACCATTTTAAATTTTATGCATATTCCCTATTCCTTCAATAATTTATCGAAAGGAACTTCATTCCATCCCTTGACACCTCTTACGTTTTTTTATTTTTTAAATTTATTTATGAATTATCAAAACTCACAAAATATAATAGTATACAAAAAAAACATTTACAAAGGATCAATTAATCTCTTTAAGAGATCTCTCTCAGTTATCCTCCAACGTAAGATAAAACATTATAAATATGCAGTCGGGCACGTAGTTTATTAAAATATAAAAATTGTTTTAATGATAATTTTCTACATAGACTACATCAATTATATACATACAAAAAGACATACTTCATCGTATATTCATAATAATTTAAGTTATTGAAGAGAGATAGTGCTCTTTAACGCTAATTTTTAAAGAGCCAACAGCTATAAAAAACAAACGCATTTATAAATTTAAAAAATAAATCCTGTGAAAATGTTATTTTTTTAAATTACTTTATTTTTTTTTATTTCCATTGTCTAGACTCCACTAGGTAAAACAATATTTGTTTGTTTAGCTTTACTTTAATTTACCTTATTTACCTTAGAAAAATACGAGAAAAAAACGGGTATGTATCAACATTCTCGAGTAAATCTGTTAAAATAATTATATATTTTTTTTATAATAAAAAAAAATATTTATTGAGTTTTTTTTATTGAGATCTAAGCAAGGACGCGTCAATTCTGTGCTTTAATGATTGTTCAAACTGTACCAAACAAACTGATTTAAACTAAGAGATAAGTAAGGTCATAATTTCCATTTCGCAAAACAGAATGCATGTATACTAAAACATAATAAGAATCTATTCCTTGCATTAACATTACAACTGTCTGATAGGTACCAGATTAATTTGTATCTAGGTCAGTTTTATTCACGACCCAGTATCCTACTGTCAGCGCTAGACGTTTAAACGACTTTGAACGAATGAATGAATTTTATTTTTTGTTTTGTTTTCGACAAAGTAAACCTGACCGGATGAACGAGTGTCTGATGAATGGTATTTAGAAATGCGACATGGTAGTACAATATTCTTAGTACACATTATGTTAACAAATAGAACTAAGTTGTCTTAAATATTCATGAGATGTCTTGCATATTTCTGTAAAAATATATAAAAGGATGAATACCTTATAAACGTATATCTAAAAAAAATAAGAGAAAATCAAATTGTTGCTATGACACAGTGCTATAAGAATCTATAACTATCTAAGTATATGTTAGTCAAAGAAGAAATATACTATTATCTGTTTGTGAAATACAAGTCATAGACTAAAACAAGTATTGGGATAATTAGAGTTCAAATAAAATACAAGACAAAATCATCCCGCATCCTCTGTGCAAAATAATAAAAAAGTTTTTCTATTTGTATCGAATGCATTTATAAAAAGAATCATTATAAATTGGATTTTGAATAGGTGTCATAATAGGTCTACTTTTCAAATGCAAAATATTTTATTGGTAATTGATAAATAATTGACATAAATTTACGTACATTTTTACACTATGTTAAAAAAATCTTCTACATGTCTATTATAAGTTAAAAATTTAATTATTAGTATTATAAAGGAATCTTTTATTACTTATACACAAATAAAATAGATAAAATTTTAAACTAAAAGGTGAAAAATTTACTTTTTCCTCCTTTTCAGAAGATTTTGTTAAAAGATGTTTTGCACTGAAAAATAAATGAATATGACGGAATCATCTCCAATTTGTGTACGCGCATATCAAATGCCATGACAACCGTATAGCAATAAAAATGCTATTAAAATTCATATCCTTTACATCGAAATTGAAATGCATTTTAAAGTGTACGGATATTGGAAAAACATTAGTCTTGAATGGAAATAGATATGACAACGGAGTAGACTTCAAATGCAATGCGGTATATTTATTCTACGCCTACAACTTGAAATATATTTGAAGCATAGGCTTAAACCAAGAATATGAGTATTATTGGACTCCTCTTCATTAAATCTTCACTTTGTTAAAAATAAAGCTATTGAAATTATAACATATTGTGCACATCCAACATGGGCCCATTGTAAGAAAAAAAAAAGTCGTACATATTTTTTGGGGAATCTTTAGTTATTAAAAAAAATCATACAAATTTTATTAGCATAAAAGAAGCCATGTATGTAAACCACATTATTATGCACCGAAATTAACTTTACAGGATTAAGAGAAAAGTAGTAGGCTTGGATTTACGACCTGGCAACAAATAATAGTATATTTCTTCTTTGACTTATATATACTTATTTACAGATTCTTATAGCACTGTGTCATGGCAACAATTTAATTTTCTATTATTTTTTTAGATTACGTTAATAAGGTATTCATCCTTTTATATATTTTTACATGTGTAAGACATCTCATGAATATTCAAGAAAATTTAGTTCTATTTGTTAACGTATATAGGCTAAAATTATATTTTTGCCCTTATAAGACTGCATTTTATGACTAACCCTCTCAGATTGTACAAAAATAGGATTCAAAAAGATTGTTGCTCGATCAAAAAATATTTACAACTTTTATAAGTGAAAGCTCAGTAATAAATTAAAGCTAATTTATTTGTTAGTTAATTAATGGTGAAAAAAAACACAAATTACAACCAAATGTGGAGTAAAAACAATTTGCATATCGCTCGAAACATTCACCCTTATAAAAATCGATCCCACAACCGTTTGATCGCTGGGAAGATCGTTAACTACAAGAAAAACAAGCTTTACTTACGTACTACGTATATTGAAATGTATATTTCAAGTACTGGGGTGAAAGTGGATCATTAAGAATAGAGAATAATTGACATAGATATCTGCAAGATCTTCGCTCTCGTATAGGAAGTCAGTTTAGCTTTGAGCGTCAAGGAGTTGTGATCATATTTACGAAGAGAAAAAATAAGGCTAATGCAGTTGTTGAGAAGATCTGTTATATTGGATTATTTAATATATAATTAATTATTTGTATTCCTTGTAAGATATTTTAATTAATAATAAAAAAAAAACATTTTGTGCTGAAAACTATATACTAATATAACTAGAAAATACTAATCACAATAGAGAGCACAATTTTCGCTCACGTGCCGGAGTCTGCGTGTACGCGCGGAACGACCTCTGTATCCAGCGTCTCCGTCACCTTGAAGACCCCACTTTTTCTTCTATATGGGTTTTAGTAGACACAGAAAACGAAAAATACTGTATTCCTGTGTCTACCGTTCGCACAGCGGTGACCAGGAGACAACTAGATTATTTGAGTATCTCGGTGAGGCTGCTGATATGGCTTTGCGTCAGTACCCTTCAGTGCAGCTTGTTTTTCTGGGGGACTTTAATGCTTGTCATCAGGACTGGCTGTTCCCGTACCAGAAAACCGACCATGCTGGAAGAGAAGCGCGGAACTTGTCCTTGGACCTCTTTCAGCTGGTGAGGCAAGCGACAAGGGTACCAGATGTGATAGGGCTTACAGCCAATTGCCTGGACCTTCTGCTGACAACTGATCCGGACAGGTATCGTGTTGAGGTCACCTCCCCCTTGGGAACCTCCGATCACTGTCTGGTGAAATCTATGTTTACATATTCCCCACCAGCTCTCGAACCACATGGTGTTAGGCGAGTATGGAAATACAAGTCATCAGATTGGGATGAGATGCGGCACTTTGCATTTTATCCTTGGCGGCAGGTCTGCTTCTCTTCTTTGGATCCGTCGAGTTGCGAGGATGCTATAACCGATGTGGTGCATCAGGCAATGGAGTATTTTATTCCTTTTGCTGAAGTTCCCGTTGGTGGCAAAGCTCGCCCATGGTTTAATGCCGAATGTGGTCATGCTCAAGACCGAAAACATTCGGCATACCTCATTTGGGCTGATGCTCGAAGCCGCAAAACTCCAGATGTAAGTACAAAGAAGAGAGCCTTTAACCTAGCTGCCAAGTCCTACAAAAAGGCATTGCTGAAGGCTCGTCTCGATCGAATCGCTAAGAATGGCGAAAAGCTCTCTGTCAAACCAACTGGCAGTCGAGCTTTCTGGTCTCTTGCGAAAGCGATCGAGTCGAATTTCTGCCAACCCTCACTGCCTGCTCTGCTGAAGCCGGATGGATCTCTGGCCCACACAGCAACAGAGAAAGCGAATGTATTTGCTTCTCTGTTTGCTGATAATTCACATCTAGATACTGGCAATGCTTCTTCAGCTCATCTTCCTCACTGCGGTATTTCGATGCCTGAAATCCGCATCACTAACAAAGAGGTATGGAGAACATTGTGTCGTTTAGATGTGAATAAAGCCATTGGTCCTGATGGTATACCAGCCATTCTGCTCAAGACATGTGCAGCTGAGTTGTCTCCTGTACTGACACGTCTGTATCGCCTCTCTTTCAAGACTGGAATAGTACCGAAATCCTGGAAGCTTGCCAACGTGCAACCCGTGCCCAAAAAAGGCAGCCGTGCTGATCCTGTCAACTACAGACCGATTTCAATCACCTCCATACTCTGCAAGATTATGGAGCGTGTATTGAACTCGCGCCTTCTAGCATACCTAGAAGGTAACGATCTCCTCAGTGACCGACAGTACGGGTTTCGCCGTAATAGGTCTACTGGGGACCTCCTAGTGTATGCTACACACATTCTAGGCGAGGCCATCGAGAAGAACGGAGAAGCGGTCGCCGTCTCTCTGGACGTCTCAAGGGCATTTGACAGGGTCTGGCATGCGAGCCTTATAAGCAAGCTTTCAGCGTACGGTATATCTCCTGGTCTGATCGGCTGGGTAACGGACTTTCTGAGCCAGAGATCTCTCCGAGTAGTTGTCGATGGGTGTTCCTCGGAATCCTTGAGAATAAATGCTGGAGTGCCTCAGGGGTCCGTTCTTTCTGCAACTCTTTTTCTGCTGCACATTAACGATCTGTTGAAGCCCGGTATCTATGGGTACGCAGACGACAGCACAGTTGTAGAAAGATATCTGCCGAGTACTCGGGCTAGTCGAGATCAAGTACAGTCTGAAAGAGAAGCCATGGTGCAGCGTTTGAATGAAAAACTTCAGGCAGTCTCCGCATGGAGCAATGCCAATCTTGTCAAATTCAACGTCACCAAAACGCAGACGTGTCTGTTCACCGCCAAAAGGAGCCCTTTCACCTTGGCTCCCACTTTCCAGAATGTATCCTTGGAATACAGTGACCGGCTTCAGTTGTTAGGCTTAGAGATTTCCTCGAACCTCAACTTTGGTCGGTTCATTGAGTCCAGAGCAAGAGCAGCAGCAGCAAAGCTTGCCGTTCTTGCGAAGGTTCGGCAGTACTTTACACCGGGACAGCTTCTTGTTTTATACAAAGCACAGATCCGGTCGTGTGTAGAG
The DNA here is from genome assembly GCA_959347405.1 of Napeogenes sylphis. NCBI lineage: Eukaryota > Metazoa > Arthropoda > Insecta > Lepidoptera > Nymphalidae > Napeogenes > Napeogenes sylphis. Next base: position 43,256,334 of record OY365776.1, on the reverse strand, counting down.
TACTGTGGCCACATATTTGCTGGTGCCGCAAAGTCTCATCTTGCGGTTCTGGACTCAATTGAGAGGCGAGCAAAGAGGCTCATAGGCGATCCCGAATTGGTCGAAGCCGACTTCTAAAGCCTTGAACACAGGCGTAGAATTGCTAGCCTCTCAGTATTCTATAGAATACATTTTGGTGAGTGTGCGCAGGAATTACACGAGTTAATTCCCCCGGCCCCCTTCCATCATCGGACTTTCCGACGCACGGCAGGAATCCATCCTTTTGTTGTGGACATTCCACCTGTCCGAACGAAGCGCTTTGCTTCGTCTTTTTTACTGCGTACAGCAAAGATTTGGAACAGCTTGCCTGCGTCGGTATTTCCGAAAGAATACAATGTGGATACATTCAAGAGAAGAGTGAATAGGCTGCTAGGGTAATGCGCCTTACCACCTTAGACTACATTCCACTTACCATCAGGTGGAATGTAGTCAAGCATTGCCCTAGATAATATAAAAAAAAAAAATGATTATTCTAGGTACGTCCTAAATAAATTTGAAACTATTGACTTTTTCACACTGAGATTTAAATAATGTAAAGATTCTAGAATATAAGTCTTGATAAAAATATAATTTATCAAGAGATCCACATCTAAATATAATTGACATAAAATTAAAATAACTACATTAAAAAAAAAAACTTTAAAACTAAAAACTAAAAAATAATGAAGATTTAATATTTATTATATACTACCTATTATTTATATGTCCTATTTACTAAAAGGTTTGAAGTCGGTGCCAAGCCATTTAGTATTAGAAATCGGATGAATACATTTCCGTAATTATTTATTTTTTTGTTTTTCTTCGTATCGATTCAAGCTAGTAATCATATGAGGATTGAGCTGATTTTAATAATAACGTTTAATTGCTATTTATTATATTCATTTACGTATCTTAATCATTAAAATAGGCATTTCATTTAAAATATAATTATTTAAATTTAAAATTATTATTTAAAATTATTATATAATATCTATAATTTATATGTCGGCGTATTTAGCTCTATACTCCAAGGCAACAATATGTAGAAGTACTAACTTCTACATATTTTATTTATTTATTTATTTTATTATTGATATTTAATGTACACTATTTAGATTTTAAATATAAAATATATCATCTGTTTTCATTAATTTTACAGCACAATGAAACTCGTCAAATATATACAATTGACATTTTCTTTGTAAGAAAACTATGAATATCAATATTATACAATATGTTATTATCAATGTTAACGTTTTTATTATTTAAGTTATATAATATATTTTAAATTAACACAAATCGATGTCTTGGGATCCATTTAGATTATTATATACCGATTAAGACAAATACAAATCAATTCACTTTAATAATATTCACACTATTCGTACTATTCGTAAACATAAGACTAATTTTAGTCTCAAACAGAGTTTCAGTGAACGGAACTCCAGTATGGAAGTGATAAAGCATTAATGGCGCTCGCTATTAGCAACAGTTCAAGAAATCCACTGTTCTATTCTGTATGTTTCAGTTTGGGTTTAATTAAATATCTCCTGTTGTCTATTATTTAGATGTGAATTTAGGAAAATTAGGGTTCAAAAATGTGGATAAGCTTTAAAAAGTTTAGCATTTTAACATTATAAATGTGAACTATCTAAGGTGCGAACAGAAATAAATAAAGAAATCATATTCTGAAATCAATCAATCAAAGAATAAATGAAATGGGTCTAAAACTGGTATTACTTTTTTTAGTTAATTAATTAGCCTGGACAAGATATGATACATTTATCTGTGTACGATTTAAGAAGATAAAAACATTTAGAAGTAGTCATTTGATCGTTATATGTTCAAGAATGTTTTTTTTACTATGTAATAAATTATGAAAAAAACCATTGCCACAGGCAAGAGTCGAGCTTGCAACCTCTGGTAAACCATCATGTCACTCAACCTATTGAACTACCGCATCTCTAAGAATCCAGCATTCCTTATTTAATCGTTTTTATCAAGACGAAGGTAACTACTTTTGAAAATCCTTACCGATAATTCTAACTTTTATGTATTCTTTTAAATTTATTTATTTACATGAAGTAATATATACAATTTACCATTATTTTATATTTTTTACGTGTTTAATTTAAAGAAATATATGTTTAAAATTAAACGCCGCAGTAATTATAAGCTGACAAAGTGAGCCGAGTAAAGTGAAAATATATGTATATTTTATGAGATGTTGTTTAAATTATTTTTTCAATAATAACATTAATGTTCTTGTTATAAAACAAGAATAGAAATAAATGAAGTAGGTAGTAAGTATAAAGAAAAAGAGGTTTGGTGTAGACAATAATATATATTTTGAGCTTACTTGATAATTTTTATATTTTTTTTAAATATTTTTTAACTTTAAAGAAAACTGAAACTTTAAAGAAAAGATAAATAAAAAACCGAGACCAACTTTTATCTCAACCAAGTATATTCTCTAAACTTCTAACAAAGTCAGGCTAAGACACTGGCCGCTAACAGCCTCAAACCCTGAAACTTACACGTGCCATGTGAACAAATAAATGGATTAGACTCGGCAAAGAGTACTAAACCTCGAGTTTAATTAGCTAATTTAGATTAAAGGATATGCGATTCCAGTTTACATAATATGGTGTTATATTTGATAACACAAATAATGAATTATTAATAAAACAAATTAATTAATTATTTACAAACGAAATATTGGAACATACCATTAAATAATTATCTTAAAAAAACTCTAATGTTTTATCAAATTTATATGATTATGTTAGAGAGAAAAAAAAAGTAATTTCGAAATGTTTGAAAACATATTTTGCATATTACTTATATATTTGTGCGCATGTCTACTTCTTATTTATACTAAAAAGGAATCTTTATATTTTAGTTATTATCTTACATTTTCTATTTTATTTTGAATATATTTCTTGTATTGTATTTTATATTTTAATATAATTGTAACAATGAGCGGCACATTATCGTAAAAATTTATACCTATTTTTATCATAATAATAACAGAATATATAAACGTATGTCTACGAAAGTTGTACAATTGAGAAAAGTAAAACAATGTACGTTTTTATTTCTAAAATTTTACATATATGTCACATTATTTGTTACAAAAGCCAATACATAATTAAAGCACTGATATTTTTTATAAGTAGTTATTTTTTACAAAAAGTACTTTCTTAAAGATTATATATATTCTGTAAAGTACAATAAGTTAGTTAAACTATTCTCTCTTATTCTCTATTTATTTTGAAATCTAGGAAACTGATTGTTTCTTTTCTCTAATGAACTTTGTTTATGAAGTCAATGTTTCTTGTTTCGTTTTCTAAAATAAAATGTATAACAATAATCTCCTTCATGCATTGTAAATATAGCACTTTATATTGTTATTAAAATAGTGGATAATACATTTTAATTATTGAATAACACATATAGTTTATTGGTTGTACTGATGCATTTATAAAAAAAAAGTACATTTATTCACAAAAAACGATCTGCGATACAATAAAAAAATGTAAAATAGATTTTTTAACTAACAACAAATTTAATCATTTTCACATAGGAATTTCAAATAAGCCATTTTACATAAATTCATGATATATTTCAAATAATAAATAATTTTAAAACCTTTTATTATAAAATTCCTACACTGACTCACGAAAGTTTATACTACAAAACAAATTTTAATAAATATTGTAAATGTTTCACAATTTTTTAGAGTACACAGTAGGTAATATTCATGCTTTTTTTTGTCTTCAATTTATTAATTATCTCTTTATATCGTAGACAAAAATATGAAAATATTCTAGATATTTTATAAAGTGAAAATAAAAACATTGAATAAATTACGTGACGTCAAATAAGACGTCCAGTGAATGTTTACCCTAAACTTTTTAGTTATATCATACATATTTTAAGTTTTAATTGCTATACAAATCATCTAGGAAGTCAAAAACCATCTTAAAAGTATTATATAGTTCCGGAGTGCAAAATTTGTATTAGAAAAACACCCGACAAACTGTTTATTTGTATTCCAAAAAATGCGAAAATACAAAAGCAATGGTGTATGGTAATTAAAAGGTATAAAATATGTCCTAAATCGTGATTATATTGCTGTGAAGATCAATTTAATGTAAATATACCTACTTTATTTATATACAGCATAGTGCAAATTAGTAAGAAGTAAGTTTTGCATTAGCTATTAAACATTAGCAAATTTTGTTTAAAATTAGTCTAACCTAGGTTAAAAAGTTCAGTACAACTTTCTATAAAAACCTTATTCTTTTACTGATGTTACAAAATTTTTATGGTTATATATAAGGGCAAAAATATTATTAATATTCCTTATTAATAATATTCCTTTACCTGAAATAAATAATTTCGCTTCCTTAATTTACACTTATCACAAATTATTTTATGGCCTTAAATAATTAGTAAATAAAAAAAAAGCCACTTATTATTATAATAAGATGATAATAAGTAATAAATATACTTATCACTATATATATATATATATATATATATATATATATATATATATATATATATAGTGATAAGTGGTAATAAAATGATAATGATAATAAGAAAAAAATATTTGAGATAGTTTTAAATTTTATGCATTACTTATATGTGATACTATAATAATATAGATAGTTGAAACCATGTACATCGCAGTTTATATTTTTACAGAATCCGTGAGTGAACCAAATATATTTATTTGATATAAATTTTCCATAGTTTGATTTACAGCTACAATTATTAAAAGCTTATTTTAATAATTATACTTTTATCATTGCATACATAACTTTCATTTTGTTAGTATAATAATGAAATAAGCAAATTTTGTTTTGAGCCTGAGACCATAAGGAGTGAAATAGCAAGATTCAGATTTCCGCTGTGGGTGGGTAATTTAAATGTTAATTTCAAGATTTAGCTTGTGCTGGTGTGTTTATTTGTAGGTCTATTTTTTCACTTTCTATGCAATCTTCATTCTACGCCCACAGACATACTTAGGTAATTAACACAAAAGAACAAATCTTTTCCATTTAATTAAATACTTTTCGTATATATCTGGACACCGGAAACTGGATATGGAATCCTTATAACATTTTATTTTTAGTCAAATGAGCACTAGAGTTTTTTGTAGTTTCATTATGGAAAAAATAATTATAACACATGTCTGTGTAAATGTTAAATAAATTTGACATAAATACTAATTATATAATGAACTAGCATATCCAGCCCGCTTCTCTGGGCTTAATTTAAAAATTTATTTACTCAAGATACAGAATAAAAATATATGAATAAATAATTATGATTCAATCTGAATTTCATTTTCTTCTACTCGTTTATTTAGCTTGTACATGGATAGTGTCATGACGTTATAACTGACCTTAAATAGTTTGATGTAAAAAACAATATGAATAGTAAAAAAAACTGTCACTGACAGTTCAATAAAAATGTCCGATTGTCACCAACCTTTACAGAATTACCCGCTGGGCCAATCTAAGGATCCTCTAAAAATTTGGTTAAAATCGGTCAAACCATTTCGGAGCTCATCCGGAACATACATACATAACATACTTTCTCTTTTATAGATGGATAGATGGATAGATAAATAGATAGATACATATAAGCTAAATAGATTATGTAACATAATGCTAAACATAAAAGACGGTCCGACTTACTCGATTGGTTCTTTATTCTAAGTATCTATTATTAAATAGGAATTATAAACAGAGACAAAGAAAACATTTTTAATAAAAGGATGGTCTAAATCTTATCTACATTCAGGTAACTTATAACTATTTTATTGTAGAAGTTTGCGTAAACCTTTAGATTAAAAAGAAACAGTTATTTAGTGTTAAATTATAAACATTAAAAAATAATTATTATGGGCATTTCGCAGTGAAGGGAAGGTTCACTTAATTATTTTTATAGATCTATTTTATACATAAAAGTTGTTTAATTCTTCGTAAATATGTTTTGGTTTGAAATTACGGTTTCAAAAGTTATCCAAACTTATCTTACGTTTATATTAAATATGTTTTACTCCTGACAGTTGGAAACCTAACACTATAACAACACGAGGGAAGAATATTGTTCGTAAAATTATGATATTTAAAACCCATTCATTAACTTTATATAACATCTTTTGAAGTATCGCTTTCTAGGTATTTGTTTATTGTTATTTTTTTATACAATTGAAAGGGTTAAATATGTTTTCACAGATAAGGTGCCAAGATTTTATTAACGAATATTAAAAATGCAAAAAAGGTTAAAAATGTTATGCAATAAATTCACTTTCTACTTTTACCATACAACTAAAATGTATCAATAATTTAACCCATTTTGATCTTCTAATCGATAGTATATCTGTTGCCCATAACTTCATCTTTATCTCTTCTACGATCTTTCTCGAAATCTGTACTGCAAATGATCTGTTTCTGAGCTGTTTCATCACTTGAAAATAAGATTTCGGGGTAAAAATTATTCAAAACAGATATGCGTCATAACATTGAAAAATGTTTAAATATCAAAATTGACTACTTTTTTTTGCGTCCGTACTAATTTAAAAAAAAGACAAAGATTTAAAACTTTTGTTTTAAGGTACAAATTACTAGAGTACAAATTATTAGAGAATTAATATACAAATTTGGCCACATTTCTATCTTATTATATGTTTAGATTTTGAATGTTATGCAATGCTGTCGAACGTAATGGAAAAATATGAAGCAACTATACAATCAATTAAAAAGCATTGTGATTGCACAATATCTTTCTACGACCTAATTTATAATTATGTTCCGCAACAGTTTTAACACATTTTAGTAAGTGAATTTGCACGTTTGTGTGTATTTGGAATATATCATCTGCACATTATGAAAATGAACCTATTAAATTCACACTGTTTTTAATATAAAATTGATTATATACTTGTTATAGGGGCCGATTCTTTAATCTTCTATACTAAAACAAAAATGATAAATATTATGTATAAAAAGTATCAAAATATCAAATTTCATTTATTTACTGGTTAAATCTTGTCTCATTTTAGTAATTTTAGTTTATAATAAGTAATAAAACATTAGTACAATAAAATGTTTTTAGTGTCACAGATTTAAAGATTAAGTTACTACAATTGGCATTTAAAAACCATTAACTTTGTTCAGATAAGTGCAACGTGCGACAGCTGTTTCAACATAAATCGGATGACAAGAAGCTTTTCTGATAGAAGCTCTATTTATATATAAAAGCATTGCCTCTAAGCATCTTACCTATAGTATATTTGTTCTAACCATCCTTATTTATTCGAAGTAAATACTGAAAATAAAACATGTTTTCTTCTAATCGCTGATACAGCGCCAGATAGTCATTTGGCAGAATTCATTCATATTTACTAGATTAATTTTTCTCTTGTATTTTACTAAAGAGTTGTATAGTAAAAAAAAGTCTAAAAAAATGAGACTTATTGACTGACAGGTGTGAACTATATTAAAAAATCATTGAGTCGTAAAAAAGTTATTGTAAAAATTTCATAGCCACCAATATCAGTTACCGCCCTCCATTTGAAGCCGTTCAGTAAATCACTTCGAATTGTTCAGTAGCCGAAGATTTTATCCTTCATAAGATTAAATACAACAAGTTGACACGAACGTCTTGGTAAAATTTAAAAACATTCATCAGAATGGAGGAAAGAATCTTAAATTGATAATTGATGTGTAATATGTTTACTCATATTAATTCTCAATTTAATATTTAAAATAGGAACTTTCATAGATACAATTTACAAATAAATACAATTTTAAACTAAATTATTTCTTACGGGTGATTATGGTACACAACAAATATTTGTCCCACGTTTCAGACTTCTAGATTACTAATGTAAAGACATATGACAAAGGATTTTAGATGATTTGAGTAATAATGTTAATTTCTAACCCGACATTATATTGAAATTAAAGACAGAGTAACTAAAGTAAAGTTGTACACACATGTAAAGTAGGTATTTAATTCCACGCGACGCTTATTCACGTATTTTGATGGAATCTCGACGTGATATATAATTTGTTCCATTACCTGTGAACTGAACTCAGAGACACAACTTTTGACAGGGATTCGATCGCACAGATAAATGAGGTTTTAGTAGAACTACTTGTAATTCCACTAATGTGTTTAGTTTAATTTTTGATCTCGATGTTAATGGATTAGAGACTTCGTCAGTTGATATCAGATTAAATTTAAGTTCTGATTGATTATTGTCTTTTAAAATAGTCGATTAAACAGTTGATAGACATTAACGAAGAAATTTAAAAATAACTTTTTTTTTTTAAGTTCTAAATATTATAAAATTACAAAAACAACATACTACTAAATCTATAACACTATAAAGTAGTAAAATCTGAAGTTATATAAATAAAAAATATATATTTTAATAATGTTTTCAAATTCTGCAAATTTTCTCGTGTGCGATGACATGCAATATAAATCGTGTAAGCGTCACGGAAAATTAAAATAGATGTGTAAAAATAGTATGAAACGAAACCGTCTATGACAATATTTCCAGATATTTTCACCACAATTTGAGAAAACAATATTATAAAAATAATATCACTTATACAAAATATATTTTTTTGGTTTTCTGATTGCCAAATCGTTTTGTGTGTTATACGAATAAAAATATAATTATACAATTAAAAAAGAAGTATAAACTTAGTACATTTATAACGTTAAGAAGCATAGAATGAAATTTCAATAATCGAAATGGAACATATTTAAAATTATATTTTATCATATCTAAATTATTCGGGGGTGTGACACTTTAATTACGGTTGTATCTCCAATTCGAATTTTAGTGTTTGGAAGTTAAACCAATAATGTATATTATATATATTTATAGATTTGACATCTTATATTTTTCTATTATATTAAATTAGTATGTATTATTTTTGTGAATGAACCAAACGTTATCATATTTTTAAGAAAATCATGCGTTCTTATCTTTATTGTATCTGTACATGCTTTTGAGTCGTAAAATCGTTTTGTTATAGATATGTATCAGGCTAATACGGGTTGGGTCAACTTTTATACAATGGGGATATCAGATACAATCATTTTATTATAAAGATACACTTAAGGGTTTGTAGGGTTCAATGAACATTAGTTAATAGAAATGTGATAGTTTGTAAATATTCTTACTGGCTATATTATTTAATAATATTGTTCAAATAAAACCAAAAGATATGTGGAAAAAAAATTGTTGAAAAGATTATTTTTCTTTTCATTTATGTATGTAAAGTAATATATTTTAACCCATATTTTTTTGTAGATAGGGATTGGTTTTGTTTATATTTTAATGTTACCAAATGTATTTATCATGAAATATGATTTTAATGTCCATTGTGTCTCATGTCTACTGTCGCTTCTGAGAATAGTATGTTTCTAACAGAAATGTTCATGAACAATGTACGAACATGCCCGGAAATACTGAAAATAATACGAAACTCTGTGTTCACTCCGTACATGACTGATTTTTACCGGAACATACGGTGTCATTGAGTTGTGATGATAGATTGGTATCATAAATCAATATGAGCTTACTCCTATCGTAGCGACCTTTATTTTTTGGTGCAATCTTATCTTAAATTGGTAAATATGTAAACTTTAGGAAGTGATGGCGGGCGGGTTATGACTTTGTGGGGCCCTGGGCCTTTTCTCTATGGTGATGCAGTGTATAGGTGTACTTATCAGAAAAAAACTTGGCTGATTTAAATGTTTAATTATAAATCAACCTTTCTGCATGTTCGTACAGCAAATTCCTTTATTTTGTTAGATAACAATTTACGGAAAGAATAAATATATGATTAAGTCGATCGTTCGACATGGTTACCCGATACTTATTTGAATATAATAAGTACAGGTCATAGGCCTGGGGGCACCCTGTATTCACGGAGCCCTGGGCTGAAGCATAAAAAGCCCATACGTAGAACCGCCTCTGTGTGATGCTTCAAGCGCTAGATAATTATTGGTGTGGTAAGGTAAAATCAATCCTTAGCGTTTTAAGGCTTAAAATGGATAGGTATAGAACTAAGATGTAATCATTACAGTACAGGATGTAAACAGACTTAAACCTTTCTCAAAGATCGTCCTGAAGGAATTTGGCTTACGTTTAATTTCGATTCAAGTCGACATCGATAGTCGAGGTCGATTCAATAATGTATGTTACAGTTATTTTCTTGGCACAATGAAAAAATTTTAATTTGTTTGACATTATATTTAAATCCAAATGTAAATTATACGATTTACCGTCATTTCGATTATCAATTGATAGGTAAATTGTTATAACCCTAATTACCTTTAGAAAAGCAACCTCAATTGTTGAAATTAAGTCCAAGGTCTTTGTTCAGGGTGTTAATATTAAATAACCTTGTAACTGTTGGTCATATTAATATTTAATTACTTTGTAATTATGTATGAATCATTTTATCAATATAACGGATGGTGTTAGAAAAACATAACAAATCAAACAGCTTGTTAAATAATAACGTACTTAAGATGTTACTGGCAGACTTTCAAAAAAACTTTTCCACTTCCTCGGTCAAAAATAGAAAAATATTATTTTAAGTGGACATTATACAATCGCTATACCCACTCCTGTAACAACAAAACAAGTAGAACAAAACTATAATGGAGGCTGGTGAATTGATTTATCTTAAATGTTGATGGGATGGATGAAAAAAGTTATAAGTATCGCTCAATTACATTCCTCGGATATAAATATCTATTTAAAAGTCAAACACATACATAAATTGAGTGAAGTTATTTTGAAATAAAAACACAGATTGTAGTTCCAGACCACTCGAATAGCGCACAAGGTTGTCAGCAAAGTCAACGTTTTTATTTCAAGTAGGCAATATATTGTTTTTACTGGAAAGTCCCTGTTTTTACAAATGATTAAAGCGAAAAATAGCATTTTAATGCAATAATTATGAAAATAGGCTCTTTTAATGCAGTTTTAAAATAATATGACCAAGACATTTTTTAATACTGAAATAGACCGTCACCTTTCATAACGAACAGAAAGTATCAGTGTGATGAAATATATTTAAAGAAATAGTATGAATATGGATATAAGCATCCATCCTTAATCTATATTAAGAGAAGTATTGATTTACAAGACTCCTATATTAAATAATAACAAAAACTAAAAACAACATTCCTTGAATGGGTCTTATGATCTTAGAATAGTATCCAACATTTTATACTTTTAAAAATATATATGATAACAACTGAATTTGTCTCTTAGTGCTAGGTAAAGGAGACTATTTTCGTTTGAGTACAGTTTTAAATTGACTCCATATCCCAGTTGACAATTGTAAAACAATTTATATGTTAGTAGCCAGGGATTTGTCCAATTACAGCTCGCTCAAGTTTTCATGTTCAATTGTATCTGTTATTAAATTTTTGTTTTAAGTTTTATTTCGTATATTCGCAAATTTTTAGATGTGATTTTATTTTAACTATGTTGAAACTATTTTACTTCTACTATAGACAATAAAATAGTAAAAAACTGGTTTATTTATAAATTTAGTACGTATTGTTTCACGTTTCGTTTTTCTAAATGCTATTACATTTGCTTAGGTATTTAATAAAACCTAATTTGATACAATTGTAACTGTAAGCTTACACCAAATTGTAAAATAAGGTATACAATAAAAATTTAAATTATAAATGTTTCATAAAGAATTAAGAAACTTACGTGAAAATTATGATACGAAGTAAACCGTTGATTGACTTTTGATATTAGTTTAAGTTGCAAATTATTATATATTGCATTAACGAACACATTTTAAACATAAAATGCTTACAGGGAATCTGATCTTAAATGCCTCTTTTCATTATTTTAAATAAGTATTCAGTTTTTACTTAAGATTCGTATTTTGTTTGACAACAGCCTTTATGCATTAAAAATATATCTGTACATTCAATTAAATTGATCTTTTAATGTCATACTCATATTGAATTAAAAATATAAATTTATAAATTAAAAAAAAATATATTGTCCTTATTGAAAATCTTATTATGTGTCAAAGATGACAAATTATATTATATTTTTTATATATTAAATATATACAAAAAAACATAGATCAGGGAAGTTGAAATTCATTGAAACACTTAACCGTTTATGTTAACTTTGTTCGAGGGCGCTTTAAATAAATTTCAAACGCATTAATATTCATTGATTGTGATCTTAAAATTTTCACTCAGGGATTTTAGTGTATTATTTCACGGGTACACTGTAAACTGCGGACAAACTCTCGCTTGTTTTGCATAATTAGATAAACGGTCCTGCAGGAACTTTGTACGAACAATGAATTCACTGGTCCATCATTAAAACATTTAATGTAGAAGTAACTGCAATTTATGTAAATGTTTATAATGTCTAGACTTTATTATATGTAAAAAAAAATTGTTGTGTATATTCATTGATCGTATTGAACAATATTGTCTATGTTTTATATTTAAATAAATATATATGATTTGAAATGAGATATAAAGTGAATTTTAACGTACTAAAAATCGTTAAGGTTATTTAAATGCAATATACAAATCACTCATATTAACAAACAATACAAACAATTTTTAAATCTAAGAATAAAAATAATAATATAGTAATTATACAAAAAGGCAAATATAGAACTACACCATGCTCACTAACATTTCCAAAACAGTCTGATTAACAATCCTCAAAACAAACACGGGTGACCTATGTAAGCAAAATTAATTTATTTTGTTTAGGATAAAGGATAAAAATAATATAATATTCTTATTGTATTGAGTCGTATATATTATTTACCCGAGCGGTTAGGGTAACAAAATAGATTGCGTATTTATTTATTCCCACGGGCAAAAAACCCCGACACCGAAACAGATCGAGATTGCGATGGACAGGCATTCTCAATATCATTTTATTTCACAGCTAATACATTTAAATTTAATTTGTATGTTTATAAATAATCATCATATATTTTTAGGTCGAAAGTTTTATTAGTATTACTTGTTAGTTAATTCTAACATTTGTGTAATTATATAAAAAAAAAGAAATAAATATATATAATAATTCTAAATATATTTTGATACAAATATATTTCCAAGAAATTCTTAGCTAAAACTCTGCTTATTACAGCACACGTTTCATTTAGGTCTAGCCTTAAGTACGTGAAGTTAATTGTGTGTACGTTTATGGCCCTCTGCGGTTACATCACAGTAATTATGTTACGGACCCTGCTCTGAAACTGAGGAATTCGCTTGAGAATATGGTTAAGGCATTGTCAAAGGATATTTTAGAAAAGTATTTTTCTTGTTATTTTACTTTTATACCACACAAATAATCATAATATTGTTAAATAAATATTGTAGCAAAATAGAAGTAATAGAAATGAACACATGTTATATTCAATGTACGGAACAAACACTATCAATACTCGATATAACAGTAATATCTCCGCCATCCGATTCTAATTACATTACCATTTCACTACACTACCACTGTTAATTGCTATGAGAATTTTCTGTAACTAGAATTCAACTCACGTCTTCCAATAAACTACTCGAAGCGTTTAGTAGGACGCGAGCTGATTTCAAACGGTTCTTGTGTAAGCTTGTAAGATGCTACTTGGATTTATTATGCAGTAATTGTACCAATATCATTACGGTATACTGGTTTATGTTTCTTTTGCATCAGATTCGGGAAGGAAACCTGACACGTAAATTGAGCAGATTATCTATTTATGTTTATTGTTCTCGTGCTTTCCTTACAAGAAATAAATAACGATATTTCATGGAAAAATATTAAATCAATACCTATTCAAAACTTAGAACAAACAATCCCAAAAATCGACAAGTAAATATCAAAGCCCCAAAACATCCCGTCAAAATTAAACGAAGTTTGAATAAATAACGTTGAAATGAAACAAGTTATTAAATAGAAAAGCTCTTCAATTGGAAAGTCTAACCGAATTAAGCAAAATTAAGTACAATTTTAGTTTATTGTTATTGAATTGATGTTAAGTATTTTGTTTTTCAATCCGATTAATTAGCATTAAAATTATTTATACTTAAAAAATTGCACTAAATGGACAAAATATCGGTAAAAAAAGAACAAAATCATAAACATCTTTCATAAGCATCCTTATAGCATATATCTATACAGCATATTTAAGTTAGAATTTTTAGAAATATTGAACTCAGGTTTTGACATCTTTTCAATCTCATTGTGTGCTGCTTAGTTAAAATTATTTGAACCGATTTTGAAAAAATCTAATGGATGTCACCTACAAAATAGGGATATTTAATAAGGTACCAATGAGACCACGCTGTTGGCAGACCCTTCGGATACAAGAAGTTGCAAATATTACCCTTTTGTGTATTTTTTTATACTATATATTTAAATTTCATATATATATATAATCACAGGGCCTCTTATTTAATGTTGAGAGTAATTTAAATCATAACATATATTTAAATTAAAAACAACACAAAATTTTGTTCGGTTATTATGAAAAGATAAATAATACCACAATTTTTATATACAGTTTATTGTAATCAAGAATTAAATATTTATTTTATTAATATTAAAATGAATAATCTAAAAATTACACAATCTGTTACGTGGTGACAAAGTAAAAGACAACTCCACTGAACTGAACAAGTCTCCGGGGAGTTCTCCGCAATATATGACCGCCTATTTGTTCTGAAATACCCTCCAGCATCTATTCGGTCGCAGCCATAAATTATTTCTCTTCATGACGCTGTGCTTTTTGAATTTGAAGAAAAATTCAATTTTATATTTTGCTTAATTAACCTTTTTCTTAATTAATTACATTTGTAATGATATTTAAAATGTAATTACCAAGTAATATAATCTTTCAGAGGTTTCAGCTTAATAAATAAAAAAATCCGCTAGTTTCTCAAATATAAAAGAAAATATTTTATGCCTATGGTAGAACGACTTATACTTTATATTATCTACTACATTCTAGTGAATTACTCACGCAAATGATTGCAATAAACCCCACACAATACAATTAACCCAGTATGCTATGATATCATTTTGATATTGTTTGATGGGGTAGGTACACAAGATTCTGAATGAACTTCCGCCGTCAATATTATCATGTCGTTACGATATCAGTACTTAAAACAAACATACAGACTCATCCTCTAAGAGCAACAAGGTTATAAGTTTTTGGTTTTTGGGGCGATTCATACTAACAAAAAATTATGTTAATAACTTGACTAACTTATTTTCGTATTTCAATTAAAATCTTCTCAACTTTTCGAGATTTTAATTTAAATACAAATAATGAGTCATTTATGTCTTAGTAGTTCTTATAAAACCCAAATTTATATGCAGTTTTACTTAAGTTCAATATTTTATTACACGCCTTTGAAAAATGAAATCAGAACAGTGATCCTTAGGGAAATTATGGCTATGGTTTATAATAAAATAGTGAAAATATTGATGTAGTATTATTTAAACATAATGTTTTACAATTCTTATACTGTCTGTGTACAAGATTTTTTTTAAAAGTCGTAAAAAGGAATCAGTTACAAAACTTTTGTAAGGAGATTGTGAAATTCAAAGTATTAAACCATGAAAGGAAACTGCCCGAAACTTATTGAAGC
Source organism: Napeogenes sylphis (assembly GCA_959347405.1). Classification (NCBI taxonomy): domain Eukaryota; kingdom Metazoa; phylum Arthropoda; class Insecta; order Lepidoptera; family Nymphalidae; genus Napeogenes; species Napeogenes sylphis. Next base: position 43,240,605 of record OY365776.1, on the reverse strand, counting down.
AATCAGATTGTTCAGATTTCATTTAACATTAGCGAATTCTTGTCGAAACCCAATCGCATTAAGGGCCCATTTAAACTTCGTGCTCCGGCAGGATTCTCTAATTTTTGTTAGCCTTCAAAAGAAACAGATTAAGAGTTAGTAATTCGTTTCTATTGTATTATCTTATAATTATTTGATGTTTGTGAATCACAAAAGCAAAGGAAAAAATTAGGACCAAAAGTGATATAGATTTCTCAGAAAGAATATAGAACCCTAGTTATAAGTATTTAACAGCTATGATGATGACAAGACAGTACACTTTATACGACTCTTTTTCGGATAAAATAAGCATGACGTGATGACTAAATTAGCATAATAACGTTACATTTCTTTGGTACTTTTCGCTTTACTGATCAAACAATACAGAAATATATACCATTTGCTTATCCTAGCTTTGAATGGGTTCAAGTACAATGACAATGACCGATAATTTATAAACTGCTAAATAAGTTCAAACAACAACATTTTTAAAAAAAATATGGGACATTTATAATAAAAAGACAAAAAAACCGCATTAAATCAGTGGTTGGTGAACACTGATTTGATGGCAAAAAAATCGTTTGAAATACAAATTTGTTACGATAAATTTGTCTCTTTATTTTATATTCTACAAGCCTATTATTTACAGGCAGTAAAGAAATTTCTGTTTTTAATTTTTCCTCCTTAAGATTGCTATTGCGTAATATTCTATTCACGTATTTTTATAAATCAATCAGCTTACACAAAACAAGAAAAAAAAGGACAAGATTTTTTTTTTTATTAAGACGAAGCTTCTTAGCATTCCATGGATTTACCGTGCGGGCGCCGGACCCATCGCGTTGCAAGGAGAGGAGTGCAAGCAGTGCCTGGGACTTGCGACCCAGGAGTAGGTTTAAGGGGTCCCTTTATTATGCGCAAAAACGCTCACCTTCACCCTCCACACTCCTCTCCCTACCTAACCAAATTTGGAAAGAACCTACTAATGCCGCCTTTGAAACGCGAAGCGACGCGAAACCTTTATCTAGAAGTACCCTTCACCCTACTAATAAGTGTTTCGCGGTTCCTATTGCCTTTTCGGTAGCTTTGCTCCATCTTACAAAAAAAAAATACCGAAAAGGAAATAAATTCTTTGTTTTGTGGTCCTACAAATACTTCAAAAATAGTTAATTAGCGTTGAATAAAACATATTTTTCGATATCATGTACAGCAAATAGAAAAAACATTGTACAGTATAAATATATTGAAAAACATTGTTTTGCGTTTAGTGTTTTTAGTATAATATGGAGCGATTTAGTATGCTGAATATTATACTAACAATATCTACCACAACATCAATAAAGTAATAAATAAATAAAGAAATAAATTGGTAGATTAACTTAAGTTCATGTGAATTGCATTTCTTTGTGGCAATCTATTATTTTTCAATATAAAACCAATTCTTCCTTCTATTGGGTATACCTAAATCAAGTACATTAAAGAATTTTAAGAGAAGACTGTTTATTCTGACAAAAATTTAAATTGAATCCTTCGAAAATAGTGAAATGGGGGCGCAAATAACGAAACAATAACGCACAAACGGACAAACTGAATGGACCGTTACACTTGGAATGTTAATGGAAAAAGCGAAAACTGTTACATTCGAATATTTGAAATTCTTGAATCTATTGAGATGGAGAAAAAAATTACTGGAAGGTTTCTTTCTAGTAGAAAAATATCTTATATTTTAAAATCTCTTTGGCAAGTATTTACTTTTTTTATTTAAATATTATTATAATTTATTTTTTATATATAATAGTTTAATATCTTTCTTATGAATATTTCTCATATTATTTCAATTTGTTTGAAACGTGCAAGAGCGAAAGAAACTTACAAAAGGATTCTGACACGGTCTGTGCCAAGTTTTTTTCGTTTACGCTTTATAAGAAACTTATTGACCCTTTTAGATTCGAAAGGCGTTAGAAGTAATTTCGATCGAAATCGCTGAAGTAGGGTTAAGTGAAACTTGGACGATATTGGCTATAACAGAAATTAAACATTAAGCCTGATTTTATATAACACTTAGTTAAAAGTGTTTTTGAACAGTAGTCGTTCATTTAAAGAAAAAACATTGTGTTTTTTTAAATATCAGCGGTGGTTTGCCATCCTATATATATATATATATATATATATTAACAAAAACATACCTCGTATAATTTTCGTTATACGATACTATCGCCCTGACAACTGATTGACATTAAAGTATTCTTAATATTAAAATAAAAAACGCAAATGATTTTGCGATGCTGTAATCGTTTTTCCGCAATTATGGCTGAACAATAAATAGAAAATAAATTTTGACAAGAGGTTCGTCTACAGTATTAATATTGTGTACCATAAAAGGTTTATAATATCCAAACATTAAAACCGAAAGAATAAGTGTACCTATCTATTCGGTTTCTGTAGGAAAATGAGAATAAATATAAAATAGACTTTTAAGTATTAAAATTCAGTTAAGATTCAGTAATTCAGTTAAGATGATAAGGCAAAAGTCGAATATGTTTCAAGAAGAAGAGAAGCAAAAATGTTTTTGTTTAACCTTTTACGATGATAAAGCAAAAGTCGAATATGTTTCAAGAAGAAGAGGAGCAAAAAACATTTTTTTTTAACCTGTTACCAGCAGTTTCCCGGAAAAGACGATATTATTATTTAATGGTCGTGCCAAGCAGCAGAAATACCCGTTCATACAAGGTCACAAAACATAAGGTTACAAAAACCTTGGTTAAAGCTTTTTGCACGTATTACTAAGATAGAAGCAAAGTGTTGGAGACATTTTATAACTAATAGTGGGTTGGAATAAATACTGTGCTCTACTATAATAAAACAAAGACAAATAGCTAATAATGACCAATCACGTGATTATTTAAAACAAGACTTCTTTTGATAAATTATTTGCTGTATTTAGTTTAAGAAACCTAATAGATATCAAAGAAAAACAAAAAAAAGAAAAACAAATGTGTATAGAATGATACAATTAATCTAAATGGACATAAAATAGCTCAATTGGTAGAGTGACGAGATGGTTTCTTAGAGATCGCGGGTTGTAATTCCAGTCGCATTCTCTATTAATGTAAAAAATTGAAAAACTTCAGGGCTATTCATAACTTTGAAATATATTTAAGAAATAAGCCCGAAGAACTATGGAAGTGTAACGGAGTAATAACATTTTTGATACAGTGGCGAATTAAAGTATTTTATGCGTTTATGTATAGCTGAAATAACTAGTGTGATTATTTATCTTAACAACACGACTCCAAATCATATCAGATCATAAAAAACTTTTCAAAAGACTTTAGTAAGTAAATTAAATAAGTTGTTTACAAAGATATTTAGTTTTTGGAATTGCAATATAATTATTTTTATGTTTTTGATTATATATCCAATGTTGTCTTACCAAATTGATTTTTAGAAGAAAAACATTTCATGTTAAATTTTCGTTGATTACAACTTCAGTTTACAACAATAATTGTATTAATTATAATAATTATTGTTTAAAGTTTTCTTATTTTATAAGGATAATTATTATAAATGTTTAATTTAATAGGTGTGCAATATTTGTATAATTTGTAGACACAATTTACCTAGCCACTATATAGTGTTCTATTTATACGCGTTTGGTTTATTCCCCTTAGGCTGAAGTTATTAGACCGGTGATCTTTATATATAATTTTAGTTATGTTAGTCACATTTGCTATAAATATTTTATGTATTTATATAGGCACTCGTAATTGTATACAGTTCATTATATTCTAGATATAAATAATTTATTTTTATGCATAATATTTCATCTTAGATATGAATTACAAATTGAAACTGGACAATATAAAGATAAACTACAACTACTATGAAGATATAGTATTTTAATTTAAATATTTAAAATCTTTATTACACAAAACATAAATCGTAACAATGTAAACTCAATGCTAAAACATTATCTACCATTCAACATCATAGTAAACAGATATAACAATTGAAAGGGCATAATATAAAATAAAAAACCTACCTACACCCACACATTACAAATTAATACATATTACAATAATTTAAGAGTATATAAGTCTTATGCTGCAGTAGGAATAACATAATATACTAACAACAACAAATTACTGGTGTATATATATATAACTTTTCACTAAGGAATTGGAATTAAAAATAACTGAAATTTTACCATCTCAAGAAGGTACTTTGAAACACGTTTCTTAAAAAGCTCTCTATTGGGGACGCGTCGGAGTGAGTCAGTCAGTGCGGTGACCACTGCGAAAAAAACCAATGCGGTGTGGTATGCATAAATTACAGTCAAACAAAGAACGTAGTTGTAAATCGTCTTAACAATTAAAATATAGTTTTCAAGTAGTAAGATGAAGAAAGATCATAAGAATTGAGAATAACTGAGTTCTTAGCTATCATCCTTTGCGGTTAATCATAGGTAGGCATTAAAGCTTTAGAATGGTATCGAGAAATGTGATGACCACTATATAAAAGATGATCCAATTTGTTATCAACAAAGTCAATGAATGATAAGATGACAGATTGCACTAATAGAATTGTAGTCCTAATAGGCACAGTTTTTGTGCAAGTAAATTGTATATAACGAATACGTTATTTTACGGGCCAACTCAAGTATATGGATGTTCAAGCGGAGTGCCTAATCTATGTGAAGTCCAAGATTTGACACTGATGGCATAAACGGTATGTCGATGTTATTATAGTTAACTAGTGGTGAATTACAGCTGTTCAAGTTACTTTAACTATGCTTACTTCCAATAATCATTGCTTGACACTTTTTAGATAATCCGTCTTTTCTTCGAACTGTTCCTTTGATGTTAGTAATTCTTAAGCTAGATTTAATAAATCAATAACAGATTTTTATTATAAGAGTATCCGGAAACTGTATTCTACTTGTAAACCAGACATTAAGTTGGTACTTATGTAACTAAAATAGCACGTCGGTAAAATAACAATTATATATGTTATATTTATGAGGTACGACTTAGGAATAGGATAAGTCTGAAGATTAAATTTTTACATTTTAAAGTTAGCTTACATTTTAAATAGAATAACGAAGCGTAACTGGGTTTGTGTTAAGCATGATTCTTTATTATTACTTATATATCATCATTATTTACACGAATAAATATCTTTGTGTAACTACTTCAGTTTGCTTATCACAATATAATCCTTATAAATAAATTGCATACAATTTGAGACTTCGATGGTTTATTTCAATAAACTCACTAGCTTCTTTATAGAAGGTCATAGTCTTTCTAAAACATTTTTGTTCCAAGCGTCTTCATCATCATGTTAATAGCAAAAAAAGACCAATTTGCGTCGCGAGCAATCTCATTGTTTTTGATTAAAATGATTATTGTCCTTTTATACTGGTGTACGTTCAATCTCCATTGTAGTTTAGTTCACTTGCTCCTACATTTTTATTCAGCGTTCTATTTATTGACGAGTTAATACTAAGATATTATAGGACTCTAAAACATATTCATTATTTTTACATTTATATATTTCTAGTGCAAAGCAATAGTATGAATTTATAAAGACCTTATTATCTTTTTTTAATATTTTCTGATTAATCTGATCAGAACATCAAGAGACATCTTTCAGCATCTGATAAAAGGAATTCATATTAACTTATTCGGGATGGAACACTTCAATCAAAAACTTGAATGACCACTCTCAAGTGAACCAAAAACATTTTAGAAGTTTTTCGTTCTCTAAAGCGAAGCAAGTAAAAGTGTATCACAAAACCTCTGCTATTTATAACCTACTTTCTGCCAATTTACTAGTTTTATATAACAATTATATTATTAGCACTACGATGACATATAGGGTTGTCAATTAAGCTACGTTTTTTATCTGCTGTATGCTAGCAAATGACAATACGAAACAGATTTAAAATAGTTACTGTGTACTAATCTCTGAAAGCATGCAGTAGTAAGACCTATTTATGTATATTTAAATATTATAATAGACACTTTTGACCGTAAGCTGTTTTTGATATCCAAAGAGTAATTCGTTTTATTAATCATTATTAAGAAAAAATATACAACATAATTTTAGACCCAAAAGATCTATTCATATCATTTTCATTTTTATCTCATCGCATTTATTTGGAGATGATAGAATGAAAGCAGTCTCTAGAACAAAATAATTTTTAATCTACGTTTTCGTGATTAGTTGCTCGATATGTTAATGTTCATAATATTTAACGTAAGTCATCTTTCTATCTTACTATTTGATAAAATATTGTAAACGTGATTATCCAAATTCCTTAAATTATTTTTATTTCAGAAAAAACAAATATTTATCTTTTAATTTATCATATTTTTTAATATAAGGTTTTATTATTTAATAGATCAACTACACCCGTCACCCACTGCTTTGTGAATTTCGTATTTTAAAACAAACGTAATGTAAATTGCAAATATAAACGATTTTTAGCACAAAATTTCTGTTAGCGCCATTTCTCAGTTTAAAGTTTTTATTCATTTTGTCTGACTGCGCATCACAATTGTTTCGTTATTCAACCAATTTAGCTGTTACAAGGAAATTGAAGCTTTCAATTAGCACTAAAAATGTTTGATTTAAATGCTAACAAATTACAAAAATACTGAAGTATTTTATGCTTATAATAGTAGGTAGGCTTACGCTTTTATATATATATATATATATATATATATATATATATATATATATATATATATATATATATATATATATATATATATATATATATATATATATATATATATATATATATACGCAGATCACGATAATTTAACGATAATTAGTAACTCAATTGATATCATTGTAACAGTAGGGTGTCAACGCCTTGATGTAACGAGTCACGTGATCGAAATCGTTTGGATGGGCACCTGAGACATTTCAAATATCCAAGAGCCGAGACGAGATGATTTTGATTAGTGTGAGCATTGGAGTCGGCACCCCCAAACGGGACCGGTGGTTCACGCAACTTTGATAATTGGATACCTGCTAAGTAATTTGTGATAACTGATTACCTACATTTAATACAAAAATTGTTATAATGTGTCTGTGTGGTTTACAATTGTTATAATGTGTCTGCAACCTACGCCTCGGATCCTGTACCAGAAGACTCCATCAATACCGAACAAGCCCCTAGTATACCTCTATCTCTGACATATATGATGATTATTATTAATCCAACAAGATATCTAAAATATTATTAAGCTTATAAATAAATAAACTTTCATTCAAAGTATCATGATTATTATTTATGATAATTACTATAAAATATTTTTTTTAACAGAACTCTAATATTAACAACTCTATTTACTTGTAACATAGAGATTTATGTTAGTAGTAATTAAAATTGTCACCCAGAAAATAAAACAGTATTTCAGCAGCAGAAGTAGAATGTTGATTCAAAGGACAGCTGAATGAATTTAATAGATATATGGAAAGAGTGTGAACTGAATGGAAGTCTTGTGAACGAAATAATTTTGGCAAGATTATCTTTTATAACATTTCTAAAAATAGAGTATTTATATACAATATGATATTACTGGATATGATTTTATTTATTGTTATATGCATATCTAATCTAATACACCTTAATTAAATAAGGTATATAATAAAATAGTTATGCAATATCTTTATATATATATATATATATATATATATATATATATATATATATATATATATATATATATATATATATATATATATATATATATATATATATATATATATATATCTTGTGTGCGACTAGACCGATTTTTATGAAATTCTCTGTGTGTGTTCAAGGGGACTTGAGAATTGTTTAGATTCACAATTTGGTCCCCTGAAATATGGTTTTTAGATTAATTTTTTATGTGTAAGTAGTTGGTGCGTTTGGAATGTTTCACATTTGTTACGACAGACTGCGTTACCATGGCAATATCAAATATTAAATAATACTCTATTTTAATTATAATTACAGTTTTGAAGTGTGCATAAAAACTATACATTTCGCGATTTCAGTGCGGAATCGAAAGTGAGAATATTTCTTATATTTTTTATCTAATATAGTATAATATGTAGTAGTATATAACATATTCACACGCTATCGATTGGTAGGTGACGGTTGGTAACGACGGTAGATATTGTAATAATTTTTCAATAATATTTTTTATCAAAACGGCCTAATTAGTTATAGCTTATTATAAAGCTTTAAATTTTCAGGACAATGTCTAACGGGTCCGCTAGTGCAATTAATGCAGTTACTGTCTTTAGAAATATAACTTTAAATATGTTTAAGTATACTTAGTTGAAATTTCATATTTCCCAAACATATTACTAGTTCGTAAATAAATATTTGAGTATAGTAGTCGAGCACGAATCGAATTACTCCTGACAGTGTGTTAAATATCGTGATGTCGGTAGGCAGATGTATGTACATGTAATCAACTTTCTTCATCAAATTTCATTTATCCTAAAGAGAATAGTAAAAACGAATTATTTAATAATTTCTTAAACTATTTAACCGATACGATCCTGAAGAATTATTATATGTGGTAATTATTCAAATTGATAATTGTCATTGTTTCGTCTGTATGACCAATTAATTACTTCGATGCCCTAAAGTTCGAACAATTGTATGAATTGCTAAACTGCATCCGTTTTTAATTATTCGTACTGTTAACATTGAGTTACAGAATAACAATGACCATTGGGCTGTATTCAAATTTATAACTCTATTTAACAATGGCAAATAGTTTGCCGTCACTAACATTAATGCTTATATTGTTGACATATAAACGACATTAAGTTTTTTTTTTTTATTTATAAAAATCTTTTAATGTCTTGTAAATGTATTAACACATTTTAAGAGTATTCATCACAGTTGGAAAGGGCTCTTGACATCGCTATTCACGCGTTTGTAAGACCCTTAATAAGAAACGGCTGTACGCTCTTATAGTTTTTAGGTCCTAGCTAAAAGCGATGTAAACAAGCTTTATGGATCAAAGTTTGCTTTCCTATCTCGTGAAAAGCATTAAATTTTTTTTTAATCATTACCATAAATTATATGGATAACAAAGCAAAAACAATTTATCAGTATACTATTTAAATGCGAAATAAAATGAATTATCATAAAATAAATCTAATAAATAAAGAATGTCCGTTAAAAATAACAAAATAAAATATTTAATATAACACTTTCCTACTTCGATTTTATTGTTTTTAACATTAAAATATAGTTTATCACAATTAAAATTAAAAATATGTACATTTAGTTTATGGGACAATCTTTCCTTTTGTAGCATTGGATTTGAAGAGCAGGGAGGAAGGGGAACGGGGGTGTCTAAAACCTCTCCCCTGACACTATTTACATTTATTTTTATATTTTTATTTACTGACGAATTTTTAGTTTTAGAGATAAATATACCGATTAGAAGTTTTGGAAAAACGAATATAAAATTTAAGTCATTAGGACTTCCGTGACGTCTCCGGCACTTCAGGATGGTCGGCCAGTTCACCCTTGCATGTCACTGTACTGTACAGCGGGTGGGGACTGACCTCCTTCCACGCCTCTGGATTTACAAAAACACTCTAGGGGTAGGACAGACAAGACTACGTGGAGTCGGGGTTGACAGAGTCGGTTTTGACAAAAAAAGTCATAAATATATATACTGATTAGTAATGATTATTAATTATTATTATTATTAATTATTATATATTAATTATATATAATTAAATCACAAACGTCATTTCACAAGTTGCCGCCATTTGATGTACGGAAATACATATAAAACAACAAAGTTGTTACGAATTGTGTTTTTTTAGTTAAATTGAAATGAAATACTAATATAATAATATACATAATTGGTAAATGCATTGCATAGATGTGAAATGTTATTTAAACATTGTATTTTTGTGATGATATTGGTGAAAATACGGTAAGTTCCTCGAATGTAAAATAAATATTAAAAAAAAACTGCGCGTAGTATTAAAATAAAGAAGAGACCAACCCCTTTCAAATGAGACCATTTCCAAATCAAAACTCTAACGACTCGAAAGGAAAGCCTACCCAATTTATATACTCTTTATAATCAATACTTATTTAGGAATAAAATATATTTCTCTTGATAGTACGAATGAAAGAAAGACAAAAGATTATATTATCTTAACATAGTACAGACAGCCTTAACACGGTGTCTTATTTCTGCTCTGAAATGACATCTTGAGTAATAGTCGTACCACTTATATCAGGATAAAATATCATGACATTTAAAATCATATCAGAAATATTACACCATTTTTTTATTGTAATTATTCTAGGAAACCAAAATTATTAAAACACTATTAAATTTTTGAACCGACAAAAGGTAGATTAAAGGAACTAGTTGGAATAAGATAACTTAACTTGCCCATTGTAAGAATTCTTACGTTTTCCTAATTCACAAGCTAACACAGTTTTACAATTCATACGTTTGGTCGTATAAGAAAACTTGGAACTAATTTCACGGTTGACTGATGTTATTCCCGCGCCGCTAACTTCATTTGCAATGTGATTTTCTCATTCGTTCTACAAGCTTTGTTCGTGTGTTTATTGTTTGGTTTAAATTATAAGTACCCACATAATTATTGCAATAAGACAAATTTAAATTTTGTTAAATTTAGATGAGAAACACGTAACACAAAGCAGAAAAGTAAGTAAGTATATAACAAACGGGTTGCTAGGTAAGCTGTAACACTTTCTATGCACTTATATATTAATTGTAATAAAATATATAATCTAAATGTTACCAAATCAACAATAATTTTGTATTAAAATTTTATTAAAATCAAAAGAGTAATAATTAAGATATGATTAATTTTTGTTAGTGCAGTTATTTAATGAGTCAACAGATGAATAAAACTAAATAATGTTTGTCTTCTCAAAATTGAAACCGAACATAAAAGAGTGAAGAAAAAAATACATACGAATAATAAACTTAACTGGCTTTCCAAACGAGTTTCTCTACGCTATAAATAAACCATTGGAAACAATCTGGTAAAATGCACAATTTCATCCTTCTGAACAAAAAAAAAACATAAATAAATAATATCACAGGAAATTGTATGAAAAGAACAGTTCCTGGAAGCGTAAAGCTCTAAAGTTGCAGCAGCTGGTGGCTGCTTCTTGGCAAGTAATTATCCGTATTTCAAGACTGGCCTACGCTTTTAAAGACGGCTTACAAAGTTTGTTTCAGCAACTTACCCACACCTACACTGGTTATTTCTATGGTAGTAAAATAGAACTTCTAGTCATTTCATAATCAATACACTTCAATATTTTCAAATATAGTCGTTATAAGATACTGAAAAGCTTTTGCATGAACAATGCAGAGGCCGGTGCCTAATTAATAAAATTATCTAGGTCAGGCTTTCAAAGTGAATGATTTTTTTAAAGTGTGGCAACTTCTGAAATAAATCCAGTTTCAATTTAAAAGTTTCAAATTAGAGTTTCTCCGATACTACTTGCTACTATTATATTAAAATTTAATGACTTGGTCTTTTCAGGTATACATCGCCGTACTAGAATTTATAGTTGGCAAAATGTTCAATATAAATAGGTTCTTTTAATTTCTTAAGAATTTTGAATCCTTAAATAATTTACTCTACCATGTAAACCATTAATAAAAACACATTTAGTTAGATTTGTGAAAAAATCTTGTTGGTACTTAAGTGAAATTTGTATTTTTTTTATAAATCAAAAAAATAAAAACTCAGCCTAGTTTTATTATCGAGTTAAGTTACTGAGTAAAATTAAATATATAATGAAAAATTACCCCTGTCTACGATATTATCTATACATTAAACCCGAGTTATTTAATCAAAAAATACTGGGAAAATAAAATTGAGAGATATCTCACATAAATCAAGGAAGTAAATGAGAATAGAACGGAAGAAAAACCATTAGAGCAGTCTTTTGGAAGATCAGTGCGACGCGATTTATAAAATCATTTTATATTACGTTGTTACAAATTTCTTTATATTTATGAACGCTAATCCAAATGCGTAACTTTTATTAATTAATTAAATCTTCTTTTGTGCTCATTTTATAACAGAAAATAAAGAAAGAAATTTAATAGGTTTGACTTCCTTCGGTTTAATGCCTCTCGAATACTATAAATCAAATAAAAGAAGGAAAATCATTGGCATACGAGAATCGTTTCAGTTTTCTCACACACTAATTTTATAACACCATATTATAGAACTCTACAGAACTGCAAAGTTGTAATATAATGAACTATGTTTTTGGTTTTATGTTAATGTATTTATGGTTTTGATGTTGATAAATATGTTAATAACTAAATAAAGAACACCCAGTCTTATTTCAGGTATGAAGTGCTCTAAACATAAAACTCATGACGCGTTAATGTGCAGGTCAACAGAACTTCACATATTTTGTAAATTTTAATTTTATCATTTTCTATACTTTTCTCTTATTCGTGACTAACAACTAACGTAACTAACAAAATGTATTAAAATATGTTCTCTAAAAGCAAGTTACAAGAAGTTTCCTTATAATTTCTTATGAATGTATTTTCTACTCTTATTTAAAAAATAAACTTTCCGTGTACTTGAAATAAAACTATTTTTACGAATTTAACTAGCTTATAATTAATTATAAATTAACATTTTAAACTTAACCCGACGTTTCGAATGCTTTGCAGAAATCGTGTTAACGGTAAGACGAGGTGTCTGTCATTAAGTCCGTTTAAAAATTAATTTAGACGACAAGACGAAGCTTCTTAGCATTCCATGGATTCACCGTGCGGGTGCCGGGCCCATCGCGTTGCAAGGAGAGGAGTGCAAGCAGTGCCTGGGACTTGCGACTTGTGCCTAACTTAAACTTAAATAATAAAGATTATGCGCAAAAATGCTCGCCTTCACCCTCCACACTCCTCTCCCTACCTAACCAAATTTGGAAAAAACCTACTAATGCCGCCTTTGAAATACGTTCTAGAAATGAACCGGTGCTTGTTCTAGAAAGGCCAAGGTCTTTAAGTAGGCTATAGAGAGATTTTGCTGTTATACCTCTCGCTCCCACTTCTACCGCGTACAAACTAACTATAAATTTATTCCTGATCAGTTCGTTAAATTATACGTAAGTTAAATCCGTAAAAATAGTTTTATTTTAATGTATAGTACTCATGAAAGTCTTAGAAAATACGATAAGGTACTGTTTTTAAAAACTGACTTAAAAATTTATATAAAGTTAACATATTAATATAATGTTATACAGATTATTTAAGTTTGGACTGGAGATGACTCAAATAATTGTGTAACTATAATATATACCTTATAGTTCTAACTGTTATTATGTCTAGAATTATATATATTAGTATATTATTTTTTATCAGTGCACCTATATAATATATATAAGGCTGAAACTATATCTTCAATATACCAAATTATTTCTCTTAACACTCCTCTATTATTTTTAAAACTTAAAAATAAGTTTTATCTTTTTTATCTCACAAAAGATTTTAAAATCTCATTCGATGACCTATTTCCAATTATTTTTAGTTCATTCCGATACTAAGAGCATTCTTTTGTTGCAATTAATCACATTTGAAGACGCTTAATTGAATAGATTAATTTATTTATTTCCAAATTCACGACAAAATTTATATTTATATTTGAAATAGAAATCTAAGTTGTACCTTTGAAACCTAATAATAAATTTGATAATAAAAAAAAAATAAAACTAACATTTTTATTCTTTGTTTATTATTGTTGAATTTAGTAATTAGATCAATAAACAAAATGTAATTAGTATTATATCAAACAAAGTTTGCTAAATTTAAAATAAAACGAATAACCTGCTATAAAGCTATTAGCAATATTGTAAATGGCAGTAACATAATAAAGAAGAATACTTTGTTATCTTCAGTAAGATTATTAAGGAACAGTGTGTAGAGCATTTTTGGTTTCTTAAGCATTTAAATATCCTAAATCAACTTTTGTAGATCTTTTGATGAAAGTAAGTCCAAAAGTTGTACTTTTATTTATATTAATATTATAATAACGGTGTTAATAACTTTGTATTAATATTATAATACAAGTTTTAGATATATTTTATATACATTTATTGAAGAATTGACACATTGATGATCCATGTGATTATTTAAGGTGGTGATAAAATATTTTAAATAAGTGTGGAAAACGTAATGTTATGTTTTTTAATATGATAATAAATTGCTGTCTATTTGAGTTATATTTAAAAATCTCTTTGTGTTTCTGTACAAATCCAGTAGCAAGCCTGCTTTTAATAATATAATTATAGTTTTATATATTTACTGAAATAAAAATAGTAGTCTGGAAGGGAGATAATATGCTTTTGGATTTGAAGACTTTTGTTTTAAAATTACATTAGCAAAATGATATAAAATTTCACAACTTGATTAAAATTATTATATCGTATAGTATATTATCTTACAGGTTCTAAGATAGCTTCTTAACTACTAAGAAACCATTGTGTAATTTGCTTTCAAAACTTACTTTATAATATTAAGTTTAATTAACATTTAATATGTTTCAACATGTTCAAGTTCATAAATTGTGTTACGGGAAAAGAACCCTAAATTTTATAAAAAGTTGAAAACATTTTCTTAAATTTTTGAACAGGTACCTAACTAATGTTATTACCGCATCTAATTGGGAAAGTTCTTTTTTATGGTCTTTTGCCATTGTTCATTGTGAAGTAAATTTTAGTATTCCCTCATCTCGACAATTGTAAAAGTTTTAATTGTTCATACTTTAGTAATTAGATAAAAAGGACTCATAAGCAGCGGAATTATTAAGAAGAAGTTACAAAACTCGAATCCATCACGTTCGAAAACGTTCAAAGTTTTCGAACGAATGGAATAAACAGTCAAATGAAAAATAGAGATAATTGTATTGTTGTGAATATAATTTTATTTTGAATTTAATATAATTGTAAAAGTTTAAGTATTCATTTTGGGATATTATTTTAAAGAAATACATTTTATATTTTGCTTTATTTTGTATTAATTAAAATAAATGAAATCCCGGACATACCTCTTTCCTTTGTTTTGCTTTTGCATAATTATTTGCAATTGACGTAGTAGAATAATTACAGAAATTTCATATCAGGAGCGCTGTGATTTGGGCAGATCCGCTAGCGCGTTTACCTGGACAATTGTACCTATAGAGAATTGTAAATTCATCGGTGTGGGCAGTGCTACAGTAGCTCAATTGTTAGAGCAACAAGACAGATTCCTTAGTTTACAAGTTCGAATCCAGTATTAGTTTATTTTACTTTTTATGTTAATTAAAAATATAAAAATTCAAATAATCTGACTGTGCGCTGATTTGAGGTCACTTTTTTATTTTTCTTTTCAGCTAAAGTGATTACGGTTTTTTATTATCCTTTATTATGAGAATAATTTAAAATTCCAGTTCATTAAATTAATGATAAATTAAAGTTTTAATAAATTTACTACAACATAAAGTTTCAAATATGTGCAAATTAATGTATTGCAAATTCCATTGCTTATTAAGATTTCTTCTAGCGGTCTTCTAGTTAGAGCTTCCCCGAAACAAAGCCTTCTTGGCTCTCAGGCCTCTTCTTACACTTTTGAGACAATGCCTCTTTGTTCCCGTGAATATTAACAAGAAAAATAATAACAGTCCGTGAACTACACGTGAGATTGTACCATTGTGTGTACTTAGACTTTGAAAATACTTGGATGAATTCTTCAACAATTTCTTTATTAATGATCCTATAATAAAAAATAAAGTCAACTTTGTTTTTAGGTCTTTAAACATATTTTAATCGGTTAACTGTCAGCGTAAGATTTTAATCCATTAGCCGAGGGATAAGAAACTAAAAAGCATTAGTTGAATTACAAGTTAAGTTAAATCTTATCCTGTGCTACCGAGTTTCTGTCAAAAGTTATATGTTTGAATGTAGTTCACAAATAACGGTCTTAATAAATCTGAACGTCTGTCGTAAGGAAAAGCTCTTGGTTCTATTCATAACATTTAAATGGATATGAACCGAATAGACTTTTCTCATTCTCTCATAGTATTTATAATAAGACACAGTTTGCTATTATCACCATGTAAATTCTTTATTAAATACACCATTATTAATTTATTACATTATTATACAATTGACCAAACTACTGATGTCCTCCATCACGTTACTAGACTGCATTATAGGAATAGAGTATTATAATAGATATGCAGTTCCTTTACTAATTTGACCCATCCAAATACTCATATGTTCTACATGAAGGAATCAATTAATTAATGTTACAAAAAAACAGTGTAATTTAATGTAATAGTAATAGTGTAATTAATTATGATACAAATCTATAATAACTTATAAGTCTTTTTAAAACACCAAGGTAGCAAACAATACGGCATTATATAAAAATACATATATGAGATAAAAAAAGTAACTTGGTACTGGTAGTATAAAGCTTTAACGTAGTATAATAAAAAAACGGATTCTTTAACATTTTTGTGTTCGAAAGCTAAGTACAATTTGATACTGATATCTAAAATATTCGAAATTATTTTTATATTAAATGTAAAATTTTAAGAACTTTCCATTTACTTAAACCAAACTTACGTTACTCGGCACGAGGGTAAAGCCAAGTAACTTGGTTGAAGTAGGCACACTGCCAAGAGAACATATTGTGAAAAGTACCAAGTTTCCGAACTTTAATAAAGTTAAATTACTACTGAATGAATGGCAATGAATTCATGAACACAAAAACCTAACCTATTTCTAATTTAAACTAATTATCTACTGACCATAAACGCTGCGTAAACAATGTACAATTTGAAATCTTCTTTCAAAAACGTACAGACGTATTTAATAATAATCCTATTTTCAAATTGTATTTTCAATAATTCTGAAAACTGAGTTTAGTTTTAGTAATACATTTTAAAAGCCATTAGACTGTTATGTCTATATTTAAATTAAGCTTTACCATAAATATAAAGTAACATATATTACATACAAAACTATTTGCAAAAAAAAATATATATTAAATAGTTTTTATACAAATGCACCCAACTTCTTTTACAGTAAATTACATTTAGAAATAAATTATTAAAAAAATATTTAGAAATAATTAATTGTATAAATAAAACCAAATTGTTGTAAATACAATGAGGTGAGCGTTCTTACCTACTGTTTACAAGAAACCTTTAATTAAAGAAGGTTTACTTCACCTTCTTAAAACTTACTGATATAAAGCAGCGAGAAGTTTTGTAGTAAACTTATAGCCTTTATGTATTATTTGCGAATTAGATGTCAGCTTATTAAGTGAAACCATTAATTGTAAAAAAAATAATAAAAGATTTTCAAAATAGATCGTCGAATTATGACTCTTAATGTAATTCAGTCGCTTTAAGCTTGAATGAATAAAATAATGTTCAATGAAATAAATAACGCACTAAAATTACACCTCGACATCAATGAACTCGTCTTCAGAATTAAAATACTCTTAAAATATATAAATAAAATTTTCAGACAGTCCTTACTGTTAAGCCCAAAGACTTCAATATATTTCGAAAATATTACAACTACGAACTATTATAATATATTAAAATGTTAAATAAAAAATAAAAAACAACGACTACCTATTATTTTGCACATCTTTTATAACCATAAGTATATTCAAGGGTTCTTGAAGTTGTTAAGCTCGCACATCTGCACACTCCAATTTATTTAATTGTCAGAATAAACCATCAAAGTTAGGCATTTCTTATAGTAATGATCATTATATGAGTGTATATATCATACAAAAAGGACAGCCCTTCTGAAAAGTACTTACACAGAAAATAATGAGATAAAGTGATAAAGAGAATATTAATGGACTGGTTATGTTTTAAAATTATCAACTAGAAATATAAGAAATAGAATCAAATATTAACTTAGATATAAAAATCTTTTTAGAGTATACTACTGCACAAAATATCAATAATTTTATTTAGATGTACATTTAATATAAAATGATTAATATTTTGTGCAATATAATATAAAAATATTTTTTTTTTTGTAAGGTATCATGTATAACATAAAACTGTTTATAACAGTTTTATATATGATTTTGATTAATTAAATATGTTTTCCACTTACCTTAAATCTATTATATATTTTTATTAAAACACAGTTACACATTAATGAGTGAAAAAATGTTGCGTTTCATAAATTTAGAGTTCAGTTCACAAAATACTACATTTCTTAAATTGAGAACTTGTTATGACTTACCCTTTTCAATATCCTATCCTAGAATTTTCTTTGTATAAATTTTAATAACTATATAAATTAAATGTTCATAAAGAAAATCAAATGAAAGAAGAAGTTAAGAATAATTAAGTTAACTATCCCGGTACGGTAATTTTTTTTATACAATTAAAAAAAAATATTATTTTATCATCTACCTACTATATTTTTTTTGTAATCTTTTTAAACAACATTTTTATTTAGAACGCATAACCTGTATTTCATTTCAGAAACTTACAGACCCTAGTTAAAGCTATCTTCATGGCTACCAAATAAAATTAATTATATTATGGTCCTCTCGTGATAGTTTCTATTTTAAAAATGATGTAAAGATTTAAATAAGTAAAAATATTAATAAATAAAAATATAATTAAATAAAACAAATAAATGCATTCAAATATCTTCATAGAATCGAAAGTTGCTACAATTAATATCTCATTAGCGTAACAAAAAGTTACATAATAAAAGTATAGCAAAATATCATTTGTTACAGGCGGCCTCTGTTTTATACGAACCCATTAACATAATTTGTATAAAAATAAAACAAAAACTTCTCCTACAATTTTTTAAATATTTTATTGCAAACCTATTTTATTTGAAAATATGTTATTTAAAACTTATAAATTCACAACAATGATTACACACTACAGTTAAATAAAAATCTCGTTCACGCCATTATGTAGTATGGGTTTTGTGACAATCATTGCTCGGTGCGTCGATAATTGTCAATTGTTGAAAAGTGTTTTCATTATTTTTATGCACTTTACATTTATTTAAAATATATTTAGCATAAGTTAATCAAGAATAACTTAGGGTTTATTCAGAGGGTTAATATTACAAATAAAAAAATTAAATTAAGATAGATATTTATTAAAACCAGGGGAGGGAAGCAGACAAAACGCAGACGACAGCTAGTTGATTAATAAAATCTAACTAATTATGTATAAAGAATTGAATTTAATAATATAAGTGTTATCAAATAAAGAAAAAAAAAATAGATAGTGAAGAAGTTATGAACAGCGAAATTATAACAGCGTAGTTAAAAACAAGATTACATAACGACTACTATTAATAAACCTTAATGTCTTTTTTTGCTTTATTTTTTATTACTGACTCGATATTACGTGCGTCCTTAAGATGTAGTATCTTTTTAACTTTGATTTTTTTTCTTGGTGGTAGACCATAACATCCGGTCGCCGGCAAAGTTACCACCCATCGGGCAGAGTCGTGCCGCAAAGCGACCTAGTCGTGTTCCGGCACGTTGCTCGATGAAGCCGTTTATGGGAAATGAGTCTGAACAGTTGCGGTGCGTTGGCGAACCGGTTTGACGTCGGGTTGGTGTTTGTTTTGTCGGGTGTCTAGTCGAGGAGGGTAGCGGGATCCGAAGCGACGGCTTTCCGCTGGCCGCCCGCAGATAGTTGGGGGCCCAATTAGTGGGATAGCCAACCACGAAAGGCTGCCCCGCCAGCTGTGAAAAATCCCAGGGTGGCTCCATCGTGCTGGTTGGCGACCAGACGAGGAGGCCCGATGGCGATCCCTGGGGGGGTTCGGGCGTCCCAGCAGTCTCCAGACTAGCCTCCCAGTGGCAAGACATCACCAATTTCGACTTCGGGTTCGATACGTACCGTCTCGTTCAACTGCCATTTCCCATCCCTATTCACTTTTATATATATATTTTTTTTTATGAAAAAGTTAAGAAAAAGGAACAAGGTTACACAGCGGTTGCACTCCTCCTCATATAAAGTGCACCTCACTAATATCAGGGGTTTGCACTCAAATCTTTTAGCTGTCCACCACCACCTGGAGACAGAGCAGCCGCACTTGCTCTTTTTGACGGAGACGCAGATACAATGTCCTTTAAGCGCTGCATACTTGGATTATCCCGGTTACTCGTTAGAGCACAACTTTCGCTCACGGGCCGGAGTCAGTGTGTACGCGCGGAACGACCTCTGTGTCAGCGTCTCCGTCACCTTGAAGACTCCACTTTTTCTTCCCTATGGGTTTTAGTGGACACAGGAAACGAAAAAATCCTGTATTCCTGTGTCTACCGTTCGCACAGCGGTGACCAGAAGACAACTCGTTTATTTGAGTATCTCAGTGAGGCTGCAGATATGGCTCTGTATCAGTACCCTTCGGTGCAGCTCGTCTTTCTGGGGGACTTTAATGCCTGTCATCAGGACTGGCTGTTCCCGTACCAGAAGACCGACCATGCTGGAAGAGAAGCGCGGAACTTTGCGTTGTCCTTGGACCTCTTTCAGCTGGTAAGGCAAGCGACAAGGGTACCAGATGTGGTAGGCCATACAGCCAATTGCCTGGACCTTCTGCTGACAACTGATCCGGACAGGTATCGTGTAGAGGTCACGTCCCCCTTGGGAACCTCCGATCACTGTCTAGTGAAATCTGTATTTACATATTCCCCACCAGCTTTCGAACCACATGGTGTTAGGCGAGTATGGAAATACAAGTCAGCAGATTGGGATGAGATGCGGCACTTTTTTGCGTCTTATCCTTGGCGGCAGGTCTGCTTCTCTTCTTTGGATCCGTTGAGTTGCGCGGATGCTATAACCGATGTGGTGCATCAGGCAATGGAGTATTTTATTCCTTTTGCTGACGTACCCATCGGTGGCAAAGCTCGCCCATGGTTTAATGCCGAATGTCGTCATGCACATGACCGAAAACATTCGGCATACCTCATTTGGGCTGATGCTCGAAGCCGCAAAACTCCGGATGTAAGTACAAAGAAGAGAGCCTTTAACCAAGCTGCCAAGTCTTATAAAAAGGCATTGCAGAAGGCTCGTCTTGATCGGATCGTTAAGAATGGCGAAAAGCTCTCTGTCAGACCAACTGGCAATCGAGCTTTCTGGTCTCTTGCCAAAGCGATCGAGTCGAACTTCTGCAAACCCTCACTGCCTGCTCTGCTGAAGCCGGATGGATCCCTGGCCCACACAGCAACAGAGAAAGCGAATGTATTTGCTTCTCTGTTTGCTGAGAATTCGCATCTAGACACTGACAATGCTTCTCCAGAACATCTTCCTCACTGCGGTATTTCGATGCCTGAAATCCGCATCACGAACAAAGAGGTATGGAGAACATTGTGTCGTTTAGATGTGAATAAAGCTAGTGGTCCTGATGGTATACCAGCCATTCTGCTCAAGACATGCGCAGGTGAGTTGTCTCCTGTATTGACACGTCTGTATCGCCTCTCTTTCAAGACTGGAAAAATGCCGGAATCCTGGAAGCTTGCCAACGTGCAACCCGTGCCCAAAAAAGGCAGCCGTGCCGATCCTGCCAATTATAGGCCCATTTCAATCACCTCCATACTCTGCAAGATTATGGAGCGTGTATTGAACTCGCGGCTTCTAGCTTACGTAGAAGGTAACGATCTCCTCAGTGACCGACAGTACGGATTTCGCCGAAATAGGTCCACTGGGGACCTTCTAGCGTACGCAACACACATTTTAGGCGAAGCCATCGAGAGGAACGGAGAAGCGGTCGCCGTCTCTCTGGACGTCTCGAAGGCTTTTGACAGGGTCTGGCATGTGAGCCTTTTAAGCAAGCTTTCAGCGTACGGTATATCTCCTGGTCTGATTGGCTGGATAACGGACTTTTTGAGCCAGAGATCTCTCCGTGTTGTTGTCGACGGGTGTTCTTCGGAACCCTTGACAATAAATGCCGGAGTACCTCAGGGGTCCGTTCTTTCTGCAACTCTTTTTCTGCTGCACATTAACGATCTGCTGAAGCCCGGTATCTATGGGTATGCAGACGACAGCACAGTTGTAGAAAGATATCTGCCAAGTTCTCGGGCTAGTAGAGATGAAGTACAATCTGAAAGAGAAGCCATGGTGCAACGTTTGAATGACAAACTTCAGGCAGTCTCCGCATGGGGCAATGCCAATCTTGTCAAATTCAACGCCACCAAAACGCAGACGTGTTTGTTCACCGCCAAAAGGAGTCCCTTCACCTTGGCTCCTACTTTCCAGAATGTATCCTTGGAATACAGTGACTGGCTTCAGTTGTTAGGCTTAGAGATCTCCTCGAACCTCAACTTTGGTCGGTACATTGAGTCCAGAGCAAGAGCAGCTGCAGGAAAGCTTGCCGTACTTGCGAAGGTGCGACAGTACTTTACACCGGGACAGCTTCTTGTATTATACAAAGCACAGATCCGGTCGTGTGTAGAGTACTGTGGCCACATATTTGCTGGTGCCGCAAAGACTCATCTTGCGGTTCTGGACTCAATTGAGAGGCGAGCAAAGAGGCTTATTGGCGACCCTAAATTGGTTGACGCCAAACTCCACAGCCTTGAACACAGGCGTAGAATTGCTAGCCTCTCAGTATTCTATAGGATACATTTTGGTGAGTGTGCGCAGGAGTTGCACGACCTAATTCCCCCATCCCCGTTCCTTTGCCGGACGTCCCGACGCACGGCGGGTATCCATCCCTACGTTGTGGACACTCCACCTGTCCGAACGAAGCGCTATGCTTCATCTTTTTTAGTGCGTACAGCGAAGGACTGGAACAATCTGCCTGCGTCGGTATTTCCGGCAAAATATAATGTGGGTGTCTTCAAGAGGAGAGTGAATAGGCTGCTAGGTTAATGCGCTTTACCACCTAAGACTACATTTCACTTTCCATCAGGTGGAATGTAGTCAAGCATTAACCTAGTTTTGTATAAAAAAAAAAAAAAAAAAAAAAAAGAATATTAAGAGATAATAAGTCTGGTGATGATTTCGGAAAAATATCCCAATAGGAAAGGTAACAAGACAGCTGTTTTCTTTAAAAAAATCAGAAACCTATTCCATAAAGTTGTTGTTGTATAATAATTCTATGATGTAGCCTGAATAGATAACAATTAATCAGTATACATATATATACTTGTATGAAAATCTTGGCGTGTTATCGAGGGTTTTTTTAATGTAGCACTATTTTCGACTGAAAACGAATACCTACTTATCTAATTTCGGGTAGATTAATAATATGACATGTGTAACTTTTTTAAGTAAAATATTAAAATTTTGAAATTATTATTGGAAAGAGGGGGAAGTCGGAATCTACTATTGTGTGAACTAGAATTTGCCATATATTTATAGAATACACGTCTTCTAATTCTTTCTAATATTGTTCAAATAGTAGGATAAATGTGTTACATAGCTTTCACCTTAATCTGTAAACAGGTTAGGAAATACGTAAGTAATCAAAATTTATCCGATTATCCCAGAGATTAGCGCTATCAACTTAACAAACCCTTCAACA
Source organism: Napeogenes sylphis (assembly GCA_959347405.1). Lineage (NCBI taxonomy): Eukaryota > Metazoa > Arthropoda > Insecta > Lepidoptera > Nymphalidae > Napeogenes > Napeogenes sylphis. Next base: position 43,217,012 of record OY365776.1, on the reverse strand, counting down.
TTAAGATATTAGTATAAAGTAAATATGTTGCTACATTTTTTTTGTTAGTCATAAAGCCTGTACCTACTGGTTATCAAATCTAAATTATTATATTTTAATAAATAACCTTTATAGTAAATCCCTAAGGCGATACTAGAATTCTTTACTCTAACTTAAAATTTATGTGTTTTATAATTAAGATTTCTAAAACTTAATGAACACAGAAGTTAAACTAAAAAGAACAAAAGATTATTCAACTTATTTGACAGATAATAATCAATCAAAACTACCATATTTCATCTCTTATCTGAAGGCACACAGATCCATCCTATGTCCGTGGGATCGGAAACTAAACGCGTTAGTAGAATTGCAAGTTATATCATTAAAATCTCATCCATCTATGTTATTGATATCCTTTAAAACTTTTGTGTGTTTGTTGATCCCGATCAATAACGTTAAAAATTATAAGGCAAGTAGTTAGTAATGAGCTTCTTTTTTTAAAAGTTTATTAGAGTTGGGTATAAATACAAATAAAGCAGTGCTATGTTTTTTAATTCAAATCTGTAAAATTGTAGCAAAACATCTTCTTTCATCCATTTGAATTAATTAGTTACTTATAAAGAACAACTTTAGCAACAAGGTAGTCCATTTTAATCAAATTACAATCTGAGTTTCCAAGAAACAAACCAACAACAAACATAAAATGTATACTGTTTGACAAATTATTAAGTTAATCTCTATATTTACTATATATAAGTAGTGTATATATCGAATAGTATATAATTGAAAAAAGAAAAGTAAATTTGGAAAATTATTCTATTGAAAGTTTGATAACAGGAAGAAGGTATTATTAAGTGTAACCAGTAGAGCAGCGATAAACCTGGATGTCATTGGGGCTTTAAACTGAATGTATGATCTGAAGTGTGGAAGCGATACCCCGTAAAGAGTTACAGCTGGTTTGTTATCCGCACAGATACATCACGGAAAGTAGAAGTAAGTTGAAATTTTCTTCGTTTGGAAAAAAAGACACGTGTTTTAAATTTAAATTGAATCGCTAAATCACGTCATCTATGTGTAGCAAATATAGAGTGAGTATTGAAACCTACAGCACCTCGGTATTTATAGCCAAGTATTAATTTAGCAACCGTCAATAACTATTCATATTCACTAGTCTTATAGAAAATTCGACATCCAAGAATAGAAGAAGCCAGGCGTTATATCGTGCTATGGAATCTTGCTTAATAGGCTAACTTCCTATACCCTGTCGAAAGCACTCGATATAACAAGCGTTTAATTAGATATCGCGAATGCCACTAGCACTTTCAGATTCTTCTCTATAACTTTACATCAAATGTGGTTGGCATATGCAAGAAGATACCCAGTCAATCGGTCTGAATTAAATTAGTTTTGTCGTTCGCTAACGAGTTGTTCAGTCACCGGACGTGAATGCTTCACGTTCCTGTGAAGTCACACGTATCTAATCTCGAGCACGGCCAGGTGTTGGGCTGTTAGCTCGCCATGACGAATAACTCTGGCATTTACTGAATCAGTGATTAAAACCAATTCTAAAATAGATGTGCACATACCTGAAATCAAGCTCAACTGAATAATCATTCTTTTTATCATTTTTTTTTTTATTTGGAAGCCTATGTAATTGATTCTGCTGGTTTTAATACATCTTATGTGGACCTACGTGGTCGAACCAGTGCTATAGTTAAATCACCAGGATTGAACAGTGCAATGAAGATTTGACTCAGCCTTAGTCGTTGTAATGCTCAAATAGTTTTATTAAGCAATCTTGTACGAATATTGTTGTATTCCAAATTGTCTAGTTATGTTATGGAAGATGTTGCAATATGCTAGCATCTCTCAAACGTCATGTTAGTGAAAACTTTACGTTTATTAATTTTTAATTTCATGTTACCATTGAATTCCAAAAGATTCACTCCGTTATACTATTACGTACTACGGTTTATGGATAATAATTTGCAGATCCAAAGGATGACTAGTATGTGTTTTTAGTTTTTTTACTGGACTCCGCCTTAGAATTGGAAATTCTTTGTAATATTCTAAGTCTCTCCATTTTAAAAGTAAGAGTTGGTATTTTAAAACAGCTTTGATCACTTTTAAAGGTACAAGTGATTTCCGCATAGGTCTGAGATGAAGAAGAAATGGAAAGCAAATACTAATAATACTATAAACTATTTAAAATAATATTATGTAAATAATCCTACATGAAATTAGCATTATAATTAAAAATTAGAATATGCAAAAAAAAAAACAATAATCAATCGTAATATATACCATTATTATCTATCTTGCAAGATATTGTCCAAATTATATTAAAGTGGTCATATTTTAGTAGCTAGATTTTAAATCACGGCTTCAACAATTGTTTATATTTACTTTTTTTTTTTTGGGAAACAAACAATATGTAGTACATATAAGCATAATAAACAATAAAATAAAATATATCAACAAAGTTTCCACCAAAAATTAATACATTGTGCTGATAATATGCTTTGTCGTAATCCTCTGGCCAGATCATCTATTAGTAGTAGGTCACTGACAGAGTATGATTTTATCAAGTAATGATAAACCGGTTTTAACCAGTGGTTAGTTGAATCAGAAGCAAAAATTTTTTTTAAACCCCTTGTTTTAATACCTAGTTAGTATTCAATGTTCAAGTACTTTTTTGTGCTGTCCAAATAGTAATTATTTTTGTCTTATAAGTTTTTATTTAACCAGAAGCAATTTATTTTTTATAAAAAAAATATAATAATATAGCAACAGACAACTCATCCATCAGGTCGGCCGCCGTCAAAAGTTTCATGTAATTGATATAGTGGGGTAATGAAATAAGTTTTGTTACCATAATTTTTTTATAATAAAAGGATTGCGTTTACTCTTGATACCTAAAGTTTACATATTTTTCACATCTTTAAGATTAAAGTAACTTCGTTTGCACTGAAACCGATCTCACGTGGTAGGGCAAAGTTAATGCCCCCTAAACTAAAGAAACTGGTCTTAAGCTGGCGCGTTGCCTAAATAACTTATATGTATTACGTATTAGAAATTTCGATACAGTTAGAAATTTATTATGATTTGAAATGTTTAAAATATTACATAAACTTCAGCCAAAATATACTTCTCTAGTTTTTAGTTCACAAAGATAAAAGTATTTAAAAAAGGTTGGTATATAGGGTAATTTAAGTGTCCAGCAAGGAACTGCTAAATATCATATACAACACATATACACAAAATCGAGAATCTACATCTAATTTGTAAGTTTATGTTATATTATACATTAGCACTTGGACACAGTTCTTGGTTTTTATGGAAATAAATCTTTTTACATTTTACTTTACACGGAGATATTACAAGTTTGTTTTAAATAAAACGATTGACTATTCAACGACGAAATTGTTTTCTCGTAGAAGAGTGAATTGTTAAGTTACGATTTATCAATTCCTATCTCAAGAAACGAAGATACCTATTAAAAATAAGATAGGGAAACGTGAAAAGATGAAAAAGATAATTTGAACAAAAAAATAATTTAATATCATTTACTGCCTTTGAATAAAATTTAATATCATTTACTACCTTTGGGGATGCTTTTTATGGTTCCTTTAAAAAATATTAAAAAACAATATGTATTATGTAAATTTGTTATTTAAATTAGCTTCAAAATCTTAACATAGGTATCTAAATTAATACAAACACTTGTTTTATTTTATCTTATAATATCTATTTATAATTTACTTTATTTTGTTTCCAAGTTAATTTACTTTGTTTTGTTTCTAAGTACTCAGTTCACAAAAATAATACTGAATATTTAGTTTATATAACTTTTTGCACTACCAATTACAGAAAAATATATCTATCTTTGCTTTCTCCGTCCCAATAACTATACTGCTATGTTATTCTGTAAAAAAAGAACACGAATTCGAATCTCATATGAGTGGCAAAATTTACTACGAAAGTGAACGCTTCTGTTTACATTTTGGCATTTCTGATCAAGAGATTCGATAATGTCAAAATAATTTGTCCAAGCTTGTTAATAAGTAACAAAATAACTCATTAATCTTACAAATCTTACACTTAAATATCTCCTAATCTCGTTTTCACACCTCAAAATGTGTGCGGTGTCGTGTTTTAGAGAATACAAATTAAATATTCCACCGCGGATTCCGCTTCGAGATTATAAAATATTCTTACAGAATAACACTACAGTCTCGATCTCTACTGTCTCGATCTCTCTCGAGTCTCGATTCCTCTACTGAGTTATGTTCTTACTATGAAAATGATATTTCCAACTATCAATCCCATGTAAAAGTAGTCTATTTAAAATTTTAATGGCAAAATATGGCCTGATATATTTAAAAACAATTTTAAAGATTAGTTTATTTTTAATTGAATAGGTAAATATTATTAAAGACAAATGACTTGAAGCAGCAGTTTTAAAAACAATTCCAGTCGTAATATCACTGTTTTGAAACATTTGAGTGACTGGTTATTTGACATTGATATTTTGGCTTTTCTACAGTTATCTAGTGAAGGGAAACGCATTTTGGATTTATTGAGAAGGCTTTAAAAGTCAAATAGGTAGTTACGTTATACGTTTTACTAAAAATATTCTACTACTAAAAATATTCTACTACTAAAAATATTCTACTAGTCTTACTATTGTTAGAATATTAAGCAAGGCCGTTAATGGCGACCTTCAATGATATATAAGATATATAAGCAACGTAAAAATGAGTTTCCCCTTTGCTATATAACCGAAAGACATTCTTAGAATATTACTATTTATAAACCATCTAATATAAAAAAGCTTGTTTTATTTATTCCTACCCCTGTAAAAATCAATTAAAATTTTAAAATATTAAAAAAAAAATATTCAATAAATCCTTAAATAATATTTTTTATTATTTTAAATGAGGTTCTTGGCAATATGCTAATAATTTACTTTAATTACTTTACTTAAGTGATATTTTCTTAAAGTGCACTTCTATCTATCTATCTATCTTTCTATAGAAAAACATAAATTTTAATTAAATAAAATATACAATATTCCAATGTTCATCGTGGAATCGCTGATTAGACGATGGTGCAATATATCAAGCATTGTATTGTAAAATTACAAAAAGTACAAATCTTAATCATTCTTAGTTCTAAAGGAGTGAAACTTATAATCATAGGTGCATTATGACGTTTTATGTAGGTATGTTCATGGCATACTTCTAGAAACTGTTTATAGGTATGGGGGCTTAGTTATGAGATTCATATGTAAATTTATTGCAGCCTACATTGGGGCTAATTTGAACTATAAATTTCGTGATACTTGTCTTAAGTGCGATACTTAGTTTGGCTTAGAAGAGATATATAACAGTCGAGAGAAACATTTAATTAAATTTTAATGGTTTTATGATAATAGTGTAAAATTTATTAGAACATTAGTGCCAAGATGGTTTAAAATTAGTGTTGTTTTTAGTCATTATAAGATTTTCACATTGAGTAATAATATGTCAAATATCAAGTATAAAGTAGCATCATTAAATAAAAATAATAATATTAATAATAATAAAGGACGAATTACACACATTTATCTAACCCCTAAGCAAATTATTTTCAATACATACAATGCAAATACATAGAAATACACATTATAAATACTGAGAATATATTTAATAAACGACCAAACCCAGAAATACGTCTGTATCTAGGCTCATCACACACATGCCTGTCCCCTTCGAGACCCGTGGCCATTTCGTCGGTACAAGTTAGGCGTCTGCGCTAACCACTGTAACAATGCAACGGTTCGGTTAATCATAATCGTTTATTTCCACACACTAGTTAGATCTTTAAATCATATTAACAAATTCACATCCATAGCCACCTGTTCTGTATATATATATAGTTGCGGTAATATAGTTACTATAGTTTTAATTAATAGTTGTAGTAATTAATTAGTGGTAATTAATTTTTTTATTTACGTTCCACTATAATTATTAATTATACGTATACCTACGCTATACCTATATATTCGCATGGAGGCATCTGTAACGGACACAAGAATTTTGTAGTCCTTATATTAAATTCTTTGAGCAAGCTTATAATCTAGGTCCCATAACTGTGTCGATTTAATTAAATTTTGATAATACCTACTAATGGTTAGTTTAACGTAATTGTAATCACGTATCTAATATTTTTATACGATTAAATACTTGGAGTCGATAAAAAATATTATAGACATTATGAATTACCTTTGAAATCTGTATACTAATATATCTAATTATTCCCTTACTCTCTTTAGCTTAATAAATAATGAATAATTACCATTTAATTCACCAGTATAAAGTAACGCAATATGTAAATTAAAACTATCAGTTTAAACTTAAGTTTATTAGTTTTTTTTACGGAAAGTATAAGTCTCGGGATTTGTGCTGCTCCTGGCAGCCGGTATCGTGGCTTGACTTTGTTAGTACTTTCTAAAACGTGCCTAGTAAGGATAAAACTTAATCTCAAAGTTTTTGTATTTCTTCCTTTTTTGCCCTTCTGCCTTTTTTATAAGATTCTGTTGAATATAGGCTCTATTTATTAATCAGAAAATATAATTGACAACAATATAATAAAAAAGTGTTTCAACCTTTGAGTCATAGTAATTATATTTAAAATGCTTCGAAAGATTCGTATACCATACAAAATAATACTTAGTTTATCTGTTAGTAAATAAATTGACTTTGTTAACCATAAATGAATACAAAAAGTTTTAATAAATTTATAGTCTATAATAACATCGACTAGATCTGAACACGCGCAATTACTTTTACTTTATTAACAGAACGAACCATCAAAGGTTAATCTTGTACTATAAAGATCATTACTTTTTACTATTACTTAATGAATATAATTAAATCGATGAGATAAATTAAAATAAATATGAAACTAAAACATTACAAATTTATATTTTGCAGAAAATTTAATTAAAATATTTTCACTTATTTAAAAAAAACACAGTGACAATATTGTACCGAAAAATTACATTTATCATTAATATTCCCTCTACATTCTGACGAATTTTGTCTAAAACGTAATTAAGTTAACAAGAATTACAAAAACCTACCGGATTAGCTTCGCTTTTTGCCTCTATTACTTCCAGGGTGCTTATTTAAAGCTACTTATAAGTTCTTTATCACAAGTTATAACTACGTTATATATAAATAAATGAATTAATTGTATATTTCACAATGAACATCGCTACAAAATTCTATATTATAGAATCATGAGAAATAAGTAAACTACATATATATATGTATGTATTTATAGTACGGTGATTAATCACCATTCAAGTCCTTCATTCAAAAAGCCATTTCTTCATTAGTATTAAATTTGGTCTTTTCATCCAATTATACAACCAACTTTATCGAAGTAATGAAAAAAAACGAAACTTCCATGTTAATTCAAATTACTTGGATAACTATTTAGTTCAGAAATTAGTTTTTTTTTTTCTAAATGATCAACGGCGGTCAATAGTTTTTAATATTTTGTTCATAAATCGGTTTTTAACCAAGTTTTTATTTTATGACATGATATTTTTAAACAACTAACTTTTAAATTATCGTGTTTCGGGTTAATGCATATAGTTAATTATAAAATAATTAGCAAAAATATTAGCAAAAAAGCAAGATGTTATGATTTTAATCACTGGATTCATTGTGCCGAAAACTTAAATCCACTTTCCCGAACAAGAGTTTTGTGTTATTTGATCTTAATCGTTTCACGTACAACTCTTGATTATATCCGTATTTGAAGCAATCAACTATGAGACGCATCCCCCAGAGATGAACAGACAGACTGTCTATATGCCTTTTCTCAAAGCAGTAATTGATAAGATGTTATCATTTTATAGAAATACTCCAAAATGTACTGTTTGTACGCGTTCTAAAGATTAACAACATCACAGACACACCTTATTTTTTAATTAAACTAAAGAAAACAAAATATTATTTGAAATATTTTAACAAGATATATTCTGTCAATTTCAGAGAAAATTAGTATTAAGCATTCTATTAATACCACTGCCTCTTATAGTCTTTTAATATTCCATCTTCAAAAAGTATTTCTACTTTTTACATGTTAATCATTTAAATGCATAAAAACACAAAACGTAATAAAGTAATGAAATACGTGAAACAATTAAGTTTGGGAGACAAAAGTCCCATTTATTCAGTAAAATTGCTAATGAATATTCTGGTAGCACAGTCTGGAATCGAAAAAGACAACAGTTAAGTATGACCTATTTTTTAATGGCTAAGCGTTAATTAGGTAGGAATTTGCTAACAACATTTTATTAAGTACTCTTCATGTCTTAACATATCTGTAAGTTAATTTGTAAACTTCAACCACATTCATGTATTAAAAATTAAAATTCGGTAAAGCTGCTACGGTTTTTTTTAGAAGGTAACTTATTTTATTACCGTATCTAATTGAGAAAGTTCTTTTTTATTGTCCACGGTGAAGTAAATTTTAGTATTCCCTCATCTCGACAATTATAAAAGTTTTAATTATTCCGACTTTTGTAATTAAACGAAAAAACTCATGAGCAGCAGGCTTATTAAAGGGAAGTTACAAAATTGGAATCTATCCCAATCGAAAACGGTAAAACTTCTTAAATAAGTTAAATATATAGTAAAGTGATAAATGGATTCATTTGTACTGTTTGCAAAATTCAGCATTTTTTAAAATTGTACATTCCTTATTTGGACTATAGAAACATTGTTATTTTACATTTTATTGAGCAAATGTAAATAACCGAAAAATACCTAAGGCAATTAGCCGTTATAAACAAAAAAATCGATGATTATATGAACCTACGGACCATAGTCAATATTTTAGAATAATTGTTTTTTTTTCATTAAGATATTGATGATTTTAAAAAATACCCCTTTTAAGATGTACCTGCACACGAATGTAACAAATAGCTTGATTGCTGGTGAAAAATATTTTAATCTGAGAAAAGATGCTCATCCAAAGATAAAAAAATCAATAATATTATCGTACGTTTAAATAAAATACATTAATATCAATTTTATTTCCTAGTTATTTATTTTCCTTCCTTCTTTCTTGTAAAGAAAACAATATGGAATTTTTGTGTCTCAAAGAAGGGAACAAGGTTTTTACTTTTTGCATTATGTATATTGATCATTTTAGCAATTTATTTCAGCGAGAAGGAAAATAAAAACTACAGGATTATAATATTATATAATTTATAATGAAAAAATAGTTATTTCACGCAACGTTTTAAAACCATAAGTAGTCAAACTAAACTAAAATATTTAAAACATGTACCTAACAACTTTATACGACGCCGAACCATTGTACGTGCGATCAGAAACTAAACGCATTAGTGGAATTACAAGTAATTCCATTAAAACCTCATCCATCTGTGTGATCGAATCTCCGTCAAAAGTTCGGTGGTTGTTCTCATAAATATTATGCGGTCGTTCAGATTTACATCGTTCATACATACATTTTCACTGCAGTAGGTCGTTGAACCGTCTACATTCGAACATATTTTCTAATGGATCACATTCAAAAATATTTTTTAATAATTAACTATACTTTTATTATACAGCACTCAAACATTACATGGGTCAGCGTTATTTATATATTTTTACAAATACTTTGGATGGACGGAATAATAGAGTCGAGCTAATAATCGAACCCGGAAAAATAAGTATTATCAGCATATTTGCTATATTTTTTTAAAAGGCACTACTGGTTATAAGGGTCGTAATGTAATGTTATATAGCCTTCATCCTTTCTTAATAAAAATCTTATACATTACATTATTTTCATTGTAATGAAAAAGCCATGTCTTATGCACTGCTGGGCAAGGCTGCTTATCAAATTATAAACATATTGCTAAAGTTAAACCTAGCACGCTGATCCGTTACGGTTTAGAAGTTTAATATTAAGAATTTCTACTAAGATATAGAGCTTTCATCGCGTTATTTTTCCATACAGACTAGACTCAAAATTATATAAGTTGAGTTCTATACAAACTTTGGCATGTTGTTTGGAATGGAAAAAAAATGTCAGTGAGTTTTTTATATCAAGTGAGGTTTCTAGCGACTGCAATTTATGCCATGAATTAATAAATCGGTCAGTACAGGATAAAATCGTTTTTAACCAATTATTAGAAGTACAAGATCTAAGAGAAGGAATTCAAAATGATAATTTATTGCTCTCTGAAATATTTTCGTAACTGTGATACTTAAGCTTAAAAATATACATTGTAACAGTCGTTAAAAACATTTGGGTTTCTAGCAGGATTAATTATTATTAATAAAATAATTAGTTCTCATATATGTTGTATGTACATTTATGGAACATAAACAATAATATCTATATTCTCTATGATTTTTTTTGTATATTTTAATAGTTTGGAAATAGTTAGGAATTACTTCAACTTCAAAAGAATAGATAAATTACAAAACCTGAAAACTAGCCCTCTTTGCAAAACTATACCTTTGATATAAATATTGTTATAAAAACTAATCTTTTGTTAAATGTATTTTGTGTGTAATTAAATTGGCAAGCTGCCCATTACTAAAAACAAAATGCAGCGACAGCAAGAGGGACAACAGCGCAGACCGCTAAATAAATTCAACTGCACTACGCCATTTTCTTTAGTAGGTACTTATTTACGACTGACAACGTAAATTAAAGTGTAAATTGTTGTTTCTTTGTACCGCTGACCACGATACTATACTTAACATTATTATACGTAATATATTAATATTATTTTACATATATTCACATGCTACAGTAATTATTATTATATAATCATTAACTTATATTATATATTAAACTGAAGTAGTCCATAAAATATTTTTTTTCCAAAACATAAATTAAATTAAACTTTTATTTATTGTAAAATAAACAATAGTTTAAAAAACTAAAAAAACACGCTTTTATTGCTAACCGAACTAAAAACTAGAAAATAATTTTTAATGACAAAGAGTATACAGTAGTAGAAGATCGAACAATTAATCATTGTGAATCGCCTTAATATAAAATTATAATAAAATTTAAGTTGCACCCCACGCTTTTTACTCAGAATTGAACTATTCTGTTAATAACTTAAATTTTATTATAGTTTTATATTAAGGCGATTCACTATGATTAATTGTTCGATCTTCTACTACTGTAATTTTATACTCTTTGTCATTAAAAATTATTTTCTAGTTTTTAGTTCGGTTAGCAATAAAAGCGTGTTTTTTTAGTTTTTTAAACTATTGTTTATTTTTTATTTTTTAGTCTGTGACAAACTCATAAATTGGGAAATCATTTCATTACTTAGATTTTTTTAGAAAGAATCACTCAGTGGAACCTGAGAAACGGCTACCACATCCAAGGAAGGCAGCGGCGCACAAATTACCCACTCCCGAAAGGAAGAGGTACCGCAGGATATACAAACAGAATTAAAATGCTATCAAACTTTTTCCCATGTATATAGTTAATTGGATCAGATCGCAGATCGCGAACTAGCTCTATCTCTCTTACTCTCCCGCAGAGGATCCATGAAAGAATTTATTAATCCTGGTGGTCCTAATAAGGATAATGGGAAACTTTTATTTATTTATTTTTATACAAAAAAAAAATTAAATAAAATAAAAAATAAAAAATAAAAACTTTTATCAAATTATTGCATTGTCATCGGTCCTTGATACGTGTGCAAAGTTTCAATTTAATCGGATCGCTGGAACCTGGTGAAAATTAAGCTCGAAGATTCCGTTATATTCATACATACATACATACATACATACAAACCAAGCTAATAAAAGCGTGTTAAAAAAAAGTAAAGAATGTTGACATGAAACGATTGAAGGATATGTACATTGTAACTTGAAGCTTGGATAATTTGATATTTCAGTACTTATTAAGTTACCATTCAATACCTTTATGATAGTTACAAACTTTGAGATACTTTGTTTTATAAATACAGACAATGAACGTCAAAGAGTTGAAACAATGAACAAGAGAGTTTGGTTTCATTTGTGTTTATTTATTTATCAGTTCTGTTTTATTTTATTTTGTCATAATCTATAAAATGTTAAATAAGGTTTTTTTTTAAGATGTCAGTTGTGTTTCTAGTATCTTGAAAATTGTATATATATTTTGAAACTTTTTTATTGTGTCTTTAATAAATATTGTTAATCGTAATGATGGCGGACGCTTGTGCTCACTTTTTAGATATATTGTGGTCATGATTTTCTTGTTGATTATTTTTATTATATATATTGATATTATACTTATTGATTATCGAACAAAAAAAAATTTCATAGTAGTCCAGATCTACACAGGATAAAATAGGTTAACATACGCAATGGCCTTGCCACTCGTTATAATATGTAGTGTTTTACGGAAGCTAACAATGTTCAGGGCCCATTAGCATAAATTTATCGCTGTTTAAAAATTGCAGGCAAATTACTTGCAGAATTTTTCTATTTTAATAGAAATCCTTCTTCTAATACAGTCTTAAAAGAAGTGGACCTATTGAACTTCCTGTAGGGCACTCATAGAATTGCCACCATCTTAAAGTTTTAAATTGCTAAAGTAAAAAATACACTGAATTATTATATTCCAAGGTCCACTTAAAACTCACAAAACCGATTATTTTAGTCCAAATGTTGCACTTTCCTGATATAGGTTTAATGAGAATATCCCTCGGACAAGGTATCTTAAAATGATTTGTTATATTTTTTACTGCTGTCTGCCGCCATATATTTTAGTGTTATATCGAATCGTGTTGCCTAAGATTTAATTGACTTATAGGAAATTGGTTTACAAAAAGCTATGATCATGCCATGTAGCATAGACTCACACTCTGTGCTATAATTATAAATTCTACTGCATAAATCTTATAAATTGATTACGTTTTCTTGATAATTCTAAACCTAGGCACGTACACATTTTCTTTAATAAAAAGGCTTAATTATCTAATTAAACTATACAGCATAAGAGCTTAAAGTGTAATACATTTTTTTGTTCAAGTAACTTGTAAGTTTTTAATTATTTGTGGCTGCTAACGACTGGTATCCTAGCCTGTCTTTCTTAGAAGTTTATAAAACTTTCGTAGTAAGGATAGAAGTTAATCTCTAAATTTCTAAATCTTTTACAACTGGGCTTCAGATGGTCTTTTGCGTATTTATATAACTTTTTTAAACTAAATAATTACATGATTTTGCGCAACCTGGTTACTTTTGATTGCATCCATAGGAATGAATAGTTATTTCTAATAATACTTTGAAAGATAATATTAAAAACAATCAAGTATTCTAAATACGTATATACAAATAAAATATATAACTCCAACAGTATTTATTTATATGTTTACTGCCTTAGGGGAGAGTGGGGTAATTGCGCACACCTAAGGAATAACTAAAATAAAACGAAAACTGTTTCAGTAATCAATGCTTTTTAGTAATCAGTCTTTAGGTCAAGTAATTAACCTTATCTTTAAATATTCAACAGTGGTATATTTTTCAAAATAAACAAGTAGTAATAAAAAACAAAACGTCTGGTGTTCGGGATTACCCCACACGGTAGGGGGTAATGGCGGATACCGAGTGGGGTAAAAACGGACACTATCTAATCAGATTTGGGATCAGGCCATTTGGGATTTTGGTCAAAATTGTGCTTTAAATGGTTGACTTCAGCAAATGTGAATGCTATTTTTGGGACCATCTCAATGGTTAAACCATAAAAAAATTTACAGCAAATTAAAATATTATCTCCCAGTTCCACTTTTTTGGAAAATATGGCCTTCCTTCCAGTTCTTGGAGTTTTAATTGTGTCTTTTTTGAGGTAGACATGTATAGTACTGTTTGGTACAGAATAAGTAGTAGTAGTAGTCATTTTTGAGGTAGTCATGTATAGTACTGTTTGGTACAGGAATAAGTAGTATTAGTAGTCATTTTTGAGGTAGTCATGTATAGTACTGTTTGGTACAGAATAAGTAGTAGTAGTAGTCATTTTTTAGGTGGTCATGTATAGTACTGTTTGGTACAGAATATGTAGTAGTAGTAGTATCCATTTTTGAGGTAGTCATGTATAGTAACCAAGAGAAAGTGTTTTGACAGCTTCAACGGCTTTTTCCAAATCCACTAACTTAAATTTTGTCTCAGTATTTCTTTGATGATATTTCTTGGCATATGAAATTATTGTTTATTCATAATTAACAACGAAAATCATAAAAAAATAACGATTAGGGGTAACTACGGACGTTCGTAATTACCCGACTTAAGTCGTCCGCCATTAGCCGACTTGCCCAGAAATGGATATTACATTATTTTTTTTAGGTTAGAACTATGTGGTGTACGATACAAGTGCCTTAAATCGTTGTTCAAATATAAGTTTTATCAGAAAAAAAACAGCATCCTGCTACGTTTTTCGTACAGTAATATACACACATTATATTTTTGCACAAAAATAAGATCAAATAATAGAAAAATCTTTAAGTTTACTTACTTTAAATTGAGAGCGCCCTCTCATCTTAGCAGTTACTGTTTAGCACTAAGTTCAGAGTCGACTTACAAATGCGTCATTCAAAATATCTCCTATTATGCTCTAACATAGTTAAACCTATGCGTCCGCCATTACCCACCATCCGTGATTACCCCACTCATATTTAAGCACTACTATACCTCAGTAACAAAATAAATTAACAAAAAAGACATTCGAAACATACTTTAGCAGTTTTAGTAAAAATCAGCAAATTGATAATCTGCACACGCCATTTATTTTATTATCAGAAATATCATGAACATTTTCATAATATAAAGAACATTGCTTATTTTAGGTCAGATATAAATATCAAAAGAAAAGAACAAAATATGAGAGATATTATTGATTACACGGTTATTGTATAAAATATTAATATTATGTAGTAATAATATTATGACCTTATTTATATTCTATTGCTAACTGTATTGTACTAAAAACTGGTTTTACTTTGTTTTATGTTTAACCTAAGGTTTGCCTTAGATCTACTTTAAGGTTAAAACGGTCAAGTGGTGTTTAGTTATAGAAGGATATAGAGATAGATCAAAATTAAAAGCAGTAAAATTTTGTTTTTTGACTTTTAAACGCACGTTTATAACAAATGTTGAGTAATCCAAAGAAATGTACGGGATAGAAACTACAAATCTATATAGTAGTATAGATTGTGGTTTAGCGTAATTAAAGGTTGACACTTAATGCAACAATAAAATAAATTTGAAATTAATTGAATTGTTAATCATATCGGTAGTTAATATAATATATGCTGATATTATACTTTTTGTTTAAGCGAAAAACATTAGCATTAGAAAATAAGTAGTCACAATCATAAGGTTTCACAATATATAAACAACGGACAGAAAGCACACACAGACACAGAACAACAGGCTTTGGAACTCACAAACAAAATACTGGAGTGGGGATTGAACCCATAATCTTTGATCCAGCAGTTCGGGTTTGGCAAAGAAAAATATATACAAAGCCGTGAAAATTATGAATAAAAAATCTCTATTATATTATATACATATATATATTTGATCTTGATAGGTCTTTTTTCGACTTTTTTCACCTATATGTAAGTTGGATATTATTCATTCAATATAGAATATATTTACAATTTCGAGAAGTGAAATATAGTGTTTCATTGAACACGTAATTCAGTCAACAAAAGAAAACAGAATCAAATCAAACTGAGATCTAGCTACCTCTCCAATATATTCCTTCTTTTGAGAGAACTGAAAGCTTTTCGAAGCCATTTCGCAGATTGCATATCATGTTATCATTAGATAAATTACTGAGGGTATAGACTCTAAATACTCTATATCTAAAAACCAGTCAGTATAATATAGATTAATTGGAATATTCTTTTCCGTCAGCAATCAGCTAAAGATTAGACCGGCACTCTTTTATGTGTAACACGATGATAAATCACCATTCACGATCTCTCTTGATTGAGTCGTTTCTTCGTTTAGATGTAATTTGGACGCTTTTTCGTCCAATGATTCGGCCAGCGCTCCTTTCGTTTTATTGAGCAATAGCAACGTAACGAAAGCTTGATGATAATTCTATTTGTATTAACTTACTGAATTATTAGGTCGAAAAGTAGATAATATTAAGAGAGAGCGAGCGAGAGAGAGAGAGAGAGAGCGTTTAAAAAAATTATATATATATATATATATATATATATATATATATATATATATATATATATATATATATATTTTTTTTTTTTTTTTTTTTTTAAATTATAATTCTTTAATTTGATAATCTTTAGAAGCTGAATTTGCGTATTTCTAATGCTTATACCATCAGAATCTTTAAAGTTATATAAACATTGATATAATACAATAATTGTTGATGATTTAATAATATTCTACCAAAGACCTTGTCTGATATTCTGATATTGAAGGTCGAATAGCTAGACCCAAGTTTAAAGCATTTTTAGTAAACCTTTCGAGTTTTGATTTTGATATTTTTAATTGGGTTTTGATATTTTTAAATAGTTCGTTCCGATATGTCAGAATTGCGAGGGTAAGCGATTATTAATTAAAAAGAGACAAACATGTATCAACAATCATAGCTTAATATAAACTAACTGGAAGTTTTAATAGTTTAACTTTAGACATTTTACAATTATAAACATTAACGCTTGTTATAATAATATCAGTTTTTATCAATGATACCACATTTACATGTTTCCATTCCACCTAATAATATTTTCAATTCAGTAGTATAATATATTCATAACAGCAACATGGTATGCACTTGGAATCACATTTACAATCAATGATTTTTATATATATAACGATTGTGTGTGTTGAGTTGTTGATTCATCTAAAACGGAGATTTGTTTTTCAAATACAAATAAGTTTAGTAACAAAATTTAAACTTATGAAATACTAACCTAAAATAGAGAATCGACAATTGAATGTTCTAGCCTTGCTATTGTTATTATCAAAAACGTAAGTCTTTTTACTGTTAAGTTAAAGAAAATTCACAAGTATTTAGCATTTTAAAGAAATATATAGTTATATACTAAAGAAATATGTTACTATTCAATTCAAAAACTACGATACGTTTACATCATTCTCCTCACTAGTGGCTCCCTCTAATAGCCAATGTGACACAAATATTACAAAAAAATATATCATAAAAATATTTAACTTTGTACCAAATAATTAAAAATATAGCTTGAATGGTATAAAAGATAACTGTAAACACTGAAACGAACCATATTTTGAATTATTATTTTACTTATGTTCACTTACAATGATATAATAACTCCAAACTGAAACATACAGAATATAACAGTGGATTTCCTGAACTGTTGCTAATAGCGAGCGCCATTAATGTTTTATCATTTCCGTTTTAGAGTTCCGTTACTGGAAATGTGTTTGAGTCTAAAATTTGTCGTAGATATATATAAGTATACCATGTTATCGATTATTTTGAATATAGTTTGATTAAATATTACGTTTTTCAAAAATCACATTACCATACACTTTCAGGTAATGTCCTTAGTTTTTCTCAAAATCTTTTTATTTATTTTGTACCAAAACATATTTTAATGTTTTATCAACTTTATTCAATATTTATTTTATTAGGAGTAATATAACTATATTTAATGTGATTTCCTAAAATTTTACAGCGTCCAACACAAGTAATAAATCACGCAACGAACACAAAATTCGTTTCCGTTCATTTATTTTTATAAAAAAAATCAAACTTTCAACTTATCATTCGTTGTAACGAAAACTGGATGAAATATAAAAACTGGATGTTATTGATATTTTATTTTTATGTCGTAATGAAAAGTTTAAACTACATTTTTGTATTATTTATAGAAGTATATTAATGACTTGCAATACTTATAGTCGTGTAATAAAATCAATGACCTAGATGCGAGTATGTAAGAAGTAGGTTTATCAGGCACATAGTTGTTTTTCTATACATTTTGTTATCTTATTTCAATTTAAATATGCTTACATCAAATATGTCAAGATTAGGAACATTATGAATCATAATATTGTGTTTGAATTAATATTTGAATTTGAGTGCGTTATGCGTGGGTTAGTTTATTAAGCAACAATAAGGATATTCTATATCACACTGTGATATAGTTAAGACTTAATTTAAGAATTACTATTTCTTACTAATTGCATTTAAAAACCTAGCCCATAATGTTGTTAATCTTTGATTTGTTGTTAATAGTGGAATGACTTGGTAAAATGTAGTTTTTTTTATTACATCGATAGTGTTTAAGTGGATATAAAATAAGATGTATTATTTAAAAAAAAGCAATGGATAAATATTGGTAGTCAGCAGATAGTCATGCGACCAATAGTTGAACTTTGAATGTTACTACTAATATGTAAATATTTACTAATATACACTAATTTTAGAGAAATTGGTTAACATCAATTGCCATACAAGTGATGAAATCAAAAAATGTTACGATTAAACAGAATTCCCTTAAGAAAACCAGGATTCTATTTATATTCCATTAAGTAACTAGAAGCTATTGCGTAAATTATTATTAGCACGACCAATAGGAAATAAACAGAATCAATTTGAAACGATTACACTGTAAATTCTTTAAACACTGGGTATTGCAGAGTAACAGCGCTTTCTTCCAATAATATATACAATAAATAAATTCTACATTTCATTACGAAACTAGAACATGTTAAAAATATTTGGTTTCGTCTAACTTTGAAGAAAAAAGTTAACATAAAAGTAGATTAGAATTAAAATGCTCTTTACTTTAATTCTACTTAAATATTTACTGAACAAAGCTCTAAAAATGTTGAACATTTCACAAATGCATAAAAAGTTTAGCTTATAGCTTTGAAAGAATTCTTATAATTTTACCTCGCATAAATGATGCTAGCAAATGTATATTGCATTTGTACGAAACTTATGTATAAAATGTTTATATAATATTTTATATTTTTTAATCGCAACATAGATAGTAACCTGTGTACACTATACAGTCGCTTACAAATAAATTAAGCTAAAAGAAATGTTATAAAATATACCATTATATAAAAATATGTCCCTAAATTAAGAATATATTAAAGTATGCTGCATTTGTAATATATTAATTATAATGAACTAATTTTGCACTAGTTTTGAATATGTGAAATACAATTATTAATTATTATTTTTTGTATATTTTTTTGCCAAACTGGTTTTGTGAGGTCTTATTGTAATTTAATATCTACAGTTCATATAATACTTTACAAAATAGCGAATACAAATATCTGATGATTCCAAAAGTATATAATATTAATACCTAAATAAACAATCCCTTAATTTTATTACAAACATTTCAATTCCTAACAAGAGATATTTACATTATCCAAAGTAAATAGAATGTAGAAAACCACAAAAGATAACTCAATAACATTTTGATAGTTTATCCGTTAAACGAATATAGGGCAATGACCTAAAACAAACATGGGAGTGCTGAAAGTTGCGGAAATGGTAAATGTTAATCAGATAATAAATATTTTTTAAGGGCAAAATGTAATGATAAAATCGCATTTTTTTAACTACAAGTTATTTGTAACTGAAAATGAAAATGTATGTTTTTATAATTATACATAAGAATAATTAGCAATAATGTTATTAAAATAAATGATTCCATTTTTTTTTTGATAATTTGATAACATTTTTTTTTATTACATAATTTTCTTTTAAAAATTTTAATGTGCATTAATAACTTCACTTAGAACCGATTCTTATGAAATTAGTATTCCACAGTTTAAATCTGTTTTTCACCCACTGAAAAACCTAATAATAGGTCGGGGAAAAAAGTCTTTTCGCATATGGTATTTATGAACTCGTAATAAAAAAATTCTTCGGCTGTACTATTTGTATCCGACTGGATTTAATGACATTCAAACCAGTCGTTACATTTTAAAAAAGGATGTAATTATGCAAAATATTGTTTCCCGCCATTTATCATTCATTTTTCTTTTTCCCAAAAAGAATGAATGTAATGAAGAAATTTGATCCATTTTAAAGTTTTATTACAAACAAGGAAAAACACTACACACACCACGAAAAAATTAATGTGCCGTTTATAAACCTCATGAATTGTCAATAAGACTAGAACAAAGTTGGTTTAGGCGTGATAAATTTA
This sequence comes from Napeogenes sylphis, assembly GCA_959347405.1. Classification (NCBI taxonomy): domain Eukaryota; kingdom Metazoa; phylum Arthropoda; class Insecta; order Lepidoptera; family Nymphalidae; genus Napeogenes; species Napeogenes sylphis. The sequence continues at coordinate 43,196,818 of OY365776.1, read as the reverse complement.
GGAATTTTTATGTCAAAAATACACCTCGCTCTAGTCACCCTGTTACAAATAAAATGGACTTCGGTTACGACGTAGCTAAAGAACTGTAGATTGACGACAAAACAGTGTTGACCCATTTCAATTAAAGCTCGATATTTGGTGCCACACGAGCTCACTGAAAGGAATTGAATGAACCGTGTACTCACTTATTAACGATTCTTTACCGAGACCTAATGAAACCGACCCGTTTTTGAAGAAATTGGTAACTGGTGATGAATAGTTAATCATCACATTCGATAAAAACGTGCGAAAAAGATCGTGGTCAAAGTTCGGTCAGGCTTCATAGATTATGGCAAAATCCGGGATAACTCGCATAAGTGATGCTGTACGTGTAAGGTACCTGAAGACCATTGTACGTTAAGAGGTTTTACCGTAAAGCAGAACCATCGATTCTGTTGTTTACTGCTACCAGCTGATGAGGTTAAGGCAAGAACTAAAGAAAGGGATCGTCTTTCATCACGATAACGCTATACCAGACACATCTTTAATAAGTCAGCAAAAATTAAGAGAGTTTTCCTGGGAGGTAATAATTCATCCACCGTATAGTTCTGATCTTACACCTTTAGATTTTTATCTGTTTCGGTCCCTACACACTTTTTTGGGCTCTCTCAAAATAAGGTTAACATAAAGAGAGGGCTACCAAAATTATTTGTTTCCTTTTTTTATCAGAAGTCCTAAAATGTTTACAGTATCGGGATTATATTACTACCTACAATATGTTATTCAACAAAATGTTTTTTATAAATATTATAAATAAATGTTAACAACTTTGAAAAAAAAAATGTTTAGAATCTTCATATAAAATTCAAAGAAACTTCTTCCTCCTTCCACATATATTTCCATAATATTTTTCATTCGTATAAAAAATTATATAAATAGAGAGTTATAAACAGCACCAGCTTTAGTTACTCAAGCGGTCTTTCCTGGAAATGTTTAAGTTCTTATTATTTCTATAATTGATAAAAAATACAAACATTCTAAAATCATTAGTAGTAGAATTAATAGATGTAGAAGACCTTATTTCTAAGGGATATTATACTCAGCTTGAGCACCCTGAAATATTCAAAACACTATTAGGCCAGAATTTTATTTTATATTATTTTATTTATTTAATGCTTATGATACGTTAAACCACTATTACAATTAAGCGACAGCAACATTACAATAATGTCATATTTTATTATTCTATTATAATATTCCTTACATTAAATGTAAATAAGATTCTACTCGATAATTATAGTTTCAAAGACAGTAAAGCATTTTTTGAGATTGGAGCCACTAAATAAAAATAAGTATTACGAATTTCTTGGATAAAAACTTGTAACTGAGTGTTCAAAAATGAGATCATTTCAATTTGTAATCTTTTGCTAACCATGCAAAGTTTGCCTCTTGAGTGTTCATTATTCTGTAAATTAACAACAAAATTCACTACTTGGAAAACAGTTTGAACATCAATAAACAATTGATTCTTAGTTATTCGGTACTTAAATACACAAACTTCAAAATCTATTCTCTATAAAGTGATGATATAAACGATTTACAAAATAAAGGTAATCTGTAACAATTTCGCGATTTATACCTATATTTTTTTTGCAAATAAAATAAATTAATATTTCCGTGCGCTGTATTTTCCACGAGTGTTTTATCTGTTATCGGATTATAAATTTATATATTTACATTACAACTTAATATTTATTTAAAATCAGATATAGATTTAAGTAAAAACCATTATAATAATAATATGTTTTTAATTGTTGTCTATGAAATAGAAACAACTATTTCTATTTATTGAGTTTATCGATTTCACGTTTAAAAATGTTTTGTTTTAGTTTTGTTTTATTTTTTTTTGCCAGAACATTTTTTGTCTAATAGTAAGACCAATGTATTAAAATGGAAACATCTTGTGTGGTATTGTATTGAACTGTCAAAGTCTTTAAAATGTATCAAAAATAATTAAAATAATCTAAATAAACAAAAATAACAGATACTAGAGCGGTATATACCTGTAGTTGTTCCATAGATTCTTATCAACCACCCAACGGCAGACAAAGAAAACGATAGTATTACCGAATACGAAGTGCTTTGGTAACACTGATTTGTAAATCGAATTCGGGAAGGATATTTGATAGATGCAGCAATATAGATTTTGTAAAATATGTAGTTTCACCGCTGACTGATATCGTATTTTCGATTGGACTACTATATACAGTAGCAATAACTATATCCAATTCAAATCGCCCACCATCACCATTTTTTATTTTATTGTATAAAATATTATATATGCTAGTAGATATTTAAGGAGATATCTAAGCCTAGATGCAAGTATGTTTATTAAAGTTTCCAAAAAGATATTAATATTATAATTTTGAATAAGTAAAAAGGTAAATAGGTATTTAAGTATTAACCGTTAATAAATTTTTACATAACTAAGATTATAGAAATGTCCTCTTAATTTTTTAATATTAATTTTGTAAATATGCCTTATGGCATTGTTCTTTTAATTTTGTAAGTAAATATGACTGTTTATAAACTATGTTATAAAAGCCTTGCGTGTTCAACTTAAACTCTACCAAATGTATTAAAAACAGATTATTACTGATTCAAAACATACACCTAAAACACATGTTGGAATGTATTTTTATATATGAATTTACCGATAAGCTAGATGCTGCCCTATTGCCTAAATAAATAGACTGTACTATAGACTTAGAATGTGGAATATTGTATATTATTATTTTTAGTATGTATATATATTTTCCTTATGCTCACAATGCATATTATCAAATTTTGCATTGCAACTGAAATTGAACGAGCTGAAAAATTTACTTCTTACAGTGATTTTGGAGCTATGCAATCGAATCTTCAAGAAGAATCTAGTTTGTTCTAAAATAAAAATAATGAGATAATGTTCTACTTCTTTACAATTACTTTCAAATTAAATCAAGTGAAGGTTAGCTAGTGAATTATTCCTCATAAATTTCAAATTTCATTGAGGCTGTTACTGGAATTGGAGTTATGAATAAAGGCTTTGCGAAACCAAAGAGTGGGCAAACAACATTACCGAGACTTTAATTTGTTTCGTAACAACATCCAGCACAAATATTATTTCTAACAAGTTCTGAAACATATTTGACTACATATTTGTTTGCGATTTGACAAATAAAACAACTAGCATTTTCCAGCGGCCTTGCTTGTCTACGCTGCAAGACTGAAAGCAAATAAACGCTCTTTTTATATCGGAAGGCCGCCTAAACAATATTTTTTATTTTTATTATAAAAAACATACAAACAAGCGAAAGCGTACACGCACACTAGCATATACAATATTTAGTCGGATATTTTTTTTCGATCATATGCTCATTATAAAACCATTCCTAAATCAGTGTTATTAATATTTTGATATTAATTATTTGATGGTGTATTGAAATGATAGGTATGTGTGATGAGAATGAGAATACTGTCATAACTAAAATAGATAGTCGGCTCCAGAATACATTTAAATATTTTTAACAGTTTTAACAGACATTGAATTTATTTAAATAACTTTATAAATATATATTTTTTTGATATTAGAATAACATAAAAGAAGATACATTTAACGATTTCCAGCCTAAAGCGATACCCATGGAACATAATGTATATTTTAATTTATGCATCATAAATTACAATATTAGAAAAATATTTTCCATCTATTTTAATAACTGTTAATAATATTTTGTTTTAAAATATAATGTGTTATGACTATTTTAATTATTTTAGTTAAACGGTTCCTGTTACAAAGTTATTATAGCATGCTTGACGTTTATATATCGCACACTATTGGAATGATGTCATATGTGTTTGGTCTTTGTTTCTTTGTGTTTAACAATTTATGAGTACACATCATTTAGATATTAGACGTACATCAAACAACCACATGGTTATACTTATGGGATAATTGAAATAATAAAAATAGACTATAAAGCCAAGTAAACAATGACATTTTTGAATAATAAAAAATAATTAATGCGTAGATTAAATTCACTACTCAATAATACGACGTTAAAATTATTATATATACGATATTAATATGAACATGACACGTACATATCGTATGTAAGGAAGTCTTTATAGCATCATTATAATAACACAAGTGGAATTAACAATAAGGTTACAATTAGTCACTGGCGCCTATAAATGTGTTAGCATGATATACAATAAACACTAGGACACTCAGTAAGTTTTGAGAAAAAAAAAGGTTGCATTTTATATCTTTTTACGTAAATCTTTTCAAAAATACTCTGTTACCCAAAGTTTTGCGCTTGGACCAATTTTCAAACCCGTTTTTCGGTCTGCAACAGGTACTTACTACCTCAACGGCACTCGTGAACAGAGTGATGCCTCAGATTCCTGTTTTCAGTCGCTTGTTGCTCGCAGCATCAATAAATTCTAGCAAGCATTTGCTTATATTTTTTAGATTTCATAGTATCCTGTTAAGAAGACAGCAATTGCAGAAAAAATATCAATGATCGTAACAGCTGTCAAACGAAGTCCACTTTTTCTTTTATCTTTCAGATTTATGCAATTACACTTAAATTCACAACAACAGCGGTACACAGTTGTTTTAAAATGTGCCTTGTCTACGGAAGTTGATTGAAGTCGATTAAACAATTCATTAGATTTGAACTTTCAATTTGAACTTGAAGTCGTAACGAATAATTCCATAAGAATGTTATTTTTCTATATCACACTGGTTTCATAATTCTGGTAAAAAATATTTAGAGAAATTTCAATATTTAAATAACATTTAATTTATTTTTAGAAAGTATTTTTTTGTAAATGTGAGTTGTAATGGCGTTCCATACATTTTCCACAAAACTTTCTGTGTGGCCTATGAACATCAATGTTCATGTGATAAATATTAAACAATAAACACTTTCCATACAAATGTAATATTATCATATGTATTATATAATTATTTTTAACAAAGTCCCTAGCGAAAGAAAATTTAAACAGACATATAAACAAATAAATCAAGAATACAAATAGGTGGTTTTACAACTTTAAATCGATTTCTTCCAGACGACCTTTGAGAGTGGAGACCGCATATAGAATTTAGAAGGGTGATGTTTATACATAAAAATAGATATAAAATAGTGACTTCAATTCCCACATGAGATAAATTAAAACTAAAACACCATCTGTAGATCACACATCTACAAATTATATATAAGTCTGAGCTATATTTTGTGAAAACCATAAAGAAACGAATTATTTTTTAGTGCGAGAATTGCTATTTAAAAAAAATATTATAAATGTTAAAAGCGTCCGATACAAAAAGTCCTTTAAAAAGAATATAAATTATATTATTCTGTACTAAATGAAGTCGTTGCTTTGGGAGACCGTTGAACGTGGTGTCTACCTTACTAAGTTTTCGGAAGTAAGTAATGCGCACTTAGACTATATGATTTGATATTGATATGTAGTTATTTGCCTTGGTAAATTACTTGTATTTCCATTAGTTCCTTTATTTAGCGGTCTCCCGACGCAACGACTATAATTAGTACATAATAATATTTTTGTATTCTTTTTAGAGGATTTTTTGTATGGGGTTTTTAATTTTTTTTTTTCTGGTTTTGCTGTGGGGGCACCGCTAAATGAAGGAAGAATTAAAAATGCAAGTAAATTACCAAGGCACAAAACGAAAAACAATATCAAAACCTATAGCCTAAGTCCTCGTGCATTAGTTCAGAAAATTTTGTAAAATAGAATCATCATCAACGTACGTACAACGGTCCCTTGACGATGCAATGACTTAAAGTCAAGTACATAATAGTTTTATTTTTATCCTTTTAGACGTCTTTTTGTGTCGGAGTTTTAAAAAAAATATTTAATATTTTTTTAATAAAATGTTTAGTAAGAATGTTTAAAATAAAGTAAGTACATTTATTTTTTTGGTTTTAAAATAATTTATTCCCAGTTAAAAAATTATAAAACGTTAAGTAACAAACTAGTGCCATAATATGTTTTTGACAGTATGGGAAAAATGTTAAATTAAATAGTAAATATTATATTCAGCAACCATTTCTGTGTAAGCATATTATGGAAGCAAAATAAAGCAATTGAGTTGGTAATAAAGAAACCACTTTACGCGTTCAATTTTCGAAAAAAGTCTATTAACACTGTTTTATGTTTGCTTATCGTTTCATTTCGCCGTCACGCAAGTGTTGAGCTGGAAGGAAGGATAAACGTAAATTGGCGAAGGTTTTTCGTTGCTCAGACAATCACCTGCTAATCGCCTTGCATAATAACTTAAGTGCTAGAATTAAATAAACAAAATAAAAACGATAGCCAAATAATGGAAGTGCGAGAGATGATGAATTATTTTAAAATAATTATTATGACGAAACTAAGCTAAACTGATTAAAACTAAACGCTAGTACATGTCATTTCAATAAATCATAATAAACAGGCCGTTTATTAGAATGAAAATTATTTTTACATATTGCAATTAGGTCATTAGGACATTCCGGCTCTGACAGTATGTCGTCGTGTGGCTTCTAAGAACTGAACTTTTATTAAGTCAACAATTTATTTTAACGGTTGACTAATTATACAAATTGCGTCATACCTTCGATAATAAACAATCCTTGGTGGTGTTTTAACAACATATTTTACTCAATAATCGCTTTATCAAATCAAAACGAATTGTGAAATATTTATTATCCCAGCAACATAATTCGACTCATCGTAGCAAAAACGATAACATGCTTAAAAGCAGTTAGAACGAAACAAATTATTTAATTTATTCTTGATACAGAATACATTAATACTTCCTTACACATTTATTTGTATTTTTTAAAATGTGTAGCGTTGCGAAATCGACCATCACCCATGGTAGCGAAAAAGATAACATCTGCTTAAATGGAGTTAAGACGAAACAAATTATTCAATTGATTCTTGCTACTGAACATATTACTGCTTTCATACACATTTATATGTATTAATTTTTTTTAATGTTTAGTATAATTAAGAAATTGTGTTTTTTAAATTAAATACTACTGTTATATATATAAGTTTAATAGGGTAGGTTTAAAAGTTCATATTTCAAAGCTCAGTCATTTATCCCGTGTTCTATACAGTCGTTAACTTTTTATAATTTTATTAAAATCATTAAATTATTAAAATTATCAAGCTCTTCATAAGATTTATATTGAACTACTGGTATAAAAAAATCTCACTTATTTAAATTTTAGAAGAAAAACTGACTTCAATTTTTGAATTTGTACATAATTGACTTGTAGTGTTAATATGCTTATAATTTAACTTACCTGCCATTTATGGGAAATCTTTAATTAGTTTCAGTTTAATACTCCTCGTAAAATGTTTATTACCTTTATTTTCTTTGTGTATTCTTTGTGCCGTTGCAATATTAGGTATTTTTTACTTCTAAAAGAAAAACTCAAAATCTGATTAATATTTAAGTTAATTTTGATAAAATTTTAGTCCTTTAATTTCAAAATATAAACAATTTCTGAAAAAATATTGTTTTAAGAGAATACTAAAAAGCTTTAAATACTTTAGAAATTATATATTACTTTCATGTAATAACTTAAAAACACATATTTCTTCAATTAATTTTATAATTTCTAAATATATTTAAATACGTATTTTCATGGGATCGTTTAGATATTGAGAATAAAATAAATATTTAAATAATACCAAAATGTGGTCGAGACAGTCGTACAGATGCTTGACGTGGCAATTGATTAAATTTATCTAGTCATAAAAAAATGTTTTATAATGTAATATAATTAAGTGTCCTATTTTTTTCATGCCATTGCTCAATTAATCCGTTTATTTCTTTCAGTAATAAAATTAGATCAAGGACAATTTAATTAACATTTTTGTAAGGATGTTATTTTCAGTGTCAATAGTAATTAATTTTATCTTTTATTACAGAAGTATGTTACTGTTATTTATTTCAGTTACGATCATTAAAATATTGTCTTCTAAGGTTTGATTTGGTTTGAGTATATTTTCTTAGTGCGGTAATAAGAATTTAATAATTATTTTATAGGAATAATTTAAGAAATCCTTATCATCTAACTACATAATTAAAAAAAGGTTTTGATACTTTATTATTCCCTCTAGGTCAAGGTAGTAGTTTATTAACCATTTATACACAATAATGAACCAGTATACATCATTAAATTAGTTTTTTCTTACCAAAATGTAGAAATATTTGGTGAACTTCACTAAAAAAATACCGGTTAAAGTATTTTAATTGTACATATAGCATCCAATAACATCAAAAAAGTGAGCAAAATAAAAGATTATTTTCAGCACTTTTCTTTTGGATGCTCTTTCAACTTATTGTTCATATGACAAGGCAATGTTTGTCTCAAGCAATGCAAGTGTTTATTATTTTGCGTATTTTTTCTGTGTGACCTTAAGTTCATAAATAATGTAAAAAAGTAGAAGCATAATATAAAAGAAAATGAAACAAAAAGTTTTGTTTCTGTAATTCTCAATATAGTCCAAATCACTAGAGCGTTATCGCTTTCAAAGTACAAATTCGATGACGCGGTAAACTCGATAATGACAAACGTCGGATACACGCGTCATTACCCTTTGATACACGAGGTCTGTACTGCATTTACCTCAATTATCTATTAAACAAAAATTAAACGAAGATATTTTTATAGGTATTACCCATTTAAAGGTTCCAGAAGTCGTTAATGTTAATAGTTGGCACTGTAGCAGCATTGAATAATGTAATATTTTAAATACCTATTTAATAACTTTGAAAAATATCTATTTGCTTAACATCTTTCACATTCATATTGTTGGTTTTTTTTATATTTAGACGCGTACGCAACATACCGAATAATATGTAAATTGAACGGGAATACCCTTTCTATTGTTCGTATACTTTCGGATCGCTGATTTTCAGAGTTATTAATGACGTTTAATTTTGTGCGAACACTAATTGTATGACGTGCAGGATAAATTTGATAACGTTATAAAACGTTTAATAATAAAACATCTTTTTCAAATAAGTACATAACAGTTTTTTTAAATCATTAGCGCATTTAAATCTTTAAACCTTAATTTATAGTTGTAAAAACGAATTCCATAGATACTCATTTACAATTTATTTATAATATTGACCATTCGAGTCACAATCATAATCGATATGTTAGAATAAATTAGGATTCAAGTATAGCATTGTATCGAAAAGAAGACTTGAATAATAACTAATAACGCAACTACTAGTTAGAAAATGCTTCTATTTATAAAGGCTTAATAGAGTCTAATTTTAAACATAAATATATATAAAATTATATTTATTTATTATTTAATAGCATAATCTTGAAACTCAAAGTGTCATATAAAATTAATAATATTGTCATTACATTTTCCTATTTTTAGGAACATTACATAATGTAGAATGACAACATGTTGGTATGTACAATATCATTTGTATTCAAACTTTACAAACGTCATAACGTACGGATGCGGTTAGATTATATTGTTCTTGGGTTGTTTTATGCAAAATATTTTTCATGCCATGTTTAACATTAGTATTTTTTGAGCCATAAGTTTTGTTTATTTGAAAAAAAATCTAATACAGTTTTAATTAAAGTTCTTGTTTTTAAAGTATTAATTACGATTAATTATTTTCTTTTTAAACGAAGTAAATTCATTTTTTTTATTTGGTTTATATTATATGTTTCTAATCTTCGCTAGACTTTCGGGAAGTCAGCTTAAGTCAAATGGAACACTGACCAGTGAAACTTGTGTAAGTTCATTAATTTTCAATAAATTACAACGATTGATAAAAACTATATTAAGCATAAAAAAAATATTGTTAATATTTGTCCCTCACAATGCAAGATCATAAATCTATTGTTTAACTTATTTTAAAACATCCGTTGTCTCAGGGAGGCGTAACCTTTAGATTTTGTATATTTAACTATTCATCAAATATTGGGCCGGTTTACAGTCTCACTTCTTTCAACTAGACTTTGACCTTGTCAAACTTTTTAATCAGGTTAACCACTTTGCACTTTGCAATTAAATCGTATTAATTCGAACCATCATAGTGAAATCGTTGATAAATACGAAATGTCACTGCCACTGTCCTAATACTTCGCTTCGCTTTTTAACGATTTTACCTTTAAAAAAAAAACATAATTATGTACTTGAAAAGCTTAAATGATCCGATAATTATACAAAAAACTATTCAAAATACACATTTTTAAAATGTAATCTTTATAGTAGTCTACATATTTATAATTAACAACTATGAATAATTCTTCAAAATAACACTCAAAATCTATAAATAACATCCACAGTAAATAAAACTAATTACAGTAAATCTTCAGCTAAACAGATTTCTCGTAACATCTAACTGAAACAAGACAAGATTCTTGAGCTAATTGCTCAAAACAACTTCAAAACGAACCAACTTCCAAAGTTCTTGAGTTCAGTTGAAATGAAGCGCAAATTTATTTATGAAAGCTATTTGTATATATCTTTTGAGTAATTAATTTAATTAAATATAATGTTCCTTGTTTTTATTTTTTTTTTGAAGTCCCTCCGAAACTGTCTATGTCCAAAGGTTAAAGCTTTACAACCACTACTTTGGCATTCGGTGAAATAAAAAAAAAAACGTGTATTTAATTTAATAAATACTTAATAAAAAATCATAGATTTAAAATTGCGATCACCAAAAAAAATAGATTGCGTGACGAGAAATACAGAGCTTTATTGGCCAACATAGTGTTGATATTTTGCCAATAAAATATGTCATCTTTAAAATTAGACAAACAATTTCATTTTAATTTAAAACAACGTGTTATAAATCAATGATTTATATCTGAGATAAAATAGATAAAAGGTACAATAATTATATTGAAAGATGACAAACAATATCTTTTTTCTTAATGCATTTTTCAATAAAAAAAAATTGATTTTAAATTGTTCAAAAATTTGGGTTCAAGTCTTGTATTATATTTGCTTAGGTCTATTAGTCTAAGGCAATCTGTTAGAAAGACTATAATATGAAAAATAAAATAATAAATTATGTTTCAAATTAAAAAGTTTCATTCCTGATTCCTGAGAATATGTTTATCAGTTTAAAATTACTTTCAAATTATCAAATGTTTATTTTTATAGTACAGTTTGTTATGTTGAGTGACTCAACAATGACTTTGAAGTCATAATTAATATATCCATTATTGTGGTTTGGATAATAGAATTCACATAACATAATAATTACCGTCAATACATTTTTCTTCCCAAAACGAATAAATAGTTTTAACGACACGCATCCACTGGATACAACGAAAATCCGTCCTATAGCGTGTTGTATCATGTTGGTAGCAGTTGTCAAACCTTCCTAAATATTTTAAGGTGTTTAGATTTAAAGTATTCATAAAATAATAAAAGATTGTTAAAAAAGAAAGACATTGTCTTTTTGTAAAATAAATGTACTTCAAAAACAACAACTATTAATAATAATTAAAATATTTTTTCCAGGAATTCGGTCGTAATATTTCTTTTCAAATTTACCGTTCATCATAATAACTTACAATCATTCAATCAGTCATTCACCTTTATAAAACGGTTAATGCTCTATCTGTTATCAGTTTGTGATAAGTACGAAATTAAAAAGGTATACATACAACTAGGTCGATATTGTAATAATGTCGGTCGGTATATTTCTGACTTTATAAAATCACTTTATACATTATAACATCATATCGAGATAAAATGGTAATATATGGCATATCGTATGATCGAAAAACCTAAAATAAGAAAATAATATTAAAAAACATAGTTTAAAAATATATAATTATTATTAATATATTTATTAAAATAGTCATAAAAGAACGTCTTGACATCACCCAGCTTTGCTGCGTGACCTGTGACATACGTGGACCATGACGTCACGCCAAAGTTTAGCTTTTTTAAGCTTCTGAGTGCAACAATCAGTTAATGAATTGGCATCAACGTGAGAGCACGCCCTGCGCCTGCGGCGGTGATCTATATCGAATCAAACATGTAAATTGAATTTCTTAAAGTGTTCATAGTGTTGTGATAAAAATGGAGATTTGTAAACGGATCATTCAAGTTATTTTGTAAGTTAAAAATGTATTTTTTTTATTCATTTAATGTCGAAAGTTATATATACACGACATTTAAACAAAATAAACAATTACTTTTTTTCTAGTAAGCAATCCCAAAAAAATTTATCTAATTTATTGCCTTTGTATAACGCATTTAATACACTAATTAAAAATGATTGATTACTATTTAGATGTTTCATTTTTAAAGGATTGCTTTTCATTTAAATCTTTTAACTACCTAATTCTATTATATTCTAATATGTTTATTTTTAATACAAGTCACATTTTGTAATTATTGTGGCCTAATTTTAAAATAAATGAAATGAGGTAGGTACACAAACAGCATTGATAAAAAGTATTTAACTTATTTAGTTTAATTTTTATAATAAGAATTTATTTAACACTTTATAAAAAAATCTTTATTTAATCTGGGTGTCATATAAATGAAACCTTTTTATTCTGTGAAGATATTTTTTGCATCTGGCAGCTGTAACTACAAAAACAATAATTATTTATTCTGTTACCTTAAATATAGCTATTTTACAAAACTTTTGTAAAGAAACATTCGAAAGGTATAATTATTTTTGTGTAATTAGAGGATGAAGTAAGAAAAAATGTAAAAACATTTAAAATATTAATTAATTTCCATTTTAAATAAAAAGTAATACGTTGTGTATTCTGCGACATTAGTAATTCTAATTTTATGTAAGTAATATATATAAATTTAAATAAAAAAATATACAGGTGTTCATATCAAAACTGACAAAATCATTTTATTAGAAATAAACATGTATAATATTTTGACATAAGGATAACCTTTTGAACTCGTCTATCACCTATGACAGTTAATGAATATTCCTAGACGAACGTGCCTATAGCTTCCGTCGTCAGCCAAAGTAAATATACATGTTTAAAATTTATTTATAAACAAACTTATCTTGTTATAACTTGGTCCTATATGTAGACAGACGTATGATTTATTGTAAAATACCAACCTATTTTGTATTAAAGCTGAACATGTTTCTAAAAACTTTGTATTCTGAAATTTAAAACGATTATAACAATATATTTTAAACTAATGATAATTGTTTTGGTTATAGTCCAGGTTTTAAGTACAATGTAATAAGAAATTACGGTTTATTATATTAAAAAACCGTTACTAAGAACTTGTATAATTCGCATCAATAACAGAAATTCAGGTAATTAATAAAAAAAGAGTGTTAAAGTGGGTTTTATTATAAATACAAATATAACTACAATTGACCAATTCAATTTAGAAACCAAATAGTATAAGCGATACAACCATAGAATTTGTATGAGTACTTACACTTACAGTGTCCAAGAAGTCTCACCTTGTGACTAAATAGAAATATGGTTAGGAAATGCTTTAAACCATTCCTGAGCATAAAACAAAGTAATAAAGATTCACACAAACATACGTAAACCTCGCGTATTCTATGACTATCAAACTTCGACCTCCGAAAATCCCCCCCAAACAAACGAAAAATAAGGTTCTGATACTACAAACCATAAAACAGAGCAAAAAGAAACAAAATCCATTTAGTAGTCGTTCTTAAGAAATAGGAAACTAAATCCAAGACAGTGTTATTGGATATGTAGAAGATGAGTAAGCGAATTAGGGCATAAAATTATAAATCCGATAACACTTTAATTTATCTATTTTTCTAATTTTACAACTTCACATCTGTTGCAACCTTGTTAAGCTCTGTGACAAGAGAAGGTCGCTTTGTTCTTGTCATGAATTATTAAAAGGTAAGTACATAGAACATAGAACATAGTACATAGAACATAAAAGGTTACGAGCACACCAATTAATAATTAATTCTTGTACGAAATAAATGTCAAATATACAACTTATAAGTATATTATTAAGCTTTGATTATAGCCGTAACAAGTTTATAATTGTAAATACTGCTGCAATAATATATTTTAACTTGGCAAGGTATTTTATAAGACATAATTAATTAAATTTAATTCTATTTTATTAGATTTTACTTAATTATTTTCAATCTTATCATATTTCTAATCATCTTTAATTTTAATTATATTGCTCACCAGTTATTTTTTTTAGAAATTTTAAACAATAAATAATAGATCTAAAACTATTGACTTTTTCTTTTTTTTTTTGACTTTATTAATAATCATTGTCTTCCATTCTAAATCGTTTCAAAGTGTTCTAGTAAACTTGTAGTGACTAATATAGTACAATAATAAGTACATTGTATAATATGAAAACATCTTTTAAATTGTTTTAAAATATTAGAATAGACAAAAGATAGGAACAAGCCAGATATCTGCCTTTGATATTTCGTCTTCATAATTTATTATTGGCAAATAATTGATTTATTCTGTCTTTAATAATAAAAAACAGGTGTATTATCAGTCACCTCTGACTTTATATTTTACTTATAAAATAAAGTTACTAATTAATTATTTATTTTTTTAAGAAACAGATAATGAAAATTAAATCACATTAATAAAATTATCTAAAACTATAATAAGTCCTATTCGATTTTAAGAATATACAAATAAAGCTGACCTTATTGGTCAAAAGCTATTTTCTTCATCCAAGATTTATATGTTGTCTTGTTATTTTATTTATATAGAGTCAAAATATTAAGATGATATTTGTCCGGTCACTCCTACCCAGTTTTATTATTGGTATTGGCAGATATAAACCTAATTCTTCGGAAAATCGATGAATTCCATCAGTCTAATAAAAAGAGAGATTTTAAAATCATGAGGATGAAGATACCTCGTTTTTCCAATACTTTGAAATGTTTGTGAACGCAAGGGTATCTGTCTCTTTTGCAATGTTTATTTCGATGACGAATAACTTCCTTTTGGAAACCGCTTCGAAATGCCTACAAAGAGATAGCATGGTATTTCGGACACTCGCATTTCGATATACGATTCCCATAGTTAAATAAACACAGGTATTTTTAATTTAAATTAAATTGCAAGTTTGTAAATTAATATATCACTACAACTAGTCCTACTATTATTCGAATGTTTTCTTTCTTCATATCACTATAAGAAGTAATTATCTATCTACAAATAAATATATTGTCATTATGCTGCTTCTATCTATATCATACAAATACTGTCCTAATTGAAAGTTTATTATTATTTGTAACTTAATTTCTGTAAGTATTCTATTTCTTATCTAAGGTTAAAATTTTTAACATATATCCCAGAGATGCCAATAAACGATCATAACTTACGCTAATAGTTATAAAAGAGTAACGTAAAAACACATATGAAAATAGATCCTAATACATTACATTAAGATACAACATCGAGTAGTTTGAATTTTAAATAGCATAAACGCGAATATAAAACCATTTTAACTGGATCATGAATATGTTATTAAAGCAACCTGTCTAAAAGTGCTTTCGTATGTAATTATTTGGTATCTTAAAGAAGGTTTTTATAAGGATTATTAGGTTTTGTTTTAATTTCTTAATGTTATTAAACTGTGATATTCCGAAAATATATTTTAAGTATGGTGTTTTTATACAATAATTACACACAAATCAACGTTTTAATAATAAGGATAAGAGTCCCCATACTTTTAAAACTCATTTCAATAAGCCAATCATGTGGAAGTACAACAAGATCAAACAAAACCCGACCCAAATATTTTCTGCATCTCAATAATGTAAAAGGCACTTGAAACGTTTGTTATCGTTTCATTTTATCATACTTTTAAGTATATTAATGTTCTTACTCACGATATTCGATATATAAACATCCTCATATTATTGCTTTGGTTTTTAACAAGTGGCAGACGAATGATTTAATATACACATATTACTAATGAAGTGGGTAATATACTAATGTGGGTACAGACTGACAGCTAAGCTGAGTTAGTTTAGTTTAACCTTTATAGCTGACGCAGTGTTTCATACTTGTGTGCAGACTGCCAGCTATGTACACAATATGAAAAATTGCGTCAGCTATGCGAGCTAAACTAAACTAGCTTAGCTTAGCTTTCGGTCTGCAACGCACTTTTGTCCTAAGATATCCCATAATTTTTGGTGTTAAATTATAATTGTTCGTAAATAAATCCGTGACTATAATAAAATAATATTAAAATATGTAAAAAGGTGATATATATAATGACTCTTTAAAAAGCTTTCTTTAATATACAAAAAACTTTTACTTTCTAAGAATCAATTTGACAATGCTATAAAATATTATACATGCAAGTAAGTAATAGTAGTAAAGTACTCCAAATTTTTAATCTTCAATATTAAAATTAACTTAAATTTAGAATGCTTCAAAAAACTCTAACAATTAAAAGCAGTTACACATATTAATTTCAAATCGTGAAAACATAAATAGATTCACAAAAAAAATGAAGTCGTGTTATATTAAAATAAATAATAGTTTCATAGTTAGGATAAGATTGGACAACTGGTGCTGTAGTCAAGCTATTAATAACTTCTATATTTTATTGGGTTAATGCCAATATAAAAAAAAACACAAATTCTATATTACTAGGTGCGTTAGGGTTATTTTTCAATATTTTGTCCATTATATCGAGTAAAGATACATATACATTTGGTATTAATAATACATTGAATCCATTTAAAACTATTAAAATCACACAATTGATAGCTTAAGAGCTGTACAGAATAATCGTTTATAATTTGCATTTCCACCTCGTCATTAAGCCTGCGGTGGGCACAGAATTGAATTTTACAAATACTTGATGGCCGACGAAAGTGCATACGTGGTTTATTTTTTTATTGCAAATTATTTTAATTGTCATTCAATCGTCGTGTTCATAAAGTTTTTTTTTTATAATGGTATATGGTATTCGGAAACATGTTTAGTCTTCCAGCCAGTAAATGTTAAGAAATAAGAAACACCTTAAAAACTTATTAGTAAATAAGTATTTAATTCTAATTTGAAAATACATAGAGACAAAAAGAAAGGTATTAATAATTGTCACATTTCGCGGTATCTATTATTACTGCTGAAGACAATGTTATTATAAGCGATGTGATTGCTATTTATTAAATCAAAATCCCACGCGCGCGATTACTACATCCTATTGATCTTAATGTTCCGGTCGGGAATAAATGTTGTTATTAGTCATTAAATTACCTATTTTATCTATACATACCTACCTCGATGGTATATATATACCAACCTAGTACGTATATATTAATATAAATTAAAATTTTATAACATATTTTTACAGACCAAATACAACTTGATTATATCGGATTATTTTTGTATAAATAAATATTTCATTTTTTAACATTCACATTTATTCAAGAATTCACTAACTTTAATCTCATACTTCGAAGTTAACAAACGGCCAATTTAATATTTTCTCTAAATTGATAACAAAAATGTCACCATAATGTTAACAACTTTAAAATTTTTCTTTTGAAATCTTACTTTTGTTTATAACACGATAACAGATAGATAAGGTCATTGCACTGCAACGTCATAACTGAGAAAATATTGCCCGTCCCGTTATACGCCGTGAGTATAACTTATTAGTAACCAGTGGCAAAACCAATTACAAAATTCACATATTCGATACTCAGGGTTAATGAAAAAGCAAACCTAGAGCAAGGAGACTAACATATACTTTATACTTTTTGCTTCGAAATGTAGGTCCTAAAATACTTTTTACATTCCCGTTATACTCCTAAAAGTTACTCAATAATGTATAAACTATTAGTTTTGCTCTTGCTGTTGTAGTAAAAAATAGTCATTTTATTTCGGACGACCATTTAAAAGTATATAAGACCATTTAAATACACAGGCCTTAGACACTGGATTTTGTTCTCAAAATAGAACGTAGGTTTGTTTTTTTACGGCACCCTGACAAGGTCAAAATTTGATGATGATCGCTTGATTATTTAAGGCGCGAAATAAAGATATAGTTTAAACAAGCTATATCTAGAAAGAAGCTGTTAAAAGTTTAAAATTATATTGTTATCTAAGGTTGGATTAAAAAAAATGTAATTTATGTATAACGATAAAGACGATTAATACACAAATTTCTGTGCGAGTTTTAAAATTTCACGAATATAATTACGTTGCTCCGCCATATGGGTAGTAATTTGAAATATGATGCTATAATTATTTTATATGTGCTCCTTCCGGAGTATCTTCTAAACACATGCTTATTAAATATTAATAATAATATTTGGAATTCTCTTACATTATAACTTAATACACTTTTAAGTGCTTATAATATATTTAGAACTGCCGTACTTGGAATTATCGTAATTTTAGAAGCTTTACCGAGAATATAAATAAAAAAATATGTTATGAAATAATATAATATAATAATTATATGTAATAATATAATATAAGGCAACCGATTAAGGAAAAACTAAATTGTCCCAAAAAGCAATGAGCTAATACGTTCCCACTATAAGATGTGTAATCAATATAAAATTGTTATAACCAATCAAATAACTGCAGACTCCATTGTAAAAGTATAAAAATATTCCCACGCCCCTCATTAATTAATTGATAAGATTTAAATGTCCACACTATTGACAACATTCCAATTTATTATACATATAGACAAACTGTCAAAACCGTTCGTAATATTTATATATTTTTTTTGCAAATACGATGAATTTATAAAACTACATGATGTTATCTGTTCATTTATTCGTTATTTTTACTGTTTAGGCTTCTCTTTTTGTGTATTTAGGACAATTATTTTTTACAAAAGTGTAATATTTCTATTCATTTAACTTTTTTATCTTAAAAAAAATCTTTTAAGAAAACAAAAGACCCAAACTTTACACTTTTAGTGCAATAATATTATATTTAACCCAAAGTTCATTTGAACTGCTAGAACATATATTATATCTATCTAACCTCTGAGATAAAATGGCAACTGCAACGGCAATCACATAATATATTTTATAATATCTTCTACTGTGTAATGGTTATCTTAATTTATGACGTCATGCACTTTGAAATAACGTAGAAACAAAACAAGAAAAAAAAATGGCAAAATGTTAATTATAATCTTCCATTATATAAATTATCTTAAATTAATAAAAAGATATACTTTTTTATTCATAAATAGTATTTTATGAATAAGTACTAACAAACCTATATCTGAATACCAAATATAAAAAAAATACTTATTTAAACATGTATATTTTTGTTAAATATTAATTTGATTGTTTGTCTGTTTGCGTTGCATACGTAATAATACTTGACGGATTATTATGTAATTTGGTCTGGGTCATTAACTATACAACCAACCTGTGTCTATTAACCTTAATTTCTACTACGGAAAATTCTCTCATTCAAATCCCATATTTTTTTTTACATTAAATTATTACTTTGATTAGATTTAAAAATCCATAATTAAGACTACAAAAAAATTTGAATGTGTGATAATTTTAAAGAATAAATATGCATAACATAAAAAAAAGATGAATAAATATGCATAACAATTACCCAAATAAACATAACTATTTTACAGCATGTGTTTAACACAAAATGTCTCCATAAATAATACGCTTAGCAAAGCAATAGCATTACCAATGAACTCGCATCCTCTTACGAGATTTATATTCCTGTATTTACTAAGTTCATTCACTGACTAGACGATCAATCTTCTTCTGTATGGCTTGCAAACTTATAAATATCACCAAAAAAATGTTGATTTGGTCTTAAGGTAAGGCAGTAAGGTACATTTGAAGCGAACGATTCAATTTTGCATTTTTCAGAGGCCGAATGTCGCAAATGTTGACATGAACTCTTAGGAGATTTCCCTCCATCCCAATGACACTTTCTAAACAGTTGACCTAGATTTGAACGAGTTTCAAAATCGATAGAATTTATTGACTTCTTTAACCCTCTGGAGATTGCGATACGATTTAATGAAACAGGTAGATGTTTCACAACATTTATAAGGAATTGCCATTTCCTTTTAATATTGTATTCAGGTAACCGTTTTAATAATTTAATTTGAATTATGACTTACACATGTGAGAATTAAAAATGTTGTGTATGACGTCACATATTATATACCCTATATATTATATATTACAAAACAACGTCTTAGCCATGACTTAGCCGACAAACAAGATGAGTTTTTAAAAGATATTGACCCATTTTTTTCCACATATTACGCTATATGACATTTTGATTGTTTGTCAATCTTTTATTGACATGTAATTCCAATAACTACTTATTAATAATATCAAGATTTGAGACATTTCTTGCCCGAAATAAAAAGTGAAAAAAAAGTTTGAAATCGGTTCAGTATTTTTAAAATTGACCTATTATGGAAAAACAAATGTACAGTATCTTTTCGTTTTGTTTATTTTTATTTCGTATGTTTTATTTTATTTATATATTTGAGACTTGCAAACATATTAAAACCTTTTACCGTCAACAAAAAAATAATAATCATTCGTCTCAGAATGAAACAGAATATCAGGACTAATAGTTTATTTACGGCTTTATAGTTTAATATTTTATCCTGTATGATATTTTACATTTTTAATATTTTATCCTGTTTGACTTTTTACATTTTTAATATTTTATCCTGTTTGATATTTTAACCTTCCACAGTATTCTCCTATTGTGATATAATTTCAAACTAATCTGCATTTAAATAAAACATATATATATTATCGGTGGGGTCGGTACTTTTTTTTAAAAAAACAAAAGGTACAAGTCGGTACTTAACAATTTGGAAATAATATTGGTTGCGATAGAATTCTATTGAGCGTTTTGTCAAGTCACTTCTGTCATATCCGGAATCCGTAAGAGAATTAGGGAAACGAGTCTGTCCAGTTGAGTTATTATTCCATCAATCAAAAACGCGACATCAATTCCCGTTGAGTTGAATACTTTTTTAGGAGCTGCATCTTTTTTCAATGTAATTTTTTAAATGTTCTATAGATATGACATTTCTTCTTCATTTTTATAAAAACAATTGAATATTTCATAGGTTTGGTGTCATATAAAAATGCGGTTCATAGACACACGATAGGAAACACATATTTAAAATTTTATTATCAGATTAGAATTACATAGTTGTAGACTTTGCAGTCATTGGTTCACAACTACGAAAGGACCGATAGCGCCACTGCTGGCAACATTCCAGAGATCTATTTGATATGTCCCCGATTTGCCGCCGATATTTTTGTCCCCGTGAATACTCGTACATCGAATACTTTATAGACTGAAAGATACCACGATCAAAGTAAAAATCGATTCTATCAATATATATAGTAAGGACTCAGTTTGATGTCGGAATAAAAGCTGCGCAATGGCCTATTTTCAGTTCGTAAAAATACACTTTCTTCTATAGTTCCAATGCATAACTTTTTTATACTCAGTTTTTAATATAATCTAATAATTTAATATTTGCACGTAAAATACATACCGTTAGCCGTTGTTTAGATTTTGTCGATATTTACCCTGGACTCCAGACTGATTTAAATTGACCGAGTGGGTGAGTTTAATTAATAAGGATAATATTTTATTTGGGTATTTTAGGTTCGTCTAAATTTAAATTATTTGCATTGATATGCATTAATACAATTTTTGATAATTATTGTAATTTTAGCTGTTTATATAACAATATATTGACTTATAATGTTAATTTCAGTCTTATCGAAAACTAGCAAAGGTTAATGATGTATTCTATTTTATATATATAGCAAGAACAGAATGTATCTAGACGATAACAGAAAGTTAATATTATTATTTATTATAAGTATATAATTGTAGATAATAAATCTTATTAATAGATGTTAAAGAGTGTAGGTCAAAATGTTTGATCCTTTAATATTCTTAATACCTATTACATTTTATAGTTTTTCAAAACGAAAGCTTACACAAGCTAATTATTATTTTTATATAAATAATTCATTAGAATTATTTTTAAAAAGTAAGTTACAAAATAGAATAATTCTTTTCTTTCAAGAATATGTCTCCAATAAGTATACAGAGAAATAATTTATGTAAAGTTAAATATACAAAATAATAAATATTACATTAACAATACGAAGAAAATATTGGGAGTCAAATTAAAACTTCTAAGCACAAAACTTTAATAAAAATCCATATAAGCATAGTTCCAGTAAAGCATTATATACGGTATATAATGTTCTATTTGTAATTCCCGGTAACTTCTATTATGTCATGCAAATTAATTATTTATGTAGCAGACTTAGTTGGAACTGAATGATCATGTTGATCGTGATCTATTAAACAAACCACTTGATAAATGTGATTTGTTGTTTAATTGAACCAAATATCTTGGAATAGCTGTTGTCCGTGTCTTCGTTTGAACTGTCTACAGGAGGCAGACACAGACATAGACAAAGAGATCGGCAGACTATCACATTTGTTTGACAGTTTTTTTGATTAGTTATGTTGCAAATTTAGTGTCGACAAATATACTTTGATTTAGCTCAATGACCTTCCGCCTCAACAAAAAGTTTTAAATACTGATGAAAGATATGTTTTTCAGATTTATAGTTTAATTTAAACTCACCAAATTATTTTATCTTATTAATATTTTAAATTCTCCATATCAAATTGCGATCACTTAAATAATTATATTTCTAAGATAACACTGAGTTAGTTAATTTAGAATTTTAAGAATTTCGGTTTCATTGATTAGGATAGTAGTATAGTGAAAATGTGCTATTGTGTCATGTTTCTTATAGATTTCTCACACATTTTTATAAATGATTTCATTGATTTATTAAATAAGCCAAAAAATTTAAATTTAAAAAGGGACATTTCACTAAAATAAATTCACACTTTTATTATTATCTGATGAACATTAAAACAACATTATAATCTACCGCTGCTAACTGACCCATCGAACAATTGTAAGTACGTAAAAAGAATAAAAATAGTCTACATTCTATAATATTACTTAACAGTGCCGATTTAAAGCTCCAATTCGAATACCAACACTTTATTTAAAAGAAATCTCGGAGATGCAAGGATTTAAAAATACAATTTTATTCATGTTTTCGTTCTTATATAATTATTTAATATTCTGTTTATCTATTAATACATTTTTGATTCTTCAATTCTCAGAACAGGAAATCAATTAACTTATTTTTTTTCAATCACTGAATTGACTGAATGAATGAATGATACTTCACTTCTACGATATCTTCAAAGAAGAAGCTTTAGTGTATTTTTTGTAAATGTTCCTAATTAAAACAACTAAATAATAACAATAATACATTTTTTCTTGTTTTATTATTATTATATTTTTGTCAGCGAGTTCCTTTATCTTGAAATTTAATAAGTTCTTCACACTGATCTGACATAAAAATATGTTAATTGCAATAGATAAGCTACTTTGATTAATACGAACATCGCGCTTCGAAATCAAGAGACTTCGCCGCAGTATCAAGTGGAATGTGATAATTACCCCATGTCGATATGTTATTGTAGAGGTGTAGGGTGAATATGTTTTAGATCATTTGTTATAATCAGATTTCACATATATCGTGAAATCGCTACACCAGACTGGATGATAGATACATTCTCATACATCGAGGAATCGCCGATTAGATGACGGTGCAATATATTAAACATACTGCATCAGAATGTAATGATATACTAAATAATCATAACATTTGTTTGTATAAATGGATTTTCGGTAATTTTTTTTATTTTATTTTTGTTCAGTAAAATCACTCACTTGTGCACAATTGTGTAAGCTAAGTGTATAATATCATTGTTAACTAGTGATGATTAATTATTATTAAATCTTAAATCTAAATATTTTTAAGATCTTCTGGTTGTGACAGTAGTAAAATATTTAAAAATAGGTTGAAATTTTAATAATTATAAAAAATATGGATAACGAAAAGTTAAAATTTAATATATCAACAAACTATTACTACGACATACGACACTACACAAACTTCTTTGCCGTTTATATTTACGTATACATAAAAGTTTTCCACGTCTGACTTCATCTTGTTTTTGCAGCAAGGGAGAGATTTTTTTTCGTCCTGTTTTTCGTACACGTTCAAATGGTAAGCCTTCAAATGCGGTGCTATTCAACTGAAATGGAAGGAGCTCATATATCTCAGCTGGGCCGTAAATCCAAGCTTACCACTTCACTCCTAAGCCTGTTGAAGTTAATTTCAGTGCAACGCTGTGGTTTACATAATACAATACACTGATTCTGCATTAATATCCAATGGCAATCAACTACTGAGTTAAGTGTGTGACGAGAAAATAACTTTTATCAATTTTTAATAAGCATATCTATGTTTTATCCATGTCACTTATACTGATTATATAGTTTTGAATAATTATATATACATATATACATAATAAATGATGATGCGGTTTCAAGATCTTGCGTGCTGACGTTTTTGTTTTGTATATATTAACAATTTTTTATATTTAAAATAATAGTTGTTTATTAATTTAAAAATTATTTGGTTTTTTGGTAGATGGTGCTTGGTTTGGTATAATATTAATTGTCATCACAAATTGCTACCAAATCCTAAGTAAAAAATAAGATTTGCTCACAGTTGTCTAGACTGTTCGCAAATAAAGTGACAATCACAAATTACTACATGGATTTATTGGAAACTGCAAACAATATATATTTTGTGAGAAATACGAAGGCAAATATATGTTTATGCCACAAATTATAAAAAAACAGATAATATTTCTTTTCGTTTTTTATTTAATTATATTATTTTTGAAACAGAAAAATAAATTTAGTTTTATTCAAATTCAATATTTAATTTGTCGATATATAATTTGGGAAGGAAATTAGGATTTAGGGAAGGTTTTAACCAAAACTAGGTTAAAGAACCCATTTATCTTTAAAGATATTAATAAAAGTTTAAGAATAATATTAACGCTGCCCATGAAGTAATAATTATATATTAAACCCTAACTTTTTTATTTTGTTTGTGTAGTACCTACCTACGAGATAATAATAATATATGTATCGATTTTTCAGTTTTTATTACCAATTTATATTCAAAACTATTTTTTTACTACTTAAAGTAGCACTTATGTCACGCGTATGTACGCAAGTATTCTTTTAGCACCTCAACAAATTTATTTTTATTTACAAGACACATGATATGACGTTAAAAAGTGCTTGGTCCGTTATCAAACTATTTATAGGTGAGTCAATAAGATTTGATAAAAAATACGCCTGATAACATTGCTTCCTTATTATTTTATTAGGGGTGTTACATTTCAAAACAAAAGCTATATATTAAAAGAATTAACTGAATTCTAAAAACTCAATAAGAAGACTATTCTTTATTATAAAAAACACTAGTCGGCGAGTAAACAATTCAAGTCCATTTCTCATCTTTTATCTGAAGCGTTATTACGGAATTTATGATGAATTAAAAGATCATCAGTTTCAATTCACAAGACTAATAATAATAAAAGATTTGTCTTAATGGAAATTCACAGAACAATAAAGTTTTTGAGATAGTGATACAATTCGCTAACGATGCAATTTATTGAAACTAAGGCATAGACTACTCCAACTCAGTAAATACCGTCATAACTCATAGTCCCATATAAATTAAATAGATTTTTATAGCAACATTTGTAGGACGCTTAGTTCAAATCTCACTTGATAAGATCCAATTAACACTCATCCACTATAGTTAACAATCTTCATGTATCAGATTTATACTTGTTGGTAAACTGTCTATCAAATAAACACATCGGTCAAAGACCGATTCATCAAGTAGTATGTTAGGGACACAAACTAGATTATGCTATAGATAAACGGTAACAAACTAAACATTCTGTCATTTTATTAGCAAGGAAGCTATAAAGTTAAGTGGCGACACTACTGATTCCATGATTCACCCACGCAGAGCTATTTATTCCTCATTGCAAATAAAATATTTTTCTACGACATGCTCGTACAAGATATCGTTATATTCTTATAATAAACCAGTTTATAGCGTTTCCTTGACCTTGATGTTTAGAGAATTTGACATGTTTTCTTTCTTCCGTGTTTAGTCAGTCACTCTTTTTTGTAGTCAGTCACATACAGTTAATCACTGATATAAAAAAGTGGTTTGCTGTAGAATTCAATCTACAATCCGATACTGTAATCTTTTGCTATTTAATTTTTTTTTATGAACATTATAATCTACTTTCTTTCAATATATTTTCTTTATATTTTCGAACAATGTATAATTATTACACTTTCGTGAATCATATATGTCTATATACAGGGTTATTGTTAATTAGTTGACCACCTCTTGCAGACAGACTCTCTACATCAATCCAAACAACATTTGTTCTACAATTTTTTACAAATCTTGATATAGAACACAAAAAATGAAAAAAAAAATGTTTGCTCCCTCTTTTACTTATTACTCTGTATTTTGTAAGAAGTACTTAAAGGTCAACGCCCGGGCGCCATACCGACGCTCAGAGTTAATGCCAGTTCAGAGACAACAAATAAATTTTGTATGGGAGAATTTAAAATTTAAAAACTATTTATTTTAAAAAGTCGTAAAACAAATGTTGTTGAGATTGATGTAGAAAGGCTGCCTGCAAGCGGTGGTCAACTAATTACGAATAAATATATATATTTAATGTATAACTATATACATACATCAATATTAATGTATTATAATAATAAAAAATTCATAAGAAAATCTTAAAATAAAAGAACATAATTATTATGATTAATATGTTTTTATTATGAAAAATAATTTGTCTGTTCTATGCAATTTACCAATTTTCAGTTGAGACGTAAACGACCTTTGATCTTATATTATGTTTAAGTTACTTTCACATCATTCATTGCATATAGTATTTATATTTTGATTTAGTAATTTTGCATAAATGCTGATGAAAGTCCGTGTATTTAATGGAAATTTTCTCATGTGAATGTACGCTTGTAATACCATACTTACCAATGTCGATTTTAATTTTAATTTCAAACAAAATGAACCCCTACATCACAGGTTTTAAGTATTATTTCAGCTTGAACTTAAATATTGTAATGAAATTAACTGGATTTCTTTATTGCCTTCATATTTATGAAAAGTGCTAACAAGATTCTGCTTATTCTACTTAATTATACGTCACGAGTGACAGTATCATTATATTTGAGGTTGAAACTTGATTTACGTCGCAATTTTGTTCTGAAGGCGTTATTTAGTACTTAATGGATAGTTACATTTACATAATATACGTTTATGTTCCAGAAAAAATATAAAGCAGTTATCGCTAAACTATTTATTTCAAATATGATTGGTAAAATGAATTATAGGATATCATTTATCAAACTCAACCAAACTGTCAGCTTTATTTAAAACCAAAATATAAACTAATATAAATTCATTCGTTTAAAGTCGTCTGTACCTCTAGCGCTGGCAGTGGGATTCTAGGTCGTGAATAAAACTGACCTACTTACAAATTATCTGGCACTGCAAGTACTAGGAACCAGAAAATTGTATTGTATTGAATATTCTGATGAATTGGCAAAGCATTTGGCCAACAAAATGCTGTCAAGATGTAACAGGGAATACTCGG
Organism: Napeogenes sylphis; assembly: GCA_959347405.1. Lineage (NCBI taxonomy): Eukaryota > Metazoa > Arthropoda > Insecta > Lepidoptera > Nymphalidae > Napeogenes > Napeogenes sylphis. Next base: position 43,169,102 of record OY365776.1, on the reverse strand, counting down.
AATAAAAAATATACTTCTCCGCTTTGTTGAGTATTATAAAAGTATGACATAAAAAATCTATCATTTATTTACATTTATTTACTTCTTACGAATCTTTTACTAAATCAAGGCTTTTTACTGTAGTGGTGTTATTGAAATTTACGTTACGAATAAGTTATAATTGAAATAATTGTTGTTTTAATTAAATACTGAAATTCTATTCTATTTTATTTTCTTCTTCTCCTATGTGAAGTTGTAAACATTTTCGATTTTACAGTTTACACCCTCTATAATATAAAATGATAAAAAGGATTTAAAAAGTAAAAACTTAAAATGTGAGTCTGGCTATAATATTCAATTTTCACAGGAACTTTTATTGTAACGTTGATTAAGTACCGGCCTAAAAATATATAACATAATAAATTTAATAACATGACCATTTAAATTCAAATCCAAGAACAATCAATGGTATTGAAAAAATATATAATACTTGGAACATGACATCGATTTTATGACAGATTTTTTTGTAGTAATGGAATCGCAAGCAATCATTATTGTCGCGACGCACGTTATAATAAAATCGATATTATGTCGCAGAAAAACTAAACGTTTTATTATTATGAGGAATATGTACAGCGGTTTTAATATCACTAGTTTATCAAAGAATATATGCACGACTTAATCTAGTCTCCAGACATGTATGGGCGTCTGTATCATACCAATTAAAATAATTGCCTGTTTAAAACAGAATATAAAAAACTTTGCTTTATGGAATATTATGATTGTTTGTTTGAGTTATTAGTGCATATTTATAATAATAACATGGGGAAGGTGTGTGATATTAATGAAAATAAATTATTTGTTGTTAAGTTTTATATAATATTCGTTAATACAGAACTTATAATTTTTTTTTTAAACAAAAGTTCAAGGTTCCGATTTATAAGATCCTTTCTATCTTAATTTTAGGAAAACATCTTAGTACTTGCAGGGTTTTTATTTCATCAAAATATCATAAACTTAATTAATTTTGTAGGTAATACCTACTCTTACTATAAAGCATTTCGCTTTCACTTCCCTCATTTATATACGCGTTTCAGTACTTTAGACCTTTTTACTGAAGGGGCCACTACCATCAAAGAGATGCTCACAAAGTAAAATCTGTAATCCTAATGTAACATACATTTTCTATGACATGATTTTACAATTATACCGAGAATTGCATGTATATTTCTACAGGCTTTGATCGACTCTAAAAGCATAACCAAAATGGTTTTTCACGTTAATGCATAAGCAAATTGTATTATATCACTAAAATAACATAAGAATTGCTGTGATGATTGTCACTTCTTTAAAATATTTGAGGTTTTAATCAGAAAAGTTTGGCAATACAAATGAAATTGAACTAATTCTTTAATACATATAATACTAGCGGACCGGACAGACGTTGTCTTGTACACGCGTCTTTAATTTAAAAAATCAAACTTTAAAAAAAAATATATTAAAAAGTTATCACAATGTCTCACGTCATTACAAGTACATTTATCATAATTCGACCAATCGATACCGCATGAATATGTAAATAAAGATTTTTTGTTTGAATAAATGAACTTGTTCCAATATTTTTTTTTAATTTCACTTTTTACGTAGCGAAGCACGTATCGGGCCGCTAGTACTAAAATATTTTTCTTATTTCTATCGCAACTCCAACTGTCAGGGCAGACTAATTAAAATATAATATTCATAGAATTTCTATAATATCTCTTTGATAATATTATTTAATATTTCACATTGCCATGGTAACGCAGTCCGTCGGAACCAATGTGAAACATTCCAAAATCACCACCTACTTACACATTAAAAATTAATCAAAAAACCATTTTCCAGTGGACCAAATTGTGAATCTAAACAATTCTCAAGTCCCCTTGAACACACACAAAGAATTTTATAAAAATCGGTCCAGTCGTTCAGTGACATACACACGCACACAAGAAATATATATATAAAGATATAACACCAGTCATAATTATAATATGTTAATTGTACTTTGATGTAATATATAAGGAATATGTATATAATAAGAAAGGGGTAAAAGTTTTCAGTTCTTACAATCACCAGATAAAACCCAACCATAATCATAATTTTACGGCAATCTTAGGTAAGAATGTTGCAATATTGCACTTGTTCTAGTCAGCCCCCATAATCTGAGCTTGCGTTTAATTAGCTTTTGCTAGAGTCTAGAACTCGAAGACATAAAAACAATGTGTCATGAATATTAACGCTGGGATTTTAAGCAGAAAGATTAAATTTGACTCTAAATACAAAAATAATAAAACAAAATTTAATTTTATCAAAATGCTATTTATATGCTAAAGAACAAAAAACACTGCCTAGATGGTGTTAGATATTAAATTCATCGCACCACACTCATATTGAAACTTACAATTTCACTATTAGGTTACATACAGGTTAATTAAATTAAATACACGCCTTCATCGAACCTCATACGAATATCTAATTTAATTTTACATGAAAGCAATTTCGTGTACGACTAAAATATCAACTGGAGCAAATGACTTCACGGATTTCTTAATATGCATAATAATTTTGTAACTCGTCATAGCTCACAGTTTATATTTAAGAGACACAATTATATATGTAAAATTATATATAATATGTAAATTGGAATCTGTTTGTTAATTTAACCAGATTTTGGCAGTTTACACATAATTTTACGCTTTATATCCTTAATCTGAATCTTCGGTATTTAAGATGACAAATATAGTTATTAATAGTAATTGCAAGTAATTAATAATTTAATGTCAACGCACCTATCGGAATCCTAGAATAATTTGAGAAGTTCAAGCGTTCAAGTCCATTGCAAGTTCTACAGTCACTAATAACTAGGAATACAAAATCAATATTATATTTACCATCTGGTCCATTGTATGGAAACTCTAAAAAGTTGGAAACTTCTCAAACATACTGCTAAGTAAAATTTTTGACCTGAAAGCTCCAATACCAATAAAGAATAATAATTTGTACTTATAAAATCACCTCATTGATAAAAATAACTATAGGTTACAGTAACCACATTTACTTTATTTTTGAACCTTTTTGTGTTCTCAATTCTCAATTAATGGGATACAGCGTTCAAACCAGTTCGGGTTTATGCCGGATCAAAGAACAACAGATGCCATACTTGCTCTTCACCAATTGTGTGAGATATACAGAAGTCTGCCAAAATATTTGCAATTTCTGTTTATGGATCTGGATAAGACGTATAAAAGAATTTAGCAAAAGTTTTTGTTGGTGGGCCCTGGAAGAGAAAGATCTAGCTGATAAGAATCTAGAAAACCGTTAAATGTGTAGAGATAGAGTAGTAAAATGAAAAATTTATATAAATTTCCTTTGAAAGTATCACCGGTGTTACAAAAGATGAGACGTAATTGTCGGTATGATCAAGTAATGCATATGCTCTAAAAGATGTACGGAGAAGATTCTTAAGTATGAATGGACGATTATAAGAGAAGAGAGTATCTGAACAAGACATGGATGTAGTGCTTGAAAAATAGGATGGCAAAGAAGCAAGACAGTTCAGAGATGACGTATAATAAAAGAAGAAAAAGAGAATACAGATGGAATTGACATACGAGCGCTAATAATAAGGAGAAGGGATCCAGCTACCCCATTAGATAAAGACTATAAATAAAACAACTTTTCACCTTTACATAACCATACAAACCTAACCTTATACATATCATATAACCTTTGATAATAACATTAACATCTTTCTTTCTTATTCTATATTTGAAACTATAGCGTTTCATAAAAGATAATTATTAAAAAAAAGTAAAATAACGTAAAAATAAGGGTATCACATAAGTATCTTACGTTTTATCAAGTTCCTCTGGCCGTTAATAATACAGCTTGAAACTAATAATTGTCGATTATTAACTTTCCTTTAAAGTTTTTTTTTGTACCTACTGCAGATGCGCCGACGCACGTCAATCAACTTTAAGTTACACACACATTATTACTTTTGGAATTATAAAAAAACACGTTGAAAACATTTTCATCACATTTAATTATTTAAAATTTTATGTCAATTAATTACAAAACAAGACAGAGTTGCAAATAAAAAACACGATAAGTAATATCTTAACGACATGAATTATTTTTTTCCCTAAACTTACTATGAATCATAAATAAAAGATATGGAGTAGCATATATACGGATGTTTATCAAACATATAGTTTAGAACCAGTAACTGTCGATGATTTATTTAATGCAAAATTATTTTATTTTATTTAATAATACCATAAAAAGTTATAAAATATGGATTATTTCTTTACTTTTACTTACAAATAATTTTATACAAACACACATACAAGAAAACGAATAAATATAACGAAAAAATAAACGCCCGGAAGCTTAGAAACCGTTGGAGGTAGATGACTAATTAACTGACTTACTGACAGACACCTCCATCTCGTCTTATCGTGAACACGATTGCTGCAAAGCATTCGAAACGTCGGGTTAGATTTAAAATGTAAATTTAAAATTTAATTTTTAATCCGTAAAAATAGATTTATTTCAATGTGTAGTACTCGTGAAAACCTTAGAAAACACTATTATCTAATATTAATAAAAATATTTAGTATTGAATAAAAATATTATGAATAATACTTCCAAAACAATCGTTGTGTGTTTCGTTTTACCAATTAACATTTTTGTTAAGATTTTAACTAATATAGCGACAAAATATGATATTTATATTAAAAATAAGTATATATTTACGTCTGAAACAAATATCTTAATATTCCAAACACGTCTTAATTAAATTGGTGTGTAATTTGAGATGGTACTGATTTTGTTATTCATTCCAATATTTGCATTAACGAAGGTTGACTCAACAAATCTCATTTAAGAGGACGTGACACCGTACGTGACATATCTTTGTAGGGAAGGGACTTTCATCAAAGATTATTTATAATAGAACAAAAAATAAATAAATATAGCAATATATTACTACAATATAGTACCAATTTGTTTATATTATTATTCGTAAGTTTTATATAAAATATAAATTGTCAACAGTAGCGGCTACTTTTATGTCATTTATTTAAATGCTTGTAGTATATACATGACTAGACAGTAATTATGTAAAATGATGTAAATAGGGACCTTGTAACAAGTGTCTATTAAACATTAAACATTCTGTAATAGTGCTTTAGTATAGAATACTATAATTGTCTATAATTTTATTTAACATGTAAACGGTTTCAATTAATATTATAGACGCTAACCAGTTAAACACTACATTGTTAACAAAGTACTACATTGTACAACTACATGACTGAATGAAATTGTTAGTTTTTCTATAACACAACAAACCACAAAAAATATATATGTTACACCCGTAATTAATATGTTACTAATTTGTACGGCAAAATCATTTGTTAATATATCATAGTAATGCAAAATTAGGGATAAAAGCTATTTATTATTTTTATCGAAAATTATGTTTGTTCTATCGTATCGTAATAGAAAAACATAAATATTGCAAGGGAATTTCTTTTCTATATCAAAACGGTCAAACAAATCACTGCCGCCGATAGGGCCACGACAAACAAATAAACGAAGAGGATTAAATGGAAAATGTTTATTTTGCGCCGCCGTAATTAATCAACAACTCAATTCGAAATATTTTCAATTAATACGTGAACATGGAATATCCGTTTTTAATATATTTTAAATAATGCATGGTAATTATTTTACACAAATGTATATTAAAATCCGCATTAATATACTGTTTTTTTAATTATATTTTATTTTCCCAAATGATATTAAATACATTTCTGCAATATTAAAAACGGTTCTGCATACTTCTTCGTTTCAGAATCACTTTACAGTCCTATTTTGAATTTAATATTTTAGGCTTTCTTATTAATAAAAACATTGAATAATATAAATATAAACATAGAAATAGAGTATAGTTTTAGAGAAAACTATTTTCTTATTTTTTATATACCACAAATTATTTTAAACTGTATGAATTTTATTATCTTATATCCTTCTATCCCAAAGGGACGAGTGGTGATAAAGTTCATTTGTATTACGGGTCGAGTGAGAAAGTAATACTCACTAGTCCCAGAGGACAATTTACGTCGTAACTTTTGAGAATGTTCCTTATAAAAAAAGCGTTACGATGTTATATAATTCGCGATATTTCGTGTTACAATGATTTATTATTCTGATTTATTAATTTCATTCTATTACAAATAATGTTTACTTAGTATTTTTGTTCTTTTATTACTAAATAATTATAATTTTTTCAGATGTATTACGATTGGAGGCTTTACTATATTTGGAGCAATGGCTGATCCCGGTATGTAAATCATGGTTTTAAATATAATTTTAATTCAATATGTAAACTGAATGTGAAATGAAAAAATCAAAAAAATATAAGAATGATCATAAATGAAGTTATTTATTACTGAGTTTATTTACTTTAAACTTATTTAAAATTTTAAATAAGGAGTAACGAAAGAGTGGATGTAGATGTTAGGTAAGATGTTTATTAACCCACAAAAAAAAAATATCCAAAGGTTTACAATTAAAAAAAAATCCTTGAATTATACTTAACAGAAGAGAATTATAAGGGCGCCAAGCAGACATTTTTTTTTAATCAGAACAAAAAAAACAGCTGAAAAATATAAACAAAGATTTCGGTTAATGTATAATAATATAGATTATAAATAATTATATTACATTGAAGTTGTGTAAAGCTACCGTGACTGCTGCCATTATTATTCGATCAAGATTATTTAACACAGCTCCTCCACCATTAGGGCGTATTTTAAATAACTTTATTGAGTTGTCTGTACATTAAAATTATTTTTCATTTCTAAAAAAAAAAACAATAGTAGAGCAGTATAAAAAACAATACTCTAGTATTCTAATAATCGAACATTTTTTTACTTTTATTGCTATTTTTAAACTGGTTTAAATTAAATTTAATCGCTTTATTTTTATTATATTAAATATTTCATTGTAGTAAATAAAATGTTGTATGCTTTCAATGTTCAGTTTTAATGTTTATTATAAATTTGTGTAGACAGAGCTTTTGAATTAGATGGTCTCTACTAATTCAGCAATTTATTTACCACCACTTTGACAAATAGCTTCAGATAAGAAGTTCGTGTTAACGTATATTTCTGGTACAGATAACTTAGAATAAGTTGTTAACTGAAGTATTTTTATTTCATAAAATAGTAATTTAAAAGGCACGTCTCATGCTATTTTTAATAAATAATATATTGTATCACTTTACTTTAGTAATAATTGTTATTAATTCTATCTATTTTAACATTAATATGAATAGTTTTGTAAAAAAATACTTGTTTATATTTCAGATGTATACGACATCCTTGGCCTGGTTCGAGCTAATAACTTATCAAAGGATTCCTTGCAAGATGTTGATGGGAACGATAGTTATGGTGCAATCAAATTAGTGGAAGATAAAATTATTTCAGTCGATCTTAATACATTTCCTGATCCACTTGAAAAGCTTACTCCTCCGTTCGAAATATACGCTTTAGTAACAGTGGATGTAGATGCAACCTCATGTTTGTTCCAAATATTATCAAATAGTGAAAATAAACTTAGATTATGTTTCGCTCCTGGAGGGGAAAATTTAGTAAGAGTTACAGTAGATAGCAGTAGTCTACCAGAAACATCCAAATCTTTATATTACTTGACAGAAGATAATAACGCATGGACTAACATTATTTTATTGGTAGACAAGAAAAACATAAGTTTATACATAGATTGTACTTTAAATGAAAACTATTCATTTGATAGTGATAAAACGGTCGAAGATATATATTTTGAAGAAGATTCGATACTGAATTTTGGTAAAGTGACTGAAGCAGACCATATTTTCGGGGTAAGCTATTCTACCGTTGTAATAACAAAATAATAAATGATTTATTCTACGATATTCAAGCAGTACTAATTAAGTACATATTGAATATCTTAGAAATTAACAAAAATTAAATAATTTCTTATTTATATTATAATCACTATGAAATTAACAAACAACACTATTATTAAAAAAGCGACTTAAGTCGGCATCAGTGAACTAAATTAGTAAGCGGGTCATGAGAGGGGACTTAATTTAAACGAAAACAGATTCAAATTAACTGCATGAGCGCGGTCCAAATCATTTTCTAAAACAACGATGTTAATTACATTTGCATTTTTTTTTTCATTTTTGCTTTTTTCTTATTCTCTGTTTGATTCTTTAATTAAGGTTTATTATAAATAAAACTCCTAAAAATAAAACTGTAATGAATGGAAAATACCTACATCTTTAAAATTCGGAAATATATACTAAGACCTTGTATAATATAATTATTTGTTATTTTATCCATCACCAATATCTTTAGATTTTTAAATAAATTAAGTCTGATTTAGGATGTATAAATAGCTTATCAATACTCATTTTAATTTAAGTAATAGTAATTTAAAAACATATAACATTCAATAATCTACTGTTATGTTGTAAAACATAATTGATATAAACCAATAATGTTTTCGTTGTATTTGAAAGGTTATGTATAATATTTTAACTAAATATTAGGCCTGTTATCGGCCATTATCGTTTAAACATGAGCCAACTCCTATTAGTGAGTCGTTGAAATAAATATTTCAGGCGAAAATTAACACAAATGTTTGCAAATTTGTTTAATATTTTATAACACATGTAAGCTTGGCAAGTTATAGCATAAATGTACAATTATATTTATGTTTCTGTGATAGCTTATGTTTAGTTCAAATGTATGATCTATTGCGGTAAAATGTATTAACTTTTTTTTTTCACACAAATTTAATATTGAGTTTTATATTTATAAACTGATGCTCGCAGCTTCATGTCTAATAAAAAAAATATTCAGTAAGTTTCCACGTAAATCAAGATTCCATGGGATTCGTCTAAATTTCATAGTTAGTAAAACGTATGCCTCTATCTTACATTTTTTCGATAAGTTTCTTACAGTTTCTTCTTTGTATAGACAAAGACTTAGATTGTCGGACTCTTTTCTTCAACATATGAATATAATTAGTCAGTTCGGTGACAGCTAAACAGTATTATTTTGTTTGTCTTTTTTTGGTACTATTATAACGAGAATCCTAATTTTCAATTCCGATCATGTTCTTGATTATGCTTGTGTTTTTCATAATTGATTAGGATAAGTAAAAAACACATAAAATTGATGTGGAAATTTTGGATTTAAGTCTTTATATTTTTACGTGATACATGATTGAAAAAAAAATACATATCAAGGCATTTTTTTTCAAATGGTTGCATATGTATTTACATTGAATTTATGAAACATCAAATTCTATTGTAGGTAGGTAAATGGAAAAAAAAGAAACTCCATAAATCCTCTTTTAAATTATTGATAAAATTACTATAACTCATGGTATATGCCATTTGAGGAATAGTTTGACATAGACAAAGACACATATGTTTGAGGACAGACTAGAATGCAAGTAAAACGTTGTATCGAAAAGAAGAGTAGAATAACCAACCAAACCACTATTATTTCTACTATTTTCTCACATTTTCAATGCATTATTATAAATTTAACTTTAAATATAAAAAAAAAAAATTAAGAACGCCAATGGAACAAAAAACACAAGTTATTACGTGAAAGTAAAGTAGTATTAAATAAATAGTAGTAATATATTATATATTATGCATTCATAAAAACAAATATTTGTTTTGAAGAAAAAAAATACTTCCGATTTAAATACTGTTTAATTTTTAATTATAACTCATATTATAATTTCTAAAAATAATATTTATTGAAAAACTATAAGTATAACCCTCTATAATTATATAACATAGTTCATAGACAGCTAGTGTATTAGAATTTCGTGAATATAACTAATATAACTTCACACGAAAACTTCTCAAAGGGGAGAATGTCATCGGTCTTGTAATTAATTTGAAAATTATACCATTTCCTTTATTAATAGCAGTATTTTAAAAGAAAAGAATCCAACGATTCCTGGTGTGGATTTACGGTGAAACAAAATGTATAAGTTTTCTCTTTATATAAGATAAACTCAACAACGAAGTGATTTTAATCTGGCTTTCACACTTAGCACATACATTATAAAGTACATGATATATACCTTAAAGAAAAAATAATTCTTACACACTACTTTGCATCGCCTGTCATAATATTTACAAACTAAAAATATATGAATTTGTTTAGGATTTCTGGTTAATGCTACTTATCATTATCAGTCTATATCTAATAAATATAGACTGATTATTATATACATATCTATTATCATTTTACTTCGACCCTAAAATAGGTTATGTAGTAATATTACCAGAAGTAGATCACTCATTATTTCCACATAATGCAACACCATTCTGCTTTGTAACACGTGTTGGGAAAATAATGGTTTAAACAAATTCGCCAGCGTTCTGTTGAGTTTATGATCGTTTTACAAAACAATTTTGTAACGTGTGTTTTAGTTTAACAAGTATGTATGTTTCCTTTAGTGCCACTATGTCTTTTTATACTATACCATAATAAAGTTTATATATATATTGGCATATTGCAAATTATTTCTAACATAACCACATGAAATATATAAATGTGTTTTTATTACATATTATAAATATGAAATTTTCTATTAAGCAAATTAATCTTAACGTTATTGTTAAAACCGTATATATGATTAACCGAATATGTGATTAATCGTAAAATAAGTTTCACAAAATAATTTACATAACACATCTTGGTACACTAGGGTATATGTGATACAGAACGACAAATTACATCTTATAGTTATTATCTTCTCATCATTAAAAAAGAACATCTGGTTTTGATACCTGAATAATATTATTCTAAATTATTGTCTACATATTCAAAATATATAATAATTCTAAGAATAATAGTTGAACCCCTCGTAAATGCATGCTATATAATTTTTATATGATTTTTTTTCTATGAATATTAAAAGAAAAGTTCTTTCGGTATTAAGAAAATGTATTTCAAATATTAAAAAAAAAAACAGAATTATCTAGAAAGGGTTAATATTTATTGAATTAGTGGCAAACGAGTAGACGGTTTTCAAATAGTAGAGTAGCGGTTACATCGAACGTGAATAGTAGAATGATAAAGATGTATAGGTATACTTTTACAACCATGGGCCATGGGATTATAGCTAGAAAAAAAATATAATAATCCGACTTATTCTAAAAATTTTAAATAAGGTGTTTATTTTCAAAGTCCGTAAAGTTTCAAAGTGTGGATATGTTATACCAGATCAATCTCCGCAATATTACTTTCTAGATACATTGATGATAATATATTTTAGCGCATTTCTATTTAAATGTCAATAGTAAAAGAGGTAAATCGTTTCTATGCAGACGTTCTCAAACTGCTCCTTATATTCGCCTCAGTTCTCAACCGGAAAATCCGATGATTTACTGAGCTAACGGCCTTATCATAATCTCCCACGTCCCTCATATTTCACACTGAGTTAGTTGCGATCCACTATTTGCCCTATTCAAATAAGTAGTTTCACATTAGAAAATATTATATATTAGAACATTTAATGATAGTTAAGAACTACAACAGAAGTCCCCAGTTTTATTTTGATATCCAGTTTCAACTAAATTTTAAAACAACACTTAATAGAGTGTAAAACCTATAGTACGAAGAAAAGCAATTAAAATATGTGATGCTAATAATAGTTTGCTTTTGTTACAACTAACTATAACTCATATTCACGCGAACCGACTAGTTCTAGTTCATTTGCGTGATTAACAGAGTTTGCTCGCGACAGAGCTAAATACATTAGCGACAAACTCGCTCAAGTTTCACCGCAGTTTGATTCAAAACAGATTCGTACCTCGCTTATGGTAGTTCTCAAATTTTGGTATTAGAAGATGAAGTAGGTGAAAATTAACTAATTTAATGTACATTATACAGAACGCGATTAACTTCCGTAATGTGACATTTTCTACCAATAAATTAAATATGTTTTATTTGTTGATTAACAATTTAAAAGACATTTTGCTGAACCAATCAACTTATAAACTTGGAAGAACATTTTTACAGTAAAATGTATAATTTGAGATTTTTATTACTAAATTATTTACTCAAATAGCAATGGCTAAACAAATAATTCATTATAAATTATATCTATAAAAATTATAAAAAACATCTCATATTTACAGTGTACAAATAATCAAAATATTCATTTTCGTCGCAGTTGGCAAAGGCTGTGTCAAAACCAGATAAATTTGTGTTGAAAGCGGAAGCAAATGCTAAACTTCAGAGTTATGACATAACGGATATAACGCAACCCTGTTACCCGAGATGCAATATACGAATACTTGAACATGGAACTAATGAATTCCTTGTGACGTGACCCTAAACTCCTAAAATGGGTTCTGTAACTGTAAAATGTATATTTAGGTTATTGCTTAAAGCTTTAAGTACTAAAGTTTAGTCACATACGCAATTTAAGAGTATTTTAATAACTAATTATAATGCCTCAACTAGCTTTAATAGTAGTTAAGTTCCTCAATTTCTACGTCCATTTAAAACTGAAAAATCCAGATGATAATTTCATGGGACTCAAATGTCTTAGAAGGTTTTCAAGACATCATATCTTCGTTCCATCTGACGAAATGCAGTTTCTCACATTGCCTAAGTAGCTTTGTGAAATACCTGACATTACGTGAATATTTTAAGGAAGTTCCTTCCATCCGACTTTATAGAACCTCTTTCGGCTTTTAAGCCTAACGTTACGCACGAAATAACACGATAGCGTGTCTTGGCATACCTTTTCAAAATGTCTACATTTTACTTGGAATCTTTTTGATAAAACTAACTTACTTGTTTATTTTAAACTGAATATCGTTGGACCTTTTTTAATTATAATGTCTGTGAATTTTAATATTTTTCTTTTAGCAATCTTGCATTCTACAAACCAATAATGAAATTAATATAAATTTAAACATGAGATTCAATACTTACTATACGTATATCTTGCAAACCGATTACAGGAAAATATTACTCTATATAAGCTATGTGAATTATGAGCGTACGATTAACGGTATGGGAAGAGGAACAAGAAAATTGAAATATAAAAGTAAACGAGGTTATAAAAAAAAATAGTTATAAAAAAAAATACTTAATATATTATACCTACCTACGTACGATGTTAATATTCATTGCATGTTTTAATCTTACGCGTAACAAAAGAGAATTCAGAAGAACGTCTCAGTTTTTCAGCTTTTATAAGGAAGCTTTAATACGTAATATATACAAAAATAAAAAAATATTTAGTTATTAAATTCATAATATGAAGTACGTATGACGTCTTCAAATTAGAATGTATGTATATGTATTTTTAGGGATATGATTTTAATTCACAACGATAAATATCATAATCATGGTGAGTCATTTAAAATATTTAACTTTTTCTATTTAACGTCCTACTATATTCTACAGAATATAAGCTATACAGTAAAATTTTAAATAAACGAATATATCCATAGGAATAAAGTCCTTTGGATATATTCCGGAGTAAAAATGATATACATTTAATATTGTTATTTATCATTATAAGATAGTTCTTTAGTATACCAAAAAAGTTGCTGTCACTCAATCCAGCTGTAACGAGTGCCAATTTAAGGTCAAAACAACATGAAGAAGTTGAACTAAAAAAAAGTATAAGACAAAAGTTTACTCTACCGTGAACTTGGCTTAACTCAGCTCACAAAATTAGATGTCTAATTACTAATCTAGATATAAATCGAAATAAGAAAAAACTTTAAGGTAGGTACATGAACAAAGTTTAGTTTAGTTTTCGGTTTTGTTTACTTTTTAACCCCCGACTAAAAAGAGGGATATTATAAGTTTGACCTGTCGATCTGTGTATCTGTGTATCTGTGTGTCTGTCTGTGGCAATGCAGCCGCCAAATGCGTGGACGGATTTGAATGCAGTTTTTTTTAATCAAAAGCTATGTTTGTCAAGATGGTTCTTAGCAATGATTAGTCGAAATAGAAAAAATCCTCTTTAAAATATTGAAGTTTTATTGGTGAAAGGTTTTTATGCTGCAATAATTAGTTGTTCCCAGCGGTTCCGCCCGCGCTATATAGGAAAAAAAGATTTGTTATGTAGGTCAAAAGGTTTTTATATTTATTTACTCAGGTAAAGTACTTTATTAGGGATAGCTGTTGCCCGTGACTGCGTCCACGTAGACTGTAAACTCTATATTTATATGATCGTAGTCATAAAAACTCACGGGCAACAGTCAGTGATAATATAAATCCCTTCATCATAGTGTTGTTAGAGATTGTAAAATTATTTTAACTCTAAATATTTATATTTAATAATAATCGTATATACCTTTATGAAAAAGTCTTGAATCATGTTACTTAATACATTTATAATTTATTACATTGTCGAAATTTTCACGCGAATCCTTATTTTTTCTCGTGTTATATATTTAATACATTATTTATAAGATAATATAGGATTCTAAAGGTAAAATATTTTATTAAATCGGTCCAGTAGTTTCGGAACCTTTTCAATTTAAACAAACAATCAAATCTTTCCTCTTTATAAAATTAGTGATGATGATGATGACGATGATTATTAAATTATCCTATGGTCATCAGGGGTAATGTAGGATTGTAATACTAAAAGATTTTTTTAAATCGGTGCAGTGGTTTCGGAGCCCATTCAATTCAAACAAACAAATCTTTCCTCTTTATAATATTGGGATAGATTAATAGAAATACTTAAACAACTGAAAATTTGTGTGTCTATAGGTTTATTTAGTACAATTAAGATGAAAAGAATCTTGCCAAAAATTTTAGAGGTATATTGGGCCATAATATATGAGGCAATAATAAAGTGTTTCTACCAGTGGCGAGGCGTGAAAATTATTAAAGGGGAAGCCGGAACAAAAAAAAAAAAACGCAGTGTTTGCGTGCCGCTTAATTCGAGTGTGATAATTATGTACCGCTTGCCTTGGATGAAGGTATCGGCTTTAGCCCACCTCTAGTATGCACGTAAGCATTAGGTATTTTAACAATGTCTTGCAAGCATAATAAAAGCGGCTTTGAAAAAAACGAACAATGCTATTAATTTGTCCGAAAAACATCTTTGATTCATTAATACTTTCAAGGGAGCGGCTTAGTACTAAATTCAGCACATGTGCATAACATGGCACAAATACTGCCATCGGACACACCTCTCGGATTTTAGCCTGTACTCCACCGTGCTCGCCAGACATAACCGCAGCCCCATCGTAAGACTGTCTATAAAACGTTTCATTAACTTACGATTACGATCAACTTTCTTATTATGCGCTTCAAAAGTGTTACTAAAAAATGACTCGATTCTAGTGTGACCAAACTCATGCAAAGATAAACAACTACGAATATGTTTCTCCGTTTGAATATGTTTCTTGGCTGAATTAACTAAATTATTAATATCGATAAAGCCAGTCTTCTTCCAAACATTACAAGTATCGGAGAACAACATACAAGGAAAACAAAACATTCTATTAAGCTTGCAACTTCCAGTCAACCAATTATATTTTTCATATAGAGAATCATGAAAATGTTTAGAAAACCCGTCTTTTCGTTTATAATCAATAATCATATTCGGACGAGCACGGCCAGAGTTTATGACATACTTTTTGTTTTCGAAACTTAAATTGAAAATAAATTTTCTTCTGTTAGCAAATAATCAGTTAAGCAGCAATGAACACGCAATAAGGCCGCCATTTCTAACAATAATAAATACTATTATTATAAAATAATTGCAAATAAACAATACGTACGGTCTCTCACTTCACTACACTACACATAAACTGCACTACAATAACAATCAACTATCTATAATTTTCACTACACAAACAATAATACTGTATTAAAATAATTAAATATAAAAAATATTCGAACTTCGAAATGAAGAAACATGATGGCAGGTGGCTGCAGCATAAAACAAGACATTCGTGACGTTCATAAATTTAATTAACTTTTTATAAAAACTATTTTCAAACAATGTAAAATTTTAAAACAATTTTAAATAGGTTCACTTATTAATTGAATAACCTAAAAATAAATATAAACAAAAATCTTGAGTTATAAATAAATAAACAAAATAATTTGAATTGTTTTTAAACGTATATCTACCAAATACTATTTAGTAAACAATTTCTAACATTCGATAAAGCCGGAATGTGTCGGCTTAAAATTATTTTAAAAATCGGCCAATGAGCGCAAAGGAAAGTGCTAGAACGAGACAGGACATAATTATGAATGGTATGAGGGACAGAGATATAGAAATAAGCCGCACTAATACGGCATACACGTCTAGAAGAATTAGAACTACATATTTCATATTTATGTAGGTATAGTTAGCTATTCAGTATACCGGCTGCGCTGTCTCGCCGAGGAGTGACGTTATGTTACATTGTCATTATGCGGGATATTTCGTATGATTGTAATTGTGTATGATTGATTTACTATGATACTAATTAATTAGCATTTTGTATGATTGTTATTGTTTACGATTGATTAACTATGATACTGATTGATTTACTATGATACTGATTAATTTGATAGTATTAGGTACAATTCGAAAGGTAAGCCGACGGGAATCGTGTTATTCCCAGGCTTCGCCACTGGTTTCTACACTTCAAGAGCATATAAAGTCATTAAATGGGGTAAATTAGATTTGACATTCATTTTTGTAACTTTAATATATAATATAATATGTTAAATTGTTTGGATGTGCTAAGTCTACCTACATTTTAACGATTAAACATTATAAAATATATTAGATTAAGACATTGTGAATTTTAAAAAAATATTTTCTAAGGATTTTACATTTATTTGTTCAGATACACCGTTACTGGATATAATCATAAGGCAACTCGCCTCCAAAATATTTATATCAAATGCACGACCTAATTTGTGAATGGGACTCGTAAATCTCATGGGTCTTTCAAACTTTCGCAAAAAGTATGCTCGTATTTTCCGCAAATACATCATAGGCGTGACGTTTGAATACCTTCAAGTGTTGCCATTTTAATTCCTTGCATTTTAGGTTCGCTTCTTCTGAGTAGAAAGTTTCAAAGGATATAAATAAAAAGTTTTTTGTTTGTGTTTTATTTTGCAACTTGGATATGATTGTGAGTGCTTTTTATGAATGGATAAAATTTGTCTTAATATTCGTGTGGTTTAAGATAAGGTTATTTGCTACTTAGATAAAGACAAGACAAAAAAACACATTAAAGAAAACTTTTACAATTATCATATTGCGTATATTTAATTTTTAAAATATAGTAAAGGTAATACTTTTCTTCTAGTGGTTTCGCCCGCGCTGTTAAATTAATAACACAGTTTTGTTAAAAAAAGTCAATATTTTAGTAAATTTAGTAATTGTAATTTAATTGTCTGATAAAATTTGACCTTCAAGATTACTGTAAAGAATCATCATTCAAGCTTTTTTGCGTCATAGAAAAGTCACTGAACCAATTTATTTATTAACAAGGCCACCTAGGAAAAATTTTGGAATAATAAATGGTATAAAAAACTCAACCAGAAATAAATGTCGGAATAAAATATATCCTGTGTTATTTCGGATTATAATCTATCCGTGTATCAAATTTCATTTGAATTTATTTATCCGTTTTTGCGTTATTGATTAACAAACCTATTTAAACAGACATACTATTACATTTACAATATTAATATAATAACATTAACATTACAGCGATAGAAAGCAAGAGCGAATATGTAATCAAACTACAGAAATATTAAGTAAAACCGGCGTGTGCATTGTTAGCGTCGCTGTCGTAGTCTTCGTGCTGATGGTTCATTATAAGGACTTTCATATAAAACTTCACAATTAATATTCTATATTCAATTAAAATTCTTCCTAACATTTAATGAAAACCATTCAAAAGCACTCAATTATAATATAGGTTTATTTCAGGGTTGTTGTATTTCTCTCATTATATTCAATATAGTAATTAATATTTTAATAGAATAATAAATTAAAATCTAAAAAGTGGGGTTATCGGTTAAAGTTTAACAATAAATACACAGAATCCATACTAGCTTTGGCAGATGATTTTGCGATACTGATACGTAATCCAAAACAATGTCAGGAATGTCAGATACTCTTAAATGTAGTGGAGGATTTCTGTACGTGGACGAGCTGATTGAAGATAAAACCAAGTAAATGTTTTAGTCTGTGTCTGGGTAGACCGAATACCATATATACCTCTTAGGATCCGGGTCTTAAAATAGGCGGTCAATGCGTTAGTACCGAAAGACATATTATGGGAAATTCTAAAGATGATACTGTAACATCTATTCCAAAAGACAAAGTTGCTTCAGAGCTCGAGTTGCGACTTTAATTCCATAAAAAAAAATATGGTAGGTGATCAAACGAAAAAAGAAGGGCTTGGATCAAGTAGGAAAGTTCAAGACATAGATATAACAAAATCTTTTATTCCACAAGATGAAGACACTAACTACCGACTCCACGCGATAAGCCTAGAAATCCAAAACGAAAGGATGACCATAGGAGATTTTTTTATTCCAATAGTTTTCCTTTGGCGCACCCTGCTTTATGATTGGTCCCCAGCATTATTCAACAGCAGACTCTCCCAGATCAAAGTAATTTAATTTGCAGTAGGAACCGCGAAATACTCATTAGTAGGGTGTAGGGTACTTCTTGATAGCGGACAATACTCGCGTCGCCACGATAACTTATTAGAAATCTTACGGGATGCGGTTAATTTTTCAGTAGCAAGAGCGTAGAAGGCTATAACAACCACCAAACGATCTGTGGAGTTTGTAAAAGAAGGCTGTCCAAAAAGTCAAAACCGAAGCCTTATTCTATTTTAAACGCGGCTCCTGATTAGACTCTCATGGCGGACACTTATAAAAAACATTACATAATCCCTGGGGATGTTGGTGTTTCGTCATCCAGACCGGACTTATTCGTGTATTCTAAACATCTAAGGCGCGTGATACTTGTGGAGCTTACTGTGCCCTGGAAAACAAACATCCCCAGGGATCACACATTTAAACTTAATAAGTATTACGACCTGACCAACGAACTGTCCAGGATAAATTTATAGTTAGCTTGTACGCGGTAGAAGTTGGGGCGAGAGGTATAACAGTAAAATCTCTCTATAACTTACTTAAAGACCTTGGCTTTTCTAGAACAAGCACCGTTTCATTTCTAGAACGTATTTCAAAGGCGGCATTTGGTTAGGTATTGAGGGGAGTGTGGAGGGTGAAGGCGAGCGTTTTTGCGCATAATAAAGAGGCCCCTTAAACTTACTGCTGGGTCGCAAGTCCCAGGCACTGTTTGCACTCCTCTCCTTGCAACGCGATGGGCTCTACACCCGGTCGGTGAATCCATGGATTTCTAAGAAACTTTGTCTATAGCATAAAAATAATTTTGGTACTCTAAGATGTGAATTCATTTAAGGCAATCATACTTTCATGCATATGCTTTAAAATTGTTCTTTTTTCAGGGAGCGATACAAAATCTTAAAATATTTCCAAATCCTGATGTTTATGGCCGCAAAGATGTCTGCTCAGATGTAAGCATATATTTATTGATATTACTATAATTTTGATCTGTATATTTATATATTCTTATATTACAGGATTTTAAACTTCCGGCTAGTGTAAGTTATTGTTTTAGATCAATGTCAGCTTTGTGCCTATGTGTGTTCTATCTATGTAAAAGGTTTTACCTTATTTCTTTATTATCTATGGTTTTCGGTGTATTTTTTTATATTTTCGTTCACGCTTTTTTATATAAAGATATAGTATTCTAATGGATTAAATTAAATAACATACCTCTAGTTGGGTTGGGGGGTAAAAAATATATATTATTATCCATATATAAGAATAAGTGTATAAATATACTATATAACATTTTATTTTATGTATATTGAATAAAAAAAAAACATCTATTTCTTTATAACGTAATGTTTCTTCCGTAGACAAAATATAACCAGACCACCAAAAGCGATGTAAGTTTTGTATTATTTTACATTTCAAATATTTTGTTAACATATATATTTATTCATAATAAATACTATATTATAAGAGGGATTATAGGGATATGTATTTACCTCAAATTTATTATCATTGCTTATATTTTTTAGTTTATAATAATGAAATTTTATCATGAATAACAAATCATCGTCAATATTAACAAATTAACCTAATTTTAGGTATTCCCTAAGGCAGAAAATTATGAAACTAACAAGGTAATATTTGAAAATTAAACTAACAAAAATTCAAGGTATTAAAAGATTTTACACTTTTTCATTAATTTTTCTATTGGTTTGCAATGGCTTATATGGGCTTATAAAAATTCTATTTTTTTTAAATATTTTTATTTCTTAATTTTTAATTTAATTTTACAGTTTTTAGATAGTTCAAGCAAATCAAAAGATTTTTTTTCGGGTAAGTTATTTCATTTTAATCTTATTACTTATCTCGTCGGAATTTTTTTGTTTAATCATACTATTCTAAAATTTTAAAGATAGTAACTACCTTAAAAATACACCAGGATTTCATTACTTCAAGCAATCACAATTTGTCACAAAATAATTTTATACTGCAACAGATGTACAATACCCGGCAATAAATATTGCACATCGACCTTTGGAAAGAGACAATCGGCTAATTTCGGCTTCGTAGTGCGTTATCTCTGTCGCACGAAATACAAACAATCTGGTATCTATTAGGAGCTGTTAAAACAAGTATAATTTGCGTCTTTTAATAAAATCTACAAATTTTTCTATAAGTGGTGGCTTTGGGTTGGGGTAAAATAAAATAAAAAAAACATGCTTACATTATGTTTACGTAAAAAAAAAATATTATTTAGGAAAAAATTTATAACGGTCTTTTTTGATGTGCAATATTTATTGCTGGGTACTATATCTCCTTAGAAGAACACAATAGTTTTAAGCTTTAATTGCAATAAGACACATTTTTATCAAATTGAATGTGAAGGCTTATCATGAGATCTACTTGATAAATATGTATTTATAATAATACATCTTACATTTAAAAGTAGCGAATTTTAAGAAAAAAGTAAAAAGAAATAAAACAATAAAGAAATTTATATGTTTATAATAAAATTAAAAATAATATTGTTTATTGGACATCCCCAAAAGGTATAACAATCACAGATATATTAACAAAACAAATGAAAACCAAATTGTACAAGAGGCGTAATTGTAATAAGCGATCTCACATTACCAATACATTAAATAGCGGCGGACGAGGTGTAATAATTTTAATACATACGTATATTTACAACCTTAAAAAAAAATATATAAATAATACATATACGATAATATAATAAATATTATATTCAAACTTATAATAATACTATATGTACATAAATATAAAATACAATAAAGGAAAAGGAGGAAAAGGAGAAAAAGACGTTGTATTGCAAATTAAGAGATAAGAGAGATAGTAAAACTATTTTCACGATAAATTTATTAGAATATTTACCATAGGATAAAAATAAAATTTTAGAGTAATAAAGTTTATTAAACTAACTAGATCCTTTTTTCAGATATTAGCGAAGAGAAAACAGCGATGAAAGGGGAAAAGGGTGAAAATGGAGTTCAGGGAGAAAAGGGAGATAAGGGAGACAAGGGTGAGAATGGAGTTAAGGGAGTTATTGGAGATAAGGGACATAAGGGTGAGAAAGGGGTAAAGGGAGATATTGGAGATAAGGGTGAGAATGGAAATAAGGGTGAGAATGGAAATAAGGGAGATATTGGAAATAAGGGAGATAAAGGTGACAATGGAGTTAAGGGAGATATTGGAGATAAAGGAGATATTGGAGTCAATGGAGATAAGGGTGAACGGGGAGAAAAGGTATATAAATGAATTTCTTATATTTATTATTTATTTTTTTTTATTTCGTTATATTGAGAAATAACATTTGCATAAATATAAGTATAGTTTTTAATAATGCCAGTGCCAATCTTGTACCAGGGCGAGCGGGGTGAATCTGTTATAGGTCCAAGAGGTCCAATGGGTCCCGCAGGAGTACCAGGCTTACAAGGTCCGCAGGGGGAGAAAGGAGTAAGTGATCAATATATTGTATGACTCTTTGACAGCTTAAAACTAGTTTATATTTAAAATGTACATTTATTATTTATGTCACTACGTATTTTCGTGTTTATTTTTCTTTAGTCTTGCAACTGTTCGGAGGGTGTTGTATCCGATTTGCTGCTTAAGATGCCTGAGATGAAAGGACCTCCAGGTCAAATAGGACTAAAAGGAGAAAAAGTGAGTTATAAAAACACAATCACAACGTTTATTTACTATAAATAAATTTTCTTCCTTAAATATTTTCTATCAGCTTATATCATACAAGATAGTAAATATCTTATTTAAGTATGCATTAAGTAATCTTATGGATTGTTTAAAAAGGTCTTAATAAATCCAGTGGTACATATTTTTTTATTTCTCTTCTTAATGATCAGGGTGAAATAGGAATTCGAGGTATTGATGGCATTCCAGGAAACGATGGTAGAAATGGTACAGATGGAATCCCAGGAACACCTGGCACTGTATATAAGGTGATTATTAAATGTTAATGGTTTCGACAGTCAATGGCTAACAGAATAAATCCTTTTATTTCTTTTATATGAAACAAAGAGTGTCAGACCTTATGTTGACAGGAAATAGTAGAGACAAAAGCACCAGTGCCTGGTGAGAAGGGCGATACGGGGCCTATAGGACCTCCTGGGCCTCCTGGAAAGAAAGGTGATAAAGGAGAAATAGTGACTCGAGTTGAAACGTACAAGGTAGAGTATAAAATATAACAAAGAAGAAACTTGAGACAAGCAAATTAAAAAGAATAATTTTATTTGGTATTTTCTGTTCAGTACGTGGGTGATCCAGGCAAAGATGGAAATCCAGGGAAAAATGGTATAGATGGTAATCCTGGAAGAGAAGGTCAAAAAGGTAAGTACATTACTGGAGAATTTCTGATTTATACTGTCATATATATTTTTATTCATAATACATTTATTGGTAGGAGCCAAAGGTGAACAAGGTGAACTCGGCCCAAAAGGATTGCCGGCCAGGTTGTCATCTATATTAGATGAAGATATTGATCCTCTAGAAGGTATGTATTAGTTTTTATTTAAAGATAACATACATGTAGCTAAAATAATATATATATATATATATATATATATATATATATATATATATATATATACATATATTTATTCTATCTAACAACGATAGATATAAAAGGTATTTATAAATTATTTTCTAATATTATGAATCCAAGTAATATATCTTTTTATATATTGATTTTAAATATAAAAATTATATTACAGAGGCAGCCATAGTTAAAAAGTTCAAAGGAGATAAAGGTGAAATAGGTACTGCGGGAGAAAAGGTACAAACAAACAAAATATGTTTTTTTTACTTATTAAGTTTACTTGGGTTATATTATGTTTTGAGCTTTATGTTATTCACCTCATAATATTAACTCTATTAATATTAAGACTTACATCAAGTTAATTAACAACAATAAAAATCAAGTTATGATTCTTTATTGAATAGCAGTTCTATGGAAAGTACAAGTTAAGATAAAATGATATACAAAAATTTATAATAAATGTAGGGTGAAAAGGGGGATATTGGACCCATAGGTCCTACAGGCAAAACAGGGAACAATGGCATTCCAGGACTTCCAGGACAAAACGGGCACAAAGGAGAGATCGGCAATGATGGGTCAAAAGGCAACAAAGGTGATTCTGGACTACCGGGACCTCCTGGCACTGTGCCCTTATCTCAAATAAGTTTAATGAAAGTAAGAAGCATTCAGTGTTTCTCTACGAATCAGTTAAAATTATACTTATATTTACTAATAAAGAGAGACAAATTATCGTAATACCTATATTTACTTGTACGTACTGTAAGTACTAGTAGGTATAATTAGTAAGTACAAAATGAATTATGCTTGTTCTATTTGTAAATATTTAAATAATTATAATTGTATATAATTAACTATTTGTAAAGGGCCCTAAAGGAGATCGCGGGTCCACAGGCAAGACTGGTCCTCGCGGACCCGCGGGTCATCATGGTAAAATAGGCCCGGTAGGACCACCGGGTAAAAGTTATAAAGGGGAACTAGGAAAACCAGGGCCAGTGGTAAATTTACAGATTATACTGTTAAATGTTTAAATATGTAACCTAAATTTATACAAATAACAGTCAATATTTTGGTGTTACAGGGATCTAAAGGTGATAAAGGTGAAAATGGATCCAAGGGAGAAAAAGGTGAAGGGCTTTCAAACAGTGAAATTTTCAAGGTAACACTGTTTACATTCAAAGTCAAATTGATAAAGCTGTTTATTTGATAACTAAACATTTTCAGCTAAAAGGTGAAAAGGGTGAAGTGGGTGAAGTTGGCAAACCTGGAGAGATTGGCAAACCCGGCTTACCAGGGACCTGTGGGGAATGCGACAAAGCAGCGGTTCCTGGTCCACCTGGACCTCCAGGACCGCCGGGCACTCCTGGCGTCTCCATAACAGGCCCCAAAGGAGAGCCAGGAGGATTAGTGACTAAGAACTCATTTTTTGCATTCGAAGATATTCATCATAATAGCGCAGGTGTAACCACTGTATTACATAATTTACTCAAAAATAAACGTAGATATTAAGACAAAAAATGTTTAATTTTTAATAAATATGCATTTGTTTAAAAATGTAAAAATAAGATGTTTAGATATAGCGGTAATTTAGCGTCCGTTCTCATCATGGATAGAGTTTTGATTCTATATGTAGTTTTTAAACTTTTTTTTTCTTATTTAGATGACGATGATGATTTTTACACAGCAGCGACTGTCATTTTTAAAACGATGACTGGGCTTTTAAAGGTGTGCTCATTTCCAAGTACTGACTTTTTTTAAAGTAATTTAATAAATACATACATTGCATACTATTTTTTAATGTTGGTAACGTATGAATATTAGATCATTTAGAATTTATAATATTTCAGAGAACGTCAGAAACTCCCATTGGGACGTTAGCATATATTTTGCAGGAGAAAATATTATTAATGCGAGTTGCAAATGGATGGCAATACATCGTGGTGAGTATTTTATTTTATTTCAAATTAACTTTGAATACAGATATTTATTAAATCAATTAATATAGGTATAATAATTCGTATATTATACTCTAGATGGGTTCGTTTCTAAACACAAGAAAGTCGCACACCAGTACTTCAATGAAACAAATTTATTCGTCAACTCAATCGAGCCGTCCTTCCCAGGCAACGCCATCTTATGCAGATGATTATGTGAGTGTTTAATGTTTTAGAAAATCTTTATAACTTCGTTATGATATTTTAGATAAAATTGAGGGAAAAGGATAGAAAGTGAGATAAAATTCACAAAACCTTAGTCAATAAATTTGCTATGGAGTGGGTCACGAGTTTTTAAAAATGTAGTTTTTTCACGAGTTTTTTTATATGAATTTCTCAGACGGTTGTATTTACTGATATAGGTATCGTTTATAGTTTTTTTATTTTCGTAGTGTAAATACATACATAGATAAAGATAAATATTATAAGAAGAAGTGATTTGAAAATCAGTTGTTAATATTTTATATTGCTCGTTCGTATACATACACTTCAGCATTTTTTTTTCTTAGTTTAAATGAAAAGCGTATAGTAAGAATAATAAATGATATCTAAGTAATGTCAAATTATAATAATATAATCATAAAATTATTTCATAATTCAAAATTCATAATAATCATTTCAGATTCGTTTAGTTGCATTGAACCAACCATACTCAGGTAATATACACATGGCAAACAATAGAACTGGACGCAACGCCGCTGACCAGGAATGTTACAGACAAGCCCATTATCATAATCTCAAAAGCACCTTTGCAGCTTTTTTAGCTACTAGGTAAATACTAGAAGATTAGTTCTCTTAGTAGTTTTCTTTAGAATCAGCTATGAAATCACACAACAATATGGATATTTCATTAAAGTTGTTTTTTTTTGCTTTTTCTTCATATTGATAAGCAACTATTGATATTCATGCTTTTTTATTGTTCTTTTTTTCATAAAGGATCGAAGATTTAAAATTTATAGTGAAAAGGGAGAAAGACAGACAAGCTCCTGTCGTTAATTTATATGGAGATGTGCTTTTTGACTCCTGGAACAACATGTTTAATGGTTCAGGGGCACTATTGACGAGATCAAGTATTTACAGTTTTAATAGGAAGAATGTACAAATAGATCCTACTTGGTATGTATTGCTTTTAAGAATACATTTTAAATTGAATTACTTTTTATTTTAAATGTAACTTCGCAGGCCTCTGAAAGCAGTATGGCATGGCAGTAATTCCTTTGGTACAGTGGTACCAAGGGCCTATTGTAATGAATGGGCGAGTGACAGTCCCCTGGTTGTCGGTGCGGCTTCCTTGCTTTATAGTAATAGACTTTTAGAACAGGAACAGTGAGTTTATGAATTTTGTTTATATTTTCTAGTTTAATAAATAACTCAAATCACGATAAAATATTTCCGTTTCCAAAATATTCTCAGTTTGGTTTAATTATAAATATTTTAAAATATGCAATAAAATAATTTTAATAAGAATTTTAAAATAATTTTCTAAATTTCAGGTATACCTGTGATAAAAAACTAATTGTTCTTTGTGTAGAGATTACATCTAATTCACACAGTCTTCGAAGACATTCACGTAATATGAAGTAAGTTAAGGACTACAATATTCACGAAACACGTTGTATATTTTATGCTTTTTTTAAAAAGCTGCTCAAGGGTTACTTCCTGGTGTATACCACGAAACTCTACTGCGAATAATTGGTTTATATTTCATAGAATTTCTTCCAAGATCTGAAGACCACGGTGTTTACATTCTCCATACAAGAATAAATATAAACATGCATCCTGACATCGTAAAAATATTCACTTAAAATTTAATGCAAACATATCTTAAATCATAACTAACAACATAAACATTTTAACACATTTGCTGTATCCTTCTTAAAATGGCGTAAATCAAATTGATGTAAAATTATATCTTATTCTAGTAATTAAATAGGTTTTTTATGCTCATTTTATTTATCTTATTTCAGATCTAAACTAAGACTTCATCCAGAATCCTACGACAATCGAATACCAAGGTTATAGTGGTAACTTTATAGTTATTTGAGATGATCAAACCAATTTAAATGTCATAAAAAAGAAATATGTTGTAATAAAAGTATTATAAAACCAGTAATGCAATTTTTTACATGAAATTATTTGTTTTTTAAATTATAATACTCGTAACTCTTTGCTATTTGTATAGTAACTTTATTTATAAGATTGACGTTTTATTTCTTATTTTAATTTCTTATGATTTGAAATAAACCAGTTATTTATAAGTTATATTAAACAGTACATAAGGCTATTTCAATTTGTATAAAATATAAATATAAAAGATAAGTAAATAATTATCAATGTTAATATAAAAATATCACCGAGTTCCTAATTAAATAAGGTTAACTCATTTACTGTAATTAGTATTACCTTATTCACTGTCAACACTCAACACAACCTACTTCAAACTAGCTAGAGATAACATATAATTAGAAATATTTTTATTTATTTATTTTGTTCGTATTTTCATTTAGATAAAAAGTAAACAAGTATCTTGTATTAACGTTAGGTACAATTTTAATAAAAAAAATTGGTGCCATGACTAATTTAAGGTAAATTTGATTAAATAACTTATAATATATATATTTTTTATTTTTAAACATTTTACTCAAATATAACCCCTTTATATATTTTTGTAACTTTAACTTTGATAGTCTAGCGGTGACGTGGCTGCTGACACGAAGTCATAGGATTTGATTCTTTTAAGGGGCAACTATTAGAATGATACTCAGTTCGTTAGTCTGAATCCGGGGTTTGTGCCATTCAAAAAATCCTTCCTAAAAAAAACTTTATACACAATTATTCCGCCACGATAAAGACGATTATATAATTGAAGCCGGTGTCCACTTTGCGTGGATTCAACATTTTATCCTTTGCAATAAAATAGTCTTCTTTGGTTCTTAGTACTGACTAGTTTTCTTTTACGCTTATTATTGTATTGTCTTATACGCTTGTATCTATTATGCAGGTATTTAAATTGTCTAAGACTTCTTTTTGTACTATGTGGTGTGTTGCTATTCTCTGCCAATAGTATCGGTTTTCTGAAGTTTCAGCTCAAGACAATATATAACTGTCCGTTGGAAAAATATTATTTTATCAATTTAGTAAGTTCCACAAAGAATGTTTATTTATTTATTTGAATTTTAATCGAAAACTGCAGTCCAGGCCCCGTGATGATCAATGATGAAATTGACCCACAAACTTTTTTATCACAAACCCTATCATATTTATATTGGTATATTTAATCGGAAAGGTAGACCTTTAAGATCAGAACGGATACTAAGAATTCCCTCTTTTCAGCATGACGAGAATGGTGTCTTTTAATATAATCTCATATATTGATCTGCAACAGCCAACCACAAACTTCAACAACTTTGTGAAAATATTTCTTTAATATTTTTATGCACAGTTAAACACAAATAAATAAATGTACAACATTGTATACTGAATTATTCAATGTATTAAAAACACATTTTTTGTAATCTTAATTCATAATCATTTGTTCTATTTTATATAATGGGTAAAAACAACATCAAACATAACTTTTGCATATTAAGAATATATTTATCCTAAAATATAAATATTCTACGACTTAAATTTTAAATATTTAGTATTAATAATATAACGTTTTATTTATATATTTCTTATGGACCCGCATCAATCAGTGTCTCGGGTTCGCAAAAGCAGTCTCACCTCACACCTGGCCATACAAATGAGCCGAGACCGCTCACTGCAATGACATTCATGACGGATGGCGTATCTTCATACATTCTACGACATAAAGTCCAATAGTATGTTTATTTAAACATAATACTGATAATAAATATTTAATATAATTTACTTTTGAATTTAAAGCGATTTTAATAAAAATATTAGATGAATGAATAGAACTTTTCAGCTTTTTTGGAACTATTGATTAGGTTCATAAAAAAAACATTGGAGAGGCAATTGAAAAAAAAAACAATACTCCTTGCAAGAACTTTTAGTAATTCTACAGAAAATCTCAATCTCTTTGTTTAATCTTTGTATAAGTCCGCACCCAGATTTTGTGTTCGTTATTTATATCTTTGTGGAACCTCGCCACACAAGGAATGATTTGTTTATTAAAAAACCAAAGCAATAATAATTGCAATTTACGTGAGGAATAATAATTGTAATTTATACTTCCGTATTACTTTTCTAGAATCGGCTGTAACTATTTCAAATATACTGCAGGGCTTTTAAAGTGCAATATGGCTGAGAAACTTCACTCAATGGTAATACAGTATGGAAGAGTATGGGAATACTACGTATACGTTACTAGGTATACTATTCTATAATAATGTTTAATTTACAATTAACAAAGAAAATTGGAATAGTAAAATGTGTATCTACACATTTTACATGTCTCATGATATTAAACTTATTATGTTTATTAAATTCATTTTACTTTGATAGGTAGGTAATTTAAAAGTTAAACATAAAAAGTAAAAATATTTCATGTTTGATTTGAAAAATTAAGAGTAAAATAAGTTGTATCTATTATTATATCTTAAGATGTAAAACTTCATAAGACTCTCTCCAGCACTAATCTTATAATGTTTCTTTTAATGTGCAGAGGTATGTTTTATTATATTTGAAAAAAAGAAAAAAAATAGTGAAAAATAGCTGAACCATTCATTTCGTAATAATTTTCATCTCACGTTATTACATTCAATTAATTTTAATAACATATAATCAGGTACGTTTTTAACTTAAAACCAGAGAACGAGAACATATAGCCCTCTTTCAAAATATGTTTTCTATTAGTGAAAGGAAAACTTTACGCAAAATACCTAGTAACAATTCGTAAAGTGCTCCTTTCAATCCACTTTGGTTATATGGCCTATCAAAGTTTGTATTGAACGTCACAGGCAAGAGTCCTTATTAACTTCATGTTGCTAGTTTTTGAGTGAAAATTGCTTTGAAAAATCGTAACAGCATGTGAGAGTGCGGTAACATGATGTAAAGTGCAGTCGAAGTTTTCGCTGAAAGAGAAGTCCCGTTGCTTACTACTTATGCAGTGTATTTTTTTTCTTGTGTCATACATAATTTTATTGTACCTAAGAGAAATATTTGATTTATAAAGTTATTATTGTGATTAATGTATACAAAATGTCGTTACGATTATTAAGATTTATTTTTTTAACATTTTGTTAGATTTATTTCATAATTATAATTTAACACTTACAAAATCTATTGGTTTAAAAAGATAATCGCATCTAGATTGCTCGTACTGTTATAATAAACATTAAAATTATGGGGTTTCAGTCTGTATCAGCTATTTGACTTAATATTATATATTTACCTTGGAATATATAAAAAGATAGATCTAAATGTTATTATAATGTCACATTTAGTGCATCCGAGACTCAGGCATTAAGTGCACCGACGACGCTCAAATTGCAAATGAGCTCGTAGAAAGCAATAGTAATTTTAGAGTTTATTCCGATTAACCTAAATAATTTTATGAGAATAACCTAACTAAATAAAGAACTTTATTTTTCTAAAATAACTATATAATAATAATAACACAAGTAAACTAACTGTATACAAACCGAAAAACGAGCGGTCAGCAGACAACATTATCTCGGACAGTGAAAAAGAAGAGGCGGCACGAGACAAATGAATCTCCGTTTTCGTATTATTTATTGTAGTACAGTTATTTCCAGCTGTTGACTAAATACTGCTAAAAGCACAGGATTGCAACACATAAATATCATGTGTGATGTTACTACACTTAATTTATTATTCAGTATATATATATACATTATTCAAAAATTTGCATTATAACGATAAATTATGCGAAATAACTAATTTATTAAAATAAATTCATGTATTCATACAGCTTTATGGATAAATAAAGTTAAGCAAGTTTTATATTCATTTAATTCCAGATTAATTTCGATTCACATGTACTGACTACATTCGTTATATATAATAAATATACAGGGCTATTTTTAATTAGTTTAACACCTCTTGTAAGCAGCCTCTCTACATCAATCCCAACAACATTTGTTCTACAGCTTTTTACAAATCTTGATAAACAATACAAAAAAATGTTTGCTCCCTCTTTTACTTATTACTCTGTATTTTGTAAGAAGTACTTAAAAGGTACTTAAAAAGTACAACGACCGGGCGCCATACCTACGTTCAGAGTTAGGTAATGCCAGTTCAGAGACAACAAATAAATTTTGTATGGGAAAATTTAAATTTTAAATACTATTAATTTTAAAAAGTCGTAGAACAAATGTTATTGGGAGTAATATAGAGGCTGCCTGCAAAAGGTGGTCAACTAATTACAAATAACCCTGTACATATAGAAGCTACATTTTCAGCGACATCATAAAAAGTGTTTACAGAATTGAAGTTTGATAAAATACACCCAATTTTTTAATCGAAGACAATAATAATTATTTATTATATAGGATATACTTTTAAAAGGAAAGCTCAAAGATCAGCAGGTTCAGACAAGCAAGTATCTTCTATACGATAATAAAATAATACAATAATAATCCTTTGCGACCATTTCACTCATCTTTTATCTAAAAACTTCATCCGCTGCTTCGACTCCGCTCCAGGCGAAAGCCTTGCTCTGATCGGATGATTATAAAATTAAAGACTTATTAAGTTAAGATTGAATTAAAACAATTAACAAAGTAATTACTAAGAAAATTATCTTTAATATTTAGTAAAACAATGTTCAATTTTAAATAAAGTACAAATTAACAACTTAAAATAAACATTAGTTTTTGAGCTGATCTTTCTATTTTGCCTATAGATAAGTATATCAATATTTCTAAAAACTCTAATAGGTATATTTAAAGACTACAACACGTTTAGCTGCACCTCATTTTAGGAAATTTAATACAAATTTTTAATTTATTGTCTTCTGTTTATGATTTTTATTCTATTTGTACTATTTTTAATGACAGAATTTTTGTTTTAGCATTATGAATATCACATAGTATGTGGGAAGTCATAACGGAAAATCGTTTAATATATTAAAATATATTTTTTTAATATTAATAAGTGTTCCGTTACTTTATCACACATATTAGATTTTAAAGAATGATTGCATCAATCATGATTTCCATAATAAAATAAATATACTTATTTTTCATAATAAAGTTCGATTCTTGAATTTTTCTGTGTTTTTAGTATATCAACTTATTCATTACATACAAAAATTTTACATTATAATTCTAAAAGTAAATTGTAATAGAAATGAGCTGCATTTGAACAGAAAACTTTTTTAATATAATATCCACCCGCAAAGTAATCCTACTCTTATTCTGACCGAAAGTTTTTACAAATCCACTTTACAACATTTCTTACAAATACTAAATCGCTTATAACGAATTTAGTAAATACAGTGACGTGTTTTGTATTGAAACAAATAGAAAACATAAAAATCAGATTTATTTTTATTTTATAAAACTTTATTTATTCATGCTTTATTTATTCTATTGATAGATTAAATAGTTAAAATAAAGCATACAAATCTAAAAAAAATATTATTTCCTAATATTAAAGACAGACGAAAGGTATGTATGTACGGCGATGTCCGGCAACTAAATCATACATTTATCAGATAATAACATCGACGAGACAGCAAAGTACAATCACACTATCAGAACTGCAAATAACCTAATAATTTTGTTACAGACATCTTAATATAAAAACCTTTTAAAAGCATAACGTTCAACAAATCCCTCTCCTCCAAAAAAGGTACCGACTACCAAAATTTCATAAACAGAATTGACCTTGTTTTTGTACAAGGTAGATTGCTATTTAGAAACTATTTAAAAACCAGTTAAAATAAAAAAACTGGGACTTCCTTAAAAGATTCTTCACACTTTGTACATTTGGTTGGTGATGTTAAAATCGAAGACACGAAAGTCATAGTCAGTGTTGATATAGTGTTGTTGCTACATACTAACATCCTAATATATAAAATTATTGATATTTTATACAACCATTCCAGAACAATCATTGCTGTACCACTAGTACAGTCTTGTTTGAAAAGGATTTATCTCGTATGCCGTTCGTATGCGGTGACTATGGGACTCATATTCACCCGTGATAGCAAACATTTTTATGGAGTACGTTTCTCAAATAGATGATAAACGTCTGGTTCTCAATGACTGAATCTACGGGACGACTTAACGAGATTTATCCAAGGATTTTATTCCAATGAAACCAGATTTAAGTTTTTTTTCGTGAATGTTCATAAATCGAACGGGTCTAAGGCCATTTTTCCAATCGTGCCAAACCAAAACGTGTCCTGATTCAACTTCTGGACTTACGCGCCTATTTTATTTTACTCCTATTTTAAAGGCGTAGTACAAACACATGGTCCTTGTCCATGTGATCCCTAAAATAATAAAATGGGTCAGATTTTATTACATAATGTAATAAAATCTGACCCATTTTATTACATTATGTAAGCATTATCTTAATGTTCTCCAAAATAACAAAAAGTTTTATAAAATACTTGTTGGATTACCTTGAGCAATATCTTCAGTTAATCAATCACCGGCAATATGACTTTCAACATGGTCAATTAGTAGACAATCTTCTAGCTTTCCTTTTATGGGTTCCCCAGCAGCTTATTAATCAACAGCTTTCTTACTTGAAGGAGCACGCAGACCGTTATGGATGGGTATTTTGTTCAGACCCCAACCCCGTGAATGCTTTTTTCCTCGGAGCTGCGTGATATCTCGTACACTGTTCTGTATATCAATAAAGTCAGGTAATCATCTAAAGCGTTTATTTCGGAAAAAGTTCCGAAATACTTATAGATATACCTTTTCCACCTTTTTCCATTATTCTACTGTATGCTATCTAACATGATGCCACCTCAAACATTTGAATGCGTGGCATTCTTAAATTTGCGGTTCTCGAGAATTGTTCTTACACATACTATCAAAATAAGGCAGGGGCAGGTGCACTTTAAGGATGATTTTCACCTTAGGATGCACGCGTCCTCATGTCTATTCACCTTTCCTCCAAATGATAAGACTGGCGAAACGGCTATGAGGGGGAGCGCAAAAGTCGTGTAGATCCTCATAGCAAGACTGGTGGAGTTCTCCTTCCCGTGGTGCTGCCTGTTATTGGTTTTGATCCCCTCAGGAACAAACATAACTAAAACCCGGAGCCGAACCTCTACATCCAACATGTCAACCTATCCACCTCTAACACTCCCTACAATCTCACAACTCCTGCCATTACACCCGCTCCAAAACCCAATCCATGGTGTCATGCCGTGCTTATGGATGCATGGCTGTTAGGTAGTACAGTCGCAAACAGTGCCACCCGATACCGGGGCGCCTCGGGTTGTATCCAATGCCCTTCTGGCCGGCAAGCGGGGCTCTGCCGGTCAGCGACCTTTATTTCCCTAGCCACTTGTGGGACTTATATGGAAGAAATTGACATTGAGAAGTTACTTTTATCTTCCCCCCAGCCAATGGAGGGAACCACATCTGCGAGGGCCAAATGAAGTTGGTTCCTAGCGCTCTGGTTCAAACCATCATTGGCATCGAATCAGAGAGTGTTAAACCAAAATTTGGAGGTTTCAGCGACAAGCCTGGCTGGATACTGATCACATGTATAGATCAGGCCACAACAGACTGGGTTGTGGGAGTAATCCCTAAACTCTCGCCATGGGACGGGGCACAGCTCTCAATCATACCCGAGAGTGAGCCGCCCAAACCAACCATCGCGGTGACTTTCCTACCCACTAGTGAGGTGGAGAATGTGGAGCAGGCTCTGCAAGTCCTGCCCAAGCAGAATAGGTCTGAATGTCGGGCTGTGGAGGGTTCTACACAGTAGGGCAGTGGAGAATGGTCACTTAGTGACTTTCGCCATGGATGAGCCCTCTGTGGGGGACTCCGTTGCCGGAACTTCGTGGCGACTCTTGGCTTTAAGAGTATCACTTTTAAAGTCAAGAGCGGTCATTAATCAGACCCCAAGCCCGGGACGAGCAGGATCAAGCCCCAACCCACTGGGGAGTGAAATGCAGGCCCCCAGGCTGGCAGCACGAAGCTAGCCAGTCAGGCGAACACCCGGACTCACCCGGTGCGACCGCCTCTTGGCTCTGGCTGAGTGCAAAAACCTGCCGGTAGGGGTGCCTACAGGGGAATCGCGCGGCAAGGTAACGAAATTGCTGACAAGCTGGCCCGTGCAGAAGCTGAGAGCAAAGCATACGGGCCAGAACCGATATGAGGTATTCCAAACAGCCTAGCTCGTATGACATTGAATAACCTCACTAGGTGTGAGGCTATTAGGCGATGGGACGAAATCCCTGGCTTCAAGCATTCCCAAGCCCTCATCAAACCCTTCAATGCGAAAGCAGCTAAGGAGCGCATTGGGCTGAGCAGGAACAATCTTCGTATCATAACTAGAACGCTTACAGGGCACTGCTGTCTGAATAAAGACCTAGGGACAACCTGTCCCTCCAATTAGCGGATGAAAAAATGTGCAGGTACTGCCACGAGGCGGATGAAACCCCTATCCATCAGTGCGGTCCGCTGATGCGTAAACGCAGTGATACCCTGGGGAAACACATCCTGGACCCGGTGGATGTCCGACACCTCACTGCAAAGGAAATTCTGCAATACCTCAGAGTGGCAGACCTTTATAGTGAACTGTAGGCAGTGGCGATCACAATAGATCTTTTAGGTCGCAATGATACTGGGTTCCCAATAGCCCTGCACAGCCGCGCTTTTTAAATAATAATAATACTAACAAAATAAAGAATGTACTTTCATCGACGGTTGTGAAACATCATGTTAATTCGTACGCCGGGAAGCTTAGAAATCGTTGTAGGAAGATTGCCAATTAACTGACTTACTGACAGACACCTCCATCTCTTCTTAGCGTGAACACGATTGCTGCAAAGCATTCGAAACGTCGGGTTAGATTTAAAATGTAAATTTAAAATGTAATTCAATATACGCGAGTTAAATCCGTAAAAATAGTTTTATTTCAATATGAGTAAAATAATTATCATAATATTGTAAACAATGTAACTGACTAGTTTCTGAAAAGATTAAAAAACTGTTTTATTTTTAATTTTATAAGTTACATACAATAAAATCTTTACAATCTAATTAACTTTAGCTCACGCTTTATTTGTGGAATCGGATTATATTCAACTTTTAAAATAAATAAAATTGTTACTCAACTCACAAGAGCACTTTATTTATTTTTACGTAAAACGCTGAGTCTTAGCAATAAGCAGTCCGGCTTTATAAGATGCTTGTAGAAGCTTATATTTTTTCTTTGTTATTGTTATTCCATTTTACTTTTTACATAAAACTAGAATATAATACATATGGTTTATTTACATTCCACAGTAACTTTATCAATGAATGTTATTTTAATGAATTTAAAAGTTCAATAGAAATTCAACATTTAAATCAATCGAAACGAAAAATAAAAGGGAACAAAGCATATACAAAAATCAAACATACTGAATAAACTATATTTCAAATACCAGGAAAAACCTTGATCACCAGTTTGCAAGGAGTAAATATGCATTGTTATAGATTTCACTCAATTCTCATCTACTTCTGAACTAACTTATTTTAAAATGGCTGTTAAAAGTTTAGAAACAGCAAAAAAGATTTAGATTTATTTGTTTTAATTAATATGAAAAAAGAATTGATATGCATCTTATTTCTTACCGAACGTTACGGCGTTCTGTAATGCATTGAGAGGTATACCTATCAACGTTTCCATCTTTAAGAATAATATGTTTC
Source organism: Napeogenes sylphis (assembly GCA_959347405.1). Taxonomy (NCBI): domain Eukaryota; kingdom Metazoa; phylum Arthropoda; class Insecta; order Lepidoptera; family Nymphalidae; genus Napeogenes; species Napeogenes sylphis. Next base: position 43,132,015 of record OY365776.1, on the reverse strand, counting down.
TATTTTGTCGTAATTTATATTTTAGCTATTTCAATATATGTTGAAGCAATTTATAACCAGTTTAATTTTTAACTTTTATCTTTAACATAAACTGCAACTGTAATTGTATCTTTAATTCGGTTGTGATTATTACATTATAAAATAAAAATAACTCATTATGTTGTGATGATTTAGTTAGCATTAGAAGAGTCAGAACGTTAATTTTAGACATTCTATTATATTAATACTACAATGTAATTTCTCTGTTATATTTATTAAGGATGTTCATTTCAGCTAACTATTTTGATGATATTCTATACATTACTCCTTTATTTACTTATTAAGAAGTTATAAATTATGTTTTAAAAAGATTTATGTTATAATAAATTAAAGACACAAATTTTATTAAAAAAATCATTTGACACAAATAAGGGACTTAAACTCCACCCGTAATCTATGAATTAGAAGTGCCGCAATAGATATGAACCGAGTGTGGCTGAACCGAAAACTTTTTTAATATATCCATCCAGACACATCGTAATCCCACTCTCATTCCGACCGAAACCTTTTACAAAGTTTACTATTTAAAATATACGGCCACAACTTCACTTTAAAATTCTTTTTTAAGTTCTACTAATTGATTAAGACTTTTACCTAAAAGTTCAATGTTTACCTAAGTGTTCAATAGTTGTTTAATAAGTACTTTAATATGATATATACATGAAACAGAATTTTGTCTTTGTATAATACTTAGTTTTAACAGTTAGTACTAGTTAGTAAAAGTAATGAAGCACTTAAAATATTAAACATTAAAAATCAAAGAAAACCATTAAAAACAGCAATTAAATAAACTATTTAACCATAAAAAAAACAGTGTTAAAAATATTTCTATAATGTAACATGCATTACCATATATTAGGACAATACAGACATAAATTATAATAATTATGATTCTGTAAATATCTACCTAAAGAAAGAAAGAACCTGTTTCGGAAAGAAATAGATAAATGGTCGCCGACTATAATGGTATAGCTTGACATTTACATTAATACCGAACATTAGCATGTATCTATTTCAGGTTTCCATTTAAAGAAGCAATATGTTATTGATGTTGTTAGATTTAACACCTGTGTGAAAGTGTTCTGCACACAAATGATAAGAGCTATTAGTAATAAGAAGATCTACGGGATTATAAACAAAAAAAGAGTACAGAAAGTATTCCGCTCTGAGTCTTGCTGAGTACCATAGGTACAACAAGACTCAGGTCACACCATTCTGACAAAATGTTTTGCGAACATCGAACTTGCGAACTTGCGAAGAACGAACATACTCGTGGGTTGAGAACCATTTTATATACAATTTAAAAATTAGAAATTAAACCACACATTTGGTAGAGTGGTCAGCATAGACGCCTAATATAGTTTCGCAATTTGCTCATTTAGGGATTAGATCCATTTGTGTAATTCGTCCTGTTAGCTTTTATACATGTAGTAGTTTGGTTTTGACTATAGACAAAGATATAAGTTGTTGATTTGACTGAAACAATTGAATCTCTGTATAGAAGTTTAATTGATAAAATAAATGTAATATTGAATACTGATTTGACTAAGAATAAGAAGTATATAAATCGCAGCTCGGTTAAAAGAAGGCATTGTGAAATTAGGAGTACAAGTTGGGGGGGTGGTACTATTGTGATAAGTGTAACAGTTATAATAGACTGCTGAGTGTGAGATCGAGGGACTAAGTTGTGTTGTTAAGTGATAGTTAAGAGTTTAAATGGTAAACAGTTTAGTGTATTTGTAAACAGTGTCATAAAGTGCTTTAAAGTATAGAACAACTGTCGTTGGCGATTCTTTGCGGTAAGAGAGTTCTAATATGTAATACAAATATCTATTTACAATTTTTTTTTAATAATTTACACATTAAAGTACATATTGCATTTAGAAGGATTCACATTAAGTCTGCATTAGTTAGCCGCAAAACATATTACACAGATAGTTAACTAACAATAACTTCTTCGTAGGTTAGTACATTATTTTAGAAATGGACTGAGATTTTTTAGTTAAAATTACAAAGTTCACGAAAACTTCATAAAATTCAATTAAAACTAAATATATGTAATATTTCGTTTTTTTTCGACTTTTATGTATAACTTATCTCTCTAATACTCACTTAAAGACCTTGGCTCTCAGAACTAGCATCAGTTCATTTCTAGAACCTATTTCAAAGGCAGCATTAGTAGGTTCTTTCCCAATTTGGTTGGCGTGTTGGCGCATCATAAAGGGGCCCCTTAAACCTACCCCATGGGTCGCAAGTTTCAGGCATTGTTTGCACTTCTATCATTGCAACGCCATGGGCTCGGCACTTGCACTTGGAGAAGCATCGTCTTTGAGTGTTTAAGGATTATCTGATGCTGTCCTTGATTATATAAATTTGAGTTGAACTATTAGCAGTGTAATCAAATGTACACATGACTGGGTTATTGACCAATACTTATGTGAGCTATTCCAATTATAACAAAATATAAAAATAAAAAAGTTTTTTTATTTCGTGCTTGTTCAGGTTACCTCCTCGAATATTGAAGGTTTGTTGGTTTTAAAAAATCTTCTAAAATTTAAGCGGTTCTAAATCTAAAAGTTGGTTCTAAAATTTAAGCGGGAATCGCAATTTTCGACAATCCTCAGGTTTTCGTCGTCTTGCAATCTCTTCCAGTTCATATCTATGGCAAAAATAAAATTCATTTTAATGTTTTTATTATAATAAACATTATTTATAATTTCAGGTTAATATATCTTCGTAAAAAATACTCTTTTTATGTTTGTATAAAATTTTACGGCATTCTTTCTAAATACATTTATTTTTATCTCTTTATTATAGTAAGAATTTAAGAACACTTTTTTTTTCTTTTTTGATTGAGAATGATGAGTTTGGAGATATAATAGATATTTTATTTCATATATTTTTGGTATAGGTTGGAGTATTACTTACTAACCTTTTCTAATCTCAGTAGGTACAGCAAAACAAGAAATTCGATTTCTCTATGTAACTTCTGCTTTTACACTTTGACAGCGAATTAATTTATGCTTTTTATCTTATATTAAAGCCACTTGAATATGGCACAAAATAACAAAATAACTAATGACATACTTTATACATACACATGCACACAACTTATTGGTATCTAATGACATACATTTGATACTGCGAGGTTTGGTTTGTTAATCTAAAATATCGACTCTGATAATTCTCTCCACTTTCCGCTGCATTGCGGTATCACCAAAATTTGTCTCCATTTTAAGTATTAGGATAAATTGATTATTCAAAATATTTTATATTTTTGATATTGATAAGCATTAAAGCTATATGTACGATGCTATTATTACATGTTTATTCATTTTACATACTAAGTTAATCATATCACAATAAATTAGTATAGCCGGTAGCAGTAACAGCCTCAAGAGAGATGATAGATCAATGATTTAATTGTTAAACGCTGTTGTGGCTACACACGCAGGCAGTAAGTAATACATACTACTATACGTACACACCTTAAATTTGATTATTCAAATATTGAAATATAAAAAAAAACCCTCATGGTTAATTTTAAATCTAATGTGTCATTTTTTTTCTGTATAATAATATCCATTAAAAATATCTATATATAAAAATAAAATTAAACTATAGTAATAAAGGGCAGGGAGTCACACCCGCGACCTCTGGATTCCCAGAACGCGGGTTCAAATCCCTGTCCGTATCGGTATATATAAATTTTAATATTAAACAACTTATAAATTGTACTTGCACTTATTCCGCTCTCGAAAATAATAATATAAGACTGGTTAATTTCATTATATATTAGGTACTTATATGTTCATCAATCTGACTTCTTACTAATATTATATATAATTGCGAATGATTAGATGTTTGGATGGATGTTTGTTACTTAATCACACCCAAACTATTGAACGGATTTTGATGAAACTTAGCAGTATTGTAGCTTATATACCAAAATAACACATAAGCTATAGAAATACTAACTTTTGCAAGTGGTTTTATATGTGACATAACAGAAATTGTAGCGCGATAACTAATTGCAATGGGATATCCTGTTTCTCTTCTTTCTCTTTCTTCTTCTTTCCTTTGTATCTTTCCTTTGGATCTTTTCTTTGGATGTTTCCAAAGTGAAAGTCCATGGAGAATAACCGACAAGAAACTATTAAAATAATTATATACAATAGTTTCTTAGTTATATTAAACAAACCAACAAATATTGGAGTGAAATGTTTATTTTTGTCTTTTAACCACAATTTAAAAGAATGAAGCGACGGAAACAACTTCCTTCCAGTCATAACTTTCCAACTACTGTAACAAAACGACTATTACCTAAATCTAAATGATGAACAAAAAATCTCAACAAAAAATGCACATAAATAAATAGTAAATAAACTCCTGAAAAGAACAGAACAAGCTAAATAGCGTTTTAGACCATTAAAATATGAAAAATATCGTTAAGATACGAAATTAATGTATAACTTTAAGTATATAATATGCCACAAATAAAATAATAGATATCAAGATAAAGAATCTATAAAACGGTAACAATATCGTCCACCTTGATATCCAAATAATATGCATAATAAAAGCAACATAAGATGTATGTCGCAGGACTAAGCTTATGAATGCACAGGAATGCATTAAAACCTCAGCACCTAACTGTTGCTGAGTTCCTTTAATTCTCCTTCTAATACAATGTAAGCTGCTAAGCTTACATTGTATTATGATTCATGACAGTTTTGAGATGTTTTTGTTCAATGAAAAAACGTAGAGAGGAAAAATTTTAATATAATGAAGTGACTTATTTAAAAATAAAAGGATTATAATACCTTAAAAAGATTTCCCTTTATAATTTTTATTTTAATAAATTGAAAAAAAGCCTTACTTTAACGGAATGTTCTTACATTAACAATTTTTCTATTTTTAATGGTCAAATAGATAGTTTTCTCTTGAGTACGAACCCGTGATGGGTTCGTTACCAGTTGGGTGAATTTCCGAAAACAAACACAATACCATAGCATAGAATATATACAAGTGGAAATGAATATAATAATAATAATAATATCAGGACAAATTACAGACATTGATCTAACCCCTAAGTAAGCAAATTATTTGCTTGTATTAAGGGTGTTAGACAACGATACAAATAGATAGGAAAACACATTATAAATACTAAAAATATTTTTAATAAACGACCAAACCCTTAAATACAGACATCTATGCTCATCACATACATGCCTGTCCCAGTCGGGAATCGGACCCGAGCCCTGATGCATCGCTATACGTTAGGTGTTGCGCTAACCACTAGACCAACGGGCGGATAAATATAGACGACGGCGAAGCTTCTTAGCATTCCATGGATTCACCGTGCGGGTGCCGGGCCCATCGCGTTGCAAGGAGAGGAGTGCAAGCAGTGCCTGGGACTTGCGACCCAGGAGTAGGTTTAAAGGGCCCCTTTATTATGCGCAAAAACGCTCACCTTCACCCTCCACACTCCTCTCCCTACCTAACCAAATTTGGAAAGAACCTACTAATGCCGCCTTTGAAATACGTTCTAGAAATGAACCGATGCTTGTTCTAGAAAGGCCAAGGTCTTTAAGTAGGCTATAGAAAGATTTTGCTGTTATACCTCTCGCTCCCACTTCTACCGCGTACAAACTAACTATTAATTTATTCCTGATCAGTTCGTTGGTCAGTTCGTAATACTTATTGAGCTTGAATGTGTGATCCCTTGGGATGTTTGTTTCCCAAGGTACAGTAAGCTCCACAAGTATCACGCGCCTCAGATGTTTCGAATACAGGAATAAGTCCGGTCTGGATGACGAAACACCAACATCCCCAGGGATTTTGTAATGCTTTTCATACGTGTCCATCATGAGAGTCCAATCAGGAGCCGCGCCTGATATTGAATAAGGCTTCGCTTTTGATTTTTTGGAGGAGCCTTCTTTTACGAATTCTACAGATCGTTGGGTGGTTGTTATACCCTTCCGCGCTCTTGCTACTGAAAGACTAACCGCTTCCCGTATAATTTCTAATACCTTGTCGTGGCGACGCAAGTATAGACCTTTATCTAGAAGTACCCTACACCCTACTAATAGGTGTTTTGCGGTTCCTATTGCCTCCCCACAGATGTTGCAAGACTTTTCGGTGGCTTTGCCCCATCTTACTAAATTACTTTGATCTGGGAGAGTCATTTGGAATGCATTAAGATAGAATTTTAATAATGATGGGGACCAATCATAAATTAAGGCGCCACTTCAAAGCTAGTGGAATACAAAAATCTCCTATGGTCACCCATTCATTTTGAATTTCTAGGCTCATCGCGTGGAGTCGGTAATTATCGTTTTCGTCTTGTCGAATAAAAGATTTTGTTGTACATATATATATATATATATATATATATATAAATTCATAAATAAGGTAATAATAATATTAATAACAGTAATTATATTGATAGTGAGAGATAGTGCTGCTTCAATTTATACTTAAAAGAACTAATTGTGGAACAATTATAAATTTCAGGAGGAAGTGAGTTCCACAATTGTGCTGCTTTTATTGTGAAAGATTCTGAAATGTGGTGTTATAACGGATTACATCAAGGGGTTTAAAGATGACACACGAACGGGATGGTCTGTTATTAGGTACGGATAGTTGAAAAGATTGTCGTAAATAGGGAGGGGAAGATTTAGACAATACGTTAAAAAGAGTGGTTAGGACGTGAGTATTCCGGCGGAGTCGAATAGGGAGCCACTTTAGTTGACGTCGGAATTCAGATATATGATCGAATTTACGCAGTCCGTATATGTAACGTATACATACATTCTGAAGTCGATCCAACTTGTCTAGTAGCTCTTCTGTAGCATCTAAGTAGCATACGTCGGCATAGTCGAGTATAGGAATTAATAGAGTTTGGGCCAAGAGTATTTTCGTCTGTAAGGGTAAAAAGTTTTTGAGGCGTCTCAAGGAATGAAGGGAGTAAGCCTAAGTTTATTGCTGTTTCTGATAACGGTATTGTAGTAGAATCGTATATGATGTCTGGTGTTATATTGAAATTTATTTTGTTACGCAGTTGTCTACTTCCAATTATTAGCGCTTGAGACTTATTAGGATTAAGCAAAAGACCAAAGCCCTTTGCCCATTCCTTTATGCTGTTTAGATCCTGATTTATGACCTCTATTTCTCTATCAAGTTCGCTTAAGTTAGCATGTCGGTATATTTGCAAATCGTCTGCGTATAGATGGTAGGGAGAAGATATGACTTTAGGGATTTCATTGATAAATATGGAGAAAAGCAAAGGAAATAGAACGCCGCCTTGTGGAACGCCAGCAGAGAGATCAGCCCATTCCGAAAAACTTTCGTTACAGCGTATCATCTGCTGACGACCGTGAAGATACGACTGAAACCAATCAATCACGGGTTGAGATATGTTAAGAGAGTGTAGGATAGCGAGCAAAATACTAAAATCAACACAGTTAAAAGCATTACTAAAATCTAGCAGGACTAAAACAGTAAGCTTCTTATTATCCATAGCTAAACGAATATCCTCAGTGACTTTGAGTAATGCTGTGGATGTACTATGGAAATTGCGGAAACCGGATTGGAAAGGACTAATAAGGTTATGAGTGTTTAGGAAATGCGTGAGCTGTTGGAGTACTGCATGTTCAAGGACTTTAGATAGTATTGGTAATATAGATATAGGACGAAAGTGCAATGGAGAAGAAGGATTGTTACATTTGGGTATGGGAATAAGATAAGCTTTTTTCCAGACTGTAGGAAAAGTATTGGAAGTTAATGAGAAGTTCATAATATGTGTGATAACTTTCAATACATACTCCAGGATGGGAAAAAGCATCTCACGGCTGATGTCATCGCTTCCAACGGCGTTAGATCTAAAGGATGAAAGGCACTTCTTAACATCACACTCCGTGATTTCACGAAACAGAAATGGATTACAGGGTAGTCGGGGAGCCATATTTAATTTGTGAATGGTAGCTAATCTCTCTGTATCGGACATATTGACGGAGGGAGTGGAGAAAAAATTATTAAGAAGATTTATATCGTTGAACTGATGAAGTTTTTCAGAGGCCTTCCCCACACCTAAGGATTTAAAAAAATTCCACATTTGGGATGGAGTTGAATTATTAATTGAGGAATATATGTAGCGACGCTTTGCATCCCTACACATCCTGTTGCAGAGATTACGCAATTGCTTGTAGGATCGTAAATTTTCCGTGCGTTATAACTTTTGCAGGGTTATCAACGAAAATAAGATCAAGAAGAGAAGGAATAGCATTAGGTGAGTAGTGAGTTTCTAAAAGAGGAAGAGTAGTCATATTGTAGGAATCAATTAATGATCTAAGTCTGTGGGATCTGCCATCACCTTTAGTGAGACACGTATTTAGATCGGCCCATAATTATTTTGTGACTATAACTAGAGGAAAACGAGTCTAAAATTTGGTCTAGAGAAGAAAAATAATCAATGTATTGCGATGGGCTATATACCACACCAAGAAGCAAGTTTGAGTAGTGGGCACGAATTTCGAGAAAAAGGTATTCTAAATTGTAAGTGTTAGGAGGAGATTGAGCAATTACAGTAAAAGAAATATTATTATGAAGGTAGATACATACCCCACCTCCCCGTCTGCCATCTCGATCATTTCGGATCAGATTATAACCCGGTAAGGAGTAAATTGAAGAAGTAAGAGAAGGTTTCAACCAAGACTCAGACACGAGAATACAATCGACAGAGACGTTGCTAAAAGATGATAAAAAATCAGAATGGTGAGCCGGAATACTCTGCGCATTTATATGTATTATATTAAGATAGCAGCCATTTACGGATGTAAAAATAGAATTAAGTTTTATATTAAGTGGAGTAAAGTTTTCGTCCGATGAATTCGAACTAGCAGCACTAAGAAAATCCTCAGATTACACACGACGAGCAGGAAAAATATTCATCATTTATAATATTATTACAAAAAGAAGACATTATTAAAAAATACTAATATAGATATATAATATATATTTATAGTATATATATATATATATATATATATATATATATATATATATATATATATATATATATATATATATATATATATATATATATACTATAAATATAATAAATGTAAAAAATAAACAATTATATTGAATATTTAAACAATATAAAAAAAAATTTTTTTTTTTTTATTTAACAAATATTTCAGTGCCATACACACTGGCAGATTGAAAATAAAAATGAATAACACCTTATATATATATATATATATAAAAGAATACTTATAAGCTACAAGTAAGACTTGTTCAACAAAGTAAACCTGACACCAAAATAAATTTAATTCAAAAAGTAAAAAATCCATAAAATGTAGAAAAAGAAAAATGTAATACAATACAAAGTAGTATTCAGAAATCAGATTCTGAACGAAATATAATATTTATCTGACAACCCCAAACTTCATTTTAATATAAACAGTATACGTCAATTGTCAGTTGTCACAAGTCTAATCATAACACTTATTTAAAACATGTTTATTATATTAAGTTTTTATCTACCTACTTAAGTCTTAACAATTAAAGTAAAGTTTTGTACAGATGGTATATAAACGAAGTAATCAAAATACACTATATTTAAATGAGTAGTATAAAACTATAAACATGATTACTTGCCGTAGGATGTACCATTAAGGTTATGGTATACTTATTTGGCAGCGTTTTTATTGTTGCGACGCGGTCTCAAGGATCTAGGATCTTGTGCACTTTCTGTTGGAGGCAGTGGGAATTTTTTTATCAGGGACTGAAGCTCCAACATAGTTGTTACTTTCTTGCGGCATTTATCAGGCAGAACAATAAAAATATTACCATTCGATGACCAGGCATTCTTAAGGCCAAAATGTTTTCTTGCGGTGTTAAACACCTCTTGCCTTGGCTTAGTAAGAAACTCAGAAACTATTATGCCTGAGCCTTTTAAAGAGGTTTTTGAGCTCCAAACCTTATTACGATATTTTAAGCCACTGAAACGAACCAGCACCGGTCTAGGTTTATCCTTGTTTATTCCTAACCGATGACAAGAATCAAAATGAGAAGAATTAGTGTCAGCCAGCTTCATTTTATCACACATAATAGAATTTATAGTACACTCTAACTGCTCATTGCTGTTTTCGGGTACACCATGGAACAATAAAACATTGCTTCTTGAAAACATCTCATGCTTATCAAAGCCCTCTGTGAGTAACTGAAGCTGCTGCTGCAGCATATATAATGTTTTCCAGATGTAATCCTTGAAAGAAGCAAAGTCTTTGGCCAGAGCACCAAGATCTTGGGCATTACTCTTCAATGGCGACTTGGATGTTGTTTGAGTGTTAGCCAGTGCTATATCAAAATTGTTCATCCGTGACTCAAACATTTTAATAATATCCTCCATATTTTTGCTTACTTGAGTATGCAGGTCCATTGTAGTAATTTGTGACAGCTTAAGATGTATTTAGTGAAAGTAAGAAATTGCCAGGTAATGTAGGCAATAACAGACTTATTTATAAGGACATATAAACTTTAAATATTTAAAGAAACAGTCAAAATATAAATTATTACACAGAACAAAATTTTTAGATGTTGTTCACTGTTATTTAAGTTATTAAAACGAAAACCTATTGCACATTTGATAATATTAGTGACGTATACAAAAATAATTATCGTAAATTATCGTAAATCCAAGCTTTTTTGACGTTACTTATTGGTTGGTTGTCTACCTTTTTGAGGTCATTTAAAAAGCTATCGACTATTACATCCAATGATGGAGTACGGCCTTGGTAATCGATTTTTTTACCTAAAAATTTAAGCTATAAGCTGCTTCCGTAACCGTACTAACGCACTGACCGCCTATTATAAGACCCGGATCGTAAGAAGTATATTTGGTATTCCGTCTACCCAGACACAGACTAAAACATTTACTTGGTTTTGTCCTCAATCCGCCCGTCCACGTACAGAAATCCTCAACTACATTTTAAAGTACCTGACATTGTTTCGGATTACGTGTCAGTATCGCGAGATCATCTGCAAAAGCTAGTATGGATTCTGTGTATTTGTTGTTGAACTTAAACCGATAGCCCCACTTTTTTTCATTTCTAATTAATTTGTCTATTAAAATATTAATAACTATATTAAATATAATAGGAGAAATACAACAGCCCAGAAATAAACCAACGTTATAATTAAGTGGTTTTGAATGGTTTTCATTAAAAATTATAGAGAATTTTAATTTTGAATAATATGATGCAATAATGTCGCGAATTAGCGTAGGAAAGTTATACCATTTAAGCGTGAACATCATCAGTTCATGTCGTACCGACCCAAAAGGCGTTCTCTAAGTCTATCCAACAAACCGTAATTTGTCTCTCGCTAGTTCTAGCATCTTTAAGGCTTTCCGATATTAACGTATTATGTTCCAGGCATCCAGAAATTCCGGGCAAAAACCCTTTCTGGTGATTAGGCCTGAAATATCTATTGTTAATCATGAATTGCGTCATTTTTGTTTGTAAAAAAGAGAAAAATATTTTGGAAATTGTATTTGTTAGGGCTATTGGTCTAGTATCCTTAGGATTATTGACATTGTCGTTTTTCGGAATGAGGACAAAAAGGGCTTTTCCGAATGATACCGGTATTTGCTTTCTGGACCAGATTTTACCGGATTTTATTTAAAAGATATTTATGGAACGACGGACATTTTTTGTAAACTATATAAGGGATACCATCCGGACCTGGTGCTGACTTTGATGGTTTCATTTTTATTATTTTATTGATTTCCTCCAAAGTTAGTGGGTTGGCTTGAAAATCTTCAGTAGGAGTCTCAGGTTTGTGTTCGTTGGGATCCTCATATAGTCTTTGGTTTTCTGGCACTTCGTATGTGCTTTTATAATGATCGATCGATATATGTATATATAAATCACGAAAAGTCAATGATAACGTCTCTTTCTTACTCACATATCTACAACTAGTTGTTATTTACAAACACTTAGCTTTTGTATCTTTCGTAAAATATACAAAAGCTAACTGTTTACTACAAAAACAAAAACAAATCATAATTTATACAAACCATTTTGAACGAATATCCTGTGTCGGAAGGATAAATACAGAGAGATAAATCTGAAAATATGAAGCCATGCAAATAATTCTACTAAAAGAAAAGTGAAAGAAAAAATAAACGGAGACGACACAAACGAGTCACACTAAGAGCCGAAAGCTGTTAAAGCTTCGTCTGTTAGTAATCCTTTACCTGAGAAGCTACAATCCCCAAGGATGCTAGCCTTTTCTTCACTTTATACAGGCTTTATTATAAAAGTTTATACAAATGTATGTAGCTACTTATTTATTTTTGTTATCTATCAATTAATAATAAAATATAAAATATGGTCAAAATCAAAATATACAAAATCTTACATTTAAATCAATTAAAGATACTATAGTAACCATACCATAGTATCTTATCAATACCAGTATCATACCAATGAATAAATAATATTACAATAACTATTGCGAATACCGTTTTAATCTGTATTTTCTTTTATTTTCATTCGTCCCATTTTTTACCTGACATTTGTAACGCAAGTAAAATAGACAATAAATATTAAATTTTATAATCCTTCATTGGTTTATTATTTGAAACACAAAATTATAATTTTAATACATATAATTTATTTATTTATTTATTTATAGGACAACCAAAGCATACACTAAAACATCATGGAAAAGAAGAATTACATTTGTTTGTTACATTTATGTAGTGTAGCCTTACTTAAAGGCTGCCACGGCATGCATAAACAGTAGCTGTGACAAAACTAGTTATTTATTAGTTATACAGAGAACAGAAAAACAAAAAAAAAACGACTATATTTAATTACAATAATAAAATATAAATATTTAAAAAAAAATTAATATAAGATAAATAACAAAAGTATAAAAGTATAAAAATGAGAATGCAGCTGGCGTAACAAAGGATTGCAATTATTTGCAATTTTCTTATATAAAACTGATTTAAATTTATGTAAGGAGTAAGACATGTCAATATCGATTCCAGGCGAGCGTGATAGGCGACTAAATTGATCTTGCATTCTGTTTATAGTAGAAAAATGGCCTAGTTTGGTTTTAAAGCTTTTGGCACAAAACAACTGAACTTTAGATAACCTAGAATATTTGTAAGGAATATTAAAATTAATATGTTCCAACAACTTCGGACAATCTATGTAATTGTTTATTGTCTTATATAAGAATATATGATCCTGTATCTTACGACGATTTTCAAGGCTAAGAAATTTAAAGTGCTTCAAGCGAAAATTGTAGTTATTTAGTTTTTTAATCATATGGCACTTATAAGACAGGTGTAAAAAAACCTTTTTTGAACAGCTTCTAACCGGCGCTTATGTACTTCATAGCAAGGATTCCAAATTATGCTGCAATATTCTAGGCCAGACCTTACTAATGCATTAAAGACGGCAATTAGGCTGGAGAGGCATTTAAATTCTCTAGTGTTACGCAATACAAAACCCAGCAACTTGTTACCCTGAGTAGCCAATTTATCAATATGAATATGAAAACGCAGATGATTATCTATATATATACCAAGATCGCGAATTACATTAGTCTCAAGGATAATCTGATTATTTATTTTGTAGTTATGATAGTAAGAAGCTTTTTTACGGGAAAAATGAACATGGTTGCACTTATTAGCATTAAGTGACATCTTATTGTCAGAACACCAAATAGAGAAACGATCGAGGTCTTCTTGCAGTTTAAAAGGATCCTGGTCACACTCCACATGCTTAACAATTTTGAGATCGTCAGCATATAAATGTATGTCTGAGTGGACAAAACAGGGCGCTGCGTCGTTTATAAAAATATTAAAAAACAAAGGGCCCAGATGAGAGCCCTGGGGAACGCCTGAAGGTATTAGATATAAGTTGGATGAGTAACCATTAACCACAACTTTTGACGTTCGATTACGAATTAAAATATATATTAGGTCTATTATTAGTTTGCATTAGAACACAATAAAATTAAACAATTGGTGAAAAAATTCAGCCTCTTTTCCTATATAATATCACATATAGTCATGGTAAATAACTTTTCAGACAGCTGTTGTTTTCTATTTGTATTTAAAAAACGGTTAGAATAAATAAAGTGACAAAATTTGTTCCATATTATTGGATATGCTTTTGCATGATTTTTAATGTTGCGTTTCAAACTGTTATAAATAGGCTTATCAAACTTCACGTATTATTTATGAATGTAAAATGTCGCGATAGAAATTTACCAACTGCTGCTGAATGCGAAGATTTTTAAATATATCTAGACATATAATTCTGTCTCGTTCCGACTACAGTCTGCAGAATCGTGTACGTGAGCCCTTAAGCCGTAGTTTCTGGCTGCAGTGACAACACAACAGCCGCAGTCTTGGGAGACTTTAACGCCTTCTTCGGCCTGGGAGTCACCTTTTCGGCTGGCTTGGCGGTTGGCTTGGTGACTGGTTTGGCGGCGGGTTTGGCGGCTCTCATCATGCTCGCTCGTGGACCTGCCGGGCGGAGAAGGGGCAGCCGCTAGAGAGGAAGAATTTCCTTTCCCCTTGCCCTTACCCTTACTTTTCCTCCTTACCACCGTTGCCCAGGACTCCTGAGGAACAGTGTCAGGTCCCGCTGCCGGTGCCACTAATAAATTGGCAGGTACACGAGGCAGGTAGGGCACGTTCCACTTCCGCCCGCAGTGGGGGACGCACCGACCGTGCCGGCAAGAGTCGGTCCTCGATTCCTTTGATTCGGGCGTTAATCATATTACCAAAAGTACAGGTCAAGGACCGTTCAAGTCTTTCTACTGCCTCAGCCGGACATGCCGAACTGCCATCATGGACACAGGAGGCGTCGTCGTTCCACCAGTAGCAGAGGTGATGGCGGCGGTAGCAGCCGCAGCTGCCTCGGCCCTAGCTTCAGTGAAACCGTGCCGCAGCGCTTTCACCTCCGCCTTGATCAATTCCACCTCGAGATTAAGCCGGCGATTTTCAACCCTCAGCCACCTCGTCTCCTCATCCTCACTCCTCGAGGCAAGAGCATCAACCGCTTCGCTCAGGGTCGCAGTTGACTTTTTCAGGCGGCCCACGAATTCACCTTTGAGATTGCCCGATTTCTTGGCAACCTCTAAAATTAAAGCGAGGCCTTCGCCCGCCCGCGTCCTCAACTCTTGCTTGCTTAATGCGTTCACGTCAGGCTCATTATCGTCCGTCGCGGTATCGTACTGCCTGTCACTCAGTACGCCATTGTCCAACCGCAAGGAAACTGGTTTCCGAAACCCGTCGCGGAAACTGCCAGTCTTCGCGCCTCTACCGCTTCGGGCGGTGCTTACCTTAGCGGTCGGCGTCTTTTCGGTCTCTGTGTCTGAACAATACCGCCCAGGCACGAAGAATGAAGAGGAAGGCCGCTTGCGTTGGCCTTCCGTTGCCTTAAAGCGCGCAACATGTTTATCTGACTCCTCCAAACGGCCTTGACTTCTCAAGGCTTTTGTCAACACTATCTACGTCGAAGTCCATAGCAGACTCGACGTAGTAGTCGTTTGGTTGGCCCTGACAACGGCCGTTTAGTTGGCCCTGAGACGGACCTTGTGGTTGGCCCTGAGAAGGGCCGTTTGGTTGGCCCTGAGAAGAGCCTTTGGTGAATCCTCCCTTGCTGTTACTCGTGGAAGGCATCACGACAAAGAATTAAAAACGACTGAGAAAACACAATCACCAAAGTTTAGCTTACAGGATTTGGTCACCCGCCTGCCACCTGCATTACCGGGGTCAGGACGGGGTCCGGGGAGACGACGTAGACGTACTCTGTAAGCACTTGGGGACTCCCCCATGGCTACACTTTATTTCAACAATAAGTGGTCCTATTTAAGAAGGTATTATTATGACACACAGGGGATCACTTTATTATTTATTGAGCCAACGATTACTGTTATTTTAATAATTATAAAATAGTATTTAATATACTATTTACACATATTTTAACATAGTTGCAAATAAATATTAAAATTAGTAAATTCAGGTTTTTTTTCAAATTTCTAATACTTTAGCTACAAAAAAGCTGGTTCATAATAATTTAAATTGAATTTATATCAGATTGTGTGGAAACTATTAAAGTTTTTTATAAATTATGTTTTTTGGAGACATATTTGTACCTTGTTTGTTTTTTAACAAGAACCTTGCAAAGTTGGAAGCGGATCAACCAAGTAGTTAAATGCTTCAGCTCATAACCAAATTGACAGAGTTTTTAAAAAAAAAATTTCTTGAAGAGTTGTATAAAATAAATTTGATATTTTAAAAAAATCCAAGAAACTTATATAAAAAAGTAACCTAAAATTATTAACTGCATAAAAAAGGTAAGTTATATTTAATTAATATTTTCAATTTCTTTAGTTCCAAACATTAAAGTTAATAAGTGATAAAGTGAACAATTTCAAGACATTTCGTGTTTAATAGCCACAGTGAAATCCCTATTCCTGAAATCTTTGTAATCCCGGTTTGAAAGTTTTACACTAACACATTAAACTTGACTATTCATTTACTCCTTTATGTAGTAGTTTATTTTTATAGAATGTGATATTTGTATACAGAAATTTCTTGTTTACTGTGATTAAGATTGTATAAAAATAATATTCAACTCAAAAAAACATTGAATTGTTATCAAACAAGAAAGTATTTTAACTTAGAGGATAACGATAAAGTGTTATTTGTTAAAAACAGATATACCTTGTTAACAGTAAAGCTAAGGTTCACTCAGATAAAAGACTACTCAAAGTCAAGTAGATCTTATTTCAGGCACGAAGCAGTCGCAAATGAACTCCACCTTTTTAGGAACGACAATAAGTAAATGCAAACGGGCACAGGCTCTGCTTGAAGATGTAACAATGCTAAAAATTACATTATACAGACCTCAAACTTTCTTCTTCATATTTGATATCTTTAGAAAACATTAATTTACTATTTCCAAATTCAATTACTATTTTACCTGTAAACTTTATTAACTGGAGTTGGTGGATACTATCAAAAACATTTATTTTATTAAAATACATTTATATTTATTTTACATGTAAAATACATTATATTTCTATAGAAGAAATATTCAACATGAATTATACAATGGTTTGTTTGTGATGTCAGGGTATACAAAAATACAATAGGCACGAGCACTGATTGTGAACACTATAGATATCATGTCAATTGTATACATTTATAAAAAAAATGAATATTGAATAAAGATTGTAAACTTTTATTTTTGTATTACTAAAAACTTATTATAATTAATTTAGTTTATATTTATATAAATTATGAATATACCTTACATATAATAAGTTACTAGCTACTCTTTGAACTTCCGTAAGCGTAGAAACGCGCAGAAATCAAATCAACCTGCCAGTCCACTTCTCTTTACCGATGTTGAACCTATTTTCATCTAATAGAGCATACAATCAACTTAAAGCGATCATTGACGCCAAATAATGGGAGTTGATGCGTTCATAGGAAACCTCAGTGAGCAAAAATACAGGGTATCGATCGATCCCCTCAATAGAGTTACAGTTAAAGTCACAATACATTCAAATACAAAAAACTTGGTTCATAATAATTTAAATATATATGATGTAGTTTTCATACTTTTTAAAGTGAAACTTTTATTACATCGTCTCAAACTTTTTCGTCTGTGTGTTGCATGTCGCGTGACGGTCGGCCGCGGAGTAGGGATAAAGTGAAAGGCGCTCGTCAGAGCAGCCGAGGCCAATATGGCGGCGCCTATAGTTCGCATCAGCTGATTGAAAAACGGATCAAAATGACTCAACGATTATAAAATATTGTTTTCAGTGTTTTAATATGTGTATATCATCTAAATAATTGTTAAGTATTATGTATGTCGTACTCTAAGACACAGAGTTCAATAAAAATATTAGTTGGAGACCTAGTCTACTTTTATCATTTCCCATTTTCTAAGTATAAAATTAAGATTAATGAAGCAATTTTTATACCCTTAATGGAATATTATTCCGAAAATTTTTAGTTAAATGTCTATAATGTGAAAAAAAGTTTCACTTTTACGGTGGTTTCATAAAACCACACAATCTTTTTTTTATCTGTGGTTTTAATAAATAACATTTATACCTTCAAAATTAAAACCAATATTTAATACCGTGCTTACCGATACTTACGATTGTTCATTTACGAGTAATTGTTATTTTCATACGTTTAAAGTATATGATTTGACTATGGTTATTATTTGACTATGATATAAATAAAAACACAGATTTAAAATACTTGTTTCAGAAGCAAAAAGTATTAATTCTAACTCTAATCTGAAGGTTTCCTGTTGGTTGGATGCTACTGGATCTCCTAGACGAATAAAAAGATTACATATTCGTCGGTGCCAGCTTTATCAAATCATTCCATCAAGTCTAATGGTAAGATCTTATCAAAAGCAATAAAACAAGCCCATACACGGTACACCCAGCTCTTTTCATCTATGAGGTCCACAAGCATCCATCCATCAGATCATTCCATCAAGTCTGACGGTAAGATCTCATTGAAAGCAACAAAATAGGCCCATACTCGGTGCCCCCAGTTCTATTCGTCTAGGGAATCCACAAGCATCCATCCATCAGGGTACCCTTGGGTCATTCCATCAAGTCAAGACGAATCGGTTATAATCCGTACGTACTAGAAGCCAAATCAAATAAAAAAAAACACCTTTTAACTGACAAAAAAATATATATAAACTGTAAAGTATCAAGTTAAGTTTGATTACATATTTCGTGTTCATACAGCGATCTTTAACAATAGACATTTTTGCTAACAAGCGACGCAGTGACCACTCCCGACAACGGCCTCACGCCGATTTAGGTGATTGATAATTGAATTTTAGAATTTTTTGTTAAAAAGGATCAACTAAAATAGCACATAAAATGAGCCTTACTGAAATATATTAAAGCCATGTGTAACTACAGATACATGATAAAAATTGAAAATATTTTTATTTATTTTCTGATATATTACGTAACTTATTTAGGGTTTTTTTCTTACACATTTTTAGTTGAGTATATTTTCTTAGCTAAAGTATTTTTATGCTTAAATATATTATAATATTTACGACAAAAATGTTCCTAATAGGGAGGACCCTATTTCGTAAAATACGTGACGGAAAATAGTTTTTTTTAATATTAAAAACTGCGATATTACAGTAATTTCTCTGAGAACTCTAAAGATTAAGAAACATTCTATGCGTTGCAATTATGGGTTTCACTACATTAAATTTGATTTTGTGCTACAAAGATTATGTACCGAAAAGTTGATAATTTTAGGCATAACGGTAAACGCGTCCTTAAGACTTGAGATTTTAAAAACTAAAAATAAAATTAAAATTCCTTTTGTTAGAAAACTCTATAAGTTATGAATGTGAAGTGCCGCAATAGAACTGAACCGACTGCGGCTAAACCGAAAACTTTTATAACATGCAGCTGCAACGTAATCCCACTCTCATACCGTCCGAAGCCTTTTACAAACTTTACTATTTAAAACACACGGCCACAACATGAATTTGTACTATATATAATAAATATAATTATAATTAATAGTTCTGAATCAGGCCTATGTATCATATTTCTTTTTAACAGTTATTATGTATTATAGCTACAGGGTTTTCTCATTTCTGGCTTTGTAAGGATTTTTGAAGCCCGTCATTTTGAGAATTCTTTAAACCATTTGGTTAGATTACCTACTATTAAAATGCCAAAAATGTTTTTTTTTTAAATTGCACAATAATAATTTAATAATCGTCATAAATATAAATGTAAGAAAAATAATATATAAGTATTTTTTTAACCCGGTAACAAAATTTGTTACTAGTTTCTTAATTAATTTTTCAGTCAACATTTATTAAAATATTAAAATCTCCAGACAGTCAACATAAGGTCACTAATAATTAACTTCTCACAATTAGAGTATATTGTAGCAAATAGTTCTTGTAAAATTGATCTCATTGTATTAACTGAAGCAAAATTGCTGAAAATTGATCTCATTGTATTTATGTTAATAAAAGAAAATTGTAAGTCATTATTTGATTTGAACGATTACACAATGTATACAAATTTAAGATCATACAAAAGGGAGGAGGCATTATTCTTTATGTTCATAACAGCCTTCATATCATCAGGACGGAGATTCACTCCTTACACTATGAAA
Organism: Napeogenes sylphis; assembly: GCA_959347405.1. Classification (NCBI taxonomy): domain Eukaryota; kingdom Metazoa; phylum Arthropoda; class Insecta; order Lepidoptera; family Nymphalidae; genus Napeogenes; species Napeogenes sylphis. The sequence goes on along the minus strand of OY365776.1, from coordinate 43,111,737 downwards.
CTAGTGTAGACGAGATAGTGAACTCTCATTTTCACAGATTTGTGCTATTTACAGATGACCAGATGAAAACAAAAATAGATTTATTAGGGACATACACACTTATCTTAGGAAACACAATAAACTTCAGGACTGTTTATTGATAGGAGATATAAATATAGACTTAAAATACAACCAGATTAAACAAATTAGGTAAACCTTATGAGCGAAGCCGGCCTAGAATGCGGAATAAACCAATACACCCGCGTTGAAAAAAAAGTTAGCAATATAACTAAGTCTTGCATAGATCATGTGTTCGAGCGTAGTACAAGTGGTCGATCTATATCCTCTGGCCTAATATCACAGACATTAGCCGATCAGTACATAATAGCTACCGCTTTTGTGTGTACAACAAGTACAATTCCACCTTCATGGCGCATTATCAATAAACTTGACAATGATCTTGTTAACAAAGCTAAAGCTGATCGACTGGAGCCCGGCACTCCATTGTTATAAACCGTATGATATTTTAAACTTTATTTTAGAAAAAATTGATAATACATACAATAAATGCCAAAAAAAATACCGTAAAATGCACAAATAAAAGAAGTTTATGTAAATGGATTAACGAAAAGGCCAAAAGAATGTGCATTCAGAGAAATCTATTATTAAAAGCATGGATACAAGATAAACATAATATGCAAAAACGCTTAGCCTACAACTCATATAGAAATAAAACTAGTAAATATATAAATCATATCAAAAATAAATACATAAAAAGAAAGTATTGGAAAATTACAGGGACTCGAGGAGAAAAGTATGGAAGATCGTCAACCGAATATGTTAAAAAATATCAAAATCTATTAACAAAACTATATTAAAATCCTTTAAAATAACAAAACATACACTGGCCAATAACTTTGCACATGAATTTCAGACTCATGTTAAAAAAAAATATTACCACTTGTAAGCCACTACCACTAAACTGACCCCTACACTGACGAACGAAAACCGGATAGCGTCATGCAGCTTAAGTTAACTACACATGAATTTATTCATAATATAATTAAACATCGAAATTGCAATAAAGGACTCGACTTCGACGGTATAAGAGCAATCGACATACAACATAACACACTTAATTAACAGATACATACTCGAGACCACATGCTTAGTTGTTATTCCGATAAGCTAAAACTTGGTGTTATCAGGCCTATATACAAAAAAGGATCACACAGTGATTATAATAATTACAGACCGATTAATATATTATCCTGTATTGATAGGATAATTGAGCGGTACTGTGGAAACAATATATCGCACTATCTAAGAACAAACAAACGAAGTTAACGAAAAAACGAAGTTATAAACAAATACCAATATGGGCACATCTCAGTTGTTGTTGTTGAATGAAAAAAGGCATGTACGTGTTCTTTCCATTGATTTTAGCAAAGCGTTCGATACATTGCGCTACAAAACTTTGAACACAAAATTACGGCAGAATTGTATACAAGGTCCCCTACTAAAATGGCTAATGAATTATCATACAAAAAGAATATCAGTGATTAAGATACATAATAGCTACAGTAATAATAAGTTAATAAAGAAGGTACAGCTCAAGGCTCGATTATTGGGCCAACTGAGTATTTGTTATACGTAAACGATATGTGCAATATAATTGGGGAGGGCTCTGTATATCAGTTTGCTGATGACACTTGTATGGTCGTAAATTATCGTTTATAAATGGGCATACGATCAAGGTCTAGTCATAAATAAAAACAAAAACAAAATAATGCACTTTCACTCACACACACATAATAAAACATCCTTCAAATTTAAAATAGTCGGCCACAGTTATAACTGCCCCCACCAAAGTAAAATCTTATATACTCACATACAGTGTAATTGTAAAAATGACGATTTTGTGCTTCAATAATCAAGATCATATCAGATCAGATCAGATCATAAATTCAACTGGGAACCCTCATGTCAATTATATTTGTGTAAAAATTCGCTCGATTTTGGGCCGATTTACGATCCTAAAATACAAGTTACCTTTTACAATACTAAGAATGCTATACCTGGCTCTCGTTGATAACATAATTAGTTATAGCCCTTAGGCTATAATAATTATGTTCTCTATATAGATATATATATATACATATATATATATATATATATATATATATATATATATATATATATATATATATAGAGAACATAATTATTATATATATATATATATATATATATATATATTGTCTTTAAATATTTAAAACCTACAATTAATACTGCCTAAAGATGATTGAACCTAAGAAAACAAAATCTAAACTTAAAAATAACGAATTTGGATGGTTTCAACCTTGTAGTATTCTAGCTAAAAGCAAAAAAGCAAAAATTTCAATCGTTAAGGAAGAATAACGCAATATCAATCTACTGATACCTAGAATACGCCACCAATCACTTAGAAATCTAAAATATTTAGAAAAGTATAAATTACCTAAATATAACATTGTATATGGAAAAATAACATGCGAATATCTTCTTCCGAAAATATTGAACGATATGAATAGACACTTATTTACATAAGAAAAAGTTTATATCTTCACTCAAAAATATTTTCTCACTAGTAGAAACCATGATTTGGTACTATAGCTATAAAATTATATTCGTACGCAACCAACTGTACATCATTATATTCACTGATGGCCGTTTTCGGCTGGTTTTCGTCGGTCTGTGGGTTTGCTTGCCAGACAGGGAGTTTTGACATTTCATGTGTTGGTGAGCGGATTTGCCGATCGGTGGCATGTTGGAAGCGACCATGAGTGAATGTATTTTGTTGGTAGGTTATGTTTATTTATTTTGTAGTGTTGTTTTTTTTTACTTTGTTATAGAGCTCCTCAATCTCGGATAAACCTTAAGGGGGTTTGTTAAGATTGAGTTAAGAATGATATTGTAAATTTCTTTGATAAATAAATGTACAAAGTACACTTTTTCAGAAAATATTTTAAAAAGTTCGCGTAATGAGGGGGAAGGAGGTTGAAATTAAACACTACATTATTTTTCCTTTGCGATATATTCTCCCTTAACCCTAATAGATTTTTCAGATCTCTCAAATAACTTCCTTATACCAGCAAAAAAAATATATTTCTCTTTGATTTCAAAATAGGCCGAAGTTGCAGACTATACTTCTTTATCGTCGTAATTTTTTTTTTTCCACGCAGCTCTTTCTTCGTGTTTGGGAAATTAATAATAGTCAGTGGGTGCCAAATCTGGACTGTAGAGTGGGTGCCGCCGGTTGAAGCCGCATCGGTGAATAGCAGCCGTCGTAACATGGCACGTGAGAACGGGTGGGTTGTCGTACAGAAGGGGCACACCTTTTGACAACTTTCCGTTTCTTTTTTCCTTGATGGCTTCTTTCAATCTTTCCAGTAAAGAAACGTAGTACTGTCACGTTATAGTCAAACCACGTTCTTTGTAATCGATGAGTAAAATGCCTTCTGTATCCCAAAAGACAGTCGCCATGATCTTGCCAACCGATTGTGTCACTTTGAACTTCTTCGCAGGAGGTGTGCTTTTTTTACGCCACTGCATCGTCTCTTGCTTCGACTCAGGTTCATAGTGATGAACCCAGGTTTCATCACCAGTGACGATTCGGGCCATACCTCCTTCTTTTCTCTCTCCACAGAGTTCCAAAAACTGACGAGTACACTCGACAAGCTCACGTTTTTGAAGTGGCGTGAGCATTCTCGGAACCCATTTGGCAATGACCTTAGTAATGCCAGGATGATGATGGAGAATATTCAAAATACTTGTTTCAGATATTCTAATCATTTACTTAATAACGGCGCCGTGTTCAACTTTCTCCGTACTGGCTGACTTCTTCCAGATTCGGTTATTTACAGGTCGAAAATTTAAAAGTTAATGACTCGATTAGGTTCAAACTTGGATTATATACTATTAATGAGATGTTCAACGAGTGACTATCAGGACGAGTAAATCTATCCCCATCAACCCCTCTATTCCACAAACTTTTTGACCTTCCAGCGTACAACATACAACACTTAATTTAATTATGACTAAGCCGACAGTCAGACAATATCATTTATGCTGTATGATACATGTACAAATATTTATATTACTTAAATAATATATATAGTATGTTAGTATAGATATATATTGTACGTTTTATAAACATACTCATTACACACACGTAATTCCACATTCGTTAGCCGCAAAGCACATTACAAAGGATAATTAACTTGTATCTAACAATAACTCCTCCTCATAGGGTCATTAATTGTTTAAGAAATGGGATGAGATTCTTAAGTTGGAATTACATAAATTCACCATAACGGTCGTAAAATGTAATTAACCTATGACAATTTAAAATAGCGTTTTGGCTTTTGTAAAATTATTGTATACTTAAGGTTTTTTGAGACGTCTGTATATTATTTATATGATTTGGAGACGTATAACTATCAGTGAAATTTAAATTGTTAACCTATTTAAAAAAAATGTAAAATAAATCCCACGACAATATATTCCCAAAAACTGCATCCAAATCGATTAATCCGATTGAGATTAGCGTGCAGAAATATTCAGATATATACAGATATACAGACGAACTAAAACAATGAAAAAACATTGTTTTAGGGTCCCCCACTATGAATGTTTGAAAATATTTTACATGTACAGACAGTGATTATTAGTGTTTTATTATATGTATAAAAATAGATTTCTAGAGCACTTTAAATACATACATCTTTTGATAGAGTGAAGAGTCTGTAATGAAAGTTTAAAAACTAAATGTTACTTAGAGTGACGCTCAATTTCTATGTATAAAAGTTATATTAGCTATATTTTTTTTTCGTGTTGCGTGCACAACTAAAACATGAACAGATAGAGTAACAAAAATAAATAAAAATGTTGAAAATGGATTCTGTTAGTTAAAACTTCACATCCTAGAATTTTTTTTTTATTTTTTATGTACAAAGACTACTCCTCTACAGATTTATTACATATATAGAATAAGATTTAAATGAAATAAACACTAAATATTAAATGAAGAATGTTACAATCTACTCCCGAAAACTGCATTCGAATTAGTTAAGCCGTTTTGAGATTAGCGTGCTCAAACATACAGACAAACAGACAAAATGAAAAAACATTGTTTTGGGTTCTCTTGCTCTTATAATGATGGGATGGATTATATCATGTTTTTTTAATATTTTCCGTATGCAGTTTTCTATCAGTGACAAATATATTATATGTAGGTATAGATTAAATATGATTTTTGTGTATTGCTAAAGTACTGATATTATTATTGTGATATTGCTTTAAAAAATACTGTTACTTTTTTCTGGTTATGGCACAAAAGTAACTGTAAACATTTGGTCTGAAAATGGTTCATAATAATTTAGTCTTGTCATCTAATAATTTATATATATTTTTAAGTTCTAGAATGAGATTACATCAGCAATCGTATCTGTTGCTTTGAACGAATAATCATTAAATTGTTATTAGTAAATATATTTTCTTGACATTTTTGACAGACGATATCAAAGAAAAAACATCGTTAAATAAAATACTGAATATTGAGATATTCTATTTTATTTCTATATTCTAGATTTCGATGTTCTAAATCATATTTAAATATAATAGTTATTGTTTTTTAAGATGCAAAATCTTCCTTCAAATAACCACCGATCATTGATAATAATTATTACAAGTTACCTCAACATAATATCCTTGTACTATTGGTATAAGACATACTAGTAACAATGCACTGATCTAATGTCGTGCGAATAGCTTCAATCCAAGGTCACATAATCCTAAATTCGTGACTTCATGCGTCACTACTATCTTAATATAAATATGGTTTTACTTAATTTTTTTATCACATAAGATTGATTGGACAAGTTTAATAATAAAAATTTAATATAATAATAAGATTCTAACCGAATAGGAAACACGCTTATTTAATTTAAACATTTGATAGGATAACAACTATTAATAATCACGATTCCTCTATTTAAAAGACTTAATCATGGTAATTAAAGTTATACATATTAAATTTAAGTAAAGTTGAATTATTATTCTGTTAAAAAAATGTCATAATTTTAAGTCAGAATATAATGGAAATGCTTGCTCGTAATTGTCATAAAAGAGAAACGTGACCGAAATTTAACGTTTTTCGATTGGTTTTTACTTTTGTCATATTTTACAACATTTATAACCATTATATTTTTACATTAATTTATATATTGTGCACCAATTGTTTTGGAAATAAACATAAGTACACATAGGTGTATCTAATTTTAGTAAATCAAGTAATTAATACAACTGGTAAATTTAACGTATTTAAGACGGCATGTATCACCAACTTGGGAAGCACTATTTTATTAAGGATGATAGGATATATCAAAAATGCAATAGGTACGTATACTAATTTTATTCACTATATATATCACGTCAATTGTAACTTAATTTTATCATTACTGAAAACTATAATTATACCGTATTATGAGTGTTAACACATTCTTTATGTTATGTTTTGCTAGCTCATCACGGTGACTCATTCCGCGCGGAATAGAAGGTGTTATGAAGATACAAGGGACATTGCTCCATAATTAATGATTAACGCCAGTAAGGACTGCAAATATAGTAACGCGCCTCAATTACTTTGCTATATTTTAAAAAACTATTCAAACACTGGTTATAAAAAAAGTATGCTAAATTTATATAACCTTAACCGTTCTAAATAAATGTGTTAAATATAAAATAATTCAAGAAATTCCATAGATAGTTACAGACATAAGCACATTTAAACAGATAAATATGAACAACTATTTAAATTTACAACATATGTGTAGATAGTACAGCAGACTGACAGAGTATTGACGAAATTAAATCATCGACTTCACCTGCCAATTCATTTGTCTGTTGAAGTTTTTTCATCTAATAAAGGCAATCGAGCATATAAACCACGTGAAGTGTCACTGATACCAGTGAGCATGTCCGAAATAAGGTAAGTTGTTGATGCGTTATTAGGAAACCTAAGAGAACAAAAATTAAGAGTATCGATCGATCCCTCTCAATAGAAACAATTCTAGTCACAATATCATAGTAGATATTATATATGAGATAGATAAAACACATATATGTCTATAAAACTTGTATGCAAATATTTTTACAACGTTAAAATCTTTTAGTAGTATCTGAATGTTAAAAGATACACTTTATTACAATCATAAAAGGTGTGTAGGCAGCAACTTATAAATTGAAACTGATTACGGATAACGATATGAAGGTATAAACAGATAAATTTATTAAAGATATAAGTATTATAATAACCTCAATTATTACATTTTGATTGATCTTCTTAATTTCAATTTTATATAAAATAAGGATATATGTTTTTTTACTTATTTCTGTTATGGTATTCATAATATATTTAGCAAAATCTGTACAATTATTACATATTTCTCAACTCACAGTTGACAAGAATAGGGCTACAAAGGATTATGATATTCCTACGACACGAACAAGACTAAGGAACTATTCCAAAGTTATCTTAGTTCAATCTCAGAGTTCTCAACATGCGCTTAGCCACAGCAGAGTTGGCTTTATTTCTCACTTCCTACAAAAGGTATGACATAAAATTTGCCGTTGCTATATTTACTTTAATTAAGATAGGTTATATTATTTACAAAATAAAATCGGAAAATTAGTTTCTGTACAAATCGTTCTTAAAATTTTAGACAAAATTAAGAAAGAATTGATTAAATCAGAGAGCTATGTTTTAAAATTAAAATTTTAGTATTTGGACTTGTATTTTAATATTTTTTTTTACTAATGCATAGGTTTTTTTACAATATGTACCTATATAGTGTAAGCTCTTATAAAATAAAAAATATTTTATTTTGACACACGAAACAAATTATTCCTCGAAATTAATTTAAATAGTACTGACTAGATGTACTTAGAACTGTCAAACAGACCAAGCCAATATACTATTTTTAAATTCCCGTTAAAATATTTTAAAATTCTTTGATTATTCCAACTGGATTAATTCATCGTAATACAAATTCGCTAAACAAGAAAGAATTAAATAATAGGTAAGATGTATCATAGATTTAAGTTACTGGCGTAACTAATTGTAGGTACTGCTGAAACTTATAACGTCATAGTTGTAAGGCAACCAAGGCGGATTGTCCTATTTGATCTTAGCAACCTTAAGGTACTTTTCATATTTTATTTAATTTTTCTACGTTAACTTATTTACTCCTATTTCTCTCATTTACTCCTATTTATCAACACATTTTAAAATACGCAATTTTAAGACTATTAACGCCAATTTCCGTTTTTGGTAATAAAATTTAGCTTCTCACATGAACCAGGTGAAGTGACGCAATAGAAATGAACCAACTGCAACTAAACCGAAAACTTTTTCAACAAGTCCAGCTCCAACGTAATCCCACTCTCATTCCGACCGAAGCCTTTAACAAACTTTAGTACTTAAAACACACGGCCACTCGAACACTTTATAATCTTTTTAAGCTCTAATAAATCGTATACGTTTTAGGTTTCTAATATGTATTTAATATGCACTTTATAATAAATATGGGTATTATTCATATTTCTGAATAATAATTATGTAAAATTCAGCATATTTTTGCCAGTACCTGAAAGGGTTAGGTTAATAAAATACGAAACATTTTATTTTCTCTAAATATTCTGTAATAATACAGATTTTATGTTTATAAGCAAATAAATTCCAAAGTATTTTTAAATATTTCTAAAAGACATAGTAAATGTATTTTTTTTGTCCATATTTCAAATTATTTACATTTTGTAATTGCAACAAGAAGTTCAGTTTCAATTATTCTCTATCTCATTTGTAATGATCACAAAACTGGGCTGCCATCGGGGTTTGTGAGTAAGCCGTTGTCAAACTGCCAACTCTGCTTGTTGCCAGCTAAGTGCTAAAATATATGTAAAGTACCTCCACTTCCAGTATGACAGTTAAAAACGAGATGAGTGTGATATGATCAACATATAGTTTACTTTTGAATCAAATAGTCTTTGGATTTAGAACTTAAGTTAATAATTATTAATTAACAATTAAATATAACAGAAAATCTACGAAGTTAGGTTCAAAACTTTTCTTATTTCGGCATTCGAAATAAAAAATAATATGAGCTTTTTCATGTTCATGTATAGTTGCAGATATTATGTATTTGTTTATCAATAAATATATAATATAAAAACAAATTATTTTAAGTATTGTTTCTTTTTACTACAATGTTACAAAAACTCATTCAAAACCTTCTTTAAGAAACTATTAAAAAAAAAGTTAATTGTTTACTAATTAAATTTAAAATTTAAAAAAAACCCCGATATTTTTTTTCCCTTCTTTTTAAAGTTACATGTCTATACAAGACTTACTGTCACTAGAACAGAACGATAAGTATGAAATTATAAATCTGAAAATATCATACCATGCAAATAATTCTACTCAAATAAAAAGATTCTTAAAAAATAAACGGAGACGACACAAACGAGTCACACTAAGAGCTAAAAGCTGTTAAAGCTTCGTCTGTTAGTAATCCTTCACCTGAGAAGCTGCATTCCCTAAGGATGCTAGCCTTTTCCCCAGTTTATCCTAGCTTATACCCTTAGAAAATGGTAAATTAATAGTTATCTAACTGCTTTTGGGTACCTTTTTGTTTTTCTTTTCTATAAACACTGACTAAAGACACCCCGAGCCGAGATCCGTGTCTCAATCTGAGACGCCCTCGGGACGTCGTTCCCCATAGGGGCCTTATCTGGCCCCCCTTTTTAAGGGTGGGTCTACTGACCCACCCGCTCCCCCGGTGACGCTGTAATAGCCAACAGGGCTAACAGTATAGACATACAAAAAAAAATAAAAAATAAAAAAATATAAATATAATTTAATATGTATATTTATGAATTATAAAAACTTATAATAACGATTAAAAAGTACTTGACATGAAATTACTCTCGTTCCATAATTCCTAAAACCGTTTTATTAGTCCAGGTTCAATAAACTGTGCATCACACACATATCGCACAACATTATTCCTTTAACTTAAACGCCTGAACAAAAGTTCTACAAAAATAATATTATATATTTATTTCATTGCGAGTGGTCTTGTGATACTAGTATTCTTCTAGATACTAGTAGATTAGTGAGAGTGAGTATGTGGGAGCTTATTATTTTCAAGAGACTTCATTGGAAGTTAACAAACTTTATTTGCTCAAATTAGGATTTCTTTATAGTCCAGTCATTTGGGCGAAAAAAAGGGGGTTACCTGGAAAGTATTCCGGGAGTTTTGGAAATTGGTTATTTTATAGATTTCGGTATGCTCTTTTCGAATTTCAATTTTGCCACCTCGTATCTCCGCCGCTCGCGCCGCCATTTTGGAAAAATGGCGGCCAAAACCAGCTTTTTCGAAATATCTCCTTTCCAATGCATTTTTTGAAAAAAATACTTATGTACAAAATTAAAGTAGAATAAATTTCATACAATTTATGTATTTATATATTTTTTCATAATATCAATAGTTTTTGGCGTACGAGCGTCACAAAGTATCTTCATCTACACCACCACGTGTTTTTGGTATATTTTTTCTAAAATATTCTATTATTGCCACTGGTATTGAAGAAGCAGTGTGGGTCTTTATGTTGGGTCCTTTTCTTTCGACTATGGAGACTATAGACATTGTATAGCCTCCATACTCTCGACTTTCAACGAAACATCTGTCGGTAGAAGTTACGAGAAGTATTTAGTTTAGGCGGAGTCATCAGTATACGTTTATATGTATGTACGTCGTACAGTGTTGTTTGTGTTCTTAGAGCCATGTTGTTTGTGTTCTTAGAGCTTTTCTAATACAGAAAATTGTTTTATTTAGGACAACTTGGCCTTATTGGCAGTGACGGTAATTAAAATATCATCAACGTATTTTTTGAGCAGTTGCGTTTTTTTTTATGTGGGGACGGTAATCACCTTTATTTTTGTCCATTAATTCGTCCAAGGAAAACTGACACTCATCGAAATTCTGTTTAAGGTTAGAATAAATGCATTGCACTATCTATCTCATTGATATAAATTTGTTCATGCAGGAATTGTCATACTGTGCATCAGCTGTGGCCAAATCATTCACATGTTTAAGACGCTCAATAATTGCTCCACCCCAATCGTCATTACGAGCTCTAGCAAGATTTGAAATACTGTCATTCATCGACAATTTCCACACACTATACTATATGCTATACTATATTACGCTTGCACAGCCGGGTCTGTTTTTGTTTAGCTATAAATTCCGCTGCTATCTCATCAGCACATAAAAACAATAATATTTAAAAGAGAATGCTGGGTGCAAGGATCGCAGTAGTGGCTGAGGTTTCATGGCATCACTTCCTCTACGCAATGATGTAGCAATTAACTTCTCAGTATTATATCGTTTTCCACACAGATCATGAACCATTATCGATCTTACGCCCGCCAAAAGTTTTACTTTATTATCCTTTTTTTTGACACTCAATTAAAAAGTCTCCAATCTTTTTTCTTTTACTTCAACTGTTTCATTTTCTCATAATGAAGTAAAACAATTTTCTGTATTAGAAGCCTTGGCTCTAAGAACACAAACAACACTGTACGACGTACATACATATAAACGTATACTGATGACTCCGCCTAAACTAAATACTTCTCGTAACTTCTACCGACAGATGTTTCGTTGAAAGTCGAGAGTATGGAGGCTATACAATGTCTATAGTCTTTATAGTCGAAAGAAAAGGACCCAACACAAAGACCCACACTGCTTCTTCAATACCAGTGGCAATAGTAGAATATTTTAGAAAAAATATACCAAAAACACGTGGTGGTGTAGATGAAGATACTTTGTGACGCTCGTACGCCAAAAACTATTGATATTATGAAAAAATATATAAATACATAAATTGTAGGAAATTTATTCTACTTTAATTTTGTACATAAATATTTTTTTCAAAAAATGCATTGGAAAGGAGATATTTCGAAAAAACTGGTTTTGGCCGCCATTTTTTCAAAATGGCGGCGCGAGCGGCGGAGATACGAGGTGGCAAAATTGAAATTCGAAAAGAACATACCGAAATCTATAAAATAACCAATTTTCAAAACTCCCGGAAAACTTTCCAGGTAAAACTACCAAATGACTGGACTATTAGGTTGAAACTTAAACCATATTCAAAACAAATTATTAACATCTTTATGGCTTTAAATTAAGGTCTAATATCTGAAAGCAAAAATATATTCTATCTTAAACGATTGTTTTTGCACCAATCATTCGATTCAGTCGATAGTTATATTAAAATTTATATACAGCAACTAATGAGTTATTTAAATATATAGGTTTTCTCATTTTCTCTATTTTATATAGGCCAAAAAAAACACTTTCATCTATCATGTATGTATGTTTGGTTTGTTTTATTTTTATAATTACCAATAAAATAAATATATAATTATTTTATTTTTATTAATAAAATAAATATATAATTATATAAAAATAATATCAATTTGCATAACCACAGATGCAACCTTATATAAAATACCATAAAAAATACTTAGTCATTGTTATATAAAATTTTGAAGAACCATTGTTTTCTATTTGTGTTTGAAAAACATAAAATAAGTATCATATGATTGTACATGCAAAATACTTTTGTATTTCAAACTGTTTGAAATAATGTAGGTACTCAAACTTCATCCATTATTTATGAATGTGAGTGGCCGTGATAGAAATAAACCGACTGCGATGAACTGAAAACTTTTTAAATATATCCAGCCATACAATCACACTTTCATTTCAAAGAAACCTTTGCCAAACAATTACTATTTGAAACACTGTAATAATAATATTTTTTTTTTTAAAGTCGTAAAACAAATATTGTTGGGATTGGCGGAGAGAGGCTGCCAGGAAAAGGTTGTCAATTAATTACAAATAACAATTCATATTTTTATGTTCTTAAATATTTGTTTATTTTTCAACCTAAATTTAACTAACATTTTGTTAAGATTTTATGTTTCTTTAATAATATTTGACCGTATTATTTAAAACTGTATTATTGTGAGATATACACAATTTTCCTAATATTTTACTTAAAATTACACATATAAAAAATATATGAATTTATTTTATACAAACTTAAGGTATTTTTTTAGTATTTTATTTATAATTTATCAAAACTGCAAAATGAAATACTGGGTTTATTAATTAAAATATAATATATTTAAGATTTTGATCATTTAAAATGCAATTACAATAATTGTGATTCGTATATTATAAAAATTAACTGTTTATAATAATTATTTTGCGTAGACATGATGATTTCCCCAGCTATATTTAGCTTGTTTATCTAATCTCACCGATTTGTTTCAAACCTATTGAGGGTGCTTACTTATAAACCCGACAAGACGGTAATTTAAACACTTCACAGTAATTTAAAAAATCCGTCTTTTAATTTTCTGATAGGAAATAATAACAGAAATGAAATCCCTTTTCGTTGTATTTTTCTCACAAACGTTTGTTCCTTGATTTATATTAAAATATAAAGCAAAAAAAAAATTTAATATTGTTTATTTTTTAAAATAATTAGTAATCAAAATATGTTGTACCTACTTTTTATTTTGTCATTGCATATCAATTTTTTACACAGATTTCATGTTAGCAAAATAGCAGCATTTTTTTAATGCCTAACCAATTGCTTCAAGTCTTGCTTATCTTAAAGATGTATGGTATGACGTATGACGTAAGAATATTGCCAAATATTTAAGGGTGTTGTAATAACATCCGCAAAAGAGTGGGATCATTCATTAGTTTAACTTCCTGATCCCAACAATGTGTTATCAATAACAATAATAATATCAAAAAACCTTCAATATAATACTTTGCTTATAAATAAAAAAAAGGTTACACTAATAATTTTACTTTATTAATACGTTAATATTTCTGCAATAAAAATGCATATGATTCCTTTACATTAAATATAAAGGTTTTAGTAACTAATAGGTAGATTTTTCACATACACTAACATCGTAATTCTTATTATATGGATATTTTATTGCTCTCAAAAAAAGCAACAACCAATTGTCAGAGTTCAGAGTTACATATTCTGTCTGCAAGAGACATAAAAGTCTCGACTTTTAGCAAGCGGTTTGATGTAAGGTAATAACTCGAAGTTTTTTCTACACATAATAAAAAATAAATTGTTTTTTTTTTATTTATTACCTAAACACGTCAGATAATATTTTATATGAATCAAAAATTTTTTATTTGTTTTTATTGCAATGTTATTAAATGTTATAATAATTAATTATTGTCATAAATGGAGACGACCGAAATTAAATGTTTTCTGATTCCAGTTTCCTTTCGTGATGTTATATAACCAAGCAATCATTATAATTATAATTTATTTACATAATAAGAAATTCCATAAATAATTTTATTTCTTTAACATTTCTATTACAGAATTAAATAGCATTTTTCAATATTTATTATAAATTTACTTTTTACTACTATTATTGAAAAAAGTTATATTACATTTGTTTAATAAATTTAAAGTTTAGTTGTGTTATTATAATTTTTTTACTGTATTATTTTAAAACAATATTAAATTATAAATAATTTTTGTAAGTACTGAATATCTTTAAAAAAATTAGTGTCTATTATTATGTAAAAGATGTATTATTTTGTAATTAATTACGTATAAAAAAAAGAATTAATTACTAAAAAGTACCCGAAACCATTTCGATTTATGGAAAGTAAATTATCTTTAGTAACTCTATTAAATTTTTAATCAACTGAGCTTTATAAGACGAGGAAAATACTAGTTTCCTTGGGTATTGCTGTATCTCAGCTCAAGGAGACATCAAAGTATATAAACATTATTATTAATAAGAATTTAAGATTGACTTAATGCCAGAATTTAAAATTGAAATAAAGGTCAATTGAACATTTAAAGTATCTGTTTTTATATTCTATACGTAAGTGAACAATTTGTTTTCTTAGTAAATAGGAATTCTTTACACGTTCGAACAATAATCTAAATTTAAGAGCTCCCTGAGGAAGTAGATATATATTTTCAGCTGTTTCAAATAATTAAGTCTATCGGTGCCGATTTACTTGTAAGTTTACTATATAGATATTGCCTCGTGGGAAGAAATAAATGAAGAAATAAATCAAAATGCAAGTAAGTTACCAAGGCCAATAATGAAATAACAATATCAAATCGTATAGTCGAAGTACTCAATAATCAGTTCGGAAAACTTAGTGAAATAGACACCACGTGCAACGACTTTAATGAGTACATACATAATAATATTATTTTTATTCTTTTTAGAGGTCTTTTTTAAATTTTTTAATTAAATTTTCTAACATATAAAAATAGTTTTAATAATGGATAAAAAAAAGTTTTATTAAACGTTATAACGATAATACATTTTTGACTAATTCTATATCTATGATGTTTTATTTCCATATTATTATATTTTTTATAAAGTGTAAAGTCGAAACTCCAAGGTTTAAAAAAGATTTTAGAGTAAAGTTGTGTCCGTGTGATTTAAATAGTAAAGTTTGTAAAAGGCTTCGTTTGGAATGAAAGTGGAAATACATCACGGATCGATATATTAAAAAGTTTTCGTTGCAGAAACAGTTAGTATATTTTCATTGCGGCACTTCTAATATATAAATGATAGGTGAACTTTAAATAATTTTAATTTATTTGTTACAAATGGAAACTAAGACATATTTTTGTCGTCAATTCATACAATTTTTTTTTTTATTCTGTAAAACAATATAAAATAAAACATTATTTGTAAGTACAAATTTTAAATCCTTATAAACACAAATGAGTTTAAAAGATCGTTAGAAGATAAACCTAGAATTAGACGTCTTTCATTAATACACCGCTAAAATTAAATCTTCAACTAATCTAAAATTCTATAATGTGCAATGGTACATTAAAAATTTAATTTTATTTTTAAATCGATCGAAATATAATCAAAATTATTTCTAACGCCCACCAATAACGATTGAATGCCATAATAAACATTATGAAGGAATAGATGCTAAATAGTTCCAGTGATTAAATATTTTATAAAGATATCTTCAGATATTACAACATTGCTGTAAAATCACTACAAAATGAGAACACTTAATAGAAAGCTAGACTTTCGTGAGTCCATTAATTTTGCTACATACTGAGTATTCTGGACTTTATAAAACATTTTTGCTTGAAAATAATATATTCAGAACTTTTGCAAAAATGGATATGGTTATTATTTTTCTTTTTATATTTTAATTATTCGGTGCTTTTTACTTGATAATAAATATATAAAATTACACGTTATTTTTACGATATTTCTTATGTTCGGTTAAAGTTTTTTAACATGTAAAAATTTAATGTTGAATTATGCTTTTAATTTTAATTTATTAATACTAAATAATATGAAAAAACCAGCGTCCAAAATACATAGTTCAATATTGTATTAACTATATTTATATATCTCTATTTATTTTTAATTTATAGGCTCAAAAGAAAGTTCACGCACGTACATATACGTACGTACTCCCGCAGACACGTAGTAAGTACCTGAAGTTGCAGTATCGTACCCAAGGCACAGGCGCATGGCGGTAACCTCCTGAATAGAAACTAACAAACCTGCAAACTAAACACATTTTACGATATCAATATTCTGTTAATAGTTTAAATAATCATATCAAATGTAGTTTACATGAAATTTGACCTGCCTTTAATATTTATATACATTAGCTTATAAATACAAATGTTAAAAGCTAAAAAACCCTATTATTGTAAGTAGTAAAGTAAAAAAATGTGATAGGACTGATATTTTAACGAGAGGCTTTGAAATTTTGTAGGTACTATTATTAACTCATAACTTTCCAAAATAATAAAATCAAAGGCATTTTCTGTCTATTACAATAATTCTGTTACTTACAAGATGACATACTTTAATCACATTTATCGTCTTTTCCTTATATTAATATCTAATTATTGTAATTGTAGCTACGTAAGATATCGTATACAGCTTTAAAAGTTAGATTTGCTAAATAATGTAGTAGAATATTATATTATTATTTTTATAAGGTAAATATCGGTTTAAATTTCAGTTTGATAAATGACTATGTTGACAAAAAGAAACAGTCTTTATTTTTATTGCCCATTAATTAGTATTCTTTAAGAATTCGTTTAAAGAAGCAATTTAAATGTCACTTAAAATTATTAATAAATCGGATATTACAGTCAAATCCAAATTCTAAGGGTGGTACCTAATTTCCGCAACATTCCGCCTTGTCAACGCTAATAAATACATAATTACGAGTCTCAATGTTCACACTTACAAAACGTTATGCTAATAGGGAAAAACTGCCGTTAATATTGTCTTTGAATTGCCTATTTTAATTTTCACATTATTGAATACATATTATAAGGAAGTAGAAAAATATGAGAAACAACCTTAAGGAAGTTACGATCTAATGGAACATTCCGCCTTCCTCGCCTTACAAGTTACAACTATGTCGTTATGAGTTTCAGATTTACAAAGTGTTACGCGAGTAGTTCAATCTGTAAAATAATATGTTAAATAATATAACCATTCTTATTAAAGTAAATATAACAACAACAAATTTGAATGTCATACCATTTGTACGAAGTGAGTAATACCTTCAGAAATACCTTCCCTATGAGTGAGAGTGAGAGTGAGTGAAAGTGAGAGAGAGAGAGAGAGTGAGTGAGAGTGAGAAATGTTTTCAGTCGATTTTAATATTTAGACGAGAACTGAATAACAACTTTTTAATAAGTACTTACTTCTTTATAGCGAATTTATATGACTATGAAGTTATTTATTTATAAAATTATAGAATCAGTATGTGTTTTCTTTCTAAAAACTAAAGTTATATAAGTATATATTTAAAAAAAACTAAACATTAAAAATGTATGGGGATAAAAATTGCGTTATGAAGTTTTTAGACCACTGCTTTTATTTAATCACTAATCTTTGGATAACAATCTAAATTTCAAACATAAAATTGAACTTAGTTCATTGATTATCATTGATCACAGTGATTCTCCGAATGATATGATGTCTTGATAAAAGATTATTGTAACTTTAAATTGCTTTAATAATATTAAAGATTAGGATTAAGCTATTAATGATCAAATATGTATTTATGTGTTTTACAAAAGTAATGTTATTGGTATATTTCTGAAAAAAAAAATACTGTAACTTTTGTGTCTGGTTATGGCACTAAAGTATCAAACAGTATTTGGTCTGAAAAGGGTTTACGGTCATATCAAATTTGAGTAAATCATCTAATTAATACTTTTAATTACCAAATTGTTACAACTGGTAAAAACGTTATAAAGTTATAGGGAACATTGCTTCATAATTAATGATTAACGCCAGTAAAGACTTTGCAAATACAGAAACGCACCTCAATTACTTTGCTATATTATAAAAATCATTTCAAACACTGGTTATAAAAGAAGTATGATAATTTTTGTATACCTTTAACTATTCTAAATAAATGTGTTATATAAAATAATTATTGAAATTCCATAGGCGGTTACAAACAAGAAACAGTTGTTGTTACAATATTATAGTAGATATTTAAATGAGATAGATAAAATAAGCGTACCTATGTTTTTTTTTTACTTTTTTCTTTTATTGTATTCATAATATATTTAGATAGAAATATATCAAAACAAACTACAAATACTGAGTTTAATGTTGAGTGTTATAAAACATTAAAATCATATATTTATATAGTAAAACGATGGAACGACTTTCAATAAGTGAAGTTTAGTTTGTGTTGGACTGACAAATAATGGCTGGAATCCGTCTTTCAAATAGAGATGGAAAATCAACAATACAATGCAAACAATGTTTGGTTGACCGACATGACAATAAAATAAACAAATTTTTACATTGGCTATATATAAATGTTAAAATTTACTTTTGAACACGAATACAATATAGCAAAATCTGTACAATTATTACATATCTCTCAACTCACAGTTGACAAGAATACGGCTACAAAGGATTATGATATTCCTACGACACGAACAAGACTAAGGAACTATTCCAAAGTTATCTTAGTTCAATCTCCGAGTTCTCAACATGCGTTTAGACCCAGCAGAGTTGGCTTTATTTCTCACTTCGTACAAAAGGTATGACATCCAATGTGCCGTTGTTATATTTACTTTAATTAAGATAGGTTATATTTACAAAATAAAATTGGAAAATTAGTTTCTATATAAATTGTTCTTAAAATTTTAGACAAAAAGTAAAAAAAAGTACTGATTAAATCAGAGAGCTACGATCTAATTTTTTTTTTGATTAATGCATAGGCTTTTCAACATTTACCTATATACTGTAAGCTCCTTTAAAAATATTTTACGTAGACTCTCGAAATATGTTTAAATAGTATTGACTAGATGTACTTAGAACAACGAAACAGACCAAGTCAATATACTTTTTTAGATTCCGGTTAGAATATTAAAAAATTGTAAAAATAAAAAAAAATATTACTCCATCTGGATTAGTTCATACTAATATAAATTCTAATTCACTAAATATTCAGACTTCGGCCTAATATAACCCTCAAGTCAAGGCTAATAAATACATCATAAATTTAACTATTCGCGTAACTTTTTGTACGGCTGAAACTTTTAACGTCATAGTTGTAAGGAAAATAAGGCGGTTTGTCACATTTGATCCTAGCAACCTTAAGCTACTTTTCATATTTTATTTAATTTTTCTACGTGAACTTGTTTACCTACTTCTATTTCTCTCATTTAAATTATGTAGTCAATACCGATATCAACACAATTTTAAAATACGCAATTCAAAGACTATTAACGCCAATTTCCATTTTTGTAGCACGTTTTGGAAGTGTGAACATTACTCATAATTATGTATTTATTTGGGCGTCAAAGTAAAGTGTCGCGGAAATTAGGTTCAAACCCCCTTAGCGATTTCCCTTGACAGTCATATCCGTTTAAATAATAGTATTAAGTAACATTGAAATTGCTTTGTTTTATAAAATCTTATAACATACTAATATTAATATAGAATAAAATGCAAAGGATTTTTTTAAATATAGCTATCATTATATCAAGTGATCTTTTATTCCGAGAACCTTACTTCTTACACTCGTTTATTAATTAAGAAATATAAGTTTGTACTTTAATCATAATACGATTCTTTTTGGAAAATTTGATTTGGTTAGGCAGGTAGAGAAGTGTGGACAGTGGAAATAATAGTTTTTAATTTATTTCAAAATCATTTTCGTTTTTTAATGGCTGTAAGAAGTTCAGTTTCAATTATTCTCTATCTCATTCGTAATGATTACAAAACTGGGCTGCCATCGGGGTTTGTTAGTAAGCCGTTGTCAAACTGCCAACTCTGCTTGTTGCCAGCTAAGTGCTAAAATATATGTGAAGTACCTCCACTTATAGTATGATAATTAAAAACGAGATGAGTGTGATATGATCAACATATAGTTTACTTTTTAATTAAATCGTTTTTGGATTGCGAATATAAAAAATACTCCTAGGACAGTCCGAGAGGGGGGGCGGAAGAACTGTCACCGGTAGACAATAACGGCGAAAACGGCGCGATAACGGAACTGAAATGCCCTACGTGCGGGAAAAATTACAAAAGACGAGCCTGGTTTATTAAACATCTTAAAACACACAATGGTGCTGAAGTGCGGCAACCGTCGTTAAGATCTTCAGTTTTCACTGCGGATAGAGTTTACCCTCATATATCTCATGGTGAGCCATTGAATGAAAACTACCAGAAGTCCATGACCATCCGGACGCGTCTTAGCATTCCTAATACTAAACAATCGACCTGGAAAGTACATGACCAAAATATAGCGGCCCTGTTAGAGCACCCGAGCTCAAATCAGGTACTCGATGCGCAAGTAGAGACTTTCCAAAATACTATTTACGACTACTTTAATGAGCACTATCCACCTACGCATCGTTATGCTCACAAAAATAAAGAAAACGGTTTTAAATTGAAAATGAGGAGGAAAAAAAGAGACCTTATAAAGAGACTTCGTATAGCCAAAACCTTAGGCGATAATCAACTTAGTCACCAACTGTCTAGGGCACTGCGATCAATTCTTAAACTTATCCAAGGCATAACAAATCAAATAACAAAAAATCGTGATAGCTTTGATCGGGCAAAACATGAAGTAGACTTTAATAAAAAAAATTTTAAATACTCAAAAAACATTTTCAAAGATCCAAAAGGTAAGCTTCTCTTGACCAACGAGCAAATTTTCGATCATTATAAAAGCACATACGAAGTACCAGAAAACCAAAGACTATATGGGGATCCAAACGAACACACACCTGAGACTCCTACTGAAGATTTTCATGCCAACCCACCAACTTTGGAGGAAATCAATAAAATAATTAAAATGAAACCATCTAAGTCAGCACCAGGTCCGGATGGTATCCCTTATATAGTTTATAAAAAATGTCCGTCGCTCCATAAACATCTTTTAAATATATTCGGTAAAATCTGGTCAAGAAAGCAAATACCGGTATCATTCGGAAAAGCCCTTTTTGTCCTCATTCCGAAAAACGACTATGTCAATAATCCTAAGGATACTAGACCGATAGCCCTAACAAATACAATTTCCAAAATATTTTTCTCTTCTTTACAAACAAAAATGACGCAATTCATGATTAACAATAGATATTTCAGGCCTAATCACCAGAAAGGGTTTTTGCCCGGCATTTCTGGATGCCTGGAACATAATACGTTAATATCGGAAAGCCTTAAAGATGCTAGAACTAGCGAGAGACAAATTACGGTTTGTTGGATAGACTAAGAGAACGCCTTTTGGGTCGGTACGACATGAACTGATGATGTTCGCGCTTAAATGGTATAACTTTCCTACGGTAGTTCGCGACATTATTGCATCATATTATTCAAAATTAAAATTCTCAATAATTTTTAATGAAAATCATTTAAAACCACTTAATTATAACGTTGGTTTATTTCAGGGCTGTTGTATTTCTCCTATTATATTTAATATAGTTATTAATATTTTAATAGACAAATTAATTACAAATGAAAAAAGTGGGGTTATCGGTTTAAGTTCAACAACAAATACACAGAATCCATACTAGTTTTT
Organism: Napeogenes sylphis; assembly: GCA_959347405.1. Taxonomy (NCBI): domain Eukaryota; kingdom Metazoa; phylum Arthropoda; class Insecta; order Lepidoptera; family Nymphalidae; genus Napeogenes; species Napeogenes sylphis. The sequence continues at coordinate 43,089,520 of OY365776.1, read as the reverse complement.
GCAGATGATCTCGCGATACTGACACGTAATCCGAAACAATGTCAGGTACTTTTAAATGTAGTTGAGGATTTCTGTACGTGGACGGACGGATTGAGGACAAAACCAAGTAAATGTTTTAGTCTGTGTCTGGGTAGACGGAATACCAAATATACCTCTTACGATCCGGGTCTTATAATAGGCGGTCAGTGCGTTAGTACGGTTACGGAAGCAGCTCCGTTTAAATTTTTAGGTAAAAAAATCGATTACCAAGGCCGTACTCCATCGTTGGATGTAATAGTCGATAGCTTTTTAAATGATCTTAAAAAGGTAGACAACCAACCAATAAGTAACGTCAAAAAAGCTTGGATTTACGATATTTTTTTAACATCACGTCTAAATTGGCCTTTCTTCGTTTATGATATTAATAAAACCCTTTTGTCAAAGTTAGATGCAAGCGTCATAAAGACATTGAAGTTATGGCTCGGGTTAGCGCACTCAGCGGACTCTTCAACCTTATTTAGAGACCGAAACAATTTTGGATTAAAATTAAAGAAACCATCGGAGCTCTACAAACATCTAAGAGTTACCAAAAGACATATCATCGGAAAATCTAAAGATGATAATGTAACTTCTCTCCCAAAAGACAAATTTGCCTCAGAGCTCGAGTTACGACTTCAATACCATAAAAAACTTATGATAGGTGCTCAAACAAATAAAGTAGGGCTAGGATCAAGTAGGAAAGTTCAAGACATAGACATAACAAAATCTTTTATTCGACAAGACGAAAACGATAATTACCGACTCCACGCGATGAGCCTAGAAATTTAAAATGAATGGGTGACCATAGGAGATTTTTGTATTCCACTAGCTTTGAAGTGGCGCACCTTAATTTATGATTGGTCCCCATCATTATTAAAATTCTATCTTAATGCATTCCAAATGACTCTCCCAGATCAAAGTAATTTAGTAAGATGGGGCAAAGCCACCGAAAAGTCTTGCAACATCTGTGGGGAGGCAATAAGAACCGCGAAACACCTATTAGTAGGGTGTAGGGTACTTCTAGATAAAGGTCAATACTCGCGTCGCCACGACAAGGTATTAGAAATAATACGGGAAGCGGTTAGTCTTTCAGTAGCAAGAGCGCGGAAGGGTATAACAACCACCGAACGATCTATAGAATTCGTAAAAGAAGGCTCCTCCAAAAAATCAAAAGCGAAGCCTTATTCAATATTAGGCGCGGCTCCTGATTGGATTCTCATGATAGACACGTATGAAAAGCATTACAAAATCCCTGGGGATGTTGGTGTTTCGTCATCCAGACCGGACTTATTCCTGTATTCGAAACATCTGAGGCGCGTGATACTTGTGGAGCTTACTGTTCCTTGGGAAACAAACATCCCAGGGGATCACACATTCAAGCTTAATAAGTATTACGAACTAACCAACGAACTGATCAGGAATAAATTTATAGTTAGTTTGTACGCGGTAGAAGTGGGAGCGAGAGGTATAACAGCAAAATCTCTCTATAGCCTACTTAAAGACCTTGGCCTTTCTAGAACAAGCATCGGTTCATTTCTAGAACGTATTTCAAAGGCGGCATTAGTAGGTTCTTTCCAAATTTGGTTAGGTAGGGAGAGGAGTGTGGAGGGTGAAGGTGAGCGTTTTTGCGCACAATAAAGGGGCCCCTTAAACCTACTCCTGGGTCGCAAGTCCCAGGCACTGCTTGCACTCCTCTCCTTGCAACGCGATGGGCCCGGCACCCGCACGGTGAATCCATGGATTGCTAAGAAGCTTCGTCTTTTCTAATAATTAAATAATTAACAAATAAATATAATATCTACGAAGATCTACGAAGTTAAGTTCAAAACTTTTCTTATTTCGGCTTTCGAAATTAACAAAATATTATGAGCTTTTCAAGTTCAAATAGAGTTGCAGATATTATGTATTTGTTTATCAATAAATACATAATATAAAAACAAATTATTTTAAATATTGGTTGTTTTTACAAAAACTCATTCAAAACCTTCTTTAAAAAACTATTAAAAAAAGTCAATTGTTTACTAAAAACAAATGATCCCAACCACAAACCCATTGCTTAGGGCCATTATAAACAACGAACGTTTGTAATTAGAACGTACATGATACTCATTAAAATGTAAACTTATTTAATTATCTTTTGTTATATTTAATTGTTTATCACTGTTTAATAAAATAAATAGATGTTTTAAAATATAGACGTCAGGAGTGTATAAAAAGTTTGAATGCATTGTTCCGTTAACTGAACTGAAAAATACGTTTTGGAAGGTAGTATTGTATATTTTAGACTCATGTTTTTTTGATAAACCTGGCCTATGTAATGTTATGAAATAAGCAAAATGTAAAAGCATAGATATAAGATTGCCTTTACTATATTTTTAAATGAGTTGGAAAGAAACTTTTCTTAAACTCCACGAACAACAAGAACGAAAAGACTTTAATATTTTTACTGATCAGATTAATCATTTTGCAATAATAATGATAAGGTGAGGTTGCTCAAAACAACATTATAGTTTACAGTTTGTTTTTTCAATAATATTTAATATTATAATATTTTTATTTTACACATAATAGAACAGGTAATACAATATTTTATAGCTATTGTTATATTATAGTAGAATCAACGTTATATTAATTTTTGAAGTAATCTCCTAATATGTTTTTTCGTACATTTAAGGATGGTACATAGTTAAAGCTTGTTAGATAGTACTCATCTGTAGGTACGCTAGGCAACATACATACATACATACATACATAAATTACCTAAAAAATATGTAAAATAATCAAGTCAAATCAATCAATCAAAAACAGGAAAGTTAGTTAAACATACATAAAAATACTAATTGACATTTATATTAGTTATTAAGCTAGCGACTTTAGAATACCTCAGATTTTTTTATAATAATTACTTTAATTTTATTTATTAGGTAAAAAAGCTATCAAATCGTTAAACAAAATCACAAAGTTTGTAATTTTTTCTACCCGGAAAAAAATATTTCAAAACAAAAATATTGAAATGTATCCATCCATCCATTAATTTAAAACTATTAATGATTCAAATTAATAATAACTTGCAATTATAAACTCAATGTGGCTAAAGGGTAGTCATCTGTAGGTTTTGTTTAATTTTCAACATGATTACTCCGAAGTTAATCAAGTCTCTAAAGGACAAGTGTCGTGAAACTAAAGAGAGATTAATTTGGAAAATGTAATAAGTAATTCATTAGTTACATGTCTATACACGACTTACTCTAACTAGAACAGAACTATAAGTATGAAATTATAAATCTGAAAATATCAAATCATGCAAATAATTCTACTCAAATAAAAAGATACCTAAAAAATAAACGGAGACGACACAAACGAGTCACACTAAGAGCTAAAAGCTGTTAAAGCTTCGTCTGTTAGTAATCCTTCACCTGAGAAGCTGCATTCCCTAAGGAAGCTAGCCTTTTCCCCAGTTTATCCTAGCTTATAGTTTTCTTAGGAAATGGTAATTTAATATTTATCTAACTGCTTTTTTGTAATTATTTGTTTTCCTTTTTATATAAACAACAAAGATTAAAGTAGAATGTATGGTTATTATACATTCTGGTATGTAAATTTATTAATTTTAAAAAGTTATAATAACTAATTAAAGTACTTGTCTTGTCATGTCATGTCATTACACACGTTCTTTTATTACTAAAGACACTTCATTAGTCCAGGTTCAATAAAATGTCCATCACACGCATATCGCACAACATTATTCCTTTAACTTAAACGCCTGAAAAAAATGCTATACAAAAATAATTATATTTATTTTATTGCGAATGGTCTTGTGATCCGATGTACCCAGAACTGTATTTCCTTCTAGATACTAGTAGATTAGTGAGAGTGAGTATGTCCGAGCTTATAATTTTCAAGAGACTTCATTGGAAATTTACGAACTTTATTTGCTCAAATTCGGACTTCATTAGGTTGAAATTTAAAACCATATTCAAAACGAACTATTAACATCTTTATGGCTTTAAATTAAGGTCTAATATTAGGAAGCAATAATATCTTCTATCTTAAACAATCGTTTTTGCACAATTCAGTCGATAGTTATATTCAGTAGAAAGTAGATATATTCAGCAACTGATGAGTTATTCAAATATATACGTTTATTTACCTACTCTATCTTATCTTGGTAAAAAAAAAAAAACATTCAGCTATCATGTACTGAACTGTTTTGTTTTATTTTTAAAATTACCAATTAAAAACAAAAACTTATAATGTTAATTTGTATAACACTCTAAGTAGAAACTATTGACTGTATCATTGGGAATTACACACAATATCATCAAAAAACAAAACTTTTCCTATACCATATTACAAATATCATTGTTTATAAAGTTTTAAAGAACCATTGATTTCGATATGTGTTTGAAAAACATAAAATAAGTTTCATATGATTGGACATGCAAAATACTTTTTTATTTCAAACTGTTTCAAATAAGGTACTCAAACTTCTTCCATTATTTATGAAATAGATAGATAGAAATAAACGTGATAGAAATAAACCAACTGCGATGAACTGAAAACTTTTTAAATATATCCAGCCATATAATAACACTCTCATTCCAACGAAAAACTTTTACAAGCAATTACTATTTGAAATACCTCTACAAATACAATGACAAAAATATTTTTGTTGCTAAAAAATTTTCTTTTTGAACTAAACTTTCGGGTTTATGGTAAGTGTGTATTAATTTTAAATCCATCATTGTTAAATTATTTACAAGAGCCTTAGTCCTTTAAGAATCTTAGAAGTTACAATGACTAGCTATTCAGGTGGTTTGTTTCCGAACTTGTAAGAATTGTAGAAGTTTTGTGTTAACTAGCCGATATGTATAGAGACGAAGCTTCTTAGCAATCCATGGATTCACCGTGCGGGTGCCGGGCCCATCGCGTTGCAAGGAGAGGAGTGCAAGCAGTGCCTGGGACTTGCGACCCGGGAGTAGGTTTAAGGGGCCCCTTTATTATGCGCAAAAATGCTCACCTTCACCCTCCACACTCCTCTCCCTACCTAACCAAATTTGGAAAGAACCTACTAATGCGGCCTTTGAAATACGTTCTAGAAATGAACCGATGCTTGTTCTAGAAAGGCCAAGGTCTTTAAGTAGGCTATAGAGAGATTTTGCTGTTATACCTCTCGCTCCCACTTCTACCGCGTACAAACTAACTATAAATTTATTCCTGATCAGTTCGTTGGTCAGTTCGTAATACTTATTGAGCTTGAATGTGTGATCCCTTGGGATGTTTGTTTCCCAAGGAACAGTAAGCTCCACAAGTATCACGCGCCTCAGATGTTTCGAATACAGCAATAAGTCCGGTCTGGATGACGAAACACCAACATCCCCAGGGATTTTGTAATGCTTTTCATACGTGTCCATCATGAGAATCCAATCAGGAGCCGCGCCTAATATTGAATAAGGCTTCGCTTTTGATTTTTTGAAGGAGCCTTCTTTTACGAATTCTACAGATCGTATCGTGGTTGTTATACCCTTCCGCGCTCTTGCTACTGAAAGACTAACTGCTTCCCGTATAATTTCTTATACCTTGTCGTGGCGACGCGAGTATTGACCTTTATCTAGAAGTACCCTACATCTTACTAATAGGTGTTTCGCGGTTCCTATTGCCTCCCCACAGATGTTGCAAGACTTTTCGGTGGCTTTGCCCCATCTTACTAAATTACTTTGATCTGGGAGAGTCATTTGGAATGCATTAAGATAGAATTTTAATAATGCTGGGGACCAATCATAAATTAAGGTGCACCACTTCAAAGCTAGTGGAATACAAAAATCTCCTATGGTCACCCATTCGTTTTGAATTTCTAGGCTCATCGCGTGGAGTCGGTAATTATCGTTTTCGTCTTGTCGAATAAAAGATTTTGTTATGTCTATGTCTTGAACTTTCCTACTTGATCCTAGCCCTACTTTATTTGTTTGAGCACCTATCATAAGTTTTTTATGGTATTGAAGTCGTAACTCGAGCTCTGAGGCAAATTTGTCTTTTGGGAGAGAAGTTACAGTATCATCTTTAGATTTTCCGATGATATGTCTTTTGGTAACTCTTAGATGTTTGTAGAGCTCCGATGGTTTCTTTAATTTTAATCCAAAATTGTTTCGGTCTCTAAATAAGGTTGAAGAGTCCGCTGAGTGCGCTAACCCGAGCCATAACTTCAATGTCTTTATGACGCTTGCATCTAACTTTGACAAAAGGGTTTTATTAATATCATAAACGAAGAAAGGCCAATTTAGACGTGATGTTAAAAAAATATCGTAAATCCAAGCTTTTTTGACGTTACTTATTGGTTGGTTGTCTACCTTTTTAAGATCATTTAAAAAGCTATCGACTATTACATCCAACGATGGAGTACGGCCTTGGTAATCGATTTTTTTACCTAAAAATTTAAACGGAGCTGCTTCCGAAACCGTACTAACGCACTGACCGCCTATTATAAGACCCGGATCGTAAAAGGTATATTTGGTATTCCGTCTACCCAGACACAGACTAAAACATTTACTTGGTTTTGTCCTCAATCCGCCGGTCCACGTACAGAAATCCTCAACTACATTTAAAAGTACCTGACATTGTTTCGGATTACGTGTCAGTATCGCGAGATCATCTGCAAAAGCTAGTATGGATTCTGTGTATTTGTTGTTGAACTTAAACCGATAGCCCCACTTTTTTTCATTTCTAATTAATTTGTCTATTAAAATATTAATAACTATATTAAATATAATAGGAGATATATAGCCCTGAAATAAACCAACGTTATAATTAAGTGGTTTTGAATGGTTTTCATTAAAAATTATAGAGAATTTTTATATTAATAAATAACTGATTATTTTTCAACCTAAATTTAACTAATATTTTGCTATGTTTTTATTTTTCTTTTATAACATTTGTACATAAATTAATATAAATATAGAATTAAACATTTGTACATATTAAAAATGGATTATTGTAAGACAGACAATTTTCGTAATGTTTTACTTAATATTACACATATAAAATATTTATGAATTTGTATAATTTTATACAAAGTTACGGTAATTCGATTACTTTTTATTAATCATTTAACAAAACTACAAAATGAAATACTGAAGTTTATTAATTAAATTATTTAAGATCTTAATAATTTTTGATGCAATGACAATTATTATAAAAAAATTCTAATTATGTTCAATTAAATTCATTTGGGCTGCCTATTTATATATATATATATATACAGGGTTATTCTTTTTCTTATTACTCTATATTTTGTAAGAAGTGCTTAAAATTTCAACGCCCCGGCGCCATACCTACGCTCAGAGTGACTGTCAGATCAGAGGCAACAAATAAATTTTGTATAAGAAAACTAAAATTTTAAAAACTGTTTATTTTAAAAAGTTGTAGAACGAAGATTAGGATTGATGTAGAGAGGCTGCCTGCTAGAGGTGATCCACTAATTAAAAATAACCCTGTATATTCCACCCGGTTTTGTTTCAAACCCATTGAGGATGCCTGATGATAAACCCGACAGCGTGAACGCTTGAACACTTCACAATCATTTAAAAATTGTAAATGTCTAATAGGAAAAAAAAGGAAATATAGAAAATAATTAGATTTCTATCCATTATATTTCTGTCCCAAATTTTGTCCCTTGATTTATGTTAAACTACTCAAAATAATAAAATATTATTTATTTTCGAAAACAATTAGAAATTAAAATTGTTTTTTTCTTTTATTTTGTTATTGCATATTAATTCTTTCCACAGACTTCATGTTAGCTAAATAAGCAGATTTTTTTTAATACAAAATAAATAAACCCATGGCTGTCAGTATTGCTTATCTTAAGGATGGAAAATATGACGTAATAATATTGTCAAGCATTTACGGATGTTGTAATAACATCCGCAAAAGAGTGGGATCACCCAGTAGGTTTACTGGATGATCCCAACAATGTATTATCAATAACAATAATAATATCAAGAAACCTTCAGTAGGTATAAGACTTACTTATAAACCAGAAGAATAGGGTTATACTAACAATTTACTTTTTAATTCTTCAAAATTTCTTAAACAAAAAATGCATATGATTTCCTTTCCTTTAAATCAAATATATATTTTCTTGTTATTAAAAAGTAGATTTCTCACATTTTTTCAAATCGATTTTTTTTATTATATGAATGATTTCATTGTTATTGTTGATCTAATTGTTTATAGAAAACAATTAATTACTAAAAAGTGGCCAAAAACACTTAGATGTATGAATAATAAATTAACTTAAGGAACTTGATTATACATTCACTAATCTGAGCGCATGTAAGATGAGAAAAAGACTAGCTTCCTTGGGTATTGCTGCCTCTCAGGTAAAGGAGAAACCAAAGCATAAAAAAACTTTATTACTATCTATTATTAATAATACTTTAAGATCGACTTAATGTTGATATAAAGGTTAATTAAACATTTAATGGATGCATTTTTTTTATTCTATACGTAATTGAACAATTTGTTTTCTTAGTAAATCTCTAAATGTTCAAGCAATAATGTAAATTAAAAAGCCTTGTAAGTAATATATATCTTTAGAGTTAGTTCAAATTATTAAGTGCACTATTTAATTAATTTATAAATACATATGTGGGTACTTTTAGTTTATTAAATAGGATCAGATAACTTTTGAGGACTTTTGAGATTTAAAAATTGGTTTTTGGTGTAGGAGAAAATAATTAAACAGCTCCTTGAAACAGGTTTATTAGCTAAAGGAAATTTATATTATACATTAAACTGAAAATACATTTTTGATTAATTGTATGTATGTATTTATGATATTTCATTTCCGTATTACTGCTTATATTTATTATAAAGCGCATTTTAAAAAAACATTAAGCACCTACAGTATAAAGAAATGTTGAAACTCAAAGGTTTTAAAATATTTTAGAGTAGAGTTGTGTCCGTGTGTTTTAAATAGTAAAGTTTGTAAAACACTTCGCTCGGAATGAGAGTGGCCTTACGTCACGGATAGGTAATTGTAAAATTTTAGCGTATAAAAATGTTAATGTTAGGGACGCGTTTACAAAACTGATAGATAGAAAATCACATCACTATATAGAAAAATCTCGACTAAGCACACTTACGCATGTGTAGTGCGAGAATATTGTGGGAATGAAACAATTTTGATACTTTTGATATATATATATTTTCAAATATATTATTATAAGAAGTAATAATGTTTAATTATTACTTTTTTAAATTATTTTTATATTATTGATAATTAAGTATGTATATATTATACACGTGATAAAATTACAGATTATTATTACATATATTATATACGTATTAATTATTCTGTGACCTAAAAAAAACTGAATACTTCAGTGGCTGTTACTTGATCTTTAAGACTAAAAAAAAGTAATGTTAGTCGAGTTTAGGCCCGTTGTGTTAATCATAAAGAGAGATACTATCTCCAGGCCTGGTAGAGTGGACCTGAAGGTATATTGATGGATGGATGCCAGTTGATCTCCAAGATCAATCGAGCTTGGTGCGCCGAGTATGGGCTTGTTTTGTTGCTTTTGATGAGATCTTCCCATCACAGTTTATGGAGTGATCAGAAGGTTTCCTGATGGATGGATGCTACTAGATCTCCAAGACGAATTAAAAGGTTATATATTCGTCGCTCTCAGCTTTATCAAATCACTCTATCAAGTCTAATGGTAAGATCTTATCAAAAGCAATAAAACAAGCCCATAAACGGTTCATCCAGCACTATTAATCTATGAGATCCACTAGCATCCATCCATCAGGGTATCTTTAGATTACTCCATCAAGTCTGACGGTAATATCTCATCAAAAGCAACAAAACAAACCTATACTCGGTGCAACCAGCTACATTCGTCTATGAAATACACAAGCATCCATCCTTTCAGGTACCTTTAGATGACTCCATCAAGTCTGATGGTAAGATCTCATTAAAAGCAACAAAACAAGCCTAAACTCGGTGCCCCCAGTTCTATTCGTCTAGAAGATCCACTAGCATCCATCCATTAGGGTACCCTTGAGCCACTCCTTCAAGTCAAGACAAATCGCTAATAATCCGTACGTACTAGAAGCCAAATCAAATTGACAGAAAAATATATATAAACTGTAAAGTATCAAGTTAGGTTTGATTACATATTTCGTGTTCATACAGCGATCTTTACCAATAGACATTTTTGCTAACAAGCGATACAGTGACCACTCCCGACAACGGCCTCACGCCGATTGACGTGATAATTGAATTTTAGAAATGTTTGTTAAAAAGGTTTGCACTAAAATAGTACATAAAATGAAATGAATTATATTAAGAGCCATGTGTAACTTATTTAGGGTTTTTTTCTCACACATTTTTATTTGAGTACGTCTTCTTAGCAGAAGTATTTTTTATGCTTAAATATATTATAATATTTACGACAAAAATGTACCTAAACTCCTCCCGATTTCGTAAAATACTTAAGGGAAAATCTTTTTTTTAATATTATAAACTTTAATATTACAGTATTTTCTCTGCGAACACTAAAGATTAAGAAACATTCTATGCGTTGCAATTATTGATTTCATTATATTAAATTTGATTTTGTAACATTATGTACCGAAAAGTTGATAATTTTGGGCATAACCGTAAACGCGTCCTTAAAAGCAAAAAAATATTTAACCTCACCGTTGCATTGGTCGAGTGGTTAGCGCAGACGCCTAACGTATAGCGGTGCAACAGCGCTCGGATACGATCCCCGACAGGGACAGGCATGTCTGTATTTCTGGGTTTGGTCGTTTATTAAATATATTCTTAGTATGTATAATGTGTATTTCTATGAATTTGTTTCGTTGTCTAACACCATTAACACAAGCAAAAATTTGCTTACTTAGGGGTTAGATCAATGAGTGTAATTTGTTTTTTATTATTATTATGTTATTGTAAGTAGTAAAGTAAAAAAATGTGATAGGTCCGAGATTAACATTGAAAGTTTCATTTCATTGTCGAATTTCATTTCATGGTACGACATGCCTTGAAATTTGTCCTGTGTTAAACATAACTTTTACTGAATAATTAAAACCAAAGTAATTTAATCACTATTGCATTAATCTGTTTCTTATAAGATAATGAACCTTTATTTTATCCCATTTACTGTATTTTTCTTGAAAATTAAAATCTTATTCTTATAAATGTAATTTTGTAATACATTACGTTAGCATAAGGTTTTTAAAAGTAAGGTTTGCTGATTAATATAGAAGACAATAAATTAATATTTGTATTAAATATTAGTTTGCATTTCAGTTTGATAAAAGATTATGTTGATAGAAACAAATAACCTCCCTTTTCATATTACCCATAAATTAGTATTCTTTAATAATTCTTTTAAAAAAGCAATTTAAATGTGATGCAACTTTATTAATAAATCGTAAAATAAATATGACACTCAGGGGCTTACGCTTAGGGGGGTAGAATCTAATTTTCGGTACAATTCGCCTTGGCAAAGTTAATAAATAAATAATTACGAGCCAATTTTCACACTTACAAAACGTTATGCGAATAGCAAAGTACTGGAATTAATAGTGTCTTTGAATTGGGTATTTTCTATTCGTTTTGTTATCATTGTTGAATACATAATATAAGGAAGTAGAAAAATATGAGCAGCAATCTTAAGGAAGTTACTATCTAATGGGACATTCCCCCTTCCTCGCCTTACAAGTTACAACTATGTCGTTATGAGTTTCAGATTAACAAAGTGTTACGCGAGTAGTTCAATCTTTGACGTAATTATTTACCTTTCTCACTCGAGGGTAAAATTGTCCGAGGACTGAACACTTACTTTTTATTTACTTACTTCTTTTTGTACATATTTGTATTGTTGTAATAATAACTAAGATACGTAATAAAAACTAAACATTAAAAAATAAAAAAAACGAAGTTCTTTTCGATTAATTATCGAAAATTCAAGGGAATAGGAAATATGTATAAAATTTAAAATTTACTCAAATACTTTTTTTTCGGATACTTATTATCATCTTATTATAATTAAAACATTTTTTGGAACGTAGTTCCTTATCGCGCGTTGTGAAAGAGGACTAGACGGTAAAAATTCTTACCAAAAGTTGGCACGACATGTTTTTCTATCTCTCTCTCTCTCTCTCTTATAGAAAGCAAGTGAGATATTTTAATTTCTATCATTATTATTTTTTGTTTTATATTTAATTGCTTAGTAGTTCTTTATTATTCATTTGAAATTGGAGTTTGTTCTTTTAGAATTAATTTGCAAATAAGACAGTTTAAATGAAAATAATAATAGAAATTTGTGATCAAATATACTCGTAAAGTTTTGTAACAACGCCATCTATTTATAATTTAGGGAAACATGTAATCTGTATCGTAATATATATTTTTTTAAATTTTTGGCCTGTACGTAATGTTTGTCATAAGAATTTTGTTTTCAGTTTTAAAATCTTTGTATTGTAGTATCAAAGTTATGAAGTGTTTAGACTTTAGACCATCACTATTAATGTTTTAAAAAATGCAAGGAAAATATATACCTAAAATTATATATTGTAAATATAATAACAAGAAATTTGTTGTGTCATGCCGTTCATACCGTTCATAGCGTTCATACCGTTCATACCGTTTGTACGAAGCGAAAAGTAAAGTTTCGTCCGATCAACCGCACGTGGAGACTCCAAATTTGAACTAATGTAATCATAGTTACATAGTCTATATTTTTGTTCTTGTCAAATGGGAATGGAGAGAACTGTATATGCGTGTCGCTACATTGTATTTATTATTATTATGATTATTTATTAAAATTTACTTTATAAATCTTTTTAAATTATATAAAATAAAATCAAACCTATAAATAGATTGTTTTTTACGTTTATCTTAAAAAATATATTCCATGTTTATTTTAAAGATGCACTTCATGAACTATTTGTCTGGCCAACACAAACTAAACTTCATATTTTGAAAGCGGTTCCATCTTGTACGATATAGGTTTTTTATTTTTCTTGCACTCCAAATTCATTTTTATGATTTGATATATTGATATCGAAACATATTCTGAGTATTCAAATTACAGAAGAAAGTAAAAATTCTATAAATTATCATTATATTTAAAACATCAATTAAAAATTGAATCAGAATGTTGTAAATAAATCTATTTTTACATGTTGATCATAATGATAAAGTTCAACGCAACAATAAAGTGTATCTCTAAATAATAAAATAAAATAAAAAAACAATGTTGGTCTAAGATTTTATTCACACACACATGCCAAATGCGAGAACTATATGAAATATAATATCTAGAATCTAGATAGACTATATTGTGACTATTGAGGTTATAATGAGGTTTTCCGACAACGCATCATACTATTGGTGACGGTGACCACTTCACATGTATGCTAGATTAGATTAGAGCAATACAGGTTTAACACTGGCAGATCTAATTTATCTGACAGGTGAAATGAGATATCTAACTTCAATCATCAATTCGCTGTCAGTAATCAACACGAAATCTACATCATAAAGCTGAAGAGTCATTATTGTTTGTTAGCTTAAAAGCGCTGATCTCTGATATATTTATTTCTTTTTACAACTGATAACCCATTAATTAAGGATGTTTATATGAATATTATTACATAGAATGTAATAATATTCATATGCAGAAATTATAGATTCAGTAAGATTTAAGAAAGACTTTATATGCAAGTATAACATGTTCACCATTGTTTGTGACTCCTTATAATTGCTATGATATCTTCAGTATACACAATCAGTATTCGATCCTATCAAAGGTTTGGCGTACCCTGCCATCACAGGCAAACTAGACTATCCTACAGCTAAACTTTCTATGTTGTATTTCGTAATACAACATATTTTACATGTAAAATTAGTTAGTGCATTACCATTAAAAAAAATCTGTATTTTTTCTCTTTTAAACCATTCATACCTGCAATTTAAATTTCATACACATATTCAAGTAGGTATCTATGTTTATTGACAAAACAACTGATACAAAGTATATAATAACGTGTACCATTTATTCCTTAAAATAATGTAAAAATATAATGATGAGTATTGTAAAATATGTCAAAAGTAAAAACCAATCGAAAAACGATAAATTTTGGTCACGTTTGTCTTTTATGACAATTACGAGCAAGCATTTCCAATATATTCTGGCCAAAAATTATATTTTTTACCACAACATAATAACTTACGGGACTTATTTTTAATATGTACAGTTGTTTTAAAATAACTTTCATTGTCATGATATTTTTTTTATTATGAGAATACTCATAAAAGATTATTATGTGCAAATTTAATAAGTTTGTTTCATATTCTTATCACTTTATACTAAAAACATAGTTATTATTATTTAGTCTTCATTTTTTTAACGTAAAGATTAATATTAATTTAATATTCAGAGTGTAGAGACGAAAGAACGAATTTGGTGTGACCTTTGATTGATGTCATTCGCACCCCTCTTCCTGTACAGTGTTATAGAAACTCTAATAGTAGAAGAAAATTATATTGGGGAAAATAGAAGTGTATACGAACGGACGTCATTAATGTAATACATATATATTTATTTTTAAGTAAAATGTATTTTTTATTAAATATTTATAAAATTAGTTTTAATATAAAATATTATCATTTATCGAGAGGGAGAGAACTAGTGCATAAAAATAATAACCTTATTATTCAATAAATACTTATAACATTTTTTCAACACGCAGCTCAGGAGAGAATAAAAAAAAATTTAAAATATTATTTTTAAATTTTATATACTTATATTTTTTTTAGGTTACCAGGTTACCATTTTTATTGTTAATAACCATTGTTTTGATATCCCAGTCATTTTACTTATACCATTGTTATCCAAGCAGATCCAGTGCACGTTTTGCACTTACTTATTGTCGGTCCTAAAAAGGTTGAGTTCATTTGCCACTGCTTCGTGCCTGAAATAAGATCCACTTGACTTTGAATAGGACCCAAAGCCCTTTATACGAATGAACCTTAGCTTTATTCGGTAAAAAGATATTTCAGCTTTTCACGAATAACATTTTATCACCATACTCTAGGATAAAATATTTCCTTGTGTTTGTTCGTTGTTAAAAATAAATAAATATGAGCTTATTTAATAAACACAAAAATTTATTATGTGTTCATATTATTTATTTGTGGTTTTTATATACTGTATATATATTTTTATAACTATATTTTTTATACGGAGTATTTTTTATCTTATATAATTGTTGTGGTTGGATACTAATATTTACACTATAGCAGTGCTACGAGTACTAAATCCTATATTTAATCTTAAATTTCCAAAACGTTGAAAATTGCTAGCATGACTACGAATCATTTAACGAAATAAATATAGTATTATAATATCGATATTATAATCGAATATATATTTACATCGAAATTATAGAAATTAAATAAATCAAAACAAAAGAATATCACAGAGACGCGTCACAAAAGATACGAAAGCGGTTAATACTGCGCTTGTAAGTAATCGATTACGTGGCAGGAATCGAGGCCCGCTAGGGACGATTTACCTTTTCCTTCGTTTGTATATAATAAAGTGCAATTAAGATTATGTTATAAACTTTTTATTGTTTTTATATAAATTCAAAATTATTGGGATAAGATATTTATCTCACCAGTTATACAAAAAGACTTCCATTACAGTTAAATACAAACTACTAATATAAAAGAGTAAATGATTAGTCAAGTTTAGTGGATTAGTGTAAAACTTCTGAACCGGGATTACAAGGGTTCAGGGATAGCTGAGACAGTTACGGTATTATCACTGTGAGGCGATTAAACTCGAAATGGGATTAAATTGATTACTTTATCACTTATTAACTTTAATACTTGGAACTAATTTATTTGAAAATATTACTTACAAATAGATTTTATTTCTAAACAGTAAATGAATAGTATAATAATAATATATGTTTAATAAAATTCAAAATATTCATTTATTTATTTATTTATTTAATTCTTTATTGCACAATATACAAAATAAAGCACAAAAGGCGGGCTTAATGCCACAAAGACATTCTCTACCAGCCAACCTTACGAAGTACAGGAGAGGATGTTGGTAGGCGTGCAAAACATAAAAAGTATAAGAAAAAAAAAAAAAGAATATTATAAGACTATCTATATCTAAATCTAAATCTACATATAAACATAAAAATAATAATATAAAAGACATATAATACATACGATATATCCGACATAATATTTAATACATATGAGATATATAACAAATAATGTAGTCTACGTATAAATACTCTACGTATACATATCATATATATATTTTTCTAAATTCATTTATAATCTGGCTTATATACATTTTTAGGATTATACGTGGGGTAGGATTTTTAATATTCATTTCATTACTTACTAAGAAATAACCGTAGGCAGAGAATACTATTCTGTCTATCACTATATCATAAAAAAAAAAAAAAAAAACTATAACATTTAGATATTGGCAGCATTTCTTTATAAAAAATATCACAGTGAAAAATTTACACAAATTTGAAAGCCCTTATTATATCACTAATCTATTAAGTTTTAACTCTCTCTTCCTTTATTTTGTATTGATTTTCATTTCATTTTACAAATAATAAAATTATATATTTGAATATTCTTTTTAAATGTATAAAAAAATATATAAAAAATACGGATAATTAGGGTTCCGTACCTCGAAAGGTAAAAACGAAACGCTTATTGCCAGTCCGTCCGTCTGTCAAGACAATATTCTTCAGGAACGCGTAGAAATATCAACCTGAAATTTATATCAAATACTCGAGTCTAATACTTCAAGTAAATCAAAACCTAAGAGGTACTTCCAGTCAACCCAGAATCTTGAAATTTGGCATGAAGCAATCTTTTATAGCACATATAAAGGAAATAATCTGAATATCTTTAATTTTTAGTTACATCGCATATTTGTTATATATGACACGAAACCCTTCGTGCGCGAATCCGACTCGCACTTGGCCGATATATAAGATTGGATATAACAATGAGAAAACACAAATGGTTTCTTTATTTAAATACTTTTATAGCAATAACTGCTAAATCATAATATTATGTAGGACTATCATTTAAGGTTTAGAAGTTTAATTAAAAAATAATTTCGATGTATTTCAATTTTGAAGTATTAAGGACGCGTTTCCAAACAGATCAAATCGCATCACTACATTGACAAAACTTGACTTCACACACGTATGCATATAGTGAATAATGTGTAAATTAAATAATTTTCATCGTTAGAGTTTTTTTACATTATATATTTTTTTGTAGTTTACTATGTCAATATTACTTTTTATAACTCGTATATACATATTATACAAATACCTAATATCATTATTATATGATGTATTATTTATACCTACTTTTACCTACAAAATTCACACTTGCTACTTGCTACGCTGCTACTTGATCTTCTAAACGAAACAAGCTAGCTAGGCGTTGTGTTAAGAATAATGATACGTTACCTCCGGATACTATTGAGCTACCACTTCAGTACCTCCTACTGTATCTCCTAGACGCATGGAGCTGTATGCACCAAGTCTAGATTCGTTTTGTAAGTTTTGATAAGATCTTCCCGTCAGAGTTGATGGAGTGACCTGGAGTTACATCGATTGTTTGTTGTTTTTATGTCATAATTATAAGTATTTGATATTAGCATTTTTTTATCAATAAACAAAAAAATATAACTTTACATTAATTTCCTTAAAACAAAAGATACCTATTTGGTACCTTTTGTTTATATATAATATGGTAGGAATTTAAGAGACATACATTCCTACTATAATAAAAACATGCTAGTTTAATTATTTTTTTAGTAAGTTAAAAGTGCATTTGAGAATTCCCTGAAAGTTAAAAAAGTCTATTTATATTTTTAAGTGCCCCGTAATATCTCTTTACAGCTGTTTCATAATTAATTTGGTGGCTTTAGTGTTACTTATAGTTTACGCTCGCTGGAAGTATGTATTAGAATTTTTAAATAAGGACCACTATTATTATTTTTTTCCTAAATGTATGTTTAATTACATATTATAAGTAATTAAAAATAATATTATAAGTATTATTAATAATAATAATTTTAAAAGGAATTCCACCAAAGATAATAATTTTATATTTTTATTGGACGAGTGCAAGGTTTAAAAATTATTAAAATACTTTGTTCCGAGATAGTCTTAGTGTTTATAATTTAAAATGGTTTATATTAAATAACTCGTTTAACTACGATAACCACTTAGGAACAAAGTTAGTCTGTTAAGTAATATTAATTGAACAAACAAAATCAACAAGATAATAACTAGCTGAAGGGTAGAAATATTATTTTTTAATTCTTTTTCTGTTTTCTGTTTTTAAATTTTGCTGACCAAATGTAGTAAGTGTAGTAAATGTAGTAAATGTAGTAAATCCGTAGTAAATAAATTAATTAACTTTTGTTTATTCAGTTTGTGAATTGAGTAGATATCTTAATAATTGCCTAAATTTATATAGTTTTATTTATATTTCATGGTAAGTAAATATATATACATAATATATATTTTTATATAATATTTGTAACAAATGTAACCGTATATTTTTTTATTTGACCTCAAATGAGTTTGTGTTACCACAGATGTAGCTAAAAATGCAGTTCCCAAAAAATACTGGTAAGTAATTAAGAGTATATGCGAGTTTATAGTTTTCCTTTATTCTGAGGGACAAAATTCTTCTAATTCAAAATTATAACCTAAAACTGATCATTTAAAATATTTCTCGCTATAATTTAAGGTCTTATGTGCTTTCGGTGGACGATTTACTTGAATTAAGTTCAGTCGATAGTTTTTAAACACTATCGATTGGGTTTAAATTTGTTTTTCGCTAATGTTGACTATTATATACATTTTCATTAAACCATATAAGAAATAAAAGTTAAACACTTTTCCATACAATATAATATCAATTTGAATATTCATATTAATATAGAATTTGATGTAGGTATACCTGATGAATTTATTTCTGTTTTAAACCATTCAGACCAAGTTCTATGAAAAAAATCCCTTTCGTATAATTAGATGTAAAAATGTCTTTGAATTTCAGACCGTTACAAATAAGGAACTAAAACTTTACCCATTTATGAATGAAGTACGGTCCGAAATGAACCGACTGTGGCTGAACCTAAAACTTTATGAATATAATACATGACGTAATCCCATTCTCAGGCATGTCGATTTTTTTTTTAACTATTATCAAATCAAAAAAATATAAATATAAAGACGCTAAAACTCTATCGGTGCTTTTTAATTATGTATTCATAATTTGATTTCAGGCTTCATAATTTAATGATATTCTACTCTTCTTTATTTTTAAGATCTTATCAAGGAAGCACATAGCTAGTTGGGTGGTTCACCTACCACTTAGCAATTATTGTATATAGAATATTAATATTCACAATTTATATTTAAAGATATAAAAGTTGTTTTTTCTTTTACTCTCTCAACAAGCTAATTGGAAGGTCCACCAATCCAATTAAAAAAGGAACAAACAATTTCATTAAGTTTGTAACTTTTAGATTGTTGTCACAGTAAAAATTACAGTTATTGAACACATATATTAATGTTATTATTGCAAACAGATTACATATATGAAAATATTTTAATTTAAAAAAGGCACAAGCCTTGAGAAGCTAAATACAAACAAACTAGCTAGCGGCTTTAACTGCTTAGGCTTTGTAGCGAAAAACTCTCTTAAATAATTTAGGTTTGAAGCCTTAAATATAAATACACATTGACATGGGATACATGTCAATGTGTATTTATAAAGTATAATGAAGAAACTTGGTAAGCAATAAAATATCAAAATAATACAAATATGTAATTGTAATTGTATTTATAATGAGGTTTTAAATAGTAAAGTTTCTGAAAGGCATCGGTCTGATTGAAAGTGGGATTACGTCGCCGCTTGGTATGTAAAAAGTTTTCGGTTCAGCCGCAGTTGGTTTATTTCTGTTGAGGAATTTCTCATTCATAAATGATGGGTGAAGTTTGAACACTTTTTGTAACACATGAAAATGAAAATCTATTTTGAATATCACAACATATAAAACTATTTTTATTAGATGAACTAATAAAATTATTTTATTTAACTTATTTTTTAGTTAACTAATAAATAGTATGGTAATGAAAAATATTATATTTTATTATGTTCTATTTTATGCAAGGCTAAATGTTAATGAGTATATATTTATGGTACAAATAGCATAAATAATATATATTGGAAATTTCTAGCATAAATTTATATTGTAACTGTTCCTAAAAGAAGAAGAAGTGATATTTATGTACATATATTTATAACTAATTTTACCGTTTAAACATAAAACTAATCAATAAATATAATATTAATCGTTTTACCATTTTGTTTTTTTTGAATCTGCGACACACGTACACACTTGTTTTATTTATATTTATTATGTTTATACAAGAAAAAACGGATCACATTGTTACATAGAAATTTCATTTCTGTAGATATTTAAATATTTATAATTTTAATATTATCGATTTTTTATTATCTGTCAAATTCAAAGACAAGGTAAATTATTTATCTGTTGACAGCTAATTACAATTTCTTAATTAGTCTGTGACATTTCTTTTTGTTTAAAATATTGAATGTTGCCAGCTTAATCTAACTTTAAGTAATTTGAATCTTCACGCTGAATTAGGAGATGTTTCATAGGTTTTGAGACCTTATTTAATGTTATTACGTGGTAATATTCCAGTATTTGTCCTGATTCGACCCTCGGATTCGACATAGGCTAATAATATTACTTGCGAAGCCTTTTTCCTCCATAAGGTATTATAAATTATTGTTATTTAAATAGATGAATGTGAGATTAGTGTTATTATGTAGATTAACCTGTAACTTAATATTACAGGAGGTTTTTTGTTTGTACTCTAGAA
The DNA here is from genome assembly GCA_959347405.1 of Napeogenes sylphis. Taxonomy (NCBI): domain Eukaryota; kingdom Metazoa; phylum Arthropoda; class Insecta; order Lepidoptera; family Nymphalidae; genus Napeogenes; species Napeogenes sylphis. Next base: position 43,068,499 of record OY365776.1, on the reverse strand, counting down.
GATACGGGTAAATTTATAATTGGTTCGCGGGGGTAGCCGTGAATCTTCGGAGCGTCGTCCTGTTTGACCTGTATCCTGCTTCCTGACTAGCTGAGTTTAAGAAGCTCGTCTATATTGTAATCCTTGTAATCCCGATAATATGGTGATGTACAAAATTAATTTATACCATTAATCAACACTTCCATTTTCAAAGTTTTATAATAAACAATTAAATTAAATAAACAATTGTTTGACTGTGATTCTCCAGTACTGACAAGCAGGAGGATCATGCATATGTCTTCGCTTATTATATGTCGGTGGCGCCTAGGATTTCTTTTTAGTAATTTTAATATATAATTTAAAATTAAGGTGTTATCTCAAGTAACCCACCGCTGAGTCTAGCTGGCATTATTTTAAAATTATTTTGGCATTTCCCTATTTTGTATAACTTAATTAATTATAAGATTAAATGTCGTGGTTGTAAGATTAAACTTTTAAAAGTTTTTTATATATTATAAGTTATTTTTTTTACTTGGACTATTGTTATGAGTTTATAAATAAAGCAATTACACTGTCTTAATTTATTTGGTATTTATCGATTGAACTTTAGACTTTATTTTTCAAAGGCAATTATTATAAACGCTTTCGAATATTCAACCATTACATTTGGTTTACTAACATTTTAGGTAGACATTTGTTAGACCGACTAAGAATCTGGGTTATATGAAGTAATATATGACGCTATTAATAATGAATGATGGCGAGATACATGCTAGTTATTTCAACATTGTTGCCAAAAAATTGTGAAATTAAATTCTAATTACCTTCGGCTCGTAAGAGGATGGCCAATAATTATATAACGTATCTGAAAATGTTTAAAAAAATAACACTAGGAGCTAATAATTTTTGAATTCTGGAATCCCATTATCTATAAGGAAAGATATTCCATTATAAAAATGACCATCTATTTCGTTATACTTTTCTGACAAAATATTTTTTCAATCCATGTATCTATTTAATATATTTATTTTGTGATCTCCTTATGTCGTCCAATAACCATAATAAATAACCTTAGACCTAGAAAAATAAGAAACAAATAAATTAAATAATAATATTAATATTAACAAATAAATAATATTGATGCATCAAATATAATATTATATGAATAACAAATCAGCATATTTTCTTTTTGCACTATTATTAAAGGTGATGGATATGTGATAATTATTGTTCAGAATATTTAGCAGTATAGCAGCAGTATACTCGAAATTGTAATAAAACGTATTGGTGACCAAAATTGAATGTTTCCTGATTCTGGTTTCCCATAAATTTAATTTATCATTATTTTTATATATTACATAATAAGGAATTATGTGCAGTAGGTATTTATTTCCTTGAATATTTCTAACACACAATAAACAAACATTTTTCGATGTTAAATTTATATAAGTATAAAATAAAAAATAAATCGAAACGGGCAGGGATTAAAACTCGCGACCTCTAGGAAACCATCCCGTGGCAATTACGATTGGTAGAGCGATGGGACGGTTTTCCCAGAAGTCGCGGATTAGAATCCCTGCCCGTATTGGTTTGTTCTTTATTCTATATTTATATAAATGTAAATTATCATTTTCTAAGGAAATGTGACTAATACAGGCTGCATAATAAGCTTATAAGCTAAGAAAATGGTTTAGGTATTGCAGCCTCTCAGGTAAAGGATTACTAACAGATGAAGATTTAACAGCTTTTAGCTCTTAGTGTGATCCAAATGTGTCTCCGTTTGTTTTTTTCTTTATATATTTTTTTTATTTGACAATTATTTGGATGCCTTAACATATTTAAATATTTCCCTCCGTATTTGTTCTTCTGAAAAAAAAGGTAAGAAGAAAAAAAACATACTTGTTATATTTGTTTTAATTAGTGTCTCTTTAGTGTCAATCCTCTGGTCCCTTAAAGATTTGATTAACTAAGGGATTGTTGGTTTACCATGTAGAAAATTTAATAAAACCTGCTGATAAAGTACACTTTAACAGTAATACCTACCACATCCAGTTCTTAGTTGCATGTAATCTTTAATATGAAGAATTTCTACTAAAACAAGACGATAACAGCAAAAAACTGTTATGAATCTAAAACATACCACCCTCCTTCTAAAACTTATTTTTCACATCAGTTAACAGAACAATGCATTAAAACTTTTTGTACGCTGCTGGCGTCTGTAATTTAAAACTTTTATGTAGTTTATTTGCGATATACATTAAAATGAAACAAAAGAACATTAAGTAATTGATAAAAATATAAATAAGTATCGTGTGCTTTCCAATTAAAAGCGTTCGATGTTGATAAAAATAAGCTTTATTCGCTATAACCAATTTGGTTCATGGTTTTTTACATTATTTTGTTGAGGCCTTTTTTATTATACAAAATATATAACGTTCTAAAGAAATTTAAATTAAAAGTATGATGTTTTTAAATAAGGAATTTATTAATAAACAACTAATATACTTGAGTATCGAATGCGGAAGCAAGAAAACGTTTGAACTCAAACTCATGAATTTCGTTTGGTATTTTATTTTGAACAACTTTTTAATTTATATAGGCAATACAAAAATATTTAATAATAATGAATAATGAACTAATTAATGACAGACATTTCACCATATTGGATATAAAAGAGAACTAAATAAATAACATGTTAGTTTAACTATTCATAATACTATATATTTTTTCAAAATACCAAACCAAAACGTATATATATCTTATCAAATTACAGATTCTATTATTTACGCCGTATATACATAATATGCAGTAATGCATTTTACAATTTAATTATTGGTGAATTTGATGTCTCGAGGCTTTTACTTCAACCTGTGTATCTAAAATTCTGTATTAATCATATTCTAAAAGCAAATATATAATAATAAAAACGTATAGTATATAGCTGCATTAATATTATACAGATGAATTATTTCATCTACATCTTCAGGTAGTCGTAAAATAATTAAACATTTCACAAAAACATAAAACATAACAATATATTTTCAAAACTTTATTTACATTTTTCCAGCATTTAGGAAAACTTATGTTACTAACTAAATCTCAGTATAAAATAAGATCGTCATAGAATCATTATGATTTTAGGTGTCCTTGATCACAATTTTCCAAAATTTATATTAATAGCCGTCCACATTATTATGTGTTGGACGTTTAAAAAAATTTGGTTATGTAGGACACAAAAAAATAAATAGCTACTTGAAGAAAATGTTATTGGATGAAAGAAAAAATAATTGTGTATTCTATTTTTATTAATTACTAGCTGTTTCCCGCGGCTCCGCTCGCGTGTAGGTCGCTTTTCGCGTAATCTGTGGAAACTACAATTATCCAGACCTATAATAGACTATATTATATTATATAATAGACGATATTATTTTAGAACTAATTTCATACCCCCCCGCGAATCAAACTCTTTGATAAACCGATACCTTGGAAAGACGAGGCAAAATACCTAGGAGTAACGTTAGATAGAAAGTTAGTTTTCACTGCGCATATTAGGACCGTTCGTAGCAGAGCGGCCTACATATTAGGTCGTTTATATCCGCTGTTAGGCAAACGGAGTAAAATGTCCCTTCGCAATAAGGTGACACTTTACAAAGCTTGCATACGTTCCGTCATGTCCTATGCGAGTCCCGCTTTTGCGCACGCTAATCTGAAACCCCTTCAGGTGATTCAGAACAGGTTTACACGGATTGCAACCGGGGCGCCGTGGTTCGTACGCAACATCGATCTCCATAGAGACTTGAACCTTCCGACCATCGCTCAGTACTTCAAGGGGCTTTCCCAAAAGTACTTTGAATGTGCTGAGCGACACCCGAACCCACTGGCTAACGCCGCAGAGTATAGACCACGTAAGACTACTTTAGTCAGAAAAAAAAGACCCAAGTCGGTACTCGTTGACCCCGACGACGCGTTCACAGTAGGTAATAACGTGTACGCGTAGGCATAAGTGACAAAAAAAAAAATAAAATAAAATTTCATAACCATAGAAAACGTTATAGTGAGTCAACCTTAAAAGCTAGATATATCTTGTCGCGGACTTCTATTTAAAACTTTTAAAGAGAAACAATTTCATAGAACATCATTTTTGCGTAACTTTCACCGTTTTCGCAGCGCACGCAGTTTTTTGTTTATTTTTTTACACCTTGCGTTAGAATATTCAAGTTTTAGTAATCATCCCTAATTTTTTGAAAATTGAAACATAGCCTATGTCACTCGGGAATAGTGTAGGTTGTCAACGGTGAAAAAAATTTTGAAATCGGTCCAGTAGTTTCGGAGCCTATTCATTTCAAACATACAAAAAAATAATCAAACCTTTCCTCTTTATAATATTAGCATAGATATATAAATATTTATGACAAAACAGCTTTAAGTAACTTAGTAAACATTTTAACATTTTTATAGATATTTAAAAATATTATATTTAGTAGGACTGTTTCAATTCACAGTTAATAGTAGAAAATGATACAAAACTTAAATATGACCAATAATGATTCGTATAAAAAAATAGAGTTTACAAGCTCGACTTATCTTTTAAGTATAATATAAATCAAATAAAATACATTCATTTTAATTTACAAATGCTTGATTTTTACATTTAATATATTAAAATATAATTTAATACAAAACAGTGAGCGTTCACCAAAAAAATAAAAAATATATATTTTTGAAAATCAGGCATAACCTAATAAAATATGGCTGTTTTCTTCGAATGTTGAGTGCAAGAAAAGATAAAATTCATATACAGTGCAACGATGTTACCGCTTTTAAAAGGTGAAGTTTAGTTTGTTTTGGCCGGACAAATAGTGGCTGAAATTTGTCTTTAAAATGGAGATGGAAAATCAACATTTCGATACCGCGGCATAGTAAACCATGTTTGGCTGACCGACATGTCAGGAAGACAAATACTTCCGTTTCCACAGAACTTTAGTTGATTATTTTTTAAGATAGTACAGCTCTTTCCTAATAAAATATCTATTTGTATATTTCATTATATTTTATATTGTTGGTAAATAAACGTTAAACTGTATATTTAAACAAGAATACAATATTTCAACATAGGTATAGTTTTTGCACATATATTCACTAATAGTAAACAGGGATACGACTATAGAGGATAATAATATTCAACAAGAACAAGACTAACTATTCCAAAGTTACCTTAGTTCAATCTCAGAGCTCTCAACATGCGGTTAGCCACAGCGGAGTCGGCTTTATTTCTCTCTTCGTACAAACGGTATGACATTCAAAGTTGTTATTGTTGTATAAACTTTAATTATGAATTATTAATTTACTATGCAAGGTACGTATTTCCCATATTTCATTTTGACACATTATGTGAAAAGACACGAGTGGTTAAATAAAAAAGCCATAGTCTAAAAATATTTATTATGTTATTTTTTTTCCTATGTATTTTTATTTTTAATATAACGTATGTTTTTCATTTATGAAGGCAATACAATTTCTATAACATTCATATCTTAACATTATCGAAAAAAATTACATCAAAATAAGATCAACAAGCGTCAACTAGATATATTTAGAACTATTAAAAAAAACAAGTTTAGATACCTGTCAAAATATTTTAACATACCTTCCTCCAACTACATGATTATTTTATACTAATACAAATATGCAACACAAGAATTAAATGATTAGTTCTTGACTGAATATTACCTTCAAGCCAAGGTTAAAAAAATATATTACAGATTTAACTACTACGACAAAGTTGTAAGGCAAAGAAGGCGTGTTATTGTAAGATGATTTAACTTTAAGATATGATAAATACGATAATATTTTTTACGATATTTTAAACTTATATAAAAATAATTTTAAATAAAACTTATAGGAGTATCTAAAATTTCATAACAAAATTAGAATTTAAATACAGAGTAAACATAACAATGCCGTAGAAAGTCCTGATATTCACATTTCATAGAAACCAACTAGATATTCCAATCTCTGTTATAATTTATACAGTTAATTTTCCGCATTAAAACCACGAAACAATTACGACTATACTGAAAACTTTTTAAATTATTTTTATACATCCAGCCTCGACATAATCTCTCAATCTGACCGAGGAATTTTACCATTTAAAATAAACCATTACAATTCCACTGAAAAATTCATTAAGCATTTATACATAAAAAAACATTTTTAAAATATGCTTTAAAAGAGCAAGGTTTGAGTATTAATACAGATCAAGATAAGATAAAATGGCCCTAAAAATATGATAAAAATTGATACAATTCTATTATTTATTGAAATTGAGTTATTAATAATGAACATTTTTTATAATATTGAATAGTACAATTTATTGCCTCGACTTTAGTCATCAATTAAGGAAAGAAAAAAATATCGTTTCCCTTAACTTCTTTCGCTCTTTCGGTTTTTCCATAATTTTATTGAATTAATCTTTTACATTTAATTGACACTGATAAAATTTAACACTGGCCAAATTACACACATTGATCTAAACCCTAAGTAAGCAAATTATTTGCTTGTGTTAAGGGTGTTAGACAACGATACAAATACATAGAAATACACATTATAAATACTGCCAATATATTTAATAAACGACCAAACCCAGAAATACAGACATCCATGCTCATCACATACATGACTGTCCCTGCCGGGAATCGAACCCGAGTCCCGTTACGCCGCTATACGTTAGGCATCTGCGCTAACCACTCGACAAATGTGGCGGCGGTAACCATTTGGTTGGTTGGTTTGACTAAAATAAAAGAAATGTTTTATTTTCACATATTTAAAATATTCCTCAAGTATTTTAAGGTAAAAATTATTTAATATAAAAAAATAAATATAGTTGTTAAGTATAATAAATAATGGTATACCATTTTTCATATAGTGTCGTATATTTAAAGTTTTGTGCTATAATAGGTTATTTAAAACCTTGAGTCTTAGTCTGTTATATTTGAATTTATAAACATAAAAAAACAAAAGTATTCAATAACCATAGTTTTAGTCATCCTTGTATCCTAATATCAGAGAAGTAGTATTTTATTTTGTAATAAATAAATTTAGTTGCTCAGAATTGTAAAAAAACTTTATATTATAGTTTTTAGTATGAAATATCCACTGCCACCTTACATAATAGGTTTTTTTTAAAGGTCTAATGCTGCTGGCTTTATTGACTTTGACAACGTCACTGAGTGTGATCGGTTGCAACCAATGTGTTCATAAGTTCTTAGATTGAAGTCTTTGTGTCTTTGTCTTTGACCAATATGAGTATCCTGAATCTATGAGACGGCATAAAGAGGCTTGTCTAACGATCTTTCTTCGAAGAAATCAAAATTTATCACATTTTTAACACTCCTTTGTTAGATTCACTTATAATATGTTTGCTTGTTTGTTCGCTTGTAATCGACTTTTTCGAATGCGATTTTGTCACATTTCCCACCGACCGGTTTTGTTTAAACTGTACACATATCAAGGACCGATAGTAAATTAATAATTCGATGAGATTATCTCATTATCCTGATTAGGATCTCCATGATTAATAATTACCTTAAGCTACATTGGCGTGTTTTTTAGTTTTTTAAACTATCTATTTTTATATTATTTTTATTTGATACCTGTTTTAGTCTTTGGTATACTAATTAACCGATTTTATAAATGTTTACCAAAAGGAGAAAAAGAATCTTTTTCAAAATCAGTCCGAAAATACTGCCTTTAATAATCCTAGAATCCTATATGACATAAAAACGCGATTAACTGTCCTCAACTCCAGCACGTTTAGCTTGTGTCGACGTCTTGCTATTGACAATTACTTTATCCAATTGCATCGTAGAATGCCTTAAGCTATCTTTATTCAGTTTATTATCTCTAAGAATATCTTGTTTCTATTCTCAATATAATCTCTATTCTATTATAATATGAGTAAGTGAGTAAGAAATAATTTAACTTAAAACTTGTTTTAAGTATTATTTTTTACATTATATTGCAAAATTCATAAAAGTTATGTCTTGATTTTGTTTCTTTATTTATATATATATACTTTTTCTGCTAAAAATAAGCATATTGAAAATATAAACACAATCTTTTAAAAGGAGTGTCGATGAATACTATATAAATTGAACTAATAAATTTTAAAATATACAGTTTTAGGTTCGGTTCAAATATGATTATTATTTATTTCATATATACATAAGTAAAAGCTTGTTATAGTTAATCAGCATTGAAATATTAAATTACGATTTGTTAATTTGTATTTTTTATTCACATTTATTTGAATTTATTTTATTATCTTCGTTCTTTTATAAACATTTTTTGTTAGGTTCTACAATAATTGCCCATTTCATTACGAAGCCGTAATTTTACAATTTGTTGGCAACAATACTGAGATAACTAGCACGTATACCGCCATCATTCATTCTTAATAGGGTCATACATTATTACGGAAAAGTGTCGGCAGCCAAGATTCTTAGTCGGACTAACAAATGACTCCCCAAAATGTTAGTTAAATGTAAGTAGCGGTTGACTTTTTGAAGGTAGCGGTTGACTTTTTCCTATCTTAGCCTTAGGAAGAAGATATATTCGTGTACATGAGATGGTTTTACAAGCACTGCTTCCATCTGGAACAAAAAAATGCTTGCTCCTACTTTTGTGTAAAAATACTGAATATCAAATTACTTAGACATTGCAATCATTATTTTTCTTAACACGTTCGTTGCGTTACGAGGTCTATTAGATCTCTTGCGGGACTTTCGTATTGTGCGTGGACTGAAATGCTGTTTTCTCACTCCTTGCGGGGGGCTCTAACTTTTAAAGTTCTTTATGTATGAGCAAGACAAATATACACATTTGTATCCTACTTGAAGGTGAGTTTATAGACATAATAAAAAAAAATAGGGATGGATTAGGTCCCTAACGCACAGTACTATAATTTTTTTCATTACTTGCGTTAGGGGATATTTTATTACTCGTGGAATCATACGTAGGTAGGCGGCGCGGGCGCTGCGTGTCTCGTTTTAGTGTTGTTCAAGTATCGATGTGAGGGGACGCGCTCACGTTTCAAAAATAGCACTCGCGTAAATATATCGACGTGTTCATATTTTAAATTGTTTTAATTGTTGTTAAAAACAATGAGTTACTTAATTAATTAGTTGATAGTTAATTAGAGTTAATTTTGGTGAGCATTCTAAGAAAGAAAAATTATCGCCGGTTAATACCGCGGCATTATCCAGTAAAATTTTTAAAAAATCCTGAAAGAAGATGTGTTGATCATGTTTTTCAACGAGGAAACAAAAAAAAGACGTTGCGTGGGTTGTTTTGAAAAATTACGACGCACGGTAAACAGCTCTGAAGCTTCTAAAAAAACAGTTTGTGGCGAGCAGCTAGGTCTTTATTATTGTGCAGAATATCTTATACCATATTGGCCGCAAACTGTTAAGTGTGTCATATATAAAAAATAAAATAAAAAAAAATCATTACGATTTGCTCACAATGCGAAAAGTCGATGTGCTTGCTTTAATGACAAATATTTTCCGTAGTTTATAATAAATAATTACTTCGTAAATTAAACTTTTTCTATCGACAAATAACATTTTATTTTATTCCCATAACTAGTCACTTCACACATTGCTCTATCTCTGGTTGCGGAACGAAATACAATCGATGTCTAATTTTTGATTTGTATTTGTGGCTTATTCTTATGTCATAACTGCGTGCGAACCTAGCAAAATATAGAACAGTAGACTATGTTTGACCCACGAAATTTTTAAGTATATGTCATTGTTTTTGTTGAAGATATAAACTATTTTCAGAATTGTACTTTTAGGGGACTGATTAGGTCCCCAACGCACCCGGGGATAAATTAGTTTCGAGATCTTTTAGATCCCTAACGCACCAGCTGAAAGTTTTTTAATTATGATGTCGCAGTGAACGTGTTAATATCGTTACATTAGTCCAAATTAAAACAATATTGATTACAGAGATATCACCTAACATTTTACGGTGGTAAAAAACATTAAAAAAATAACTGTATTTTATTTTTTACTGCATGTGTAAACTTTTTGTTATAATCCGATGTAGCAAGAATAAGATTTCCTAATAAGCACTAGGTTAATTAAAGTGAGAAAGAGTACGTGCGAGTTTATTACTTTCAGGAAACTAAATTGGAAATTAACAAACCTTATTTACTTAGAATCCTTATTAAGAGGCAATAAGGTTTGTTGCTACTTTACATTAAAACTACAACCGTTATAAAAGAAAATTATTAAAATCTTACCGATTTCATAAGGCTTAATATCAAAATAACAGTAATATATTATATCCTAAATCTATCCTTCCACGAATCATGCAAGATCATGAAATCATAATTATTTTATTATTTCCATTACTACAAGAAATAAAAAATATATACATATTTATAATATAAACAATTTGCATCACACTTCAAGAAGAATCTTTTAACAATAACATTCAACCTAGTAAAAAATATTAACGAAAAGGTAGACCTAAGTATATATTACATATATATATTATTATTATATAATTTTTTACAGAACTAATGTTTTTCTTCATGTTCGAAAAACACAAAATCCATTTCGTAGCATTGGTCATGCAAAATACTTTCGTACTTCAGATTGTTACAGATAAGGTACCAACTTCATTCATTAATTATTTATGAATGTGAGATACCGTGATAGAAATGGAGCGAATGTTGCTGAACCAAAAACTTTTAAATATATCCAGACATATAATAACACTCTCATTCCGACAAAAACATTTTACAAACTTTACTATTCGTAACACGAATAATTCGAAAGATATATTTGTTTCAAAGTTTCTTTTTGTTCAACAATTTTCGGTATCTCATAATTGTAGTTGTAGAGTAAGCTTAAATCCAACATAATTAAATAATAAAAAAAAAATCTCTTTTTAAAGTAAAGCAGCTATGTTTTGTATCCAGTTTTGTAGGGATTGTAAAGGATTTTTTTTATATCGACTTGAGCTTTTATTTATACTTTTTGAAAGTATAACTGTATTTATACTTTTATTAACAAACAAATGACTGTCAATGGAAAATGTTTATGCATGCAAAAACTGCTTCCTAAATTTAACTCAAATTCAGTTATCATAAGTTATTCAAGTTGAAGACTTTAAGATATCTTAATTTTTTAATAATATTTTACGCTATTGAGAAGGAATTATTGTAGAGAATACACGCAATCACAGATTTATTTCCGTAACTTACGATAACTATATATATTATATAATTTTATTTCACATTAGGTTACGATATTTCAATCACTATTTTATACATAATTAAAAAAAATGCAAATGAAGTATTGTAACTTATTAAATATAAATATTTAAATTGGTAACACTTTTAAGATAACAATAATACTCGTTTCTAAAATTAATATTAAAAAAATATAAAACAGCTGTTTATGATGTACGTTTTTTGCAAATGAACTTGAAAGTAACAACCATACAAATAAAAATAGTTTTTCAAAGCGCCTTTCAAAATTATAGTTTTTAAATTAAATAGTTTTTCAAAGCACCATACAAAGTTATAGTTTTTAAAATAAATAGTTTTTCAAAGCACCTTACAAAGTTATAGTTCTTAAAATAGATAGTTTTTCAAAGCACTTTACAAAGTTATACTTTTTAAAATAAATAGTTTTTCAAAGCACCTTACAAAGTTATAGTTTTTAAAATAAATAGTTTTTCAAAGCACCTTACAAAGTTATAGTTTTTAAAATAAATTATTATTAAAAGCACCTTATAATTAGAATTTGCGTTGCATTGCAATTAGATGCTCTAGCTCAAAAGACTAAAAACTAATTTTATATTATATAACCTATACTATTAAAACACAATATGGCATGCGTGCATAATGCTTGAAGCGGTGTACCTGCAAGTTAAAAGTGTTAATAGAGTTGATATTTTATACTAACAAATCTTGATGTTATTGAATGTATGTCATAACACATATTTGTTTGTCATATTGAAAGTGCATTTACTCGAAAATACACTATAAATAAAGTCTCTATCAAAGTCTTAACGCTGATATTAAAATTTTTATCGAGTAACGGAATTTTTAATAAATCTGTACTGTTGAGGATAAAAATGGTACAAAGATTCTCGATCCTGTTCCAAACTTTTCATTCGAAATCAAAAACGTCATATTCCTAAAGCATTTAAAAGTTTTCAAAAAAAACAAAGAGACAAATTATGACGGTGGGATTCTATCAAAGATATTGCATAAAGCTACAATAGCTTTATGCAACAATTCATTAAATATCAAAATCTTATAAAAAAATAGACTTTAATAAACACTTCAAAATATGTACAATAACATAAAACGTTTTATTATCTTAATATTTAGACTATTTCTTGTACTGATGTTTTTAATTATTAGTTTTGTTTACATAGCGTTTACTCTTTACTCAAAATAAAGAAAGACCAATGTAATCACCAAACAGGATCATTTGTCGAACACATTCAATAAAAAAACACCTTCGGACCTTATTCTCTGTCATTAAAAAAAAAGGATGAACCGCATCGACTGTCGAATCAGACAGCAGACAAGTAATAAAAGTATCAATACTAAAACCGTGCACCACCTCCAAATGTTCGGCCTTAGGAGAAAGACAAACAAAAGGACTTTAGAGATACAAACTTTATGAAAAGATACTTTCACCGTGCTAGCTAAAGAGAATGGTCTAGAAACCTTCACCATATATGGATGAAAATCTCCCATTTAAGGTTATGTAAGGGTATCTTAAAAGATATCATATACATATTGTGATAGATATCTATAACAATATGTATATACATTGCGCCGCGACCTTGACCGAATACGAAAGCCTAGTCAAAGTTAAACACACGTTAAGCTCTACATTATTTAAATTGAAATGTAAAATTCTGAAACTCATAATAAGCCTGAAACAGCTAGCAACAGTCAACAAATATGTATGATTTTGCTACTTTTAACTTCTTAACTAAAATGATTAAACCCTATGACAGCAAACCGGAAACCCGGGAGGGCTTTCCTAACAAACTGTCAAAATGCCATGAATCTTGCCGGAAGAGAGCAACAGACCATCTTGTGAAAATATATAATATCACAATAAGAAAGAAACTAACATATTGCAACCTCATTAAAAATAATCACTTTGCTCTCATAGTCCATTATCCAATATTTTTTAAGATAGAATCTTGCAAACACGCTTTTTATCCGACAAACATTTTTCATGCTATAAAATGGACGGAGTTATAGTTATACTCAATACGTAGCCCGTAATCTTAACATCTAATACGAAGCAGTGAACCATGCAACTGACGTGGAAAAACAATCAGGCTTCAAAACACTTGTTAATTACTTATATAAAAAATGATTATTTATATAAACTTTTCAAAGTATTCAATAAATTATCAATGAGAAATTACGTTATAAAAAAGGTTTATTATTGCCTTATTATTAAGACTTTAAAATTGACTTCATATCAATATAAACGTCAATCGAATAAATAATTCTTGTAACATTCCTTCTGTTATAAGCAAATAAACGATTTACTTTCTTAGTACTTAAGAATTCTCTAAGCGTTCAAGCAAATCTACCTTTAAAAGCTCTGTACCTAGATATATTTATTTGCAGTAGCTTCATATAATTCATTTTACGGTCTCCGAGTAACTTGCATGTTTTAACTAACGTAACTAGATATTTAGTTAAATTATATATATTGTAACTTGTATGCTTACTCAATAAAAGCAGGTAACTGGATAAGGTTGCAAAAAAACTAAGACCCGCGTGTTGACCGGAATCTAGATTGCCTCCTAAATATATCTGAATAATATAAAAGGGTTCATAAAACCGACTTCCAACCTTCAATAGTTAGAGGAGACCTTACCCAAGGAAAAGTTTCTATTGTTCCACATAATATTGTGTTCTGAAATTTAAAGATTGGTTTATGTTCTAGGAAAAATTTATTTAATAGCTCCTTGAAACTGATTTGGTTCATAGATAAAAAATATATTTGTATAATATATTTTTATTATACTAATATACTACTAAACTAACTTAACCTTATCAGATTTAGGCAAAAATTAAGGCTTCAAAATCTTTAAGAGCTGGATTATAGATGTATATGTTTAACATTACACATATAAACAATAATCACCTAAAGCATATAGGTATTAGCAGGGTTTAAAAAAGATTTTAAAGTAAAGCTAGGATCATGTGTATTAAATAGTAAAGTTTACAAAAGGTTTGGGTAGGACTGAAAGTGGGATTACGTCACAGCTGGACATTTTAAAAAGTTTTCGGTTGAGTCTTACGTACTTTATTTGCAACAAATGGAATTTTAAAGGCATTAAAATATTCACTTATCATAACAGTTTTTTTTTTATATGAAAATTCTAAACTACATAATTGATTGTAACGTGAAGTTGATGACCCAGGGTTAAAGATAGGATACTTTATATATGGTATATACAATATAAATAAAATCGTTTATAATACGAAAATACATATTTTAGTATAATCATTAAATATTGTTTTCCAACGCTTATCTACTTTAAGTAATTATAACTAATATTATAAAGAAGAATGTGGTTTGTTTTGTTTGTCACGGTTTTACATCTTAACTACTCAACCGATCAACATGAAACTTCGCATACAGGTTCCCAGGGGTACAGAAAACAAAATAGGGAATAACAAATCCCTAAAAAAGCACTGTAGGTACTCTAGGGAGACAATAAAAATCTTCCGGCCGGCTTAACAATGCTGTTTATTTACCTGTAACATGGGAACGTCTAGTAAAAAGCATAATAATATATACAAAAAAAAGCATAATATATTATTTTACATACTTTCCTTATAAATTAAGAGTAATACTCTTATAAAGTCTAGTTTATTTAAAATTCTAATCCAGATTTCAAAAGAGTGTAAATTTAAAATAAAACTGAAGCCACCCAATTAATTATGTAACAGCTGCAAAGAGATGTTTCGGGGCACTATACTTTAAAATAAAAAAAATATCCTGTTTTAAAGTTCAGAAAATTGTTGATAACACTTTCTAAATATATATACACTAACAAAATCAACTAGCAACTTTTTTGATAGGATAGTATTTTAATGTACTTTTTTTATAGTTTTTGCTTTTTTATGGTAGATTTTTTTGGTGTTTTACTATTAAGTTTTAATTGCTTACAAGAAGCAATGCTAGATAATTTTGAGTAGTTATCTAGCATTGCTTTTTTGAGTACCTAGTGTATAGTGAATGTATGTATGTGTGATAGTGTATGGTGTGTATAGTGAGTGAATGTATGTGTGATAGTGTATGGTGTGTATAGTGAGTGAATGTATGTGTGATAGTGTATGGTGTGTATAGTGAGTGAATGTATGTGTGATAGTGTATGGTGTGTAGTGAGTGAATATAGTGTATGGTGAATATTTATTAAGAGCTATCTAACGAAAAATTTACTACAATTATAGTATGCGTTTGATAAAAAAATATTTGGCATGTAACTAACTATTCGAACTTAAAGCTGCGAAATGTGTCTACTACGAGAACTTAGAGAAATGTGTAAGTCACGTAAGGGCAGATAATTCAAATACCTGCAAACTGTTAATGAACTGTGTAATAAATATTGATTTTAGGTGATAAAATCTATATTTATTATACCTTAGTAAAACATCGAACACCCCAGTTCTTTAAATCTATTTTTTCAAAAACAGTTTGAAAACTTACAGATCTTTTAAATAATATTAAAAACTTTAAATTAAACATACGGCATATTATTATTAAGCAGTGTATATATATTATAATATAGGTGTGAAGAATTGTATATTCTGATTCGTGAATGCCTGTTTTATTTTTCTATAGCAAGATAACATAAGTAGCATGTTGTGACGTCGGTCTTTACATATACCCTCAAAAAAATGTTTTAGTGATTTTTATTTCTATAATTTAGGATTATGCCTTTAAAGGGGTGTAAACTAAAACTAAAATTTGGAAATGTTTAAAATACAAAGCTAAGTTCAGTACAAAAGTGAAAGAACATAAACTTTCTATAAATTGTTGGATATTATTAATATTATTTACCGCTCAAAAGGTGAATCAATATTTTCAAGTAATTTGATCCAAATATTAAAGTTAATAAGTGATAAAGTAATTAATTTGATCCCATTTCGAGTTTAATCGCCTCACAGTGATAATACCGTAAATGTCTCAGCTATCCCTGAATCCTTGTAATCCCGGTTCAGAAGTTTTACACTAATCCTATATCACTAAACTTGACTAATCATTTACCCTTTTATATTAGAAGTTTGTTCCTAATTAATTTTAATACTTGGCACGGAAATATTTTTATATAATTTGTTGATAACGATTTTACTAAACAATATTCTATTATCAAAATAATCGTTTATGTGTTAAATAAGATTCAAGAATTTATAAATTAATCAAACACTGTATGTGTTTAATCGCACTTCAGTATTGACGAAGGAAAAGGCAAAACTTTCCCGAGAGGGGATTGCTTCTCGTGAGATAAAGGGTTATTTACAAGCACAGTATTAATGACTTTCGTCTTTTGTAACACGGGATATCCGTTTAATTTGATCTACGTAATTTCTATATATTTTTAAACGATAATTAATTCGTATTATATCATCTAGTGAACTTTTTTAAACGTTTAGTATATTTCAAAGAATACAGTCAGATTCACATGCTTATTTTTATTGCTGTTAAAATCACTCTCAGTAATTTGTTATAAACAAATACAAAGAAACTTACATCAAAACATGTAAATATTTTATCCTAGAGAATGGTAAAAAAATAATTCGTGAAAACATTCATTTCTTTTTACCAAATAAAGTTAAGGTTCATTCGTATAAAGGGCTTTGGGTCCTATTCAAAGTCAAGTGGATCTTATTTCAGGCACGAAGCAGTGGCAAATGAACTCCACCTTTTTAGGAGCGACAATAAGTAAGTGCAAAACGAGCACATGCTCTGCTCGGATAACAATGCTAGAAATAACATCACACGTACCTCACAAACTATCTATTTGATATACTTACCAAGCTTTACTTATTTATTAAAATACACAAGTAATAGTTTATACATCATTTTAATTATGACCTGGGTGTTATTATACGATGTTGGTATAGATTATGTAATTTTTATTATTCTTCCTAATTTCACTTTTGTAGTTAATATTATTTGTATTTATTTCTATTTAAATATTATTAATTATTTAAATGTCATTATTTTCTATTTAAATACTTTTGAGTAATTAGTTGTATGCAAAAACATAAGCGTATTAGTTTTTATAGACTTAACGTAGGTTGTGGCTGTTAGTATTCGGTAAATACTACTAAATGATGTATATCAATATAATATCCTTGTTCTATTAGAGCTTATTAGGCTTTAATCAAAGTTGTACTTAATCCTGAATTTGTTGGTTTATTCGTCATTACTCTTAGTATAATAATTGACTGACAAACCTAATTAAATTGTTTTAATGTAACATTAGGTTAGGTTAGGTACTACCTACCTACTAAGGTTGGTTTTTCATAAAAATAATATTGAATACTTATAATAAAGTTTTTACTAAATAGAAAATACAGTTATTCAATTTGAATATGGTTAAATTATTATTTTTTTATATTTAGTGTAAGTTTTTTAGCTTCAATTTGAACAATATAAGTACAGAATCAAGATATTTATTAGTATATTATATAATAATATTAGTATATTATATAATAATATTAATATAATTATATAATAATATTAGTATTTTATAAAAAAAAACAGTTCATTATTACTTTGTTTTGTTTTAAGTAGACCAATGAGAAAGGCCGGCCATTTGACAAGTGTTATTTTCATGATGAATTTCAGTTGAATGAATCCATTTCAGTTCCATTACGTGTAAGTGCTCTCTGTTTGATTTCGGTAGATATTTAAAAGAAAGTCAATTATTTTTATGGAATTCGATTCTTTATTCATATTCATAACTTATATGACCCATCTTGACTTCATTTAGAATATTTGATTTAAAACTGACTCTATAAGGCCCGATTACACGTAGTCGTATCTTATTCATCCTATGTGTACGATAGACGAACGAGTTTTAAATTCAAAACTAAAGTGCTACAACACTGTGTTGCAACCCAAGAATGGCATAGCGGGTGAGTCTGTTCAAACCATAAGCTGAAATGATGTAGGCAACCTTTTAAAGGTGGACGGGTTGTTCGTCCCGAAGAGCCAGAAGGGTCACAGAAATCCTAGTAACTTAAATTTTTGGCAAGTTGCACAAAATTTATAATCGTTATATCTCCAGAATAAATAAAATTCGCTTGGCCTTTATACCAAGCGAATTTTATAAGTCGTAAGTAAAAATTTATAATGTACATTTAAACAATAATACCATATAGTAACATATGTGTAGTTGTTACACATCTCTGCACTCATAGTTGACAAGGATACAACCACAGAGAATTATAATATTCCTTCAACAACAACTAGACTAAGAACTATTCCAAAGTTACCTTAGTTCAATCTCCGAGTTCTCAACATGCGGTTACCCACAGCGCTCATGACTTCATTTCTCGCTTTGTACAAACGGTATGACATTTCAATTTGTGATTTTTTATTTAAAATATTTTTTTCTCAAAAATAATTGTGTCATGTAATATGTAAATAATGTGTAAACTTTTTTTTTATTCTTAAATTAGTTAACTCTAGTATACAAATATTCTGATTTAAAATTTAGAGGTTCATATTTTAGATCAAAATATTTGTATAACCTAGATAATTATTCAAAAATATACTAAATAACTCGATGTTTATAATATTTGAAGGTATTGTATAACATTCATGTCTGACATGAGACTCTCAAAAAAATATTTAATTAAGTAGGTTACTCATCTTCATCAAACAGTTCAATAATTGCAAACAAGATTTAACTATTGAACAGCCTATTACTAGACACCACTACCAGATAACAATGAAGGTTATAATAATATTTAAACACATAACTACATAATTAGTTCATACTCATACAAATTCAGAACACAAGAAAATGTTCAGTCCTTAACTACATATTAATCTCTAGTAAAAGTTAATAGAACATACCTAACAAAAATCGTATTATATTACTTGTATAATATTTGATAAAAATTAAACTAACGTCATAGTTGTAAAGCGAGAAAGGCGGAATTGCCCATTCGTATATGTCCCAGCTCGTAGTGACCTTAGGGTTACTTGTCATATTTTATTTAATATTATATCTCGATTAACTAAAATATATTTACATCTATTTACTCTTACTTAATAATTCCTTAATATTAATAATTTCTAAGATTTAAAATTAGCAATTCTAAGACAATATTAAAAGCAATTTCCCTACTCACATAATGTATTGTAAGTGTGAACGTTGGTATTTGTAATTATGTAGTAACTTGTGCTGTCAAAGCGGTGTGTCGCGGAAATTAGGTTCTACCCCCTTAGCGTTTGCCCTTGACTGTAATATCCGATTTAGTAATAATTTTAATTACAATGGAACTTATTATTTCATACAAATTCTAAAATCTTACTAAAACTTTATTATCTTTACTAAGTTTAATGACGTCGTTTCCGCTGTGTGTTCGCTTAGATCTCTATAACTGTTCACCGGATTTCAAAGCAGTTGTCAGAAATAGATAGGGTGATTCCTGAGGAAGATTTGTATGTATAGCACATATACTCGGTACAGAAAAGCCTATAAATTATAAAAAAAAATAATGTGATGTCGGTATAAACTTATTTTTACTTAAATAGCAAACGCTGTCTAAACCTTATTAGATAGATCCAGTTAATGTACTATAGAATTAAATATATATAAAAGATCGATGTAAAATTAGCAATGGTATTTAATTATCTCTAAAGTATTATACTTATTACACAGTAAAAAAAAACTTATATTTATTCCAAGAAAATATGTGTTATTCACCAAGCAGTTTTATACTTTACAGTATTATTTCTTATCCAAATCTATGTAATACAAATGCTGTACGTTCATGAAGATCAAAACTGTCCTTAAATGCACTTATTTAGAATCTTATTGGATTTATTTATTATATTATATATAATTAGAATCGGATATCTGAGATTATAACTAATTTAAAAAGCGGAGGCAGAACGTAAATATTGTATACAAAGACATCCCGTAGTATAAAGTAAAATGGGTCAGTGTGGCAGTGATTTGTAATAATAATATTATATTAATATTATCACCGCCACACTGCCCCATATTGTATCTACATTTAACCCGTCCAAATCAAATAGTTGTTTTATAAACTGGAATTAGTACGCTGTGGTGGAGATTTTTTCACACCACTCGCTCATCTTCGATATTATTAATATTTTCTTAGCGCCATGTACCGTTACATCTATGTATATATGTAAGTGTTCTAACATATAGTGTCACTAGTCTGTGAGCAAAGAGACGTGTGTATGTTCATATGTTTAACTTGCTTTGAATTCAACTGCAGACAGCGTGCACCGCTAAGTCGTTCAGCCTGCAAACACACTGCACAGTCTGTGCAACCTGGTCGAAACGTTAGGCAATTAAAAAGTATGTGATACATGCTTCCCTGCTCGATAATTCCTGCTCAGGAAGAATATTAAATTATGAAACGCGAAAGTTTAAAAATAAGTATTTACTAATACTACTTTAAAGTACAAAACCATTGTTGTTTTTTTTTCTGAAAATATTTGTAAAACCCTCAAAAGGACACCAATAGAAACCAATATTTAATTTATCAATTAATTTATTTGTCTTCTATAATAATTAACAAATGTAACTTTTAGAGGCCGTGCTACACATACCTAAACTACATTTACAGCAATAAGATTTTAATTACATAAGAAAAAGACAATAAATACATTTCGATTAAGGTTCATTATCTTATAATTACCAGAATTAATACAATATTCTTAAGACTAGTCAGGAAATTACTATGATTTTAATTATTTTGTAAAAGTTAACCTTTACATAATACAAATTACAATGCATTTTGTTTAAAAGTCGGGATATCACAGCTATTAAAGTTAACTATTTACAAATAATAAGTTTTTTTTAGTTTTTAATATTTTTATAATTCTAATCTACGTAAATTAAAGGCAGCGGTCAAATTCCATGTAAACTACATTTTGGTATAAGCTAAGTTTAAACTAGTGGCAGATCTTATTGATATCGAAAAACTAAAAAAGAGTATACATATACATTACGCTATCGATGTTAAAAAATATAAAGAACTAAAACTTGAAACATTAAAATGTGGCACTGACATTGACAGATCCGAGAGAACTAAATCTAAAATATAAAATAAAATCCAAGAATTAAACTGAACTGAAATGGTATAATTTTGATAAATAAAAGCACTAATTTAAACAAATGCATTTAATTTGTAGGCGGGTTTTGTTAGTTTCTAGTAAGCATCGGATTTATCATAATGTTAGCGAGCGCGTTGCGTCGTTTCCGCCATGCGCCTGCGCCTTGAGCATGATACTGCAACTGTCGGTACCAAGTACGTGTGCGAGCACTTTCTTCTGCCTATAAATAAGAAATAATTAAATATAAGCACAGTTGAAACAATTTCGAATGACGTTGTTTCTAGTAGAAATTGATAATTTTGTATTTTTTCATTATTGATAACTTAAAGTTACTATGCAAGATTTAAGTCCAGTTTTTAAACTTCAACTTAAACATAAAAGCTTTCAATTTTAAATATTAATTGGAGACTGTTACCTGATTAAAAATTTAAAAAAATATCGTAATATAATTATAATCGGGTATAAATAACTGAATTATTAAAATGTTTACCACTCGAATAAATTATTAAATTGGTTAATAATTGAAAAAAATTATAATATTTAGAAATTTGAATATCAATATGTTTATTAATAATTTGAAAATGGTAATTGAAATAGTTAATTTGAATAAAACGATATTTTGTCTGTAAAACTTGTTATTTTTTGTTTGCCACCCCATTGAAGGTGAGCTGAAAATACCGTAAACATTAGCATCTACACAACAACTTCAGTTCAAGTTTTGAGTTTTTATTGCATTCAAAAATACGTATATATGAATATATCCATGAACTTATATTTTTTTCTAGACTATATGATGTATATTATTACAGCAGTCATAATCATCGAGCCACCGGTAATAATGATAATTGATATGGGTGGAAGTAAAGATTCAGAAGATATTAAAATCTTGCACCATAAATCATAACTAGATATTTGTTGCGAGACCAGATTAACCTGGGTTTAGGACTTAATCTTATTTTACCAGATTTTTAACACTAGATTCTCATTACTACGACGATAACAACCTTTAAATTACAGCTTCAACTAATAGCCAAGTGCATCCACCGGAGAAGGTGGGAAGATAAAATAGAAAAGCAAATTGACGTTGACCAAAATCCTCGCCATCAATTATTAGTCAAATAAAACAATGTAAAAGAGATAGTATTGGTAGATTGGTTCTCCATTAACGTCTGTCTGTCAGTCTCTTTTAACGTGCAATCCAAAGATTGTTATGACTTTCAATTTGACAGAAGATAGACGGAATTTTAGTTACTACACCAATGTCACAAAAATACCAGATATAGTTAAACAATGAATGTCTGGGTGATTTGCATCAACATCAATCATCACGCTGTACAATGTCTTTTTTTAGTTATTTTAATAATATTTTATCATTATTATTAACCGGATTAACAGGATTATTATCATTTTACTAATCTAAGCTTTTTTGTGCTTTACTAGATTAATAACAAGTTTATAATAAATCATTCTGCGTAGTGTGTTTTCTATACAAAACCCGTTTGTTTGTTTTCTAAACGCCCAATTCAAGGTGCGGCCCTAAAGTTCAGTCCACATACATTAAAAAACCGTATATATTTTTTTTATTTTATGCATTTCGGTAAAACTATTAATAAAATTTACTTTTTTTTTTAAATAAAGACTAAAAAGACTCCAATAAAGTACAAGATGTTTTAATTTATTATAATGTTAATAATCAAAATATTCTCAAAATCCTATACAAGTGCAATTGAACGTATAACAAATATAGCTCTTGCCAAGTAAATTGAGTTCATCTTAAATACAACGCAATGGCTTGTACTAAATATATTGGAGTTGCTGACTGCGGCTTTTCGTAGTGCAAAGACGACTTTAGGTTAAATGTAATGGAATTACATGGGAAGGTATTGGGTTGAGTTGCACGAAGTACGAATTTCGATTGTTGTTCGACTCTGAAAATAAACTTCTAAGAGAAATATTTACTATTTTTGTATCAAAGTAACTGATTGTATGGTAGAGAGAAAACATTATTACTTATTAATTATATATTATAACTTTTTTTCTACATCTATGTTGTTTATAAATTTGCGTAATGTTTTAATCATTAATAAGGAAAACATATCATATCATACATACCTTAAAAATAAATGAATCCTTCGTTGTTATTTCGTGGACCTCAAAGAAATGTTCTGGCTCATGATCCGCAGCAACCACGCAGCGATCTAAGAAAAGAGGTTCTCTTTGCAAAGTGTATCTTCCTGCTTTTTCTCTGACAAGGAGAAGAGCAGCCTCTCTTACTCCACTGCGCGCAAAAAGAGCATCTCCCTCTTTTTCTCTAGCCTCTCGGTCTCTTGCTTCTCTAGTTTCTCTTAATTCGTTCGTTTTGTGAGCGATCGTTGGCTGGAAAGTCATTGGTAAGTATAGTGTATCAACAAAGGTAAATAAAGAACGTATACTCTTTTTTGTTATTTTTATCTCAGTAAATTCTAGTACAAAATTGTAGGCATATTAATTTAAAAACAGGTAAACTTAGAATAGAAATTAATCATAAGATTTTTGAATTATTTAAATAGCCAAATATGTAAAAAAAAACTATACTTTTACCTTTCCATTAGTTACCAAAAGAGCATTGATCGGCATCAACTTGATTGTACGACCTTTTCGCCAGTTATTGTCGTTCGGTTGTGTAAACAGCAGCTTGCCTTCCATTGCAAATCTAATAAACAGTATATTGAGCCGAAGTACGTGAGATTGCAAGGCAAAAAAACAACAACATTTTTTATTTATATTTAACAATGCAGCACAGTTGTGTACTATAAAAGTAGGGTAATTAGTCGTAATATAGATAACTAAGATATACCTAGCATCATCGTGGTTCCAATCTAGCACGTCAACGGCCATTTTCCTGAGTCTTATATCGGCAACATGTAAGTCGTGGGCGGTGCGTCTTGCTGCTGCAAGTCTCCGCCATAGTGGTACATCCCTAGCCGCGGCTGCTGCAGCAGCGGCCGCTGCGTTGATCTCCTCCAGTCTAGACTCCACGCAACGTTGAGCGCCTTTGACGTCTTCTCTCTCTGATGCACAAGATGGCGTAGCTCGGTACAACCGGGAGAGAAGGAGTGGATATTTTGTCACGCGTTGAACCGGCACCTTTGACAAAGTTTAAGAATTTTTAATAATATTTAATGGTATTTAACTTACCAATTCATAATATATGTATCGAATGCATACATCAACTTTTTACATAATAGTTTATTAATTGTTTAATACAACTTTACCATGAGGAACGAGTTTAGGTTCATCCTCCTGAGAACCGCATTTTCCATTTGCGAGACGCGCAAGAATATCCTTAATAGTTCCTTCTCCTTCTCAAGTCCGGCTAGAAGCAATGCAGCGCCTGCTTGCTTTACACAATATGATTGAAAGGCTGTCAACATTCCTGAACATTCCAAGAGAATCTTTCCAACGTTAACCGTCAGTAAGTCCTGCAATAATATATACATTTAAGTTAAAAAATACGCAGAAAAATTAAAAATTCACCTTAAATATAAAAAACACGTTAATTCATGTATTTATCAAAATAAATTTAAACAATACCTCGTC
This sequence comes from Napeogenes sylphis, assembly GCA_959347405.1. Taxonomy (NCBI): domain Eukaryota; kingdom Metazoa; phylum Arthropoda; class Insecta; order Lepidoptera; family Nymphalidae; genus Napeogenes; species Napeogenes sylphis. The sequence goes on along the minus strand of OY365776.1, from coordinate 43,043,537 downwards.
TCCTTGTTCCACAGCGATTTCAAGTGCGTCCCTCAACTTTTCGGATAATACTTGATTGTTATCAATTAATTCTTCCACATTTAAAAATATAGCACTTAATTGTTCTTGTGTTAGTAAGCCAGCTACCAACATAGGTTTATAAAATTCTTCAAGAATAATTTGCAGATCACGACCATACTTTTCCTCAGTTTCAACGATTTCAGTTATTATTTCTTTTCTTTCTGTTCTTTTTTTAGAACATTTACGACAGACCAATGGGGCAAATATAGAACCTACAATGAACACTGGATTATAATAATTGATGTGTCTTTTTTATTAGTACAGTATTGCAAAGGCAGCGAAATAATCAATTGCAGGTCCCGTATGAGTTTGAAAGCCGAGCCGCAGCCGCAGGCGAGAATCTCGATGTTACGAAACAAGCAATTGCCATTTCGGCCGAGGCATATATAGTGTTTTTTTTTGATGCATAATTATTTTCTTTTTCACTTTCAGAATAATCGGAACTCACTTTAATTATTTATTAACAAAATAACAATGAACTCCGCTTTACCGCCATTTTTTTTTAGTTTGTGCCGAAAGGTAAACGCATCTGTGGCTATACAGCCACGAAAACGCAATGTGTACGATAGATGAAAGAGTTTTAAATTCAAACAGCACACCGTTTCATACAACATTGCCGGAGCGCTCTTCGCTTCAAATTCAAAGAACGCGCCGGAAAGTGATTTTGGTTTTTAAGTCTACTTAAACATGATACTTCGCGTGTTTTTTATTCAAAAGTCTGATAATATTTCTGCGTATGTTTAAGAAAAAAATATGTATCTTATGAGTGTCTGTATGTTACATCGACATGTATTTTTGTTTTTTTTTCTCATGATGAAGAGATACTTTTTATTTAATATTTAATTTAATAGTGATTAAAAAATCTGCCCAACTGACAAGTATTATCCAGAAATAGTTTATACTATTTCTGGATAATATTTGGTAAAACAATGTATTTTTTATATTTTAATAATATTTCTCAGAAAATATTTTTTATTATGTATGACATACTAAAATACATTTAATATATATTATCCTAAATGATAATCAATTTTGTACACGTTTTATTTTATACAAATTTGTTAGTGATTTAAGATTATCAACTTAATCAATTATGCTATACACATACCTTGTTCTGTTATTTGAGTTTCAACGGCTGTATCACAATCTTCACATAGATGAATAGGGGTATCTTTATCGTTTAAAGAGTGACTTGCTATAGTTTTACCTTGAAGTCTACTTCTAGATGATTTACTAGTTTCCGACCCAACACCAGAGTCATTTCTTTCTATTTCAGCGGACGGTTTTTTACACACCACTAACTTCTCTACATTATCTTGATTAATCACTAGTGAATTATCTTCACTTGAATCTGATGCATTTGATAACTGACTGGTATTACTACTTAGGTGTTGTTTTATCATTTTAGATTTATCTTTTGAATCATTATTATTACTATAATTAGTTATATAGGTTTCTTCATCGTCAATACCTCTTTCTTTAGCATCAACTAAATAAGACAAAATATCATACTTCGAGGCTCCCTCGAAAATAGAACGTGATCCACTTCGTTTTTCATCGTCTGATAATGAAAGAGAATTCGGCGGTGGATTGGTTGGCAAGGGTGGTGGCATATCTCCAATTTCTTCATATATTGGATCGCTATTTAGTCGTATGGATTCATAAAGATGATCATCATCAGTATTATTCGATATCTCTATGTCACATATGGCAGCATCTACTAACATTTGATAAAACTTAGATCTTGTAGAGTTAGTATCATCTTCTGTTGAAAGTTCACTTGCAGAAGCATTGTAACAATCAGACAATGGCTCATGGTCAGAAAAAACTCCCATAGTACCGCTTTCGTACTCCATACTTTCATAGGGAGCTGAGCAGCCTTTGTCATCTTGTTCCAAAATATGCGATGATTGAAGTTCTGATTTTGTAGTTTCCTCCACTTGGTTATCTACTTTATTATTATACATACTTTCTTTTCTTATATTTTCTTTCGTTACTTCTTCTTTTAGATTTATCAGGGAATTTTCTATAAGTTTTTCAATAGTAGGTTTGCTGTTTTCTGTTCCTTCTTGATATTTAGTCTCTTGTAGTTTTATTAATGAATTTTCTATCAATTTTTTAACTAAATTTGAATCAAGGCCTTCTGCTAAATGTGCGAAGAATGGATCATCGAAAAGTTTGGTGATAAAATTACCGCTTTTCGCTTGATTATCAATATCAGAGTTGCTTCTTTGGTCGATGAGTTTAGTTTCAAAAAGTATATCATCTTTTTTTCCACATACATGAGGAATGAGATTTCGTCTTACTGCTTCTACGGGATCTTTTAAAATGGAAGATATTTCATTTCTGCTTAATGAATTTGAAAATTGATCACTGTGATTATCATTGTAATAATCCTCATAGGTATTTGTATCTTCTATATTGTTAGTAGATCTAGGAAATACTGCTCCAATATATATTTGGCTTTTAGATTTCTTAATTCCTTCTTGAGGAGTACCAACGCTTATTGTCACCGTAGTACCAGTTTGATAAGTATTACAGGTATTACCATAATCATCGTTAACGACAACAGACGAAAGATATATAGGTGTATCGTTGTTATTTACATTCATAGTAGAATAACATTCGCTTCCATTGATTTGAATTGATGTTTTTCTTGGTTCAAGCTCTGTACTTTTATAAATTTCTTTACCTATCGGGTCTTCAGCTTCGTCTGAATCAAATTGTTTTACTCTTAAAACTGTTTTTTGTTCACTATCGTTCGAGTCAGACCATTCATCGCTTGTAGAACTTGAAGAGTTGTTCCGTATAAATCTAGTTTTAACGTAATTATGTTTTTTAGATTTTGATTTCATTCTTGGTGGTGGTTCTGGAGATCTAGATATACCACATCGTAGATTTTTTAAGACTTTACTGGTTATTTCGCTATTGTCACTCAAATAACCCGTATCTACCTCATTTGAACTTGGAGCAGATTGAGTATTATCTGTTAAATTTACCAACTGCTTAGGTTCCTGTAGTTGTGATTGAACTGTGGATTCCAATTCATTAACAAATTCTAAGAAAATTTGACTTTTGTGGCCGTATTTATTTTTAGACCTTAGGGCCATTGTATCCAAAAACTTCGGAGGAGAGACTGATATTGTCGGTGCCAGACGTTCTGATTCTGAACGACGTAGAACAGGAATTCTAGGAACATCATTATCTGAAAATAAAAATAGTTTAAAACGGAATTACTAATGTAACAGAGAAAGTGAGAACCAAAAGTGTCAAATGATATATAAATAAAAGATATCAATATTTTATTTTACCTTCAATCCTGTTATTTCCATTATCTGTTATTATATTCTCTTTGTCAGTATTAAGAATCTTTTCTATATCTGTTGATAAATTTTCTTTGGAAATCATAGTATGATTGTCAGACTTGATTATTACTTCTTCGTATACCTCAGAATCTTTTGTGAGTTGAATGACTTCTTTATTTTCGTTTGAATCGATCAAAATGTTTTCGCTGGAGATTAAACTTTGACTAACAACATCGCCCTCGGCCACAATTTCTTCTTCCACTTCAACACTTGTATTTATATTGGAGTCTCTCCTAACATTTTCATGTAAATTTAAGTCAGCCGTATATATCACTTTAGTTTCTTCACTTTCAACGAGAAATTGAACGCGTTTTCTTTGATAGACATTCTGAGGTGAGATCAAACTTTTATTATCTTTGGGTTTTGGGAGATAAAATTGAGATGAATTATTACGTTTACTTTCGAATGAATTTTCTGTTATTTCTGATTTAGGGATAGATTCATTAAGATCATACCGTTTTGGTTTCTTAAGTATAGATTTTATCGTGTCCTTGTTATTATTTTTATATTTTGGACTTCTAGTAGTATCTGTAGATATTTTTACATTTGAATTTCGTTCTGGTAAGCGCTGATTATCACTTTCGCTATCATCATCAATTTTATTGTGCCTTATTCTTCTTGGTGGTCTTTTAGGGGAAACACTCTTTTGTTTTGTACGGTTTGAGGAAGAAACGTTTTTATTTTTATGCTTACCTAAGGATTTACTTTCATTTTTTATGTTGGGTAAAGACAATGCTGTGGACATATCAGTTGACTGAAAATCATAAGTTTTAATATCATATTTTACGGGATCATATATTGATAGTTCTTCCAAGCTATTATTTTTTAATTCACTTGATACCCTTACTCTTTGACCTCCTATTGCTTTTACATTTGAATCGGATTTAGACCCATTCACAGGTCGACCCTGATTTTTATGAGAATCTTGAAAAACTTCATTAAAATCGTCGTCAAATTCTATCTCGACTGTTGATTTAGAATTGCTACCCGCTTTAACTAATTCATAGGGGTTTATATCACACGAGAGTATTGATTTCTTTTTATCAGATACAGTGGTTTCTTCATCAATCCATAGTTCATTAACTCGACTAACAGATTTACTTCGACTTTTGCTCAATATTTCTGGACTTGGTTGTTTTGTTTTTACCCGACAGGGACTAATACTTTTAGCTCGAGACCTTGATGTTGAAAACTGACTTCCAATTCTAGTTTCATGAGGTGGAGCTAATCTACTTCTTCGCATTAAATCATATGGATCAGACTCACCATTGGGTTTTAAAATACTCGGTCTTGATTTAGAATTATGCACACGAACAGTTCCTGCTCTTAGTAAACCCGAATCGCGATTAACTTGAGGGCCACGTACAGTGCCACCTACTAATAAACGCGGACTTTCAGCTATTGTAAGTGGTAAACGAGATCCTTTGCATTTCTTACATATACTGACTTTGGTTGAGTTGGTTTTTTTCGTACCATTTAAGTATTCGGGACAGGAACATAGTATAACAGCATAGTTATGTGGGGTTGGTTTCTGTGGAGTGCTTATTAAAACTGGTCCGGGGACATCTGAGTATGCCGAAAAAACACTTGGCCTCACAGGCGGAGTTTGAGTTCTTACGGACCCGTAAAGCCATGTCTCCGCATACTTCATGGATTTAGATAGTGCTGATCCACCTTGACCACTAATAGTACCGTACATGTACGGGCTTTCAGGTGATTTTTCAGAAGATTTTGAACTTCCAGAAGTGTTGAGCCTTAATTTGGAAGACCATCTTTTCGATCTTGTAGCTTCGGGTGCTTCATAAATCTGCAAAAAAAAGAAAACATATATAAAAATAAGTTCTTCTCTGGTATTGATCTTCTGTAATCGGTTATCTTATGATTGTTGGAGATTATTACACAATGGAAATCGAATTTCCGTACAAATAATTGTTATCGTAGAGTCTTATCGACGTGGAAATAAAAAAAAACAATGAAACCGACCGAATGAAAAATAAACCGAAACGGGCAGGGATTCGAACTTGCGACCTCTGGACGGGAAACCGTCCCGTATCAGTTTATTTTTCATTATTTTTATAAAATTAAATATACTTTACATGGCTATCTATGATTATAAATATTTTCATACATAAATTTTACTTATTAGCAAGCAAGTAATGACAATTTTTTTTTTCCATATTATTGACGATAATGTTTTTGTTACATATATATTCATACTTAAATTGAATAATATTAAAAGTTCATAATCAGAGTAATTATTTAAAATCAGTGTAAACTATCAGACTAAAAGTCTTTCTTCTCTTCGCTTTAAATCTATGTATCTTTTATTTATTCTTCTTTAATATTTGTAAAAATATTTTATTTAGTGTCACAAATTTTTATTATAATACTAAATAGTACAGCTTAATAGGTTGAATACAATGCACTATAATCTGTTGTTTATTCTGAACGTATAAACGTGCATATCTATAATATGCACGCAATATCTATATCTTGCGTCAATCTTTTATTTATTCCTAATATAATAATAATATCATAGAACAAATTACACAAATTGGTCTTAACCTCTAAGCAAATAAATTATTTGCTTGTGTTAAGGGTGTTAGACAACGATACAAATACATACTACTGCGAATATAAATACGATACAAATACATACTAATAATACTGCGTATATATTTAATAAATGATCAAACCAAAAAAACACACAGCTAACCCTTTCTGCGCAAGGAGTTCCGGCAGAGAAAGGCCGGGAATCGAACTCGAGCTCCTTGCGCAGGAGTACGTGAGGTATCGTTAACCAATTCTAAGTATTTATTATGTTTAGTAGGTATTTCTAACAAAGAATTTTTAAACATTTAAGAAAAGGTTTAGAAAAACTTTTTTTAGGAGTTGCACCTAATTAACACGAAAAGTGTTTTGTTGTTTTACAGTCTTTTCCTTTGTGCGTGCTTAATCTGATTAGCAATACTGTCTGAAATTAGAAATCACTTATTTCGAATAAAATAGGTTCTATTTTTTAAATTTTAATTAGATGTTTTCAACAGACACAACTATCATTGGTTATATAATAGGAAAGAGTTTTGAAATAAATAATGTATATGTATGTAATACATATATACCTACATTATGTAAATAATAATAATTCTTCTCAATTGCACCAAATTTTTCCGCATAGGTTACTGTATTCATTAAAGAAGATCTTTAGTCAAGCTTAAATAAAATGTATTAACAACTCAACTCCAAGAAACTTTTCAATTTTTGAATTTTTGAAGTTAAGATAAAAGTTTATTACAGACCACATTAGGTATTTCAGCTTCAATTAACTCTTATTCTTTTCTTTATTGGCTTACAGTAAATAACCTGCGTTTCACATTTACTTTTATATCTGTCATTCTCCCAAAGAATTGCTTTACCCTGTAACATTTACTAAGATGAGAAATGGTGGCCCATTTATGGTCTAAATAAGATAACATACACATTCAACTATAAACTATACTTGCCTATTTTTTATTCATCATAATTTATAATTATAATTTAAAAAAAGTAAATAAAGAGCCATTAAGTGTTTCCACACACACACACATTTGCAATCACGAAACGTAGTGTCAGTTCCGACTATACCACCATAAGCCAATTGTATTAGGGAGCATCGAGATGCCTAATGAAACTGGCTGGCCTTTTGTCCTACGGGATGCAGTCGGACAATACACGTGACCAATACCAACTCCTGATTGCAATCAGATAATCTCTGCACTGGAATCCCAAAATTGCTATAAGGGAACTATGGACGTTTGTGAATTAAGCAAAATTAAGTGATCAAAATGTCATTAAAGTGGAACTCGCTTTTACAAAGAGGCAATGCGGTAAAAGCCATATCGGATGAATAATTCTACAACCAATTGGAATATTAGAATTAACAGATCAATTGTATGTTTGTGTTATTTTTGTTCATATCATTAGCCAATATTTTAAATCTTTAATTATAATCTCATAGTAATCTACTCATTGCAATATTTTTCTTCAATGATTTTATCTATAATAATAAATAGATACTTTATACATCTCTATAATTCTGAATTGGTAACAATAGCCTTTGTACTTAAAATGTTCATAGAAATAATAGTTCAGTCACAATGGCAAATAGGCATTGAGCGACTCAGTTAGGCAGTTTCAATTACCTAGTACAATCGGCTAAAGGATAAACTGTTAGGCCCAGCAGATAGTACTTTATGCCTATTGTGAAACGATATCAGTTTATTGGTATCTCAAATTGGCAAATTTATTAATTTATGCTTTATGTTTAATACGATTTTTTATTAAATAAATAGGGTTTCGACATTCGTAATTTTACATACTCGTATATTTTGTAACTTTTTTAAAACTGTCATTTTTAAATTCTTTTGAAAATATATAAGGTTTACCAAATATATATATCTGGAAAGAAATGATATTTTAGAAGACTATCAAAATATAGATTGATTTTAAAAATTATAACATGGCCAAAGTTAATAAAAGCCTTTATATTGATCTAAGTATTAGTATACCTACTATTCCTATTTTAATATTATACTCAGATTTGAAAAATAACTAACAATTTCTACATATTCTTTACCCTTAATTTAGATACGCACTCTTCATTAAAATAAGGTTAGTGTTTAAGGTTGATATCTTAATATAATCAACACGTTTAGGCAACCCTAGTCACGACATTATCAAATGTTGAAGTAAATACCTTTTACATTTATAGATTAATGCAATTTTATATATGAGTAAAAAAATATTTTCTAATATTTTTTATCCTCTAAATATTTGGCCGATCATATTTTTTGATGCTGAATATATTTTTTTGTCCTAGTTTACAAGGTATATAATCGGCTGACAAAATTTATTTTAGTAGTATTGATCTATTTAACCTAAAATTAATAGTCCAAAACATTTTCAACTCAAAGTCTCTTTTATTTTAAAGTGTTAAAGGTTATGTTTACTGAAAGCGAAACTTTATTCAAGCATCTCATTAATAATATTAACTTACATAATTTAAGAAAACAAAACAAGAAAGTTTTTACCCGGAAACTTTGTAAGCATAAACTGATATTGTTACTAAAGTGTCCAAAGTTTCTAATTTAATCAATGGTATATTGTAACTTAGAAGATAATATTTAATGAAATAAATATTTAAATTAAGTATAAAAAATATTCACTTTAAGTAATCCAAAGCGGATCCTTCACTGAAACAAAAGCCGAACTAAGTGAGCCCTTCAAAGCTGAAAACAATTCGAGATATAAAACAGATTACACGAAATTGATTCTGCTAATGAATAAGTTATTTGAACGGAACGTTTGTTTAGAACGCAATAAAATTAATTGCCCTGAAACTTGTTCGAGGCGTCCTTTTCTGTACTCCTAAAGGAATTTCGTGGACTTTGATATTTTCAAATAATTTCTAGATGATTTAATAATAGGCAGTATTCAATTTGTTTGATATTGAAAAATGAGGTTTTGTTGCGTTTTGTCCGTAATGTTAAAAAATATTTTAGTAAATCTATACTTTAATAATTCCTTCTTGAGTAAAATTGTTTATTTATACAGTTGTTATAAGAAAAAATAAAAATTCGAAACACATTCCGCTACTCAACTTCATATGAAACAATTCATAGCACAAACTTAAGAAATCTTACAAAAACTACATCCATTTCAGAAACCGAAGCCGAGGGCTATACAAGACGTTGTTGAATCCGCAGAAAACTTTGCTGTACATGTTGAATACATCTTATTTTTCTTCGCGAGTTCGATAACAGGATAGTTCTGGAACTTTCTTAGAGATTATCCGGATACTTGAAATGGGATCAAGTGTCTGCATCTGGGATATATAGTTCAGCTGTTTCTTTGTTTTTATCAGTAGGGTTATTGAACTTTGTATACCTACCGTATTGAAGTTAATTATCAGTAACGTGTCTTAAACTATATTATAGTATTGTTCAAACTCAGCTGAACTTTTTATCTGTTAGTTTTTAACTGTCATTGAAAAAGGTATCAATAAATAAACAACGGATGACGTTAACAAAATCCTCTAGTCCTTGACCAGAGAGAGATGAAAATATTATATGGGAAAAAATCCTATCAACATATAATTATTTTCACCCAGGTTCTCTGAAGCACTTATTTATGTCTTCTCGTGCAAAAGTTTTTAATTGTCATTTCAGCTTTTAATATTGTAGGGAAATGTACGAATATTTAGCATCCTGTTAAAAATACTACATATATTTGCAAGTGTAAATAAGAATTGTAAATTTTAATTCTTATTTAATTTCCGTTTGTACATAAATTCTATGAGCTTTTTATTCATATTTCGATTTAAAAAGCGAATTGAATTTAAAATAATACTATAATGGACTAAAACAATGTAACATATCACAGCGTATAAAAATCGAAATAAAATCCGTTACCAAATCCGTGTTTAAATGAAAGCTGAAAAACAATAGCAATTCTAACAAGAGATTTGTACAAAGCGACTGGTTTCCAGCCTCATTCGCACTTTCATACGATTTCCTCGCATCGCGTTACTGTAATGTTATAGCGTAACTGAGCTCAAACATACGATACTGTAATAGCCCATATATTTCTTTTGACATCCCAACAGGTTTCTGGAATAAGTTTATTGTTAATTTTACGATATCACTAACAGATGTCTAGAAAGTTTATATTCTATTAATTTATAATTAAACATTTAAGTGCTTTAGCTACTCATAAGCAACATAATTATTGCATTGATCTAAGACTGCTAAATCTGAACTAATATCAAAGTGAAACCACACATTAATTTGATTACAAAATACTAATACATAATTAACATACGCCATGTATGACATAGCATTATTAATTAAACACGAAATGTCGAACGTCTCACGAGACGCATTTGAATTACAAATATTAAAACAATAATAGTAATGTATATTTTCAGACAGAGATAAACCGCACTGAAGCCTCGGGGGATAATCTGATGCGATGCCAGGTCACCCCGCTAGAGATTACAGTGATATTCTAATGGAACCAGACACAAACACTACTCATTTGCTGAGACATATATAGCTTCTGTCGGTGTCGTCGTCTATGATGTGGTACATCGCTTGCTTGACGTCAATGTAAAGTTTTGTAACAGAAATTACATCCATAAATTACACCTTTCCTAACTTATGGCTGTATTCATTTGCTTAATTGATTATGTAGCTACGAATAATATTGAGATATAAGAGAAATTTGGCATGCTTGATTAATATTAATTCCGTGATAGTAATATTAACATAATATAGGTTCCATCGTGAACTCTGAGGTGGTTCCGATGGGATTTCATCCATTTTGAATATTTCATAATGTTATCATTTCGATTCTTTGTTCTAAATTTAAAATGTTGTGTAAAATGTGTTTAAGCTGCATAAAAAAAATATGCATGTGAAATTAATATAATATTATAAATTCATACAATTTTTTTTCCTATTCTCTTTATCGCTGTAATTATTTCAATTATAAATAACTACCTATTATAACTACAAGTCTATGTCATGATATTATTTTTCCCCCAAAACTAGCGATATTATTTTACTCGGTTGTGAAAAAAACTAATTTAATTATTAACTGTCAAACTGTACGCTCATAGAAATAAGTAAACTCATAAAGAAAAAAATGTGATTAACAACCAATTGTTATCAGAATCCTATATTTTTAGACAAACATTAGGAAAACAACGGATTACCGTTCATTTCCTATGTCATTTTATTATATAACGATCAGGTCATTCAATTCCGACAATCCTGATGAACAAAATCTACCTGCAAATATTATTTAAGATGAAAATCGCCGAATATTTTGGTAATAATTAAAAGACGATATAAAGGATAGAGCAATCTACCTCTGCCATCAATAACAAAATAAAGACAAGAAAACGGAAGGGGAAATTATATCTTCCAATCGGGCGAATCGTATTAACTGAGCACAATGAAGACGGCAAACGAGCTAATACTATTAACTTGTGTTCCGATAAAATCAATTTTCCCACGGAAATGTATAGAATATATTTTTTTAATATCTCTATTACTTTATTTTATCCAAATATAACAACTTATACATATAATTTGTATATCATGTCTATGACGTAAATCATATAATGTAAATATATGTATTTATGACCAATAATAAACAGAAATACAACATATAATATACAGATATTACGTTTCGTTATCGTAAATATATCTATGTAAAGGTTTATACGGCAAAATTATGATTGTGCCTTACCTTACCTGCCTTATCCGAATTATTTTGTATCGGCGCAATATGTAAATTCCTTCCTCGCTTTATCATACGTCACCTCAGTGCAGACTTCTTTTTTTGCCATTTTTTGTCAAAGCAAAATGATCAAAGGTTATTAAAAACACATACGCAAGTACCTACTTGAAATAAAAGCATAATATTTTTATAACTGTCTTTGTTTTTTTATCATTCGATGTAGCATGTACTACAAACGTATCGAGCGTCAGCGATTTTGTGAACAACCCTTAGAGCATGTTGAACATTAATGCTTCGTAAGTATTACAGAAATTGTCGAGTTTTTTAGATAACAAAAAATATTTCACATTTTATTCTATTCCACCGTTTATCCAATCTATAAGAATTAAATGTGGTTTGATTTTTTTTATCTAAATTTTTCGATAAAATATCATGTATTTTTTGACAAAATGGGATTGAAATAAAACATACGAGATTTAATCTAGTCTTTACAACCCATTCAAAGCATACAAAACGCGTTTTAGTTTTATCTTTCAGTCAATTTATGGCTTATATTCTTGTCATCGGATAAAATGTTAATGCTTTTTCAAGCTATTTCATCTAGCACGGCTTATGAAAATATAATCAAGCGCATTCATACGTGAATAAACATTTTTATCTAAAAAAAATATGATTCCTCTTTAGGCTTTTGAATATAAAACCTATGAATTACATATTTTTGGCCTCGTATAACTCTATTCATTTAAAAACGTATATTTTTGTTTTTAAATTTTAATTAACGTTGTGAGTGCACAATACTATTTGAACAACGAATTCGAATCTTAAAAAATATATATACTTATTTAACATTATTATCAACAACAATTACAGAAATAAATATTATTACTGAATATTAAATTGGGTCAGTTCTATGGATATTGAATATATGAATTGATTGATATATCAATTGATTGGATTTTATATTTTTATATACAATTTATTTTTCAAAATTGATTCAGAATAAATATAAAATAAATATATAGTAGTAGGTTATAATCATCATATTGATGCCGAGACAGTGGAGTGAAACAGCAGAATTATTGAAGTGATAATAATGCAGACACGTATGAAGTATAAACAGAACAATTTATACACAATGGCGTTAATACAATAGATTCTCTCAATGGTATAAAGTACGTGACGGGAAAGTTTTATGACTTCGTCTTATTTGAATATCTAAACATGCCAATTATATTTTAAGAACACATCGACAGACTTCTCGACTCTAGTAACTCAATGAAAGAAAACTATCATTGTTTACTTTTGTTAAACTTCATTATGTGTATATTTTAATTGTATTTTACCTAAACCGGTACTGGCAAAATGAAGTTATAGGTAAAATGTCGCACCTGCCGACAGAGATCGATTGCTGAATTTCTCATATATTTGGCAGCTTGTTCAGCTATTATGTACCGACGCCATCTTGAAAGTTGGCTACGTGGTATTACTGCTTTGGTCAACAATATAAGAATAACATTTTATTTATAGTTACAAGAAACACAAATATATTTTGGCAAAAATTAATAAAACAATGTAACGGTTATTAATCAAATAATTTCGGGTGCATTATAAAAGATTGTCGTGTTAAAACAGAAGGTTTGTGAGAAGGGACTTGTTGGGTTGCCACGTGAACGAAACATACGTGTCCTGAAAATAATTCCGAACTATTTTATATTCTATATCACTGCCATTCAAACGTATATTTAGAATGCGTAACCGTGGCGTTAAAATTTTATTGATGAAAGTTTTATGCCGCCGTATAAAACGAGTATGGGTCCTTGCGATGTGTAAAATCGGTCTATTTTTATGTCCGCGAAAGTCGTAACTTTTGAGTGGATTTTTTTATTCGTATGACACTTTTGAAACTGTATTTCGGTTCTGTGTGTAAAAATCGAGTACTTATTTGTACATAACGAATTCTTGTTTAGAATTCTTTTTATTATTCGTGTATTTTTTGTATGTGAAGTGACGTAATAAAAGCCCGGGTTTGCGTATCAATATATTTTATGCGCTCGTTCGAAGTCTCTTATAGCATTCTCGATATGGAAATATGAATAACTAAAATGGGAGCAGAATGTTAAGGGAATCGCTGAAAATGTCAAGCTTTTAAAACTAAAATGTTATTTTGTAAAATATAAAATGTTCAGAGGAAATTTTATTTAACTTTGTCTGGTGCTTCTCTTATACTATTTGCAATTTCAAAATATGTATTCTTATTTCAAATCTTAAGCTTGGTAACTGTGTGAGTCTACGGTTCACATTACATTTAGTTTTTATCGTTTACACTAGATGGTGCTCGTGTACCAAAAAGTTTATATATTAACTTGTAAACGTCAAATGGTAATATTTTTACGTCATTTGACCATTATTAATACATTAGTAAAATATGTTACTATCGGCAGTATATTTTGTATCGAGAATTATGATAATTACGTATATCTTAATGATGCATATTAATACGTTGATATAAATAAAATAAATGAAATCTAAAATAGAAAGAAAGAAAAATATTATAAAAATATATCTGACTTCTCTTTGTAATTTGTAATAAAAAATCATTAAGTGTACGATAAAAACGATTTATTTATTACCTTTGTACACAACTGGAATAAGATAACTGGAAACTCGATTTGATACAAAATATTACAATTGTATAAAATTAATATTTTAAAACAAAGGCTGTTATCAAAGCAGATGTACTGTAAAATATTCGACCCTTTCGAAGTGATTTACCGTAAAACGAAATTTAAATCAAAAGGTGAGCTGTATAAGGGTTATCGGATCGTACAATTGTCGGTACCGTTGGATCCGCCCTCTGCCCTAATTACAACGAACGGTTTACCAAAATGTAACATCTTTAATTATTTAATTATATTAAATATTCAACAAAAGTATAGTTTGACTTCGACCAAAACTTACTCTATTCAAACCATTTGTAACACCTTAGACAAGTAATAATAATACAATAATTACTAATTTTAATCTCATAAAAATAATTAAAAAGTATTTTTTTATTCAAAATGTTAACGTTATTGAATGTTTATTTTTTTTAATTCAAACTAATTAAAATTGGCTAAGGTCTGAAGTGATTTGGCTCGATTTACGTGATTTACCCTTTTCTACGTGAATACGTAATAAATTATAAATTTAAACCTTGAAGGTATTTTGGGTTAAGCGTTTTATTGCGGTAAATGGGTCATTAATTTTTAGAATTATCTTATGATTATGTTCCTTATTATTTTATATATAAAAGTATACTTTTATAAGAAAATTATAACGTAGTTATAGAAAACAATTTAAAAATGTATATATATAAAAACATATTAAAGGTTGGGTGAACCAACAAAAAAGAGCTTTAGCTTAGATTAATTATCAAATTGCAATATTTACCAGCATCAATTCAACAATACTGTCCATTCAGTACTTTCCCTATTATATCCAGTGCTAGTGAGAGTAGCTTTCTAGGTTTATAAATTGATTAATACAAGGTATATAACAAGTTTAACAGCTCAGTCATTGTTTCGTGCGATTTCTTTTTATATAGAACTGGTATAGTCTCGAGTGGAATTATATTTTACTCCATATTTAGATAAATACTAGCTGTTATCCGCAACTTCATCTCCATGGAATTCTTATAGTGTTCATTGTATTATTTTTTTATTGCGAAAGTCCTTTTTTAGAATAAAATATTTAGAAATAGCAAACAAAAAACCATTTGTTTTTTTTTTATGTCAGTTACGTTTATAGTTTCTTAAGCATTAAGTAAACATTTGTTATTTTAGAATTATAAACAGACACTACAATTTTATTTATAAGTGTATATTAATAACTAGAATTGCGTTATTGCTTTAAAAGGGGAACTTTTCCATCTGTCGCTGTATATGGTGCGAGGAATTATAAATTATTTATTGAACTGTGACTTATTGAATCTAGTGGGAAATGGGTTAAATAAAGTCCTGGGAACGGTTAATAAATTAAGGGTCTATGTCTAAACAAAGATATACATTTTAACACTTACAGAATGAGTAAAAAATTATGTTTTGCTAAGAATTTTTATCCAGATACTTCAGGTAATGGTTTTTAAGAGCATCGATTACTAACATGGATTATCTTATCTGATACGTGATCCTGTTACTAATTTGGCGTCACTATTAGGGATTGGGAACTTATCTAGATTGCAGTAGATTTTACGTTTACTTTGAACGCATTTGTATTGATTAAAAAGATATTGATGTTCCAGCGTTCGATCTTACTTACCAGGTTTGAGCTCTGGATATATAAATATATATGTAGGTATATTTACTAGCAATAAGAAAAAAATATATTAAAAAAAAATAAGGTAAGATTTTACTACACGAAATAAATAATTTTATAAATAGAATAGCCCTTATTCTATTCTAGACACGATTGTGTAATTTAATAACACTTTACCAAATATTAGAACCGATTTTCTCATATCCTTTCTATAAAACTTTTATTTACACCAGATAAAACCTAAACAAATAGTCTAGACTTCATTCTTTAACAAGAGTATTATGGATGACCTAAATCTCAATATTATTTATTTCAAATAAATAATAGTTATCTATAGCTTTATATAATTACAAGCGACAAGAATTTACTACTAGCTTCAAGAGAAACAATGCAAAATACAAACGTGTAATTCTAGCTTAATTTACTCGAACCAACTAAACGTTTCGATTAAGGTAATGTCTAAGCAAATGCAGTAATAGTCATTTACCCCGGGTAAGCGAACGCTATTTACCCGAAGTGCAACATTTCTCGAGCCACAAACGTTGCTATCTAAAAACTTATAGACCGAAAAGAGATCTTTGCAACTACGTCTTCAGTTACAGAATGTTTTAGTTAATATATAACAGTAGAAATTATTATTGTTAAATTAGTACACAAACCAGTTTTGAAAGTTCGGACTCCCCCAAACTACCATTGGTCGATATTGTTTTTTTTTTAATTTTGTTGATATAAGTTAAACCGAGCCCAATCTAAGAATATATTTAAAAATAATATTTTGATTTTGTTGAAAACTAATACATAAAACAAAATAAAAAAAGTATTTAGGTAGTTGAAACAAATAGCATTAATAGTAGAGTAAGACTGTATCAATTATTATAATAAATATTTATATGGCATAAAGCTTTTAGAATGTCAACCACATTTACCACAGTGAATAGAGCATCGGCGAACAAAATTGTTTTGTGCATACAAAAATACGTAGCAGGTAGTTTTTTAGAGTTGTATATCACTCAGCTGTTCTATACGATATGTTTGCAAAATGCAGTCTGTGAAAATGATTGTTATTTTTCGAATAGCACAAACAAAAGATATATTAAATTAAAAATGTTCGGTTATAACCACGACGTTGATTTGTTTGTGACATATTTTTGTTTGGAAATATTTGAAATCTGAATATTTTGTAAGAGGTATTTATTTGTTTGATAAATAATAATACTTTCAAAAAAAAAATTTTGCAATTGGTTTCTTATTAAACGTATTATTATTTCATCAGAATTCATAATCTATTCTGAAGATAGCTTCAGAATCTATTTGCACTTCCAATTACTTGTTATTTTCTATAATAATAGCAAAGGAAATATTACTCGTATATATTTTATACTAGTTATTTATTTATTCTTTTCTCGGTTCTCATTTGTAATATTAAATATTTTTTGCACTTAACACATAAAAGTTACTAAAAGACTAAGACGGCTTATCTAAACTTTGACACACGTGTAATTCACAGACAATAATCGTAAACGGGGTTCGAAATACAAATTACACGAAATGACCTATAAAAAGGAGCTAATTGGTAAATCCCATAAATGGTTCTAAACGTTATTGTTAGATCCGCAATATGATCTGGATATATTCTATTATTAGATATGAATGCAATATAAAATACAAAAAATCAAAAAATACTTGTAAAAAGATCAAAGTGCCAATTACTTTTCAAACCTCGTAGAAGTTCTTAAAAAATATCTTCACAAGAATATTATAGCATGCACTTATATCTGCTTACTTTAAATTCCTGAACGAATTTGACTTTTAAATAAAGTCTCTTCATTAGTTTTACGGGCGGTTTCATAAAATTAGAATAATGCTTTCATAAATCTTATGTATGTATGTTATTTATTATAATAAAATCTGAGTACGCGTTTGCCCTATAAAAACAATATTTAAGTTATTTATTTTTCAATTAAGTACAATATTGTAATTTTCAAAAAAAATATGTACACAAGTTGGTACAATAACAATAAGGAAGTAGATAAAGGACAAGAAATTGCACATTTATATACATCTTAGTTGATATTTTTTATTGAATTGATATATGTATTATTTATTTAAAAGCAACATTTGTTTTTTTTTTTAATAAATTTTTATCGAACACCTGAAATTTTTGAAGAAGGGGAAAAATTAAGAAGATACGTTAAAAAGGAGGATATAGGCGCGCTCTCTTCTTCTCTCAATTTTTCTTTTTCTACCCCTCCCTCCCATCCCTCTCTGTTTATTTTGTCTCTATAGATCTTGTTTTCACAATTTCTTATTAAAAAACGAGCGATTAATTCTGTTGGTAAATGATCCTTACCGCTTACCGTATTTTGCAGTATTAGAACAATCTCAAGAGCAGTGCCATCTTTGAAGAAGGAGAATGCGTTATTTATTTAATAATTATGAATTAAGGGTACTATTAAGTGAAATATTAAGATTTAAACTTTATTTTAGAACCACATTTTGATGTAGCCTTAAAATCGCTGTTCTAAATTTATACAAAACCTACCTAATCGCAATTATATTTTAAAAATATTCCCTATCAATTAAAAGAACTTTTTGAAAACAACATTATTATTTTTCCTCGTTTAACTTCGTTTATAAATACCACTCTTATTTAATGGATAAAAACATATATGTTATCGAATACAATGGGCCATTTTATGCCATAATAGCTGACGCGCCCCGATTTCGTAACTTAAATTTTCATTCATTTTTCTTTTATTTTATTGTAAGCCATACAAAACTGAAAAATAACAAATATGTATAATAATATCGGTTGGCTATAATAAATTCTATTTATTGAAAATCCATATTATACAGTGCCTAAATCTAGAAATAACCTACTATCAACAGTTTTAGTTCCTTACCCGAGAATCTTGAGCTGGACATTGATAGATAAGTTCATTAGAACTAATAAAAACAGGTTACAATAAAATAAATCTTTATTTATGTACCTAAATGAATTAATTTCCTTTCTCTTATGTTTAGTGATATATCCGATTTTCCTTAACATATTATAATCGACTTATAAAACGATTTAAGTGCCTTGAACCAAGGATCGTGACTTGGCAGTTTGAGGTGTATCATTGGTTAATCGGGATTAGAACCATCACTACAAAACGTCACGCTCGGATTGATATGTGCTCTTAATAATGAATTCTAGGGACCTTATAAAATAAGTCTTGGTTTTTTAGTGTAATATTTAAAATAAATATTATAATCCAATTGCAAAAGGTAACTCCTATCGGTAATATTTTAAAAATATTTTTATTATAAATTAATTTATTTAATTTTGTATCTATATGATACAAAACATATACAAAACATTATGTTATAGCTTACTAACTTCCATCGCAAAACTCGAAATTCTAAGAAAACGTATTTCTTTGCGAATAAACAAGAATGATTAGCAAAATTTACTCTGTAAAATCTTCGTTGTCATTAAAGGTATAATTCTAACAAAACAGCACAGACACTATAGAGTAGACACAAAAATCCAAGGCAATCTCGACTCCTATAACGGACGGAGAATTTATAGGCACAATAAAACGTGGACCGTAACCTCGCTAAAAGCGAACATTTCTTACTTCTTTTGCAAAATACTAACACACCGGTATGTACATTGTACATTCGCTTCTGCGCTTCACGGAAATTATTTTTCTGGATACACTTGCACTTTATGATATTTATTTTTCCTTTTAAATAAATAAAGAATGAAATTTAAACAGCGAGCAGGACTTGAAATTGTTACATCTGGGAATACGTTTAAGTCGCTCTGTCAACTGAAATATCGTGTCAGTACTAGCGTTTTCATAAGTGTAGCACTTTTTATGCAGACTTTTTTTTTTTTTTTATTTTGAAAAATAAAATTTACTAGATTAAAGATATAATGCTTGTATTTTTATATTTATATTTATTTATTATAATGCTTGTATTTTTATATTTATTACAATATAATAATTAACTCCGTAACAATTATTGTGTAGGTACCTACTACTGCAAATAAGTGAAATTACTACTGCGAGATCATGTTTCTTATCGTTTTACAACCTTACAATACTCAATCTGTGTGAAATATCTACTTTCTGTAAAGAAATAAGTAAAATATAACATCCACCTATTTATTAACTATAATTTTAGTGAAAAATCAAATTTTGTATGTAGACATGTATTAGTTATGTTATACTTCTTTCAATAAATACAGAATCGTTCGTTCATATAAAGATTATTAAGAATGCTAAATTCATAAAGTGAATGTAGCAACACCGTAGCTCTGTGGTAGAGCGAATGGTCTATTTCCCAAAGGTCTCAGATTGTAGTCCTGCCCGTGTCGTGTGAACTTTTTATTATACATTTATTTAAAATTTAAATGACAATATATTTCTAAAACATTGCAGTATATTTCATAAAATTAAAATCACTGCAAACTTGAATAATGATATAAAAAGCGATTGAAGTCATTGACCTTCGACGTGGCATTTTGACATGGTGTCGCAGTTTTTGTTAATAAATTCCTAGCCAGTATGCATTAAACCTTGGCCAACTTAATTATTTATTATGTCAAGAATTGCAATTTATAAATATATAGTATAGAACTTTAATAGTAATTAGTCTGCTGCAGGTTGAAAACTATTAGAACATACTCTCTAAGCGAGATAAGTTAAATTAAATCCTGAAATCTCATAGTGATGAAAAGTTTCTAATTTAATTCGGATAGGTTTTTTAAGTTGTATTTAAAATGAAACAAACAAAATAATTTATACAATTTGTTTATGTTATAGAAATAGTAGTAATTACGTTTTATATACTTCTATTGTATAAGGAACTTCGTATCAAGTAAAAAGTAAATGCGTTTCGAATTTCGCTCTGCTTTTGCATCTTGAGTAAAATGGCTACTGTTTAAGAACTCTTTAGCGCTTAATGGCAGAAAAACTCACTATTTAAATGAAGTTGAAAACTGAAACTACATTTGAATACACTGGAAATAAGGAAACAGAGTTTTTGTTTCCGAAGAAAATGCTAATAAGCGTATCTTAAAAAATTAGGGTTTATGCAAAAGCTGTCGTGAGAATAATAATAACTGTGATGTTAGTGAGAAAAATGTCCATCAACTAATTAAAAACGTTATATCAACGAATGTCACGGATTTTTAAAAGTGCAGATTCAAATTCAAAAAATCATATCACTAAAACTAGTTTTTAAATAAAAGCTTTCGAAATACTCAGCTAAAGCAAACATTTAATTACTTTAGTAAAAAAAATGCAGAAAATGTGACAAAAGAAAAATATATATAGAGAGTCCGAGAAAAATCTTTTTACTTACAAAATATTCAAATAACAAAAGATCTGTCCACAAGTCTTTTTTAATATTGCACTACATTTTCACGTGCTGGGGTCATTGTACTGTGAGTAGTTAGGCAATGCAACGTAGATTAGAAAGGGTGCTAACAAAACCTTAGCATGTCGATTATAAATCGGAACAATTGGCCCCGTAAATTCTACATTGTCCTTTTCGCAGTCCAATTTCCCCGTATTCACGTAAATAACTTTGCTTGTATTGTGGCATTTTTCTACGTTAAATTAGCACATTTACTGATTAATAAATATAAAAATTAAATTATTAACCAAATCCAAATAATCATTAAAAACACAAATAACAATAGAATTAACATTCTAATGTAATTCTCAGATAATTTGTATAATGGAAACGTTTCATTTGCACATTTCAAAACACATTAAACATAAATAAAACCATACTCAGTTAAAGAGATCATTCCGCAATACTCCACATCTGCGTTTTACCGCAACTGGGATCGTTGTTTCTGAGATATGACAGCACAAATGTGTATAAAATGTCGTATACAATTATCATATAAACGGACAGACTTGTGCGCATAAATTCATACCAACTTCATTGATTTATATAATCGATGCTAACTAAAAATGTCTAAAATATTATTCAAAGATATTTGTTTATTAATATTTAGTATCATAAAGCAAAACCACATTTATCCAATATTTATATATTTATTCTCAAAACCATAATCATAATCTATTAATTCTCTAAATAAAGTAAACATTTAAAGTAACAGTAGGTTATAACAAAATCTCACAGTTGAAACCAACTTGCCCAAGAGACAATTTTTTTTAAATTACGAGGGCTTCGGGAATGTCTATATCTCGGCTATACATGCCTTTTTATCTACAATTTGCATATCATTAGAAAGATACAAACCTCGTAATATCAGTAAAAGGCTGGAAATAATAACTTATTATATAATAATATATTTTGGGACACAAATATTAGTTTTATCATGAAAGTATTTCAAGTGACACTACGATTTACACATTTTTACTTAAGTTAAAATAAATATTTATACTTTTTTGTTTTTGCTGAGAACCAATATCATGATGATATCAATATATAACGTTTTTATCCTAGCTTCAAAAAATCAACATAATCAAATAGTCGGTAATTGAGTTTCTTTTTTCAATTTGCACTTACCGGCCAGTTTTATATCGTGATTGATTTATTATGATTGAAGGCTTTAAAATTATTCCCTTTTATATAAAAAATATTGAACAAGTGGGTACAGAAAGAGCCCGTTATTTAATTAGGAACAGCACTCGTCCTCAAATCCAGAATACTGCAAATTAAAATTGCTTCGTATTTGAATTTTAACTCATTTGAATACTGGAATTTGGTCTGAAGTAAATTCGAAATGTTATACTTATCTATATTAGTATAACATTTTGCGAAATGCCAGAGTAATAGTGATGTTGGGATTAAGAAGCTAAATATTCTATATTTAATGGGATTCTATATTTAATGGGATGAACAGGATACAATTTCTAACTGACTTAAAAAAGGTTTTTGAAGATATTAAACACAGGTAAAAATGTTATCTTTATTTTATAGTCAAGTCTTACAATGAAGAGTATTTGGCACACCAATAGATACAACATTAATAGGTATATTTTAAATTTGGAAGGCGTCGTGAGCATAAAATCAATGCAAGCGCACTGTCTCTGGCTTTCTATATTTACTCTAAAACTATCTACACACTTACTTTTTAGTAATAAAATATTATGATTATATTATTTATTCATTGACATCATGTATTACATAATGGATTTTGCAACTTTAAGACAGACTACTAAGAATATTATCATATCAATTATCAAAATACATTATATTAGATATGAATGTATGTGTATGTATATATTTTTGTGCATTTATATATACTTATATGTATCTGTATACTGTGTACCATGTATGTACCATACCCATCTTCATATATCATATGTCCTTTAACCTATGCTTTATGGTAGATATCTCTTGTAAGAGATAAGTCATCTCTTGTGAAAATTGTCTATTCTATATTACTATTCATATTTTAGTGTGCAAAAATAAAAAAATAATTAATATTTTGGGAGTTGTTAAAATTGTCAATAAATATTATGCTGGAATGGCGACTAAAAAGTAATTTATCAAGTCATGTACCTATCATTTTTCCATCTTCCGATAGACAATATACTTATTTTTTTGAAAAAAATGTTTATATTTATAAACAAACAAATAAAACCAGACATTTATAATTTAAAACGCCATGTGACTGTCGCTATTTACGTAACACGTTTACGTAAGTTTATTTCGTTATTGGCACCTAAGCGTGGTCATTGTTGCAAATTGAATGGACTAACGCTACAAATCCGGTTTTTCTAATTCAAAAGAAACACATTTAGCGTTATTTTAATTTGAGAAGATAGAAAAACTTTAAATGCATCGAAAGTGTTTTACAAAAAGTTTAATCGATTCACTTATTTTTCTGTTTAATATAGTCTTGAATGTTTTAACAAGTATTCAGGCTAAGTTCATTTACACACTCGTAATAAATACTCCGACCATGGTCTCAACCGCATTCAGTAGCTTTTACTATTAATATTACAAAACTAAGAAACAAAAAACAGTTAAACAATCGCTTAAAATAAAATTATATGAAAGCAATTACAGAGCATGTTTTATTATATTTAATATAAAAATGGAAAAGTCGATCAATATTTTTGATTTCGAAACTCATAATGTTAACATTCTAATACAATTTAAATGGTTTTGTATATAATAATTTAACAAAGTCATTCCTAACAATATGTCAATGAGTATGAATACGGCACAGTTAACCACATTGAAGTGAACTCAACCCTAAGCTTTCGCACTCATTTAACGTATATTCCGAAGCAACAATAAACTTCCTAAATCGAGTGTACAATTATGAAGATAGACATAAAGTAATTAAATTTGTTGAGAGTAAATTATTTACACAATACAAGTCAAACAAATATAAAGTCAAGAGTTCTTTTGTTGTAACTTCAAGATCGGATTGAAATTCAGATCGACCTTCAGCCCCAATTTCAACTACCGATTGCGACAGTAATAAAAAGATCGCATATTCTCCAAAAGTCGTGTCTCACACGACCTTATTATCAAGTCGTGATGGTATTACACTTTAAATAAATTCCACAGTATTGATATAATTAGCCGAGCGAAAGGAAGGTCAAGTAAACCTTTTTTACATAGTTAAAGCGTTATGTTAATGTCTTATAATGGCTTTACGATACAAGCTTTGTGTACAGGAAATCCTATTATATTGAGTCTCTACTCCATTAAGAACATTTGAAATCACCCCAAACAGATGAAGAGCATCTTTTTATATGTATAGATATATCGCTGTTATATACCCTCCTAAAATATATAAGAATATTGGTTACGTAGGATTTTATTAACCATTTTTTTTTCTTATTTTATTACTTATATTAAATCTGATAAACCAGAACAAAAACATCAACTTTAAAGTAAAATTTTTATGATTTGAAAATTGTCAAATAAGTTTATTTTTAATTATTAAGTTTATTTAATTAAAAAAATGGTTTTAATTTGTTGAATGTTTTAAGAATATTGAAACTATATAATAATAGTACAAAAGATTATAGTCAAATAGATATAGATTTAGTAAATTCTAAATAAATTGATATTCAAATTGATTTTTAGTTATTACATAACAAAAACAGAGGATTCTGTAATTCTCCGTTCATTTAAATGTATTATTAGTAATTCCATTTCCAATATACATATATTTTAATTGGATCAGTGCATGAGAACGTGACTCTTCATATACTAATTATATTAATGACAAGCGTTTCGTATTCAAAACGGCCGCACTGAATAATTGAACAACGAAATGTAATGCAAAATTAACTGAAAATATCTATTTAATAGAAAGTTTTCAGTGGGAGATCTTGATCTTGATCAATCTATCAATCAATCAATCAATCTTAATTGATTTAAATAAAAAAAAATCAAAGATATAGTACAAGATATTCCGAAATAATGAGTTGGATGAAATTAACATCATACACCCATTTCAAAGAAGTTGAGGCCACTATATTTCTTCAGTAGAAGCGTAATAGCTAAGTAACGACCAATTTATTCTCATATCTATAATAATATTTCTAATATGAATATATTATCATGTTAAAATCCTCTATTCGATGCGAAAATTAATTTGGGGTCAATTTTACCGCAAATTATATGCAACGATGGGCATTCACCTATTACCAGTTTAATTAACTGCGAGCAGTCGTCCGGATTTATAATCATTAAAAAGTGACAAATTTTAATTAATTTCATTGTCAATACAACATTTAAAAAGTAACTATAATTTTGTATCAAGAATATTAACGTTGAACTTTGTTTACAATTTAATTAAAATAGGTACGTAATTAAAATTTTAACTCAAAGTTCCAAAAGTCGCTTATTCTTGCTGGTAATTGCCATAACGATGCGATGTAACTGGAATTACTATTGTTACGTTATAACGATTACTTTCCTTAAACAACCGTTCTCACGATGTTACCAACTTTTACCATAGAGATCTGCGATTGCTAGATTATATTTTTAATGGCCTTTTTGTGTATAATAGTTTGATATTGTAATGATGTGAATAATTAATTTATATTTATTTAGCAACATAAGCCATCCAATTTTATATATTTATTTATTTATCCTTTCTTGTATACATTTACAAAAAGGAGAACTTAATGCCTTATGGCATTCTCTCCTAGTTAACCTCTGTGTATGGTGAAATTAAAAAAATAATAATTGTGAAATTAAAAAAATAATAATAATATAAAATGATACGGGAAATGTAGTCTATAACAATAATAAACATTATACAAATACACATTATACATATACAGGGTTATTTGTAATAATTTGATTCTATGTTTTCAAATGGGACCATCCAATTTTATACATTTATTTATTTATCCTTTCTTGTATACATTTACAAAAAGGAGAACTTAATGCCTTATGGCATTCTCTCCTAGTTAACCTCTGCGTATGGTGAAATTAAAAAAATAATAATTGTGAAATTAAAAAAATAATAATAATATAAAATGATACGGGAAATGTAGTCTATAACAATAATAAACATTATACAAATACACATTATACATATACAGGGTTATTTGTAATAATTTGATTCTATGTTTTCAAATTGGATTATATTATATTATTTATACAAATCAAATTTAGTACCAATTTAAGAATCGAACTTTGACCGAATTTCAACTTCCAACTCAAAACTTTTAAAATTGAACTGTCATTTTATTTGAAGATCCAATTTTCTAATGCATTCCATACAGCAATCCATGTGTTTACATTCCTGTCTATGCATAATCAATAGATGCCTGTTCAAACATTTATTTGTTTACAAGGGGGAACGTATTCTAGTAAACAGTTTACATGACCACACGTTTAGTTCGATTAGTATTCAAAACAATTGACTTTACCTCAAGCATGAAATAAGTAAAATGGTTCAAACACAATTACAAACAGATATATACTCTTATACCTATGTATAGTATAATTTGAATAATATAATAAAAAGAAAGTTAAGTAAACTTAATGTCATAAAAAAGTTATTACATAGATAGAACATTTAATTTTCTTTAAGAAATCCCAAAGTATCAATTTGTTGAAAGTTTACAATAAAATCATTTTTATGCATTTTTTTATTAGATTGCATTTTTTTATTGTTTATACTGAAATTTATAAAAAAGTCTATACTTATATAGTTTTCTAACTACGTATTCCAATTTACCTATAACTAAATATTTATTAAGATCAAAATATTTGGACTAATAGGTATATTTTTTATTTTCTTTTGATTATAAGTATTTTTATACAAGCGCCATCTAGTGGTAGGAACATAAAGTACATACCCTTTGACCGTAACAAGGGGGGTCGAGCGCGCCCCCGGGCCGAAACATCGCCGCACTAACTGCTGCCATCTGCCGGCTACCTCACTTTACCCTTCCACCGAGACATTTTCTGGAATCAAATAAAAATACTTAGTTACAAAATCATTTATGTTATTCATCGGGCATTTTCTTATTTCCGGGTTACTTTGTACAAAATAAAAATAATATTTTATTTGTATTCAACAAGTAAAATTCATTATAATGTTTTCCTAAATTAAAAATCAACAACAAAAGAATGTGACAGACAACATTTGTTTAACACGACCGAGATTCGTATTAGTTTTTAAGTTTCACAAACCCAAATGTATGCATATCTTTATGCAGTTTACACAGTTTTAACTAAAGTCACACATAGCCCATAAATAATAAAGCGCATTAGGCGCTTCCAAGCAAGCTAGTGATTTATATTCGAATGCACTTTCAAAGTTCCATCGAGTCACATGGGGTCGTTTAAGCCCAGAACTTTGCACGCAAATGCATTGTTTATGTGACCTTTAGACTAAGCAAGATCGTTGTTCAAATAGTTTGAAAGACTTTTAGTGTCACAAGTCAGTGCACATGACTGATAGATTACCTTCGTGCAATGTTTTTTTTTATTTACTTAATTTGAATTTTATTGTCATTGCTGCTTATGTAACCGTTTGGTGCGTTTCTATCGTTAAAATACTTCATTGTTTCAATAAATAATAATTTTAATAAAAATTAATAAAAAAAACTGTATGAGAATGTTACTAAAAATTGTTAAAACATCAAAAGTCGGAATGCTTAACAACTTGTACCTACAGATTATAAAGAAAATATACTTTTCACACAAAAAATAAGCTATCAAAAAGATATACCTCTTTAAGATATATTTTACATGTGAACAAAACACACAAACAATATATACATATAAAAAGCAATATGGCTACAGAAGACTACCTTTAACAAGAATTGGAAGCGTTTTATCTACACCACTCCAGGAATTCACAACCATTTTAAGCCACGACCTTTATTTTTATTTTTTCACTAGTCACGTACAAGATGGGTTTTTTCCATAACATTTCTATGGCCATTATTGTGCAATGTAAGTGCATCCGTATGCGCCTGCGCAGGGTCGATGACCTTGCTTCCTATGTTCCCACCGCGCTATTAATGTACAGGTTAAGTATCGAGTCCATACAATTGTCGCTAGAGCTTCAATTGCCGTTATATTTATGTAATTAGTACATATTATGTTATCAATTGAAATTCCTATACCGGATTTATTATTAGAAACATATAATATGAGAAATACTAAATATATTACACATTTTTGGGGAATGACAAAGAAACAACTAATGGAAAACTTATAATAATATAATAGCAGACTACAGCGATTGCAGTTATTATAACGTATAAAGGTATAATAACCTTGCAATTTGTGTTAAACGTATCATTAAACTGTTAAAATAATTGTGTCCTGACCTCTAATTTTTTATCTTAAATAATTCAAGATAAAGCAAACAACATGATTACAACAGTTAAATTTAATTACAGCAGCCAACACCGTGACTATATTTAAGGAAATAATCTAATATCTTTTCGCTTGTACCGATGTGAGTAAAGTTCCTCATTAGTCATAAAAAAATTTAGTGCAAATTAAACATATAATTATTTAAAATGTAATATTATTTGTAATGTTAATGTTATACTAATGTAATATTATATCATAATTATGTATAATTAAATATATGGTAATTGTAACGTAGCAAGCACTAAATGTTACTTACTATCTATTACTGTTATGTGACTACACAACTCGCTGTACAGTTAAGAGAAAACATAATTTAAATAGTACGAATAAATAATTACAATTAAAACGGATAGGCAAAGTAAGGCTTGTCAAAGTATAGAGCAAGTAACTGTGATACATCAGTATGTGTCAATGTAAGTAGATACTGAAATAAATGATTTGTTATTTTATTATATACAGGATAAAACTGGGGACAGTGACATATTTGTTTAAATGTTTATATTTTAGTTTTCAACGGTCTGTGAATTAAGTAAAAAATATTTTGTCAATGATCAATTCAGTCCTATTATTTCAAATGTTGCGTATTTAATGGTTGGATACAATTAATTAATATTCTACGATAATTCATTATACTAAATGTATTTGTGTGCGTTATTGTTTTAGAATAAATAAAATATAATTAACATTATATATAAGTGAAGTTTGCCACCTGATACATTACCCCATTTGGGTTTTCTAAAGTATGCCGTATCATCACGTAGATCTAGCTTTTAGGTTTGACTTCACCCAGTCGAAAAACGTGTGAAAATATTTCAAAAATGTTCAACGGAAATTCTGTTCTGGTGAGTTCTTGCGAAAATGGAACCCACAGTCAACATTTATGTTCATAATCCCTGCGTTATAGGCTTTTCTATGGGTTAGTCAATAACGAATAGTTTGTAAACGTTCAAATTAAATTAAACTTCCTTATAACCCACATATAAACATCCAATATCTACTAAAGTAAAAAGCGTAGGCCTAACGATACTGACTTTCTTACAGCCTACATCACTATCTTTTGTATCGGTTCCTTTCCATTTAAGAAAATATACGTATGGAAATTACTTTTCGCAAGATTAACATCAATTAATTATACCATCCTATGGGTTATTTCATATTACTACACTCTGTTTTAATATACAATATATGTACAGGTATACATTATACAATTGGTATACATACATACCTAAAGGCTAAGGAGTCTAAAACATCATTTAACATGTAGGTTTCAAATACTATTATATTCCTGTTTTTAATGAAAATATTTACCAAAATTTTCAGGACCATATGAGTAAATCTGTAAATAAGAAGTAGTTATTTACCCATACATAAAAAGAAAAAAGCTTACTTTTATATGATTTATTTATATTTGTGTTTTTCAAATACTTGTGCTGTTTACTAAGTGTAGAAACTAATTGAAATCGTCGCAATTTACAGTCGTATGTATACAAATGCAGTTATCTCATTCCGCTCGTCTTTAGAAACTTTAAAGCAAATAAGCTCGGTGCACATACAGATAGGATGTTTGATAAATGTACTAACTAACTGGTAGTACTAATTGAAATAAAATAATTTTAGTTTTAATAATATCTATTTCAACTCGTAGCTGTGATTTACATCCGTGTGTTCTGAAATACAGTTATCTTTGACTACCGGCAAAGATCAAATATAGTGCTACCGGTCAAAGAACAGAGGTAACTATATAGTATATATGTAAAGACGAGAATGTATACTGGACCCTTTATTTACTCGAACAGATCGAGCACCCCTATGGCAAGACAAGTATTTGTTGCCACGGCAAATTTAATAATTGCAAAGATTAAAAGACAAATGTTTATTTCAGTGATCTCGTAATTATGCATTTTCGTTTTCAGAAATGTTCTGTGTTCTGGAACATTTCTGAAAACGAAAATATGTTCTTCTTTTTATGCTTGTTTTATGTTCATTTCAAATAAACGTAGTATAGTCTGTTTTTATGAAAATAATTTTAATAATTAATTTATACATCTTTATGTATATAAGCCGTACTATAATACAATTGTAAAATATAATTGCATGTTGTATTCATTATTGGCTCTGACTACTGTTCCAAAGATCGTACATATACTTTCCACAGAAAAGTTTTTCTGTGATCAACTGATAGTTATTTCAAAACATGGTATCATTTTTGTCCGTTATTTATATATTTCTAAATCCCTCTTCGACGTATGGATATATCTCTAGTGCGGGAGTTTGTCGAGTAAGTCGGCAAACATCTTGCCATCTAAGCTTTTAAGGACTATAGGAGAGAGAACGTTGCTAGACTATCTATGTACATAAATAAATTTATTTTTCCGCATTATAACTTCAGAACATCTGACGGATTAGGCTTTTTTTGTTGTTGTATTTGTAAATGTAAGGACGAGGTTTCTACGGATTCTCTTTTTTGAAACGTATAAATATTTTTAATAAAACCAATTTTGTTATACATTTCAATAGTTAAAAAGCTTTATGTATCCGAATAAGTATTCTATTAATTTATCTACAATAAATTAAAATAATAACAACAAATTTTACGTCTATTTATTTTCCTTACTTAATATCTGTGAGAATTAGGATAAAAATATACTTGATTTATAACCATTATTGTAATTCTAATATAAATAACCGACATAAATATCAAGCTGGTGGCCTAGTCATTAGAAGAAATAAACGTAATTAATGGACACGGTGTCTGTCACCGTGTTTTTTATTGCGTCTGTATGTCGGTCACGGGCGTATCTTATTAACTCTTAATAGTGTTGCCAATTACTGCAAAAAAATAAAATAGTTATATATATATATTTTGAAACTTGACTGAAATATATTTTTTGTTACATTAACAAAATCTAATATATTGGAAGTTGAAATTTTGTTTGTTTGTTTTTTCATTCCATATTTATTTTAAAAAGTAGTATAGTAGAAATAAGTAAATTGGCTTTTTTTTCAAAGCTCTTTTAACATGAACTAATTTCTAATTTAAGGCAGTCAATTAGTAAAGTGTGTGATTAAGTTAATAACAACTAATCACACTAATCACTAACATTAATATTTAAGAAAAATATACTATTTATTTTGAAAAGAATACCACGATATCAATCTGTGATTAATAGTTGAGTACTGTCATGAAAATACCAAGCAGGGTTATTGGTTTTCACCGTCAATAAAAAGTAAGGGTTACCATACGACTACCGGAACTAAGACATAGACATCACATTAACAGTCACTGTTCGCAAGTGCTACTTTCTACGGAGAAACGTGTAGACATGGTACGTGGAGGCCTATTAGGCAATATTGACGCTTCGGAGCCACGTTCAGATTAGCTACTGGTGCCATAACACCTTTGAATAGCAATAGCAATTAGGTGTAGATGTACACTATAAATTTATATTGAAAATATTACAAGTTATTACCCTTATATATTATAAAATATATTCTATTGCAACCATAAATTAGAAAAATTTCTCACCCTGTTTTTTAATCATAAAATATTTATTTTTATAGGTGTTTATGTGTATTATATCTCATTTATAATATTGACAATTTCATATAATAAATCAAGTTAACAATCAAAGTAATAAGTAATGACGATAAAATATTTTAATGTAATTTTAATTAATATAAAACGTGGAAAATTACTCTAAATTTCATAATACCAGTATAGTCCAGTTCACTCGCCCACAATGCAAAACAACTATGGCCGCCCAGTATGGAACGAGCTTGTATAGCCTTTTTAATTTAACAAAAACAAGATAGAGAAAAGTTACTACATTAAGATTCTATAACGGTTTCTATCGTCATTTTGAATTGATTTTTGGATTTAGATTAACTTTTTTGTAAGTCTATATAAATGACAATTAATTATTTCCAACTGAATATTTTCTTAAAATACACCTCAAGAAACAAATTATAAATCACCTCATCTCACTTACTAGAAACTACGATCCAATATTTCACGTTATAGTTTCGCGAAACGCTTCTGAGCACGTATTACATCAATTTTGTAATATTCAATTTACTTCAACATATAATATAAGTCGGTAGAAGGATAATAGGTAAGTTAAGAACTATGTTTTAAGTTTTATTAAACTACGCTAACACTATATATTCTATATTTTTTAAAGAAGAAATAAGACAAAAGTTGATTGCCTTTAAGTTTTTACTTCGATTTTTGTCTAATTTTTTTGTCGAAGTTTTGGCAAAATTTCCTAGAGTTTCATTATTTAGAATCATTTTTCAAACATGTGATATGTACCTGGTGCTTTATTGAGAAAACCATTTCATAAAATTACAAAATCCAGTCGACAAGAATTTATTATGTCTCACTCTTACAAATTTCTTCGCATGCAGTTATTTGCGAAAATAAACGATTGCCTCCAGTTAGGTTTGATGCATTGTGGAGTAAATGGTGTTTTAAAACATGACCCCTAAGAATAATATTTTAAAGGTTATATTCGCATACACCCAACCAACATACTATGGTTATAAATTATGAAAGTGATGTATAACTCGATAACATGCAAGATTGCATACACGAGATGTAGGAAGTGTTTTAAATTGAGTATTTTAATGCCGTGTAGTTTATTAGCATTCTAAAATAAATTAGAATTATTATTAAATTCCCACTAATGAACACTAATTATTTGATTATTTGAGCAAGTCAAACTGGTATAAGTATTACGAAAGCCACAAGTCATTTTATACAAAATTCAGACTCTTTAAACGCAAGGCTGGTGTAAAAATTTAAATACAAGTTGGCCCCGACCTAAAATTGTCCATTGTGATTCCAAAAGATATTGTTACGGCACAAAATTGTTTGCCCCCAAATTAAACTTGATTTATACATTGTACTTCCATTTGAGTATGAAAAGGTCAAATAAAGTAAACTTAAAATGAGTAGTTGAGTATTTTTAAACAATTATATCTAGATATTGTGTAAAATAAGGGCTTAAGGGTTTTTTAATCTTTATAACTTTAATTTATATTTTGATATTAGTTATATGACCTAATAAAAATAACAGAATACAAGTAATTATTAGAAATGAAACGCCTAAAATCGTCCGTTGTTAAAGTTTTCCCAAAATTGATTTGATTGGTCGTGTGGTTCTGATCTCGTGTTGTGTCATCTTCATTAACGACCATTACTGTCAAACATAGGTTTGATTTGGTGTTATTTATATCCATAATTAGGAATGATTTAAAGATGTTTAAATAAATTTTAATTCAAGAGGAAGGGAAAATTAGAAATGTTTAAGATTTCGATTTTTAATAAAGATTTAAGTTCCAGTTAAGTAGAACATATATACGTCTACCTAATATTATACTATATTACCATACTATTAATAATATATTATGTCTCCACCTGCTTGAACTACATCATTATAACTGCCAACGAAAATATATATTTTGAATAGATTACTCAAAAGAGGCTGTTTTTTTTCATTTAAAAAATAAAAATAAAAAACATATATTTCTGGAGAATCACACACTTAAGAATACTATATTCATAAATTAGATCTCCAATCAGAACAGATCAACCGAAATTACCTACATATTTTATTTAGAACAATGTACATGAATAAAAAAACAATGTGAACCAGAAAACATAGATAACAGTTGATAGATATAAAATGTCCTCATTAGATATCATAGTTACGTCACGTCTGACACACGTTATAATTTACATTACTATCACGTTTTTAGTGGACTGTTTTACGACACTATTTTAGTTTTTCTCACGTTCAAAACTAACATTACGTTTAAATAATAAATTGCGGAAAATAATATTACCTAAAGCTTTCGCCATCTAAAATTCTATATACAAATGATTCAGAAGGAAAATATATCTTTAAGGTCTGTATTAAAAGATATACCCATATAAATTACTGTGCATTTTATAAGAAACATTATTCTTAATTGCGTAATATTAAAATATCTATATAGAAATGTAATAAGATTAGAAGTTCTGTGATGCTTTTCATCACTATAAAACATACAGTACATTATCTAAGTCTTTTACTGCAACAGGCTTTAATTAAATCTTACCAATTGCTATTTAATGAGAGAAGATAGTGCTCTTTATATTTTAATTAAATTATAGTTAATAATAAACTAATTTAATGTTATATAAAAATATTTCCATAAATTTAAGTTTGATTATGTGTTATTTGTTTATACGATATTAAAATAGTCTACAAAAGTCAAGCTGCTTTAAAGCTAACCACAGTATGTTTAATTTATAAAATTATATAGATTTCCTATCACCACATGCAACAGAGCCAGAGCTAGTTTATTATGATAATGGCTATTATATAGATAACTGTAGATGAAAAATCAAATTATATAGATAGCTATAGATAAAAAGCAAGTAATTTAACAAAGATGTAAATTTGGATGGTAATTCTGTACGTTATCCGAGCCTGCAACATGACACAACTTGATGCAACGACTTCAATTACCAGTGTAAGTAGACTGAAACGTTCACACGCGGCTTCACATCTAAATATTTGATATGTTATTTTATATTATTACAAAATAAATTAATTCAACTATAACTTGCGACATCTTAAAGCAACCGAGAAGAAAAAATCGAGATAAAAACGTAATAACATTTATTGTGCCAAAAATAAAATAATTGGTTTAAATTTAAGAATCCTTAAGATTTAGAGCTTAGTTGTATGGAACAAAAAATAGGTGCTACAATGTTATTTGTATTCAATTATTTTTGTTTTTTTTTTATTTATATACCTGCTGTACCATATTTAATTGACAGTTAAAATTTAAATCTAAATTATTTTTTTTATAATCAACCATGATAACTTAATATTTATCTCTGCAAAAGCATCCATTTTTACATTTTATCAAGTTAATTAATATAAAAACATCTTATACCTATATTTAGAACTAAACCCCACTGAGAGTAGAAATTGATTGACTGACGATAGAATGAAGGTATGGCAAGTAGTAGCAAGAAGTAGCAGCACACAAAAACTGCAGTGTGTAAGGTACCAGTAGGTCACTCAGTTAATCTCGCAGAGACAGGTTCCTTATTAACGACAGATCACCGTTAACGTGACCGGTGGAGGCATATAAAAAATCGTACGATCCAAGCTATAAGAGTAAGCGACTATATTCCAATAACCCAATAAATGTGAAAGAAAGCTAGGATGATTTTGATGTAATCACACATGTTAAATATTAAAAAAAAAAAAATTTTTTAAGATTCGTAATGTCTTACAATACTTGAATAGAGATTGAATTAATTTTCCTTATAACTTAACCCACAGTTAAATAAGTCTGACCTTAATTAATCGTCACTACGACTAGGGCGTTGACGTCGAAGCTTATTTGTGACTGCTTCTGTATGAACTTTTTAACATAAGGCTTAGCCGGGTTTAGTACAACCTCTAATGTACATTTTAAGTACTTTTATGACTGGGTTAAAAAAAAAGTAAGAAATATAAAGTAAACCACAATAATACCTTTGCGTTATTTATACACTAAAGCTTAAGAATAGAAGCTTTATTTGAATAATTATTTTTTTAATAATATGTTTATTTTTTATTTAAAACGATTTCCGTTACCCAGAGCTTTATTCGCAGGATGTCTACAAGCGTTTTGGTATAGTACCAAGAATCCAAATAAACAATTATAATTGCATGTGGGAATTCAATCAAGTAGCCAGTGACGTGATGGCGCATAACGGTTTTAAAATGGCGGTGATGTAATGAGAGATTGCTTCGAAAACGTGTTTATAAAAACTCAGATATCAACGAGATTTGTTTGTTTATCTTTAATGATGAAAAAATAATGATTTTTATTTTAGTAGCAGACGAAAAAAGTAATGATTTTTATTTTATCCTTAAAATCTGTGTAATGGTTTTGAATTATAAAATTTTTGGCAAAGATATATTATAATTAAATCAAATACAGTATTATGATTCATCCTACTATAGCTATATCTGCTTAATATCGGCTATCAAATATTCCATATAAGAACCTCGTAAAAACACCAAAATGGTTGACATTTAGGATAAAATTTTATAATAAATTTAGAATAAGACAGAACATTCAGTTTTCTATTTAAATATTTTCAAAAGCACAAATTTACTAACACAATAAATCTTATTTAAATCAGCAGTTTTCATACAGTTACTGATAATGTTACAAATGAATGTATTGAATCAGTACGCTCTGTTTCACAAGTGGGTTAAACAGAGAAACAATAGTCAATTATGCTTTATGTGCACGACTATACCTGTTACAATATATCGTAAATACTAAGCCAGATCATTTCTATAAACTTCATAAGTCAAAAGAGGTATTATAATAATATGACATATAAATTACTGGCTGGTAAAGACATTACTGATATTAATCAGTTTCTTGTTCCATTAAAATTCCAATTAATATTAAAACATATATTAAGAAAAATAGCCTCACATCAAAAGTTTGCACATATCAGCTACATTTGACCCAAGATGTTACCTGAAAAATAAAGATGAAATATTATTAATGCTTTCAATAGAAAAATATATATTACTAGCGTTTCCCGGCAACTTTAGAAACACTAAGTCATTCTTTGGCCCTTTATATGGTATAAATAAATATATAAAGCTGTAGCCACGTGGTAATAGATAACAAATAAAATAAAACGTTTTAAAATTCAACAATCAGGTAGATTGATGTTTTTTTTTTTTAAGAACGGCAATAGTTATTAGTAAGTTTTATATATTTCAACTTGACCGAACCACGTTCACTCTCGTTTCACAACTAAATTAGACAGAACGCAATAACAGCTGTCGTTTTTGGTTGTATATAAATAAGGTTGGCAAAATTTAATCTCTCACGTTTACAAAACTATATCTATTGGATTAAAAATATATATATTTTAGTGTTTTTGTAAATCTAAAACCGAATTGGAAGATCTTTATCATCCCTAAGTGTCACATTAGTTTTTGGTAAAATTATAATAGTAAGTTAGTATGATTTGCCTGATATTAAATGTGTATTTTACTATTAAGAACTTGCCAAATAAAAGCTACTCAATATTTTATTCTATATGATATTCAGGGAAACTTAATAAAAATACTTAAAAAGTTGTAAAGTAGCTTGTAGAGTCCAGCGAAATGTTATGATTTAAAAAATGACTATATATGTTACAAACATGACTTCTTCAGAGATTTTTCTTCCCATCAATTTCATACTTCATGGTAATTTCGATTTGCAATCTTCAACTTCAGCCTTTATTTATAAGTGTATATGTACGTATTATTTTATATAATTATAACAAATTATTATGTACTTTCTCTATATCATTGAATAAAACGTTATAAAGAACTTGAAGTGACTCCTCACTCACAGTGTGTACGAATTAACCTTTGATATGTGACGTCATTGAGGTTAAGAGGCTGTAGTGCTCAAAACAAGACACCTTATGGGGAATGTCAAATGTTTCTAGTTTTATTATACCTATATAAATTCTATATATTTTTTAATATGGTAACAAATCAATGATCCTTATATCTTTTAGTAAATTATTGAGATACACAATGAAAAATTAAATACGTACTTATAAATTGACCTAAAAAAATGGGACAACCATTAATTTATATTCAACCTTAATACTTTATGCAGATATAAATAAACAATAAAAAAATATATAATTTTATTCAAGTTAAGTAAACAAACGTCAAATCGTTTGTCTACACGCGATGTCAATGCAAAAATACAACTTCCAATAAAAGAAAACACGAAACAATAAAAATACAATGGATTTACACGATCACATAAAAAGGAAGTACATAAAAAGTACCCGCTTTCTGTCCACCATTGCGTAAGGCATACTGTTTTTATAAAATACAAACGTGTCAAAATACAAAAATGTCAAAATAATACAGATTATATAAAAGTGTTAATTGGTGTTTTGTTGCATTTAATTCACAGAGTTGGTATGCCATAATGACAGCACTGATGAAGGTTAAACTGAATGCGTTTTTATAGAAATCATTCACTCAAATTTCATTCATTCAAAGTTGTTAAATACTGTTGCACATAACAGTAAACGTTTATCTAGATGTTAAAGTGGGCGTTACGTTTGTGCGTAAGCATACAGACAAGACAAGGTGCGGAAAGGCAAAAGAAAATATATAAAAGACAAGTTCAAATAGTTGTAAAAGTATTTTTTACGTTGACGTTAGAAAGATGATCTTTTAAAGTATTAAATAAGTAAAATAAAACAAAGATAATCTTTACATAGTTATTTGCAAAAACCTATATTAAAAAGCCTTTAAACAGTTTTAGTATATTAACACGAAAACCAACTCGAAATAACCCATGAAAAATCACTTCCTTACAAAATATGCAATATTTTGGTATCCAAAATAGCAAATGTCCAAGGTTGAGTGCTACATGTGTCACTTCAATGTTTACATAAAATCATAAATTTTCGCCCACGTTACTAAATTTGGTGCATGCAATAATATCGCAAACTGTGGAACAATTTCATTGTCAACGTCATTTGTTTCTAGTTTAATAAGTTTTACAAAAATTTCCTTTAAAGTGCAAGGTCAATAATAAATCAAATTAGGTACCGCAATCCGTTCCGCATGAACAATACTTTTATAAAACGACCTTCACTTCACGATATCACACAATGATATTCGTAAAGTTTATTTCAGTAATATCTTAAAAACTTATGATGGCTTCAAATGTATCTCCAAAACTAAAATTAACGAAAATTTCATATATTTGATATGGTTGCTAGATTTTTAAAAAAATCATACGGTATCTCTACACAGATAAACACCACAACGTACACACAAGAAATAACAGTTTTGAAAACTTAGAAAAAAAAATTGAAGTTTTAAGAAAGTAAAAATTCCTTCTGATTCCTACTCCATAGTGCAAGAAAGCTGCAACATCCAACGTCCGTGACGATATCCAAATGAATTCAAAGGTAAAGTTTTCGAACGTAATTTGGCAAAGTTCGTTTTGCGAGCAATATTCACCCATCGACGTCAAACCCCGCCGCAGCCGTTAATTACTTGCTCGCTAGTTAGTACCAAGTGCAGGTGAACGATAATGCAGCTGTTACTTTCTGCATTATATTATTATAACAAATTAATGTTTTATTATTATGATAATAAGTGTTATAAAATGTTATCTGTTTCGGAAAAGATTTCAATTTAAATTTTACATTTATTGGTCATTACAACTTCATTTGCTCATGCTTCCCATCCTAGAATTTCATTTAACATTATACACATGAAACAAAAAATATATTGTATTTCTGTGTTATAATAAAAATATATATATATTAATACAATGTATGAAATAACTTTTTCAACAAAGATTACTTTTCCCCAATTCTTTGTCCAAATTACTTTGTGGTTTCTACTTAAGTTTTCGATTGTTAAATCTCGAAGACAGCTTATAAAGGTTTTGTGTTCGTGAAAGAAAGCGATTATGGCGTGAAAGTCGGAAATGTTAACACCAAAATTGGTAGTAATGCTGTAACAATAAAGATAAATGCAGCACTGGCTTCCTCTCATCTTACTTTATTTAAGACGATGTTTTGAATGATATTCATATTATCATGTAGTTGGTTAAAATATTATATATAAGTATTTCAAAATGTATTTAAAAATAATATTTATTTGTTGCCTCAATCGATAAGGTAATTAAAACTATCATATTCATATTTTCTCTTTTAGATTGGTATATGAATACATCTTACACTTTATACATACAAAAGAAATAATACAAATAGCATGCTTGGAAAATCTTATTATACATATTTCTGACAATATTCAGATGAGAATATCTTTTAATGAGAATATTGATTTAACGTTTAAAACACATGCAAGATTGTCATCATTAAATGATTAATAATAAAAAGAAAACGTTTCAACTAATTATAATATGCAATTCTTGGATGTAAATAATGAGAAACTTATCCACGTATTAATAATTTAAAATACTATAAAAAGAAACTATAACATCAATAAACATAGCAATCATGAAATCAGAACAAATTTCACGACCGACTTATTTTGATGAAGTTCGATATTTTGGCCAAGATCAGAAGTAAAGTACTGTAAAAAGTAAAACATTACAATTACCATTGTTCTCAATACTTTCACCGTTTACATGCATTCTAAAGCATGTAAGATATTTATTGTTACAAACAATTGGTACAGATAGAGCAATTTTATAGTAAATTCACGTGTCGGTTTAAAATCAATTGGATTCCTGACTTCCAAGTGCGGAAGATATTACTTTTTTACGAATAAAAAAGTTTGTATATGAGCATAGAAATAAAATTGGAATAAATATTTTATATAAAAGTAGAATAAAAATACATATAAAAAGAAACTATATTAACACAAACTAAACATATACACAAAACGAAAGTTACGCGTTCATTGAAGTATCAAACCTCTTTTAAGTAATGACAGGTTACAAATAGAGGAAAGTAAGATTCATTGTGAATCATTTCCGTATTTTGTTTATGTGCCAGTTTCTTTTGTACTTACTGGAGCGTAGGATGATCGTGTTGTTTGTGAATGAAGTCTTCTATTTATTAATCCACATGTTTTTATTTCATATTATTATGTTAAAATTAACACTTGTGTCTTTGTTGCTACACTTTTATTAATAAAAGTAAATACATTATAATATTCAATGAAGTCATTACAATTAAATTGAAAGTCTACATTATGATTACATGTCAGAATTTGAATAACAGTAGTGTTGAATCGATTAGAGATCGATTTAATATTTCAGAGCTGTGTCCTATCAATTATCTTTGCTAATATGTAGATGAATGTTTGTTTGTTTGTCTATAAATCTAAAAAATTTGGACATATTCTTTTAATTTTATCACCATTATAAATATACATTATTTTTGATACACTTTAAAAAAATAAAAAACTACATTAGGTATATAATATTTTTGAATTTGAAAATAAAATCAATGTTTATCTGTTTTTATCAACGTATTTGTTTGTAAGTAGCTATAATATAAAGTGAAAATTTAAAAATCTGGATATATTATAAATATTTATATTTTTTTTATAAATACTAAACTGTTTTGTAATTAAATCAACACCAACAAGGAAGTATTAAAGTATCACAATGTATGTTTCAATAAATGCCAGGAGCGCGTCGCTGGGTTGTAACATTTATTATTTATATGCAATAGCATATTCTTTTATAACCTCGCATATATGAACTATATGAACCATATGAACTATATGTATAAACTATATGAACTGAAACTTCAAAATTATATATATGAATATTTACTAATTATTACATTAAAAGTTTATACAAAAATAAAGTTATAAAAATAGTTTTCGGTATCCTGCATAACACAAATTACTTTTT
Organism: Napeogenes sylphis; assembly: GCA_959347405.1. Lineage (NCBI taxonomy): Eukaryota > Metazoa > Arthropoda > Insecta > Lepidoptera > Nymphalidae > Napeogenes > Napeogenes sylphis. The sequence continues at coordinate 43,001,238 of OY365776.1, read as the reverse complement.
TGTAGATTTCTCTTTAGAAGTATTGAAAATTATTTTTAACTTAATTATATTTTTCATCTAATTTCTGTAAGGTATATCTACTGTAGGTATAGTTATCAGATATAAATAGAATTATAAATAATTTATTTCTTATCATTTATCCTATCAATAAGAACAGCATTTCGATAGAATGAGTTGTTTGAATGAAGTCAAATGTTTATTTATTTATAAACACCACTTTTAAATGACATAAACATACCTCCGGCTGTCAGAATTAGACCAAGTAGACCTACTAAGACCTACTAAGTCTAATTCTGACAGCCAGCAAGATTCATTTTGTTCAGGTTTCTGCTTCGAGTTGAATCCTGTTCTCAACAATAACGGAGCTACCAACATGGAGATCATTAACACATAAAACTAGAAAGCCATATATCATTTTAAAGTGGCTGATTTATTGGTCTTATACTTCACAAACATTTGTTACCCTGAATTTGATATTTTTCCGTATCGACCCACAAGGGCACATTAAAATTAATTGTACTAAAATCCCATATAGTTTCAATAAATCTGGTTTATGAATCATTAAATAAAAGGTCAACAAGATAATAAAATATTGCAAATTAGTTTTGTTAACATATAACAAATAATATAAGCCCCTTCTTGTATATAACACATTTATACATTTCGTCTGTAATGTTATATAATTATATAAAAATCGAAATATATAAAAGCTGAATGATGAGACCAAACAATTAGCACTTCCCCGTTCAAATAAATAGCTTAAGGCTTCGTTGTACCTACGGAACCGTTATCTGAACCAAATGTACTCGTCGGAACGACCTAGTTTGTGGTTTTACATATCAATGGAGATCTGAGGATAACCGAAGAAGACATCTATTATATATTCAATGTCAGGGAAAATTTCTCTTTTCGCTTGTATATGAATATTACTTTTGACATAACGATGATAGTGCTAATGTGAATGATTTATTGATTTATTTGAATATTGGATGACTCAACGTTCAAGGGAGTACAATATTTAATTTATTATAAGTATTAACATTAATATAGTAGGAAATGAATTAAGTTTAATAAATTAAAATGAAATCTTCATTTAACAAATTTATATAAAGATTCAGATTCAAGGATAATTAAAACAAATTAAATATTATTTTTAGTACAAAAAAGACAAGTTATGTTATATTGTATTATTTTTAGGAACATGCATTATTTTCTAGATCATCTGTAATATTTTTTTTTTCTGATACTTTAAAGCAAAGTAATGTCTAACAAAACATTGTAATACAAGTTTTTATTTAAAACATAGTTAAATTGTATAATATGTACCGGTTACTATTGGGTGCGCCGCATCGGTGAGAGGCCGGTCAGCCTTGGTGCATGGAACAAACACTTCCTTCTATTAAAGCAACTCAACAAACGATGACAAAGGTTAATAAAAATCAACAATTGGTAATAATTATTGTGAATCAAGATGATAAATAGTCAATTAATTGTAATTTTAAAGTCAATTATGTTATATTGTTAACAATAAATATTTAAATTCAATATGAAATTTTAATTACCCATAATTATGTTTTTTTTTTATCATTTCAAATTATATTTATAATCCAATAATATAACTAATAATAACTTTGGGAAGCATTCTTTCTACTCTTTATTAAAAAGGCTCCATAACACAATTATGTCTATTATTTGTGTATTATTTATATTTTTAAAATAATCATTTTATTAAAATAAATACTTTTAATTATAAGCAAGCTTTTACCTTGAAATAGATTGCTCCAGATAATACACTAAAACCTTGACACTATCACCTGCTAATTATGCATTCTACATTTGCCATGTGATAAACGTGAACTTAAAGGTCTGCATAGCAGTATAACCAAAAAAAATAACCAATTTTAACGTTTAGGTAAATTCGGACATTATTCCAAAGTAATAAAAGTACAAAATCTCATTATAAAATTTCACAGCTGCCTTTTTTAAGTCAGCTGTGTGGTAAAGACTTTGGAAAGGAACACCGACGTGTCAACCAACTGTCGTTTTAAGTCAACAAAATTTATGTTTAAATTGGTATAAAAATAAATAAATATAATAACCTATAATAATATTAGTATATTCCTGAGTTATTAAACTACAAGAGATATGATTTATAATTGACTTGTTGTTTAGAAACTATTTACTTTAGATACATTTATCTATAACTAATTTGCTAAAACAAAATGAATATCTTTGTTCATATTACAACAAATTCAATTCTCTGTTTTTTAATGTATGTTGACCGTTGCATCAATTCAATTTGTCTAGTATTATTTTCCTAATAGTCAATATTGAGTATTGTTTTTAAGTCAAAATAATAACAAACTATACATATATAGAATAGCAAAAAGATATAATTATCTGAAACAATCACTGCAAGGGTCACCTTGTCTAATATCTTTTATCATTTGACAACTGACATCAAAATGAAGACAAAGGAAAAGGACATACGGCATTATAGAAAGATCCTAAGTAGAGCTATTGATTTCTAATTTTATATTTTTAATACAATTCTTTAAAAGGTTAAGAATAAAAATAATCATTTATTTACATTATATAATTATTAAAATGCCAAATTTGTTACTGTTTTTGGTAAATTTAAAAAAGCAATATGGCATCCAATATCAAAAGCAATATCATTAATATATCATATTATAATTAGATATAATTATGCTATCTTTTTTGTAATTACTAATTCAATAAGAGTCATACTTTCATGAAATTTCGTATTTCAATAGAAATATTAAAGGCAGTCCATAGATCTATGACATTCTCTTGCAAACTTTCTCCATCAAACATTTCAATTATGAAGTTCCGACAATTTCTCCGTGGGGACAATTAAGATTTATACTTTCCTAATAAAGTTACAGCGCTAATAAACATCGTAAGGGTCTGAAGAATTTAAAACATGTCTATATGATGCCGCTTATCTTACTTACTAAATACCATTACGCCTGGCATACCACATTGTATTGGTTTTACCTTAAGAGTATATAAAATGTTGAATAAGAATCTATACTAATATTATAAAGCTGAAGAGTTTGTTTGTTTGAACGCACTAATCTCTGGAACTACTGGCCCGAATTGAAAAATTATTTTTGTGTTGAATAGTCCGATTATTGAGGAAGGCTATAGGATATATGTCATCTCGCTGTGACTTATAGAAGTCAAGCAGCAATGAAAAATGCTGCAAAAACGGAAAAAGATTTATTTTTTGAAAGCTTTCCTCGCGTGCCCTGAGGAAACACTAAAAACGCGGACGGAGTCGCGGGCGACCCCTAGTTACCAATAAACGTTAGATTTTTATATTATATTTATTACATTATATATATTTATATTTTAGTTTGTTCTTCTAAAGGTGGCAGGAAATGGAAATGATTTTCACCCTTAGAAAGTTTATGAAAATTCAATTTCGGGAAACATCAAACAGCAGTTTAAGCAAATTTGTTCAAGCCAGTGATGTTAATTTAAATTATTTTCGTTATTCTAACTCTAGGAATTCGACATAATTATTCAATGAGCAATGCTCGTTGATTACAATTATTTACAATATTAACTGATGTGTAAATTATTGTGATAATGATATGTTTAATTTATTATATTTCTTAATAAATAGGAACATCTAATTAATGTTTCATCTCAAATACAGGCTTTAAAATGTTTAACTTACCTATCTATATCCAGAGCTCTTGATCTCTTATCTTGATCTTTTAAAGTGTGAGATTTAATAAAATCTATATTGCACCAAAACACAAAATATACAAAAATATAAAAAAAAGCTTCGAAAGGGTGCATAGGGTCTTATTGCTAAAGCAATCACTTACAGACAACTTGTTGGGGAAAGGAGTAGATAATGTGAAGGCAGTATAATGAAAAAAAAAATAGAAATAAGCTAAATAATTACAATACTACAATTGTTAAACTAGATATATTAGATATACATATACATACATAACATTCAGGTATACACATACATATAAATACCTGTTTATAATACGCATGTATTCATATTTAAAAAGGTACATCTGTAATTATATATAAAGTAAAGTCGAAATTAAATTCTCAACTGAAACGTTTCGCCCTACAACAATAAGCGGCGTCAGTGAGAAAGCTGATAATATAAACACAAAAGTGAGAAAGATGAAAGCTGGATCACATTTTTTCGCAATCGTGATCTCATATTCCCAGAACTTTACAATGGCGTCGTTTGTAAATAACACGAGATTATGAATCGTAATAGTGACAGATGTAAGCTTCAATGAAAGTGTTGCGCCATCTTTTGGTTGTCATAATTAAGACGCAATTATTACAACACTCGCTTTCATATTCGTGAGATAAATACAAAAGTTGTACCCTAATCTTACTGTTTAAAATTGAATTGTAGTTATAAAAAAAACTAATATAAAAATAATATAAAATAAACTAAAACTGTCTATGTATAATATAATTTGAAATATGTATTGCGACATTTATCAATTAAAAAATAAAGACTATTATAACAAAACTATCATTAACAAATATGCAGCATTAAGCAACATTAAGTCATTTAAAATTAACAATACTAAATTACAAGTCATTAACAATAATAATAATATTCGTGATTGATATAAAGCAAAAAATAATATCACGACTTTTGTTCCCCGAAAGTTTCACTTATTGCAACTAATGAATGAAAATTTAGTTAAACGATTCCTGAGTCACAACTTTTTGTTTACAAAAAAACATTAAAATTATTACGTAAGAGTTATTGTAAAATTAAATTAGTTATATGCAATAAATTGTTGCGTACACTTTGCTTATATTTTTCAATGTATTGTTTCAAAACAATACCAATAGAATGGCCTTTGGCTTCTATTCTCCATTCAATATGATAAATTGATAATAATAGAGAATTATTCTTGCGGGCAAAATAAACCTGCGAGAGCGCAATGCAACATGTTGATAAATAATCAAAAAACCAAAAAATGTATATATATTTTCAACAGTAACTACTAATTAACTAATAGAAACCTATAACATTTTTTTGTATGTGATAATAATTTAGTCCTACCTATAAATTTAATTCGGTACAAGAAGATTTTTAAAAAGTAAATATGCAAACCAATGAAGTTCACAAAGTTCTACACAGTCTCCAAATGTTCAGCTTCAAAGTTGAGATAGTAATTTCTTAACCAAATATATTAGACCTAGTTAGGAACACTTAGGGGGTAGACCAACTTTCACGAACATGTCAAACACTATGGGTCTATTACATTCATGAAGATTAAACGTATTAGTCAATTTAAGTTTTTTTTAAATCTAAGGTTAAACGTATTAAACAAATTAAGCTTTTTTAAACTTGTAAATAAATTTATAATGCAAAAAATCATCGTCACTTAAAGTTTTTTTCATCCTAGAGATCCCACTTTATATTAAAAATAAAAACCTATTTCGTTAAGTTTATATTGATTACTTTAATAAAAAAAAAATTACAAATGATTTATAGAGTATCAACTATTTAGGCGTTAGACGTATTGATGTAAACAGAAAACCTTTAATTAACGTTATGATGACCCCAAATTATGTACTAATAAACATATTATAAATTATTAAAGATATACAACTTATAACGCGTCTGCTGTAAGGCTAAAGGAATGCGTACAAATGCCACGCTTTACTCCGCCCGTTACATTATTCCAAATGTCAGAATCGTGATTTTTGTCGTGAAATATTTCGCAAGCTGTGTGCAACTTCGTAGATGTTTGGAAGGCTAATGTTCAATGATCTAGCGATATGTAGTTTAAGAGATCAGTGTCATTCGAAATAGGGACATAACCGACCAGTCAGATGTAATGAAGTAACGTTACTATCGTAGCAACTTATTTAAATTTATGTCCCTTAAATAAGGTTACCGAGACAATATTATAGATATTCATAAAGATTCCCAGCTATCTAGATAATGCGTTTATAATGGTAGTATTGAAGCAGGTAGAAAGTAGGTAAAGTTATTTAAATGAGGTTTACATTATTTGATTCACTTTATTTATGACCAAAATAAATAGACTGGAACGAAATTATTATTCGTATAAATTGAATGATGATTCAAAATTATAGCTCGGTAGATTACCAGCTGGTTATCTAAAGCAAATGTAACAAATCATTTATGTTCTAAAATCTAGTTCATAATAGTATCATTTAAGTGGAGTAGATCTAAAAAAGTTTCTAGATTCTGAAAGGTAAAACCTCTCAAACCCGATGACAATTGTAAGTTGATGGTTTAGATTAGGTAAGTGAATAAGTCTTATAGAAGTAGTTGGGTTGAAGTTTTTGTCGTGTTCACGTTTGACCTCGCGTTCCGGAAGAAATTAAATGAAATCTTTTTGCTGTCACAAATTGCTAATGTTTCGTCTTAACCGTTTATAACCATTTTATTAAAAGGTTTTTCAAGGTCAAATTAATTCAAAAAAATCTTGAAATATAATTTATATACGAGCTCTAATAAATATAAGTAAACAAAAATATGCTGTAATTTATGGACACTAGTAAATTATCTGGCATGTTATTTTAATGTATAAACATAAATAATCCTTGTTTTACAGACGTGCTATATCAAACAGAATAATTTATCATCAATAATTTGCAAATTATATTCATAAATGCGCTAAAATTCTACTTTATGAAGACTAATCGATGTAGTTGCAATAGTAGGTAGTTCGTAAAATGTTATTGTTCTACCAACATTTTTTTTGGTCTTTGTAGATGTTTTTCTTATGAAAACGGCAAAATTTCCAAATATTTCATTTTTAACTGTTAACTGTTAAGTCTGACCACAAAAAATATTAGCATGTATTAGCAACATTTTTGTGACCGTATTACCTAAAACTTGGGTCACGAAATAGCAGCGTTTTTCCTTAATTATTTAAAATTTATTTTTAGCCTTGGATATATATTTGACAAGGTAATTTATAAATATGTCAAATTACAAACATGAGACACCAAAAAGAGAGTATGGAAGTTTTTTATTTGGATTCATTATATCATTTTCAGAAAATAGCAACAGTTTTTGTTCATATAACACATCATAGGAACACATTTAAAATACTTTACAGGAAGAAAAAGGTTAATAATAACATCATCCACATAATCACTTGTGAAGGAAAATGTTCAACTTACAGCAAATACAGAAAGTCGCATAGTTTTAAACCAATATTCTCTGCGGTAGGTCCCAGCGTAACGTGGATTCAAGATGGCTACTCCTTATCTAATCGAATCATTGAATAAACTCTAATTCCATCTAATGCCTAGACACCCGTGTGAACATATTTTGCATTACATTATGAAATCCAATCAACTATGGCAACCGTGATGATTTATTGCTGATAATGGGTGGCTAAACGACTTCTAACCCAGGAATGATTTGTCAAGCGTAAAACAATGAAGAAAGAAAGTGATTTGATCACATTACTGATAATGTCGCAACATGTACAATATTTTTCGTATTTATAGACACATAATATATTTTGATAATAGAGCAATATCAAATTTTATCACATTTAAAGTCCATGCTTAAAGTATTTATGTATGTATTTATTAAAGTAAAATGTTTAATTTATTGATTTATTTATTTATAACTCTTCCATTTTGAATCCATACCAAAGATCACTTGGGTACGTCAAAGAGAAATGTTAGGAGGGCCTATTTGGAAAATTGGATGATCATATAGATCATGCAGGTCATGAAAGTATTGCAAATAAGGTATTGTGTGATTTCATTCCATCTATTCAAGGAACCTTTAATTACAAGGTAATCCAGAATGTTATGGTTTAATTTTGACAGCATAATACAGAATGCTATAACAGCCACAAACGTCCGGATCCACGGTTGGTTGCATTCAAACCTGAAGTAAAGTATTTTATGGCATTTTCAATCTTATGGGGTAAGTAATTAGAGTATGGCATATCAAGGTTTAACGCCGAACGTCAGAATACCTTGACTTGAACACAAAAAAATACTTCTGTTCCGTGAAATAAATAGTTTCTATTATTAATAAACAATACTAACCAGTCACTTCTTACAAAACATTCAAACTTTCCAATTCCATGGAGTGTTTCTAATTTAATAAACGTAAAACTAAACAGTGTGTAAATAAAAAAATATACACTAGGTGTTGCTAGAAAATACCACAATCGTAGTTGTTGCATTATTAACCTCGATCATCAATGCGGTTATGTAAGAGTACAAAAATCTGATTTATTCTCTATGAAACATCACTATAGAGGTTCAATTACATAATACATATTTTGGTTTAAACAAAAAGTGGTATTGAATGATGCCGCCGCGTGTGATTTGAATTCGTGAATAGTATTTCCTTTTTACTTTGTTTTTTAAATTAATTCCAGTTATCGACAATATACCTATAAAACATTTCTAACCTTCACAGTGTACTTCAAATTCTCGTGTTGGCTACACTTGAAATTGAAACAAATCAGACCAAGACACCTAGGAAATTCAAACTGCATAATTTTAAAAATTAACAGTCTTCAAAATTTTAATTTAAGTTTTTAAATAGTAATAATAATTTACATTAAGTGTACCAACGACTGAAATCAATGATTTTGATCCAATTTTAGTCTAAAGATTAAAATGAAAATTCATTTTTTGAGTTATAAATTAGTCTATTAATTATGATTTTCTGCAAGCCTCTAAGCGGATTCTTAACGGATATAAAGTGCAACAATCAGGCACGAAACAACACCAATTTTCCGATGCGCTATTATGATAATGAGGGCATCACTCTCAGATGCCTCACGTATCGCGTTTTCATCGTGGATGTTAAAGGGCCGGCCAAAATTGTTCTTGTTCTGTTTCTTGCAATTTGAGTCATATAACCTGCATAATAGGGTTTAAAATTTTTAAAAATGGATCCCGGTACATCCTCACGATTCGGTGTTAAGCGTTGTTAAAAGTATAGGTTATAATGATCGATAGTTAAAATTGCATGGAATCGCGTGTTTCATTATAGAACGATTATTTGATTCCGAAATACAGGTAGCAAATAATCACAAACTCTTATAACGTATCATAATTATTTGAACAGTTTGTAAAAATAAGATTGCATTCCTTGTATTCTATGTTCGATGAATAATCTATTTTATTATATTTTTAATTTTACATCGATTTCTAGATAACTAACTGTTGTTTTTTTGGTAAATTTAAATTTGAGTCAAATGTACTTTATTAATTTTTATATAAAAAAAGGAATTAAAAATATGCCTCCCCTCTGTAGGTTACCCTCTACCAATTGCTTTCGCGCCGGTAGCTCAAATTGTAGAGCATCGGGGACGTTTCCCATTGGTCGCAGAATCGAATTCTTATCCGTACTAGTATATTTTTTATTCCATATATATTTAAAATTTAAATAATCCGAAAATGGCGTCACATGATTAAAGATATTTTCAAATACATTATTAATGATATTAAACATAATTATTGTTCATAGCGACCGGGCTTAGAACAAACGAACCGATTAATCGATTTCACAGCTTTATATTTTATCAGCTAACTTGACAGATGAATCACTAGAAAATAGTAACTTCTATTGTCTTTACTTCTCACGAAAATCAGTATTCAGCGTGGTTTTGTTATTTATTATTTTCATGTGTGAATTATGTTATTAAATGCATTTTTATATAAGATTCTTATCAAATATTTTCAATTTACGTTTACGGTAAGAAATATTAAATCTGATTTTATATGTGTTAAACCCATTAAAAATAAGTGTTTAATAAGAATAGTTTTTATTTATAAATTTTTCCTAACGGCCAAACCAATAGATGTTTTGTAGCGTATTTTTCTAAACAAGCATATTTCTATAATAATGCAAAAATATTTTTTTTTCGGTAATACATTGAGGGTATTCAAATTATATTTAAAAACATTGTCACTGTCGAAATGATTAGAGTTTTAGTTTAGTAACAAATAGAAAGAATAAAAAGCTAAAACGCCTTGATATATCTATAGGTACGCAATTACAAACATTCTTTTATATTTCCAGATGTATCTTATTTTAAGTATCTATTACAAATCTATTTGCATAAGCATTGACACCCACATTCCTAAAACTCCTAAACTGTTTGATAAAATGAATATTCATGACGACTCAAGAGACGTGGAATCTTTTTTTAAAAATAGGACCATTCCTAAAATAGGGGGAAATCAAAGCTAATGGAAAATAACTTTCTTTATTTCTGCTCTTAAGGTCATAATATATATTTTTTTATTAAATCTTTCTAATTTCCATAATCATTCCAAAAAACTATTGGTGAACTAATATTTTGATGTTGAATTCAGATTGTAATTATGTATTCTAAATTCAAAACTCAAGAAAAAAAATTACGTCTTACCTCAATCTATACGGATAAAAAAAAATATTTTGACCGTTCATGCTTAAAATATTATTTTATGTATATGTTTAAGAGAATTAAAAGTGAAAAATAAACACAAATAGGATAATATACTAATACTAATACTTATAATAGGTAATGCTATTTAATTGTCCAGTTTGTTTAGTACTTAGAACTAATATTGCGTGCATATAATATCATTTTGTTTTTCTCGCAAGTAAAGTCGTGAGCAGCAGATAGTATAAAAATAAAAGCATGTGCATGCAACATTTTTTCTTTTGTATTTATTGAACCGGTAAAAATATTTCAATAAAATACTTGATGTATATATCCTAACGAAGACAAAAATGCTTTTAAAATGTTACAAGTTTTTTAGATTCAATAGTTTTATTTTCATTTTTGTATTTGAGTTATCAAATAAAAGTGTATTTTATATTATAGCTTTGGCGTATTATTTTTATTTTACATACTTATTTAAGCACTATTGGATTTATTAAAGTACAAAAAAAATCAAGAGGTAAAAAAAATATATTGATCGAACTTATCTCTAAAAAAAGCTACCTGTCAGAGTGACACAATCATTTTTAGGAATATTCAAATATTAACCAAACATATTATTGTTTATTTATTAAAATCAAATCTTATTAATTAACATAATTAATATAAAACATTTCTAGGGTCAATACGTGCTGAAGACGTTTCACTTATATAATAACTTTTATAATAAGTCAGCGAAAGTGGTATGGCATCTAAGAACGTGGCAACAGATTTCGATTTTCACTGTGATGACCGGTCTGAAGATTATTATATGAATACATAATATTACATTCGAGTCTTTAACATGTAATAAAAGAAAAAGAAAATAAAACAAGAAAAATACTGAGAGAAACAAACAAAGATGTGACCATGTGAAAGACCAGTGTTACACTAATAATAATAACAAAGAAAGATTCAATCGAAATAAGATTTAAAAAGATGGTTAAATGTTACTGTCATTTGTGGACTTTAAGTTACTTGAAGCTAATAAAATGTTAGAAACAAAATGCTTATCAAAGTCGTGATATCAAGCGTTATTTAAACTCTCAAAAACCGACATCCTAAAGGATAGCAAAGTTTACAGAGGTACTAAAAAAGATCAAATAAAAATATACACTGACAAAAAATATATGAAGAATTTAGTTAAAGCTATTAGCATACCTTATTATTTATTTTTTGGATTAGGTTGGAATTAAGGAACGCCATCTCGTTATACATGTTTACATAAGCAGGACTGGATTATGCAGCTCATAAAAGTTCATAGAAAACCTGTTCTCTGATTGGTCTAGGAACAAGAAATACTCGCTTTTTGATAAAAGTTGAGTTGTGGACATTTTTGTAAAAGAAAACTCACTTATAAGCCCGTGTGTTATTATTTTGTTCATTTATATTAGTATATAAAAGTTTGAGAATAGATGAAATTATTAAAATAACCGGTCAGTGACTTGTTGATTAATGGTTTCAAATTTTGCCAATTTTATACGTCTCCTTGGCCCTTGCTCAGTGAGCTGATCATTAATTTGGAGATCATTTGTGATAAGCCTTATTCAAACAAATACTAAAGTTCATGGTTACAGATCCAAAATTTTCCATACACCTATTATTTATACATATTGTATAAATAAAAGCAACTGACCTTTCTATAAATGATTAATTATTTATTATTTAGAAATATTTGAGTCATTAACATAAATAAACTCGGATAAAAAGGATGTTATGAAAATTTATATCCACAATATTCGGTTTCAAAACAGCCTCCTCGTTTTCTTACTAACTTAAATCACTATAAAACCACATATAAATACATGAAAATAGATAGTCTACCTGTCATATCCATAACACTCAAGATTTAACATTTCTTTGAGACCAGAATACAGATACTCCAGCACTCAACACACTCACACGCGAAAAACACTTTACCGACACGCTACACACGCACAAACAGCCCAACACACACACTACACACACAAACGCACTCATACACACTCACAGATTAAAAACTATTACTAGTTAACAAAAAATATTTCTAAACATCACATTATCTCATCACAAATACCTAAAAAGTTAGTTGCTTCATCGCGTGATAATTCTCCGTAATTCAATAAATAATCATTTACACATACGTGTTAAGGTTTATCATCTTTATTGAATAACATGCTACGAGTAATGTCTTATGATATTTTTAACAATATGGTTGACTGTTTTTCAATGTTAGTATGAGTTTAGCTTTTACTTTTTTATAGAAACTATTCTTGTAATCTACTTCGTTTAAAGTTAATTCAATATCTAGTTTCTTAGTGGTTTCCGTCGGTCTGTATTTTAAGATTTTTATTGCTATGTTGATTATATTCCGAAAGTTTTGTTAATGAGTGAATGTATTATATATCTAAGTTAAGAATTTATCTTTATTACCTTGATAAAAGAAGATAAAAGTATATCCAAGTGGTTGAAAATCTGAAACAAAAAATTCAAAAGTTATTATAAGGCTCGTAAAACGTATTAAATATTTTATAAAATAAAAAGTGAGCATTAAGGTAAAAGTGAAAATAATGTGACATGCGATTGGAAAATCAGTGGCTGTAATATAAAACATGAATAATAGAAACTGAAAGTAATGACACTGGGACATTAAGTTCAACTCATCGGTTCAAAGAACGACCATCATCAAACGGCAGTTAGTCTGAACGCGAATATCAACGCCTACCACCCAACTAAATTAGCCAACGTAATACGTATTGCTTCCATCGAAAGTGAAAATAACGAAAGTAAGAGGTGATCAGACAAGTTGATCCAGTGTTTTGACAAACATTGCAAAAAACAACTCTGTATTCTAACGGAGAGGTCTGAAAATTCTTAAATAACGAGAACGTGGATATGAATATCATTATCAAGTTGTGCAAACAGTATAACAATTACATAAGTTAATTATAATATCAAGTAGATTGCTCTGGATTAACAGATCGTATCGTTATATCGTATCGTATCGTTATATCGTATCGTATCGTTATATCGGATCGTAAAATGTATCGAATCCTATCTATTTAGGCGTTGGAGTCGACACAATAAGTTGCTAGTTTGACTTAGAATTTAACAAATAGTCTTGCTTCTAAGAACTCTATTCTTCTTTTGACAAAAGCCTTTTTATGGTCCTAATAATAATTCTCTAGATGGATCGAACTATGTGTTCATCAATTTAGTTTCATCTATTCATCAATTTCATTCATTACGTGTAACCAATAAAAATATAGTAAAGTTAATCGGCTTATGCAACCAAAAGAGTACATTGACACCGGATTCAAATGATAAGTACCTTGCGGAAGTATATACTATAAAGCATTTATTTTTATTACTTACAGGCTTCTAAATTTATTGCATAATTGAATTTCGTTTTATCACTTCATATCTGTGTATTTCTTTATGGTTCTATATAATTTTATCTTTTAATATTAAAACTAATCACTATGTTCATTGTAAGAACAAATTAAAATTGGTAGTTAAATAAAAATCACTACACACAAATGAAACGGTTTAATACAGTATTTAGGTCAAAAACGCATATTACAATATACAATAATACCAATATTATAATATTAATCAACAATAAACAATATTTGTATAAGATAGAGTCACAACAGAATAAAATAGAAACACAAAATAAACTCTTATTTTTCTATAACCTGCGTTACTTCTGTGTCCTCTCGGTCACAGCTCTCAATACTATTATTAATATTGATATTGGAATATAGTTGTTATGTCCTACACAGTAAGATTCATCTAAATATGTTCTCGCACGAGATTGTAGAGGCGTTGAACTCTATTCAACGCACGTTGAATCTAAATAAGCCGTAATTATTTATTACATAACTATGTTATAGAAAATATATTCCGCTAATATTTAAATTATGATATGATGTATCATCATATTATTAATATTTTATAAATGAACTTTCTATGACACACTTTATAAACATGTGTTACGAAGTCAGATGTTTATTTTGTATTCTTCAAATTTGTCAAGAGCAAACCTTCCCTATTTAAATAAACGACGCTCTTGCTTATAATAAAACATTGATAATGCTTTCTTAAAAATGTAGGCATGTTATGTACATATTATCTACATTTTTAGTATGTACCATATTAATAACTATCCAATTGTAACATTATGTAATAATTATTAGAAATTTCCAAGAATCATATATACAGATAAAACTGTCACCTAAATTATTATTTAAATATATATTAAGATTAAGATTCTAGCACGCTTCCTAAGTATTCTCGAATGTAAACCGCCTAAAAGTTACACAACATTAAATTTATTTTATTTTAACGAGTAACGAACAATTATAACAATTATCGTTACAACGAATAACTTATTAGTACAAAGTTGCACAAGTTAATTATGTAACTAGTTTTAATGTCCATCACGTTTCCCCTAGAGATAGAATCCCTAATCTAAACCAGTTGTAACTAATGATCGGTGTATCAATTTTATGTCGAACTACATTTGAAAAAGTGATCATTCAAAATTCATAAATATTTTTTTTATATTATTTTATATTATAAAATATAATAAATGTTTCAAATAAAGATTTTACGTGAGATCTTTACTGTATCAACTTATACGTGCTTAACTTCTTATCTTTAGATTCTACAACAATATTCTTTCTTAAAAATGGTCACGTAAATTAATGTAATTCAAGCAACCGTTCTATTATATTATATTAGTATAGATAGAACCATGTCACTGAAACATAAAAACTGGGAATTACTCAATGTGCCGATTTTATAATCAAAGTTAAAGAGTTTTGTATATATATATATATATATATATATATATATATTTACTTTACTTTGACGATATCAAATGGAATTCTATACCATTTATGAAACTTCAGACTGAATGTATATGTACAGACAAAATGTATATTATAAGGATAACATAAAACTAAAACAAATGACAGACATTATACAAAACTAAAACCTTAAACAATATAAGATGACCGAAATAACGTAACTAAGTATTCTCAGGTGTTAAGAAATAATATGCATGCCTCATTAGTATTACCTTCACGATAGCTGACGTTCAAACCGTTTTTCTAACCCTTTCTTTTAAACGGCTGCTCAAACACGTTTCAAGGAGGCTAGGATGTTACGAATAGTTACCATACGGGTAGTATTAACATTTCAATGGAAGATTTATATCTTTTTTGTTGATTTTTACTAGCATTTTTTGTTATTATGAATAAAGTTACTGAAATATGTGTTTTTAAATTGCTAACGTCAATGTTTATTGCGGTTTCATGAAAAGTAATTTTCCAAGGAATGCAAATTGTAAATTATTATGCCCTTGTAACAAAAGTAATCATAACCAATAATTACGTTTTGCGATTTGTTTTTAACAAAAAAAGTAAAGAAACAAAAGAATCTTCTTTTACGTTCATATATTTTTTTTTTTGAAAAAAGACAGCTACAGTAAAGTTACATTTATTTCTAAAAATGCTATGATTTGAAAACAAAATAGATTGATACGTTCCTAATCAGTTATTTTGTTCAAATATTTCAGTAAATGCTAATTGTAATACAAACACGGAAACACTTGTTCCAACCGCAACATAACAAATATTTTTGATTAACAAAGTTGTTGTAATGACGCAGCGGAATTTAAGTCCATCATCAGCATTTAACAAATTATTTCTATCGAATATACTTACCGTATATATTTTAGATTACGTGCTAAGAAAGGATAAAAATGTTAATGCTATTACTTCGCAAAAGTTACCAAAATATACCAGGAATAGTCAACAAATTTTAATAAGACAAAAATCAATTAATTAAAGCTGTAATATCTCTCAATGACAAACATTCACATTCCTAGCGTCCATTTTCATTGAAGTCGAGAAAACCGACACCCATGACGGTTGTAACTAGAATATTTCCTGTTTTTGCACTCCACTTGTCTAGATTTTTTCACACCTGATATTATATTACAACTCAGATATACCAACTTAGTGTTTATTTTTAACAACAATAATTCTTGGAAAAGGCAAAAAATATAGCATCAAGCTCGGATGACACGTGCCTACAAATATATTTTTATATACAACTTAGTTTATATATATTTATTCTGCTCTATTTACGTAATTATATATAAAATTTTCCCGACTAGTTACAAACACGTACGGGGTTTCACTCTTAAGCCCGGACACTCATAAACTGTATATACTTTATATATATTTATATGTAATGTATATAAAGTAGTTTTCTTCAAACAATACAACATAATGACATTAACAGCTAAAGCACTTTCGTTTACTATTTAACCAAATTTAATCTGCACATTACGTTTTCACATGCTTTCTAATCGAAGTGCGTATGCGCATACGGTGATTTGTGATATCGATAAACTATGTTACTACTACGATAGTAACAACATGAGATCGTTGTAACCTACTTTTTAACAGAGATTTAAAAATATGATTTACATCAGTTTTAATCAAAATTTCACCTTTCTAAGAGAGGATATTTATTACAAAAAAAAATTTTTTTTTTTTTACGAACGAGACATATGTATTTAGAAGAACTTTAAAGATACTTAGCAATTAAATTAAAAATGCAATCATTCGACATTAAATTAAAAATGGTGTCTTACTTCTCTGAATATAACTTACTGTATTTAAAAATGAAACACCAACCATAAAAGTTAAGGTTGAGTTTTGCTTAAATTAGAAAATAATTGATTTGTGTATTGTATGTTCATCGTGTCCATTTGTATGACAACCTAACACTTTTACTTGTATTACTTTTAAACTTTCTTGTTACATGTGGTAAATTTGTACTTTTGAAGGTGTACTCAATTTAATGTGGAATTAGGAGACAGTAATTGCATATTCATAACTTGTAAAGAAACTTTTCTATGTTTGTTCTTGCAATTTTGTATGTAATTTTTTATCACTAAAGTAGGAAATAAATATAAAGAAACTATGTCCGTTTTAAGTAAATCTTCGGAAGTGGTAATATTAAGCGTATTGTTAAGATTTAATATATTTGTGTAGTAATGTTCACAGTTACTACTGAAGTTTTTTTCCCCAAAATTCTATTATAATTCGTACAATTCGTATTACATACCTTTTATAACCACTTCTATAAAATACGACCTCATTTGAAAAAGTTCAACATAAAATCAGGTCAAAAAATGTCTTAGGATGAAACACTGTACCTTAATGAACTTTATAGAACATAAAATTCATTCAGTATTAAAAAATTACTTTAAAAAAATTATAAGACCGGTCATGTTGTTATTTAATTGGTTTAAAATCTTTTTCACTGATATATGATTCCAATAATTAAAGTACTTTATTTTTTCTATCAAGTTTTTAATCGAAAATAAGAACTGTCATTATTTTAAAATCTGCAGTCAAAGTTTCAGGCCATATCTTTTTTGGTGTAATCTTGTTTTGCATAAGAGATAATAGTCTTAAGATTCCGCATAAATTTCCAACTTTACTATGTTCATTATTATTCAGAACCATTCTTTTTTGTTTACAATATTTATTGTTCTTTAAGAAACTCGCATTATTTCTTGTTGTTTTTAATTTTTGTTTTTAGAATTGAAGATGGAATTTTCTTTTTTTTTAGTATTCAAATCTGAATAATCTTACTACCTTAATCTTTTTAAATAAAAGCTTTAATATTAATTTCAAAGTTTTGCTTTATTTCAAAAGTTGACCCTTATAATAGACCTTGTATTATCCATAATTGGTTGTCATTTCTCTTAAAGACAACAGATAACAAAAGATAACATGTCATAATTGTTTTGAGATGATTTAACACAAACCCTATAAACCAAAAATACAAATATGCGCCGTCAGCTCAGTAAACAGACAAAAAAGGTTTTCTAACTTGAAACAATTGTCAACGAATAAGTGAAAAAGCAAGCGGGTGAAAGTTGTCTTCCTTTTCTCACGACAAATGAGAAGAGTAGATGATTGAAGACGTAAACACGGAAATACGTTGAGTAACTTGACGTTAGACGGTAATTAGATTTTTTATTACATTTGCGAAGGTCTCCAGTTGAAACTTTTTGTTCGAAACATTTTCCGTTGTCATAACTAACCCGCATCTTGTTAATATGAGGTTAAGTTTTAAATTTACACAATTCAATGGCAGGAACGTCAATGAATAATGTTTTATGTCGTGACTCAGCAGTGCTAATTATCTTTTGTCGAGAGCTAACAGAATAAATTAAAACTCGATACATAAATATAAGCATAATTTAAGACTTTAATGGCTTTTAATTTATGTCAAAATGTTTCATCACCATCCTCTTGCTTTATCCTAATTATTTGGGGTCGGCGGAATATGTCAAAATGACATTTTGCAGGCCGGTTTTCCCAAAAAAATGCAGAACCGGCTTGACCTCAATTCTCCTTGGGACTGCGTGTTTATAGGATTTTCTCACTTTTTTAGATAAGTTGTTTAGCATAGTATCCCTCTTTTTTCCCGTTGTTTCCTTATAAGAACCGGGGTTCAATTCAAAACACGATTACATATTATCATAGCATTAAACTTCGATTTGTGCGCTCAATTAATTGCAAATGTGAAATTGCGAAGTTTTATTTTATACATATTAAATACGTAACAAATAATTTGTAACCTAGTTGCCACTAATTTCCTAATATTATTTTAATATTTATTCGAATCAATATCATTATTGACCTTGTGACTTGTTAATGAGATCGTTTTGAAAGCTGCATTTAGTTTACTACTTTCAAACTGCAATACTATTTTTTGACGCTACTATCTATAGTGATTTAAATTATAGAGTGTATACAAGATGGACCTGTGGAGTAACACTCTCTGACAGTAAACTCCATAGACTATAAAAAAACCATATTCTACTTTATCAAGATTTCATAACATGTCGCCATAGAATTTTTTTGTAGTTCTAGAAGCTCTAAAGTGTCGTTTAATCGAAACTCTCTATCACTTTTATGGCATTAAGAAACTGCAATCTCATCCTGTAGACAACCACAACTTTTCTAAAAAGATGCAAAGTATATTTAAATTGACTGATAACAACTAAATAATTTACGATTTCGAATATTTAAACAATTTGAAATCGTTTCAACATACCTGAAGTTACTTAAATATACATGAAATTAAAAAAAAATGTCACAATTCACAATCGTTTCAATGGTTTTCTAGTATAAGCGATCTTCAACAAAAACATTGAATAACAAAGCATACAGATATCCGTTTTGAATATCTATCAGCGAGATTTCTACCGAGTGAAGTGTGACGAGTAGAGCGGTTGAGATCTTGTTACAGAGTAGTGAAGCGTATCAGAGGTCGTTAGACGGGTGTTTTTACAGCAAGTGCTTCTATGAAGTGTTGATTAGGGTTGTTCTAAAGGTTATAGGTGATAGAGTTGTTGGTAAATAGCATGTTCAGAAATACATATCCTCGCTTTCATTTATTAAGTTTTTTAGAAAACTTCTGTTGTATCGAATAGTTATAATATGTTAAAAATATAATCTTAGATGTTCAGAGAAGAGGTTTGCTACAATTGCTTTAAGTGTTCCACGGCAAGCTAAAGACAAATATCTTATATAAGAATATGAGAAATAAGATTTAAGATATCTAATCCACTCGTGGATGAAGGGCTAGCCGTACCCACGACTCCGCCAATAAGGCGAGGAAGGAGCGCCGCGGGGTTTTTAGTGGGTACACCATTTTCGGGAGTCCCACACACGCCCCTCGCCTCCCCCGCGAGGGGTACGGTGCGTAAAGCATTTTCCCCGCGGAAACAAAAAAAAAAAAGATATCTAATCCACCACGTAGGTTACATGTACCTTGAAATACATTTCTAAGACGAACACATTTCCACAATGTGGTAAATCTTAAAGATATTAAAAAATAATATCTTTGTGGCGCATTTAAATTCAATTTCAAAGTCAGTTTTTCATAACAAGGAAGTATAGCACTGTTGAAACGTTAGAACCTAGTTGCACAGTTTTCAAAAGCTAAGGTAATTTCATGAAGAAGATGGACAAAAAACTTAATAAGAAGCGCCACCAAGCGACTTCCTACTACTTTATTAATTGTCTATTTGACCTTATACTACGTATAATTTTATATAATTACAGATTCTTGACATCGGCGTTCTTAATGGGAAAATAAAGTGGTTTCATCTTATAAAATATTGCTGAAGACTTTCTCCTATTATAGCAATTAATGTATTTTTTTGTTCAATTAATAAATTTGTAAGCTAAATGACAGAATATAAAATATTTTATCAGAACAAAGACTTTGTATGTAGACAGTCCCAAAGTCACGACATTGACTCTACCGGATCTAAAAACTATACTCGACTGACTATCAGAAATATCTAGACTTAGTACTTCACCTTGAGATGCACTAAAATTGATATCGAATGACTTGGCAACAAAATATTTTGCATATCATTTAAAAGTCGTTACTGTTTTGCGATACGTATATTTTGTAATTTTATGAATTTATTGAAATAAATAACATTAAATATAAATAAGAGTAATATTGTTTCAATATCATTAATTAAATCCTTCTCCTCTAGAATATATTATCTTTGTAATAAAAGTACCTTTTTCTATAGTTAGTTATTATGCGAACTTAACCTTCGGATGTGGTTTTATATCTGAAACCGAATATATTCATTGTGTGGCCTTATTTTATTTAGACTGGACTTTTTAAAGCCTATGTGCTAAATGATTTGACTTCAGATAACCTTCACGTATCGACGAATATTATTTGTCAGTTGATTTATTGGTTACACCTTTTTACTTGATGTTTTTCAAGTTTGATACTCGAAGCGAAAAATATTAATAACATCTTGTTTACTGAGTCCTAAAATACATAACACACACATATCTATATGCATAAATATATGTGCGCACACACAAACATATATGTACAAATATAAATACATACACACAAAGACATACGCACTCCAAATCTAAGATTATGAAGTGTCCTAAAATATATAACACGCACATATCTATAGATATATAAATATAAATGCACACACACAAACAAACATACATACGCACGCCAATTCTTAAATAATGAATTGCAACGAAAGGTGGGTAGGTAATATGAAAAACTGTAAATAAGATTTGGGTGCTAACTATTTTATATATAGATTGCTACGTGCGTGACGATATGAATTACAAAATCTTTGTACGAAGGAAAGATAACATCTATATGAAATAAAAATTATTCTTTACACGTTTCGAGAAACTGGATATGGTGAATTACTTCGGTCCTTGACTCTAACAAAGGTGTTGCGTCATTTGTTTTGTTTATAAAAGATTTCGTTAAAAGTAACTGTAACTTAGGATTTTTTTTTAATATTTAGTCTTCTGTTATCTTAGTGAAACTTAAGATGTTTATTAACTTAAGCGCGACAGCAGTTGACGGCCAAGAGTATTTTTCGTCATATTATGTTATAAATATGAGTCATTTTGATTTTTGGTTCATAACTACATAACTGATGCTTACTTGTTTCTTAATATCTTTAAATCATCGCCATAATAAATACATATTTGTTATGACAATACAACTTCAATCAGTAATAATTTGCAGCAACTGTTATTTTATATATAAAGATAATTCCGCATTTACTTCTTTTGACAAGCTGGAAAACATTTTTTAAAAGATTTTGGTACATAACGGGGCAATATCTCGAAACGCCGACAAAGCGCATTGATTCAAAATAATCACGGAATCACCGATCCGTCACACAGGGGCCATTGACCTGACACGAAATCTAACCATTTTCCACTTCGACCGCCATTTCTAAAACATCTGCACTCAAAGATATCAGAACGCATCTACTTTATACTATAGACGAATTGTCAATACCTATACAGTTTTTGTTATAAAATACACATGTACTTACCGATCTACAATTTTAATTATTACATTGGCAACTAATTTTATTTTTGACGTTTGTCAAATAAAATGTTCTTAAAAATGTGTTTTGATTATATGTTATTCAGCCAATATATAAAATCCGTTTAGCGGTTTCAAGTGTAGGATAAAGAAATACTTTAAGCACAGCAAGGTATATCATTTCTAATAAAAACAATATTTATTTATGATTGTATATATGACAAAAGAAAACTATGTAAATTCTTTATAACAGATAGTAAATAAACAATAGAGCAATCAGTCAGTCACATCTGAGTGGCTGCGTCGCGTCGTGCCTTTGCCAATGCAAAGACCTCAATAGTTTTTGCTGCATTTTCTCTTTTATCCGCTCCATGAACTACTCAGTAAACGAAGTCTAAACACTTAATCGAATAGTTTAAGTTTTTAGTTTATAGGCTTTAGTATCCACCAATTTTAACAACACAGACAGTCTTGGCAATGACTTCTACTCAGTATACTTAAAATAGTTATCAGATCGGTTTTGAAGACTTTGTTGTTTTTTATTCAAAATAACCACAATTAAAACATAGTTTAGTAGGACAGCTATGAGATAAAACGAACAAAACAGTACCTTAATGTAATGTTTGGTAACTGACTAGTCATTAGATGAAATATTTACCACAATTTGCGGTAAAAGTCAACATCAACCATTACAGAGCTAGTTACATAAACATCAATTATTTCTGATGACGTTCTAATGATAGATTAGAATATAATAATCGAAATCTTGACTTTATACACAAAGTAGTGTAAGTCAGAAATTAATTAAAGCCTAATGAGGTCACAATAATTTTCATGTTGTTTCTTAACGTCTCCCTGAAATAAAGTTTTGGAATCAAATTCTTAACGATCAATATAAGTGTACAAAGTGTATAGTATTGTAATTTTTGCACTTTACCACAAAGCATTCTCCCAACAAAGCTATGAGATACAACTGGTGTTTTAAAGTACAATTGTGTCATGGACGACAATTGTGCAACATAATGTCTCCCGTTCCCATACGCCATTATAAGCTAATTACTGACCCACGAATATTCTAAGTTAAGCCTACATCGGATACGGCATTTGTATATTATTTAAATGATGTTTTTAAATATTGTGTATGTTAATAACAGCGGGTGTATGTTTAAAATATGTTCACGTGAAAATAAGTATTGCGTATTAAAATGAAGATAGTTACAATACTACTGAAGTGTTCAATAGTTTAAATAATATTGAATTTTGTATTCAAAATATATCAACTACTATGTTTTTAATACAAAGAATAACAATACGTAGCCGAATACTTTCGAAATCCGACGCAGTTAGCATGTTCATAAACGGTCAAGAGTATACACAAGGCCGTATCCAAAAGAGATATTTATGAATAGTTTACAACATCTGTGGAGCTCTCCTTGAATGCTAAAAGAAATCTCGACTCGCACGCGACGTTTTCACATACACCTTGTTTTGTCTATAAACGTCTGCTCCACAACATGCTGTTAATGTATCTTATTGCTATCATAATAAAGACTATTTTAAAGTATTAGTGATGTAGCAGTTTAGTAGATGTATGTAACAGGGCAACACAGTATGTGTCTCTTATTGCCTTTTCTTAGGGATCATAATACGCAGTCTGGAATATTGTGAGCTAGTTTGCTTAGATTAGTTTTTTATTCATTCTTCGTATTTATTGTAGGTGGAATGGGACCTAATAGCTCTAGAGACAGTCCGTTATGGTTTATATGTCATTGATATACAGACCATTTAGATGTTATATATAGATATATCAATTTACTGAAGATACATGTAGTCAGTATACTTTACACCGTTAAAATGTGATGGTTTTGTTCGTAATATTTTCCTCTATTTCTTAGAATAGACTATACTAAAAAGGAAATAGAGAAATAACAGCTTTTCAAATATAAATTATCCCTGTTTTAGAACGAAACCGGAATATATAAAAGAATGATTTGTCATAACCCTAGCATTACATATTTCATCATATATAAAAACTGTTTTCTGGAGAAGTCTCTAATTTCTTACTTTTGTAAAGAAAATAAAAAAAATGAGTTATAAAATATCAGACATGTGTTTAAACTCTAAGAAAATTTACAATTTATTTCTTAATTTTGTTTTTGCTTTACTCAGATATTTTGGTATAAATTTGATAGTAATTTAGTTGCAGGTCTACTTTTCGAATTTTAATTGGAAATTAATTCTTTTTTTTTGAGACTAAAAATAAAACTTGATTAAAACACAACTTCACAAACCCTTGCACTCTTATCATTGGGCTCATTTAACACACAACTTAATACCGAAAAGAGGTCGATTACGGAGAAAAGAGAATTGAAAATCACTAAGACCTTTTTTATAAGATATTTTTTTTTATTTTAAAATTATCTATCTTACTTTTTTTTATTTTAAAATTTAAAACTACATTTCTGACAGTTAACGTAAATTTTAACCATCTTCTTATCGACATTAACTATTCAAAACTAATTCCAGTTCAATCCAATCTGAACTTTATTACGATGCAGCATGATTTACTGTTATTTAATTGTAATATATGTCACTTCATTAGTTTTTTATTTACCAAACAGTTATAACTGATCGGACGGACATTGGTCTACTTACCTGAGAGCATCTGTTTATTGATGTATTTATTAGTATGTACTTATTTTCTATTGCTATTATTTATACTGTTTATACTTATAATAAGTTAGTATTTTGTTCGATAAGTTAAAAAAGGACAGACTATAATTTTTATTAATTTTGCTCCAAATACTTATTCAAATCTTGTAAGACACGCGACATTTTTATTTTGTGCCTTATTCTTATATTTTGTTATTTAATTATATAAATAATATATAATAGACTTATTTTAACGGTGTAAAGTATTCACATAAAACACTTCAAAGACTAATTCTTAGACGTATACAATACATAGATACAACATACAACATATACAAACATACATATATACATAGAAAGTTTCTTATACATAAGTAACCTAGCCACACAAGGACCAAACCGCAAAATTATAAAATTCACATAACGATTATCAATACCGTTATTAAGTTGTATAACACCATTAAATAACATTGTACCTTTGACACAAGCTAACATATAGAAAGTTAATTATAACTTGTATGCTTTCAAATTTCTCCGTGATATAATCAACCGGTTCGGGCTCCCAAAATATTGTGGTATACCGCTGACAGACGAAAATGCTAATTCAACAAATATCTCGCCGGTCAAGAGCAAAATGAACTAACGTAAGCGGACAAAATGATTTTAATGGTGTTTTGTTTGGTGGAACTGATTTCCCGTTCGTAATTTGTACTGGCTGGCAATAATTACGTTTGAGAAATTTCAAGTTTATTTACCGTTTTGATTATATTGACTAAACGAGAACTAAGAAGTTTTATTAAGATTATTTTTTTTGTAAAGCTACTCTTAATTTTATGAGGTAGCTTTTTATTTTTGCTTTGTTTAATAAATTTAAATCGAATTACAATTAAACAGTTTAATTTAACTTCCTAAAATGCATTAATTTTTTTTTTTTTTATTTATGTAGAAATCTTTCGGAATTCCTCCTGCAAAGTGCAAAATAAATGTATGTAATAAGGCCTCTAGGACACAAAACAAACAATATCCATACAAATTACGACTTTCTAAACCCTATTTGAATTCTGTAACGCAAGTGATTTTTACCATTGTGTTTAACAATCGTATTCTCTCAAGAACTAAAGACCAAAACACACTCCTAAATGAGTTACATCATTCGATTACACACATTGGCGTGTATCAAATATGGCGACTTGACCGCAAGTGTTGTCATAAACAACAGTAAAGTTTGTGGGACAGTAATTGGTTTTTATTGCGCCAGTACCTTACTTTAAAAGTATGCCAAAATCGAAATCAGAATCGGTTCAAACTCAAGATTACTTCAAGACACGAGCGCCCACTGCAAGTATTCACATTTTTATATTTCGAAATTAATGATAAACAAAACGATAAATTATGTTCTATGTTTTTCTTTATCATCACGCAATGCAATATAATAAGAATAATTAATTATTACCGTTGGATATTACAAATATATATGTGTGAGTATTTATGTAGATAATGATTTCAGCCAGTATATAATAACCCAGTTTATTCACCAACCTGGTGAATAATCCGAATTGTGGATGGAACTACAACTAATATTTAAACATCAACTCCAATAATTAGTTTATTTTTATCATTAATATGATGTTCTGGATATAATATAACATCTAGCTATAAATATTTTAAGGGACAATAATACTTAATTATAAAAAGTATCCCGGATTTCTATTTTTTGTAAGAATAGCAGTATTATTAAGTTTTGAGTACTTCTAAGTACAAATATAACATATTGATGATTTATTGGTATTGTTTCTGTGTATAAGTCATAAGATGTGAAAAATACTCCCCCCCCCTTTGGGCCTAGAATTCATTTACCGGTAGCAAAAAGTATTAATATGAATCCTACTTATACGTGTCAAGATCTAAAAAACTTAACAAGTTAACTAGCAAACTTATAACAAATTATGTATTGTTATCTAATAACGTCGATTACTGCATTTTTATAATAAACAATGATAAATTATTTAAAACGAGCAGTTTTCGAAATCCGTATTGCTCATTAGCAATGGTAAGTACTTTTAAGATTAACTTTAATTACAAATTATGAATACATAATAAGTGAGTTATTTTTAACCTTCAATGGACTTTGTCAAATTAATTGAATACACATATATCAGGGTTCAAGTACTTGACATTCACCTATTACAATCAAGTGGTTTCGCAAAATAAATGTCTTCGAGGCAATTTACAACAATACTGATTATTATCACAATTTTATGATTTAAACAATGGTTTAATATTAACTACCATACCATTCGTACCTTCACGTTTGTCTAGTATCTAAATGGTTTCAAGTAACCAAGAGACCTAGGTTCAATGCTAGGTAATATCTTACCTGGAGTAAGAATTATGTTCGACATGGCGATAGGCTTGAACCTCTTTCACGATATAGAACGGAACCTCGTTAGTGGATAGAGCCACATTAATAACCGTTACGGGAGAATTTGGCGTCAAGAATAATATATTATCAAATCTAGGCTATTTTCATTTCTTTCCATTTGCATAGACAGATGTTTATTGCGATTATGATGCACATTAGCAATAATTATATAAGTCAAAAATATATAAGTCACAAATATATATATATACATAGTCATAAGATGTAGAAATCGACCGTTCAACAATTCAAGTAATAATGTGTAAAAGAATAATGCAGTTCTCCGTGCTTAATATAAAATATATAATTTCTATAAACAGATGAAAAAAAACTATATTTATACGGCAATGAGATTTGAACCAATAGCGGCGGTGAATGCGCCGAGGTTGAAGCGAGGCCGTCTTAGTTTGACACTAAGAACATATTATATTATTTATAGTGACCACTATATTACAAAAACTTCATAAATACAAAATATCAAAAGTAGATGTAATTGCTCGTTATCGAGCCACCAGATGCTTTGAGGATTTCGAGGCTATTTTTTTTTACAGATGAGTTATGATTTAACAATGTAACATTCGTTCAGTATAACCGCTGGTGGCGCGATAACGAACAATTACCGTAAATGATAGTCTAAGAAACAGTTGTAAGAAACACTACTTTGATGGGAATATGCAAAAACAATTAACCATCTTTGTAAGAACATCGTGACAGGAAAACGTGTACTTTAGAACGATAGTTAAAAGCAACAGATATTACCAGGAACGTAAATTCACTGCATCATCCATCAATCTGAATCTTTGTGAGGATATCATGCGTCAGACAAAAATCTACGCTTTGTTACTAGTTGACAATAAACTAATATATATTTAACATTGACAGTGTGAACATAAACTATGAATCTGTGGAGGTTTTCTTCACTCTTCAATATAAACTTTAACTTTCCCAAATCTTACATAAGATTTAAAAAAGGAATACAATATTTTCCCTTCACTTATTAATAAAAAGATTATTCAAGATTGTTATTTACAACAAACAATCGTAACATGAAGATAACAAAGTATTGTAGATTTAAAATTGAAAGCATTTAGGTTCCATAACTGGATCTTCAGTTATTGTTAACTGATACTCAGTTAAGAATAACTACAAAGTCTAACCGTAGATTGTTATTTATTGAAACAATCGTAACATGAAAATAACAAAGTATTGTAGATTTAAAATTGAAACCATTTAGGTTCCATAACTGGATCTTGAGTTATTATTAACTGATACTCAGTTAAGAATAACTACAAAGTCTAACCGTAGATTGTTATTTATTGAAACAATCGTAACATGAAAATAACAAAGTATTGTAGATTTAAAATTGAAACCATTTAGGTTCCATAACTGGATCTTCAGTTATTATTAACTGAGACTCAGTTAAGAATAACCACAAAGTCTAACCGTAGATTGTTATTTATTGAA
This sequence comes from Napeogenes sylphis, assembly GCA_959347405.1. NCBI lineage: Eukaryota > Metazoa > Arthropoda > Insecta > Lepidoptera > Nymphalidae > Napeogenes > Napeogenes sylphis. Next base: position 42,972,318 of record OY365776.1, on the reverse strand, counting down.
ACAATCGTAACATGAAAATAACAAAGTATTGTAGATTTAAAATTGAAACAATTTAGGTTCCATAACTGAATCTTCAGTTATTATTAACTGATACTCAGTTAAGAATAACTACAAAGTCTATTCGTAGGTATTTAAACCATATGGATGTTACTAACTTACCAATTATAACAAAAATAAGTCACACAATGTCGAATCTTGTTTTGTAACTATGGAATCAACTTAAACATCAACCAGTTTATAGACTCAATAAAGAAGGTATTTATTTTGTTGTTTTATTACTAAAAGCCTTTTATGTCCTTACTTTATATTATTATATCCTTAACTAGTATCATCTATAAATATATTAAAGGCTAAAATAAGATGTATCTTTTATAAGCGTATGACCGTCTCATAAAATTGAACGTAAATTCAAATGATTGCATAATAAAATAATACTCGTCATAATATTATTGAGAAAATGTATTTATTAAGTAAACAAACGTATGAAGAATATTTCTCCATCAAGATGTTAAAGCCGCCTTGCTCCAATTATGGCGCCCTTAATAAATAAATTATATGTGGGTGGTACGTGGGCTCGTCATGAATGCAAAGTGCGATTGAAAGTAAGTTTTGTCCAATATCTACATTTGTATGACTAATTATGATTATTTTTTTCCTTATTTAACAAGTTTTTTTTTTCTCACTTCTTGTTCATCTTTGTTTTATAAAATGATACATATATTATATTGAAACCAATAACATTACAATGACGATAATGTTACCATATATATATATATTAATTCGAATTTGTCCAAAAAAATTCTAAATAAAATTCACATATTTATAAGCATTATATCAGTATGTCTTAAAAGCGGTAGTGAAATACGGTTTTTTTTATATAATATCTTGTTTTATTATATCATATTTATTTCCTTACCACTAAAAATACTAATATGTTATATTTTTGTATATGACTTTGATACTTATAAGCTATTTCTAGAGATTTCCATCAGAATTACATTACTATAATTTATTTATAAATAATTGAAATAAAATTGTTAAACTTAAAATGGTTTTAGCAAATTTGTTTTAATGTAGAAAAAGAAAATCCTACTGTTCTATCAATTTCAACCAGACACCATTTATAACATTGTTTTTATTTTTATTTACTGATATTAATGGATAAGGAAAATAAAATAAACCTTGAACACTCTTATATTTAATATTTTATCAGTAAATCTACGAAAAATATTATTAATTTGATACCAGATATCATAAGTTATTTTGCAAGAAAATATAATTTATTTAAGTTGACTTTATATTTTACAATTAAAGAAGTATCTAATAAAAACAAGTTGGACGGCCTCCAAGTGTCATTAACACTGCTTAATTAAATATCCTTAATGGCTGCGCAGACGCAGCTAGTAGCAAATTTTAAATTATACAGAAAATTAAATTAAGTACAAGAGATACATCAAATTGGACGTTAATTATTAAGTTATTGGGAAACAAAACGAACTCATTTATCTTTTTAATGTATTATAATATCCATAAATAATAGATTTTCAGTAATAAACAATTCAAATTGGTAAATAATTAATAATTATTTGAATTGTAAATATCCTTGAAGTTGTCTCTCGTATGCTCTGAAATTGTTGCTAATATCTAAATGCCACAGACCGATTGACCTTCTACATGTTACCCAAAAGACAAAACCGAAACTTGAAGTTATTATATATTTATAACTAAATATACTTGTTTTAATAGTTTTATATATTTTATCAACCTAAAAGTGAATATAATTAGTTAAGTGATGATTATCTAATTAAAGGAATATTAAGACAATAAATAGCTTTTTGTTTAAAGTATGAATAGTATTACTTAATTCCTAATTATAATGCATACATTTTCAAATGTCATACACACATGTATATACATATGTGTGTATGACATTGTCCATATGATATAGTCCATACAGACACGCAACCTACAGTTTTTAACGCATCCGGGTCAAATTAGAAAAAAACAAAATCTCTTAATCTTTTATGTTTTAAAATGAATTAAGGTCAATAAAAATTGTCATTACATTGCGAGGATGTTCAAACATTTTTGTTTTTATATTCATAAATATATTTATAAGACATCACACACACACATAAGCAATCACACTAACATGTTACAAAAATGTTCGGTGAAAATGTATTTAAGACCTACCATACGCCATATCTAATCTCCGGCACACAAACTTAAATTTGAAAGCTTAATACACGTCTGAAGATCTACATTAAACGATCTCTATCTATATCTAGATAGATATAGATGGATGTTGTACGTGATCGGTTAACGGTGTTATACATATAAGAAATGTTTACGCATGTATTCATATTTATTTATAATATTTATTTCAATCTAAAAAAATAAAACGAACCATGTAGATAAAAATAGAAAGTACAAATATACCAATTTTCTATGTCAATTCTAATGTCTCATTCTTTCCTAAAGATATCTCTATCTTCATTTCATTTTCACAAAAAGGTAACATAAATATAAGTTAACGTGTTATCAGAACATTGTTTAACTTAGATACGCTTCCCTTTGTTTTTACAGCGTGTTGAACAAGATAACCCGAGGATAACATGTAGGAACATGCACGAAACTATTTCGTATAGGAATACCGTGACACGGCTCTATAAGAAACGAACAAGTTTTCTGATTTGATTATGGTGTGACGTCACTGATGTAATCATCTTTTACACTGCTATAAAATTGTATATTCATATTATATTTTTTGTTTATTTTAATATTAATATTATATAAAATGTCATAATTCACCGATGTTAAGAATAAAACCTGTTGGGTGTTAATGTAAAAATTTGTTTCCGCGTGACATGATTAAAAATTATAAAAATGTTATGTGACTAACAGCCATTTTAAATTATAATTTAATATTAATAAATATTTTAAACTTAAAAATTGTACCAATGTCATATTTTACACAGTAACATACTTACTGACCACTTAATCAATTTTACTATTTTAATTATATTGACAACTAAGTTTCAACTTAAGAAATAATAATTAATTAAATTAGAAAACGATAATTCTAAATTCAATTTTCTCGAAGTTATGAAGTTGCTGCAAGTTTTTTCATCATAATTTTGCCATGACGTGAACGATCGTGTCTTAACTATGTAATCCTTTTTCCTGTTCGCAGTAATTTTGCACGAAAACACGTACAAATAATGATACTTTTTATCTTTATATTACATTATTATGATATATTTTATTTTCTGATGAGTTTTAAGATATTAACTATTTTATTTTTGCTATCTGTGATCGTTATAAGAAAAAAGATAAAAAATGCACACAGTACCAAATAAGGTACTCTGAATTGGCAAAATTGGTATAATTTTTTAAGTGTTTTTATTAAGTATACTTGATGACATATAAAAGACTTGACCTAAGTAACAAAATATAAATGTAAATATAACATTACATAGTTTTAGTTACTTCATCACCCATTTCCCAAGTCTCTCAATCAAATTATATTATCCTATTACTGGTATAATTTCTGCGTGTACAAATTTGTTCACTTGTAATGCTTTATAACGTAATTCTCATAGGTCAAGAGTCAAGAATTTTAAACAAACACTAAGTATACATTTTCATCAAGTTTCATAAGTAATAAATATCTAAGTATATTTTTTCACTAAGTTGCGTTAGTAATAAATCTCAAGTTTTTTGTTTGAGTGCTTAGGTCATGGTTGATAGAAAAGGTTAACCACAAAGTTTACTTAGCTTTGATTTACGATTATTTTCATGTAAATGAAATATATTCCTCAATAATAATGTAATTTTATAAACCATATATCATTGTAAAGTAATATATTTAAAAGTCACTAAAAGTTTACTATCTCATTTTTTAATGATTACATTTCCTTGTCTTCATCGTAAGCTCTGTACATTCTTTTGAATAAACAAGTATTTTATGTACAGCTAACACTCAGATTAAAAGCGTTTTTTTATCAAAGTTGTAAATAAAATATATATTTTTTAAATAATCGCTTAATTAAAGCGATCAATATAAATTGACATTCGCTTAAATTTGAAACTAACACAAAAACATCTTGACAAATTATTTCTAAGATATACATCAAACTTATCACATAGGTACACAACATAACTTACACAATCACTATTATTATATTTAGTAGTAGTAAAGTTACATTATTTTATATATTGTTTGAAATACACGTACAACTGTGTAGACGTTGCTATAATATTATGATTACAAGATACTTTTGTAATCTTTGTATGTCCTTTCATGACATTTAATGATGATTTATTTCATTTAAATCAATGTTGAACTAACTTTTAAATAAAGTATCGAATAATACCTAAGTAAATATTAAAAAAAATAAATTAGACGAATTAGTGAAAATGCTAATGTTTAATATAAATAATATTTGCTTTCCGGCAGGTGGGTAGATGTGTAAAAAAACCGGTTATTTTAATGTTTTTATTTCAAAGTCCCTCACTTTTTAAAAATAATATTAAGTATTTTTTTTTAATGGAACAGGATGTGGAATACTTAAATTAAATTTAACATAATAAAATAGTTATACAAATTAATTTACGGTTAAAAATACTTTAGTTAAAGATTATTTAGTTTAAAAAATAAAAAAGTAAGAATCAGAAATAAATATTAATCCCCATGATGGTCTAATGTCTAAAATGTGAGTATTATAATCTTGTTATGTCTTTGAATGAATTATTAATTGGTTTAAATATTTTTTCTCGAAACAGAAAAGTTGCGCGATGCGGCAATAGATTCATCCCGGTTTATGTCGTATTTTCATTTCCCTTTTTATGCAGAACACAGAAATATTTTTTTTTATTTTTAATTTACAAAAAAAGTCTAAATGCATCTAACCACCTGTAGGTAGGAACAGTACCTATTTAAATGCTAAATATATTCACAACAAAGCCAGAACACGCGCTCCACGAGATGAGTCAGGGACCTTTTCACTCGTTTCATTGTTTATTGCGGCCGCAAACCCGTTCCTAAACCGTTTTTCCATAAGATGTTTACAATATCTTTATTATACTAAATTTTCAAATTGAACTGTCATAGTTTAGAATTTAGAAAATTTTCAAACTCTTGGTATTTAATAAAAAAAATGTCCAAATGTACAAATGTCATGTAACCTTAAAGTTGAACATTTTCCGGCCGTAAAAAAAAACAAGGTTAAAAATACATCAAGTTTTTTCCTGTTAATAAAACTTTCTTCATATTAGATTACTGTTATTAGGTTAATGAAATCTAATCATAATTATAAAAGTGCTTTCTTAGTTATACAATAAAGCGTAACTGTAAACATCCGCTCTTACCTCCGGTTAAGCAAGTCCGTTAAAAATTCCGGCACTAAGGCACAAACACAAATTTTAGCGAGTCCAAGTCAAACACAGTTACACATCAAGTGTGTCAGAGGGAAATTTCTTAATCTCACTCACTATCAAAGTTGGGCACAACCACTGTTTAATTACACAGCTTCCGTCCTCACTAATCACAAAAGGCTTTATTTAAAGAGAAATTAAGCGAAGTGCGCGCGCGACGGAAGTGGCTGCCAGTGAACGATGGAGCGCAAGCGTGGACTGGTTGCCTCTCTCTCGGGCAAGCGACTGGCGCAGCGATACCTTCACCTTAGCCGCGCTCGCCCGTTTCGCAACATCAGCGATTTCCTTGCAGATCTAGTTGCATGGCAACCAGAAAATGTTTGACGCAAAATTTCCAGAACCAAATGTTTTTTTTGTCAATGAAAACACTAGCTATTTTGGTTTAAGAAACGTTTAGGGGAAAAAAAATTATTTTGTTATACATATATATAAATGCATCAAAACGTGTTTTTCAATGTTTATGTAAATATATATTTATATATAAATATAGTTTGCAACTTTATGATTCCGCAATTATTAAGCTTTTTATGAAATAAGCAATAACCGTTATTTTCCAACGATTGCTTAATGATAACTTGTTGCTTAATTATTCACAACACTATCACTTCAATCTGGGAATGGAAATAATAATTTAATCAGAGATAAAAAATAAATGTAAAAATCTTGTAGACCGTTCTAGAACATTGAGAAGTCAAAATAAATAAACATAAGTCGTATCGAAGCACACCATAAGTGCGAAAATACACACTTTGTTTTGTAAATTGAAGTATCCCGTATCTTTGTGACCTGTAATGGACTATAGTCGTATTATTGTATTTATATTGCAGATAAACGTTTTCATGCCCTAATTATTTATCATTCCAGAACCTGAATTATGATTTATTTTACTAAGTATTATCTTGGAAAACACTAGTCTAGCATCCTTATTATATAAAAAAATCGCGAATCCAATTATTCAAGTTAAATTATAGGTATTAGTTAAAGTTTCGCATAGTTTAGGCGGACGTTACGTGTCTACATGCTATGATAACCGTACTCGACTGTCACGAAACTTAAATAACTTATGTAATCCATCAGAAAACAAGACTAACATAAACGGCTGACCAAGCTAAGAGTTACCTAATGGGTCCACTAAAGGATAATTAACAAATTACGATATGTTAACCTAATTGCCATATAAGTACCAGAAAATAATGTACATAATACAAATTTAATCAAGTTATGAGCTACAAGTACATACACTCACGTACAATGTGTTCTTGTTTAATATCACTCCAAGATTTATCCAGGAGACACGTTCTTGCTCAGCTGTGTACATAGATGCTTCATAGAACAAACGCAGCACTGAAACTACAATTACGTTACCTTGATATTTTTTTGATTGTAAGAGACTAATAATAATTAGTTATCTTTTACCATAAGTTTAATTGACTTAAATATTAAAATTGTTTTGTTAACATGTTCAATGTAGACTAAATGTACACGTATTAATATATTTGTAAGGTATCTATAAAATGTTAATTGGGAATTTATAATGGTCAATTCCGTGTCCTTAGTCGCTGCTCACTAAGACGCTATTTAATTATATATATTGGGTTCAAAGTTCTTATAAAAAACTATTTAAGCGTACAAATCGCGTGACTTTTTTTATAGAAGCAACAACAATTTATAAAAGAATTTTGGATTACTTAATGTCTCAATAATGGCAGCAATAAGTTAAAAAGTATACCGAGCATTGTTTTCTTACTTTTATAACTATTATGGTAATATGTAATACAAAAAATTATGAACACAATTTTATTGAAAATAAAATAGGTAAGCTTTGATAATTCAGATATATGTGTGTCCTTGTTTAATATAAGGTTCTCATTGTTTCGTATCTCAAAGGGCACAATAAGATAGATGTGTATGTAGGTCGATCGTAACAGTCGATGGGCAGAGGTGCCGGTCGGTCGTCATCACATCCGCCACCGGTCAAGGAGTCACGTTTCCACTGTCATACGACACGGCTTTCAAAATAAATTATTTCATCAGAGTTGTAACCATCATCCAAATTGAGAGAGCGGTACTCGATTGATTTGTTTAAAAATATATGTTAATTTAATAAGATATGATGAAGCTAAAATATTTTTTGTAAGGTAGGAATTGATAAGCAATAATATTGCAAGTGATTTATTTCTGAGCCTCATTTAGTTCTATGAAGAGAAGTTCACTGAAGTGAACGGACATATATATATTTACACGAAATCGGAAAACAAAGAACTCCTAGAGTACTAAGCAGCCTGACGATGACGATTAAATATATAGTGAAATGAAATGTATCTAAAATTGTAAAACAATAATATAAAATAAAAAAGTAAATATTTCAATAAAATAAAAAAGGAAATATTTCAATAAAATAAAAAAGTTAGTATTAAATATAAAAAAAGCTTTTTTTCAATGGTATTGCGTTAACATATGTTTTTCAAAAGTTAATGGAATATTTGAATAATATTATATATCCTAAATTTATTTATGTTTGATGGTGTATAACGTTACACATAAATCAGCTAAGTTTATACTGATAATAAAACAAATACGCTATAAATATATCATTTAAAAATATATATTTTTAAGAAAAAATCTTTACAGCGAGGACACGAAATCTTTGTTTATATTTTGGTGCAAATATTTGTGATAGAAAAAAAAATACCTTATAAAATAAAAACCCCAATGGAAACAAACACAGAGCGATGGTCAGCGCCATTCACTCGAGCCAACAGATTTTTTTAGTATTATATAACTACAAAAATATTTAACTTTTGCCTGCAATTGCTTGCACCTTTCATCGATCAATACAACCGTCATAAAAAGAACTTTTTAGCAACACGTAATACCAATAAATGTACTGATTGGACAGGTCACATTATTTTTGATTACATCATTTGGTTAAGTGTGCTATTTATTTACAAGCCGATAGTAACTCACGCAATCTATTGCTTTTGATATAAAAAATATTACCTTGCTATAAATAGTATTGATGAATTTTTTTAATACCCAAAAAATATTGGGAAATTGTTATATTTTGTTTTTTTTTTCTTATATAACTAGTGCAAAAGGCATGTTCCATTGAGCCATGTATTAATTGATGAGATTATTTGCTAATGTAAAATGTATTTTTACGGTAGAACAAATAATTCCTTGAAAAATATATTAATAGTTTAACCATAAAGTATAAATATAGTTCCGATGAATGTCAACTAATATTTATTGCATAGACGAAAGCGTATTGAATTGTTAACTAAATGGAAGAATGGCTAAGAATGTCAATAGGTATACAGGAAATTATAGAGTTTTGTAACAAAGAGAAATACTATCGACTCCGTTAAAAGCTTTCACGATTTCCATTTATCATTAAAATCTCAAATTTATGTTATCAATTGGATATAGTATCGAGTAAACCGTTAGATATTTTTACAAACAATGTAATATATAATATTTTATTTTATTTTATTTTAATATTCAAATATAGTTGTAGAGTTTTGCATTTAATACTTAAATTACAAGTATAAATAAAATATAAATAATAAGAGATTTTTTTAATATTAATGAGACTAAAAATGGCCACTGTATCGTATATTTTTAACGAAAGATCATTATATGAAGATAATTTATTTTAAAACCTTAAAATGAAGACTTTACCAGATTTTTGCAGGATATTTTCTCTTTTACGTGTATCTAGAATATTTAACTCCACTTACATCATTTCTAAATAAAACTAAAAACGTAATGCAGTAAAATCTAATTTATTCTAATTAAAATTAACAATGAGGTATCTAGTGTCTTGCTCGATATCAGAGCATCGTTTAATTAAAATTGCATTCATACAATAGTGCGCTTAGAGACAGAAATAATTACATCAAATGTAAATTAAAATGTATTTAGTTTAAAAAAAACTGAATTGTCATAAAAGTACTAAACAGTTAAAAAAACCTATTGACATGAGTCATTGGCGAGTATAAAAACAATAAGCTACTGATGTAATTTAATAAGATAAAAAATTTGCTTATAAATTTTGATGATTAAAGGTTCAGATCGCTTATCTATATCAAATAAAATATTTTATTACTCCTTTTTATTAAAAAAGGACAACTTTCCTTTTCATTGTAAACGTAAATAAGGGACAAACAAATTTCATAACGACCGTTGGTCGTGATCCGGATTTGATCTCATATCATGACAAATTATTTGAATTATGAACACTTACGTGTTTCCGGGTTTGATCAGTGAAGTTTAAACCGTCCGGAAATCGGCATATTTTAGAAGACATCTTATAATAATGAAGCACTATGGTGTATTTAGCTCCATTGGATGTTTATGCATCATCATCACCAGAAAAAAGGCTATGATCTATCAAATGATGACTCTAGTCATCATCAGAGGAAGTGAGAGATTTGATTGGGTAAAGGTTGACTTTATTACTGACTTATTTGATAACATATAACTTATCAATATATAAAAAACAAAGAAATTCTATTGTTATTATTCTTGAGATTATTGTGTACTCGCTCCGCTTGTGTCCTGTGATCCGGGCTGGGAACAGGGTCTGACCCGCGAGGACAAATTGTAGGTGTCATTACAATTTGTTAAAGTTCGCTGCAGTACGCCGCCACTGACGGGGGACGAGCAACTCCTCCCTGTTGATTTAACATACAAATATGATTTAAAATCTTTTGAACCTTAACGTGTGAGACGGTTTAGAATATATTTTAAGTGTTTTCTTTAAGGTTTTTAATATGATTTATAGTATAATTTTACCGATAAGTGTTTGTTAATAGTGATTTATTGTTGATATTTTCAGATTTTTATTTTACATGTAAGCATTTTTTTATTTACTTCTATATTTTTTTATTATAAATACAAAATTTGCCTAAACTATTATTTAAAAGTCAATTGAACAAAAGTCACAAAATCGCATGTTATATTATATTATCTAAAATAACACATACACTTCAAATAAAACATATTTGAGATTTTATTCCAGCAATGTAGATAGTTTTAGTTAACTTAAACTTTTACCTTCAAAGACATTTCTGATAAAATTACTGTTTATGTTACAGCCAGTTTCTTATATTGTGTCTGTATTATTTCAATTCATTTCAAATAGCTATGTCATCCCAAAACCATCTTGAGACTACAGTACTTGAGTCAATTTAGCTTCACATACCGACCAAAAACACTTGAACTTTCCATCTCTTCAAAATCAGACGTCTTTAACTACTTAGATTCAGAAATGTAGATCGAGACAGGTCAAATTACTCTGGTCATATTTAGTCGACATAAAGTAGTGTGTGTGCACTCTGATTCCATATTTCCGCTGAATACCCTATGCAAAATTTGTAGTCATAAAAATGAACCTTACTGACACATAGAAAGAGTTTATTTTCAATCTATAAAAAAAAGCAAGTGTCAACAACGGAAAGGATTTTTAAGAAAATTGTTAAGCTATGTAGAGTAGAATAACTTGATGCATCTTACATAACATGAATAATATTAAATATGATACCATTATATCTTACAAACACTGACTTAGAAAATATTTTTTTAAAAATAAACTTAATATAAGCTGTGCTTAATATGTACATGCTGTGATTGTAATAAAGCTTATTTCTTTGGCCTGTACCCTATTTTTCTTAACATTAAAGGTAATGCGATAACCGCTCTGAATATATTTACATCAAAAAATGTCTATAAAAATGTGGTTTACTATCACGTTTATTGGTAAAATAAAACCAGAATGGTACTCCCATTACAAAATGAACAAATTATGTTTAATACTGGTTATTAATGTTGCTTTTTATTGCATTTAAATGTACAGAACTAGCTTTTCTACTTTCTTAACAACTTTGCTCTGAAACAATTCAAAGGTATACAACCTTTAAATATATATTACTTTAAGATAATATATATCTTGTAAGTACAGGATTATTAGTATTAATGTGTTTAAGGAAAAATAATATTTTTTATATTTTTATTAAGATAAATGACATTAATCGAGCAACATGGGATTGCGGGTAAGACGAGGAATTTTCATAACCGTCATACTGATTTCATATGGAATAGCTGATGTTAACATGAGTTTACCGGTAGATTTAGCAGTCGAAGAAAAAGGTGAGACAAACTGAAACAGTTCTATCAATAATTAAAGGCATACACAAAGATAAATGGGTTTTCTTTTTCAGCCCCACAACAAACAACCATAACTCTCTCTTCTTCAACTCCCCTTCCTACAACCATCAACATATCGACCTCAACCTACGCAACAGCCATCCCTCCCATACCCCCCAGTGATCGAGATAGATTCCTTACCTTCGCGGAGTCTGGTCACCACCAGACCTTCATGTTTGCAAAGGATAACACTTATATACAGCTAGATGGAGACATTATTCAGCGATTTCAGTTAAGGTTAGATTTTGTAATTTGTTTGTACTTATGAGATCATTTATGAATCACGGACGTTTTAGATGCAAATAGATTTATAGAATTTAAGAAACTAAAAACTTTCACTTGTTAAATATGATATCGAGAAAATTGCGTATTTGTAAATATGAAATTGCATATTTGTTAATGTCGTTCCGAAATAGGAGTATTAAACACAAAAGCATTCTAAAGTGATTATGAAATTTCATACAATTAATTGTTTCAAGAGAACTTAATTACATATTATTATATTTTGATCAATTTTTAGGTTATGCAGAGAAATATCATTTAAGTTTAGGACAAGATTACCACATGGACTTTTAGTTTATCATAATGTTAAAAACCCAGTATTTAAAATGCAACCATATGCATTATACGTTATTGTGGAGAAAGGTGAACTTAAAGGTAAGTAACAATAACCAAAACTTAAAGGCAAAAAGACTACATTATGTATATAATATTATATAATATTTCAGTTGTACACGTATTTGGTAAGCACTTAACTTCAGTAACAGTAGGTAGAGCTTTGAACAGAGATCAGTGGCATAGTGTTGTCGTCACTATAGATGTCCATGGAGCAAGACTTATAGCCAAAGTGGATCACTTAAAAGAAGAAGTTTATTTAAAGGTATCAAATATAGTGACGAATCCTATTGTATATATTAATGTAAAAGCCAATATCAATTCTAACAACTCTAATCGAATCTTCATTACCATAATGGTTTTATTACAGGGATTAAGTTTCGACACAAATTATGGTATTACAGATAATTTAACATCAGTTATTCTTATTGGAGGTGAGAATTTGTATTTTGATTTGAAATAAAAATTTCACAGCTACCACTTGATTGATAAACTGTAATGAAATAACTATTAATTTATTTAATAACAGCTGTTAAAGTTAATTTGAATATTCGTTCCAAAGGTCTAAGCTCTGAAGAAAAATTACATGGAGTTAAATATATCATAGAATCATTCGTGGGCTGCATCAGCGACATGGTTCTAAGTTCTGGTAAAGCGGCTTCTGATCTCTTACCAATAGTTCCTTTAATTGCAACCAAACATGAGAACGTTAAAGAGGGATGTATAAATAAATGTAAAACTATGGAAAACCTATGTTTCGAAGGTTCAAGATGTATTAATGAATACAATGGATACAGATGCGATTGTTTTGGAACTTTGTATGAGGAACATCTGTGTGATGTATATAGTAAGTATCTAATGACAATTCCTTATAAAAACGCAATTATTTTTAATAACGTTACTATATTAGTTTCATCAATATATAAATATTAATTATATAAGTTTATTCGAAATCAACACCGTATTTAGCTCAGGATAAATCCTGTGGTGCTTAATCTTTCAGTGTTACTTGATCTTGGTGAAGGTTGCTACCTGACCTCTGGGACCTGTTAAGGTCGATTCATTAATTTTCCTTAGATTAAATCTACCCTCTCTCACCTAAATTGATAATTAATTTCACTAACCGGGACTGACGGTATAATATTCTCTTTACTTACATACTTTATTCTTGATAAATGTTCCTTTCATTTATAAACCCAAATAATCTATCTTGACAGCTAAATTTCGAGAACTTTATTGTATTAAAATAAATCATTTATTAATACAAACACATGAATATGGCCTTAAATCTCAAATTTCTATCCATTTAACACAATGCCATTGTTATATATAATTACTTCAATCTTTGTTATTAGCGGCAACAATACTAACACTGCGAGGATCGAGCTACGTGTCTTACCGCGTGTATGATTGGAAGGATCGCGTGCATTCCACCAACACTAGAGTGAGCCTGCATTTTAAGGTAATAACTTCTTCTTATTACATTAATATCTGCTATTTTTCATTACAATATTGTTTACTACTTATATCTTATTTTATTGAAATGTGAAGGGAAAAATAAAGTTGCCAACAATGAATTTGGCTGATATAAATAACAATGACATTTAAAACCGTAATGCCTGAGTGAAATACACGAAATCAATCGACCTTTTGCTGATATAAAACAGTTAAATAAAAACAAGATTTACTACCGACCTTCAATCTCACTGTCACTAAAAGCTAAGATAAAATTTCAGACTCGTTTTGACGACTCGGCTTTATTTTACGCAAGCGGTCAAATAGATGATAAGCATCATTATATAGCTCTATCAATACACCAGGAAAAAGTCGGAATACAAATAGATTTAGGCGATGGACCGGTAGAAGATTACTTAGGAGAGAGAGTAAATAACAATATGTGGCACAACATAACAGTGATATTGCAAGAAAAAACAGTCTACGTATATCTGGATAATAAAAGCGCAATTTACGAAGTACCGGGTGACGCGAAATTTGTTTGTATTGACCCAGAAATCTACATTTGTGGTGGACCAGACTTACACAAAATGAAAGGTCTAAAATCATTCAACAATTTCGCTGGAAACCTAAAATATGTTTACTACAATGACGTGTCAATATTGTATGAATTGAAGCAAAATAATCCCAAGGTTCATTATATTGGAGTTCTGGATCCTGAATTTGAGGACATCGATATAGAGTTAATTCCTATAACTTATCCTTTTGCTACGTCACATATTTGGTGGCCATTAAACCAGAGTAATAGCATAAATTTAGTATTTGACTTTAAAACCAGCAAAAATATGGCGGTATTGGCTTACAGTCAAATAACTTCAGGACAAGGTTATTTCGAGGTAAATATATATTATTTTATTACAGGTGTTTTGAATATCGAATAAAAAACCTACGGACGATGATGAATATCTTAAATTTCTTGTCTTGTTATTTTATTAAAATATAATATCATTGACGTTGACAACATAAGGTGTGTTTAAAAAAACCCGCTAATAAGACTTAATTAACATTTTTGCAGAAACACAAGTCCAAAGACCCGTATTGCCTAGTATAAAAATATATATAATAAATTGTAATACAAAAAAGAATTTTATGTCTAAAAAAAACATTACAGGTAAGAATGGTAAAAGAAGAAATTCGTTTCGAACTAGTTCCAGACGTAGGTAAAAATGTGACAGTTTTAAAATCTGTTAAATTCAATGTAAGCAACGACTGGCATAATGTTGAATTGGATTATAGAAAAGGCAGAATAAAATTGACTGTAGACTATCACAACAAACACGCTCAAATGTTCGGTGAGAATTCATATTTTAATTATGAAACTTTTGTTTATAATGTTACATAACATTTCATTATTTGTATGGTTAGTTGTATTAAAATAAGTAACATTGAGAAAAAATGTGTGTATCTTTATAACAATAGATCATCTAGGAAAGAATAAAAAGTTTTATTGTGTATTTTCTTACCTCATTGTCACGGTTTTTTAATATTTTGTATTTACAGGCTTAGATTTCCAGCTACAGGACAAGATTGTAATAGGTAGTGGACTCAAATCTGCAAACTTGGGACTGATTGGGTGTATGAGGAATATTAAAATTAATGGACTTCTTATAGAACCACGGTACGTTATATAAATTAGGATAGATATTTTAATAAAATATAGAATTAAAAATTTCCATCGCTCTTCCAGGGGAGCTACCGAGTCTATACCCGCCTTAATTAAACATTCTATATATAACATTCTATATATATATAATTCTATAAATCGTCTGTATGTACATATGACATCATTATTCATTCTATATTTAATTTTCAAAAAGGTTAAAATGAGCAAACATGTTTTTAAACATATTCAAACATAAAATTTTGTTCTAACATCTTTTTAATATTATTCTATACTGCATAATTAAAGTAAAACAACATTGGTTAGGATTTCTAATAATAGATACCGCCTCCATCTCGAAAAAGTCGATTACATACGGAATGCTAGCTTCATATGGCCAGGTAGCGACATGTTAGCTCAATTGGAAGAACGACGAGACGGTACCTAGAAGTCGTGTATGCGAGTCGATGTGTTTATAAAGTAATTAAATCATCTTTTTAAAATTATTTCCGAGACTATAAGAGGACAAGTCTGGTCACGTTTTAAATATAAAAACAAGAAACCACATAACTATTAAATTTCATTAATCAAGTTTCCAAAACCGATTGATAATTACCAAATCACAAGATAATCATCTTCAAGTTTGAAATCGTCTCTATATATGTTGCCCATGTAAATACTATAAAATCTTAAAATATGATATGCTATCCCAATCTTATTATTATCCTAAATTCTATAATTATCCTTCTTATAACATTTTGTAAAATGTCTTAAATAATAATTTTTTTATATTTTATTTACAATACTCACATATTTTTAGAAATATTTTAGTGATATTCCGATATTTAACATTAATTATTTCGTGAATTCCTCTAACTTTCAACTATTCTTATTTAGTCATAAACAGGAATAAAGCAATTATTTTTATTAATTAACAGCATCCTTTAATGACTAGCCTTTCTTGACATTTCATTTGAACATCAAACCATTATTGTGTAATTTAAAATCTACAAAGGCGAGACAAATGTTAATTATCTGCAAAATTTGGCTTTACATTTTCTATCATTGGACTAAATTTAAAACCGCCTCAGGCGTTAATAAAGCATAACAACAAAAATTGCACATTTATTTACTTAATTAGATTCTTATTATTACAGTAACAAAATTGTTCGTACACTTTTCATACACTTTAAAAAAAATACCAGGTACTGAAACTGTTTTCGGTATTTTTTTTTTGCTGAAAACATATTTAGATACCAATTGGATGTGTAAAGGAATCTCAATAATAGTTTTTTCACAAATGAAAATTTAAAAAAGGGAGAAAATAATCGAACTGGAGACATCTGGACTCGATCTGGGGTCTTCCAGCTACGAGACCGCCCGATTTACCATCTGAGCTATTAGATCTCTGAAGATGGTGGGAAAATTTACATTCTTACTCTAATTATGTTGTAGCAGTGTTTAAAGACAATATAATAAGAAATACATATTTATTTAATTATATATATTTATATAAATAAAAGAAGTGCTCGATTAAAGTATAGGATATCAAATCGGTTCTGACGTACAAAATATACTCAAGTAGGATTGGAAATTTTTATCTTGTGATAGAATTTTTATTGATTTGAAGTTTGTTCCCAGACATCGTACAAATATCTGATAATATCAAATCAATCCAAGTCCAACCATGACAAACAAAAAATATCATCTTCAATTATTGTTATATTTCTATGCCTAGTTTTTAATACACCAAATGATTTTAAAACATACTGCTATAAGAAGTACAATACTGGTATATATAATTTTTACTATAAATCACACGAGTTATGAAAATATATCACAGTCGCTCATCACGGAACGGTCATCGGTTATTCATTAACAAAAAAAATGACTTAATATATTTGAACAACAGATACGTGATAAACACAGAGCGTGTTGTAGGCGAGGTTGCTATTGATGACTGCCGGTATGTGGACCCTTGCACCAGACCAAACACTTGCGAACATGGCGGAATATGCTCCATACGCGAAGACAGGGTCATATGCAATTGTGATAACACGGGTATATAATATGCTTATTTTTATATAAACTAAAGACATATGCACGAAATTCCGTTTACTATAAACCTAAACATCTTTTAATATTATATTTATTAAACCTGAATCACATAGGACATTGATACAATTGTCAAAAAAGTTATAATATGAGATTTAAATTGCAGGCTACATTGGTGAGAACTGTCATTTTGCGACCTTCAGAAAGACCTGTGAAGAGTTAGCTCTTTTGGGTTACACTCGAAATGACGTGTACTTGATAGATATAGACGGCAACGGGAAGTTTCCACCAGCTCACGTGAAATGCGAGTTCCAGATAGAAGCAGATTCTTCCACTACTGTTGTTGAACATAATTTACCGAGCCAAGTGGTGAGATCTTATAGAATTATGTAATTAAATATCATTGGGATTTTGCGTGGAAGCCATGTATAATATTTAAAATTAATAAAATAATTAATATATGCTAAATAGATTGTTTAAATGTATTATTTAAGCTGATACGCAATAGGTTTATGTTTGTTTGACGACGTTCATTAATATTCTAATAAGATGTTCTTCCTGAACTTGATTTGTAAAATGATCTTGATTTGATGAATGATGATGAATTGAGATGATTACAATATTATAAATCAAACATTTCTTAATACAGGATGTTAGATCAGCTCTTGGCCAAGACTTCAGCTTCCATGTTAAATACAGAGAGTTCACAGCGGAAATGCTCCAAGAGTTAATATCACACTCATTGTTCTGTCGTCAATACATTAAATATGATTGTAATATGGCGCCTTTAGAGTTACATAGTGCCACTTGGTTTATATCTTCTTCGAACGATACTGTCGACTATATTGGAAATGTTAAAAAGTAAGCAATTTTAGTTTAGTTGACATATTTTAAGATCTTTAAAACAAATCAAAATCTTACATAAATGTTAAGTGTTATCTGTTTCACTCACACTGAGTCTTTGATATTTTTTGTATAGTTAATATCTTCTTGAAATAAAACTATTTTTACGGATTTAGCTCGCGTATATTGAAATTTTAAATTTAATTCAATATACGCGAGCTAAATCCGTAAAAATAGTTTTATTTCAATGTGTAGTACTCGTGAAAACCTTAGAAAACACTAATATCTTCTTATAAATAATATAATTAATATCTTCTTATAAATAATATCAACAATTGCACTAACAGAACCATTAGGTTATATTAATGCAATTTTCGATTAAATATTATTTTAATATTATTAATAATTATTATTATTATATTATATTAATAATAAATATTATTATATATTAATAATAAATTAATATATAAAAGGCCTACAAATAAGTTTCTGCCGTTTTTTATTGAAAATAGGGCATTTATAGTCAAAAAAGCATACCTCATGTTGCATTCAAAGTATTGTTCATGGCTTTCCACCACGTTTTCCCATCTTTCTGGCAGCATACGGATGCCTCGTCGGAAGAATTCTTCATATTTTGATGCTATCCATGAATCGACCCAATTTTTAGTCTCTTCATACGATCTGAAGTGTTGGTTAGAAAGACCATGTGCCATTGAACGAAATAGATGGTAATAAGATGGAGCAACGTTCGGTGAATAGGGCGGGTGGGGTAGAAGTTCCCAATTAATTGTATCCAAATAAGTTTTTACCGATGCCGCAACATGTGGACGAGCATTATCATGCAATAGGGTAACTTTGTCGTGTCTGAAGTAGTAGTGGGGGCGCTTTTCCTTGAGTGTTCGACTCAATCTCATCAATTGAGTTCGGTAGACAGTCCCAGAAAGGGTTTCGTTCGGTTTAAGCAACTCATAGTACGCGACACCAAGCTGATCCCACCAAAAACACAACAAGAGTTTTTTCCCATGAATATTTTGCTTAGCTTTAGAAATTGAAGCATGGATATCGTAATGGATCCATTTTTCATCACCAGTTACTATACGGTGAAGAAAACCCTTTCTTTTATGCCTGGCAAGCAGCATTTCTCACGTGGAAAATCGGCGTTCAATGTTTCTCGGCGTCATATCATATGGAACCCAATTTTCTTGTTTTTGAATCATCCCCAATGATTTTAACCGATGTGAAATTGCTTCCTGAGGCACTCCAAATATAAGTGCAAGTCTTCTTGAGTTTATCACAAATCTCGATCCAATAATGCCTCCAATTCCGTATTTTCAATCACTTTTGGACTTCCGCTACGTTCTTTGTCTTTGATGACAAATCATCATTTTTAAACTTCTGCTACAACTCCCGACAACTTCTCTCACTTAAGGCAGCCTCACCATATGCTTCTACAAGCAATCATTGGGCCTGAGCTGCAGATTTCTTCAATTTAAGGAAATAAATCAAAAGTTCCCGAAAATGACGCTTATTAGGCTCAAATGCCGACATTTTCGCATATAAAGAAATATATATCAGTAATAAAGAATCCCTTATATTTTAAGGTTATCTTGTTCACAGATTTCCTGCCCAACTATAACGCCTAATACGTAATCAGTTTCAACCATAATTAACTAGTGGCGCTACCTTTTATCAAACGGCGGAAACTTATTTTTAGGCCTGTATATATTAATAATAAATATTAATTTATTCAAAATTCAACATGGAAGGTGCTATAAATCAAATAACTTTATGTCATGGTGAAATTGGGATAAATTAAAATGCTCAAATCTGATCCAAATGTATGTATTAAAGCACTGTAAAAAGACGTAAAGAAATGATAAAATGGAAGATAATTAATCTATACAAATTCCGTTCTTGGATTAAACAACCCAAGCCTATATATATCACAGTATAATAAAGGAAGTTGACCTTTTAAACGTTCAACGTTTAACATATTGGGGGCTAAAACCGCAATACGTTACATTCCCTCGTATATACCTTTTCGCACATTCATTTCGGCCACAACCATTTAGTAAATGACTTTCGAGACGACCTTTTATTGAAATTTATCGTAAAATAAATCACCTTGCTAATGTAATTTCGATAATGCCTCATTTCGACATTCTCATGCATTGGTACGAATAACTAAGCAAATTGTTGTGTAAAACAATTTACATTTAATGTTGTATTACCATACATGTACTGTTAAGAAATCATAAAAATCTATAATAAAGAATAATTAAATTTATAACCTTTTTTTAACTTTAATTTGTCTTTAAGTTATATAAAGGCATACGATATTCTTTCTAAACATGGAAAGAAAACGGTTGTTAAAGAAACATGGCGCTCCATTGTGCGTTTACAGTTTCACCCATCTTAGATTTTCTTTTAAGATACTATAGATTTTCCCAAGAAGTCTTTAATTGTCGACCAGACGTAGCAAGATATATGATAATGAAAATAAATAGAATAGTATTAATCCAAATTTCCATAAATTTTACAGTTTGAGCATTATTAGATATTTTTTTGTTCAAAATGAAATGCAAATATTTTGTCAAACCGTCAAACTCAAAGATTCAAGGCACCGTTATGGCATAAGGTTTAATACGGGGCTTCTTACCTAATAAATTATTTCATTAATATAATTACCTACAGTTTTAGCCCTGATGGTAGCGCCTATTAACCACATATGAGGATACTCTTTGTTTTTCAAGTTCGGACAGTAACTCTGTTATAATATTTCTCTCTATAATATAACTCTTATAATATTTATACCTTCCAACAGCTGGTTTTTATATCTTATAAATGTATGTCTTTTGTTATAATTCTGTTCTCTTTAAGGGGGTACTGTCCATGTGGTGTTAACGCAACTTGTGTAAATCCAACACAGTCTTGTAATTGTGATGCCAACGAAAACAAATGGCATTCTGATGAAGGTACACTAGTTGATCCTAAAAGCTTGGGAATTACGGAGATGTTCTTTCTTCAACAGAAGGATTTAACTGAAGAAGCACAGGGCAGGATTACGCTTGGCCCTTTGGAATGTGTGGAAACTAGTAAGTCAATTATGTTAAATTTAACTTACATAAAATATATTTAATCTCTGAGATTATTATTCAGATATCAAACTAAAATCATATTATTATTGTATTGGTTACAATTATTTAAAAGATGAATTCATTAAAAGATGAGATAATTGAATAATTATTTCCATTAATTTATTACCATAGACACTCAACGCTACGTTGTAACATTTACAACTTCTCAATCTTACATCGAAGTCCCGGGTTGGCGTAAAGGCGATATTGCCTTCAGCTTTAGAACCACGGGAACAAGTGCCATACTTCTGTTCCAGCCACCAATAAGACCCAATTATCCATCGTTTATGGTCGCATTGACCAGCGGTAAGTTGCAAAACAAAATTCAAACTTAGATTATAAAAATTGGTGGCACGATAATAAATTAAACATTTTATCCTCTTGTAATCAGCATTATCACTGTATATCAATGATTTTCCTATTAATCTAATCATCTTAACCGATGTTATCATTTCTTCAAGAATCGCAAGAAGATAAACTAATATCTGATATAAGAATAAGTCATAAAAAAAACATGTTAAGAAGAACATATTTTATAGATGAATTTTCTTACCCCGTCCCATCTTTCTCTACTTTATCCCCCAAAACATCTGCAGCTTTCTTTGTCTATATGATATCATTGACTGTCTACTCGTGTCCTCTCTACTAAAATATTTTAAAAAAATCCATCGGTAAAGCAGACGTTAATAGTAATATCGGAAATAACAATTTGAATAGTCCCTCAATTGACGACACGTTAAAAAGGACCTGCATATATAGGTGTATAAACATATATTTCTTGATATACTTTAAAGCCACACATGAGATCTCTTGTATTTTTTGTAATAATAACACTGCTTAACAGAGCACGAGCTAACATTCAACTTTACTCTGAATACTGGTACCACACGGAAGCTAGTAATAAACTCCAAGCGCAAACTAAATGGTGGTGAATGGCATAAGATCTGGATCGACTATAACTTCTACCATGTGAGGTTCATGCTTAATACTGAGTACCAAATGCTGAATCTCTTATTGGAGGAAGAGTTTGGACCTTTTGAGGGCTCTATGTTTATTGGAGGGGCCACTGCGTGAGTTGCTTCTGGTGCCTTTGTGCTCTGTACTGTATTTCTGGTCTAGATAGTTAAAATTGACACAGATTATGTGATCTTGACATCATCTAAAGTAATTGTAATATTGATCCTTATTATCACTTAATTTTTATTATTTGTATAGTATTTGTATGACGACTTCGGCTACCTATCTGCTAGGTGGTTATGTAAGATATTTAAAAGTTGAATTCTATTGGTCAATTACCAGTACGAGTTATTATAAAATCTTCCTATTTCAGTAAAAAAGGACAAAATATTTTTATTAATTCACTACAGAACCGCTCTTGCTTTGTCTAAGAGTGTTGCCTCAGTTAGCAAATTTTATTGATAGCATATTTTATTGATGAATTTACATTTTCATAAAACTTCAATCGTGCATCATTCTGTTCATTAGATAAACAATCGCTACTGCAGAACGTTTTTTTGAAACAATAAAATGAAGAAGATATTAATTTTAATTTCAGAGAACACCTAAAGAAATCCGCGGTAAACCAAGGTCTCATAGGCTGTTTCAGGGGCTTGGTAGTAAACGGTGAAATTCTCGATATATATAGCTATATGTCTGTTCATTTATCTGAAATTATAAAAGACTGCAAACCTTCCTGCGTACCGAATCCTTGTCAAAACAAAGCTACTTGCAAAGAACTTTGGTCCAGTTATGAATGTATTTGTAAAAACCCTTGGGCGCATTTGGGAGAGCATTGTGAAGAAAGTAAGTAAAGTATTAAAAACCTAAACCTAACTTAGGACAACTAAAATATATGTATATAACAGATCATAACCAAACAGATAATAAATTCTAAGAAAAGAATTACCTAGCGCACATTTTACTAATTGCTTCCTACTTGTATAGGAAATGTTATTTACGAGTGCAATTAGTATTTGCATAACATGGCCTTAAATCTTTTCCTAATTGATATTTTATAATGCACCGTGAACGTAATGTAAATAAAAATACTCTATAACTCAACGTTTAATATTTTTTATTTCTTTTGTTATTGGCATCGCATTATCGTTTTACACTCAAACTAAGTACTTTGATATTTATTAAAAAATATTTATTTCATATTAACAAAGTGTTGTAAGATGAATCTGTAATGATTTTTTTTATAAAATACAAATATAGTATAAATTATTAATAACTGGATATAACTTTTTTAGATATTAATGAGAAAGCATTGACATTTCAAACGAAAGAGTCCTATTTAAAGAAAAACTACCTCGTCGACAACACTACTGACGCAGAGAAAATAAGATTAAAGAAAATGATGATAGAAAACGTTCTTATGAATCTGAGAACTTACGATGACAACGCCCTAGTATTGTACGCTAATGACAATCTCAATAATTTTATACATCTATTCATACACAATGGAACGGAAATAATATATCTGTTTAATAACGAAGATGAAATCGTTGAAATGAATGTTACTTACGAGAAAATTAACAAAGGGGAAAGTGTTCAGATTGCGATCATAAGGACCGAGAACGCGACTACTTTGCATGTTAACGATAAGAATACGACTATAAATAAAGTTGCTAAACTTCTGTCTAATTACACGAATAAGCCGTGGAAGAATCCTGAATTAGGTGAGTCATGCATGTAAAACACCTAGTTAGAACTTTGTGCCAGTAAAGTACAATGATATAAAGCTTGTAAGTATACCTATAAATGTTTCATTAATTTATGAACATGTAAGAGTTTTAATGTAACTAGACTTTTTACTATAACAAAAAGGTCACCTTTCTTAATTGCTCTCTAAAACGCCTTCCCGCCACCAGAGGTGATCCGCCCGCAGCGTCCGCCTGCGCCCCCCACTGACTACTTCCAGATGAACTTGGGCGGTTTCGATCCTTACTCGTTGCACCTTGCCACACGAGCTTCAATCTTACCCCAAGGCGGTTACGTGGGCTGCGTCAGGGGATTCAAGATAGCGGACCACGTGGTAGACCTGTCTAAGAAAGCACAGCAAAACATTGATCAAGGTGAAATATATCAAAATTTTAAAATAGTTTTGCCTAATTTTGTATACTATGTATTTAATGTAATCTTGCATGGGTAGAAACCGAAAATTTCATCACTAACAAACATTCCAAAACACTATTGATATTCTATATTGTTCATAATAATTTAGATAAAAAAATATATAATATGTAAAAATTATGTGTAACAGACATTAACTTGAAAATCTTCTATCGGTGAAAAGATTTTTGAGTACCGGCAATTTTTTCTTTTTTAACCAGATTTGACGGGAGTCCTACCAGAATGCAACATGAAGTGTGACTCCGAACCATGTAAAAATGGCGGCATTTGTACTGAAGATTTTACAAATCAAGAGAGCAGCTGTGATTGTGAACTAACTAGTTATTTTGGAGAATACTGTATGGAAGAAAAAGGGGCAGATTTTAATGGAGAAAGTATTTTACAGAGAAAGTTTGTTTTATCTGGAGCTATTTTAGAGGTACGATAAAAAGGAATATGCTCACAAAATTATTTATATTTTTAAAATGATATATCTTGTTCAGGTCAAAATAAAACTGGCATTCTCCAGCAACGACCTCCGGCAAAAAAATACAGTTTTGCTGCTAGTACAGACAGAAAACAAGTACGTATAACAGTATCTAACAAAAACATGATATACGAGTGCACAAACTTTTATCCGACATTACTTGCATTTTATTTTGAGAACCTGATATATTTATACTCTTATATAATGTATTTGAAACGGTGTGTATATATTCTAAGCAATGTTTAGTTTATTTAAATTTTAAACAAATATAGAACTAAAAATATATAATTACGAGCAGGATTCATACCCTTGATCTCTTGGAAACCGTCCCGTCGCTCTACAGGTTGAGCTACCGTCTTTACGCTAAAGGATAGTTACGGAACTATCCTATCGCTACACGCTTTCTGTGAATTTACGGTGAATTCTACCTATATGAAATCGTATTTATCAGGACGGGAGTGCCATGTATTAGTCTCCTTTCACAATTTCTAACCAAATTTCGAACTTTGCGTTATAGTTTTACGTTGATACGAACCGAACCTAAAGTACGAGCCGAACCTGAGTTTTATGTTGATACCACCGAAATTAATGTAGCTCAATTATCAAAGAGACAGCGCGGTTTCCAAAAGGTCGAGTGTTTAAAATCCTGCTGATGTCGATAATTTTTTTTATAATATATTTATTTAATGAATACTTATTTACTATTATTTAGACGCAGCTACTACCTTTTGGTAGCTATAACTCAAGATGGCTACTTAAAGTTCGAAGAAGATCGAGAAGATTCTGCATACGGAGCAGAATTTAAAAACAGAAACTTTTTAAACGGTAAGACAATTTTGAGATCAAACTTATATTCCATACATTTAACCTCTGATAACGAGCAAGATTCGAATCTTTGACTGTCCTCTACCTTACCTAGACTTTTGTGGGCTGATCTTGAGTAATTTAGAATTCTACAAGTAACTTTTTATAATCGCCTTTTCTCAATAATGTAAATCGTTCTACTTAAAAATATCCCTTTCTTATTAAAAATAATAAAAATTATATCTGTGAACTGATATATACAGTGTTATTTTTAATACATTGGCCAGCTCTTGCAAGCAGCCTCTCTACATCAATTCCAACCATATTTGTTTTACGACTTTTTATAAATCTTGATAAACAACGAAAAAAAAAACGAAACCAAAAATGCTTGCTGCTTCTGTTACTTATTACTCTGTACTTTGTAAAAGGTCAACGCCCGGGCGCCATACATACGTTCAGAGTTAATGACAGTTCAGAGGCAACAAATTTATTTTGTATGGAAAAAAGTTGAATTTTTAAAACTATTAATTTAAATAAATTGTAGAACAAATGTTGTTGGGATTGATGTAGAGAGACTGCCTGCAAGAGGTGGTCAATTAATTACAAATAACACTGTATAACCAACATATAAATGTATATTCATTACAGGAGCACGCCATACGATATATTATACAAGATTTGCCGACGAAGCAAAACTCCTCATAGATAGAATAGAAGTTCCAATGGAGAAATTATCACCACAAGGTCTGTGGGACGTGTTCGATATCGGCTCTAATGAGGTTCAGATTGGAGGACTTAACACTTCTGATCCGAGGCTTAAAATATATAAGGGATATAATGGATGTCTTTCTAGTAAGTCAATATTTAATAAAAGCAGCATTTATGTTAGGAACAAAAAATATTAGTCAAAGTAAAAATATGTTATAATATGTTCAGATAACTATTAACTTGTTTCTTAAACTAAATCGGATCACATCTCTCATATAATATTTCAGATATCTTCGTAGAGATTAACAAACTGATAATGAAACCTCTGGAAGAGTACATGCTGTTCACGCGCTCCGACTCTGAGAAGGTGAACGCTGTAAACGCGCAGGGCGTGCGCAGCGCTCAGTGTTCCGCTGACTTCGATGAAGCTTGGCCCGAACATGACCAACTTGGCGCTACACATAATGGCAGTTTCCTCATTGTATGTTATTTCCTGATGATTTAGATTTTGTGGTGGTCAGTGTCCAAATTAAAATCTAAAACTTCCTCTGTTTTATTCTCCGTATCATAATTATTATCTCTATTGGTTTCTTTTCTCTTAATTTGATCCTTCAATCCCCAGAATCATTTAGAAATATTGAATCTTGGTTACATATAAATATGTTAACGATATATATGTGCATATACATATGTAAACCAACAAACGAATTAATCACATTTGTTAAAAGAGTGTAGATAAAACCTGGGTCGAAGACCCGCCGTCCCGTCTTCCTTACGACTCGCTGCACCAACAGCCAGACGCCGAAGAGGAAAACACGGATAAGTTTTTCATCGCGCTCATAGTTGTGTTCCTTCTAGGACTCTGCTATACTGCCTCGCATGTGAGTTTGTGTAAGCTTATCAATCAACAAGCCGGTATTCCCGCTTATTTGTGGATTTATTACAAATTATACGAGCGATTAAATTAACATCGCTTTTTAACACGTTCACTGCGACATCATAATTAAAAATCTTTCAGCTGGTGCGTTACGGATCTAAAAGATCTCGAAACTAATTAATCCCCGGTGCGTTGGGGACCTAATCAGTCCCCTAAAAGTACAATTCTGAAAATAATTTATATCTTCAACAAAAACAAAGACATATAATTAATAATTTCGTGGGTCAGAGATAGTCTGCTGTTCTATATTTTGCTAGGTTCGGACGCAGTTATGACATAAGAATAACCCACAAATACAAATCAAAAAATAGACATCGATTGTATCTCGTTCCGCAACCAGAGATAGAGCAATATGTGAAGTGACTAGTGATGGGAATAAAATAAAATGTTATTTGTCGGTAGAAAAAGTTTAATTTACGAAGTAGTTATTTATTATAAACTACGGAAAATGTTTGTCATTAAAGCAAGACTTTTCGCATTGTGAGCAAACGTAATGATTTATTTTTATTTTATTTTTTATATATGACACATTTAACAGTTTGCGGCCAATATGGTATAAGATATTCTGCACAATAATAAAGTTCTAACTGCTCGTCACAAAATGTTTTTTTAGAAGCTTCAGAGCTGTTTACCGTGCGTCGTAATTTTTCATAACAACCCACGCAACGTATTTTTTTTGTTTCCTCGTGGGAAAACATGATCAACACATCTTCCTTCAGGATTTTTTTTTTATTTTACTGGATAATGCCGCGGTATTAACCGGCGATAATTTTTCTTTCTTAGAATGCTCACCAAAATTAACTCTAATTAACTATCAACTAATTAATTAAGTAACTCATTGTTTTTAACAACAATTAAAACAATTTAAAATATGAACTCGTCGATATATTTACGCGAGTGCTATTTTTAAAACGTGAGCGCGTCCCCTCACATCGATACTTGAACAACACTAAAACGAGACACGCAGCGCCCGCGCCGCCTACCTACGTATGATTCCACGAGTAATAAAATATCCCCTAACGCAAGTAATGAAAAAAATTATAGTACTGTGCGTTAGGGACCTAATCCATCCCTATTTTTTTTATTATGTCTATGAACTCACCTTCAAGTGCAGATACAAATGTGTATATTTGTCTTGCTCATACATAAAGAACTTTACAAGTTAGAGCCCCCCGCAAGGAGTGAAAAAACAGCATTTCAGTCCACGCACAATACGAAAGTCCCGCAAGAGATCTAATAGACCTCGTAACGCAGCGAATGTGTTAAGACGCACTGAATCATTATGCATGTACAAATTCCCGTTTTATCTGTGCATTAAATAAACAAATTGATTCGTAGATGTGGAGGACCCACAAAGCCTATAAATTGCGTTTGGAAAAGGAGACAGACGATAATATCATGCGTAATAAAGAAAAGGCTACCAAACTTCAAGAACCTGCTGCTCCTTTTATACCGGTATGTATTAAAAGGTTTCAATACACTCACATAAAATATGTTTTCTTAGTTTTTGTTTAAAAAACACCAGTTTTTGATTAAAAAACACCAGTTTTTGATTAAGTAGTATTGTAGAAAAAGTGTTCTCTAATTTAATTTTTAGCTTAAAGAAGTAGAAGACAAAAAAGTTAATGGAGTATTAATAGATGTGGTTCCCACTGTGATTGTAGAAGTTAACGAAGACAAACCTCCTAGCAGGAGAGGCTCTCTTAGATTTAAAGGTATAAAATATATATAAATAAAAAGCATATTTATATGCCCTCACAAATATTTGCTTATTACAAATGCTTATAATACGATAAGATAAAATCCAATCCATATTTTTACAGACATGGTTGACAAAGAAATAGCTTGGGAACCTCTTGAAGAAAAGGATGAAATCTTAGAAAATGAAGAAGAAGATGAAGAAGCAAATTCTTCAGATGAAACCGAAGAACAAAAAACAGGTAATGAAGAAGATGAAGAGGTACCTAATAAAGTATGTAACGAATCAGTTACCTAATATCTTAAGAACAAGTTTTATCTTTATAAAGTGTAGTCAAAATTACAGTATTTGCAAAATTATCACTCCAGGCAGTAGGTGGTATAAACTATTTATCTGAATGTATTTTGTTTCAGAATCACCTTAAAAATGGACATACCCCAGATTCAAACATTGTAAGAAAATTATCAACTCTGTCCTACAAAATAGACGATGAAAATTCAATTGAATTAACATCAAGTGCATAATGTATTAAATAATAAAATATATATTTTTTATTTCATATTCCCTTTTGGTCAGTTCATAAAATCTGTTGTTCTAATAATGGTGTGAAAGAGTGATTTAAAGTACCTAAAATGTTTACTGCTTCCACCTGCTGATGAATAACACGGCATAATTGGAGTAGATACAATTTTTATTATAACTTTACCGATTATAAGTGGTAGCTTATAATCTTTAGACTGCAACTCTTACTTGGGCTCAATCAGGGTGGTAACATACATAGAAGATCGGCTTAAAATAGCTATTAAAGTTAAGTTTTGTAAAGCAGTAAGAGAGCCAGAATCTTGAGCACTCTTCCTTTCCTAGTCTCCTTCATCAAACTTCATTCCTCAAGGATTTGCAACTGTCCATGAGCGATAGCACTTCATATCACTGAATGTATAGTGTTTGTTTGCCACACTGAAAAAAAATTGGAGTATTATTTAGGAAAGTTTTGTTGGTCATCAAATAAGGTGAATCCTTTAGGGGCCGTGGTGATCTTCTTTCGAAAATCATAACCAATGTATTTAAAGACGATCACAATTGCAATGCAAATTTTTTTGGAAACTGCTGGTGATATGATAGCTGAATTGGTAGTTAGACGGGACAGTATTCTAGAGGTCGCGGGTTCGAATCTAAAAAAAAATATAATATATACTAAGTTAAACTTTTTGATTAAAAAATTAAAAAGCTTTACATAAATGTTAATACACATTTTCACACATAAGTTTATTCCGTGTAATAGTACCTTATAAGTATTCATAATGATTTATTTTCAAGCAAATTATTAATTTCAATTAAATCTTTTTTTATCTATAATCATTTTCATAGAACGTCTTGTATCTAACACGTAACTCTATTCAAGAATTATCTATATTTGTTTATGATATAGTCATTTGTCAGTATTTGATTTCAGAAGTAGATCTTGTCGCTATTTTTATAATATGGATGAAATTGAAAAAGAAAAAATTGCAGCTTTGCCTACACAATTACTGATAACAACAATATGTCATCCTATGGAATATGCAAAAACACTTATTCAGATTGGATACGAGCCCTTAGCGCCGCGTCGTTCTACGACTCTTTTCGGCCGGCCTGCCATGATTTTACCCAATTTCTTGCAGTATATAAAGTTTATCAAGAAATCGGACGGTTTTTTCGGGTGCTACAGAGGACTATCTGCGAGAGTTCTGGGCATTATTGCTTCTAGTCAACTAACATCGAAGGTAATTTGCGCCTGCGGTATCGACTTGCCTGAAATCAATGATCCGCCAAACATCGTCAACGATGACGAAGCTAAACTAGAAGATTACTACAAACTCGGACGTCGAGACATGATTATGCACACAGCATCTGTAGTAGTATCGTATCCATTTCATGTTGTTTCTGTCAGGATGATGGCATCGTTTATTGGTAAAGAAGAAGATTACAGCTCCTTATTTGGTGCCATTGTATCTATCTACCGAGACGATGGTATACTTGGGTTCTTCCATGGAATTGTGCCTAAGATCCTTGGTGATTTAACTTGTGTGGCCGTCACTGGTGTTTTGGCTTACTATGTCAACAAATACTTGGTTAAAACTAAAGAATTAAGATTTTACACTATCCCACTGCTTACATTTATTACTAGCACTATCACTTATCCTTTAGTGGTAGTGTCTACTTGCATGGCTGTGGCAGGAAGTAGCCTTAGAGCTGGCAAACCTCCCCTCATGCCCGTCTACCCGTCTTGGCAATCCTGCTGGAAAGACCTACTCAAGAATAAGCAACACAAACGCGGATCATCCCTCATCTTTAGGTACTACATAGCTCCAATTGCCGCTATGCAGTGATAACCTTAATCCTAATATATTATTGCATTTAACCTATTATGTTTATTTGCTAAGTGTTATTCCACAATCACCAAAGTAGAGATTCTTCTTGTAGAGACTAAATGTGTAAAATGATTACTGTAAATAATTTAGTATAAATGGTGTACTATGTGGATTTATTTTGCTAGACTGTTGAGTACAGGTGTGGTATTTAAATAAATATATTTTGTTTGACAGTAGTTGTATTATTTGCTCTTAATGAAAATAAAAAACAAAGTGATAATTGATTATTTTAATTTTGCTAATGTTTGAGCTTTAATGAATTCATCTACAAGTTTTTTATCCAACATTCCTATAGCTCTTCTGTGAACAGAAGGCACTGCTTGGGCATTACCATTTTGTTGTTCGAAATCAATGTAGTTCATCCATACTTCAATATTACTTTCACCATGATGCTGAATTAATGTCTCATAGTATTTTCTAACATTTTTAAGTAATGGCTTTTCTTGAGACATTTCAATTGCAATCATTACTCTATGTACCTCTGCTTGTGTGGGAGGTATTCTAATGAACTCTTCATAAGCTTGTCTTGCTGCTTTCAGCCCATTCTGTTCATACATTTTTTGTAAAAGTTTGGGCTTCAGGGACAACACTACAGCATTTTCACATTTTTGAAAACTGGCATAACAATTCTTGAACTGGAAATGAATATACAATTTAACTTTTCGAATATTTTATATATATAAATCTATAAAATTTGGTCTAGATGTAAAACTTACAACAACACTGGACTCGATATTATCAAATATGAAATTCCAGAGATCTCTAACATCGTCAGGTTTCAAGCTTTTGCTAGCATCTTTTATTATAGTTAGCATTTTGTTTTCATCAGATTTATTGAGTAGAACCTTTTCCTCCCATAAATATCTATACTGAGTATTTTTAGCTAATGCAACATCCAGAACCTGTTAAATTATTAAAAAAATATTATAAAACTACTGAGTAAAATATATTTAACTTACTTTTAAAGAGAATTTATATTGCCATAAGGTGATCATTACAATGTTTTAAATTTTTCACCTTAAGATGTTTATATATTTATTATTGAAAGTATTAATGACTCAAAACCAGAATGTTAACTGTTGAGAATTAAATGATCTAAGCCTTTTACTTGAAATAGACAAAATATTTTTTTGGACTAGACATAACATCATAAACCATTTAAATTTGCAAGTACATATAGAATTGAAAAATTTAAAGTTAATAAATCTAAAATACCTCGGAAAATTCATCTTTTGTAATTTCATCCTCCAACTTTAACATCCTTATGCCAAATGTATACATTTCAATACTGAGTAACCCATTCTCATGGCCGTAGAACCAAGCATGTTTTACTGCTGAAATTTTTTGAAATTCTGTACATAAAATATCATTCAAACCAAGTAGGCCATGAATGTACATTGTTGAGAGATATTCATCTGGAAACTAAATTAACAATAATTATGAACAATTATTTCAAATATTAATTTATTATTTTATATGATCTCTAGTTTTACCTGTTGCAAAGCTTCCTCATAAACTGCTATATAGTTATTTAATTCTTCAGGATAACTAAACTCTTCAGTTACAAAATTCTCAATTTCAGCCCAATGGTATCCCTGAAAATATTCTAGTTAACTATTTATTATAATATTAAATAAAACAACTCTTTTCAACATACTTCTAATTCCTTAGAGGCAATGTAAGACCAAACTTGCTTTTCTGATCTTCTATTCCATATCTCTTCTTTTAATGAATTTATGATATCATTTATACCATATCTCAATGCCACATCACATATTTTAAACAAATATGTCACTTCTGGTATATTCTTCATTCCATTTCTCCAAACAACATCAGCTCGTTTAAGATACTTTTCCTAACAAATATATATATTATATATTAGTTATTATAATATGCGTAATATTATAAAATGTTATTAAATCTTAAGAAACCAATTACTTTTTCCTCTTCATCTTCAGCTTTGAAAGCAATCATTAATTCAATATCAAAAAGATCTAAATAAAGTATTTCAGAGTAAGGGTGTCGGTGAATTCCTTTGAGAAGGAAATTTCTAGCATTTTCTAGATTATTCTGCTCTTTGCTTTCCCATCTGCTTGCCAGTTGCCATGTTTTTGGCTTCTCTCCATGTACCTTGTAATACATAATATTATTAATTTGTAACATATTTGTATTTAAGTAACTTGTGATAATAATAATAATAATAATATCAGGACAAATTACACACATTGATCTAACCCCTAAGTAAGCAAATTATTTGCTGTGTTAAGGGTGTTAGACAACAATACAAATACATAGAAATACACATATAAATACTGAGAATATATTTAATAAACGACCAAACCCAGAAATACAGACATCTATGCTCGTCACATACATGCCTGTCCCCATCGGGAATTAAACCGAGCCCCATTGCGGCGCTGTCGTTAGGCATCTGCGCTAACCACTCGACCAACAAGATGGTCAAATATTATTTGTTAGAATTAATAACTATGTATTTAAGATCTGAGTGATATACAAAACTGTATATTATGACATACTGCCATAATTCATTCTTGTTTACATTAATTTATAGAAACTAAATAAAACAATAAACTCTTTTCTATAACTACTAAGCCCACCTTTAACATTTGATCTATAATGGCAGATACAGCATAATCAAAGCCAACACTTTGACAGAACTTTATATACTCAAAGTAAATAGCAATATCATTTTGGAATCGAAAGATAAATTGCTTGAAAATTTTATTCAGTCGCTTCGCTATAGCATACTCAATATCCTTTTTCTTTTCTCCTAGTTTAGTCTGTTTTCTTCTTAGCGAAATATCTTCAAGAAGAGCTAATTCAAAAGCAATATATTGGACAAAGTCATCCTTCTCTTTCAATCTTCGCTGTATTTTGTATTCAAATTCTTTTCGTTTACGTGAAAGTTCCCTGAAATTATATAAAGATTATATTATAATTAATTAAAGTTATAATTAATGTTTTTGTAACTTTAGTATAAAAATATACCTTATTTCATCGTCTTCGTAAAGATTTGTACGTCGCATCTGTTCTAACTCATTGATCATACCCTCTACACGTTGATTAACTTGTTCAGCCATTTTTAACTTAAACTAAAGTTTTACTTTGACAATTTTTAAAGTTTGTGCCAATGCATAAAAAAACAGAATGTATAAAATACACGCACACAATTTTGAGGTTATGTTTACAACTTATGAAAAGTGTCATTTATAATATGCAACCAGTCTCTTTTTTTTTTTTTTTTTTTTTTTTTAATTTATTTCATGACCATGAGTACAAGCCCTTCAGTCGCAATAATAGAATAAAATTATATAATTTATAAATAAGTTGACATGGAATTACATTAACATTAAATCTTTTTTAGCTATATAACAGTATTCATGTCTATTTTTAAAGTATGATATTTAAGTCAAATCATGAAACTAATTTATAACATTAAACAATATAATATAAATGCATTTATAAAAAAATAATTAGCATTGAATTGCAATGACAGTAAAAATAGCTTCATTACACTTCTCTTTTTTCTTAAAAATTATAATAATTAAATTAAATATTTAATTTGTTACAAGTTACACTAATATTTAAATATTTTCAACAGTATTCGAGATATACTTAAAAATAGACTTAAAATAATGTTTATTTGAAAGTAATTCCTGAACACGGCGGGGAACACTTATACAACTCTGTTGCGATATTTCGCTAATGTCACTGACAAGAATCAGCCGTTGTACGTTAAATGACGAACATTCAAAAATTAAATGCTTAATATCCGCATTTTCTTGTGAACAATGTGCACACTTATTATTTTTTATGATTTTAAGTCTAAAAAGATGGGCAGGAACTAAGCAATGTCCGAAGCGTAGACGATTAATTGTTGTAATGAATTTTCTCCCAGAATACTTTAGGTCATAGTACCAGGGTTTAATAGGTAAGCTTTTTTGGACCTCTGCGTACCATTTTCCTTTTGTTTGAATGATGTGCTTTCTATATTCTCTCCATATTTGTATGAAATTATTGTTTAGGGTGGAATAAAAATCAGTATATGGGATTTTCATAAAATCCGAATGGTCTTCGTCGCATTTTCGACGAGTTGCAGCATCTACAACCTCATTTCCATATATGCCACTGTGTGATGGCACCCACACAAACTCAATAAATTTATTACTTTTAATCAGCTGGTCCAACATATGTTTGATTTCATATATAATGTAATTTTGTTTAAAACTTAAGTTATTATTACATAAAGTTGCTAGAACACTTTTGGAGTCACTTACTATTAATATATTCTTAATATCTACATTTCTATTAATTGATTTTAAGGCAGTCAATATGGCATAGCTTTCTGCTGTATAGACACTACAATTTTTGTCTAATTGAATACATTTTGAAACCTTCATTTGAGGATCATAAAATGCAGAAGTGACAACATCAACATTTTTGGAACCATCTGTGTATATTGTATAGAAATGAGTTTTCTTACTAATAAAGTCTAGAAAATCATATTTATTTTGGATTGAATCTAGATTACAGCTAATATGTAAATGGTTTATTAAAGAATTATAATTACATCTATACATTGGCCATATGTCATCCCTATAAATATTGTTTGTATTATCCTTAATATGATTAATAATTATTGATATTTCAGGTATTGCAAAAATACAATCTTTAAGTGATAATTTGGGAATTCCTATATCTTGAGATATCTCAGTAGAATATAAAATATTATTCAAAACTATAGCATTATTGGAAGTTAATTGTTTTAAGCAAAATCTCTCAGCCAGTTGAAAACGTCTAAG
The DNA here is from genome assembly GCA_959347405.1 of Napeogenes sylphis. NCBI lineage: Eukaryota > Metazoa > Arthropoda > Insecta > Lepidoptera > Nymphalidae > Napeogenes > Napeogenes sylphis. Next base: position 42,935,927 of record OY365776.1, on the reverse strand, counting down.
AGACAGTGGAGGTATGCAGTTTTCTACCTCCATAGTAACTATAGGGGTAGACCGCATTGCTCCACTAATTATTCTCAAACCCATGTTTTGTATTATGTCCAGTTTTTTTAGGAGAGTGCTACTAATATTCATGTAAGCTAAACTGCTATAGTCAAAGTGACTTCTTACTATACTTTTATATAGCATATTTAATATTTTTGGGTCACTACCCCAAAAGGTTCCTGCTAAACATCTTATTATATTTATTCCTTTCATGGCATTTTGAGATATATGGTCTATGTGTTTATCAAATTTAAGTTTGTTGTCAATTATAACACCTAAATACTTATAATGAGTAACTACAGGGATAACATTATTATTATAGGAAACTTCTATGTTACATTGAGCAAGTGGATCTCTGCTAAATACTAAAACTGAACTCTTTTCAGGGCTTATGTCTAATTTTAAAATATTATTATAAAAATTGTTTATTTGATTTAGAGCAGTGTTTATTGCATTAATGGCTATGTTAATATTTTGATTTTCACTATATAAAAGCAAATCATCAGCAAATTGTAGTATTTTTATTTTGGATACATCAACATACTTATATATTTGAGAAGTATATAAGTTATACAGAAGCGGTGACAATGTAGCACCTTGCATTGTCCCCTTGTTTGTTTGTCTAGGTCCATGAATTATATTATTGAATTTAACAAACAAAGTTCTATTGTGTAAGAATTTAAAAATCCATTGCAACATTTTATTTGGTAAACCAAGTTCACATAACACTTTAATAAGACATACAATATTTACATTATCAAATGCTCCTTTGATATCTAGGAACACACATATGACATTTGAATGACCAAGTTTTGCTTTTTTCAGATCTGATATGAAGGACACAAAACTTTCAGAGCAACTCCTACCCTTTCTAAAACCAAATTGGATGTCTGGTAACAGCCTCTGAGTTTCAGTAAAATAATCTAAACGTAATTTTAGCATGTTTTCAAAAAGCTTACCCAAACATGATGACAAAGAAATAGGTCTGTAAGATGTTGCATTGTTAACTTGTTTATTTGGTTTCAAAATAGGAATTACACATTGGGTTTTCCATGATTCCGGTATAACTAAGTTGTTCCAAAGCTTATTATAGATATCAAGTAGAATGTTCTGAGCATTTGGATGTAACTTTTTGATCAATATATAAGGTATCTCGTCCATTCCTGGTGTGGTATCTTTCCTACTTTTAAGGGAAATGTAAAGCTCATCTAATGTGAAAGGAAAATTCAAAAAGGAGTTACTATCATTTTCTAAAGCCTTGTTAAAAATATTATTAATTACTTTTTCCTCAATATTTGATGAGTCTGCTAAATTGTCTAAGAAGCTTGACACCCATTCATCATTCAAATATTTATTTTTAGAAAAACCTATTCTTTTAAATCTCTTAATATATTCCCATATTCTAGAAATAGGTGTTAGTCTATTAAAAGTACCACATAATTCATGCCATGACTTTTTACTCTCTTCTTTTAATATTCTTTTTTTTTTAGCATCTAATTTTTTATAATAAATAAAGTTGGGTACTGTTGGATATTTTTTATACTCGCGTAAAGCTTCCTTAGATTTTCGCACAGCATCATCACATGTTTGGTTCCACCAGGGTACAGGTTTTTTAAATATGCGTAAGTTATCTTTTGTTTTTTTTGTTGGGACTGTCTCATTCCTAATATCATACAAAATGGTTACAAAGTTGTTATAAAGTTCTATGGGTTGAATATTAAGACTGTTAAGTTTAGAAAAATTATACTCGGATAATGAATAAAATTTACACCAGTCTCCTTTATCATAAAAAAATTTTTCTTTTACAGGGCGTAACTCATACATTGATGGACTCACATTAACTATCAATCGTGTTGGATAATGGTAACTACCCATTGGATCGTCATGGACAAACCATTCACAGAAAGGTGCTATTGAAGGGCTAACCAGAGATAAATCTATTGCTGATGAATTTCTATTTGGGCTTTGTACGGTGGTAGGACTACCATCATTCAAAATACATAAATTAAATTCGTCTATAAGATTGTATAAACTATTGCCTCTGTTATTATTTTTATGACAACCAAATAACAAATGATGTGCGTTAAAGTCACCCATTATAAGACATGGTTTTGGAATTTCAAGAAGTATATTTTTTATTTTATTAGTATCTAATCTATTGCCATTGGGTGGACAATATACACACAGAATGTATAGTTTTCCTAAAGATGTATCTACAGATATACACAGATTTTGTACCGATTCATAAAATGTTGATTTGATTATGTCATATTTTAAATTCTGCTTTACTAATATGCCAACTCCATTATGGGAATTAACTGAGTTTTTGTAAATAAAATTATATGATGTAAAAGAAGGTATATTGCTAGTATCTTTTAACCAGGTTTCATTCAATAAACATAGATCAACTTTTTGTTCTAAAAGGAATTTGTTTAATAATGCTTTTTTACTATTTAAACTTTGTATATTAAATTGAATAATATGTAAATAAGTATCCATTAAGTTATTAAGTTATGTAATAATATTTCTTTTATCTTTTTATTTGTTAAAGGTATACCATCCCTATTATTACCAAGGGCAACTAAAGACTTGACTAATGCACTGATAATTATATCATTATTTATAATTTGTTCAGCATCAATACAATTTGATGCTGTTTTTACATTTTTTACTGTAGAAAGATGTTGTGATACTGACTTACTTGGTTCATTTAATGTGGGGAATGTTTTAGATGTTATATTGGGTGGTGGGGTACTCACAACAGTGGCATAGGAACGATGACGGTGCTTTTCTTTCTTCTCTGCCGTTTTCTTCTGCTTTACAGGACAATCTCTAGAGATAGCCAAGTGACTACCTCCACAATTTATACAAGTGATGCCTTCTACATCACATTCTTTGTAGGAATGGCGACCTGCACACGAGGAACACATTTGATCTCCTCTACAGACTTTCGCGGAGTGGTTGAATTTTAAACATTTATAACATTGGATGAGTGGTGGCACATAGGTGTGTACCGAGTACCTAAATAGGCTAATAAAGGTAAACTGTGGTAAAACAGTGTCGGCAAAAGTTACTGCAACTGTGCCCAGGGGTATTAACTTTCCGTTTTCTCTTTTCATAAATCGCTTGACTGATACAACCTCTGCATCAGCAACAATATTTTTATAAATATCTTCATTAGACATATCTTTGGGAACAAATCGAATTATTCCAATAGTTTCAGTCATATAGGCTGGTATGAATGCTTTGAGCTTGTATTTAATAAAAAAACTATCCATATTTAAGAAATTATTGGCAGGCGCGGGTTTTTTAAACGTAACGCCCACTTTGTAGGCATTTATTCGGTGTACTCCTACTATTCCTTTAACGTTTTCCGTAAAGGTTTTCGTAAGGACGATAGGGTTTTTATTGCCGACTTTTTCATTTTCAGTAGATTCCACATACACCACACAATCGCCACTGTGGTTTTCTAGAAACAATCTTTTATACAATGGCTTTTTAAATATATTATAGTTTACGACGCCTTCTGGACAACCGCCAACAATTTTTCGTTTTTTAACTCTTTCGACGGGGTCTCCCCCGTCGCTATTTACACTCATAACTAGTATTATTTATAACAGCCCTTAAAAGTAACTATTTACTTGAAAATATACAATATAAACACGAAAACTGAAATTTTATATTTTTGGGCCTTTTTTAAAATGCGCGCTTTTTGATTTCCCGCCAAAGAGCAACCAGTCTCTTGTCATGAGATTACACATGTCAACAAATGTCAACACTCAACATTGCATTATAAAAAATGTTATGAAAATGTTCCTTATTTTGCATCTTACAAAACTCACTATTTTACATGCAAAAAAATAAGTACACGTAAGTACTTTGTTTATTGCAATATATTATCAATGTATTCAATTCACTCTATAGGAAAATGGGTCAAACCAAAAATAGTGTATTAAATATCTTTGTATTAAAGTCAAAGGGTAGCTAGTAGAATTCTGTTTTAATTTTATCTTACAAGGTATGCTGCATACAAGGACTTTGGATCTTCAGATTTTGAATGAATCATAATTATAAATGGTACCTACTGACAATGTTCTAGTAAATGTAGAATGCTGAATGTAATTTCTCATTAACCATAACTCATAAGTCAACCATATGTACTAATTATGTGAAACCAGAATAGTAAAAGAAAATAACTGTCTGCAACTAACAACTATAGGCATTCTTGCTTTACGATGTGAAAAGACTGTATGATTTGAAGGTCTTTGCCTTTCTTCTTAGGAGGAATCTGAAAACAACAACAACCAACCATAAATCCTGTCACTTGTCAAATTTGGTTTTCTGAGTTTATTATGCAGGTTTATTACTGAGGACTAAGTTATTTTAATTTACATTAGACTTACGAAAGTAAACACACAGCTACTTTTTTAATATACTACAACTCATACATGTAATGTTAAAAATACATTTAATGTCCTGAACTCATTAACACCATGGAAGAAGACCTCGTTCGTAAAAAAAAGAAGGCGGCAAATTCTAGTGATAGACGAACTTTAGCAAAAGCTTGTAATGATTTAGCGACGTTTTATTTTACACAAGCTCGATATAATGATGCTCTTGATGAGTTTAAAATTGAAGCTGGAATTTGCAAGGAGCTCGGGCGGACTATGGAATGGGGTACTTGTAACAGGATGATGGGAGAAGTTTTTATGCTAATGGGAGAATTCGACAAGGCTCTTAAGTATGAAGAGCGGCATTTGGGTAAAATATATATTTTTGAACGTTTTACATCTGTGGCATGGCTGTTGTTTTACTTTTAAATGTACATAATTATAAAAAATAAAAAATAAATAAATACAGCAATATGTTACGAAATATTACAATTGTTATGAACTAGCAAATTTATTATTAGTGTTTATATTGTTATTGTATATTTGTAGCTGTCGCAAGAGATTTAAACAATTTAGTAGAAGAACAGAGAGCAATGGCTACATTGGGCAGGATATATTTATTAAAAGGACAAAGTACAACAGACAATACTGAAACAAAAAAATTATTAACTGAAGCAGAGAAAGCTTTTATGAAAAGCCTTGTACTATGTCAAAGGTAAATTTATTGATAACATTTTTAATATGTGTTCAATATCTTATATTAATAATGACAGTATTTTAGATTAAATGGAAAGATAAATGAAGTAGAACTAATGGATATGAGAGCTCGTCTTCTTCTCAATATTGGTGTTGTCCAAGAACACTTGGGGCATTTTGACAAAGCAATAGATTTTTTTGAGAAGGCGACATCTATATCTGCCAAAAATGATATATATGAAGTTTTACATAAATGTTATACTACTATATCTTTGCTTTTTGCAAATAAAAAAAAAGATTTCCATAAGGCTTTGAGCAGTTTGAATAAAGCCTTAAATGTTGCAAGCAGGCTTGAAGATAAGGTACTGATATTAAAAGAAAAATATTATTTTTGTTTTATTATTTTGACATATAAAAAATATTTTATTTTAGGTAGTTAAAAAATGCGAAACTTTATCAGCTAAAGCCGATATTCTATGTCAGATGTCTGACTATCGTAGTGCAAAACAAGTTTTAATAAAGGCGTGGAAATTAAAAACACCGGATGAAGAAGAAAGAAGCAATATAGAGAGTAATCTAAAAGTTGGTGGGTATATTTTAATGTATATTATTCAATTAAGTAGTATAGTATAGTTATGGTGAACCAAACTAGATCATGTTTCTATTATCATGTTTCTAATAATATATACAAATGAATTAAATTAATTAAAAAATAAAAACAGTTTCATAACAAATAGTATTATTGCAGTTGTAAAAATGTGTGAAATAGAAAATCTGCTAGTATCAACAGATTCTAACAACCATGGTGAATTGAAGAAGCATTATGAATTATTGGGGGATGGAGCCTGCAATTTTCGTAATTACTTGTCAGCTGTTGAGTATTATCTTAAAAGTTTAGATCATGCTAAACAAGCTGGAGACTGTGGGAAGAGCTTGGTACCTCTTTATGTAAGGTAAGGTAAACGTTTGTATTTATAGTTAATTTCAATTTGTTTATTGTAAAGTACCAACCTGTAATCTATTTTGTGGCAGGATAATTCAAATAAACATTCTTTGAAAGTTCTGTCAAGAGTAGTTAGTATGTCATATCACGTTATCAACCAATCCCTTGTCATAACAAGATAACTATATTCAAAAATTTCTTGGTGGTAGACCATAACATCGGGTCGCCGGCAAAGTTACCACCCATCGGGCAAAGTGGTGCCGCAAAGCGACATAGTCGTGTTCCGGCACGTTGCTCAATGAAGCCGTATATGGGAAATGAGTCTGAACAGCTGCGGTACGTTGGCGAACCGGTTGACGTCGAGTTGGTGTTTGTTTTGTCGGGTGTCTAGTTGAGGATGGTAGCGGGATCCGAAGCGACGGCTTTCCGCTGGCCGCCCGCAGATAGTTGGGGGCCCAACTAGTGGGTTAGCCACCCACGAAAGGCTGCCCCGCCAGCTGCGAAAAATCCCAGGGTGGCTCCATCGTTCTTGTTGGCGACCAGCCGAGGAGGCCCGATGGCGATCCCTGGGGGGGTTCGGGCGTCCCCGCAGTCTCCAGGCTAGCCTCCCAGCGGCAAGACATCACCAATTTCGAAGTCGGGTTTGATACGTACCGCCTCGTTCAACTGCCATTTCCCATCCCTATTCACTTTTATTTATTTTTATCATGAAGAAAAACAAAAAAAGGAAAAAGTTTGTACAGCGGTTGCACTCCTCCTCATTTAAAGTGCACCTCAGTAATATTAGGGGTTTGCACTCTAATATCTTACCTGTCCATCACCACCTGGAGACAGAAGAACCGCACCTGTTCTTTTTGACGGAGACGCAGATACAATGTCCTTTGAGCGCTACATACTTGGATTATCCCGGTTACTCGTTGGAGCACAACTTTCGCTCACGGGCCGGTGTCAGTATGTACGCGCGGAACGACCTCTGTATTCAGCGTCTCCGTCACCTTGAAGACCCCACTTTTTCTTCCCTATGGGTTTTAGTGGACACAGGAAACGAAAAAATCCTGTATTCCTGTGTCTACCGTTCGCACAGCGGTGACCAGGAGACAACTCGTTTATTTGAGTATCTTAGTGAAGCTGCAGATATGGCTCTTTATCAGTACCCTTCGGCGCAGCTCGTCTTTCTGGGGGACTTTAATGCCTGTCATCAGGACTGGCTGTTCCCGTACCAGAAGACCGACCATGCTGGAAGAGAAGCGCGGAAATTTGCGTTGTCCTTGGACCTCTTTCAGCTGGTGAAGCAAGCGACAAGGGTACCAGACAGGTACAACAGGTACAACTGATCCGGACAGGTATCGGGTAGAGGTTACCTCTCCCTTGGGAACCTCCGATCACTGTCTGGTGAAATCTGTGTTTACATATTCCCCACCAGCTTTCGAACCTCATGGTGTTAGGCGAGTATGAAAATACAAGTCAGCAGATTGGGATGAGATGCGGCACTTTTTTGCGTCTTATCCTTGGCGGCAGGTCTGCTTCTCTTCTTTGGATCCGTCGAGTTGCGCGGATGCTATAACCGATGTGGTGCATCAGGCAATGGAGTATTTTATTCCTTTTGCTGACGTACCCATCGGTGGCAAAGCTCGCCCATGGTTTAATGCCGAATGTGGTCATGCTCAAGACCGAAAACATTCGGCATATCTCATTTGGGCTGATGCTCGAAGCCGCAAAACTCCGGATGTAAGTTCGAAGAAGAGAGCCTTTAACCAAGCTGCCAAGTCCTACAAAAAGGCATTGCGGAAGGCTCGTCTCGATCGAATCGCTAAGAATGGCGAAAAGCTCTCTGTCAGACCAACTGGCAGTCGAGCTTTCTGGTCTCTTGCGAAAGCGATCGAGTCGAATTTCTGCCAACCCTCACTGCCTGCTCTGCTGAAGCCGGATGTATCCCTGGCCCACACAGCAACAGAGAAAGCGAACGTACTACGCACGACGACGAACGTACGTAATCGCATCTAGACACTGGCAATGCTTCTCCAGCACATCTTCCTCACTGCGGTGTTTCGATGCCTGAAATCCGCATCACTAACAAAGAGGTATGGAGAACATTGTGTCGTTTAGATGTGAATAAAGCCAGTGGTCCTGATGGTATACCAGCCATTCTGCTCAAGATTTGCGCAGCTGAGTTGTCTCCTGTACTGACACGTCTGTATCGTCTCTCTTTCATGACTGGAATAGTGCCGAAATCCTGGAAGCTTGCTAATGTGCAACCCGTGCCCAAAAAAGGCAGCCGTGCCGACCCTGTCAATTACAGACCGATTTCAATCACCTCCATACTCTGCAAGATTATGGAGCGTGTATTGAACTCGCGCCTACTAGCATACCTAGAAGGTAACGATCTCCTCAGTGACCGACAGTACGGGTTTCGCCGTAATAGGTCTACTGGGGACCTCCTAGTGTATGCTACTCACATTTTAGGCGAGGCCATCGAGAAGAACGGAGAAGCGGTCGCCGTCTCTCTGGACGTCTCGAGGGCATTTGACAGGGTCTGGCATGCGAGCCTTATAAGCAAGCTTTCAGCGTATGGTATATCTCCTGGTCTGATCGGCTGGATAACGGACTTTCTGAGCCACAGATCTCTCCGAGTAGTTGTCGACGGGTGTTCCTCGGAACCCTTGACAATAAACGCCGGAGTGCCTCAGGGGTCCGTTCTTTCTGCAACTCTGTTTCTGCTGCACATTAATGATCTGTTGAAGCCCGGTATCTATGGGTATGCAGACGACAGCACAGTTGTAGAAAGATATCTGCCGAGTACTCGGGCTAGTCGAGATCAAGTACAGTCTGAATCTGAAAGAGAAGCCATAGTGCAACGTTTGAATGACAAACTTCAGGCAGTCTCCGCATGGAGCAATGCCAATCTTGTCAAGTTCAACGCCACCAAAACGCAGACGTGTCTATTCACCGCCAAAAGGAGCCCTTTCACCTTGGCTCCTACTTTCCAGAATGTATCCTTGGAATACAGTGACCGGCTTCAGTTGTTAGGCTTAGAGATTTCCTCGAACCTCAACTTTGATCGGTTCATTGAGTCCATAGCAAGAGCAGCAGCAGCAAAGCTTGCCGTTCTTGCGAAGGTTTGGCAGTACTTTACACCGGGACAGCTTCTTGTTTTATACAAAGCACAGATCCGGTCGTGTGTAGAGTACTGTGGTCACATATTTGCTGGTGCCGCAAAGTCTCATCTTGCGGTTCTGGACTCAATTGAGAGACGAGCAAAGAGGCTTATAGGCGATCCCGAATTGGTCGGAGCCGACCTCCAAAACCTTGAGCACAGGCGTAGAATTGCTAGCCTCTCAGTATTCTATAGGATACATTTTGGTGAGTGTGCGCAGGAATTACACAATTTAATTCCCCCGTCCCCCTTCCAACACCGGACGTCCCGACGCACGGCAGGTTTTCATCCTTTTGTTGTGGACATTCCACCTGTCCGAACGAAGCGCTTTGCTTCCTCATTTTTACTGCGTACAGCAAAGGATTGGAACAGCTTGCCTGCGTCGGTATTTCCGACCGAATACAATGTGGGTGTCTTCAAGCGAAGAGTGAATAGGTTGCTAGGGTAATGCGCCTTACCACCTAAGACTACATTCCACTTACCATCAGGTGGAATGTAGTCAAGCATTGCCCTAGATCATAAAAAAAAAAAAAATCACATAAAAGTAGATTAATCTGTAGTAACTCGCTTAATATTATATGCAAGTAAAATGATTCCAATAACTTAGATGTTTATATAATAATAAATTGTCACAATAAGTTTAAATAAAATCCGGATAAGAGTGAGTCGGACTTGTGAATGAAGGTTTCTGTACCATTAAATATAAAAAACTCAATAAAAATCATGTTTATTGTATATATGCATTGCTAAAAATGTGAAGAAAATAAATATAATAGTCATAGAGCAAATAAATTGCATATTTTCTTTTTACAGCTTATACCAAACATATAAAGACATGGGGATGTATGATGAAGCATTGGAATATTATTACAAAGAGTACGAAATAATTAAAGATGTCCCAAAGGAAGCATATACGACTTTGTATAACACAGCGGAAGTGCTATTCCACGCTAAGAAACCATATGATCAAATTGAAAAAACTTGTCTTGATGCAAGGGAAATGGTAGGTTATTATGAAACTAAAAACAACCTTTTTCAGATTTCTATGGGCACATTTATCAAAATTTTGAATTAAATAGCTTTTAATCCAAAGCCTACCCATGTTAACAGTATGGGCACTTTAAAAATATAAATTTAATTAAAACTCAAGTGAAACTTTCAGGCAAAAGAATTAAACAACAAAAAATTTGAAATAAGGATACTAAAGAACCTGTATAAATACCAAGAGTATTATTTTGAGCTTGATAAAATGGATGAGACGAAATCTGAATTACATGCGCTGGGTGGTAATTGTGATGAACTTACTGATGATGAACAGAGCACAGGTGATGAAGCACCGCATATTGGTGACGATGTGTGCCTTGATGATCTGACAGGTAAGTTATTTTATACATAAAGACTCTTAAAATTTATTCTTAATCTGAAATAATTATGTGGTTCTCCTCTGTTAAAGAATATTATTAAGTTATAACATTTGTATTATAAATAGTTTAAATTAGAGACAATTATATAAGTACAGAAAAAAGTAAAGTTTATTAATTTTGGTAATATTTAACATATATGTTAAATATTTACTTTTTTAAAGGAATGTACTTTTTCAGATTTGTCTGACTCAGATGAAGAGATGGCTGAAGTAACTAAGCCTCGCAGGCGCGGCAAACGTTTTGCTGTCAGAAAAAACGCTAAGGGTGAAACACAGTTACATGTTGTAAGTAATGTTTGCACAAATTTTAACAGCAATCCTAAATCTTTTTCTGCACATTACTAAAGAATCGGTTTTTCACTAATGCAAAGAATTTCACAAATATTTAAAGCATAACATTCTACACAATATGTACTTAGGCTGTAAGGGTAGTTTCCTCAGATCATAGGTAATTAGTATTCCGAATCCGTAGTGGTGTAGACAGTAAAGAACATTATACTAATATTGAAATGCTTCAAACGTTATATTTAATAATAAATATCAATCTTCCAGGCGTGTATATCGGGCAACGTATTGCTTGTGGAGCGTCTACTGGGTCAGGGCCACCCACCCAATGCGCGCGACCACGCGGGCTGGACGCCGCTGCACGAGGCCTGCATACACGGACACGTGGCCGCCGTGCGCGCACTGCTCGCCCGCGGAGCTGCCATCGACGACCGCGGGGGCGCGCGCTGCGACGGTAATACATAAATCAAGCCACCCAGCTACCGAAACCAACTACCCAACCATCTTTTATTTTTTACTTTTTTTTGCGTTGGAAAAATCCGTTACGGATACCCACCAGCCAAGAAGGAGATGACCGGGGGTTATGTGGGACTACCCGGCAACATAGAGGACGCTGCCATTTTTAAGGCTACCCACTAAAAAACCAACGGTTGCCCTCATCGCCTTAATGGGACGCCACGGGATCGCTTGCGCATTCACCGTGACGCCCAGCGGTACCCCCCAAATGAGGTTGCCCCAAGCAAACCATCTGAAACCATCCACCCAACCATCTAAAACCATCCACCTAGCCAACTATAACCATCCACCCAGCCATCTAAAACCATCCACTCAAACATCTAAAACCATTCACCCAGCCATCTAAAACCATCCATCCAACTATCCATTTTTTATTGGACAGGGTGGATCCGATGCTAAATATTATCGGCCTGTACATTTACAAAGATTGATGCAAATGCGTTTTCAACTTTGAAATACTGGAATGGAAATGAAAGACCTTAGAACAGGTTGAGGAATGACGCTTAAGATTTTGGCTTTAACTGCATTTCACTCATCCAAACAACCATAACCATCCATCCATCCATCAATTCCTCTGTTGAATGTTGTATTTGTAAAACTTGAAGTTCATGATTACACCATCCCTGTTATAAATGTTTTATCAAGTGATTTTTATTTCTCTATATTTAAAATATACTATTAAATACTATTTAAATTTATTTTTATTAAAATCTGAACATTATCTTTTACATTTGAACATTATCTTTATCTAAAATTTGAAAATTTGCATATTGTTTAGATTTTTTTAAGCTTGTCTAATAAATATCTTTTTAACTACAGGTATAACTCCTCTTTACGACGCAGCTTGTAATGGACATCTGGAAGTAGTAGAATTGTTGCTAGAAAAAGGAGCAATACCATCTCTTAAAACCGACTTTGGTGAAACTCCATTGAATGCTCTACAGAAATGGAGAACCGGCGAAATCTTTACCAAGGCCGAAGAGGTTCTATACAATAATATATGTAACAAAATACACAATTTACTGGACAAAACTATGACAGATAAATCTAGGACTCCTGTTAAAGCTATACAAGTTGAATCTCCACCGAGCACGTCGAAAATCACTAACAATATTAAGCAATTAGATTCACCAGCGTTAAAAAGACGTAATATTATTGACGATTTAAGTGATGATGATGATTATTCTAATACAAGAAACCAAACTGCCTTTCCTTCTGACTCTAACTCTGAAGAAGAAATATGTGGAAGTAAAGAAAAGGTTAAAAACAAACGATCAGGGATTAAAGAATACAGAACTGCGATATCGGCTTTGCGAAACAGAAGTATAGATTTGCCAGAAGTTGAATTGAAGACAACAAAAACAAAATCGGCCTTATTACACCCCAGTGAAGTTGACGATGATTGGCTCGATGATGACATGGGGATTAATAGAACAAAGAAACGTAAACTCAGTGATCCATTGATGAACATACCGAAGAGATCATTTATAGATAGTTTAACAACCAGCATTGATAATCTTAATGATATTGAAACACTCTCTAATGACAGCATGTCTAGAAAGAAGTCACGTGTCAGTGATATTGAAATAAACGAAAACAGCTCTGATTCCGATCACTATCACCTTAGTGGAAAGGATAAACTTGAACCGTTGAGAAATATATCCAGGGCACTTAACGATTCCAGATCTACAGACAGTCGAGAGAGCATGAGAAAAAGATGGAAAAGACAAAGTACTTTATTAAGAGCTGGTTTCCAAAGAAAACATTCTGGTGACCTATCAAGTAACAGCGGCAGCGACAACGAAACAAACAGACGAGAAAAACAAAAATCTCTGTCATCCAGAAAACCATATAACGAGAATATAAATTGTTCAAATATCAATGACAGTTGTAATATAGTTCAAAATATAAATCCCAATATACTACTTCCCATGAATGTATTAAAACCGATAAGTATCCTACAATCTAAGAATGGTAGGGCAATGCAGACGCAAATACTACCACCGGCGGCTGTTAAAGTTAAAATTGAAGATAAAATGTTATTAATATCTTTAAAACTGGATAAAATTAACAACTTGACAATCAGCTGGCTGGTTGAGGAAGTTAAATCTAGATATTATAAGTATGTTTACTGTTCCAAAACTGTTATTTACTTAAATTACGTTGATCTTGATATAACCTTCATTATTTTAGACTTACAGGCGTCCGTCCAATGTTCAGTCTTATGACGTCAGACGGTGCCATTTTGTCCGAAGACGACCCACTAAGCCTTGTACTATCGACCCCTGAACTACACACATGTATGACTACATTCAAAGCCTCGCCTACCGAAGAAAGATATCTCGAGTGCTGTGAAGCTTTGGAGATAAGTATGTATCATTTTTATTATCTAATATAAATATCTTATTTATTTTAATTTTTTATTTATATATGGGGGCATGGAGCTTTTTGTAGCCTATTAACAAATAATACCATCGCCAATGGAGATCTGCAAATATAAAAACGCGTTACATTGAGGAATTTGTAGGGAAGTATAACAGGGAGTAGAAGGGAGGATTTACCTTCTCGCTCTTTGACTAACTATACGAAACTTTGCTATAATAGATACTTCAAGCCAATATTCTGTAAGAGGAAGGGTTTAATCCGATTAAACTCGTGTATGAGCGCAGGTCAATTTATCACAGCTATATATACTCTACCAAGTTTTCAAATCCTAACTTGATATAAAATTCGGTTTTTTATGCCTTTTATGTTATTCAATTATATATATTACTTTTATATTTCAGGCCCATCAGAGGAAATCCAGCAAGTCGTTGGAAGAAGCCATACAACTCGGAGACTTGCATTAAAGTCGTCGACACTATCAACAACACAAATACGACCCTTGTTCAGAGCACTCACACACCAAACACATATAACAGCTATAATGATAGCTGATAACAATATACAAGATCATGGCATGAAATATTTGGCGGAAAGTGTATGTACCATGAAGCATTTAACAGTCTTGGATGTTAGCAATAATAATATAACTGGCGAGGGTGTCAAAACATTAGCAAATGCTTTTGAAAAAGCTAGAAATTATTGTCAATCATTGGAGAATATTGATTTTAGTGGCAACAGTATTTCAGATGATGGTTTTAAAGCCGTTTTGACTTTGAGTCGGCATTTAAAATTGAGAGTTTTAAAGTTGAATAGTTGTGGAATAACAGGCAATGTTGCCAATGAAGTAACCAAACTAGATATGAAGTTTGACACAATAGAAACTTTACATATGAGCCATAACACTATTAAACAAATGTTAGTTAATTGTATGATGCAAGCACTTAATCCTAATGTGTTATGTGATCTGGAGTTAGACAACATTGGTTGTCAAGGTACAATCGTAGGTTGTATTTCGAATTTCATGTCCAATGCCAAGGATTTAAAAGTACGGAGATTAAGTTTATCAGACTGCAATTTGACTGATGGACAATTTAAGCTGGTTTTTAGGTATGTATATAATAATTGTTGATAAATGTTATTTTAATTTTAAAGAAAATTATAATTAAAAATATAATTTCAGATGTCTGGACCGGGCCAAAAATTTACAGACAATAACTTTTAAAAACAATCAACTAACTTTCGTTACATTAAAGAAATTATTGCAACGTCAACCTGCAGTACCGCAAATAAATCTTGAGGGTTGCCAGGACATATTTAAATACTCCCCAGACCTGGATCTTCAAGTCTGGTTGCCAGCAATCGACTTCGGCAGATGCATACCCATAATCAATATTACTCCTATTTGCAAAACTGACGAAGAAAAAGAAAGCCTAAAATTGTTTTCTAAAATATGGCTTAGTTGTTTCAAAGGCAAAGGCATGATCGAACATGGTAGTGGTGGCTTGATTAAGTTTACTGCCTCTTGTAATAATTTAACTTAATATTAAATAGATATTTCAGGTTTAAAGAAAATTAGACTAGGCAATAGAGATGAACTGAACAAAAAAATATTTCTGAATTATTATATTTTGAACAGTAAATGTCTATGGTCTATGTGTTTAGTTAGTTGTAATGTAATTGAGAATCAAGTGTGCCTTCAATTATAGTTGTCTTTGATACTAAGTAACAATAATTAAGAGAACAAAAATAATTCTTAGTAATACCCACCTGTAAATTATGTTACAAATACATAATCCTATACAAATATTTTTATTCCATTACAAGCTTTAATCACCAACTTAGTGAAATGAAGGTTGAGATATGCTATTGTTTATTGTGAATGTGAGGAATGTTAAAAAGTATTTCAATAATAATATCATTTTGATCTGTAGTACTTGAAATAACAATAATATGTAATAAAAAACGTTATCGTGTTTCTGATACTTAAAAAGTTGCCTTTATTAATCGATAGTAAATAATAACTCAAATGAAGATCAAATACACTATAAATTTGCAAATGTAATTTTTTGAAAATGGAGCCCCGATAACTTAAAAACATAAAATTCAGTAACAAAAAATAAAATTGTAACTAAACATGGAGGAACGATGACAATATAAAATACAAGAAAAAGAACCAGTGGTTTTTTAGTTACGAAAAGAATTGTTACATTGTTAAGTTGATTTTTGTACCATTTGATAACCATATATTAATAAAATGGAATTAAAGGCTTTTTTTACTGTATATTACTCGTTCTAAAACGTTCTCTACATTAAATAATATAAGTTGTACTTACGACTTAAATGAAGAAATTCTTTATATCATATACCTACTAACATTGTAAAAGCATTAAAAGTTAACTTATTCGATAATTAGGTACATAAACAAATCATTGACACATTTTAAAGACAATAACTCCACGATTAAAATCCTTCGTATTTATTCAAACAATAAAATTTACTGATTCTTGATTGGTACGATAAAAAAGACATTATTGTTATTATTCAAAAGTGGTTTCGGTTTGCATATGGTGCTTGTTCGTTATTCTATTGATTTATATTTTGGTTTCTTGTTCACGAACTTCGATCACGATCTGCATACAGCAGGATTTTACAGTTATCAATGACACTAATAACATCGTTTACAAAAAGATTAAACAGCAAAGGTCCAAGATGAGAGCCTTGTGGAACTCCTGACTCAACCGGTACAAAAGTTGAACAAAAACCTCGAACTGTTACGGCCTGACTGCGATCTCTCAAATACGAGATGAACCATCTCGGAAGATCTCCATGTATACCACAAGATATAAGTTTTTGAATTAGCAAAGTGTGATTAATTTTGTCAAATGCTTTTGAGAAGTCCGTATACACAACATCAACCTGTCCACCGTTATCCATTTCTACAGCAACTCTTTGTGTAAATTCGCAAAGATTAGACTCAGTTGACCGTCCAGTAGTAAAACCATGCTGCTGTTCTATTATCGTAGATCTTAAGGTAGGATATATACTATCGTATATAATTTTTTCAAACACCTTAGCAATAATATTTAATTTTGAGGTAGGTCTATAGTTTTGGATGTCGTGTTTATCTCCAGACTTATAAATGGGTACAATGAACGATTGCTTCCAGAGTTTTGGTAGTTTACCATTTCGAAGGGACAAATTAAATAAAATATATAATGGCCTAGAAAGAGACTTATGACAGGATTTAAAAAAAAAGAAGGAATTCCGTCAGGGCCTTTGTTAGGATCAAGCTTTTGAGATATCTTTCAATGGTTAAAATTGAAAGGTTAACGGAACTAATATTTACGCTACTCGGAATTTAGAGTACTTGTTAATGTTCCAATATAAGGGTTGGATTCAAAAGCAGATTGAAAATAGTTGCTAAAAAAATTACAAATATCTAATTCGTTAGAAGACCGAGAATCTTTAAAGAACATAACATCTGGTATAGACGTACCAGTGTTTTTTGATTTGACAAATTTCCAAAATAACTTACTATTCCTTTTCCTATATATTCCTATTCCAAAATAACTTACTATTCCTTGTAATGCTTTTGTTATATATGAATCATAACATATTAATTCAACTCTTCTTTGTCGACAGCGTAAATAACTAAATTAGTCGTAATCGTTATCTCGTTCATATATTTTCCATTTTTTGTGAAATTTCAGTATTTCATTAATAATCTTCACCAAAGCTTTCGAAAACCATGGTGGATAACGCGTACCAAAAGATTTCTTAGTTGGCACTAGTTTTAATATTATACTTTTTATAATATTGTAAAATTTGTTTACCACGTCATCAATTTCATCAATTTCAAGAATATCCCACCTAGTCAAATAGGTTAATTTCGCGATTAATAGCGTCATAATCAGCAGTACGAAAAATAGGAATGTCTCGAGGTGGCATGCGAAGCGCAACAACATGGGCAACGGATGTGCTTATACTTAGTGCTGGATGATGTGGATCTTCTTTTACAAAAGGATTAGCGCAATGACTAACTACACAGTTCATGTCACAAATTACTAAATCAAGCTGTTTATTATTTACATTTGGTATTAAGTTGAATTGTGAGAAGTTTGTAAAGTTTAAAAAACAATATACTGATTGCAATAACATGTTGTTCTCCTTAAAGTTTATTATACCCCTACCACTACTATTAGGATTATCCCATATCGCATAATATCATCGCATAGTTCATTTATTTCTCTCCTTCATAAATGATTCCAATCATTAAGACGAAGCTTCTTAGCAATCCATGGATTCACCGTGCGGGTGCCGGGCCCATCGCGTTGCAAGGAGAGGAGTGCAAGAAGTGCCTGGGACTTGCGACCCAGGAGTAGGTTTAAGGGGCCCCTTTATTGTGCGCAAAAACGCTCACCTTCACCCTCCACACTCCTCTCCCTACCTAACCAAATTTGGAAAGAACCTACTAATGCCGCCATTGAAATACGTTCTAGAAATGAACCGATGCTTGTTCTAGAAAGGCCAAGGTCTTTAAGTAGGCTATAGAGAGATTTTGCTTTTATACCTCTCGCTCCCACTTCTACCGCGTACAAACTAACTATAAATTTATCCCTGATCAGTTTGTTGGTTAGTTCGCAATACTTATTGAGCTTGAATGTGTGATCCCTTGGGATGTTATTTTCCCAAGGAACAGTAAGCTCCACAAGTATCACGCGCCTCAGATGTTTCGAATACAGGAATAAGTCCGGTCTGGATGACGAAACACCAACATCCCCAGGGATTTTGTAATGCTTTTCATACGTGTCCATCATGAGAATGTCGTTAAAAAAACGTATTTATAAACTAATGAACTATGGTTAATTAAAATTTATTTGCGTATTATAATTATTAAATACAAAAGTATATGAATTATGAATCAAATACTTACATTTTAAAAAGTAGTTTGACACAAGAAAACACCATCAATATATAGATGGCGCTAAGCTTTGAGATGATACAGATTCGATGTTAATTTATGTTTGAAGATTGTGTAGGTAGACAGTGGATAAGCTTATGATGCTAGAAGAAATTTAATTTTTAATGTAGTCGATATATTAAAAAAAATCGATACGATATATATCGATATTATTTCCCCATTTGCCCATCCCTACTCTGGGTAAGAAGAGGACACCTGCTAGGAAAAGAAAGAGATAAGTATATATTTAAGGAAAATTAGGGTAAGTTTTACCATAGACAACCAAGATTAGGGCATGTTTACAACAGCTTTCTTCATCTCAACGCTGTGTGTTTTATTCAACACATAATACCTGTTTTGTTGTAAAGCAAAACAGTAATATTATGTGTTTTACTAAAACACACAGCTTTGAGATGAAGACCTGTTTGGTATCTGCTGGTGATAGACACAAACGCTATGATGAATAAAATAAATTACTATCTTATATTAATCAGTCTTTTATTATATAAGATAATCAGCCTTTAAATCTTATTAACTTAATAAAAGTAATAAAAAACAATAACAAAAACCAAATTAAAATAGTCTTCTAAGAATAGTAATGATAGAAAATAATACTTTTTAACAATCTAAGTAATATTAGAAAAAAATAATTTTAACAAATCAGCCTTAGAATTATCAACTGTATCTACCGGACGTCAGTAAAACTATTGAATTTTTTTAATACTCTTCCAGTTTCCTCTGTCCAGTATTTCTTGAACTGGTATTTTCTCCAACCAGCTTTTAGAAGCTACTGCTGACCTTATACTGCCTGGGGCAGCATCAATATTTGCTTCTTTAAATATAGTACGTATCCAACCTGCCATCATGGCTCTTGAAGCAGGCTTCACCTTCCCTGATAGGGATATATAACTAATAACATAAAAATATTGACCCGTATACTTTTACCAAAGTATACGGGTCCTTTTAGAATAGCTAATATTATAGGAAATGACAGATGCGAAGTTTCTAGTATCCCCGGCTCAAATATTACTAGGGGTAAATATTCGAATGTTTGGTCTGCTGATCGTATACAACCGTGGGTAACAGTCACAAGTGACCAAAGTGATTCGTCAGATGATGAAACAGGCTCGATGAATGATTAATATAATTTTAATGTGAATTAGTATTATTACAGATTTGAATAACAGGTTAATGATTCTAAACTGTATTCTTTTGTACATTGCAAAATGTATTGATATTGTTATTGTAATAATTCTGTAATATCAGTATATGATAAATATATAAGATGGAATTTAAACAGGCATTGTAATGAGAAATATTAGTATTGTGATAGGCTCTAAACGTCATGGTGAGGGGTTCGTTGCAGACATTTCACTGTTATCTGGCAGTCGAACACGCCCATGAAGTCTTGTAGCAATATGGGCTTTGGACATCATGGTAAGGGGTTTGGTGCAGATATTTCACTATTATCTGGAAGTCGGACACGGTCGTCAAGTTTTGTAGCTAAATAAGTTCTTAACTTGGCAGTGAGGGGTCCGGTGCAGATGCGAGGATTTTGAGTAGGATTGGAAGGCGAGGGTGGCCCGGAATTGGGTGAAATCCTCGATGCAATCCATTTTATTTATTTCTTTGGGAAGGTTTACACGATTTCATTACGCTTAAGCTTGGTTAAATGAGGGGTAAATGCCAAAGATAGATACGAATATGTGAATTGAATAATGCAAATAATAATTTTGTGTACTAATATAGTTGAATAAGAGAATAATGAAAATCGTTAAGTTAAAAAAAATGTTTATTGTTATATTTTTTATTTTTATTTTTATGATAAGTTTGGAGACAAACTTAATGTAGTTAGGATTGATATAAATATAATGTCATGGCGGTCAGGCCATTTGTTTAATCACCTTGAGAAATGATCTGCTGATGGAATTCCTTGACGAGCTGTCAAAGTGTAGACATTATTAAGAATAATATTGCTAAATTTGGATATATTGAAGTTATTTTCTCTAAACAAATCAACCTACCTTAAAATTAATAACTAAAAATATACTCTTGGTGGTAGACCATAACATCGGGTCGCCGACAAAGTTACCACCCATCGGGCAAAGTCGTGCCGCAAAGCGACCTAGTCGTGTTCCGGCGCATTGCTCGATGAAGCCGTTTATGGCAAATGGGTCTGAACAGCTGCGGTACGTTGGCGAACCGGTTGACGTCAAGTTGGTGTTTGTTTTGTCGGGTGTCTAGTCGAGGAGGGTAGCGGGATCCGAAGCGACGGCTTTCCACTGGCCGCCCGCAGATAGTTGGGGGCCCAATTAGTGGGTTAGCCACCCACGAAAGGCTGCCCCGCCAGCTGCGATAAATCCCAGGGTGGCTCCATCGTGCTGGCGTCCCCGCAGTCTCCAGGCTAGCCTCCCAGTGGCATAACTTAACCAACTTCGACGTCGGGTTTGATACGTACCGCCTCGTTCAACTGCCATTTCCCATCCCTATTCACTTTTATTTTTTTTTTATTATGAAAAAGTTAAAAAAAAGGAACAAGTCGACACAGCGGTTGCACTCCTCCTCATATAAAGTGCACCTTACTAATATAAGGGGTTTGCACTCAAATCTTTTAGCTGTCCACCACCACCTGGAGACAGAGCAGCCGCACTTGCTCTTTTTGACGGAGACGCAGATTCAATGTCCTTTGAGCGCTACATACTTGGATTATCCCGGTTACTCGTTAGAGCACAACTTCCGCTCACGGGCCGGAGTCAGTGTGTACGCGCGAAACGACCTCTGTATTCAGCGTCTCCGTCACCTTGAAGACCCCGCTTTTTCTTCCTTATGGGTTTTAGTGGACACAGGAAACGAAAAAATCCTGTATTCCTGTGTCTACCGTTCGCACAGCGGTGACCAGGAGACAACTCGTTTGTTTGAGTATCTCAGTGAGGCTGCAGATATGGCTCTATATAAGTACCCTTCGGCGCAGCTCGTCTTTCTGGGGGACTTTAATGCCTGTCATCAGGACTGGCTGTTCCCGTACCAGAAGACCGACCATGCTGGAAGAGAAGCGCGGAACTTTGCGTTGTCCTTGGACCTCTTTTAACTGGTGAAGCAAGCGACAAGGGTACCAGATGTGGTAGGCCATACAGCCAATTGCCTGGACCTTTTGCTGACAACTGATCCGGACAGGTATCGTGTAGAAGTCACATCCCCCTTGGGAACCTCCGATCACTGTCTGGTGAAATCTGTGTTTACATATTCCCCATCAGCTTTCGAACCTCCTGGTGTTAGGCGAGTATGGAAATACAAGTCAGCAGATTGGGATGAGATGCGACACTTTTTTGCGTCTTATCCTTGGCGGCAGGTCTGCTTCTCTTCTTTGGATCCCTCGAGTTGCGCGGATGTTATAACCGATGTGGTGCATCAGGCAATGGAGTATTTTATTCCTTTTGCTGACGTACCCATCGGTGGCAAAGCAGTCCCATGGTTTAATGCCGAATGTGGTCATGCTCAAGACCGAAAACATTCGGCATATCTCATTTGGGCTGATGCTCGAAGCCGCAAAACTCAGGATGTAAGTTTTAAGAAGAGAGCCTTTAACCAAGCTGCCAAGTAGTACAAAAAGGCATTGCGGAAGGCTCGTCTCGATCGAATCGCTAAGAATGGTGAAAAGCTATCTGTCAGACCAACTGGCAGTCGAGCTTTCTGGTCTCTTGCGAAAGCAATCGATTCGAATTTCTGCCAACCCTCACTGCCTGCTCTGCTGAAGCCGGATGGATCCCTGGCCCACACAGCAACAGAGAAAGCGAATGTATTTGCTTCTCGGTTTGCTGATAATTCGCATCTAGACACTGGCAATGCTTCTCCAGCACATCTTCCTCACTGCGGTATTTCGATGCCTGAAATCCGCATCACTAACAAAGAGGTATGGAGAACATTGTGTCGTTTAGATGTAAATAAAGCTAGTGGTCCTGATGGTATACCAGCCATTCTGCTCAAGACATACGCAGCTGAGTTGTCTCCTGTACTGACACGTCTGTATCGTCTCTCTTTCATGACTGGAATAGTGCCGAAATCCTGGAAGCTTGCTATTGTGCAACCCGTGCCCAAAAAAGGCAGCCGTGCCGACCCTGCCAATTACAGACCGATTTCAATCACCTCCATACTCTTCAAGATTATGGAGCGTGTATTGAAGTCGCGCCTACTAGCATACCTAGAAGGTAACGATCTCCTCAGTGACCGACAGTACGGATTTCGCCGTAACAGGTCTACTGGGGACCTTCTAGTGTATGCTACACACTTTTTAGGCAAGGCCATCGAGAAGAACGGAGAAGAGGTCTCCGTCTCTCAGGACGTCTCGAGGGCATTTGACAGGGTCTGGCATGCGAGCCTTATAAGCAAGCTTTCAGCGTACGGTATATCTCCTGGTCTGATCGGCTGGGTAACGGACTTTTTGAGCCAGAGATCTCTCCGAGTAGTTGTTGACGGGTGTTCCTCGGAACCCTTGACAATAAATGCCGGAGTGCCTCAGGGGTCCGTTCTTTCTGCAACTCTTTTTCTGCTGCACATTAACGATCTGCTGAAGCCCGGTATCTAGGGGTATGCAGACGACAGCACAGTTGTTGAAAGATATCTGCCGAGTACTCGGGCTAGTCGAGATCAAGTACAGTCTGAAAGAGAAGCCATGGTACAACGTTTGAATGACAAACTTCAGGCAGTCTCCGCATGGAGCAATGCCAATCTTGTCAAGTTCAACGCCACCAAAACGCAGACGTGTCTGTTCACCGCCAAAAAGAGCCCTTTCACCTTGGCTCCTACTTTCCAGAATGTATCCTTGGAATACAGTGACCGGCTTCAGTTGTTAGGTTTAGAGATTTCCTCGAACCTCAACCTTGGTCGGTTCATTGAGTCCAGAGCAAGAGCAGCAGGAGCAAAGCTTGCCGTTCTTGCGAAGGTTCGGCAGTACTTTACACCGGGACAGCTTCTTGTTCTATACCAAGCACAGATCCGGTCGTGTGTAGAGTACTGTGGTCACATCTTTGCTGTTGCCGCAAAGTCTCATCTTGCGGTTCTGGACTCAATTGATAGGCGAGCAGAGAGGCTTATAGGCGATCCCGAATTGGTCGAACCCGTCCTCCAAAGCCTTGAACACAGGCGTAAAATTGCTAGCCATTCTATAGGATACATTTTGGTGAGTGTGCGCAGGAATTACACGACTTAATTCCCCCGTCCCCCTTCCATCACCATCACAATAGGATAGGATAGGATGCACAAAAAGACCGCATCTCATCTCATAATGCCATACACGGCGGTAACCTGCGACTCGCAGCCACGTTGAGCCGTTGAATGACCCCGTACTCCGGATCAAGCAGTTGTACGAGGAACCCACACAACAAAGGCTTTGTAGCCATCCCTATGAGAGATCAGCAGAAGGTCCAACAGTGAAGGTTCATGGCTTTCCACATCTGGGACTTGCGTATGCGTTATTACCAGTTGGGTCAGGCCATAATCCAGGGCTAATTCGTGAGAAATCCTCAAGTGTTTACAGAGTTCATCCACGTCGTATTCCCTGGACCCCGTCCTGACCCCGGTAACGCAGGTGGCAGGCTGGTGACCAAATCCTGTAAACTAAACATGAGTGACTAGTGTTTTCCGAGTCGTTCTCATTCTGTGTCGTGATTCTTCCCATGCGTAACAGCAAGGGTAGATTCACTAAAGGCCCTTCTCAGGGCCAACCAAACGCTGGCGATCACTTCGTAGCGTCTGACATCGACTTTGACGTAGATAGTGTTGATAAAGTCCTTTCTCAGGGCTATTCGGAGAAGTCAGATACTGACATTACGCGCTATAACGCAACGAAAAGGAAACACAAGTGGCTTTCCTCTTCGTTGTTCGTGCCTGGGCGGTTTTGCTCAGAAAAAAAGACCGAAGATACGCCAACCGTTAAGTTAAGCACCGCCCGAAGAAGTAGGGGTGCAAAGGCGGGCAGTTCCCGCGGCGGGTTTCGGAAGCCTGCTCCCTTGCGGTTGGACGATGACCTACTGAGTGACAGGCAGTACGACACCGATACCGATACACTGACAACGATATACGAGAGGCAATAATGAGCCTGATGTCAGCGCACTAAATGCCCAAGAGTTAAGGGGGCGGGGAGACGAAGACCGCGCTATCATTATGGAGGTGGCCAAAAAATCAGGCAATATCAAAGGCGAATTCGTGTGCCGCCTGAAGAAGTCAACTGCGACCCTGAGTGAGGTGGTTGATGCCCTTGCTTCGAAGAGTGAACATACCTCGTACGCCTGTGACAGGTATATATGTAATATTGATACATATAATATTGTTATTATATTGTAATTCTGTATGTAGGTAAAATAAAGATATTATTATTTATGAAACTACATAATACCGTTGACAATAAATATGCGAAATATTGTTGTAGCAAAAGATTTAAGAGTTTAGAATTATTTAGAATTGTTTAGAACTATATATCATTGTTATTACTAGTACTTTATTAAAGTAATAAAAGATATTGATTTGATGAACTATCGGAAGTAGCCTGAAGATATTAAATATATTGTATTTACATATCTTATTAGGTAAGCCATAAATGTGTGAAAGATATAAGATTGTTATAAATATTCTAGGCATTTAAAATGGTTATGTACTATTATATTGTTGTTATGAGATAATGAATGATGTTTAAAGTTATGAATATGACCAATCTCCAGAAGCTGCTGTTGGCGCTTCAGTCGATGTTATTATGCTATTAAAGGTAATCTGTATTGGACAACTGGCAAGATAAGTGATTCTTATACTTATATTGTTTATAAAATGTGTAATAACTATTGTGGGTATTTCATCGTATTGAGTTGTTGATAATTGTGTCTAAATAATTACACAGTAATAACTATATTACTGTTTTTATTATATTCATGTACCGGGAGTCATTCTGTTATATTAAATTATATATTTGTTTAGTTCTTTCTTTTCTTTAAACTTATCCAGATAATATTATCATATATATAGTGGGCAGAAGCTAGATTAAATACTTTATACTATATTATTTTAGTGGTTTTTAATTGTATAATCTTTTAATATCTAACATCAGAAGTGGGATCATCCCGGTCCTCGGTATCGACAGTTTGACTACCGAAACTATATTTTATCGATAAAATCAAGATACCCTCATTGTTGTTACTTTATTTGTTAATTTGTTGTATTCCATATTGTGTGATTTAAACTTTACTTTTTACTTTTTACTAATATGTTGAAAACCTAATTCACAGGGAAAATCACGCCGCCATCGCTATATACGTCGAAGTACCATCACCTCTACCATGTCCAGGCGTAGTTTGGGAAACGGCGGAGTGATTTCTAATTACGAAGTGGTTTACGAATTAAATTTAATTTACGGTTTTTATTCTACGTACGAACTACACCATTTGGCGTCGTCATGGCGATGGGGACCGAGCGGTTGCATCACCGCAGCCATGCCAGGTGAATCTTCGGACCCAGTATGGCTCTCGCCGGTGCAGTGTCGAGCCTGTGATGCACCGGAAGGAGAATCGATAATAAAGGTCAAGTTAAACTGAACCAAAATAACTATTGAAGAGGAATAGTCTTGCAGAATGCCACTATCAACAACAACAAATGTCCAATTCAACGTTTCTATTTATCTTGTGTTTGTTATTAAAAATTAAAACAACAGGTCAACTAGAACTACCATAACATAGAACTACTATAACTATAAGACGTACGAGACTCTTATCGGATTATACGTGACTTACTCAGTGGAATTTACTAACTTCCGTTTCAGCTGAAGTTGATTGAACTGGATCACGTAAAAACTGGTGAAGCTTCCAGTGAGTGCGCCTCCTCCACTATCCATGCCCGAAGGGAATTCTATGGCCATCAATAAGGCCATAAGGATTCTTGGATGACGAGGGGTCAGCAAACATTGGAGATCTTACTTCGGTCGGAACTTACTTCTGTGCCATCTCTCGGTTCGACATGGCGTATTTAAGACGCTAGTACAACAGACGCCAGAGTGGAGAACGCAAAGGCGAAACACCTGGCTGAGGTGGCGTTGTTCGAGTCCCTCAAAAGAGATCTGAGGAGAGGAGGACAACGAGACTGTGGATCTTGTTGCATCCGATACTACCGAGTCTTGTGACTTTGAAACTCATCGAGTCTGAGGACTATCGGGAACTAGCACGTCCGGGACACAGGAATTATAATAATATTAATTTCTATATTTTTTATAGAACTGAAGAATTTGCTACACTGCCATCTCCGATTTAAGGAGTGATCTGGGCGCTGAATTTTGGTGCAGCAACAGGAATGCCTTGCCTGAAGAATTGACTGAAGCTATTGTTGCAATAGCAACTGTTACTACGAAGGCCTTTCAAGGGGTCTGCATTGTGATTCAAATATTGGGACCTTACAAGCGGAAGGTCATGAGAAAATTCATGAAACGAAAAAGAAAACATCGGAGACAACCTAAGAAACAATTCTGTATACTTTCGTTTAAGCGGACTCTTGTTGTGAGTATGCTTGAAAAAAAGTGATTGTGTTGTACAAATTTAACTTTTGGTGAATAACAATTCTTTGAATTAGTGTGTGGTAATATATCGGATATTAATACCATAATGGCATCTTTAGCAGTGTTAAAACGGCCTACAATTTGTTTACCTTATTTTTATTTAAATTTTAAAGTAAAAAAAAAATCGTAAGAGCAAAAAGTACCTGCAACGTTCTAAAATAGATACTCGGTCAAACAATAAAAAAATATTTTATCTGCGACAAATTTGGGAGTACCTAAAAGTGTAATGTTTTCAAAAATACTCGGATGTAGGTATTGTTTACTAGTACTTTGTGCCGGTAGCTAAATATTTTGTATTAATTATATGAAACCCTGCGTACTTATTCGCTTTCTAGATTATCTAAGGCTAACAGCGATAACAATGCTAGAAATAATCGTTTTTTAATGTGTAAACGGTACAACCAAATTCATTCGTCGATACTTTATTATATATCATTATTATCACTTTACAAGAACGTAGGTTACCAAAGTTTTAGATATTTAATGAATTTGTCATTGCTAACCTAGTGCTATCATCGTATGAATCATGAGACAACAAACTTAAGCATTTGGATTAAAAAAAATTGGAGATATAATGTGCAAGTGTAACGTTACGTTTCTACGTATTTAATGTTAAATACTCTAATGTGTCTGATTGGCCGAACAGTTGGTAGAAGGTTTAAATCGGTTAACATTACCAAAAAACAATATTTTTTAACCATCATAAAACATAAATATTTAAATTTTATTATTGAAATATTATTATTTATATATATTATCCTAAATATATCATTATTATTGTAGTATATATTATACATATATTACTGTTGTATTATATATAATGTAATTTAATTGTCCAATGAAAACATTAGACAATTCTGATCCTGTTAGATCTTGAAGTGCAATGAAGCCGCTCAAAGCCCTAAACGTCCAAGAATTTATTCTACTTAGACGAAAAACTATAAATATATTTAAAACTCCATTAATCGTTAGATCTGATAGGGTTACTAATTTTAGTACATAATTCACAAATTTTAATTGTAGTTTGTATTTATTTTAGTATATAGTACATTGTATGTAAGGTTTATGTTCAAGATTCTTACCTTATGATATTTTTAAATAGAAAATATATTATATATCTTAGTATAGTGATATCAGTCAGTTTTTAACCTTTTTTTTATATTGTATCCTAATAGTTTTTTATGTGTGTGGACGGTATTTAATGCTGTAACATTAAAGTCCCCCAGTTGTAGATTTTTGTTGTACAATAAAGTTTAAACTTTTAGATATAAGAAAATATTTTTGTTGTTAGGAAATTTAAGGAATATTGTTATTACTTATAATAAATTGAGGTTATGGTCTGAAGAACTGGTCGATTCAAAATAAAATATAATAATTATTGTATTACAGCATGAGGTAGTACTACTAAAAAGGTTTTACTTATTGTTGAAAATGTCCACCGACTCAGAATAATAAACTTCAAATATTTTAGATACTCAAGTTGTGAACTTTATAAATGTAGTAATGTATTGTCTGTTAGACAAATTTTTATTTTAAGGCTTCTCGTAAGCCAATTTAGAACAAAAATAAGTAATAGTTTTCTTAACGTAACAGAATAATCTATACGGTTTCGAAAACAAAAATATAATATGCTCAAAAGGTTTTCTTTTTCTTTTTCTGGGTCTAGGTTTTCTTTATAAATAAAGTATATAAAATATTAATCTTTCAAGACGGACGACTACAAAATATTAAGAAAGTCTTAATAAAATGATTAAAACTTTGGATTATGATAGCGCAAATAAGCTTTTATCATTTTTTAGGTAACATTTGATTTATATATACATATGTATATGCCAGTATATTGAATAGATATACAAATGTATTAATTTATAATTATTAGTATTATAATTAATGATTTATGTTATTATTATGACGTTTATATGATTTTTATGATTGTAACGTTTTCTTCATTATTATGTAATGAAATAATAATAAATAAGTAGATACATGGATGTTATAAGAAAATATAACAGTATGTATATAAGAAAGATATTATTAGTTGATGATTCTATGTTATTTTGTTGATGTTATATGGGACTATAACAGTATATGAAAAAGATCAGTTTGATGTTCTTCTATGATGTTATTTAGTCGATGTTATATGGAAATATAACAGTATATGGATATGAGAAAAATATTATTTGTTGGAACTGAACTGCTGAAGTCCTTTACTTTGTTCTAGCCTGTCTCATGTGCAGCAGGTGTGAGGCTAGTTGATATTGTTTCAAAGCATCCGACCGTTGTTATTTTGTCCTCTTAATGTGAGAAGTAGGACAATAACAATGTTATAATGTATTACTTTTAAGGAATGTTGTTTAAGTAATGTTTCCGCTGGTCGGTCTTTTGCTTGGTGCAAATCTAGCTCACTAGCAGCGGGTGAAGGGGATTTGACACGTCTAGGCAACTGACAAAAAAAAAATGTAATATATATTATATACTGTCGTGGTCAACTAATTAAGGACACTCTTTGGTTAAACCGAATTGTGAATTTATTTTTTATTTTCCAACGAGTCTAAACCATATTCCATATCTCTTACATGTAAGTATAATTAGTCATTTATGTGCCCGATTATAAAACAATAACAACTTCTTAAACATTAAACCTCTTTACAATATAGCTAATAGATTATCGTAGTGCTATTTGTTCAAATAATGCTGGCTGGCCATTTAATTAGGGACACTGAGATATTGCGTTCTATTTTCAAAATTTGAATCTCAATACTTTTTTACTTCTTCTCTTATTGTTTCGTGGTAGTTTTGGCGGCAATCCCGATATTTATTTTAAGTTTTGAAAAATATTTTGAAGAAAAATGGGTAAAAATAAAAGTTGCGATCCAACACTACGAAAAATTATCATGAAGTTTGTTGTCGAGCATGGTTGGCCATACCGAAGGATAGCAGAACATTTAAATAGTTCAAAAACTATGGTATACAATGCAGTGCAACATGTCAGACGCAATAACACAGATTTAAATGTGCCCAGAACAAAAAGATCGAGAAAAACAACTCCGCAAGAAGATAGAATGATAACCAGGTTAGCTAAGAAAGATCCGTTTCTAGGCTCTATTTTAATTAAACACGAAGTGTTTGGGACAGACGAAAGAGCTGGTGTCTCAGCGAGGACCGTTCGACGACGTCTGGTAGAAGCAGGGTTGTTCGGAAGAGTGGCTCGCAAAGTACCGTTGTTGAAGAAAGAACATAGAAATGCTCGTTTGGCGTTTGCACGTAAATATGGACATTGGACCTACGCCCAATGGCAACATGTATTATTCTCTGACGAGACCAAGGTTAATTTGATTTCTTCAGATGGAAGGCAATACGTACGGCGTCCAGTAAAAGCGGAAATGAATCCAAGATTCACAAAAAAGCAGGTGAAACATGGCGGTGGAAACATTAAAATGTGGGGTTCATTTTCTGGACGTGGAGTGGGACCTGTGAGGAAAGTTCAGGGTAACTTAGACCAACATCAAAACAAGGCAATATTGGAGGAAACGATGCTTCCCTATGTTGAGGAGCATCTCCCTATTATATGGACGTTTCAGCATGATAACGACCCGAAACATACCGCCCGTTCAGTCAAGTCGTTTCTTACCAGTCAGTCAGTATCGGTGCTAGATTGGCCAGCAAATAGCCCGGACCTTAACCCAATCGAGCACTTTTGGCACGAAATCAAGAAAAAAGTAGCCACTTATCGTACCACAACTTTAGATGAACTTAATGAAGCTTTTTGTGAGGCATGGGCAAACATTCCTGTCGAAACATGCCAGAAACTGATAATGTCTATGCCACATCGGTGTCAAGCGGTAATTACTAACAAAGGTTTTGCTACTGGGTACTGATTTTACACGTAATAAAATGGAGCTGTTAAAGATATTATAATACTGCAGATTATTAGTTTTGTTTACCTCTATTTTTCATTATAGTTTACTGTCCTTAATTAAATGTCCAGCTATAGAATTATACCTTAAAATTGAATACATGTTCAACCTTTGATATTAAATACTTTTTTCTATTTATTTATTCTTTTATTTACAGCCATTTAAAGCATAATAATCGGACCAAATTATGCAAATAATAGTTACTGAGAAATCAATAGGGTTTTATATTTGTATGTACATAACCGGTTATTGTTCTTCACTATCTTGCATGTGCCTAATTAGTTGACCACGACTGTATATATATATGTATATAAGAAGGTGTATATACTTCGAGAGCGAAGTATATGTCAGTATGGCCGTGACAGGTATATATATAATATTGATACATATAATATTGTTATTATATTGTAATTCTGTATGTAGGTAAAATAAAGATATTATTTATGAAACTACATAATACCGTTGACAATAAATATGCGAAATATTGTTGTAGCAAAAGATTTAAGAGTTTAGAATTATTTAGAATTGTTTAGAACTATATATCATTGTTATTACTAGTACTTTATTAAAGTAATAAAAGATATTGACTTGATGAACTATCGGAAGTAGCCTGAAGATATTAAATATATTGTATTTACATATCTTATTAGGTAAGCCATAAATGTGTGAAAGATATAAGATTGTTATAAATATTCTAGGCATTTAAAATGGTTATGTACTATTATATTGTTGTTATGAGATAATGAATGATGTTTAAAGTTATGAATATGACCAATCTCCAGAAGCTGCTGTTGGCGCTTCAGTCGATGTTATTATGCTATTAAAGGTAATCTGTATTGGACAACTGGCAAGATAAGTGATTCTTATACTTATATTGTTTATAAAATGTGTAATAACTATTGTGGGTATTTCATCGTATTGAGTTGTTGATAATTGTGTCTAAATAATTACACAGTAATAACTATATTACTGTTTTTATTATATTCATGTACCGGGAGTCATTCTGTTATATTAAATTATATATTTGTTTAGTTCTTTCTTTTCTTTAAACTTATCCAGATAATATTATCATATATTATACTTATCCAGTTGTGGCGGCACCGGATCCGTCGTCGTTACCTGCCCGATTTCGGCAGCGAAAGCGCTGAGCGAAAAGGGCAAGTTGCTCATTGGGTGGAGCTCAATGCGTGTGGTAGCCTTGGAAGCCCTTCCCATGCACGTGTATAAATGCATGGTACTGGGCCATAAGCCCCCTCAGTGCCCAGTGACGGCGGACAGGACTGACCTGTACTTCGGATGTGGAAACTCAGGTCATAAAATGGCCGTTTGCATAGAGACAACCCCACGCTGCACGTATGCACCGAATCTGGCAGTAATATAGCGCGTAAGGGAACATACCCAAACTACGTGACCTAAATTTTTTAATTTTTCGACACCCTCCCCCCCCCCCCGGTGACCATCCGTAGTATGTGATAAGACCCCCCCCCCCCCTCCCATCCTAAATGTTACGTAGTATGGCAAAGGTAAATTTTTATCATCCCAAACGCAGAAAATGAAACAAATAAAAATAATAATTAATTTTTGTTACTAATGGGACGGCATTTATTGCACAAACATGTATCACACAACTTCAAAGAACCCTGAAAAGCAGACTTTATTAAATGTTAGTAGCTTAAATTGCCTCCTCTATAATTCGACTACGTGACAATAATCTAAACCCTCCCTCTCGCTTCTGTGACACAGCGTAATATTTTAAGGAACCCTCCCCCCCCCATAAATAGGCCACGTAGTTTGGGTACGTTCCCTAATATGTGGACGAAGGTGCAATCCTGCGACAGCAAAAGGGAAAAGGAAGGCCACCCAGACGCGGGCCACCCAAGTGGTTGGTAATCAGTCCACCACAGTGACGGTAGTGATTCCCCTAGTACTGAAAGAGAAGGAGGCTGTGATGTCTGAATAGTTCATGGATCAAGTTAGATCAAGTGAGATCAAGATCACAACTTCCTACAGACGAACCTTGGGTTGGGTGGGTGACCTAGGCCGCTCCGTTGCCATCTTGAGGAGATTCTATAGAGGCTCACCGCCTGTCTTACTCGAATAGAGGGGGGCAGGATACGTGGTGGCCAAGTGGAAGTATGCTGTGATGGACGCATACTTCTCCCCCAACAAAACCGCAGCAGAAGACTACAAACAAATGAATATTTGACATAACATTCTAAAAAAAAAACAAAATAAAGCAAAACGAAACATCTCTTATCAACTTAACGAGAGATTTTCAATAATTAAATAACGAGTTTTTCTGGTATTTTTTCTAATTTTTTTTTTGTACTTTACTGTTACGTAATATCCTGAATTTAATATAAATATACTTAGCCAGTATTTTGCCAAGGAGGAGGGGCAATTCCAACGATAAAAAATAAAAAAAGGGCTATCGGTCTAGTATCCTTAGGATTATTGACATTGTCGTTTTTCAGAATGAGGACAAAAAGGGCTTTTCCGAATGATACCGGTATTTGATTTCTTGACAAGATTTTACCGAATATATTTAAAAAATGTTTATGGAGCGATGGACATTTTTTTTTTAAACTATATAAGGGATACCATCCGGACTTGGTGCTGACTTAGGTTTCATTTTAATTATTTTATTGATTTCCTCCAAAGTTGGTGGGTTGGCATGGCAGTCTTTAGTAGGAGTCTCAGCTTTGTGTTCGTTTGGATCCCCATATAGTCTTTGGTTTTCTGGCACTTCGTATATTACTCTACATATTATATTACTCTAAAAGGCGTAAAATCAGTTCTATTTGTTATATTACTCTAAAAGGCATAAAATCAGTTCTTTTTCTCGCATAATGTAATGAAGGTCTCCTCAAATGCATATCGACAAATGTCAAAACTGTTGACTGTTACCTGTCCTTAGCGCATACAAATTTATGATGTCAAGGGGTAGTAATAGAATTATTTCTAGTACGTTGACAAAAGTCACTCGTGCGCGCTTGCCTATTTCGACTTCCGAGGAAGGATACATATAACCTGCAGACTTAAAATAAAATAATAGTAATAATAAAAATAATAATATCACAGGACAAATTACACGCATTACAGTAATATATTTTAATATTACACGAAATAACGCTAAACGTTGTAAAATTGGAAGTAAAAAAACACAAATTGATCTAACCCTAAGTAAACAAATTATTTGCTTGTGTTAAGGTTGTTAGACAAAGATACAAATAATAGAAATACACATTATAAATTCTGGAAATGTACTTAATAAACGACCAAACCCAGAAATACTGACATCTTTGTCCCTGTCGGAGATCGAACCCGAGCCCCATTGCGAAGCTAAAGAAGTAAAAGAAAAAAAAAGTCAAGTTACAACTATGAATTATGTCACTTGTCAAATTTTGTTTTGTGAGTTTATTACTTAGGAGTGTTAAATCAATCTATCTATCTATTCACTAATAGTGAGATTTTTTGGAGAGAACATACATACGTGCTTAAGTGATCTTGATGTTTCTTTCTAATTTTTTATATTGTTTACAGTGTAAATAGTAGTTTATTGAGGAATTAGCGGTTAAACTAACATTTTTATTGTAGGTAAGTATTTAGTCGTAGTTGTTGTTCAGTTAAGTGTTGTCGACGAGAATTGAAATGTTTTGTTAGAACTCAGAATGATAATAATGTCCATAGATTACTTAACATTTCAATAATAATTGTATACGATTTGTTGGTATAGAAAATAACGTTATAGTAAAGTCATAATCATATAATATTGCCATTCTTTGTCATACTCCTGACGGCGTTATCTATTGCGCGTCCTTAAGAATGAGAGAGATAGTATCAATCAATCAATTCTAATTTGATAAACGAATAATTATATAATATCGAATGGGAACGATGTTAGTTTGATAGAAAATTTAATTATTGTATAATGAATAAGGTGTGTATTTTTTATTAACTTTGATCTTAATGTAACTTTTTATATTATTGAATAGCTGATATAGATACAATAGAGCTCTATGTGTAGAGAACTTTACCAAGTTTTTATATTTTGTAATTGTTTTAATATTCGTGTGTATATACAAAAAATACGCTGGATTAAGTCACGTTTTGAAATTTGAAAAATTTTTACACACACAAAATCAGCTCAGTTTTAAAAGATGGCGTTAAAAATTCAGACATAAACAAAATTTCTGTTGAATTTGTATCAGCTTAAGTTGCAAATAATTATTTAAATAATCCAATTCTAGGAATGAGTAAGTATAATGCTTCTGTTCCAACTTATAACATAACACGAATGGGTTCTGTAAAGGATACACCAGTCGACTGGTTATTTGATGAATTACTGGAGTCATTGGATCTTCCAACTGGGTGTGGTGCAATCATGAAGGCACGAAGGTTTAACCGCAAGAATGTTCAGGAACGCTTACTTACCAACACAGTCAATTGTATTAACTTTTTGAGTTCAAGTTCTCCCTCCTCTCAAAAAAAATAGTTTTAATCTACCATACTTCCTTACCAGTCGAGACCTACAAATTACCTATCATCCAGTGCCTCAACTGGTGCAGTTTTAGTCACATTAAGACATAATGAAGCAAACCAAGGTGAGAATCATGTAATGTAACAAAAGAAAATGTCGCTTGTTTACATTACTCTGGTAGACATTACACTACTGAAAAGGACTGTCCGGAATACATCCGCCAAATTAAAATCAAAACTGAAATGTCCTAGGATATCATATAGAAGCATCGTTCCGATACCCCCTGTTGGAAGATCATAAGCAGTGATTGCAAAGGAAATGTTCGTTTCCTGCGCCAAACCATCAAAATCAGTTAAGGATAAATTTTATTCAAACGTTGAACCCGATATCCCAAGACACCCTTGAATTTTTCTCAATAAGCAAGTTAACCGCTGGATCACTACGTGTTGGTTATGCGGGTACACTTGTTCACCTGGCTCAAACCCGAGTTCGTGACCTGTCATTGTGTGAATATAGCCTTGACGAAGCCGCAGCCTCCCACATCCTTTTTTCCTATCCAAAGCTGCTCCGTCCTATATATGACATTCCCTCTAAAATCCCTCGTCCTATAAAAGTTCAATGTTTGTTAATGTTAGTATTTAGTATTTACTGTAGGTACATTTCTGTGTAAATACTTTGAAATTAATAAAATTAAGTTGTAAATGTGTATGTCCTAGTGTAATTAGTTGTATTTAGTATAATTGTATAACGTAGTTTTTTTTAACAGTTTTAAAAATCTTTAACGTTAGATATTTGTGTTGTTTTAGGTTACGGTGTAACAATGAAATTCCGACTATTTCGTTTGTTTTTCAAATTCAATTGAGACTGTTATCTCATCCGCACCGATCAATCTTTCCCGTGTGTTATCCACCCTACGGTACATTCACGGAATCGACCTTGCTTCACTGACACTACTGAAAGAAATTAAACCAATCAATCAATCAATTACTGAGGAGTGAGGACTAAGTTATTTAAATTTACATATAACTTATGACAGTAAACAAAGAAGTTACTTTTTTTAATATTTCACTCCTCATATATTTCATATTTAAAATATATTTAATGTCCTAAATACGTTATCATTATGGAAGAAAACCTCATTCGTAAAAAAAAGAAGGCGGTAAATCCTAGTGAAAGACGAACTTTAGCAAAAGCTTGTAATGATTTAGCGACGTCTTATTTTACACAAGCTCGGCATAATGATGCTCTAGAGGAGTTTAGAAATGAAGCTGTAATTCGCAAGGAGCTGTGGGGAACTTGTAACCAGAAGATGGAAGAAGTTTTTATGCTCATGGGAGAATTCGACAGGGCTCGTAAGTATGAAGAGCTACATTTGGGTAAAATATTTTTTCTTAACTATTTACATCTATGTTATTTTTACATAGATAGTAGGATCGCTAAAAAGACATTTATTATTGAAGTGAAACTTCTTTATCGGGGTTGGAAAAAAAAATTGTGTAACATTTTTTCGTTACGGTGACATTTTTCCGTTACGCGCCAGCTTTTTTCGTATAGCTTCACCTCTTTTACACCATATAAAATAATAATAAAAAGCCTTTTATTTCTCGCATAATTACAATGAATTAATATTTACATTTTTGAAAAATAATAATGAGTATTAATTTAGTAATTATTAGTAATTCAATATTAAATTTGTATTAGTAATTAAATAAATAATGTAATATTAATTTGATTTTATAATGAGTATAAGATTTATTAGATTTCCTTTATTGAATTTCCTTTAATTATCATGCAGGCATGCAAGAACCCCTCTTATTTGAGGGTGAAGGCCTCCTCCAGACTTTTCCATTTGTCTTTATCTTTGGCAATTGTCTTCCAATTTATTCCAGCTGTTTTTATTATGTCGCTATCCCAACGGTTTACAGGTCTTCCTCTTTTTCTTATACCGGCAGGGCCCCGCCATAACGTCACTCTCGAAGTCCAACGGTCGTTGTTGTTGTTGTTCATTCTGGCTACATGGCCTGCCCATCGCCACTTTAACTTTTGCGAGAAATTTAATGCATCTATAACTTTAGTCTTTTCCCTTATGATAGTGTGTGGGATTTTCTGTATTTTTCTCACATTTGTAACGCTTCTATCCATACTTCTTTGAGAGGATCTGATTTTATTCCTTACGCGTAGCGTGTATTTCCACGTTTGGCAACCGTAGGTGATGCAGGGAAGCAGGCATGTGTCCATTACTCTTTTCTTTAAATTCACAGGCATGGTTCCCTTCAATATTTCTTTTAAACTCCAAAATTTTCTCCATGCGCCTGAAATTCTTCTTTCAACTTTTTGTTCATTGTTTTGACTTCCAAAAGAGACTTGTTTCCCAAGGTAAATGTAATTATCTATGTATTGTAGTGGTTTTTGGTCAAGGTGTAAGGTTTTGTACTGTTAGACATAATTCTTGTTTTATTTAAATTTATTTCTAAGCCCACTTCGTAGCTCAAAGCTTTTAGTTGGTGTATCATTAATTCCAACTCTGCAACACTTTCGGATAGTAAAATAATATCATCGGCAAATCTAAGATGGCTGATGAATTTGCCGTTAATATTCAGCCCTGTTCTTTCCCAATTTAGTTTCTTAAATACCATTTCTAGTACCGCTATGAACAATCTCGGGGATAACGGGTCGCCTTGCCTTACACCTCTCTTTATGGATATCGGTGGTCCTGTCATCTCAAGTTTAACTTTACTTATGCAGTTGTTGTACAAATGCTTTATGAGTTCTATATATTTGTGTTCAACGTGTTGTGAGCTTAAGGCGGTCCATATAGAAGAGTGTCGGACTGTGTCGAAGGCTTTCTGGTAATCAATGAACATTACATATAGTGGTTTCTGATATTCTCTATATTTCTCAATAATTTGCTCGATGGTGTAGATATGATCTATTGTAGAATATCCACGTCTAAAACCAGCTTGCTCTATCGGTTGGTGCTTGTCTAAACTCTTACTAATCCTCTTTTCTATTATAGATGAAAAAAGTTTGTAGAGTGTTGGCAGCAGACTGATCGGACGATAGTTCCCTATATCAGTGGGATCGCCTTTTTTGTAGAGTAGAATCATTTTACACCATGTTGCTATGGAAATACTAAATAATCAAAATGACAAGTATGTGGATTATAAAACACAATTTACATTAACCAAAAATAAAATTATCGGATTAGAGTTTTATAATTAAATAATGAATTGTAATTACATACTGGACAATACGATTTTATGGACTTGCTATTGAAACTAATAAATAAATTAAGATTATAACATGAAGAAGAAATTATGAAATATAATTTATAGTATTTTTTAACCCCCGACTAAAAAGAGGGGTGTTATAAGTTTGACCTGTCGATCTGTGTATCTGTGTATCTGTGTATCTGTGTATCTGTGTATCTGTGTATCTGTGTATCTGTGTATCTGTGTATCTGTGTATCTGTGTATATGTTTTTTTTTTTTTTTTTTTTTTTTTTTTTTTATATCTGAGGGGAAAAATACTATTACGTATCATGGGGTCTAGATGTTAGTGACCCCGTATGTCGGACTCGGCCAAGACTGGCCTATACCGACTAAAAAACCGCCTCTTCTTCCTTTCCTTCTTTATCCCCATGGTGTCACCGTTAAGTATTTCTTCACGGGGGAAGGGCTTAGCTATTTTCTAACTATCTCATAATTGTGCTTGGCTGCCGCTCATTCGTGCTCTTTCTCTTTCCTGGATGCGTAGTTCTATTAGCACTTCCGTCGCGTATGTATTTGTTGCGTCCCATGCCTCCTTTCTCTGTAGCATTACAGATACAACATTGTCTGGTAGAACACTGCAATTTAACATTGATTCCCACTTCAGCCGAGCCACTGAGAATCGGGGACAAACAAAGAACACGTGCTCTGCGTTTTCGTTACTGCCTTCGCAGATGGGACATTCTGGGGAATGATCATGCTTGAACCGATGAAGATATTCTCGAAAGCATCCGTGCCCTGAGAGCATCTGCGTAAGGTAGTAATTTACCTCTCCATGTTCGCGGTTAATCCATTTATCCACTTCGGGTATGAGCCGATGAGTCCATCTCCCTTTATTTGAGGCGTCCCAGCGGGTCTGCCAGTGACGTACACTGCTTTCTCTTTCCTGTCTCCTCAGCTCAGCCAGCGTCAAGTACGGACTTTCTTTTCGAAGGTAGTATAGAGACTTACGTTCCTCAGCTAGTATATCTATTGGCATCATCCCAGCAATTACACCCACCGCGTCTTCAGAGACGGTACGGAAAGCACTAGCTGTCCGTAGTGCGCTTAGCCTGTAGACCGATGCGACTTTACGCCGGTTATCCTGTTTGGCAAGGGCCAATGACCAGATCGAAACTCCATACATTAGAACTGATGTAACTACAGATGTCAGCAACAACCTCCTATTTTGCTTGGGTCCTCCAAAGTTTGGCATTAACCGAGATAGATTTGTTACCACTCTCGTTGCCTTTGCTGCAGTGCATTCTACATGTTTTTTGAAACTAAGACGATTGTCTATCATCACTCCAAGATATCGAATGTATGGTTGCGTCGTGAGTGTATGCTGGCCAACCCTCAGTGTCATTTTCTCAATTTGCTTCCTACTAGTAATGAGGACAGCCTCCGTTTTATGCTCTGCAAGATTGAGTCCGACTTGGTCCATCCAGTTTTGTATGACTGCGTAGGTTTGATCAAAAGCCCAGTTAATTTCTTTTACGTGTTTGGCGACTATCACAACCGCAATATCATCCGCAAATGCGACAAGACGTGCTTCTGTAGGAAAGGATTGTTTCAGTAATGTGTCATACATGATATTCCAAAGCAAGGGCCCCAGCACTGATCCTTGAGGTACTCCTCCAGTGACTTTGTACAGTTTTGACCCAGTTTCAGTATCGTACTTAAGGACACGATCTGTGAAGTAGCTCGCCACTATGTTCTGCAGGTAGTTAGGTACATGGAATTTGGCAAGAGCTTTCATAATCACATCCCATCTGGCTGAGTTAAAAGCATTTTTAATATCTAATGCTGCAACCAGGCAATACTTCTTTGTGCCTCCTTTCCATCTGTTTCCAGAGATTGCCCGCTTTGCAGTATTGACTACGAAGTCGATTGCATCTAGCGTAGATCGGCCCTTTCGAAAACCATACTGGTTCTCGGCCAGTTGCGGGTCAACAAAATTCTCAATTCGTCTGTGGACAATACGCTCCAGTACTTTTCCAGCGCCATCTAGCATGCATAATGGGCGGTATGAAGATGGCTCCTCTTTTGGTTTTTTCTCTTTTTGTAGAAGCACTAATCTTTGCAACTTCCATCTTTTTGGAAAGGTACCTTCTCGGAGACAGGTGTTATAGGTATCTAGGAAGAGGTCCGGAGCTGTATTAATGGCAGCTTTTAATGCAATGTTTGGAATGCCGTCCAAACCAGGAGCTTTAGTGATTCCTATTCTTGAACAAGCTTCTAGGAGTTCCTCATTTGTAATTGGTGGTATTGTGTCATCTTTTTCCTTCTGCACAGTGTAGGTTTGCTCTATTTGTTTGGGGAATAGCGCCGAAACTATAGATTCAGGGTCAGTCGGTGAGCATGATGGTTGTCTCTTAAGTCGCAACATGACTGTTTTATACGGCCTTCCCCACGGGTCATTCTCAACCTCCTCTAGAAGTTCATTCCAGCACTTCTTTTTACTATCTCGGATAGCATTTTTGAGCATTCGACGTGCTTCTTTATACTTTTCCATCCGTGTGTGGTAGCAGGTGTTAGGCTTCTTCCGCGCCCGTTGTGTAAGCCTTTTTGCTTGAATGCACTCTTTGCGAAGCTTGGCTATTGTGTTATTCCACCAATAAACTGGAGGAAGTCTATTTGGCCAACGATTCCGCGGCATAGAGGCGTCGCAAGCTGACACAATTTTACTCATGACAACAGTTGCTTTTTCGTTAGCATCATAACCTTGATCTGTGGGCTTACCATCCAAAGCAGTTTGGAATGTTTCCAGATCAAAGCCATTAATCTTCCATCCAATTGTATTGCTTCTCTTGGTGAGCACCCTAGGTATTGTGTCCAAGACTTCCCAATATATTGCTTGGTGATCACTAGCCGTGTAAATTTCTGTGACTTTCCAAGAGTTGTTACCTTTTGCCAAGTTCATGCTTACAAAAGTTAGGTCCACAATAGAACTTGCAAGTCCTTTTGTAAAAGTGGGTTTGTTTCCACTGTTGAGAAGTACAACATCTAGGGACGCCATGGTTTCTAGGAGTGCTAATCCTCTGGCGTTTGTCCATTTACTACCCCAGTCAGTTGCCCACGCATTAAAATCACCTGCGATGGCAACAGGATAGTGATTTCTTACGTCGTCTGCGAGTCTTTCCAGAAAGTCATTATATTCCAGCATTGTGAGGTTAGGCGGAGTATAACAGCTGTAGAAATGTATTTCTTCTAGTTTGGCTCTTACAAATCCAGTTTTTGGAGTAACGTCCTGACAAGGCTGCAGGTTATAAAACCATATGGCAGCTTTAGCACCAGAATCAGTAACCCATGAGTTATTTTCTGGGACTTTATATGGTTCTGAGATTAGGATCAGATCCAGCTGTAACTCTTGCGCCGTCTGCTTAAGTAAATCTTGAGCGGCCTCACAGTGATTGAGGTTTAGTTGGAGGATCCTTACCATCGTCGATTCTTTCGGACCATCTGAACTGCTGCTTGGAAAGCTGGGCATTTACTGCAGCCTGCGATGTGGGTAAAATTGTCATTTTTGCCCTCTTCAAGGCAGAGTGCACAGGAAGCATCTTTTTTGCAGTTGGTAATTTTATGACCCTCTTCTCCACATTTCATGCACAGCTGAGATCGGTCTATCGTGCTTGAGCATTTACTTGCCAAGTGCCCGTATCTCCAGCATTTGTAACATTTCGTAGGCTTTTCTATCCTCCTTACTCTGCAATTCACCCAGCCTATTTTAATCTTGCCACGATCACCAATGATTTTTGTAGCCGTTTGCTCATCCACTTTAATGGTGGCTGTCTGAGTCCCACCATATGTTTGTCGAAGAGACCCAATTGCACCTAGAACGATACTGCTGTCTCCATTGACAGCCTTCTGTAGTGCTTTTAATACCTCTAACTTAGTGGTAGTTTCATCCAGGTCTTTAATTTCGACCACAACTTCTGGGACTTTACTTTCTACTATTGCCTCGTGGCCAAGGATATCACTAATTGTTTTCTTTATATCGGCTGTTTTATCATTATTACTCTTCGAGAGGACAAGTAGCATGTCTCCTGCCATAGTTTTACGTATTTTATCTACATATTGGCCCACTTTTTCGGTGGCCGAGTCTTGCTTCACGCGTTTCAGAATGTCGGCGTATTTTTCTTTTTCCTTGAGGCGTATAAGCACCGCATTGGCCCTAACATTAGGTTTTTTCTCTTTTAGTCCCTTCTTTTGCACCGTTTTCCATTCAGATACGTGTAGCGGCTTTTTCACTTCACTGTTCAGTGACGGTATGGGAGTAGCTTCCTGTTTCCTCTTTTTTGTATCCTTGCTCACTCCCTCAGGTGAGGTACGCACCTTTCGTTTTATTTTGCGGATTTGCCGGAATTGCGACAAATCCGTTTCCGTCTCATCCTGCGTTTCAGTGTCATTCATTGTCAGCTCTGAGTATGTTCTCGGGAGGAGTGAATTAGTCTGCGTCTCTGCAACTGAGGTAACAGGGCGTTGCACCTCAGGACTACTGTTTTCCAACCTCAACGAAATCTTCTTGAAAGAGCTGCCTAATGAAGCTGTGAACTTTCTTATTTCTCCATGTACATTCATTTTCGTCTTTATAAAGTCGGCCAGAGAATTAATCAGCTGCTCATGACTTAGTAACATACTATTTAAGTCAGTTTCGATACTTTGTTGAGTATTGGATGGATGACTTCTCTTCTCCTTGTTTTGCGTTTGCTCTGTTAGTTTTGTTTTATTATTATTTTTTTCCATATTGTTCCCACGAGAACCTAGGGAATCACTAAGTCCACTTCAGCAGAGCCCCGGTTGCCGAAGTAAGGCCACTTAATTACGCCTGAGGTGGGACCTGGTACCCTCAGGGAAGCGCTCGAGACGACCATACCCTGTCGCCTTCCAGTCCTGGG
This sequence comes from Napeogenes sylphis, assembly GCA_959347405.1. Taxonomy (NCBI): domain Eukaryota; kingdom Metazoa; phylum Arthropoda; class Insecta; order Lepidoptera; family Nymphalidae; genus Napeogenes; species Napeogenes sylphis. The sequence goes on along the minus strand of OY365776.1, from coordinate 42,892,002 downwards.
CACGCTAGACCACTGACGTCGGGTTGTGTTTCGTCCGCGGGAGCTATTTTATTTCACCCCTACCCTGTGTCGACAATGCGAGTCTTGGGCTTGCCCCTATCCGCAACCTTGGGGACGCGCCGTGTAGCAGTACACCTCTGCCCACGGAATCTGTGTATATGTGTATCTGTGTATCTGTGTATCTGTCTGTGGCAAATTTCCGGACAAACGCGTAGACGGATTTGAATGCGGTTTTTTTTAATCGAAAGGTATGCTTGGCGAGATGGTTCTTATCTATGTTTGATTAAAATAAAAATAGTCGTCTTCAAGATATTGACGTTTTATTCGTGCGGGGGAGAGGTTTTTATGCAATAATTAGCTGTTTATGACCAAACGCGTGGACGGATTTGAATGCAGTTTTTTTAAATCGAAAGGTATGCTCGTCGAGATGGTTCTTATCTATTTTTGATAAAAATAAAAATAGTCGTCTTCAAGATATTGACGTTTTATTCGTGCGGGGGAGAGTTTCTTATGCAATAATTAGCTGTTCCCAGCTGTTACGCCCGCTATATAGGAAAAAAGGTCTTGTTACGAAGGCCAAAAGGTTTTTACACTTACTTACTCAGGGAAAGTACTTTATTAGGGATAGCTGTTGCCCGTGACTGCGTCCACATAGACTGTAAAAATATATTTATATGGCTTATGATCGTAGTCATAAAGAACCACGGCTAGTGATAATATAAATCCCTTCATCATAGTGTTATAAGTGATTGCAAATCATTTTAACTCTAAATGTTTATATTTATTAATATTCGTATATATGAAACCTACCTAGATAGGTAGGCTACCTACCCATATGAAAAAGTTTTGAATCATGTTACTTAATACATTTATAAATTATTACAATGTCGAAACTTTCACGTGGATCCTTATTTTATTAAATATAATATATATTTCTCGTATTAAATATAACCTTTGTACATCATAATATAGGATTCTAATGCTAAAATTAAAAATCGGTCCCGTAGTTTTGGAGCCTATTCAATTCAAACAAACAAACAAATTTTTCCTACTTAAACAATTGAAAATTTTGTGTGTCTGTAGATTTATTTACAACAATTCAGAAACCAGTAATATAATTTTAAAAAGCAACAAAAAAAATTAAATTAAAAATTTAAAAAACCCCCGATACAAAAAGACCTCTGAAAAGGATAAAAATAATATTATTATGTACTTATTGAATTCGTTGCGTCGGGGGACCGTTTAATAAAGGAAATTAAAATGCAAGTAAGTTAACAAATAAACAAATTACGATATCGAATCGTATAGTCTAAGTCCTCAATGATTAACTTCGTAAAATAGACACCATCGTCAACGTATGTACAACGGTCCCCCGATGCAACGACTTCAATAAGTACATAATAATATTATTTTTATCCTTTTTAGAGGTCTTTTTGTATCGGGGGTTTTTTAAATTTTTAATTTAATATTTTAAAATACATTGATTGTCTGAAATAGAAGAAGTAAGAATGAAAAGAAATACGAGTTTTGGCTGAGAAATGGAGTTTTGCTATACCTACCTAGAATGAACAACAACTCGAAACAGCAAAAATTGTAACGTTTTTATGTTACGCGCCATCTTTATTTTTGCTTAAACTTTATCTAATTTAACTTAATTAGCCATTCCTGTAAAGTTGTAATTAGTGAATCATTTTTCAAAAATGTCATAAAGAAGTTTCACTTCTTACATATGTACACTAATACACACACACATATTTTTTTTTCTCATGCATCCGAAATCATGATATACGAAACCTTTGTTAGTCCAACTTATTTTCCTGTAACACTTTAAATAATAATATCATTTATGTAATTCAGCCTTGTCTCCAACTTATAGCAAGTAACGTGTAGTTTTTAAAATAGTTATAATTATTAAATATCAAGTCATAAACTGTATTAATTTTGATCCTCCGGTTGGGACCGTCAAAATTAGCGCAGCCGTTAGGATAGCCGAAAATAAAAGTCAGTAAATCGATATAAAATGTCGGTTATCCGAAACCATCGTGTTGCAGGAAGGAGTTTCAAAAATCAATAAACCAAAAGTACGATTTTTTTTAAAGTACTTTAGAATCTTTCTGAAGTTGCTTCCATTTAATTCTTAAATCCCTTACAATTATCCAAGATTTCCTACCCACGGCAAAAAAGAATACACCCCTAATGAACAAATATTCGTTCGAAATCGAATACAAAAAGAAACGCGGTCCGGTAGCTAAACCACGCCTAAAAAGAAACCCTTAAGAACTCGTATTGTTACAGGATACTACTAACGTCTCTACTAGAACTGATACGAGGATAAGAAGTAATGATTAATTCATAAGAATCCGGTCCCGTTTTATTCCCATTTAAACTAGGCGAAACAAAAATTATATTTTATCTATATTATCATCCATTTTTAAATTATTTTTACCTTGATGATTTCAAAAATCTAACCGTATTAGTTAAATTTCGATTGTCTAAGGTTAGATTACATTTATCGGATCAGGGCTCTAGCTCACCGAGCCCTGATCCGACAGTGGAGTAGGGACTTAGAGTCCCCGTCGGCCGGTCTTGCGACGGTGGGGGCTATTTCCCCCCATCTCGATCGTTGGATCGGCCGGCGGCACGGGACTCTAACGTTCCGTCTTGTGCAGGTGCTCACGGGGCATGGGTGCTTCGGTGAGTACCTGCACAAGATCGCACGCAGAGAGGCGGCCCCCTCCTGCCACCACTGTGACGAGCCTGTGGACACGGTTCGTCACACCTTGGCGGAGTGCGCAGCCTGGGACCGTCAGCGTACTGAGCTGACGGCCGTGGTTGGCAGCGACCTCTCGTTGCCGAGCGTTGTTTCCGCGATGCTCGACGACGAGAGGTCCTGGGTCGCTATGGCCTCCTTCTGCGAGCAAGTCATTGCCGCGAAGGAGGCCGCGGAGCGGGACAGAGAGGCAGCCTCCTCTGAACCGCTCCGCAGGGGTAGGCTGGGTCGAAGGAGGCGGGATTACGCCCGCAGCCTCCTTCCCCAGCTGTAGTGCCTGGACGGGAGAGGGGGGTGACCTCTCCCGCCCGTTATAGGCCTACGAGGTGAGGGTGTCCCTAAGTTGATCGGGGCCCCTCGCAGGGGGTTCCGCCGGGGCGTCACGGTGAGTGCGAAAGCGATCCCGTGGCGCCCCACTAAGGCGATGAGGTCAACCGTTGGTTTTTTAGTGGGTAGCCTTAAAAATGGCAGCGTCCTCTATGCTGCCGGGTAGTCCCACATACCCCCTCGGTCATCACCTTCCTGGCCGCAGGGATGATGCGTAACGCATTTTTCCAAAGATAAAAAAAAAAAAAAAAAAAAAAAAAAAAAAAGGTTAGATTACATTTATGAACCCCACCTTGATTACCTTAATACTAAATTAGTTCATTTAATTTCCCTGTCGAAAACCTTTTAGCATAATCATAATAAACAAGGACTCCTTGATGGCCTTCGTTCCGTTTTTAAAAGTATATCCGGTAATCTGGAGTACACTGCACCGATGCAATGCCATGAAATAGAATAATGCAGTATAAGTTCTTCATAATAACGAATTAAAATTAAAATCGAAACTCAACGAACACATTGACAACAACTGGATAGTAAAAAACCGCATAATATTACTAAAGTACTAAACTCTATTATTAAAAATGATAATGTTAACGGTAAGGAAACTTATGCCCATATGACCTAATGCCTTTTTATCTTGATACCCTATCGGAATAACTCCATAAGCTAGTAAATTTTCTTTCTTTTATACGTTCATTGAGCACACCTCATTTTATAGTTAGTAAAGTAGAACTAGACAAAATATTAAGAAAGTTAAGGATTTTATATTCAAAGGATGAAATCCTAAATATAGAACTTAGAAATAATTACGATATAATTAAAATATATTATTTGTATGTAGGTAATCAGATAGTTGTAGTTTTAAAAGTACCCTCTATCGCCGTACCCTTAACCTATTACCTTTAGCGATTATTAATTACCCCTAATAAATATAATCAGGTCATTATCCCCAGACTACGCTTTTTATCAATTTCTAGTAAGAATTCTATGTACCTAGAGGCTGAATGCCCGAAGTTAATTTCTCCGCGTCTTTGTAAAGTAAACAATCCGCAACCCGATCGAAAAGCAAGAACTTGATTCATTTTGTAAATTAACATATCTATATATATAAAAGAAAGTCGTGTTAGTTACACCACTTATAACTTAAGAACGGCTGAACCGATTTAGCTGAAAATTGGCAGGGAGTTAGTCTAGAGCCAGGATAAGGACATAGGATATTTTTTTATCCCGTTCGACAGCATTCCCGTCTGACTTGACATGAAACGTCAGTCACTATAAAACGTGGTATAAAAACAAAAAAGAATACTTGGAATAACAAAAATCAAATCACAGCTATGTAATTGACGTATAATGACAGCTATGTAATGAAGTATGGATAACAATTAGATATTTGTAAGAAATCAATAATAAAACTATTTCTATTAAATGAACTATTAACAATTATAATGTAATGAGAGTGCCAGTATAGTATATAAACAGTGAAGTGAAGTGAAGTGAACTATAAAACTCTGTATGGTTGAAAATTTGAGTTTTTAGGTGAAGTGAAGTTTAATTAATAATGCCGCGACCAAGACGATCGAATCTTTCCCGACAAAGCCGTAATGCAAGAAGAATAGGAAATACTGCAAATGAAAGGACTGAAGAAGAACAAGAAATTGCACGTGAACAGCGCCTATTGAACTATTGAAGAACCAACGTGTAATATTGCAAAACACTCAGCAATGGCCAAAGTTTTAGCGGTATCGAAAATCATCTTCTGGGACGAATGTACAATGGCGCATAAACATGCATTAGAAGCACTTAACCGAACATTAAAAGATTTACGCAATGACTCGAGATGTTTTGGAGGAGCAATGATTTTACTCTCTGGCGATTTCCGCCAAATACTGCCAGTAATTTCAAGATCTACGGCTGCCGACGAAATAAACGCTTGCCTCAAATCGTCAAATCTATGGCGCTATGTGAAGAAACTACAACTGACAACAAACATGAGAGTTACATTGGTTAATGATATAACTGCAGAAGATTTCTCGGAGCAATTGCTGACTATCGGTAATGGTCAAGTACCTGTCGATGAATCGAGCGGATTAATATCATTTCCAAATAATTTCTGTAATTTTGTCTCATCAAAAGACGAACTTATCAACAATGTATTTCCAGAAATTATTTCTAACTACAAAAATAATGAATGGTTAAGTGAGCGAGCAATTTTAGCGGCTAAGAATAAAGATGTAGATGACCTAAACTACATTATTCAAAACAAGATCATTGGAACAATGCATTCATTCAAATCTATTGACTGCGTCACAAATGAAGATGAAGCCACCAACTATCCAATTGAATTTTTAAACTCTTTGGACGTGTCGGGCTTACCACCGCACAATTTACACCTAAAGGTTGGCTCCGTAGTAATCATGCTTCGAAACATAAACCAACCAAAACTGTGCCACGGTACGCGTTTGGTTAGAAAATTGATGAACAATGTAATTTACGCTACGATAATGATAGGAAAATTCAAAGGTGAGGAAGTTCTCATTCCGAAGATACCGATGATCCCAACCGATATGCCGTTTGAATTTAAAAGACTTCAATTTCCGATACGTCTTGCATTTGCCATGACCATCAACAAATCAAAAGGCCAATCCTTAAAAGTTTGTGGTTTAAATCTAGAACATTCATGTTCTTCCCATGGTCAATTATACGTGGCATGTTCACGGGTCGGAACACCATCTGCGTTGTTTGTTTTTGCGCCTGATAATAAAATAAAAAATGTCGTGTATCACAAGGTACTTAAATGAAGAGCAACCTATGTACTAAAATACAGAAATAATTATGAATGATTAATGTACGTATTTATTTTTTTTTGTATTTTTTCCAATTAAAAAATAAATATGCTTATTTATTGCCATTAAGGCGGAACAAAGTTTGCCGGGTCAGCTAGTGTTATCCTAAAGAGTGAAGCACTGGTACAATTGGGCGTAAAAAAATACTTCTTAAATTTTCCCACTCCAATGAAAATTAAGTTATCTTGTAGTCAATAAATATAAAAGACATTTCAAGGTAGCTTCTTAGTATTAATCCCTAATAATTGCTATGTCAAGACATCCTTAAACACCGTTGTTAATTCAAACGACGACATAAAAGGATACTTAAATCTTGAAGATCAAGGAGCAACAAATATTTGTCCTATAACATTAAACTCAATTAATCTTGAAAAACTTAATTAATTCAAGAATATCTAAACAAACTACAGTCAAACTCAAACCAGTGAAAGATAACAGCATGATATATTTACTACAATTCCTGTTTACTTTATGCTGATTGGAGCAAGCATTCTCTGTATGGATCTGGCGTACAGAAGATTCTACTCGAAATTTTTTAAAGGATACAATCCCCCCGAACACAAGAATATTGAAGACAAAAGATAAGAAAATAATTGTTGATCTGCGGAGGGACATGTTATATTCCCAAAGATCGTAGTATCGCTAAATAGACATTTAATTTATTACCATATTACCATGCATCGTGAAATCGCTGATTAAATATTTTCTATTGAATCTAAGAGCGGAATGCTAAGATATCCGAATCCTTTGTTGGTTCAGATTATTTTCCTGTAATTCTTTTAATTATACTTTCATTTATTTAATTCAGTCTTCTCCCCAAATTTGAGCACACGTAGTTTGTATATTAGTTATAGTTATGAAATATTAGGTTAAGAATTTGTATTGTTTTGGATCCTCCGATTGTGACCGTCGTAATTTCTATTACAAAGTTTTTATTTTACAAAATGTTTAAAAAATATTTTAATATACATAACTGTATAATATAAATATATCAATATGTTACGAAATATTACAATTGTTGTTAACTATGAAATTTTATTATCGGTGTTTATATCATTATTGTATATTTGTAGATGTGGCAAAAAAATTAAATAATTTAATAGAAGAACTGAGAGCAACGGCTACATTGGGTAGGCTATATCTATTAAAAGGGCAATGTACAACAGACAATAGTGTAACAAAAAAAATATTTGCTGAAGCAGAAAAAGCTTTTATGAAAAGCCTTGTACTATGTCAGAGGTAATTTTGTTGATATCATTTTTAATATGTGCACAATAACTTATATTAAAAATAATAATATTTTAGATTAAATGGAAACATAAATGAAATAGAAGTTATTGATATGACAGCTCGTCTTCTTCTTTATATTGGTGTTGTCCAAGAAAACTTGGGACATCTTGACGAAGCAATAGAGTTTTATGAGAATGCGATATTTATATCTGCCAAAAATGATTTATATGAAGTTTTACATAAATGTTATACTACAATATCTTTGCTTTACGCAAATAATATAAGAGATTTCTATAAGGCTTTGAGCAGTTTGAATAAAGCCTTAAATGTTGCAAACAGGCTTGAAGATAAGGTACTGACAATTAGAAGAAAGATATTATTTTGGTTTTATTATTTATTACTTTAATTTAAATAAATAATACTTAGATTTAATTCTTTTATTTTAGGTAGTTAAAAAATGCGAAACCTTGTCGGCTAAAGCTAAAATTCTCTGTCAGATATCTGCCTATCACAGCGCAAAACAAGTTTTCATAAAGGCCTGGAAATTAAAAACACCAGATGAAGAAGAAAGAAGCAATATTGAGAGTAATCTTAAAGATGGTGGGTATATTTTAATGTATATTATTTAATTACTAAATTATATACTAAAGTCTAGTTATGCTTTTAAAAACTAGATTTATTTGGTTTTTTTTATGAAACTCACTTTTATGTAAATGTGTGGAATACGTCATATGAAGTTTTTTCTCACATACATATTTTTTATTTAATTATTATTATTCATTTTTTTTAAGTATATACTAGCGGACTCGACAGACGTTGTCTTGTACACGCGTCTTTAATTAAAAAAATCAAACTTTAAAAAAAAAATATTATAAAGTTATCACAATATCTAAAGTCATTACATGTACATTTATCATAATTCGACCAATCGATACCGTATAAATATGTAAATAAAGATTTTTTGTTTGAATAAATGAATTTGTTCCAATATTTTTTTTTAAATTTCACTTTTTACGTAGCGAAGCACGTATCGGGCCGCTAGTACTAAAATATTTTTCTTATTTCTATCGCAACGTCAACTGTCAGGGCAGACTATAATTAAAATATAATATTATTTAATATTTGACATTGCCATGGTAACGCAGTCCGTCGGAACCAATGTGAAATATTCCAAAATCACCACCTACTTGCACATTAAAAATTAATCTAAAAACCATTTTCCAGTGGACTAAATTGTAAATCTAAACAATTCTCAAGTCCCCTTGAACACACACAAAGAATTTCATAAAAATCGGTCCAGTCGTTTAGGAGGAGTTCAGTGACATACACACGCACACAAGAAATAAATATATAAAGATTAGTATCGTTAGTATAATTTCATATTATATGTAGTTGTAAGTATTATAAGGTTGTGGTATGGATCCCATCTGGGTAAAAGCCTTCTCCATGTCCTTTCTGCTTTCTCTTTCTTTTGCTTTTCCATCTGGTTTTTTCCTGCTATATTTATGAGCTATATCTTCCTCGGTGGTAGACCATAATATCGGGTCGCCGGCAAGGCTACCACCCATCGGGCAAAGTATATGAATATGAATATGAAGCCGTATATGGAAAATGGGTCTGAACAGCTGCGTTGTGTTGGCGAACTGGTTAAGCTTCGAGTTTGTGTTTGGTCTATCAGGTGTCTAGTCAAGGAGGATAGTGGGGTTCAAATCGACTGCTTTTCGCTGGCCGGAAGCAGATAATTATCTATAGCGGATATCGCACTTGCTCGTGTTGACGGAGACGCAGATACAATGTCCTTTGAGCGCTGCGCAATTGGCTGATCCCTATTACTTATAAGAGCTCACCTTTCGCTCGCGTGCTGGAGTCTGTGTGTACGCGCGGAACAACTCTGTATCCAAAGTCTCCCTCCTCTTGAAGACCCCACTTTTTTCCCCTATGGGTTTTAGTAGACACAGAAAACGAAAAAATTCTGTATTCCTGTGTCTACCGTTCGCACAGCGGTGACCAGGAGACAACCAGATTAATTGAGTATCTCGGTATGGCTGCTGATATGGCTCTACAACAGTACAGTTACCGCATCTCGTCTTAATGGGGGACTTTAATGCTTGTATTATGTTACCAGAAAAATGAATATACTGGAAGAAAGGCAATAAACTTTGCGTTGTCCTTGGACCTCTTTCAGCTGGTGAGGCAAGCGACAAGGGTACTAGATGTGGTAGAACATACAGCCAACTGCCTGGACTTTCTGCTGACAACTGATCTGGACAGGGATCGTGTAGAGGTCACCTCCCCTTGGGAACCTTCGACCACACACTGGTTAGTTAGTTCGTGATGCGCATTTCAGGTATCGAAATATCGTAGTGAGGAAGATGTTCTGGAGAAACATTGTCAGTGTCAAGATGCAATTTCTCTGTTACATTCCAGGGATCCATCCGAATTCAGCAGATCAGGGTTGGCAGAAATTCGCCTCGTTCGCTGTGGCAAAAGACCAGAAAGCTTGACAGCTTTTCGCTCTTTCGTAATGCTTTCTTGTAGGACTTGGCAGCTTGGTTAAGGACTCTCTTTTTTTAACTTACATCCGGAGTTGCGGCTTCGAGCAGTAGCCCAATTGAGGTATGCCACATGTTTTCGTTCTTCAGCATGACCACATTCGGTATTGAACTAAGGGCGAGCTTTGACGCCGAAGGGTACCTGATGCACGACATCGGTTTTAGCATCCGCGCAACTCGACTGATCCAAAGAAGAGAAGCAGAACTGCCGCCAAGAATAAGACCCAAAAAAATGTCGGCACTTCGGCACGTGAGCGAAAGTTGTGCTCTAATATATGGCCGGGATAATCCAGGTGCGCAGCGCTCAAAGGACATTGTATCTGCGTCTCCGTCAAAAAGAACAAGTGCGGTTGCTCTGCCTCCAGGTGATGGACAGGCAAGATATTAGAGTGCAAGCCCCTGATATTACTGAGGTGCACTTTAAATGAGGAGAAGTGCAACCACTGTAAAAAACTTTTTTTTTGGTTTTTCTTTAGGAAAAAAATATAAAAGTGAATAGGGATGGGAAATGGCAGTTGAACGAGGCGGTACGTATTGAACCCGACGTTGAAGTTGGTTAAGCCATGCCATTTGAAAGCTAGCCTGGAGACTGTGGGGACGCCCGAACACCTTCAACCAGCACGATGGAGCCACCCTGGGTGTTTTCGCAGCTGACGGGGCAGCGTTTCGTGGGTGGCTAACCTACAAATGGGGCCTTCAACTATCTTCGGACGGCCAAAGGAAAGCCGTTGTTTCGGATCCCGCTACTCTCCTCGACTAGACACCCGACAAAACAAACACCAACTCGACGTTAAACCGGTTCGCCAACGCACCGCAGCTTTTCAGACCCATTTATTCTAATAAACAGCCGTTTATGAGAATAAACGACTTCATCAAGCAACGTGCCGGAACACGACGAGGTCGCTTTGCGATACGACTTTGCCCGATAGGTGGTAACTTTGCCGGCGACCCGATGTCACGGTCTACCACCAAGAAATATATTTTCTAATAAAGCTAAAAAAGCTTTAGTCCCCTTGCCTTACTCTTTTGCCCAGCTTCACTTTACTTCAATCCTTTTTAAAATCTTTCTCCTCTTACTCCTTTCTCCAACTTTTTACAAATCTTGATAAACAACACAAAAAAAACGAAAGAAATAAAATGCTTACCCTCTCTTTTAATTATTGCTCTATATTCTGTAAGAAGTACTTAAAACGTCAACGCCCGGTCGCCATACCTATGATCAGAGTTAATACCAGTTCAGAGGCAACAAATAAATTTTGTATAGGAAAACTTAAATTTTGAAAACTATTCATTTTAAAAAGTTCTAGAACAAATGCTTTTGGGATTAATGTAGAGAAGCTGCCTGCAAGCAAGAGGTAGCCCATTAATTACAGATAACCCTGTATTTTTCTTTTACTTGCTCGATTGTGTGAAAGTGATCCGTCGTAGAGAATCGTGAGCACACCACAAGCAGGGTTCCGCTTGTTCTACAGGTTGGTTTTGATCAATCAACTCTGAATATTGGTGTAAATAATTATAGAGATTTGGTAGTACACTGATAGGCCTGTAGTTTCCTATATCTAATGAGTTCCTTTTTTGTGCAGCAGCACTATCTCGGAAATGCACCATTGTTATGGTACTTCTTTTTGTTGCAATATTAGATTGAATAGCTCTGCCAAATAAGTGATGAGAATATTTCTTGCAATTTTTAATGATTCGTTACTTACGTTGTCAGGTCCTTAGCTTTTTCTGGCTTCAACTTTCTTATATGGTTTAGAATTTCTATTTGATCTATGTTTCTAATTATATCTTCATTCGCTATCGCTATCTGCTTCCCCTGGTTTGTCTGTTGGCTTTTTGTATAGTTCTTTAAAGAATGCATAGCAAAGATAGATGCATAGAAATGTCTAGACATTTCTATGCATCTATCTTTGCTATAGCACAGTCCATTACGTCTTTTCTGGATTTTGTCTCTTCTTCTCCATCCTTTAGCTTTGGTATCATTTCTTAGTGCGTTCTGAGTGCTTTAGTGGCTAGTTTTGAGCCTCTATAGTATCTTAAGTTCCTTTCTATTATATTTCTTCTGTACAGTTGGCAATCTTCTCTTATGGATTTTTTGGTTATTTTATATAATTCTTTGAACACAAAGAACCATTTTCTTCTGTTTATTCTTATTTTCCTTTTTATCAGTTGATTCTGTGCGTTGATTTATCAATCCTTTTTTCCTTTCTCTAAATATTTGTTGAGTTCTGTTTTCGTTCTCACTGCTTTTTTTAGGCTATCAATTATGATATGTTTATTTCCTCGTAATATTTTTGTATATTGACACTGTTTTCGTTGTTATTTAAGTTAGCGACTTTATTTGAATTTTCCTTTAAGTTTTCGGGGTCTGTCTCTTTGCCGGTTTTAGAATGTTTAAGTGGTGTTTTAAAAGATTTTATATTTAATTTTGGTATCTTTATTTTGAAGTGGATTCTTAGCAATCTATGGTCTGATGCAAATTTCACATTGTTCTAGACTCCTTGTTCTTTTTAATTTGCTGGCGGTTAGTACATATAATGAAATCAAACAAGTTTTCTGAGAAATCAAATGAATTTTTTGGTCTGTAGATATCTAGGTCAAGTATTGTATCAATCTTTCACCTCTGTCGTTTCGTTTGACATAACCAAAGTTACCCATCAATGGGTTTCCATAGTTCTTGGGTCTATATAGTCTAATTTTTGCATTAAAGTCCCCTGTTACTATTAAAATTTTTGTATACCTGTTCATGGGTTATACTAAGATCTTTGTAATATTTATCTATTTTTTCGTTACTCGAGTCGTCTGTTGGAGCGTAGACTGGAATTAGTAACACATTGAATGATGGTATCAAATATGAGTTTTAATTCTGCTATTCTTTGCGATATCCTAATAAAGTTTACATTGTTTGACGTACTTGAGATATTTCTTTATCAAGAAACTCACACCGTGTAGTCCTGGCGTCTCTCCTATATAGCAGAAAATATGGTCTTGGTGTTCTTCAATTTTACAGCCCATTCTCCTCACTTTAGCGTGTCCTACTTCTATATAATAGCTACTATATCGTTTATATTTTTTAGGGCAGGAATCTTTCTGTGGATAACAATGATTTGACGTTATATGTTAACATGAAGGTAGTGGTCATTTTCCCCACGGTGACCAGCCGGGTTGGAGAAGGTTCTGTTTCCGGTTTTTGTTAGTTGATGTTTTAGTGTTCGTAATTTTATAGTTACGATCATTTCGTTTTTTTGATTCTTCTTCTGATTTTGAGTTTGTTCTGGTTCTCATAGCTTAAATGGGGTTTTTCTTAATAGTTTAGTAGGTTATGTTTTACTCGTTAGTTTTTTTTGGGTGTTGTTATAATTATTTGGCGTCTGGCGAAATCTTTTTTTTTTGCTTGAGACTTCTCTTTGATTATTAGTTTGAAATTTTTATTTGCAATTACAATTGCATTTTTGCCAGATACTCTGGCTTATTTTAGCTTTGGAATAAGCGCCTTCCTTATTTCCCTATCCTCTTTTCTTATATCCCCTGTTATATAATTTCTGATAGATAATTTTTTCTTGTTCTTCAAAATGCCGTTTGTGCGCCATATTAGGGGAAATATCATCTATATATATCTAATTTTATTTACGGCCTTTTCCCAGATTCTAAATATTTTATTTATTTCAAACTGGTTGTGACACAAAATAAGTGTGATTATTTCAGTGTATGTAACACTACATCCATGAATTTTATGTTGTTGTCTTTTTGTTCTTCCACACCATGGAGAATAACGTTATTTTATTCTTGCTTCTAGATCAAATAGTTTAACTTTAGTCTGAAATGTTTCAATTTCATTCTTTTAAGCGTCGTTTTCCAGTCTAATCGGCATTAAATGGTCCTCTAGAGTTTTGCTAATAGTTTTAGCTACAATTTTAGTTCGTTTTTTATTTTTTTTCTATCTCATCTTTCATGTTTGACCATAGCAATTTCATCTGTGATTCCATTTTTCTGTTGGATCCGTTTGTTCGAGTTTATTTTTTATATTTGGTTTATTTATTTATTTAATTATTCATTCATTCATTCATTCATTCATTCATTCATTCATTCATTCATTCATTCATTCATTCATTCATTCATTCATTCATTCATTCATTCATTCATTTATTTATTTATGTACCATCAAAACTTACAAAATATGAACATATACGAAGAAAAAAAAACAAGACATCTCTCCCAGTTATCCTCCAACGTAGGATAAAAACATTATAAATATGCGGTCGGGTACGTAGATAAGCAAAAATAAATTTAATGATATTTTTAACATATAAATTATACATACTACATAAAATATATACGTTATGTATAATAATAATAATAATAATAATAATAATAAAAGAATACTATATAAACAACTGTGAACAACTTACAAAAAGTACCTGAAAAAAGAGAAAAGTTGACAATGTGAAAATAGAAACTATAATAATGATCACAAGGAGTAAAAACATAAACGCACGCCCACCACCGCAGCCCGTCGCACCCAACAGCTCCACGTCATCAGAGGAGGAGTACGCAACTCCTCCTGAGGAAATCGTGTCGAGCAGTGACGACGAGCTGCCGCCTCCAGCGCCGCGCCGAGCACCAGCGCCGCGCCGTGGGAGGCCACCGCTGCCGCGCTTGGGGCCTACTGGGGCATCCGCCCCGCGTTCGGCCCCCGCCGTCGGTGGTGCAGTGCGCCGCATGAAATGGACGCAAAATATGAACGACTAAATATCATGCGAGCGTACTATAGGGCGACAGAGGGTGGCACTAACCTCACTGCGTGGCGAACCCGTTTGCTGTCTTTGTTTCAGGTCCTTGAACCAGAGTTGACCGTTTCGGCCCAACGACTATCGGATCAGGTGCGGTTTATTCAACGTAATCGTGCGTTGGATGACTCCGCACTTGACCGGCTTCGCTCCGAGGTGACAGTCTCTGCATCCACCACCGAAAGCATCCATTCGCGAGCCCAGTTATCGTCCGCTCCTTCGGTGGCAGGGTTAGTGGTTGGAGATGCTGATGTGGGGGGCGTAGAGATTACAACCGTAAGTACCCAAGATAATGAGCAATTAAGGAGGACTTTGGAGGATGCGATTTTGGAATTTAAAGATATACCAGCCCGCGACAGACCACGGTTGCCCCGTTTTCCCACGCATAGACGTAATATGTCGCTTGTAATGGCTCTAGACTGCATGCTAGACTCTTATCTTCGTTCTAGCAAAAGTCTCACTGATACCCATTCAATTCTTTATTGTGCAGCTGTTGCAGCGTGCCGCTCCGCCCGTGTCAGATTTCCTGAGCCTGATAGGGTGGTGCGGTCCACTGAGGACACACCCGCATGGCAGATGAGGATTGAACGGCGTATCAGCGCAGCTAGGGTCATTATTGGCAAGTTAATCTGCTTCAGATCGGGAAACATCCGGCCGAGAGTCATGCGTTATGTTACACAGGCCTTTGCCGGTACTGGCATTAGACCTCAGGATTACATGGCCTATGTAACAGAACGTATAGACTACCTGAAGCAGAAAGTTTGTGCGTGGGCAAATCGTATCCGTCGTTATAAACAACGTGTAAATAGGTATAAACAGAATCGCATATTCCAAAGTGACCAAAGAAAGGTTTATAGAAGTTGGGAGGAATCTGCTACGAATGTGATTGATGGGCAGTTACCAAATATGGAAGAAATGTTCACATTTTGGAAAAATATTTGGTCGGTGCCTATTAATCACAACGATGGTGGCTGGATGCGTGTTGTTGAGCGCGCGTGTGAACACCTGCAGCCAATGGAGGCTATATTTATAAGCCCAGACAATGTCAGGGATGCGATCCGTTCGACCCATAACTGGAAAAGTCCTGGGCCGGACGGATTACATAACTTTTGGCTCAAATGGCTGCGGTCTTCACACGAACGTTTGGCTGGGCAATTCCAGGAAGCCAACGTGTCCGGATCCCTACCATCTTTTATGACAACAGGAATCACCTTTCTGCTCCACAAGTCTGGTAGTATCACGGATTGAAAGAACTTTCGACCTATCACGTGCTTACCAACAATTTATAAGCTTCTTACATCCATTTTGACTTCAAAATTAAACACACATTTGTATGCAAACAGCATTTTAGATCCCGCTCAAAATGGATGTAAGATTGGGTCTCGTGGTACTAAGGAGCTCCTCCTTATTGACATGGCCATTAATGAAAAGGTTCGCCGAGGTAAGAAGGGTCTCTCCGCCGCCTGGATTGATTATAAAAAGGCCTATGATTCGGTGCCTCATACATGGTTGAGAAAAGTACTAGAAGTGTATAAGATTGACACAGATCTATGCGCTTTTCTTGATTCATGTATGAGGCAATGGACAACGGTCCTTTGTCTTCCAGGGGGCGGAGGAAGTCTTCTTACTTCCGAACCTGTAAGGATTGAGCGAGGTATTTTCCAGGGTGATAGCTTGAGTCCTTTGTGGTTTTGCCTGGCTTTGAACCCCTTAAGCACGTTGCTTAGGGATTCAAAACTGGGATTTCGCTTTCGCAGAGGGGGTGAGATCATTTCACATCTTTTGTACATGGACGATCTCAAATTATTTGCACCAAATAAAGCAGATCTGGTATCATTACTAAGCGTTACGCAAACGTTTAGTAATGACATTAGGATGGAGTTTGGTGTAGATAAATGCGCGGTTGCACATGTGCAGAATGGCCGAGTTGTAAATAGCGAATATTTACAACTCTCGGAGACAATGTCCCTCAGATCCCTCTCTGAAACCGAATCCTACAAATACCTTGGTATGTCGGAATGCTTAGGCATACTAAGTGGGGACATTAAACAGCTAGTGAAGGAACGCTTCTTTAACCGCTTGACAAAAGTCCTAAAAAGTCTTTTGTCAGGAGGTAACAAAGTACGTGCATTCAACAGTTGGGTAATGCCCCTGCTGATGTATACTTTCGGCATATTAAGGTGGACTCAGACCGAATTAGATGCCCTGGATCGAAAGGCCCGAAAACTATTGACAATGTATCGCATGCATCATCCGCGCTCATCAGTGATGAGATTGTATATTCCACGGAAGTGTGGGGGTCGCGGCTTCCTTAATGCCAAAAACTTACACAACCGTGAGGTATGCAATCTTAGGGAATATTTCCTTCATGCTGAGTGTGGAATGCATCGGGACATTGTTGCAGTAGATAAAGGCCTCACACCGCTCTCCTTAGCCAAAGACAACTGGCATAAACCGGTAGTACTTAGCACTGACGACCGTATAAATATATGGAAGAGTAAGGAGCTTCATGGACGGTTCCACCAGGCACTCTATGGGCCTGATGTAGACCTTCTGGCGTCCGTGGCTTGGCTACGATTCGGTGATCTCTTTGGAGAAACCGAAGGTTTTGCTTGTGCAATTGCTGACGAAGTTGTCAAGACGAACAACTATCGGAAATACATAATAAAGGATGGCACTGTTGATATATGTCGTGCGTGCCACCAACCAGGAGAATCCATCAGACATGTTATTTCCGGTTGTTGTCGTCTTGCCAATGGAGAGTATTTGCACAGGCACAACCAAGTAGCCAAGATTATCCACCAAGAACTTGCTCTTCAATACGGTCTGGTACCTTTTGAAGTGCCATTTTATAAGTACTCACCGGAGCCAGTTTTGGAAAATGGTCATGCTAAGCTCTATTGGGACCGATCTATCATAACGGACAGGACTATTGTAGCCAATAAGCCTGATATCGTGCTGGTAGATCGGTTAGAGCGCCGGGCATTTCTTGTTGATATCAGTGTCCCGTGTGACGCTAATCTTGTGAAAGCTGAGAAGGACAAACTGTCAAAATACTTGGACTTAGCTCACGAGATTACCGACATGTGGGATGTTGACTCAACAATAATTGTCCCGATGGTAGTTTCCGTCAATGGTCTTATAGCGAAGAGTCTCGACCATCATCTCAAGAGGCTCTCACTAAAAAACTGGATCAAGGGTCGAATGCAAAGAGCAGCAGTTTTGGGTACGGCACGCATTGTGAGGAGGTTTCTTTCGCTGTCGCCCTAACCACCGACGGACTGGTTGTAAGGCCCACGTCGGCGGGATACTGTTTTTTATATTTATATTTATAATGTTGTTTTTTTTTTTAATGTTATATGTATAAATGTAAATAATAAGATTAAAGTGAAATAAATGATAATAATAATTGTAAATATATTAAAGTTACATATTTACATACATACATACATACTTCATCATATATTAATAAGAATTTAAGTTATTGAAGAGAGATAGTGCTCTTTAACTCTAGTTTTAAAGGTGCTAACAGCTGGATTATCTTCAAAAATATGTTTTGGAAGAGAGTTCCAAAGGCGAGCTGCAACAATAGTAAAAGAGTTCGAATAGAAAGTGGTATTGTAAGAAGGTACTTCCAGAGAATTTAGTGAGACACATGAACGAAGAGGTCTCGTTCGTGGAATTGGAAGTTTGAAACGTTCACGTAAGTAGGAAGGAGAAGAAGTTCTAAAGATTTTATAGATCAGGGATAGAATATTTACATTCCGGCGAAGGCGAATAGGGAGCCACTTTAATTTGTTTCGGTATTCGGACACATGGTCGTATTTGCGCAATCCGTAGATAAAACGTATGCACAAATTTTGAAGTCGATCAAGCTTATTAAGTAACTCCTCAGAGACATCTAAGTAGCAAACGTCGGCGTAGTCGAGAATAGGAAGTAAAAGAGTTTGTGTTAACATAATTTTTGTGCTTAGAGGAAGGAAATTCTGCAACCGCCTAAGTGAATGAAGGGAGTAATGCAGCTTTCTGTTAACATCATCAACTTGCTCTGACCAAGAAAGATTACAATCGAGAATGATGCTAAGGTTTTTCGATTTGTCTGCAAAGGGTATGGGAATAGCATCATAAAACAAAGTGGGTAAATTTACATTGTTAATTTTATTGCGCAATTGTTTGCTACCAATGATCAATGCTTGTGATTTACAAGAAGACCGTATTCATTAGCCCACTGCTTAATCCTCTTGAGATCACTATTTAGTGCGTCTATAGTAGCGGCAAGGTCATTGATAGTTGTATGTCGATAAATCTGCAAATCATCTGCATAGATGTGGTAGTAACAAGAAATTACTTTTGAGATTTCGTTGATAAATAAAGAGAACAGAAGAGGAGATAACACGCCGCCTTGTGGAACACCGGCAGAGATAGCTGCCCAGTCCGAGTATTCCTCATCGGTACAAATTCTCTGCCAGCGACCGGGAAGGTAGGAATTAAACCATTCAATTACTGAGGTGAGATATTAAGAGAGCGTAATACACCAATCATTACGTCGAAGTCAACTGAGTTGAAGGCGTTGCTAAAATCAAGTAGTATAAGAATTGTAACTTTTTTAGTGTCCATAGCAAAACGTATATCCTCAGTCACTTTAAGTAAAGCAGTTGTGGTGCTATGGAAAGGACGGAAACCAGATTGGAAAGGATTAAGGAGATTATTTAACGAAAGAAAAGACGTGAGCTGTTTATAAACAGCGTTTTCAATTAGTTTAGATAAAATAGGTAAATTTGAGATGGGACGAAATTGTGAAAAGGAAGTAGGATTAGCGGATTTGGGCAATGGAATGACATGAGCCAATTTCCAAGCATGAGGATAAGATTTGGTTATAAGGGAAAAATTTACAATGAAATAAGGGAATTAGGGAAAAATATAAAAAGTTTATAAAGTTTTTTTTTATAAACTAAATATCAAAATAATTATTACAATTTTTCATACTAGTGTAAATCTTAAAATCGTTTTTATTTTTTTTTTTTGTTACTGTGGGTGGTTCATAATTTTATTAATTATAACCGCCATTTAAATACGACGATTTTCAACAAATTTTCTTAGAAAGATCCACTTTTTACTTAGAATATATTATAGACATGTATTTCATACAAGTTCTTAATTATGATTAACACGTTTCTTCACAAGATTATTCACTTTTTCACAATTTTATATTGCTAAATGCGGAACTACTATTTACGCGGTTTTCACAGACCGCCGCGCCGGAAACGCAAAATTAGATTAACTCAGATGAATATCATAATAAATCCTTACTTTTTTCTAATAATATATATATTTATTGAATTGAATGAATTAATAATTTTATTTTTATGACAAATATTATTAATTGCAGTTATAAAAATGTGTGAAATAAAAGATCTGCTAGTATCAACAGATTCTAACAACCATGGTGAATTGAAGAAGCATTATGAATTATTGGGGGATGGAGCCTGCAATTTTCGTAATTACATGTCAGCTGTTGAGTATTATCTTAAAAGTTTAGATCATGCCAAACAAGCTGGAGACTGTGGGAAGAGCTTGGTACCTCTTTATGTAAGGTAAGGTAAACATTTGTATCTATAGTTAATTTCAACTTGTTTATCGTGAAGTACCAACCTGTAATCCATTTTGTGGAAGGATAATTCAAATAAACATTCTTTGAAAGTTCTGTCAAGAGTAGTTAATAGATATATCCCATCACGCTATTTTATTGTTGTTTTTTTGTTACGTTTTTAATTTTCGTTAAGTTTGTTTGTATCTTTGAAAAATAATGAATTTTGATAGGGTTTTTAATACTATACGTAATTCTCATAAACTTTAATAAAGCATTTCTTAAATACAATCATAGGTAGGCAATAATTATCAACAAATTTTTACATTATAAATTTTAAATGAACGCTATACGACTTTGGCAATTATTACATTACCTACTAAAAAGTAATATATATAATTATATCTATATTAGAAACATCACTTAAAATTAGATTAATCTGTAGTAACTCGCGCTGTCGTAACTATGGTTCAAGTAAAATGATTTAAATGACTTATATATTTATATAATAATAAATTGTCACAATAACTTTTTTTTTTTTTATTAAAAAAAAAATTATAAACTTTAAATAAATTTTAAATATATTTTATTCAATGTTATTATACCGTTTAATGTTATTATACCGTTTGTTTCCATAATAAATAAAAAATAAAAACCGGATAAATGTGAGTCGGAATCACGAACGAAGGATTCTGTACCATAACATAAAAAATTGAATAAGACTCACGTTTTTTGTATATATGCTTTCCAAAAAAAGAAGAAAATAAATATACTAGTCATAGAGCAAGTAATTTTATGTTTTCTTTTTACAGCATATACGAAACATATAAAGACATGGGGATGTATGAGGAAGCATTGGAATATTATTACAAAGAGTACGAAATAATTAAAGATGTCCCAAAGGAAGCATATACGACTTTGTGTAACACAGCGGAAGTGCTATTCCAAGCTAAGAAACCGTATGTTCAAATTGAGAAAACTTGCCTTGAAGCAAGGGAAGTGGTAAGTTATTAAAGAACTTATAACAATCTTTTGCAGATTTCTTTTGTTACCTTAACAAAGTTTCGAATAAAGAGCTTGGACTCCAGAGCCAGCATATTATGGAAAGGCTGTAGGTAAAAGTCTTAGTATATTATTGTACATTTAAATAAATACAGAATTCAAATCAAACCGGTACCGGTAGGAATTCGAACGCTTGTCCTCTGGGAAACCTAGCTAACTACTCGTAGCTCTAGCGATACGGTACTTCAATTGGTAGAACGACAGGACGGTTTCCTAGAGTTCGCGGGTTCGATTATAAACTTAATGTGATTATACATGTCCAAATATATTTATAAATACTTTTGTACATGTGTATAGTATACAATAAAATCTAAAGCCAAAATAATAAATTACAATAAAATTAAAATTCCATTGGTACTTTCAGGCAAAACAACTGAACAACAAAAAATATGAAAGAATAATATTAAATAACCTGTATGTATATCAAGAGTATTATTTTGAGCTTGATAAAATGGATGATACGAAATCTGCATTACTTGCCCTGGGCAGAGATTGTGATGAAATTACTGATGATGAACAGAGCACCGGTGGTGGGGAAGCACCACATATTGGTGATGATGTGTGCCTTGATGATCCTACAGGTAAGCCGTTCTATAAATATGGTCTTGAAATTTATAGTTAATCTGAAATAACTATAAAATTCTAAACTGTTCAAGAATATTCAAGTTATAACATCATTACATAGTATAAAGCAATGTCGCTTTCCGCGTCTGTACCTATTTCTGTATGTATGCTTAGATCTTTAAAACTACGCAACGGATTTTGATGCAGAAGGAAGGTTTATATGTATAATAACATGCTTAATATATCAGAGAACAACTGATAATTTCAAGATTTCTAATGCGAAGTCGTAAACAAATACATTGTTTTGCGCTTACAATGCAAACGTTGGCTAAACACATAGTGTTATAGTGATAGATAGATCAAAATAATGTACTAAGTATTGGATACCTTAAAAAGTTCTACAAGAAATTTAATATAAAACAATAGAGCCCTTTACAGTCTGTATTTTAAATAAATATTTTCGAAGATATTAGAGATTTAAAATATAGGAACATCGCGTTTGCGGCGGTACGGTCGGCCAGTGAAAGAAAACGCTCGCCTTCACTCCTCTCCCTACCTAACCAAATTTGGAAAGAACCTACTAATGCCGCCTTTGAAATACGTTCTAGAAATGAACCGATGCTTGTTCTAGAAAGGCCAAGGTCTTTAAGTAGGCTATAGAGAGATTTTGCTGTTATACCTCTTGCTCCCACTTCTACCGCGTACAAACTAACTATAAATTTATTCCTGATCAGTTCGTTGGTCAGTTCGTAATACTTATTGAGCTTGAATGTGTGATCCCTTGGGATTTTTGTTTCCCAAGGAACAGTAGGCTCCACAAGTATCACGCGCCTCAGATGTTTAGAGTACAGGATTAAGTCCGGTCTGGATGAAGAAACACCAACGTTCCTAGGGATTTTGTAATGCTTTTCATACGTGTCCATCATGAGAGTGCAATCAGGAGCCGCGCCTAATATTGAATAAGGCTTCGCTTTTGATTTTTTGGAGGAGCCTTCTTTTACGAATTCTACAGATCGTTGGGTGGTTGTTATACCCTTCCGCGCTCTTGCTACTGAAAGACTAAGCGCTTCCCGTTTAATTTCTAATACCTTGTCGTGGCGACGCGAGTATAGAACTTTATCTAGAAGTACCCTACACCCTACTAATAAGTGTTTCGCGGTTCCTATTGCCTCCCCACAGATGTTGCAAGACTTTTCGGTGGCTTTGCCCCATCTTACTAAATTACTTTGATCTGGGAGAGTCATTTGGAATGCATTAAGATAGAATTTTAATAATGCTGGGGACCAATCATAAATTAAGGTGCGCCACTTCAAAGCTAGTGGAATACAAAAATCTCCTATGGTCACCCATTCGTTTTGAATTTCTAGGCTCATCGCGTGGAGTCAGTAGTTATCGTTTTAGTCTTGTAGAATAAAAGATTTTGTTATGTCTATGTCTTGAACTTTCCTACTTGATCCTAGCCCTACTTTATTCGTTTGAGCACCTATCATAATTTTTTTATGGAATTGAAGTCGTGACTCGAGCTCTGAGGCAACTTTGTCTTTTGGGAGAGAAGTTACAGTATCATCTTTAGATTTTCCGATGATATGTCTTTTGGTAACTCTTAGATGTTTGTAGAGCTCCGATGGTTTCTTTAATTTTAATCCAAAATTGTTTCGGTCTCTAAATAATGTTGAAGAGTCCGCTGAGTGCGCTAACCCGAGCCATAACTTCAATGTCTTTATGACGCTTATATCTAACTTTGACATAAGGATTTAATTAATATCATAAACGAGGAAAGACCGGTTTAGACGTGATGTAAAAAAAATATCGTATATCCAAGCTTTTTTGACGTTACTTATTAGTTGGTCGTCTATTTTTTTGAGATCATTTAAAAAGCTATTTAAAAGTAATCGATTTTTTTACCTAGAAATTTAAACGGAGCTGCTTCCGTAACCGTACTAACGCTCTCACCGCCTATTATAAGACCCTGATCGTAAGAGGTATATTTGGTATTCAGTCTAACCAGACACAGACTAAAGCATTTACTTGGTTTTGTCCTCAATCCGCCCGTCCACGTTTAGAAATCCTCAAGCACATTTAAAAGTACATGACATTGTTTAGGATTACGTGTCAGTATCGCGAGATCATCTGCAAAAGCTAGTATGGATTCTGTGTATTTGTTGTTAAACTTAAGCCGATAATCCCACTTTTTTTTCATTTCTAATTAATTTGTCTATTAAAATATTAATAACTGTATTAAATATAATAGGAGAAATACAACAACCCTGAAATAAACCAACGTTATAATTAAGTGGTTTTGAATGTTTTTTTTGAAAATTATAGAGAATTTTAATTTTAAATAGTATGATGCAATAATGTCGCGTCTACCGTAGGAAAGTTATACCATTTAAGCGCGAATATCATCAGTTCATGTAGTACCGACCCAAAGGCGTCTAAGCCTATTCAACAAACCATATTTTGTCTCTCGCTAGTTCTAGCATCTTTAAGGCTTTCCGATATGAACGTATTATGTTCCAGGCATCCAGAAATTCCGGGCAAAAACCCTTTCTGATGATTAGGCCTGAAATATCTATTATTAATCATAATATTAAAAAAAGAAAAAAATACTTTGGAAATTGTATTTTTTAGGGCTATCGGTCTAGTATCCTTAGGAATATTGAAATTGACGTATTTCGAAATGAGGACAAAAAAAGGCCTTTTTGAATGATTCCAGTATTTGCTTTCTTGACCAGATTTTATCGAATATATTTAAAAGATGTTTATGGAGCGACGAACATTTTTTATAAACTATATAAGGGATACCATCCGGACCTGGTGCTGACTTAGGCGGTTTCATTTTAATTATTTTATTGATTTCCTCCAAAGTTGATGGGTTGGCATGAAAATCTTTAGTTGGAGTCTCAGGTTTGTGTTCGTATGGATCCCCATATAGTCTTTGGTTTTCTGGCACTTCGTATGTGCTTTTTTAATGATCGAAAATTTGCTCGTTGGTAAAGAGAAGCTTACCTTTTTCATCTTTGAAAATGTTAAATAATATTATCATATTATAATAATATAATTTTTCAGATTTGTCTGATTCAGATGAAGAGACGGCTGAAGTAAATAAGCCTCGCAGGCGCGGCAAACGTTTTGCTGTCAGAAAAAACGCTAAGGGTGAAACACAGTTACATGTTGTAAGTAATGTTTGCACAAATTTTTACAGCAATCCTAATCCTTTTTTCTGCACATTACTAAAGAATCGGTTTTTCACTAATGCAAAGAATTTCACAAATATTTAAAGCACAACATTCTACACAATATGTACTTAGGCTGTAAGGGTAGTTTCGTCAGATCATAGGTAATTAGTACTCCGAATACGTAGTGGTGTAGACAGTAAAGAACATTACTAACATTGAAATGCTTCAAACGTTATATTTAATAATAAATATTCCAGGCGTGTATATCGGGCAACGTATCGCTCGTGGAGCGTCTACTGGGTCAGGGCCACCCGCCCAACGCGCACGACCACGCGGGCTGGACGCCACTGCACGAGGCCTGCATACACGGATACGTGGCCGCCGTGCGCGCACTGCTCGCCCGCGGAGCTGCCATCGACGACCGCGGGGGCGCGCGCTCCCACGGTAACACATATAGCTATCCATCCATTCAGCCATTTAAATCTATCCGTCCAGCCATCTAAAACCATCCATCCAACTATACATATTTTTACCCAACTATACTATCATAGACAGGATGAATCCGTATCGTCCATGTACATTTGCAAAAACAGATACAAATGCATTGGCACCCTAGGATACTAAAACATACAGATGAGGAACGTTTAAGTTTTTGGCATTAACATTACATCTAGCATCCAATAAACCATAACCATCCATTCATCTATTTAATCTTGTATTGTGAAACTTAAAGTTATGATTACACTATCCCTGTTATGAATGATTCATCAATTGATTTTTTTATTCTCTATTTATATGAAAGTTATTATTATTTAGGTACTATTTCTTATAATTAAAATCTCAATATTATTATGAATATTTTTTTATTGTTCAATTATTAAAGTGCTTGTGTAATGAAGAACCTTATTTAATATATTTTTATCTACAGGTATAACTCCTCTTTACTACGCAGCTTGTAATGGACATCTCGAAATTGTAGAATTGTTGCTAGAAAAAGGAGCAATACCATTGCATACCACTCTTAAAACCGACTTCGGTGAAACTCCATTGAATGCTCTGCAGAAATGGAGAACCGGCGAAATTCTTACCGAGGCCGAAGAGGATCTATACAATAACATATGTAACAAAATAAATAATTTACTGGACAAAACTATGACAGATAAATCTAAGACTCTTGTTAGAGCTATACAAGTTGAACCTGCACCGAGCACTTCGAAAATCACTAACAATATTAAGCAACTAGATTCACCAGCGTTAAAGAGACGTAATATTATTGACGATTTAAGTGATGATGATGATTATTCTAATACAAGACCAACCAATGACCGAACTGCTTTTCCTTCTGACTCTAACTCTGAAGAAGAAACATCTGGAAGTAAGGAAGAAGTTAAAAATAAACGATCGAGGATTAAAGAATACAGAACTAAAAATAGAAGTGTAGATTTTCCAGAACTTGAAAAGAAGTCAACAAAAATAAATTCGACCTTATTACATCCTAGTGAATTTGACGATGATTGGCTCAATGATGACATGGGGACTAATAGAACAAAGAAAAGTAAACTTGATGATCCATTGATGAACTCACCGAAGAGGTCATTTATAGATAAATTAAAAACCAGCATTGATAATCTTAATGACATTGAACCACTATATAATGACAGCATGTTTAAAAAGAAATCACATGTCAGTGATATTGAAATATACGAAATCAGCTCTGATTCCGATCACTGTGACATTAACGGAAAAGATAAGCTTGAACCTTTGAGAAATATATCCAGAGAAGTTAACGATTCCACATCCACAGACAGTCGAGAGAGCGTAAGAAGATGGAAGAGGATAAGGACTTTATCAAGAGCTGGTTTCCAAAGAAAACATTCTGATGACCTACAAAGTACTGTTACTTGCAGTAGCAACAACCGCAGCAGCAGCAGCAGCAGCAGCAGCAGCAACCGCAGCAGCAGCAGCAGCAGCAGCAACCGCAGCAGCAGCAGCAGCGACGGCAGCAGCAGCAGCGGCAGCGACAACGAAACAAACAGACGAGAAAAACAAAAATCTCTGTTCTCCAGAAAACCAAATAATCAGAATATAAATTGTTCAAATATCAATGACAGCTGTAATATAGTTCAAAATATAAATCCCAATATACTACTTCCCATGAATGTATTAAAACCGATAAGTATCCTACAATCTAAGAATGGTAGGGCAATGCAGACGCAAATACTACCACCGGCGGCTGTTAAAGTTAAAATTGAAGATAAAATGTTATTAATATCTTTAAAACTGGATAAAATTAACAACTTGACAATCAGCTGGCTGGTTGAGGAAGTTAAATCCGGATTTCACAAGTAAGTTTACTGTTATAAAGCCAAAACTGTTATTTACTTAAATTACGTTGATCTTGATATAACCTTCATTATTTTAGACTTACAGGCGTCCGTCCAATGTTCAGTCTTATGACGTCAGACGGTGCCATTTTGTCTGAAGACGACCCACTAAGCCTTGTACTATCGACCCCTGAACTACACACATGTATGACTACATTCAAAGCCTCGCCTACCGAAGAAAGATATCTCGAGTGTTGTGAAGCTTTGGAGACAAGTATGTATAATTTTTATTATCTAAAATAAATAATATCTTGAATTTTTATATATATATGTGGGGACATGGAGCTTAC
Source organism: Napeogenes sylphis (assembly GCA_959347405.1). Classification (NCBI taxonomy): domain Eukaryota; kingdom Metazoa; phylum Arthropoda; class Insecta; order Lepidoptera; family Nymphalidae; genus Napeogenes; species Napeogenes sylphis. The sequence goes on along the minus strand of OY365776.1, from coordinate 42,864,427 downwards.
TGTAGACTATTAACATGTAATACCACTGCCAATGGAGATCTGCAAATATAAAAACGCGTTACATTGAGGAATTTGTAGGGAAGTATAACAGGGAGTAGGAGGGAGGATTTACCTTCTCGCTCTTTGACTAACCATACGAAACTTTGCTATAATAGATACTTCAAGCCAATATTCTGTAAGAGGTAGGATTTAATCCGATTGAACTCGTGTATGAGAGCAGGTGAATTATCACAGCTATACTCTACCAAGTTTTCAAATCCTAACTTGATATAAAATTCGGTTTTTTATGCCCTGTATGTTATTCAATTATATATATATATATATTACTTTTATATTTCAGGTCCATCAGAGGAAATCCAGAAAGTCGTTGGAAGAAGCCGTACAACTCGGAGACTTGCATTAAGGTCGTCGACACTATCAACAACACAAATACGACCCTTGTTCAGAGCACTCACACACCAAACACATATAACAGCTATAATGATAGCTGATAACAATATACAAGATGATGGCTTGAAATATTTGGCGGATAGTGTATGTACCATGAAGCATTTAACACTCTTGGATGTTAGCAATAATAATATAAGTGGCGAGGGTGTCAAAACATTAGCAAATGCTTTTGAAAAAGATAGAAGTTATTGTCAATCATTGGAGAATATTGATTTTAGTGGCAACACTATTTCTGATGATGGTTTTAAAGCCGTTTTGACTTTGAGTCAGCATTTAAAATTGAGAGTTTTAAAGTTGAATAGTTGTGGAATAACAGGCAATGTTGCCAATGAAGTAACCAAACTAGATATGAAGTTTGACACAATAGAAACTTTACATATGAGCCATAACGCTATTAAACAAATGTTAGTTAATTGTATGATGCAAGCACTTAATCCTAATGTGTTATGTGAGCTGGAGTTAGACAACATTGGTTGTCAAGGTACAATCGTAGGTTGTATTTCGAATTTCATGTCCAATGCCAAGGATTTAAAAGTACGGAGATTAAGTTTATCAGACTGCAATTTGACTGATGGACAATTTAAGCTGATTTTTAGGTATGTATATAATAATTGTTGATAAATGTTATTTTAATTATAAAGAAAATTATAATTAAGAATATAATTTCAGATGTCTGGACCGGGCCAAAAATTTACAGACAATAACTTTTAAAAACAATCAACTAACTTTCGTTACATTAAAGAAATTATTGCAACGTCAACCTGCAGTACCGCAAATAAATCTTGAGGGTTGCCAGGACATATTTAAATACTCCCCAGACCTGGATCTTCAAGTCTGGTTGCCAGCAATCGACTTCGGCAGATGCATACCCATAATCAATATTACTCCTATTTATAAAACTGATGAAGAAAAAGAAAGCTTAATATTGTTTTCTAAAATATGGCTTAGTTGTTTCAAAGGCAAAGGCATGATCGAACATGGTAGTGGTGGCTTGATTAAGTTTACTGCCAAGAGGCAGATTACAAGAGTAATAAGGTAGCTTAGTATTAAATAAGAATTTCAGGTTCATAACAAATTAGACACGGCACTATACATGTACTTGACAAAAAAATATTTCTAATTTATTATATTTTAAACAGTAAATGTCGGTTGTCTATGTGGTTAGTAATATATTTATTTTATTTATTTATGCTTTTTATTGCACACCACAATACATGAAAAAAATAAAAGTATACATATAAAGAAAATACATTGTAAAGTACAAAAGGCGGCCTTATCGCCTAACGGCGATTTCTTCCAGACGACCTTAGGGTTAGGAAATTAAAAAACAATATGAAATACTGGTAGGTGGTGCGGTTATAATAAACATTACTAATAACTACACACAAATACTTACCAGTAGTAAATATATATCATTATACAGGGTTATTTTTAATTAGTTGAGCACCTTTTGCAGGCAGCCTCTCTACATCAATCCCAACAACATTTGTTCTACGACTTTTAAAAAATCTTGATAAATAACTCAGAATAAACGAACAAAAAAAATTTTTGCTCCCTCGATTATTTATTACTCTGTATTTTGTAAGCAGTCTAAAGTATAGGTCACGGCAGGCTAGCGAAAGTCAGAAACTGTTAAATGCGTGCGCCAGCTTTTTTCGTATAGCTTCATCTCTTTTACACCATGTTGCTATGGAAATACTAAATAATCAAAATGACAAGTATGTGGATTACAAAACACAATTTACATTAACCAAAAATAAAATTATCGGATTAGAGTTTTATAATTAAATAATTAATTGTAATTACATACTGCACAATACGATTTTATGGACTTGCTATTGAAACTAATAAATAAATTCAAGATTATAACATGAAGAAGAAATTATGAAATATAATTTATAATATTTTTAAAATACATTGATTGTCTGAAATAGAAGAAGTAAGAATGAAAAGAAATACGAGTTTTGGCTGAGAAATGGAGCATTGGGGGTCCTGATCTTTACAAGGTTTGTTTTGCTATACCTAGAACGAACAATAACTCGAAACAGCAGAAACCATGATGAAGAATAATTTTATTTGTGATATAGTGACGATCCAACTTGTTAAGAAGCCTAAAGTTATTATTTTTAAAGTGGATTGTGTACATTTGTCTGTTTTTATGGTACTTATGTGTTTCTTCTATGAGAATATTATACGTCAGAAACAGTCGATTCACTTCTAACGTTTTAATTAAATAATATTAATGAAAATTATGACGTTTTTCTGTTACGCGCCATCTTCAAGAAATTCGTAAGTAACTTATTGTTTTATTGTCGTGATATAAATATTAACAAACGAGATAATATGATATGTATAAAGTAAGTTAAAGTGAAGTTATTGTTTTGTAAAAATAATATTTATTTGGTTTCGTTACAGTGCCCTTATTTCATAAACCAAATAAAAATATTGAGACATTCAACTTTTGGACAACTTTTATTGGAGATTTTGTTTTTTCATTAGATTCTTAAACAGTTAGACAATATGTGTTTCGACTATTGTAGAAAATATTTTAATAAGTGGAAAACGATGCTATTTTATATTACACCTTAGAAAATGATCAAGTTCTAACGTGCATAGCCGCCGCTGCGTCACCCCGCCGCCCCGCGCCCCGATGCACGTGGCCTTGGCACATATTTTGACAAGTTGCGTGGCCTCTCTTTGCTCAAGTTTAATACACGTTTAGAGGCAATAAATAAATTTTGTATGGGAAAAACAAAATTTTTAAAACTATTAATTTTAAAAAGTCGTAGAACAAATGTTGTTAGGATTGATGTAGAGGGGCTGCCTGCAAAAGGTGCTCAACTAATTACAAATAACCCTGTATAAAATATATAACAAAAATATACTAATAAATACAAGAATACATAAAAAATAACTACAATAGTAAAGATTTAAAAAAAAAAAACAAAACAACTAGTTAATTTCAGACAAGTAGATAGATATCTTTAACGGATTTTTTAAATACTTCCAAAGATTTTGACAAACGTATATTTAGAGGAAGCGCATTCCATAGCTTAGTGGCATGAACTGTGAAAGAACGATTATAAAAAGAGGAATTATGAACAGGCATTTTTATTATAAGCTTTTGTGACGCTCGTGCAGTGTCTTGGATACCAAGGTATTCAAATTTTTCCTTCAGATATGAAGGTGTTTTTGGGTGGAATAATACACAGTACAAAAGAGAAAGTATATGTAAATCCCGACGTCGACGTATGGGGAGCCACTTGAGTTTTTGACGAAAAACGGAAATGTGGTCATATTTGCGTAAGCTAAAAATGAACCGTATAGCAAGGTTCTGAAGTCTCTCAAGCTTGTTTAATTTTTCTTCAGTTAAATCAATAAAGCTTGCGTCTGCATAGTCAAGAATGGATAGAAGAAGAGAATGTGCCAACATAATTTTGGTAGGGATTGGTAAAAAAAACTATATTGTAATTAATTATCAACTGTGCCTACAACTATACTTGTGTTGGCTAATAAGTAACAAGGATTAAGAGAATAAAAATAATTCTTATTGATATAACTAGCAGCACGAATCATGTCTGATAAAATTGACTGCGCAGGAGTCTAAATAAAAGTATCTGAGGGGCTGAGACGTATGAAGGGCGGGCGTACGTAGCGCTGATTGGCTCGCAAGTCGCGTTACGTCCTCCGCACCGATACGACACCCCGCTCGCTTCTAGTGTACCCTAGAGTACTCAATTGTTATCGCTATTAATATTTTGTTGTTTTTGTTACCTTTTTATTTTTTACTTTTTTTTGGATTTGTTAAGTTTGTTTGTGTCTTTGAACGTAGTCGTAACTATCCGTAAGTCTCATAAACTCATAAACTTTGATAAATCGTATTGAAGATACAACATGTTTATATTGTATCTTAAATAGAAAAAAATAGAAAGGCAATAATTATCAACAATTTTTTACAATGTAAATTTAAAATTACCACATTACTTTAAGGTAGTTATTGCTTTACCTACTATCTAAAATAAATAAAAAACATATATTTGCCACAATAGTATTGTGTGCGAAAGTACATACCCGCACTTACCCCCTCCAAATTTCGCTCAGGACTAAATTTAAATGCTTCGGATCACATCCACCTGTAAATTATGTTTGAAATAAACCTATACAAACAATTTTATTTCATTATAAATTTTAATTATATACCTAGGGAAGTTATTTCTTTTTGAGACATTCATTGTTCATTGAATTCATGAATGTTAGGAATGTTTAAAATATTTAATTTTATCTTTTTGGTCTAAAGTACTGTAAATAAGACAGACGAAGACGAAGCTTCTTAGCAATCCATGGATTCACCGTGCGGGTGCCGGGCCCATCGCGTTGCAAGGAGAGGAGTGCAAGCAGTGCCTGGGACTTGCGACCCAGGAGTAGGTTTAAGGGGCCCCTTTATTATGCGCAAAAACGCTCACCTTCACCCTCCACACTCCTCTCCCTACCTAACCAAATTTGGAAAGAACCTACTAATGCCGCCTTTGAAGTACGTTCTAGAAATGAACCGATGCTTGTTCTAGAAAGGCCAAGATCTTTAAGTAGGCTATAGAGAGATTTTGCTGTTATACCTCTCGCTCCCACTTCTACCGCGTACAAACTAACTATAAATTTATTCCCGATCAGTTCGTTGGTTAGTTCGTAATACTTATTGAGCTTGAATGTGTGATCCCTTGGGATGTTTGTTTCCCAAGGAACAGTAAGCTCCACAAGTATCACGCGCCTCAGATGTTTCGAATACAGGAATAAGTCCGGTCTGGATGACGAAACACCAACATCCCCAGGGATTTTGTAATGCTTTTCATACGTGTCCATCATGAGAATCCAATCAGGAACCGCGCCTAATATTGAATAAGGCTTCGCTTTTGATTTTTTGGAGGAGCCTTCTTTTACGAATTCTATAGATCGTTCGGTGGTTGTTATACCCTTCCGCGCTCTTGCTACTGAAAGACTAACCGCTTCCCGTATAATTTCTAATACCTTGTCGTGGCGACGCGAGTATTGACCTTTATCTAGAAGTACCCTACACCCTACTAATAAGTGTTTCGCGGTTCCTATTGCCTCCCCACAGATGTTGCAAGACTTTTCGGTGGCTTTGCCCCATCTTACTAAATTACTTTGATCTGGGAGAGTCATTTGGAATGCATTAAGATAGAATTTTAATAATGCTGGGGACCAATCATAAATTAAGGTGCGCCACTTCAAAGCTAGTGGAATACAAAAATCTCCTATGGTCACCCATTCGTTTTGAATTTCTAGGCTCATCGCGTGGAGTCGGTAATTATCGTTTTCGTCTTGTCGAATAAAAGATTTTGTTATGTCTATGTCTTGAACTTTCCTACTTGATCCTAGCCCTACTTTATTCGTTTGAGCACCTATCATAAACTTTTTATGGAATTGAAGTCGTGACTCGAGCTCTGAGGCAACTTTGTCTTTTGGGAGAGAAGTTACAGTATCATCTTTAGATTTTCCGATGATATGTCTTTTGGTAACTCTTAGATGTTTGTAGAGCTCCGATGGTTTCTTTAATTTTAATCCAAAATTGTTTCGGTCTCTAAATAAGGTTGAAGAGTCCGCTGAGTGCGCTAACCCGAGCCATAACTTCAATGTCTTTATGACGCTTGCATCTAACTTTGACAAAAGGGTTTTATTTATATCATACACGAGGAAAGGCCAATTTAGACGTGATGTTAAATAATTATCGTAAATCCAAGCTTTTTTGACGTTACTTATTGGTTGGTTGTCTACCTTTTTGAGATCGTTTAAAAAGCTATCGACTATTACATCCAACGATGGAGTACGGCCTTGGTAATCGATTTTTTTACCTAAAAATTTAAACGGAGCTGCTTCCGTAACCGTACTAACGCACTGACCGCCTATTATAAGACCCGGATCGTAAGAGGTATATTTGGTATTCCGTCTACCCAGACACAGACTAAAACATTTACTTGGTTTTGTCCTCAATCCGCCTGTCCACGTACAGAAATCCTCAACTACATTTAAAAGTACCTGACATTGTTTCGGATTACGTGTCAGTATCGCGAGATCATCTGCAAAAGCTAGTATGGATTCTGTGTATTTGTTGTTGAACTTAAACCGATAGCCCCACTTTTTTTCATTTCTAATTAATTTGTCTATTAAAATATTAATAACTATATTAAATATAATAGGAGAAATACAACAGCCCTGAAATAAACCAACGTTATAATTAAGTGGTTTTGAATGGTTTTCATTAAAAATTATTGAGAATTTTAATTTTGAATAATATGATGCAATAATGTCGCGAACTACCATAGGAAAGTTATACCATTTAAGCGCGAACATCATTAGTTCATGTCGTACCGACCCAAAGGCGTTTTCTAAGTCTATCCAACAAACCGTAATTTGTCTCTCGCTAGTTCTAGCATCTTTAAGGCTTTCCGATATTAACGTATTATGTTCCAGGCATCCAGAAATTCCGGGCAAAAACCCTTTCTGGTGATTAGGCCTGAAATATCTATTGTTAATCATGAATTGCGTCATTTTAGTTTGTAAAAAAGAGAAAAATATTTTGGAAATTGTATTTGTTAGGGCTATCGGTCTAGTATCCTTGGGATTATTGACATTGTCGTTTTTCGGAATGAGGACAAAAAGGGCTTTTCCGAACGATACCGGTATTTGCTTTCTTGACCAGATTTTACCGAATATATTTAAAAGATGTTTATGGAGCGACGGACATTTTTTGTAAACTATATAAGGGATACCATCCGGACCTGGTGCTGACTTAGATGGTTTCATTTTAATTATTTTATTGATTTCCTCCAAAGTTGGTGGGTTGGCTTGAAAATCTTCAGTAGGAGTCTCAGGTTTGTGTTCGTTTGGATCCCCATATAGTCTTTGGTTTTCTGGCACTTCGTATGTGCTTTTATAATGGTCGAAATATGAAAATGAAGATCAAATGCACGAAAAATATGGAAATGTCTTTTTTCGGAAATAGTGCCCCAGTAATTTGAATTAAAATCATAAACTTCATTAACAAAAGTTCCAAATATTACTGAAGATTGAAGAACGATGACATAAAATGAACCAGTGATTTTTAGCTGCGAAAGGAATTGTTTTATTGATTTTAGTATCATTCGATAACCATATAACAAAAATGGTATCGAAGGCTTTTTACTGTATATTACTCGAGTTTGGAAAACGTTATCTACATTAAATTACACAGGGTTATTTTTAATTAGTTGACCACCTCTTGCAAGTACATCTCTACATCAATCCTAACAACATTTGTTCTACGACTTTTTAAAATTAATAGTTTTTAAAATTTAAATTTTCCCATACAAAAATTATTTGTTACCTCTAAACTGACATTAACTCTGTGCGTAGGTATGCCGCCCGTGCGTTGACCTTTTAAGCACTTCTTACAAAATACAGAGTAATAAGTAAAAGAGGGAGCAAAATTTTTTTTTATGTTTTTTTTTGTTGTTTATCAAGATTTTAAAAAAGTCGCATAACGAATGTTGTTGGAATTTATGCAGAGAGGTTGCCTGCAAGAGGTGGTCAAGTAATTACAAATAACCCTGTATAGGCTATAGAGTTAATTAGACTTAAATTAATAATTATCCAACAGAGAAAGTTACCAATATCATTTAGAGTATCAGTTCTTTTTCTTATTTTTTATTCCATATACTGACATTGCAACAGCACTAAAAGTTAACTTATTCGATAATGATATAAACAAATTATAGACGTAATTGTTTTAAAAGCAGTAACTCCATGATTAAAATTCCTTCGTATTCTACCGTGGCTTCGTGGCTCCCTATCCGACTTCGCCGGAATGTGCACATTCTATCGCTTCTTTTTAACATTTTTAATAAGTCTGCTTCTCTTTACTTTAATGAACGTTTTCATTTACCACCACCGAGGAAAAGACCATCTCGTGCGTGTGTCAATTTGAAATCCCTCGAAGTCCCTTTTTCCAACTCTATTTTCTATAAAAAATCCTTTACCGTTGTTGCTGCTCGTCTTTGGAACTCTCTTCCCCATAGTATTCTGAATGACAATCCTTCCCTTAACTCTTTTAAGCTAAGAGTTAAGGAGCACTACCTTTCTTCGGAAATATAAAAAGTAATCGTTTTTTTTTAATATATATTAAAATATAAACATATGTAAAAATGTATATATATATATATATATATATATATATATATATATATATATATATATATATATATATATATATATATATATTGATACTGACACCATTTCGTTGTCTTTCTTTTTCTTATATATATCTACGTACCATACCGCAATACTATAATATGTAAACTGTTTCACACAAAAGGGTAACTGGAAGAGATCTCTAAAAGAAATAAGCAATCCTTTGTACTTTGTATTTCCTTTTTTTTTGTATTTTTAATTTAATGGTACATAAATAAATAAATAATAAATAAATAAATAATTACTAAATACAAAAGTATATGAATCCAATACTTACATTTTAAAAAGTAGTTTGACATAAGGACACACAAATCACAATAAAAATATAGATGGCGCTAGGCTCTTTGTGATGATACTTTGATACATAATATTCTATGTTAATTTTTGTTTGAAAATTGTGTAGGTGGATAAGTTTATGATGCTATTATGAATTTACTATTATTCTAACATTTTGAATGGTAACGTGGTCATTAAAATAAAAAACAAGTTAACAATAAATAAATACGCTTTTATACATCATATTTGTTGTGTTTAGTGTTCAGTTTATTTATTTAATTACGAAGGAGTTTTCATTGGCATGGCGAGAATTTTAAAACTGGCTGTAAGTATAATTTTTATGGTGTGTTTATATGGTAGTATAACTATAACTTACTACGTATACGATAAAGACATAAAAGTATATATTTTAAATTATTATTTATTTTAATTTGTAAAATGAGTATCAACAGTAGTCATTTTAATTTACTTATAATTAATTGGTCTTAATTTAATTTTTTTGTTTTTGTTAAAGTAGGAAATAAAAAATGAATTTTATTTTTATTCCCTACTTTAACAGGTTCTTCTCAATTATTCGAAATATCGCAAAATTAAATTAAGACCAATGAAAGAAATATCAGCAATGTTATATTCTAAATTACTTTATTAACAAGCTTCTGATCTCTCATCATTAAAGGAATTTATTTATTATGATTCTCTTTAGTACTTAAAGTCAATAAAACCACTTAACTTTTTTGACCCCATTTAAACTAATTTGAAATTAATGAAAATGATAAATATTAAACACTTGAACACTTTGTAACTTACAAATTGTAGTACAATTGTAGTTATAAATTACTTACAAAATTGGAGTTATAAATTACTTACAAAATTGTAGTTATAAATAATTTCAAAATTGTAGTTATTTATATGTATGTTTATTATTTGTACCTTCGCCACCTACCCATATTAATGTCTGTTTTATATACATACTCTAAACCCCAGGGTGGCCTGGAAGAAGTCACCGTTAGGCGATAAGGCCACCTGTTGTACTTCTTTAGTGCTACTTGTATGTCTTTTACCATTTTTTATATTTTGTGGTGTACAGTAAAGAATATATGAATGAATGAATGAAAATTATTTTGTTATTGAGTAAAAGGAAGGATATAGCGCTCAAAATTTTTTAAGAAATATTTTACATGTACTAGACATTTAATGCTCCATTAACTTCTCTCAACAAAATATTATATGATGATTAAATAGGTATATACATATTATAACCCATTAAAAGTTTTAAGTTATAAAATGAGAATCACACATAAAAAAATATTTACAAACATTTTGTCAACTTAGCTCTATGCAATTTAGACGTTGGGAATTATATATAGTTAAAAGTTTATTTTAGAAACTGAATGATAATACACAATTTGAATAATAATAAATATCTATGATACTTAACAAATGCATATTCATTTTCAATTTAGACTCAAATTTGGTTCAAACTTAATTATATTTGAAGAGTTTAATAATGGACTCCTATGGTTGGTATGGTTCTAGATAGAGTGACTCTATTCACCAACGAGAGTCAAGAGAAAGATGACCGAATTTTCACAACAGATAGCAGACAGAGCCATATCAAACATACCAGACATATATGGAACCCATATCAGACATAAAACCGGGTATGAACCATCATGGCTGATCTCCACTGCGCCGGATTTAGCTGATGACTATAAAGGCCCCCAAGGAACTCATTAATCGTCCCCTAGAGAGTACCAGTTAGTACGACGTCCCATTCTATAAGACATCGATAACAGACACGATGAAGAGGATAAGCCTGTCCTTACTGCTTGATGAGGATTATTCCTTGATGCGTAACATTTATTATATTATAAGTATCCTTTGAGATATGCGTTAGTTTTTAATAATGTTCTTATTAATTGCGAAGTGATTGTATATTATATAGGTCGATGACATAGTTGCCATTTGCATCTCCGGAATTTCGTTTCCAGCGACATCCCGGCGCCATGCAAGGCGCCATCTTTCGGACCTTCCCTATTAATGCCGAATTCACGTAGACATGAATTAGTTATCACCAACTTTGCTACTCAATCCTCTTATTCGTGATCTGCATTACAAGTTATTACGTTCTTTTGTCGGTTTTCGATTTACTTTGACGCTTATTTGCAACTTTAGGTCCTTTTTAAGATTTTTTATTTTGGTCTTAAAAATACGAATACCTTTTTATTGTACGATATACCTACGCGATCTACGAAGCGTTTCGCTGAATTTTAAATTCAAGTTTAAATTAAAATTATTAAATATACAAATTCTTAAAACAAAATCTAAATAGTAACATGTTAGAAAAAATTGTTTTATCAAATCTAAATTGACATGGTAAAAATAGTAATAGAACACGTAACTACTAGTAAATGTTAGAATCCTCAATGTTCTGAAAATACATTCAGGTTTTGTACTAAAAAATCTCCGTCAAACTATTAAAATGAAAATTCTATCATCAATCTATTAATATAAATATTCTAATGTTCAATTATTATGTTAGTGAATAACTCTGAGTATAATTTGGTGTAAATTGTGTCTCAAAAATAGAGGAAATTTGTTTCTAAATATTTAAAGCCCTGATAGGAAACGACAGCTTCGGGCAAACTTCACCTGTGATATCGTGGAAGCAATCCGTTCTGGAAATAAACGCGAAAATTGCCGACGAACCGGCAAAACTGGGACAAGAAGAATATCTTTCTGTACATTTTTATACACAATTTCAAATCATTTTCACTTTGTACATATGGTTGTTGTAAAAATATTTTTATATTAAAATGATAACAATAGGCGAAGATTGCATTTGATAACATTTATGAAAATATTTCACAAAAACATAGGTAATATTGGCAAGCTATTAATCCAACAATCAATCCATTACGTAGCGTAATTACTTTTTAATCACTTAAGCCGCTTGATCTCTGATAGGATTATCGGTTTACACAACCGATATCTGTTATATTTTATTTGAAAAAAGGATTTATATCAAAACACGTTATAATATATTAAGGAGGAAATAAAGAATTGTATGTGACGGTAGTCGATAACTTCTGCATTGATTGCGGAAGGTGTCAATGGATAAATTGCACCATTTAACTATGATCCCCGAGCTGTTAAAAATGTTGGATAAATAGGAGGTCTTCTAATAATAGGTGGGTGGGCGTCGAGCCATTGATTCACACATCGGGGCTTAAACGATGCATTCGTGGAACGGTACGCATTGGGTTACGGTTACAAGCAAAGGTGTCCGAATCGACGGTACCACCATTCCGGTTCTAATTAAAGCGATGATTCAGCGAACTCCGCGATGTTAATTTGATTAAAATTACCATCAAGTCTAACTGTACGTCTATCACTAATGGTTGTAAAAATTTTAATTTGCTGTCTGAATTATGTTCTTTAACTTTATATATATAGTGTTTATATAGTGTTTTTCTCATATTATCTTGTAAATACTGTAATCAGAAAAAAGTAGGTAATTACAGGGCCCTGATATCCGTTCGATTATTACGTTATCTTTGCATTATATATTAAGCCACTAAAAAAATGTTTAACATCAATCATGTAGAAGAAGAAAATATAGCATCGTATTTTTACAGTATTATAATAAAACACTGTTATATTCTGAATTGGGTTAACGGGTAAAATTTGTGACAGCAAGCATGATATAGCTTTTTAAGTTTCATTCATTCATTAAAAAGTTTGAAAATATAACAAAACAATGACCGAAAAACTGAATGGTTTTATTCTAGGCCTCATCTATTATACATTTCGTGAGATCCAATCGCAGGCAGAGGTTCTAAACGAAAATCGTTACCCGCCTTCTGAAAGTAGAACAGAAACGCTTGACAAAATTAAACCACATCACACGCTATGCAAAAACGGGGCTATTATTAAAAAGGTACCGAGCTAAAAGTTTTACTTTGAGCTGTCTAAATTAGGAGGTAATTATTTTTAAATGCGTTAAAATATCAGGATGAGTCAGGAGTCTATGGAAATTTTACAATTATAATAAGTTGTATGGCAGGTAATCCCACGCGTGCGTGGGTAGAAGAGATACCAGACGGTTTTTACTCTCCCTTTCAGGAGATATACTTGATGTTATCACTGCCATTTGTTTTATGTAAATCATAAACAATAATAAAAATAAATTATTCCCATATTTATAATGAAGTAACAAGATTTTCCATTAATAATACATTCTATATTCCCAAGTATCGTTGTTAAACGTGGAATGAGATAGATTTAATTATATATTTTTTTAGTGTTTTCTAAGGTTTTCACGAGTACTACACATTGAAATAAAACTAGATTTAATAAATCTAGATTTAAAATGTTAATTTAAAATTTAATTCAATATACGCGAGTTAAATTCGTAAAAATAGTTTTATTTCAATATACCTATATTTTTTATTTTACAGTTATTATGAATAGACCAGTTATCATTGAAAATCAAATGCAAATGATATTTATTTTACCACGCCTTGTAAGCATAGCGTTTTATTTGTATGTAAAAACGTGATTTGATTATATATTTTGATGTAAATTCATAATGTAAAACCATTCGATATTATATAGCCTTGTTAAACTGTTATTTGATATATAGGAAAATATTGACTAACTTCAATAAAACATACCTAGATACTAAATCAACAGTTTTAAGTTACTAACACAGGATTTAATATAAGAGTTAAAACAAGCACGAGTTAGTCATTGTAAAACCGTTTTCTCTTTGTTAGATCCCATACCTAAGATATATTTAACTTTCTTCTTTCATCGGAACTAACTGCTTCAGTGGAAACAAATTAAACGAGATGGTAGGTACTAAGTGGTATTGGCTCTGAGCAGCAATCGTTAAAAGACTCTAATTACATTTATTGCGACGGCTATTACATTAAATGTTTATCTTAAAAACTGTTAATATTAAACTTAGATTTTTATTTATTTTTTTTTATTATAAAATTATAAGGTACTTATAAGATGTTGTAAATTACATAATATATTTTTAAGTATATGTATATAACAGTATTTCCAAATACATTTGCAATGTTAAAACCAGTGAACTAGTAAATATAGAAACTTGTTATTTATAAATGTCTGAATATTGTAAGCGTAAAGTAGGACGCACTCAAAACGTGACGTCAGCCTTAATATTTGAGGCCCTTGGTTAAAATATTTGTTAAAAATATTTCTATTTCTAAATAATAAAACGAAATATGTATTATAATTTTTTATTTCTATTTATATGTAGGCTGATTTGATATGATATTCGAAATATTTTACGAAATTCAGTACTCTGTAATAATATTTAGTTTTGGAGATAGATTTCTACGTTTTCCTTTGACCCAAGATGCAACAGTTTTAATCTCGATTTTAGATCAAGATTAAAAAAAAAGATTCCTTATTTTTCCTTTAGTTTTTTTTTCTGTTTCTTGCTTTTTTAAATATAACGTTATAAATCAAAGATTAATCCAATATACCATAAGTTTTACATATTGTATTGTTTTGTAACTACACCACTATTTACTCCGCTAGCACTGTTTTTTTGTAATTAAAAGACTACTAAATGGTAGGTCAATGACTCTTTCGAAACGTCTTCGGAAGAAGACCATCTGCTTGATTGAATAAATTTTACAACCGTCACTTCCTAGTCGTCAATATTAACTCATCCATTACACAATATAAAGTGTCAAAGATATATCTCTGTACAGAGTATTCAACATATGTACTAACTTATTCGCCTTCAACTTACCCTGCGGCTAAAAGCATATTGCCTCTGCGAAAACGAATAATTCTACTGCTGAGAGAGAAAATGTGTTTTCTTCCCATCATTCATCATTTTTTTCTTAACCGACGTTGTTGAAAAATATTACCTAGAAATATCCGTTATTTCAATTAATATAGCACCGTTAGAAATTTCAGTTAATCTCAATAATAACTCTGCACTTGTAACTCCGTTATATTTTAACCGCCAAATTTACATACAGACTAGTGATGTAAATGCATTTTCGTTCACAAATTTAAATAATATCCCGTTATATATTTTGAAATGTATAACTTTACATTTACTTCCATATTATTTTAACTATATTTCCAAGGTCGTCGCTTATTATGAGATTAGATGAAACTAACGTCTTAAGTAACATTTGTCTTCTTTAAAAAAACATAATTTTAACATGTCATACATATATATATATATATATATATATATATATATATATATATATATATATAAATAAATAATAAGACAAATTAAAACGTTGAAAAAATATAGTGTAGATTTTTAGAAAGTATAATAGATTGAATGCAGCTATTTACAGTCATGCTTTCTTAATAATCTTGATATATTGTTTTGTTTCTTTATTTTAGTCAAACTACAGAAACAACTTTTATTACAATTCTAGCTACTTCCCGGACTCCGTGCGACTGGACCTCAGGCGTTCCGTTCCGAACATAAGTTCAGTACCCCTAGTACGAGTTTTACGTGTACGAAAACTATGACAGTTTACCAAATCGTAAAACCAAATCCTACAATTATTACACACTTTATGAATCAAAATCTATAAATAGATTTCAAGATATCTGTTTAAAACTATATTATTCAGGATGATTTATAGAATGATCCTAATATAAGAAATAAAAATAAATATATTTATATTTTTTAGAGATTTAAATACAATACCTACAAGGTATTACCTATATTTAAAATACACTTTACGCAATATAACTATGAAAACTTCATCCAATACACAATACATACAATAGACAGAAACAGAAATTCTAAAGATAACTGTTTTATTTTTTATCCATTTCGTTCTTAAATATCTTCTATATACAGACGTCCATAAGTTTCAATTTTATAGTACGTATAGATGTTCACTAATTATTCTAATTTTAACTGTATTTATGCTCTAATTAAATTAAATGCACAAAAGATTGGAAAGCAAAAAATTTACATCTTATTCTGGGTCAATAATTGACCTCATCTTGAGTTAACCCAGTTTTAACCTTATTTCATAAAATATTTAATAAATGTTAAAATAGATTACAGTTTCTCATTCGGCACGAGGGCCTGATATTGCAATACATTTTTAAAATAGTTAAATGGCCCCTCTGTAAAGGCTCAGTAATTGATTCAATTTACCCTATGAAGACTACTACTGTGCCATCTAATTTCATTTAAATGTTTTTGGATTCTCCATATTTTGTTTATTCATTCTAAAACTGCCTATTTTTATAGCAATTTATATGTATGCTGTTACTTGTATTATTCCATTTGAAGTCCCAAACTTTTTATATTATGTTTTTCCATTTGGAATATTCTCGTAATCGAAATAAAGATGTCAGATACAAAAAGAAACGAAGTATTTTCTATTTTCTCTTATCATGTTAACCAGTGATTTATTACAAACATGTATAAAAATATATGTAGGTAATACCAAATTAAAATATTTCTATAAATCATGGAACTAAAACAGCATAAATAAATGAATATTTTTTTTCCTATTATTGCTTATATTTAACGAGTTTTCATTTAATATGCGGACTTCAAGATCTAACATATGTAACGTTAATAAGCTAGGTTCTCCTCTAAATTGGTCTTTGTTTCTTTAAAAAAATGTTCGTGTCTGTAGTATTAGTCTAGACAGAGCTGTTTGTAGTGATGCAAAAGTTTCTTATTAACCTTAGAAATGACTTATTTAATCATTAAACAATACATTATATAAATTATAAAATAAATAATGATACTTACAAGTTTATGTTAATATAAAAGGACTTGTCCTAGTTTATATATGGAAAATGATAACAGTATATTGTTTTTAAAATGCCAATACAGGCAGGTGGTTTTGTCGTTGATATTTACTGGGTCAACAGCCCCACTTGAGCACAAGCTCCTAGACTCAGTTTCTCAACCACTTACTTAGAACCCATATATGCCAACAATAGCTATACATATTATGCCCTTTTCTACAGAGGGCAGACTTTCGTAAGCTAGTTATTAAACAAACGGCGCTCCAAAACGGATGTCAGATGATCTATTGTCTATTATAAATACTATAAGAGCGTCTGAGAATCCAGTCTGTGTAATAATGATTCTCAAATACCCCGTAATTTGTAAATCAAGTGTCTCTCAAGCATACATGCTCTTTGTTGCATTGTGTTCCGACTATTGTTATTAGAATTTCGCTAGTTATTACTCCAGTGATGCTATAATGGTGAGAATGGATAATTTTGTTCATATCGAACTGGTGCGTTCTCCCTTTCGGGATATTGATTTTTGTTATTTGCATCCCGTCTGCTCTCCTGTATCTGAGGCTATTGTTAGGACGTCCAGCTGTGTGTTTTCTTTTTACATGGTTTACGGACAATATTGACAAAACACTGATATTACAATTACACAAATAATTTTAGAACTTTAATGATTTTCTAATTTGAGTTATGATTATTTTTAACATACTACAATTCGAATGAAATCTACATTTGAAACATATTCTCACAAAATCTTTGTTCTTTGTTGTTTCTAACATCCGATATTTGAATACAAAACCAAGTCCATCGAAGTCTATATTTAGGTGCTTTCCAAAAATGTTAAAATAACGCTGAGTGTAAAGGCAAGATAATGTACACGGGTTGAAATGGAAGTGCTATTTCGAAAGCTACCTGACATACCTTCCCGTTGTCTGGAAATAGTCGTTCACGTGTGGCAGTATTTAGGTCGCGTCCTCTCCATTTATAATTATCTTTGCTGATGGGACGTTTATTACTCATTAAATATATGTATGGGTGTGTTTTATGAACCTATTGAAATATTTATATCTATAATCTATATCAATTACGAGGAAATTGGTACTAATGTTAGTTTGGTACGAAATTTTGTAAAAAGCAAACAATGTTCGTTTATTGGTTATTTGCTCAAAATCGCAAAAGTAACAAGGATCTTCGTAATTTATTAAATGTTCAAGATTAGTCTTTCTGGAAGTATTTCGTTACAGATTTTAATGCGCTCGTATTAACTATGAAGTAGGTACAATCTTCAAGCGATCCTTAAAGTTATCACCTGGTGTTGAGTAAATTGTGTAATTACCGGTTTAGATTAATTTGTAATTGAGAGAAGGAAGTTATCGATCCCGTGTGACGCTATCAGTCCATCCTGTTGTATCTTCAAAGTATTTGTATCAATATATATACATTGACTATATAAGTTAAACGTTTCAAGATCTAGTTTTTATTAAATTTAGTGCATGTTTTTGCAGATGAACAAGGTATGCTATTAAGTAGTTAATTGATAGAAATAAATTCATATTTTCTTTTCAGTCGTGTTAAATTGATAATAATAGGAAAATCTTAACGAAATCGTCACGGTATATTATTTTATATTTCCTTGCTTTTTAAATAACGAGATTGAATAATGATGCCATTTATATCAGTCGTCAACTTTTGTTTTTGGGTATAGGATATTACATGGCAAGTAGAATATGAGGGAATTAATCAGTACCAATGACTTCTTAATACTACTAACCTTTGATTAAAACTGGATACTTCATGATTCTAACAAACGATATAATGAGACAGCTGATCTTAAACAAGTTATGGCAGCCAATACTTTTTAAGTATGTAGCATATACCAGTGTGAGTATCCAACTCAGTATAATATTTTATTGCCAACCTGACACATGTATGGTTTGTACCCAAAAATAAGAAGCCACTAAACTTGAAATATAATTAACGACGCCTTACAATATTTTAAAAAGTTAGGAAACATACGGCGAATGTAAACATTTTAATACCAGCTGGTATACAGTTACATAATTGCATTACACATCTGCTGACATTAGCCTCTGAATGCATTCTTGAGGGACCCTCGCTCAGCACGTGCTGTTTTTACGTCGTTCTAAAGGTTAGTGATTAGCACTTGTAAGAGAACCCGAGTGCTCGGTACTTATATACGACTTGATGAATTTTTACCTCTTTGTTACTATGGAAAGCTTGTAAGACCTGGTTTTTAATGGCTTTGTTTAAAAATTCCAATAATTTTGCTAAGTTGCATACGTTTGGGTATTGAATACAAAAACATAAATGTTTTATCGTTTTTAAGAGCATGAGAGTTCATTTTATTTGAACGTGATGGCAACGGCTGTTTCTAAGATGTTTAATCAAAAACTTGATCAACAATTCTTATGCAATGACCTATTTCTTTTCTTATCACTTTAAAAGACTCCATTCATTTTATCTTACATTAAATGCAGTGTTATTTACTTCTTCGATATTATTTATCCTAATGAGTCTACGTACAAAGAATATATATAAATATATGCGTTATTTGGTATATTATGTCAACATAATATACCATGCCAACATGGTTAAACCTTAATCCAAATAGTATCTTGTTCTTTATTTATTCTTCATTTAAAACTAATAAAATATGCTGCTAGACATTTTCTTCCCAAAGTTTATTCGGTTCCTGTCCAGTGTTAAAGGGACATATGGTACAGTGTTAAACATTACTGCCACACGCAGTGATTGGCAATAAATCTCTTAGCTCGGACGTTTGCTTACGAAGCGTCGCTGCGTCTCAAAATACAAACAAATGCAAATGGTACACTTCGGCACGTTTGTGGCGTTCAGGCGTGGCCCTCATATATTTTTATTGACACATTTTGATACGAGTTACATTTAATTTTCGCTAAGCATGGTAGATTTTATGTTCCGAAAATATCATTTGGAATTTAGTGTGTATAGAAAAACTTCCCATCCCTTTCATTATTTGTTAATTGTATTATATTATTTATAGTCAAAAAAGACTATTCAATGACTTAAGAAAACACGAAATATTTTGTATAAAATGAATGAACATTTTAATAAATATCTTAACGTGTTTTAACGAACTTGAAATCTATATTATTTATTTAAATGAAACATTTATTGCAGTCAATAACGTGAACTCTCATTTTCCAGGTCAGTGAGTCCTTTGTTTCGGCGATACTGTTCATATTAACAGAGCATTTATAAAAATAAATAAACCTGCCTATGCTACATACTTCATTCCAATCTAAATATTGTTTCTATATTAGTTTCTATTTCATTTGTTCCTTAGAGAAAAAAAACAGCATGGTTTTAAAATACAAGTATAGTAAAACAAAGTACTGTAAAAAGTATTTATTTTAATTCCACACACATTGAATATAAGAAACAGATTCTAATTATATTGTTTTCAAAGGGGTAAGTCCACGAATACGAACCGGCCAGAATCTCAATACATTCTGCCTAAATCTATCGTTAATTCATAATAGTATCTACTTATTTACAATAGTAAATGAGTAGATACTATGTAATAATATATTATAAGGTAAATCGAATTAGACTATTGACATAATAATAATGTGTAAAATACTTGTAAGCTATAAATGACAACAAATATACTTGAGTATGGTCAAGTATATTTTTTGTCATTCACGACACAAGTGACTAGATAAACTTCTATCTCATATTGAGAATTAATGATTTTAAATTATAAAATATACATTACTGTCATCAAAATATTTTTATCAACATATTTATATACACATCAGTAAAATTTGGAATTTAGAATATTAATAGACAATACTAAAAGAATGGAAGGGCTTTTTGGAAGTGGAATTTAAGCTACTCACTTTCCAAGCAATACTATTATAGTCATAATAACCGTTGTTTATTATTCAACCCATCATTCTTCTATAACTATCTGACAACGCCCAACTATTTAGAATGGGAACCATATGCTTCTTAATTACGTATGGCGTAACGAAACAGTCTTCTTGTTTTTGTTTACTTTGGCACGAGTCACTAGATGAAAAAGAGATCAACTTTTCAACATTCATCAAGAAAATCATGTGTGCTTATTATAACTTAGTTTGGATCATCTCTTCCCAAAAGTTATTCTATTACAACACAAGTTACGTCTAGTGACTTATCGACAATAAGGGACGAACATTGATACTCCAATTCTAATGTTTTCGATTTTTAGTTTCCGATTAATGAAGATTACAACAGTTTTGATATTGTAATATTAATTTCCAAACTATTTCTTTCTTGTCACATTTGATATTGTCAACTTTGTAAACATTCGTTATCACATCAGAATGATACAAAGTTGGTTCGACGCCTCCAAACGAATGCTCGATGTGAGCGCCCCCTACTGAGTTCCCCCCGCCACCTTCCCCTTATTGCCCCCGACTGATGCAGTCTCCAAACGTTTGGCAAAGGGACCGGTCGTCGCTCTTTTTAATTAAAAGCTTTACGCGTTCGAGCTTTGTCTATCTAATTGATAATGAAGTGTTATCTATTTTCGAATATTTTATCTCGCCACGTTTGGGTTTAAATCAGTGCTGGGTGTTAGTGCAGGGACATGAAGTTGTGTGTCTATCGTTAAAACGAAACTGTAACGGTTGTGTCAGTATCGTTTCTTTAGCGAAGTTCGTGTTAGTGAAATTATCAATTTACGGAAATGCCTATGGAAATTTAGAATCTTTTTGCTACACTTAGGTAAGTGTTTATATATAAATATATATATACATTGTATATTGTTATTATTTAAGGTTTCATAAATCACAATAGTCCATTGTTATAAATACATGTTATGCCTTGCTTTCCTTCCTATAAGTTGATGTGCATGTTTTTATATAATTAGGGATTATATAGTTTTGTTTTGTGAATTATGATGAAGTAATCAAGTGTTATTTATATTATTTTAATTAAATTATACTTATGTTTCCTTTTTTGTGTCTTCTATGGTGACGTAAATATTTAATTATCCCATGTTGTGAGGGAGGGTTATGGTAGGGTGTGAGTAAACGAGATAGAAATACAGGGGTTGCAGTGCTGTACACTCTGCAACAATACAGGGATTTCCAAGAGCATTTATTTACTCAGAAATTATATGATGATGGTATGAATTGCTCAAAAGTGTTATCAAATCATTTGAGGTTATTGCGAGTTTCTTTTTAGATTACTTAAGATCAAGCATTGATGTAATGGACTCTTACACACAAGTTTTATCATGAGTATACATGTTTCAACGATGTTTTTGTTATCAAAGAGACCTAAACAAATATAGGATAGTATAATATTTTAATATTTAAAAGTTTCTTATCATTTTAAACTTGATAGACATTTGCAAGAGTTACATAGCTATATATAAAGTCTTGATAACATTCATCCAGTTCAGATATTTTTTTATTGCAATCTTTTTTAATTTATGATCAATGATACTAATCATTTACGAATATTTTTTTAGGATACTAATGACGCTAACAAAGATCTAACACCAGTTATCTTGTCGATTACGTGGTAATTACCAAAATAATCTAATATGATAACCATTTACAAATGTACATTCTGTGTGCTACTGTGCAAAAATAAATTTGATATGTATAATTTTCTTTGTCAAATAAAGCCAAAATCTATCACAAATGTAATGAATTGAACAATGTATTTAAATGAATATAATTAATTACTATTTTATGTTTGAAACTATAAACATAGGATGTTTGTAGTCATATAAACGTTAATTTATTGATGTGAGAACGATCGCTTGTTAACTAGCCAATGTAAAGGACGCTGACCGACTGTCTGGTTTCGATTTATTGTCTTTATTGATATAACATAATAATAATATTTAATTATTAATAGAAGTATTCCTGATAACGCTGAGGTTGTGTAATTATTTGTTATGAACGTATTTCTGTTTCAAAATTGTTTTCGTTTAATTTTCTTTTTATAGAAAGTAATCAATGAAAAATTCAGAATACTATGAAACCAAACGGATTATTTTCTTTCTTTTATAAAGATTTTGTTTTAAATAAGGTTATCGTCTTCTAAAGCAAAGCAGAATATGTAAAATTCAATTGCTAGTAATGTGAAGAACTGTGATCATATGAGATCTTCGCGTGACAAAGACACTTACTTAATACGATATTGGATTCGTTTTGCACGAAATGTAACTATGTTAAACGACTGTATCCGATTTGATTTAATATCGATTGAATGCATGATCAATATGACCTGATATTCTAGATTCTGAATGTAATAGAAAATCTATTTCATACCATCCTAGAATGAATATCTAATTATACTTTATTATTACTTTAATTTCATAGTATTTTCACAAATATTTAATTTTTTTTATAGTTCCAGAATTGAATAGTAAGTTACAGAATTTATTTAAAATATATACCTATTTGGCTGTTAATCATTTGTTAAAATTATTGTTTATTTTATATCTTGATGATGTTATTGATCTCGGCCGTTGAATACCCCGCGGTCATTGTATTGTTCATAAATGACTCATTGATCAAACTAGCTCACGAATGTTATAATAATAAATTAATTCACTGATTTGATTCAATTCATTTGATTAAAAATTCGTATGTACGTATATAAGTTGCACATTTTATTAAACTTTGCACAAATTTACATATACCAAGAATTTTTTTTTAACATTGAAATTATTCCGTCGTTTGTCTAGCTTACGGAATTTTATGCACTCATGTTTTATTCAACATAACGTATCTTAAGCATATTAGGCATTTCTAATTACGTTGGAGATATGAGCATCAAACAATCGGATCAAAGGTCACTGACCTCTGTGGGTCTGCCATTGAATCGGTTCTGTCATTAATATTTATAGCCATCACTCCTAGGACAATCCACTTAAAAGATTTTATCTAATAGATAATCTTTATCATTGTTTTTTTAACTCGGTTGGTTTTGATTTTATGTCCAGGTAATTAAAGATTTTTTTTTGTTTCTTTTTAGATATATGTTAACAATGTTGGATAAATATATGTTAACATGTTCTATAAGACAGTCACAAAGTTAATTATCATCTCATGTTAATAATGTCCTGACTGAATGTAGTCGCTTCATAAGATGCCGTATCATGCCATCATTTCCTGCCTCGCTGCATCAATTTTGTATGGAAATAAATGGAGATGTTTCACGTCTCTTTGAAGTTTATATCTTTTGAGATCTTATGACTTATTCGTAGACTGATTCGTTCCAATTATTAGATTTACAATAATTCACTAATTGTTATAGGAAAATTGGGTTACACATTTAATTATTATTTCTTACAAATTAATAAAGTTTTGTAAAACAGGGTTGTCACTTTTATACAAAGTTTAAAGTTGAGTTTTTTCAAATGCCAGAGGTGAGAGACATGTACCATAATCCATGTTTCGTTATAAGCAGCTGATCCGTTATCATCTTTTCGTTATTAACCGAACCGCTCTAATCGTTAATAACCGATTGAAAGGTAATATACATTAAAAGTGCTCTTTCACAAAATGTATCAACTTCTTTTGTCGTCTGAAATCAAAACGAGCATTGTCCATAAGTCGGTTGTCAGTAACTGTTGCGAAACCAGCTTCCAAGAACCTTACCCTGTGCACGCTCTTAGCATATATTATAATATGAATACTACAACAATGAGCATCAGATCATAAAAGTTAATGTCAAATTAAAAAAAAAACTTGGTTGTTGCTTGTGGTAGACCCTGACCGTTAAACCAAACGTAGTGGGTTCGATTTCCAATCAGTATTTTTGCTGATGCATAGAATGCTGTACCTAATCTACTTTGTTGCCGTTATTAATATGTTTGTGAAACACCCCACAACATTAGTATAATATAATCGAATGAAATGTCTTTTAAATAACTTATAGGACTATATATCACTATACCTTTTTTAGTTATCTCTCTTAGAGATCTGAAAGCAAGATTAAAACAAACCTTGTAATTAAGCCGCTCCTATATGACTAATAGATTTAAACAAATATTTCTTAACCGCTTTCACTGTATTGAATAAGTCGACCCAAAATCGCACGTCAAGTCAAGGCTCCATTATTGGTGTACTGTTGATTGATTTGGTACACATCATTAACTATAATGTTGAGGCAATTGTAGGCCGTAGCGTTCCAAGTTGGCAACCATCAAATGTGTCTTTGAATTTCTTGTAAGCAAATATGAAGTATGTTCTAGAAGTTTCGAAAGTTATTGCTATTTTCAAATAATCTAATCATATCAAATAGCATAAACAATACTATCTTTATGCTTAATATTTCACTAATATTCCAAAGGTTTCAATTAAACCTATATACATTGTTAAAATATGAGTAATACATCCATTCATCCATCCAAACCTGTTTAAATGTATATACTTTATAAGTTCTAGGTTTGAAATGAATACTAAACGGAAATACCGTTTCCTATTTGTGGTACGACAGGAGATTACTGTCATTAAAACACTTGATGATGACTTTAGGAAACTCAAACAATTACAAGATGGTTTCGTAAATATCACTGAAGGTCGTATTAATAAAAATACAGTTATTAAGTAAATGTCATTTATAACCTTTACCCAAATCTTGAAGTGCATCTGTCGTTGGAAGATACGGTTGACTGTATGAATAAATATTTAAGTATTTCGTTGTTTACATCGTTATTAGTTATAGTGAGAATTATTATTTCAATCGCCTAACTACTTACATAAAATATTTAGGTATGTTAAATTAATTTATATTAGCGAACTATTTAATCTAGTTAGTAAGTAGGTATCTATTTTTTGGGGTAAAATGTTGGAAGATAGACTGTATATGAAGAAACGTTTAAAATTTTTCGCTTTTTAAACATTATTATGATTATTATTTTAATTACCTAATTTTTCAATTAAAGTTTACTTGTATTTACATTAGGGAAGAATAATTTCTTCATATAACATCGTATTATGTACGTCTTTAGTGATGTGATATCAAATTCTAAGGTTATATATAGTATTTTTGAAATATATATTTTTTGCGACATTTAATAATTAAAGTAATATTCACATCACGCCATTTACAGTTAATACATATTACATTTGTTGTTAATTTTTGATTATGTCAAATTTGAAGTAAACATAAATGAGACCTCCTTTGATCTGGACGCGTCCAACCTTGATCCTAGTGTTGACCTATGGCGTGCCATGTCGAATTATGTTTTATATAAAATCTCAGATATTATCAAAGTACCCGTAAACATGTTACTAAAGGTTAAGGTTATAGAAAAGAAAAAAAATATGTTGCCAGGTTTTCTAATTAGTTGACAGCTTTGGAGGTTCTTAATTGACCCAAAAGAGGTCAGTGACATCTTGTCATGAGTATCGAAATGTGGTAAATGATTTTATGAGTACACGTTTCATAAAAAACAAGTTATTATATTTACTCTCAATTGCGTAAACTTATTTTGATTAATTTAAAACATTTAACCATATTTTTTAATTCTCTCAACAATTATGTTTTAAACTAGTTGTGCCTGCGACTTCGTACGCCTAGATTTCGATTTCGTTATGACGTACCCTTGGCACTTACCACTGTATGTAAAAACTATCCTTCAAACTGGTAAGCAGCAATGGTACGACAATAATAGATTATTAACTTCTTTATTTGTAACCAATTGTTAAAAAATAACAATCCCATGACAATATATTCCCGAAAACTGCATCCAAATCGTTTAATCCGTTTCTGAAATCAGCGTGCACAAACGTATGTTTTAACGTGTACAAACGTATGTTTGTATGTCTGTATGGACATACAGACGAACAGACAAAATGAAAAAACATTGTTTTGGGTTCTCTTGCTTTTATAAAAGCCCCCTATGATGTTTTTTTTTTAATATTTTTCATGTACAGAAATGGGTCGGAGACAATTTTTGGTTATATATATATATATAGATATGGTTACCGCCCCGTTGGTCGAGTGGTTAGCGCAGACGCTTAACGTATAGCGACGCAATGGGACTCGGGTTCGATCCCCGACAGGGACAAGCATGTATGCGATGAGCATAGATGTCTGTATTTATGGGTTTCGTCGTTTATTAGATATATATTCTCAGTATGTATAATGTGTATTTCTATGTATTTGTATCGTTGTCTAACTTAACCCAGCAAATAATTTGCTTACTTAGGGGTTAGATCAATGTGTGTAATTTGTCCTGCATTATTATTATTGTATGGGATACAATGAACCTAGACGGGTAGCGATACGGTAGCTCAATTGGTAGAGCGACAGGACGATTTAACAGAGGTTGCGGGTTCGATACCTTGCCCCTATCGAGTTTGATTCTTTAAATTATAAATTAAATTTAAAATGTAACTAAGCTTAAATTATTCTTTATTGTTCAAAAATAATAATTTAAAAATGTCATTAACACCATAATAAAACTAGATTTCTTTTTATTACATACAAGATTATAATTTAACTGTTGGTCGTGTAGATGAACTGAGATTGAGCGGAGGGCGTGCAGTAAGTTCAATTAACGCTCAGACACCATTAGTTAATCCTGAACATCATCACTCTAATAAATCGGAATTACACTAACACGTGTAACATATATAACACGTATTCAAATATCGGAAACATTTATATAATTATATATATTGAATATATTTCTTTATAACAAAGTCTATTGGATTCTCATTTTTTGCTTTCGCTGCTCACAGGACAGTCTCGAACCACACAAAATTATGTTCCGGCCTGGTTTACTTAACCAAGGCGCTCTTTAATAAAGGCCATTGTATATCACAGCCCCCATACTTTTGTTCTTATTATTTAGATGATGAAGCTCAAACAGCTGCAGCAAATTAACTGTCCTTTACGAGACTTTTATAAAAACGATGGTTTAGGAGTTTTGATTTTCGTAGAGCTTGAGTATTTTGATAGTAATTAAAAAGCGCAGGTTACTAAATATAACACGAAACGTCCCTTTCTCTACCGGATCTTGGTAACACGAAACTGTTGTTTTTACATCGCATTGTACTAAGTTTAAAATAGATACGACACGCTTCAACGCGAATACGTTCCTCGTGATATGTTGAAATGAGAGCTCTATTTTAGTCATATATCATATTTGAGAGCACATCAAAAGGAACTTAAAGATTCCTTCGATTAGATAAACAGACTGGAACTGTCGAATATTGGGTCGTTAATTAACACTGTTGTAATACCTTTTGATGTCTTCGAAATGGTTCACGTTCTAAATAACCATCTGGAGTTATATTTTCATTCCCACATGTGTTATTATTTCTAAACGCATTTCAATGTTCTACAAAAGTTTTAAACTAAAGCCGGAAATAATGTTAATAAAATTGTCTAAACGGTACCTTGATAGAGACGATAAAGTTGAGTGGTTGTCCAATGCGGTGCGCTGACCTCAACCGGCAGTTAAATTAAACAACGTTTGTTTTGTGACCAATTTCTTTTTATTTATATGTTATCGAAAAATTAAAAAAAAAATGTTTTTGCTAAAATCTTTGAGGTTCTTAAAGTGGCAATTTCTATTTGATAGACATTTATTGATTTGTAAAACTAGTTAAATAATTATTACTAAGTTCTTATTGCTTTTGGTTCAGTTTCTTATAATTGTTATAAGATATTTAAAATAAATTGAAATTGGTATCTATTCGATTAAAATGTTAATATCCAGATACAAGGTTTATTATTGTTAAGTTACTTTATAACTTTAACTTAATGAAACCGATATTAAATAAACTTAAATTTTATATATTTATAAAACAAAAATGTAAATCTAATTTAGAAATCTAATTGATGTATTTTTATTTTCAGGTATGAGTCATGTAATTGCTAGAGTTGAGTGGTAAGAAAATAATGTTGTTTATTTTAATTTTATATGTGTAATAAAAACGGGCCAAGTGCAAGTCGGACTCGCTCACGAAGGGTTCCGTACGTATAAAAACTGCAAAAAAAATAAAACGTTTATGTATGAGAGAGAGAGAGAGAGACCTTAAATATTCATTTTATTTTAATTTAATTATTTAATTTTCCATTAAAGATACTTAATGGATATTTCAAGCGTCTACCTAATGGCGTTATTAATATCGATCAAATAAAATTACGTTTATTGTATGCAAACCCCAATCAAATATTTATTTTATTTGGTTGCAAGTATTTGTTGTTATAGTGGAAACAGAAATACATTACCTGTAACTTCAACTGGCTAACTATAACGGTTCATGAGATACAGCTTGGAGACGAAGAGACGGACACTGAAGTCTTAGTGATAGGGTTCCGTTTTTCCCTTTGGGTACGGAATCCTAAAAACTAGACAAATTTGTTTTGATCAATCCAAATTAAAAACGGACAAAAAATAATTCTTAGAACATAATGCTGTTACATACTTATATCATACATTTATATCTAGTTTTGGAATATCTATTGCTGTTGATAAAAACAGATAGATATTCGATGTTATATACTTACTTAATTTTATATATTTAATTAAAACCCATTCTATCAATTCCAAGTTCATTCTTGATCTTTGTTTCTAATTTAATGGATATTTCTTCCAAATAATTTACATGACAACCCCTGCGTGACCGAGCGTGGATCGTCGACCTACCATAGTTACAGAAAACCTACGCGTTGCCATAGTTGGATGTAGCGGACTCTGACCTTTATATTTATAGCATAATAACTCTAGCAATCATTTTACGAAGTACTAATGGGAAAAAAGTCCCGATTTGTTAAACGAATACAAATGAAAGAGGAATTATGGCTTGAATTAAATATAATAGGGATGGTTAAACTCGACTTAACAATGGATATAATTTTTTGCTCTGGTCCAGGGGTGATAAGTAATGAAGCCTTGTCAGGTTTGACAATGTCACTGGGCCTGAGGGCGATACGTTACGATTTAATCACAGTTATTACTGAACAGCGGTCATTAGGACAATGGAACGTTTGGTCCGCGAACCTCAGCTCGGCGGAATTCTCACGTCGACGTGCAACTGGGTAAAGAGAGTTAGTGAGACCGCTTGTATCCTGTAATAGGTTGCCATTTACCTATATTCTGATTCGTGTTGTGGTAAATTTTATTTGGCTTCCATGGTGTCGCATTATGGACATAAACGGATCGTTTCTTGACTCGCGATTAGTTTAGCTCGGATGAAACCTTTCAAGTTTAATTTTATTAGTTTGTTTTATAATATCTGTTGTTGTATTGCCTTTCTGTTAATTATATATTATTTTTTTTAGTTTTTTTATTCCTTTACCCTTGGTGATACAGTAAATAATTGGTAGTTGTAACAAGTGGTAAGTGGATATTAAAATAACAAAGTGAAATTAATATAGTATAGTTTGTAGGTAGGATTTACATTGCAGTTTCATATTTTTTTTTTGCCGACTTTATTGTCAGATCTAGAAATTTGAGCAATATCATCACTACATTATGCTATTTCTCACAATTTATTGAGATATTTGTTAAGCACATAGTCATCGATTACAGTTGTCATATAAAGAGTTGATCGAACTGCCCTCTTCTCGGAGTTAAATTGGTTAGGATAATCTTTCTCAGTGCCGTTAGTTTAAATCCCATTGGGGCTCGTTGACCGAAAATCGAGATGCCATACGCATCCGCCCCAGATCACGTACTTCGGTTTGGAATCTTTTCACGTAATTTGTCTGATATTAAGTTACTGGAGTTTACTTAAGCAAAATACATTTTCATATTTATAAAATAACATCGAACAAAACTAGATACTATTTTTTTAAATACAACATAGAATTTAGATACTTGATTAGTCCAGTACTCATACAAAGGTTCACTGAATGATATATAAATAGAGACACAATGCAGTGTTCTCCATGGTTCTGTGTATATTTTTTGTATATATGGTTATATTTCATGTCTACAAAATGATAACCAGTTTAACGTGAATCATGATTTAAGATTGTGGTATCTTAGTTTCTCATCTTTGGTGACTAATACATTTCAACGAAAATTTGTTATTTAAACACCTTGTATATGTAAAACAAATAATTGGGCCATTCGGATTTAAAAGAATGTTGCAGGACCACCTTTGATCACCTTGTGTGTGACAACATTCCGTGTCCAGGGCAAGTAAGGGTACAATCAGTTTTTATATTGACATGCCTATCTATAAACAATAGCATACGTCACACCTGCCATGTATCTTAGAAGTTTATAAATTTCTGTACAGATAAAAAAAAGAAAAAAGATAATTTTGATTCTCTGATGTCTTAAAAGATTGCGTTACTCATACAAATTATTTTTGTATATTTACAGATATGCTATACTGATCTTGATTTGCTTTCTTTTTCTTAGTGTGCAGCACTGTTTTAGAATCTGCACGTTGCTATAAATAGTTCTACAGTAATTCAGTACCAAGTTCAAGGACCTTATAATGTATTGGCCGCGCCATTTCGTCTACCGAATCCTTTAGCTTTAGCGCTTGAATAAGATTTTGAATCATGTGTGCCAAAAAAATTCGAAACTATCGTTCATAAAAAGTATAATCCCACAATATGTTTTGTATTGATCATTAGATCAGATTGTTATTAAAATTTATTTTGTCTATCCACTATTTTGTATATTATAAAACCAGTCTGGCATTTTGTTAATGTAGAAGCGAGGCACGCAATTCGGGTACTATGATAAAGTGGGGGTATATTAAAAAATAACTGTGTAGTCACGCTCAAAACAACGCCGTACATAATCCTTTGATAAAATAATGGTTGAAGTTTCGAATATTTTTATAACAAAACATTTGAATTAAATTCACCCAGCTTAACGCAAATATACCCAACTTTTTGTAGCATCGGACAGCTTTTTCCCACTATTAGTTGGTTACTTGCATAAAAGATCTTGTCCTGTTATGGCAAGCTGTTTGCAAACAAGCCTTGTTAGCTATTTGGTTTCTGAGTACCTTACGGTAAACATCGTCCAACACAGTAAAACATCTTATTTTATCAGATCATACTTTTTTGCATTCGATTTCGACGAATGTCGTTTCTGTAAATGATAATGAAGTTCATAGGGAGATATATATATATATGTATGTAAGTTTACTTGAATATACCAAGTCGCTGAATGGAATTATGTTCTACGCTGAATCATAAGTCTTTGATACTTGGGGTGGCAGTGTCAGATGCATCTTCAAAAGTTGAGATATTATACTGAAATCCTTGGTGCGGCAGTTTGCGTCGCAAAAGTGTAATTGAGCGTGTGATACATGCACTGACCGCCTGTGTCCATGTCTGCCCAGTTGTTGGTGAAGTGGAAACAATTTTAGTTTATTCATGCTTCAAACATATGCAATATAATTCTCAGAAATCTAGAATATATGTAAGATAAAATTATAGTTTAAATGAGTTACGTGTATGCAATTATTATAATCATATAATTATAAATGTCCAGCTTCAGCAAGCGAGACTCGGTAATTGACACAGAAACAGAAGTGCTATGTTTTATGTAAGCAGCAATACAATATGGAACATTCAGATTTAATAAATTATATTATGTCTGTAAAATCAGAACGCAAGTATTGCAAGATGTCCTTGTGTCTGAGAGAACTTAGAAGCCCTACAGTTGACGTGTGTGGTCATCTGCAGCTGCGTTGCAAAATACTTAGATAAAGCATTAATGTTTTGTTATACCGACGTGTAATAAGCCACACGTCAACGTGTGGTCACGTTTGGATGCAAATAATACACGCTTCGAGTTCCATGTAGCGGGTAATGAGCGTAATAATCACGTAGATTGAAGAGGCATTTATATCCAACTCTATAACTCAATGTTTTAAATAAAACTGACTCTTCTATAGATTGAACCTTTTTGACTCGGAGACTAATGTCTCTGACCTATTTCATATTGCTGGAGTTCAGGTCAAATGTTGCAATTATGTTCTTAAAAATGTATATATAAATATATTTCTATGCCTTTGTTTGTATAGGCGTATGATTATATAAATAACCTTCGTAAAGAAAATTGGTATTGTTCTCATCAATCACTTCAGCGAAAACATCATTGATAATAATGTTTGTATTCAATTTGAAGAGTTGAATTGTTTACCAAACACTTATTGATTCAAATAATATCTTGCTGGTATAGAAGTTAGGTAGCCCCGTTGGCCGATTGGTTTGAGCAGACGACAAACGTATCGTTTCGCAAAGGGGCTCGGTTTCGATTCCCGACAGGGACAGACAATTATGTGATGAGCTTCTCTGGAATGGCATCTCAAGGATGAGTATTCTGGGTTTGGTCCTTTATTACATATATTCGCAGTATTTATATGTGTATTTCTATGTATTTGTATCGTTGTCTAACACCCTTAACACAAGCAAATAATTTGCTTACTTAGGGGTTAGATCAATGTGTGTAATTTGTCCAGTGATATTATTATGACTTAAATTATTCGATACATTTAATTGAAGAAAAACGAAAGTTTTATAAGTCATTACCCACATAGTTCTTCAATGTTTTAATTTAAACTTTAACAGTCTTCAAGCGTTCATTATTTACTTTTTATAACTCATAAAGAACGAACTAAGCATTTCATCTGTCAGAATGAAAGTATGTGATAAAAGTTTCTTTTATTATATCGTGTCTAGTAGAAGCTTTATTTTTTTACACTTCAGATACTCGAACTGCTTTTAGACTCTCCCTTTTAACAGCTTACAATTTATAATTCACATCGCTGGAAGAAAATAGAGAAAATAGATACTTTGAGTGAGAATCGGTGAACAGGAGTGATTAATTTTATTTCTATTTTTATAAAATGTAAAATAATTTCACAAAATTTTACGTTATTGTATGTAACAAATTGTATAGATTTTTTAAATGGTATATTTTTAGTAAATATTTAATTTCTTAACGTAATCTAGTTATATGATAAGTAGCTCATTAAAACGTTATTTACCGTAGTATAATCATTATTTGTGAGAAATAATATGTAAAAAGTTGTTTTATTATTTAAACACAATAACAATCTACCAGATAAAAAAACATTACATGATCTTTCCTGTAATACTCCACTATCCATATTAATTATCTCTAATGAGATTGAATAATTGAAAAAAACTCTTATTAAGTGCACATTGTTTAAACAAGTAAAGTAACAGCTAGCGAAAGTTAAATTTACGTAACTTGAAACGAAATTCTAAAGTTATTCTTTTCATACGAGGTCTGTCTAATTGGAGCATAAAATGCTTTCAACAACTCTCGTGTATAACAATACGTTTATACTCAGATGAATTAAGGACTAAATACCAACAGTGAATATGTTTATGTTATGTACGTTAATAGGGGAAAGGCGGGTATAGAAATAAAGCGTGTGGGGAGGCACGGCCGAAAATAGCATGTTGCTATTTAAAATGCAGGTTTGTTTTAACTGCACATGTAATAAAACTGATCAATTTATTGGTTATCATGATTAGCTTTTTATTTTATTTCGTTATTTATTTTCTAAGTGTTTTCTTCAACGATAACACTAAAACGATTTCGGTGTCTTTATTTTCCTCTATGTTTTTTTAAAATATGTATCATTTCAAATGAATGCTTTAATTATTATTTAATTTTGAAATATATAGAAAGTAAAATTCGGATGCCAAAGATGCCAAATTGAAAGTACATTTTTGTTTATCCATGTTGTTGTATTTCCAACTAAATTCACCCGATTTCTAAATCTTCATTAAATAAATAAAAGTGTTACATTCACTAAAAAAGTAATAAATTTGTTTTAACTACAGATAAAAGTAATGTTACCATTTATTATTTGCAAGATTATGGAATGGGAGCCAATTTAAACGCATTGTCTTTTATAGTTATTTTCATAATAATCTTAATATACTTTATTATTTCGAGTTTTAAACAGAAGCGGATCTTTGTAATGCTTTTTCTCTCTTAATGAATGTAGCATTTATAACACCTAATTAGGAACTCCACAATAGAATACTCGAATAACATTATAAATATTACTATTGTGATAGAAATTGCGAATAAAAATTTATCCAACCGAATGATATTTTACATTCAGATGTATAATTAATCGAATGGTAAATGTATGTGGGAACGAACGCCAATTCCAAAACGAAAATAAAATAAAATAGAATTTCCTAAAGCTCCGATCGAATTAAAAATGAGTCGCAATATCTTTTCCAAAACGTTCTAACGCTGATTAATTTATTTCTCTTTTTTTAACTTACATGGATTTTTAAGGTACAAAGAAAGAAGTCTAGACTTTAAAGAAAAATGTATAAATATAATAAACGCACTTCATAGTTGAGAATGTATTATGTATTGAGTGTTCTAGCCACCTTACGGTTCTATACGTTATAAGAACCATTTCAAACAGAGGTTCTCTAGCAGCTTTTATCACCCCCAAGCCAGTCGATACTTCAGTCGCAAGGGAAACTATAAATAACTGTCGTTTCAACAAAAATGTAATTATTCCACACCTTTTGTACCAGTTAGTAATAAATGTCGGTATTGTTTTTAATTACCGTGTAATGATAGGTATATGAATATTTTTCTTGTAAACTTAACTGTTGTATTATTAAAATATAGCCCTCTGTCTGTCAGTATGTATTTAATAGGTCTTATTTGATTTTTTGTAGTTAATTTGATTTGGTTGATAAGATATCATTATTATAAAAGTAGATACAAAAAATATTTAGGATTCGTTGTTCATACATGAAAAACATGAAACAATGATGTTTTATTTGAAATGTAAATTGTTTATAATGTGAGTATCGTTTTGCAAAGGTATTTAAAAATATAAAACAAATTATACAAGCATTTTCTATTTAAGTAAATATTTTGTAAGATGATATTTTACATTATATTGTTATGTGATCTACAAACCCCGCTTTCCTCTTATTTAACCTAAACATATATAAAATTAAGAAAGAATGTTCTCGAAACATATATACAGCTACTTTATTTTCGCGGTGGTTCGCTAATAAATTTTAAACCTGAATAAAACCTTAACAAACTTAGTTATGCAGTTCAGAATAAAGGGGATTGTTTTTATGTTATTAATTAATTTCACCTTTTTGTAGCTACGGAACCCCTCGTGCGAGCTTAACCCGTACTTGTCCGATTTTTATTATACTGTATACATCATTATGTTAATAGCGTCAACTACAAAAGAACCTTTTTCTTCTTTACCATTGTTTATTATGTTAAGTTTATTTATAAACTATTATAAACAAAAGATGGAATTAGACTCAAATGTTTATCCTTTCTTTAATAAATTAAATCTGCAACTTTTTCTTATCTTCTTATTAATATAAGTTTTTTCTTATATGTCATTATAAAGTTTTATCTAAAGGAAAATCAATTTAATAATGTCGACCCCTTGGCCGTAAACAGGTTTCAAATATAATAAGTAAAGTCCAAAGTAAATATCGTTCAGTAAAGTTATCAAAGCTTTATACTTGCGGTCCATTTACAAATAAAACTTTAAACGACTTCTTCAAACGGTAAGTCTTGCCCATGTGGCAGTAAATTTCCGAACTTCTTTACCTTTCCAATGTCTCCGTTAAACTTTCTCTGTCTCGATTAGATAAATACTAATAGAATTACTGCTAAAGTTTGCTGATTGAAAAACCAAATGGAAAAACTATTAACCAGCAAAAGGATATTTAAAAAATACAGATATATAAGAAGATACAATGATTTAGATCTCATGAAAAAACTGTTCCATCTAGATTCTAGATGTCACAGTTTTTTTTTATACTCTTCAATCTTTTGATACTCAAATTTCAGGTGATTGCGACGAGATACTAAATCGACACAGATTCATTGGAAATTGCAATCGTGAATGAATTTTGCTGATGTGAAGTTCATAACGATCTAGGTCAAATTCCAGCGCAGAAACTCTTCATTCATACTTCAATATTAAGTATGTAGATCGACAATTCGTTTCTGGGACATTGCTTATTTATCATTGATTTTAAAATACAAGTTACAGTTAATACCAATCAAGTACCTACACTCTCAAGTAGTACAAAAAATATGTTTATATATCTCCAAGTACATAAATTACGCCTCAACTCCCAATGTCTCTTGATTAAATTGATTGGCGTCAACACCTAAATGTACATTATGCTTTAGTTAAGGACTCATTGATTATTTGGACCAATTTATTTTTCTATTATCCAGTTACCAGTTATCATAAACGAATAATCGTTTCAGATTTTGATATTCAAAAAATATCAAGCTGTTATTTAGTAAAAGGCAATTTCTCCCAAAAAAAACACAAATACATATTAGATGTGTCTTGAACGACCCGTAAGGGGCATACCTTTCTTTATAAACCCTCGAAAAACCGTATGTCAGAGAAATAAAACTGTGTATCCATCTCGGAAGGAATTCATCATGTCACGTAGGAAACGTGTGTCGCATCTTATTTTGGAGTACCTATCTGTATTTTGTGCTGTTTTATGTTTCAAGAAAGTAAAGGTGAATTTTGGTTTTAATTAAGTTAATATTAAAATAATAATATACACTACTATGTACATGATATACAAATATTTCAAATGTACAATCGTAATACAAAAAATACATATCAACAAGATAACCTAAAAAAGATTTAAAACAAACTTACCATAGTCGAGTTTTAGATTGTTCAAAGTTTATTGACTTAAGTAAATTGCTTGGTATGTTAATAATTGTAGATATCATTAGAGAAATAATATTCTACTCATATCATACGCCTC
This sequence comes from Napeogenes sylphis, assembly GCA_959347405.1. NCBI lineage: Eukaryota > Metazoa > Arthropoda > Insecta > Lepidoptera > Nymphalidae > Napeogenes > Napeogenes sylphis. Next base: position 42,826,873 of record OY365776.1, on the reverse strand, counting down.
AGTTCATAAACTAGTGATTAGTTTCTGTTCTATTCAGAAACGTCAGACAGCGTTGCATGGACAGGCTTAATTGCCAAATGCAAGCTAATCAGATTACCATTGAATACACATAACTGATTTCGAAAAAGTTTTTCATGAACGCTTCGCTTTTGATATTATTTGTAATTATGTTGAAAAGGTACAGAGCTCGTATGTTAACAAGCGCTTAGAATGCACATAAATTGTATTAAAATCCTAATTTATTGGTTTAGGAAATCGGCCATATCGATCGACCTAAATTCATATTTGTGTACTAAAATATCGTAAACAATAAATGTATGTTGTTACAGTCGTCTGTTTTATCTATTAAAATAATTATTAGGTTATTTAAATTAGTTGTTCCCACATTAATTTGTTCATTGTTAAAAGTAACTATTCTACGTTCTAATGTATATTTAAAATTTATCAACGTGTATGTGTGTGTGTGTATGTGTGTGTGCGTGTGTGTATGTGTGTGTGTGTGTATGTGTGTGTATGTGTATGTGTGTGTATGTGTATGTGTGTGTGTGTAGTGTCTATTATGCCGACGCGGTCTCCGCCGAAGGCTTATTCGCTGAGTGCTGAGACTCAGGATAATGTCACGCTTAAAGCCATGCTTTCATTTTTCGCACTATTTTGTGTTCGCAGCTACAGTTTTCATTGTAATATCTGAAAATTATTTAAAATTGTCTTGTATTATACTAAATGCACGAACTCGCCCTACCCTTTATTTGATTTATTTTAATTGCAGTCTATAGTTTGGTTGGACTCCCCCTTGATTAAATTTAACAGCGCATTTCAATTACGTTTATGTGTGGCAATATTCAATTTCGTTAAACGATAGCAACTGACGATTTTAATAAGCCAACATTGACTTGCATGGTTATCACATGCTCGCACTCAATCAGTAGAAGTATTCTAGGCGTCGCTCACAAGAGTTCTCAGTCTGGCCACGAAATGGCTTGTGTCTGGGTCATGTGATTTACAGGATGGCTGAGATTCGTTTTCTACGCTAATGCTCACGAACTGTTTTCTATATTATTCCATACACTTATATCGAGAAACTTTGTTCTTATATTGTGATAAAAATGCTTATGCTAAGTTTGGGTTGTTTGGGCTTCCTAAATTATACCTTTAGATAAACCTGGATATCATAGTGCCGCTAAAAATAATCACCCTAACCAATTAGTTTAAATATCGAACATTGATTATAACTCCTACACCCAATATCATCGACAGATGGATTTGCCAAACAAATATATCCCTTTTCGTGGCCGTAAGTAGGGAAGCCCTGTATTGATCGCGCGCACCCCACGTTATGACCAGCGGCGACAGGAGGGCGCTCCCGGTTGTAAACATGTGCTACGACAGCTGAGAACTAAATATACGAAACCATTGTATTGCCTGTAAGAAATTCATTCAGAATTCGTTGCTAGAGAAAGTCCTACTGGAGCAAATTAAAATCTCATATCTAAACGTTCAAAAATAATGACAGGATGTTTGTGTATATATTGTGTATTTAAATTATTGTCAAAAAAATGTGAACACAAGTTATTTTAACTATTGTTTCCCCTAATGAAATGACGTAAATAAGCGCAAAACAAAAGTAGGTATACAAAATTACTAGCGTTTCCGGGATCATTTTGTATTCTGAAATCTTAGCGATTCACGGCGTCTTATTGTTTGATGGGTATTGTATTTTTTTCTATATTACGTCAACTACTGACGAGTTAAAATCAGCATTGTTCGCTGTATCTTAATTATGATTTCAGATCAAAAGAAGATTTGGTTCGTTCAGAAACAATAATTAAAAACACATGAGTATGCTTTTGTCAGAACTGATTAGTATCTTTTAAAATTACTGTTGCCTTGAAGTATTAATAGCATTAATTAGTAATAATGTAATGTACATTAGAATAAATTAAATTTGGTCTGTTTTATTATTTAGAACAAGAATAAAAAAAAATAGATTATTTATAAACTTGCCTAGACATGTTAAGCCAATTAACAAGCGACCCCTGGTATAGGCATTACGGGCAGGTTGGGATATTAACCCAGAAATCGTCGGTTCGAATCCTGCCCGTGTTGAATTTTTCATTATATATATTTTGTATTTCAAAGATGGCTTTAGTTGATTACATAATACAAAAAGTCTTGTTAAAAAAAACATAGAGATCTTTAAACATGCGTTCAATCCATTTAATGGAACCTTGTTTTAATCGACGTCAGTGTAGGTTTGTCCCAGTTTCAGTGCTTTGAAAGCAAACATTTTATGTTCTCACATAAACATTAAAAGAAGCAAACCAAATATAACATTATCTGTACAGGAAATGAGTATTTCATTAATTAACATAGTTTTTGTGATCAATTTGTGGTAATTATAAGGAAGTGTATCTTTAATAATTTTAAGGGTGTCCGGTCTTCTTCATGTTTCCGTATTATCTCGTAAATTAACCCAAATTATCCTTAGATGCTGTTACTGGGGCAAATCGGTGGTTACGATTTACATGATTATTTTTTATATTCTATTCTATTTTTGAAATGTCATAAATAGGAACCCTTTCTATTTTAGGTACGTCTAACATAACTGATAGTAATTAATTCAGAAAGTTAGTTTAAACACATTTTTTTATTAGCTTAGTGGTTGCTCACGTTAAAGAAAACTATTATTTTTATATTAATACATTACATAATGGTACTAGAAGTTAATGAATATGCATACTTTATCACAGTAATTGATGTGAGAACTACCCGTTACCGTAAAGATAAAATGTTTGTGAATAGCGGAACGACATTGCGTTAAACTATCCATATGCGGGCACATTGTCGGTCTACGCACCCTTTGGTAACAACGATGAGATAAACAAGATTAACGGCGTATACACTCGGCGAGGAAACATCGTTTTTTATCTCATAACTTTTCTTTAAGCATAATAAATGATGATGGTTATGAATGTTCAAACTATCATATTAAGTATGTTCTATATTCCTTTGTATGTGAATCGATTATTTACCCCACTTTTTAGCTTTAAGCATTTTTTATGTTAAATATTTCTTGTATAAAACTTATTGATATTGAAATAAAACTATTTTTACGGATTTAACTCGCGTATATTGAATTAAATTTTAAATTTACATTTTAAATCTAACCCGATGTTTCGAATGCCTTGCAGCAATCGTATTCACGGTAAGACGAGATGGAGGTGTCTGATATTGATGTTCCAAACAAAGTGTAAAAGTATTCGGCCAACGGATGTTACGTAAATCGAGGGGGTTACAAGGGAATTGTCCGAGATATTTGTGTCTTGGGGAGCAATGATTTAGACCGTGAGATAGTAGACCTCCGGTGCCTATATTTAGATGTGAGACCGCAAGGATTACTGACCCTTTAATAAAATTCGTTGTTTAAATTTGTACACTTGGATAATTCTTAAGCTTCTTAGGTATTATGTGTTTATAAGCATCTTCTTTGATTATTCATTCGTTGTAATTGTAAATAAGTGTATAACGCAAATGGTGGAAGATAATTTAAAAGATCGTTATGAGCAATTATGTGCTCGCTTGATTGGTTCGATGTTATTACACAAGTTCGCAAGAATCAATGTTTTAATAATACAGTTTCAATAAATTATAATAGTCAAGTATTCCTTAGAATATATATTCCGTTTCGATCAAGTTCATGTATGTAACTTTTAACGAGATTCACATAGCAACTATTTCCGGCGGAAAGTGTCTTATGCCTTCAGAGTTCTATCGAAGCGTGTACAGAGTTTTAATAAGGCTCAATATAATCTCCGTACCGAAACACTTGTAACTCGACGTATCCTGCATAATCATTGGACGTTTTCCTGGGAAACCTACCTAGTTTATCATAGCTTGCGTTACGCGCTCTGTTGGTTTCACGGCCGGTTATGTTACATTCAACGTTAGTGTAATGTTTGCTGCCACACAATTTGATTACGTCAAATAGTCGATAACGACTGATGTCCTCAGCTACAAATGAAATATTTATTTACGCTTCATCATAACTGGAAATACTGCTCTTGATTCATGTTCTTTGAAGAATTTGGTCAAATTCAATAAACCATGAGTTGAAAAATTGAAAAAAATAAGTACCTCCCTGATTGCTTTGAATTGGATATTTCAAATAAAAGTCAATTTAATCTCTCAAAGCAATTACGGTTGGGATATTTCACAAGGGTTTTTCGCACTTATAATTTGTAACATGAAAGTGCAATTTTTCATATAACTCCCAAACCACTGCTATTATTAAATGCCTTTAGAAATGGTGTGTGTTATGAATTATTATATAACTTGATAAATTTTAAACAATCACAATATGTTTAAATAAATAAATGTCTTTATAGAGACAATAGTTATGCTTTACCCTCAATCAGTACCACTCTTTAATTGCCCACAGAAAAGCTCCTAGGGAGGTGAGTTCGTTAATCATAACATTCTATTGTCTGCCGCAGCTGCGCTCGACGGCGTCCAACGTCCTTAAAATACAAATCATTGCCAAGTTCAACAGAACTGACGTGTAGGGACTCTTAACCATTAGGAGCCTGGGTGGCTTGGTACTAATGGTCAGCTCCTGTTTTAATTTTGATACCTATTCCTGTTTTATTAGTGAAATTATTTATTTATTTTGAATACTGCTATGCCCTGATACTGATATCGGATGGAGTTTTTTGTAGTTACAATAAGTAATTGTTGTTAGCTTAGTCAATAATATACAATCTGCTTCTATTTTGTCTTCTTGCTGTGTAATCAAAGCGTCTTACTTAAAACACTACATCGAATAATTATTGTTGTTTATCCTGTTTATCCTGTCCATTTGTTTTGTGATGATCTTGTTTATCATTAGAATACCTAATTGCATTCTTGTAATGAAAACTGATAGTGTCATCAAGTGATGATCAAATTACTTCCTCATTATGTGGTTCGTTTCCAGTCTGATACACGATCTTATGTTGCTCGAAAGACAATATACCACAAGATGATGAAACTGTTTCCGAATATAAACATTTATTTTCTGATTGTTTTTTGTTTTTAATCAAAATTAATTAATTAATAAAACCATTTTTCAATATACGTCGCTTGTTCTGAAAGAAAAATCGGATATGTATTTTTTCCTTTCCTTTTTTTTCCTACCAAAATTGTTAAGTTACCATTTAAGTCTTGCTGGGTATAGGATTGTTAAAGGTCCATAGATTTTTTTTCGGGATTTTATAATAAACTTCAAGTCTGATCTGTTCTGTATGAAGATTGATAATGTGATACAAATACAAATTATCTTTAAATAATATCTGTTCGTCTGAATAAAAGTTTGTCCATAACCTATAATGAAAAATAATATAGGATACTATATCACGGTACTTGAATTTAAACGCTCAGAAAATTGTATATTATTTTAAAAAGGATTTATCTTATGTTTCGACATGTAGTTCAAGTTCAAGATTCCGCCCACAAGGTTATTGACCGCTCCCTGAACATGCGCGAAGAGTTTTGTCTTTTTAAATATCATCTAAATATTGAAAAGCAATGCTGTAATCAGAATTATGATTCTTTTATCAGATTTCTCATAATAACTAGCGCATTATGACTAAGCTTTTGCTTACCATTTAGGTATTGATTATTCTTATCTGTGAGTAATTGTTTGAACGAGCTTTCAGTAATCTCTTTTATGGCGCACTTGTGGTACCAACAGCGATTTAGGAAACGGATTTGGTTTGAGGTATTTAGTAGAATTACATTGTAATACCAATAGATTTGAATTTCCTTTGTTATAGTTTTCAAATCCCACAATTTCCCTTAGCGGCCTCCTTAATTTTAGTTAATGTTTATAGGAATTTTATATCTACAACTCAAAGGGATTTGGTGGATTACAATATGGGGTTTGAAAGAGGGTATATGAGCAATATTGCGTTGGTGCTATTGATTGGCGGCAACAGGTTGTTGGGGCGGCCGTCCCCCGCACTGCCGGCACCTTCACTTTCTTCGCAAATTTGGTTCGAGAGCCGTAAATTTGGGGATATTGAATGTTCTTTGTTTGGACATATTATCTATAAAATATTATTTGCGTCGGTATACTAATGCAATGGACTTGGAATCATGCAATAGTAATTGCATATTATTTTAGATTCATTCGAATTTAGTATGTCTAATCACAGACAGAATTTACTCCTACCCAATGACGCTGTTAGAAAATACAGTACAACATACATACAACTAAACAAGTATTATATTAAAATAATATGGCAACAAGATTTTACAAATTTTATTATAAGCTCTCCATTCTAAATCTCATCATTTTATATGCTCTTTTGCAGACTAAGATGTGATGTCGTTTTATTATATTATTAAAATGGTAATATTTTTATTTCTTTTTAAACTTGAAAATGGAATTAGAATGTTAGAAACATTTATGAATTTTTAAATGAATGTTCGGTGGCAGATATGTTTAGTATTTAATTATTATTCTTAACGGACAGATTGTTTGTTTCCTAAGCGAGGGTTCCGTTCACAAAGGGTCTAAAGAGAAGGCTTTTGTTATGCCAATGCTCCAGTCTATTCATGTCAGAGCCTTCTAACTTCGAAACAAAGTACGTTACATAAATAAAAAATCAAACGTTCAAATATTTTGTTCAAGAATATATAGTTAATTATAAAGTTTTAAAGACATTATTATACCTTGAATTTTACAATTTACAATTGTTCAAAATTTCAACTTCTTTTATACGTATAAATAAATAGTACAGAGCCCTTACCAAGTCTGTCTGGAGTTGTATTGCACGAATTTCCATTATATAATGAGGATCGTGAAGCAAGTGCGTGTTTATTTTAATAAATAAATGTAAATAACCTTTACTCAATATCAGAATTCATGGAAGGCGTCAGAGCTTTCTTTGTACTAATACCAAAAACAAAATATATATTTATCCGATAATTATCCGATAGCTATTCAAACAAGACATTGTTCGTACAAATACCAAAAACAAATTTAACATTTATTAGGTTTATTAAACCGTAGCTATTCAAACAAGATATTGCTTGATATTATGAAAGCTATAATGATTATCCGTTATTGTAATTATTATTCACATATCCATAATCAAAGTGAATACCCCTGATCATTCTGTCATGGAATTCTAAAACAAGTATTACAAGAAACACCACAATAGAGTGGACATTTCGTCAATAATACTCGTACGTGATTTGTATATGCGATAGTCGATACTGTCTGGTCGACTCTTGCGCATCACACAATGACATACCTAATGCAATCGTAATCGTCTTGAATTTCAATACCGGTATTAAACTCGTTAAAATACTAGCTATTGCCTGGTTATTTAATAAATACGGTAATTGTTTTAATTCTTTACATTCCTAAATTTTATATGTAAATGTATTTTTTTTAAAGAAAGAATTATTAGATCGAGATGTTTCTTTTGAAACTGAGTTAAGTTCAGTTCTTTTGTGAATGATCCATTACATGGAGTACATAACTGAGCAGAAAATGGAGTCAAAAATATTAACTCTATTTTTAATTTCAAAATTTAATTGGTTTTAAATTTGTATTTATCAATCAGCAGTAAAATATAGAAATCCGCGGTTCCATCAGAGTTATTCCAATAATATTATATCATCGCTGGTATTGACGAATTTAGATTGATGGCTCAAATTATGAGAGGGATTATTAACTACCAAATGGAATATCAAGAATTTAACGAAATATTTTTCTCTGCAAATACATTATAAGTATGTATGCATAGAACACTAATTGCTTTAAAATATTTCAAGCATGTACATTAAAAGCTGTTCTGTTGTTTGCTAAAGCAGTTTGCAGCATTTTTGTTTTGGATTTTTTTTCTCATTCATAAGCAGAGGGTTAATAATTTGATGTACTTAAAATTACATAATTTATTCAGACTAGAATCTCTGAATACAAACTTACTCAAAGGTATTAAATTGGTAGTAATATCACAAATGGAGTAATTCGTTTTGAAATGACCACAAAAACTATCGTAAAGACTAGTCATGGGAACTGGATTCGATAATGACATGTCGATAATATCATGATGAATGTAGGATCAGTGTTTGACTTTCTTATCTGAATAACGATATCGGGATATAGATACCCTCTATTATATACTTAGTAGTTTATACTAATATTATAAAGCTGATGTTTTTTCTGTTCCACATCGATAAACTTTGGAAATACCAGCTTTTAATGATTATTTTTTTCATATTTAAATGAATGTTCTTTAGCAGATATGTTTAGTATTTAATTATTATTCTTAACAGAAAGATTGTTTGTTTGTTAGTATTTCTTATAGCACCAAATAAGTTTCCTAATAAAAATCTAAAAAAATGTTTTTAATTTATTAATTCGTGTGTTTTTCCACCGAGCATGATTCTTCCCAGAACCAATTTAATTAGGAACACCTTGAAGCCACACGTGCTCAATAGATATTGATAACATTGGCGTGTTTGAAAACCAGTTATTTAATGACATTAACTGATTAATTTAAATTTGGAATTTTTATATCATTATGTACCCATAAAGACTTATTCGTTTAAGGAAATATTAATTTGGTTTTTTAAGTAAATGGCAAAATTAAAGTGGTTTTTAATTTTATTAAAAATAATCATGCTACTAATGAAAAATACAAATTCAAACTGGTTATATCATTAAATCTGTACAAGTAATCTTGGTGGTAGACCATAACATCCGGTCGCCGGCAAAGTTACCACCCATCGGGCTGAGTCGTGCCGCAAAACGACCTAGTCGTGTTCCGGCACGTTGCTCGATGAAGCCGTTTATGGGAAATGGGTCTGAACAGTTGCGGTGCGTTGGCGAACCGGTCTGACGTCGGGTTGGTGTTTGTTTTGTCGGGTGTCTAGTCGAGGAGGGTAGCGGGATCCGAAGCGACGGCTTTCCGCTGGCCGCCCGCAGATAGTTGGGGGCCCAATTAGTGGGATAGCCAACCACGAAAGGCTGCCCCACCAGCTGTGAAAAATCCCAGGGTGGCTCCATCGTGCTGGTTGGCGACCAGACGAGGAGGCCCGATGGCGATCCCTGGGGGGGTTCGGGCGTCCCCGCAGTCTCCAGACTAGCCTCCCAGTGGCAAGACATCACCAATTTCGACGTCGGGTTCGATACGTACCGTCTCGTTCAACTGCCATTTCCCATCCCTATTCACTTTTATATTTATTTATTTTTTTATGAAAAAGTTAAGAAAAAAGAACAAGGTTACACAGCGGTTGCACTCCTCCTCATATAAAGTGCACCTTACTAATATCAGGGGTTTGCACTCAAATCTTTTAGCTGTCCACCACCACCTGGAGACAGAGCAGCCGCACTTGCTCTTTTTGACGGAGACGCAGATACAATGTCCTTTGAGCGCTGCATACTTGGATTATCCCGGTTACTCGTTAGAGCACAACTTTCGCTCACGGGCCGGAGTCAGTGTGTACGCGCGGAACGACCTCTGTGTTCAGCGTCTCCGTCACCTTGAAGACCCCACTTTTTCTTCCCTATGGGTTTTAGTGGACACAGGAAACGAAAAAATCCTGTATTCCTGTGTCTACCGTTCGCACAGCGGTGACCAGGAGACAACTCGTTTATTTGAGTATCTCAGTGAGGCTGCAGATATGGCTCTGTATCAGTACCCTTCGGCGCAGCTCGTCTTTCTGGGGGACTTTAATGCCTGTCATCAGGACTGGCTGTTCCCGTACCAGAAAACCGACCATGCTGGAAGAGAAGCGCGGAACTTTGCGTTGTCTTTGGACCTCTTTCAGCTGGTGAGGCAAGCGACAAGGGTACCAGATGTGGAAGGCCATACAGCCAATTGCCTGGACCTTCTGCTGACAACTGATCCGGACAGGTATCGTGTAGAGGTCACGTCCCCCTTGGGAACCTCCGATCACTGTCTGGTGAAATCTGTATTTACATATTCCCCACCAGCTCTCGAACAACATGGTGTTAGGCGAGTATGGAAATACAAGTCAGCAGATTGGGATGAGATGCGGCACTTTTTTGCGTCTTATCCTTGGCGGCAGGTCTGCTTCTCTTCTTTGGATCCGTCGAGTTGCGCGGATGCTATAACCGATGTGGTGCATCAGGCAATGGAGTATTTTATTCCTTTTGCTGACGTACCCATCGGTGGCAAAGCTCGCCCATGGTTTAATGCCGAATGTCGTCATGCACATGACCGTAAACATTCGGCATACCTCATTTGGGCTGATGCTCGAAGCCGCAAAACTCCGGATGTAAGTACAAAGAAGAGAGCCTTTAACCAAGCTGCCAAGTCCTATAAAAAGGCATTGCGGAAGGCTCGTCTTGATCGGATCGTTAAGAATGGCGAAAAGCTCTCTGTCAGACCAACTGGCAGTCGAGCTTTCTGGTCTCTTGCCAAAGCGATCGAGTCGAACTTCTGCCAACCCTCACTGCCTGCTCTGCTGAAGCCTGATGGATCCCTGGCCCACACAGCAACAGAGAAAGCGAATGTATTTGCTTCTCTGTTTGCTGAGAATTCGCTTCTAGACACTGGCAATGCTTCTCCAGAACATCTTCCTCACTGCGGTATTTCGATGCCTGAAATCCGCATCACGAACAAAGAGGTATGGAGAACATTGTGTCGTTTGGATGTGAATAAAGCCAGTGGTCCTGATGGTATACCAGCCATTCTGCTCAAGACATGCGCAGGTGAGTTGTCTCCTGTATTGACACGTCTGTATCGCCTCTCTTTCAAGACTGGAAAAGTGCCGGAATCCTGGAAGCTTGCCAACGTGCAACCCGTGCCCAAAAAAGGCAGCCGTGCCGATCCTGCCAATTATAGGCCCATTTCAATCACCTCCATACTCTGCAAGATTATGGAGCGTGTATTGAACTCGCGGCTTCTAGCGTACGTAGAAGGTAACGATCTCCTCAGTGACCGACAGTACGGATTTCGCCGAAATAGGTCCACTGGGGACCTTCTAGCGTACGCAACACACATTTTAGGCGAAGCCATCGAGAGGAACGGAGAAGCGGTCGCCGTCTCTCTGGACGTCTCGAAGGCTTTTGACAGGGTCTGACATGTGAGCCTTTTAAGCAAGCTTTCAGCGTACGGTATATCTCCTGGTCTGATCGGCTGGGTAACGGACTTTCTGAGCCACAGATCTCTCCGAGTAGTTGTCGACGGGTGTTCCTCGGAACCCTTGACAATAAATGCCGGAGTGCCTCAGGGGTCCGTTCTTTCTGCAACTCTGTTTCTGCTGCACATTAATGATCTGTTGAAGCCCGGTATCTATGGGTATGCAGACGACAGCACAGTTGTAGAAAGATATCTGCCGAGTACTCGGGCTAGTAGAGATGAAGTACAGTCTGAGAGAGAAGCCATGGTGCAACGTTTGAATGACAAACTTCAGGCAGTCTCCGCATGGGGCAATGCCAATCTTGTCAAATTCAACGCCACCAAAATGCAGACGTGTTTGTTCACCGCCAAAAGGAGCCCCTTCACCTAGGCTCCTACTTTCCAGAATGTATCCTTGGAATACAGTGACTGGCTTCAGTTGTTAGGCTTAGAGATCTCCTCGAACCTCAACTTTGGTCGTTACATTGAGTCCAGAGCAAGAGCAGCTGCGGGAAAGCTTGCCGTACTTGCGAAGGTGCGACAGTACTTTACACCGGGACAGCTTCTTGTATTATACAAAGCACAGATCCGGTCGTGTGTAGAGTACTGTGGCCATATATTTGCTGGTGCCGCAAAGACTCATCTTGCGGTTCTGGACTCAATTGAGAGGCGAGCAAAGAGGCTTATTGGCGACCCTAAATTGGTTGACGCCAAACTCCACAGCCTTGAACACAGGCGTAGAATTGCTAGCCTCTCAGTATTCTATAGGATACATTTTGGTGAGTGTGCGCAGGAATTGCACGACCTAATTCCCCCATCCCCGTTCCTTTGCCGGACGTCCCGACGCACGGCGGGTATCCACCCCTACGTTGTGGACACTCCACCTGTCCGAACGAAGCGCTATGCTTCATCTTTTTTAGTGCGTACAGCGAAGGACTGGAACAATCTGCCTGCGTCGGTATTTCCGGCAAAATATAATGTGGGTGTCTTCAAGAGAAGAGTGAATAGGCTGCTAGGTTAATGCGCTTTACCACCTAAGACTACATTTCACTTTCCATCAGGTGGAATGTAGTCAAGCGTTAACCTAGTTTTGTATAAAAAAAAAAAAAAAAAAAAAAAAGTATCAATCGACTTTAAGAGTCGTCCTCGTCATTTAGCAAAGAAACTATTAAAGATGGAGAGCACCTTAAAAGGTGAACTTACATGGAACTGAGACTAATAAAACAAATTGTAAATAAAAACAGATTTATCTGGCTGTTTGTAAACCGTTTGATCCTAGTGACATGTAAGAAAATATTAAAAAAAAAATTGTTTGTTGGTACATAGAATTAAAAAAAACACTTTGTATCTACTTTATTGAGAAAGATGTCTGAACTAATATCAATATTGTATGTTATTTCCAGGAGCGGCTTGGCGCGGCGTAGCGGGCGGGCCGCGCCATGGGTAACAAGTGCTGCAGCCGCCGACATGATCCTGACAGACCTCTTGGTAATGTTCACACACACACTTTATTAACTTGTTTATCAAGAAAATCTTAAAACCTGTTTTCTCAATTTCATACGTTAATTAAACTGAATGTTTTAAACTGTATAGGTAGGTACTAAGTATTTTCTTAGAATTTTCACGAGTTAAATAAAAGTCGTAAAAATTAAAATGTAAATTTAAAATTTAATTACACTCAAGTTTAATCCGTCATTTTTTTCCATGTATACATGTAAACAACAATGTATACTTTTAACGATCTTAAAAAACTACAATATGTTTGTAATGCATGCATCATTATAAATATCAGATAAGTACCAACGTATTCCCATACGTCAAGATTGCACCTAGACTACCCCATCCCCACACTCTAATCCTCTTCACAGATCCTTCTTGTATACCGTAAGTATAGAACCTTCCGGAACTGCTCTGCGATTAATTTAATACTGTTTTATTGTAGTTTGCTACTTCGTCTAGACTACCGATTGTTAGTCACGTAATAGTATATATGTTGTTTTTAGTAACCTAATTATTCAATTCAGCTCCCTTTGTAACCCTTTGTAATCTTAAATTCTGGTTAAAATAACGATTTATTATTTTAATTAAAATTAATGTTTATGTTTACATTTGCTAGGTAAATGTTCATCTAAGTTAAACACCGCAAAAAATTCCAGTCTCAAATACCTCAGCGGAAACAATTTTCTTTAAACAATACTCGAGATTTTTTCGCACGATGTTTAAACTTGCCCACTTTGCATTTGTTTGTATTTATTTCATTTTTGTTTTGTTTTATTCTATACTTATTTTCCGTCAACTTCATTTTTAGCTTTTACACAGTTTAATTTCAATAGCTATTGGATTTTCCATGGTTTTATTTATTTTAACTGCTCTTCACTATTTTTATAAACTTTTTTGGAATATCAGTTTTTGCGGTTTTCTATTTACCAATTACGCTTAATCACATTTTTAGATATATATATAAAATATAAAGGTATATTAACAATATTAGGTATATACTACATAAATATAACTACAAGAGAGATCACATAACTTAAATAATATTGAAAATCTTATTGTAAGCTGAACTGCATCTTTCTGAACCAATTTAATAGGTTAAATACATTACCCATTTCCCATATCGTTAAGCATATCAGTCAATGCCTTTCCTTTAACAATCCATAACTCTTGATAATGAGGTTGACTGGCCAAAGAACCATTTAACTCCGGTCAAGTGTAAGTAGCGTCAATAACAATCTGCTCTCTCTTGGTTTGGAAATTTCTATTTTCTGATTAATGTATACATTTTGTTTCGAGGTTTGGTCATTTGGATTTTAAAACAATCTTGCTCAAGTGTGCGTCACTGTAATATTGCTGTGTGTATGGCCTTTGTTGAAGAAGTTCGTGTAATTTATAAATAATATAGAATAAAGTTTGTCTGTTTGTTCATTTAGCTCTTATTAATTATTTGACAAATATCGTTGCTTCTACATCTTTAAATTCTGTTAGGTTCATGCCTAGTTTCAAATTTACTATAATCGCTGATAAGTTTATAATTATCAGGTTGTATGGAAAATCGTTGTTTAGAAGCTTACGTGACTAAATTGTACGTACCTACCTAGTACAACAAAATTTAATGCTTAATCAATATTGAAATACATAGTTCGTTATATAGAAAGTTATGAATATTAACTAAATAATCTCATACACACTAACATTAAAAATTAGGCATGTTATTTGTCGCTGAAACATTTATTTAGGTTCATTGATTATTACTTATCAGTATCTTGCGATTTGGTTCTCGTAGATCAGAAGAACGTTAAAAGGTGGATGTTTCTACTGATTGAATCCGGGCAACCGAATCTAATATTTATTTTAATTATTAGAAGGCACTTCCTAAGTGAAATGTGATTTTCAAATTAAAAACAAAACAAATTTTTAGTTTTATAATATGTATTACGGTATCCTCAATAATGTCCTTACAAAGTGTATATATTATCTTAGTTTGTTTGTAATAATATACCTGTACATTTTCTACGTCATAAAAGCAAGTAAACTGTCCCAGCGTTTAAATAATGGTTACAGAATAGTCTTTTAAAATGACTTTATTACAAATATGAACAGATAAACATTGTGAACCGTTTAGTTAAAGTTTTAATAAAATGCGCGTTATGGAGGGTTTAAAATCTTTATACCGTTTATAGTCCGTGGAGTAAAGAAGTGAACTAACTGTTTATGTACTGAAGTATTCACGGGTTTAATAGGTTTTTACAAACAGCTCCAACTTTACTCTTAATGTATTTTTAAACTGCACTTACAATAAAGATTAAAGTATTTTTCCATGTTTTTAAACTTTGTAACTAATTAATCACTAGTATTTCTTTTATCCTAGTAACGTTTTAGGAAAATAATAATAACTGGTACTGACCAAGTTTAGAATATTATTCGTCACTTGAATCAAATCAAAATCTCCAATAAAATACATAATTTTTCATGCATATTTAAAATATTAACCACAGACATCATTACTTCCAGTATACCCAGCCTACAAGAAGAACGAGGCAGGTTTCACAACCTGTCCCTCATTGGAGACGCGGTACACTGGGGAACCTAACAACCGCGCGGTCACACGGCGCCCCGCAGACATTGTACGGACGAGGAATCCTGGAGCATGTAAGTATTGAATTACTAAGCAAATAAAATTGTTGATAACCAATACATTCATTATGGTAGTTTTTTATCAAATTATATTTTAAGTCTCAACAAAATTTTGTGGTCAATTTCTCGCGGTTTAATTAACTTAAGAGCTTCCTTGTTAAAATATACATTTTTGGGTTTTCGACAAACTAAATCCTGCACTGGCACAAAGCCAACGTTGCCTTGCCCTTGTCTGGCGACATGGCTTTATGAATATACAAATGTCAGCTTAATTTGATTTAAAATATTCAGATCATTATTTCTTCAAGACTTGCGGAAAGTAATTAGATTAAATGAACCATGCAGCTAATTGAACACAATCAATCTTAAGTTAGTCGTGAATAATCTACGTTTATCATTAGTTCCAAATGATCTATGAAAAATGCTATTTAGATAAGAAAAAATGGTATGTTAACTAGCGGCTATTATAAAATAATTTGAATCGGCTAGCTTTGTGACTCATGTCCTTATTGTTTAACTAAATAAGAAATTAAACAACGTACTTCAATTATTTATACAAAAATAGGCGTTGTGAAAAAAAAATTGTGTATGGATTATATGATACACCATGTTACAGACAATAGCAAATTCTCAATTACCCAAAAACTTTTCCAAGGCATAATTGACTAGGAACACTGAAGATTGGGCTGCATTTTCCACCTTTCATTGCAGGTATATCGAACGGAGGGCGTCGTGTTGTAAAAGCATTATGTGCTTACACAGCACGAGCGGAATCAGATATATCATTCAGAAAGGGGGATCGTATGGAGGTTCTGAGTGACTTGGAACCTGATTGGTGGAGAGTTCTTCATCTCACTACGAGGCGAGAGGGGTTGGTGCCGGCTAACTTCGTCGCTGAAGAGAGCTCAGTCGAGTGTGAAGAGTAAGTGTATATTTTTTTTTATTTCGAAAGGGATTCTAATATTCTTTAAAATTAAGGGTTCTAGAAAGTTCCACAGCATTCTGGAATCAATATGTTGATATCCTGAATAATTGTATGTATTTTTAAAGTATGATGCTAAGCATACAGGAAATATAATGATTCAGGTGATGAGAATTAATTATTTATCTTTCTAATTAACAGACATGAACGTGATATAAATAATTCATATTTAACCTTCACGGTAGTTAGCATGCCCATGTTACGATTATATTTTACTAAGATGCTATGTAATTCCAAATAAGAAATGAATTTTTATTTAATGTAAAACCTTACAGAAATAACAAACAAAAAATGGAAAAAAATAATATGTAAATTATATGTATTTTTCACATTAAAATTGATGGATCATGTATAATGGACGTAAAAAAATATATTTCATGTTATTATACTAAACACGAGTAGTGGGGGTATTCGATGACTGGTCTACTTTCTTTTCCAGCTGGTTCTTTCCACACGTCTCCCGTAAAGAGGCTGACAAGTTACTTCTAGCGGAGATCAACCCTAGAGGCACCTTCCTCGTGAGACCCGCAGAACACAACCCTCATGGCTTCAGTCTTAGTGTTAAGGATTGGGAAGAAGGGAGGGGATACCACGTCAAACATTACAAGATTAAACCACTGGATAATGGCGGATTTTATATCGCCACAAACCAGACTTTCCCGAGTCTTCCGGCATTGGTCATGTCGTATACGAGTAAGTTACTTATTTAACTGATAAAAGATGTTATATAAGAACTGTTATATAAAATATGTGATTGCTGTTTCATTTACATTCAATGTACAGTTATTAAATCAATCTCTCACTTGGTGTCTGGTACCTTATATAACAACTAACATTTAAAACAAGCTAATTAACCGACTAACCTATAATAACTCATAATTCCAATGATGTGTACTCACTATTACAGAAAACGCATTAGGTCTGTGTCATGTCCTCGCCCGACCTTGTCCAAAACCAGAGCCGCAGATGTGGGACCTGGGACCAGAACTACGAGATAAGTGGGAAATACCCAGAAACCAAATACAGTTGATTAAGAAACTCGGCCAGGGGAACTTTGGTGAAGTGTATTACGGAAAATGGTGTAACAATATCGAGGTAGGTATTTCTGATTCAATGTATCTTGTAATACATTATATGTGTCTAATATTATTTTACTGCCCAGGTTGCCGTGAAGACGCTAAGAGAAGGCACGATGTCCAAACAAGCGTTCCTTCAAGAAGCCGCCATTATGAAGAAATTCCGACACAAGAGACTCGTAGCGTTATATGCAGTCTGTTCCCAGCAGGAACCTGTTTATATTGTGCAAGAGTACATGTGCAAGGGATCACTACTAGAGTTCCTGAGAAATGGTGAAGGGAAAGCTCTTCATTTCGAAGACCTAGTCTACGTAGCGGCTCAGGTCGCTTCGGGCATGGAATATCTAGAATCTAAACTCCTCATACATAGAGATTTAGCTGCTAGAAACGTTTTGATAGGTGAAAATAATGTAGCCAAAATATGTGATTTCGGCTTAGCCAGAGTGATCGAAGATAACGAGTACTGTCCGAAACAAGGTTCACGGTTTCCTGTGAAGTGGACCGCACCGGAAGCCATTATTTACGGACGGTTCTCTATCAAGAGCGATGTTTGGTCGTATGGTATCCTACTGATGGAACTGTTCACATACGGTCAGATACCGTATCCTGGATTACACGGCAAGGAGGTCATCGAGCAGGTGGAACGAGGGTACAGGATGCCGAAGCCGGTGGGACATTACTTGCCCGACGATATCTATAGACTCATGCTCCAATGCTGGGACGCGATACCAGAGAAGAGGCCCACCTTCGAATTCCTAAACCACTACTTCGAATCCTTCACAGTGACCAGTGAGATACCGTACAGAGAGGTTCAAGACTAGTGTTCTGTGATAAAAGTGAAATTACATTCAAATATATGTGAAAGTGCAACTTTGTTCATTTAAAGCAAAAGCTGATTTATTTGCTTTTGAGTGCAAAGTCTGGCGACTATATGTATTAATCGTTACATTGTATATGAACCTTTTGTACTGAGAGAATATAATTTACCGAAAGTGTGTTTGAAGAGCGTTTCGTGTAGGGTCCTTAGCGAATAAACGAAATTATGACGTGTGTGTGATACGATTTTATACATCACATCTTTGTACTAACGTCTGTTAACTTCATAAAGCACCGCACACACACTGATGTAGTTTCTTTAGTATTTTTTTACTCAAAGCGTTACTAAACTATACAGGAAAGTGTGAGCTTGTCGTTTTTATTCATCGGCTTTTATATGATTTGTAGTTAAACACTAAGAATGTAAGTTGAGGTGAATAACATGTTAGTAAGTCCATTGAACTATTCTAAGAGACTATAGTATTGTGCAAACACCTATTTTCTTATTTATTAGCGATAGCTTAAGCACGATTAGAATATGTTGCATTTGTACAAAATTGGTAACTATGTCATAAGCAATAAGGTTGAAATCGAAATGATGGATATTTTCATATTCTAAATTGAGATGTGATATTTTAGTTCACATGTAACAAAAAAAAAATGTCATTCACTCTGCTTTTCTGTTTTATTTAAATGGTGCTAGAGCTGGTTGGCCCTTATATATATTTTGTGTTCAAATTTTTTTATATTTAATTACTGTCTGGTTTATATAATTATCAATTTTAATTTGAATTATTAATACGAGCGTTATTATATTATTTTACTCTTGATCTCATTATTTACGAGGGGCTGACGAGCTTTCTTGTATTTATAACCAATTTCTTATTGTTTGCACAGAACACACTTAAACTGCGTTCAAATATACGCAAAGTCCATAAAAAGTTTAAATAAAACTATACATATTAGAAATTTTAACTTGTATGATTTAAAAATTAATTAATATAAAATATTTGGAGGCCCGTTTTAATGTTATTATTCTGTAATGTTATCAGATTCTATATCATGTATAAATCTAAGATGAAACTTACTTAGGCTCCTTTGCGAAGTTTTTATAAAATTAAAGTACCATAGACAAAACTACACAGAATATCAAATGTCATCCCATAGTGCAAAGGGGCCAACTTTCACATCAAATTATAGCATTAGGACCATATACCAAAGACTTATTGTACATTGAGCAAAAATAGTTATAAGCGGGGGCATATTTAATTTAGCTTAATAAGAAATTGTGACATACTTCCCGTTATTTGACACTCATTTGTAAAAAAATGACATTCATAATTAATTTGATTTTTTTTTATTTTACAAAAAGGTAGTTGATGTTAAATGTTACGATGATCACAATTTAATAATCATTATCTCATAATAAGTGATTTGTTCAACGATTCAAGAATAACTTAGCTAATAATATTCAGTTTGTTAAAATTAGGAATACCATTGATTTACAATGAGACCAAAAATAAATATGGCTAAGATGAAACGGCATAATGGTTTTAGTAAACATATTTTTGGATGTTTAACCATAACAATGAGAAGCAATAAATAAATGAACCAATAATCATAACATCGAATTAATCCGTTTTGTACTTTTAATATCTTATAAATTAACGCTAAATTAAAAGTATTATCAAGCAGCCTGCGCGCTCGTCTGTGTTATTTAAATTGTAATTAAAAAACTTGATTATATATTTCTGATCACAGATAAGTAAAACATTTTCAATATAAAAAGTATTAAAGACATGCTTCCTTCACTTAATCATTTAATTCCTAGAATTTGTATGAAGAAATGAGAATAGTGTCTTAAAACATTCCAAGTAATCAAACACTTAAAATTTGGACACTTTTGTATGAAACGGTTAGATTTATAAGATTTTGTACATACAATGAAATAAATGTCATTGATATAAAATTTGTTTTATTTCAATTTACAAATATAATTAAATAATAATTTAACAATTTTGTGACAATATAATACTTTAAAATAGCAACTTTGAGCAATAAACTAACAGCTGACACTAATGTGACCACAATACTTTCTATTTCTAAGAACTATACAGCCAATAATATACTTCAATTTATTTTTAACACAAGATATTTCAGAATTAAAAATTATATGTCGAAATTTTGTGAGCAGTCAGGATATAATAGTTTCAACCCTTTGGACTTTCATAATTTATTCTAATAAATAATATAATTCTATTAGCACATTCATCATCACAGGAACTATAATTACAACACTCAGAAACATGATTAGGGTAACAAATCATATAGTTTTTAGAATTCTAAAAAAGCATTAAAGCTTACAATGAATTTGTTATTTTCTATTAAATATATATTATTCAATAGTTAAATGTACGTATATAAACTATTATTGTTTAATTATTGTCTTTAAAATTAAAAAGAAAAAGATTATAATTAATAAAAAAAAAACACAAAATTAATCAAAGAGGTGCTGTGTCTTAGCGTATTATATTTTTTTATCAGTTGTCTATATGTTTTCTGAGTGTTAAAACTTATACATGTCAGTATTAGTATCTCTTAAATTAAAATTACTTTAGATTAAAATAAATTTCTTATCTAGAAAGCTGTATAAACTACACAGTATCGGTATACATTTTACTCTTAATCTTAAGATATCTATATTCTGATTGGTAGAATGACTGCAAGTGGTACCAACAGTATGATACAAATGATGGTACATAATGAGGATTCTTTTTGCTGTAATGGTTTAGATATATTGCTAAAGCTACCAACATTCCGGACCAGGCATATCTGAAAAATAATTACAAGTCATTAATCTTTGCTAACGAAATTTATTTCACTTAACCATTAAATTGCTTTTTTAACCCTCGACTTAACCACGAGGGGTGCTATAAGTTAAATATCTAAATATATTTGTGTATTTTTTTTACTTTCTGACTTTATAGCCCAAAAACTGATAAATTGATCTGATAACTTTTTAATCAAAAGCTTTTGCAGTTACTTTATCTTTATGGTATCTTATTGCTCGGACTAATAGATCAATTTACAGTCTAACCTATTGTAAAAATTTTATTTGTAGGTAATTTATTTCGATACATATACAGAGTGGTTTAATTAAATTGAAAAATGGGGCGTTTACATTCGGGTATAAGCTCATCATTTTGGAAAATAAAAAAACAAAATGGATTTGATTTCCCATTGGATGATATTGAAGTCAAATATTAACATTTTTTTTTGTAAATACTAATTTATGTGTACAAGTACATAGCACAACCATCTACAATAGCTTCCGCAATGTTTGCCTTATTTTTTTAGTATTATACCAGTGTCGATATTTATTAACAGTATACTTTTTATTCTGAATTTCATGTATTCATAAAAAAATAAATTCCATATTGAAATACAAAATTCTAATCTTCTAAATTGTTTTGTGATCATTATTATTTGAGAAGCAAAGCAATACATATTTCTTTTAGTATGAATTAAAAGAAATATATTTTATTCACAGAATTGTCTATTAAAATATACAGGTGACCTCTATGACTATTATGACTAAAAAAATATATGTACTATGATTAAAACTTACTGAAAAACAAATGGCTTGTTAAATAGTAAGAAAGATATCACAATTGACAAAGCCTTCCTCATGGTGGTGACGGTGACGGCGACAGTGGCGCCGCAAATTCGAACTAACGTCAGTACAGCTTGAAGTCCCACATACCCACTTACACTTAGCAGGAATATATTTGAATATGTTGTTATTGGATTCTGAAATTGCATGTGAGGACCAATATTATTAGTAGTAGATCAGTAAATTCCTATGTAGCCTGTTCGAACCCGGGAATACCGTCTGATATAAAAACATAATAAGTTTGTTGGTTCAATAGTTAATAAATCTAAATGCTGTGCCAAAGGTTGTGGGGTTTGGTAATAAATAAAGGTAATACTTTATGACATCCACAAAAACAATGATATTGTTGATCAGAGTGTGAATGGACTTTGGGTCCCTTGTTTATAATTTTCTATTATAGTTATTTAAAAAAAACTTTTTTTATTTGTATAAAATAATATATGACTTTCACATAAGATAAGTTGTCACAAACAAACAAACAAGTATATATATAGCATTAAATAAAAAGATAGTAAAAATCTTTTTTTTAATAATGATAAGGCTTGTAAAGGGAAAAAGAATAAATACCTTAGCACAATAATTAAAACCATCCACCAAAATCCCAGTACTGCCAGTAATGAAAATCAAATACCCACATCCTATAGCGTACGAATAGAATACTACTTCATTGTTGGTGGCTTGGAACTGCTTCATAGCTTTTTCTTGCACATTGCCTATAATAGCGTCACATAGTAACGCCAGGGAAATTACTATAACTCCTACGAAATCAAAGTTTGGTGACGTTTTAGAGTCAGCTGTAAAGATAATAGTTACTCAATTAGTTTTTAATAATATTATTTAAAAAAAATACAGGATAAACAACTGTTTTATAACAATTATGATAATTGAAAGTAATAATAACCCTTACCTAAGGTGAACATAGTCAATCCTATGCACATAACAATTGCGGCTACATAATCTAAGAAACCATATCTTTTCCCCAGTATGATGATACTTCCTATCATCACTGGTATTAACTTGCAGCTTTTGAATATTAATTGCGTTGGATAATTCAAATAGCTAAGTGCTAGGTTAGATAACGACATTGTCCCTAGCGTAAGAGCGGCTAGTACTGCATAGGTTTTCAATGGTACACTGTAAAAAAGGTGTACAAATTTGTTATGAAACTCAATATCTGGTGATTTTAATTTACTTGTCTTCAGTGGCCTATCGAAAATCCTTTTCCACTTAGAATCATAATCAGTGATCACTTGTGAATGTCAACATGGAAGTGTCAGCAAGGCCTATTTCGATATCAGATTTATCGTAATAAGCCCTTCCGTAAAAGCACTTTCCATCTTAATATTGAAGCTATGAGGGTTCCAAACGCGTCCTGGTCTGAGAAGAACCACATAACAAACTCAGCAGGATATATTTTTTGTTATTGTGATCACTGTTTCACAAACGTCAATCTTAAATGCAATTCTTAAACAACTAGAACCGTCGCAAACAATCGAAAATGAAGCCTAATGCTTTCAGGCAACGAAAATGAAATAACAATAACAGTAAAAAAAAAAAAAAAACCTCGGCCTGCCACACAACCAGTCACCGCAAGCACCCGATCACGGTCATAACACAAGAGCCAGCCATCACCCTCTTCGCCATATTTGAGGGAAAAAGGCAACCCGACTCCCGAGTCCCGACGCTACCTCAAGTAGTGACTTCTAAGGAATCGGTGTGATGCAGCAGTTCGTTAAAGCAATATTAATTTACAACAAAAAACAAATTGCGGAGATTACTAGCTATTCTCAATACAATACAATTCATTCCCAGGCCATACCGTCGTTGACATAATCCTTTACACTACAGTAGGATTTCTTTATCAAATTCTTTTTTAAATATAATTCAAATTAATTTAATGATAGGCTTAATTAAGGTTTCATTTGGGAGCTTACTATAAAAACGTATACTATTATCTTAAGGGATTTACTTATTTTATGGAGTCTAGAAGCGGGCATGGCGAGTTTATTTTTGTCTTGTATTAATTTTATCCTTATGCAAATGTTAACTTAAAATACCAGAAAACGAATTCATTAAGAACTACTTTTGGAATCTTTGCAAAGATGAACTATTATCCTCAATGAAGAAAAAGTGTTCATGTAGTTTTTAATGGCTGCGAAACAACTTGTGCAATATAAAAACCAAATCCACATTCAGGACGAAATTTATAAGATAGTTATATTAGTTTGATTAAGAATTACTGATTCTCATCAAAAGAAAATAAAAATAACACGATTGGTAATGAAGGTAAATAATAATATTTATATACTATATATATTATTATTTTCTTAATAGCAATTTTTTTTGCAGCTCCATTTCATACACAGGTATGTAAGCCACTGGGACCTCTAACAGACGTCAGAGAACTAGCATCATTGAAAAACAAGACACATGACACAAACCCCGGAGGTTTGTAAGGCCAGGCAACATCAAGTATTTGTCCTGTACGCAGTGGTGTGTCACAAGGCTCTTTATTGAGACTAATATTACTTATGTAATAATCAACTGACTCGCAAACTAATTTTTATTATCAGTCTCACTCTTCGCAGATGACTCAAAATTGTAGCAAACTTCGGAACACTTAAAAAAAGAATGGTTATTGTTTCTAAATATTAACAAGGGTGAAAAAATCCTTGCATTCAGTATTCCTTTACAAACACAGAACTTAAACCAATAAAAAGAAAGAAAAGAGAGATCTAGGTGCACTCATAAAAAACTTTCTCATATGAGAAGCATTCATAGTAACTATTGAGAGAACTTTCCTTAAAAATATAAAACCTTTTTGAAACATATCATGTTAAACCCATATCATGGCCGTTAAAAGTGTGGGAGCACACCAGGAAATTACCAAGGGAGTAGTAGTAATATCCTTCCATATGAGCAAGAAAACAAAACTGGGGCTGAGCATTCTACTGGCATTACCAATCCTTTAAAACTCTATTAAACAATAGAGTCTGTGGAATAGATTAGAAAACTGTATGGAGAAATTGTAACATAAGGATATAGACACATCAGTAAAGGCAGTATAGTCTTTGATTTTCATAGTATTCATCACATTTTTATCATAACCATATCTTTATAAAATATCTGGTAATTGATACTCATAATTGATTTAATGATAAAAAGATATATAGTACTGATATTCTAAAAAATACTTACGATCTTTTAATAGGAATCCTTATAATTGATTCAACATAACTGAGAGCAGTAGTGATTAAAAACTGTATTAATGTTATGTACAAGCTTACAGGTTTTACTTCTGGGCTTGCAAATATTAATTCTAGGAAATATCCATAGGCTAAATAGCAAGTAAACACAAACATAGAACAACAAGCAAACTGTGCTAAAGGGCTATATGGAGTTATGTCAAGACATAGTATATTTATCTCTGATTTCCTGCTTTGTGTGCTGTTGCTCTCGTCAATTTTTATCACAGTTTCCTTTGGTGACTTCATTATCACAGATAGTTTATAATATACACTGTTTATAATTTTGAGCCCATATTTAACTAAAATAAAATATATTTGAATTATTGAGATTCCAGTATTGTGTTTTAATTATGGTGAATATGCAGTTTTTTAAATAATAATCATAAAACAATATTTAATTCTACTAAGTAGGGCACAAACATCTTGACCGACTTAAAGACTGCTTTTATATTGCAAAAACTCATGTGAAACATAATTTATAGTAAGTTTCATAGTCTGTTTCAAGAAATTTACTAAAGATTAAAGGAAAAATTAAAAGGAATCTTACTAGTTATACACGTTTGAGATAACTGTAAAATGTATATACCAATATACCAAGAACTAGGACTATTTATACCGAATATCAATAATTAATTTTAAAAATTCACTATAAACTTGACTACACTCGATATAGATTTCGGAATCTGATGTTGTCATCAGATGCCAGACGTCAATGTCATGCTAATTACTAGCAAACTTCAAATAAAATATAATAGAACAATTTTACCTGAAAATAAAATTGATATTAAGCATACTTACCTTTCTCTAAGCCATAAATTGAGAGAGACATTTCCGTTTCCTGTCTAGTGCACCGCTTTTAGCGCCAAAACAGCGTCCTTCCGGTCTAATCTAGCAGACAGTGGGGGTGGATATTGTGCTTGCGCAGCACAACTCACTAAAATACTCATTGCGACTCAATTTATGGAAATAGAAATTGTGCCTAAATGTATATGAATTAGCAGACAGAAATGTACATTGGCTTAGAGAAAGGTAAGTATGCTTAATATCAATTTTATTTTCAGGTAAAATTGTTCTATTAAGCTTTGACTGTACCTTTCTCTAAGCCATAAATTGAGAAGTGTTTGTTATCGTCTGCTAGATTGTTTAAGTAAGGACGCCAATGTGATCAGTTATTAATTATTTTAATTATAAAACCAAAATTAAGGGACTGTTTGAAACATTTCGTAGAATTTGTTATGAGTTGATGTACATTTTTTAATTTCTTTTCTATAAAATTTATTGAAAGTCAATGCCGAGCGCCAGTTACCCCTTTTTAATATGTCATCCATAGGTACATTTTCTAACCAATTGGCAGAAGCGACTGCAGATCGTACACTACCCGGACTACAATTAATACCTGCATCTTTTAAAATGGATTTGATCCAACCTCCAATTACAGTTCTACTTGCTGGTTTAGGGGTACCACATGTGTTAATAAACAGACTTTTCAGATTGCCTCTACGTGAAGCGGAATGTTCTACCAATTTATTTACCCAAAATACGGGATCTATACTTTTGTTAGATTCGCATCTAAATAACCGCCAACCAGATTGTCTGTACCTTAAGTTGTCAGTTTTGGAACCGAAAGATGGCCATAAAACTATTGAACTATTTTCTGAAATAAAATTATCCTTTTCAATGTTTAACAATGTAAGATCATGAACTCTGCGCCCTGAATATAGTAGCAGTAGTATTGCGGCTCTTTTAGATATTTCAAATAACGAATAGTTAGGGGGGAGAATATTAGTTAAATATTCAATCAAAGAATTTACGTCCCAAATATGTTTTTTATTCTTAAGTGGTTGTTGTGACGCTATACCTTTTAATACTTGCTTAATTATTATATGTGAACTTAACCCAGCACTAATAGTGGGACAACAAAAACTACAGACAACAGATTTGTGAACGGCTATTGTACTATATGAAAGTTTAAACTTCAAGTGTAAATCTGTTAGGAAACGAGCGACACCTTCAGGCGGAGGTTTCAAAGAATTTACATTATTTTGCATAGACCATTTACACCACCGTTGCCACGCAGGCATATAGGTATTTAATGTAGATTGTCTCCAACTGCTATTTAGGAGTTTTATCTGATCTTGTCTCCAAGATTCTACTAAGGAAGACCACCCCGTATCACCCACACTTTTAAACTCATTTGAGAAATTTGAGGAGGTGGAAGGTTTGTTCTCGTGTCTATCAAAACGTGGTCTAGGGGTAATATCTGGTATGGACGCCTTAAGGCTCGCGTCTCCAGATCTGGTTTCCAAAAAACTTTCTGCCAATCCGGAACTACCAACAGGTAAGAGCCGGTTGCTCGATTCAAATGTGCTAGAATCCTGGGAATGAGACATGGTGGAGGGAAGATCCAAGCTAGCTTGTAATGCCACTCGCGACTGAAAGCGTTGTGATAAACAGCTTTTCGATCTCGAATATTGAGAGACACATACTTCGCTACGACATGCGCAGTCTGCGACGCGAAGAGGTCTATCTCGGGAGTACCGAAATGTTGAAAAATTTTTATCGTGGCTCCTGGAAGAAGATGCCATTCCGAAGATCCCATTTCCCTCGAAAGTCGATCTGCTGTGTAATTGTAACGACCGGGTAGGTGATACACAGTCGCTTGTATTTGGTAGCGATCTAGCTCGTGTAAGACTTCGTAAGTTAGGTCTAACAAGGCCTGAGACCTCGTGCCCCCCTCGTTTCGTAAATAGGAGACCACAGTTCGATTGTCGCTCTGTATCATTAGACTTGAATGGTACATGGTATGACCCCTTTTTTGAACAACTTTTAAAATGGCTGCCATTTCTAAAAGATTGCTGTGATAAATCATTTCTAGCTTTGACCACTGACCTGATAAAGTTTCGGTGTTCAGTTGCGCACCCCAACCGATTTTGGAAGAGTCGGTTGATAGAAAAAACGTCGGTGGAGCGTAATGCAGTGGAGACCACGCCGTACAGTTAGTTCAGCATCCACCACCGTAGGTTTAATATTGCAGGGTGCGGAAGATCTGCGCGACCTCTGACCTCTTCCAGCATCATTGTGTTGCTGAACAACTGAACGGCACGGCAGTTCAGTCGCCCTCTGGGAATGACGAAGCTGCAAAAATTCCATAGCCCTAGCAGGCTCTGAACCTCTTTCTGACTCACCTTCTTCAGCGTAAGCAACTTTTTTGTTTTGTGTCGAAGCGATTGAATCTTGGTTTGCGGTAGTGACTTGGTGTTGTTCCAAGTATCCCAAATGATTCCCAGGTACTCGATCGACCGTTGTGGGATCAATACAGATTTTGGAAAATTTATTACAAAACCAAGACTTTGTAATAAACGAATCACCAAATTTGTGTGTTGCTGAAGAGTGTCTCGACGTTGATTCACTATCAAAAAATCGTCGAGATATATCAACAACCTTACTCCTTGTTCTCTTAGGATTTGCGCAATCCAATTCGTCAGACACGCAAAGACCTTTGGTGCCGTTGCCAACCCAAATGGAAGGCAAGTCATTTGCCAGAGTTGGTTGCATATTATAATCCTTAAGTAAGGACGATGAGCTGGTGCAATAGGCAGATGAAAATAGGCGTTCTTTAAATCCACTTTCACAAGCCAATCTTGTGGTTGGAGAAAGTCGGGGACCTTGTACATATTTACTAAATGAAATTTGTCTATTTGGACATATTGGTTTAATAATTTTTAATTGAAAATCGGACGAACCGAGGATATCGTATCTTTCTTTGCAACTAGAAAGATTTTGGATACAAAACTGGGTGTTACTGAGGCTTTTTCGATTACTTTTAGATTTGCCATTTTTTTCAATTGAATTAAGATTGCTTTTGAATTCTTGGTATAAAAATGTGTTGAAATCTTGGATGGATGTATTAAAGGAGGTCGACTTACAAAAGGAATTCGATAACCCGTAATGATTTTTAATATGTACAATGGTGCTCCCAATGTCCTCCAAATGCTTACCTGATTTTCTATTTGCCCAGCTCGAAAGGTCTGATGATAGTCAATTTTCGCGTTTATAACGCCTTCCCATTGAAGCGTGTTTCTGACGCTTAGATCCGCGGTGACGAAAAAACTCATCAGTTTTCCTCTTTTGCCCTTGCGCAGGGTAAAGAAAACCACTAGATGAAGGTTGATCGTATGCACTGTTGCGCACAGGCATGACATATCTATTATAACTCTCATTATGACCTTTTTGCGCAAAAGGATCTTTATTATACTTATCTTGCGCAGATTGTTTTCGATTTGTATTTACAAAAGTTCTCTGAACGCCACCTTGTTTGGTTACAAAATCTGTAAACTTTAAATCATTAAATAAATTATCTGCTGAAGGCGGTATTTTTCTCAAAGATTCCCTTAAATATTTATCCTTAACAGATTTTAAAATAGCATCACGGCGCTGTTGCACGATATCAGCTCGCTTGCCACAAATCATTTGTAATAAATTACATTGAATCTTTTGATAATCGCCTTCAGAAAAAATTTCATTAATTTTTACCGTAATATCATCAATAGTTGTTGCATTTTGAAGTTCAGACAACCATGACATTAGTTGATTTAAACCTTTCTGAAAAGCTTCATTTTGTAAAATAACTGCATGCGTAATAGCGGCAAGCGACTTTTCAACATTCGCTAAACAATAATTCTTGTCGTATATTTTTATAGCATCATTACATTCCAATTCTACAAAACCGGGGGTAGAATTGTATAACTTTTGAATCTCCGAATAACGCACTTGAGACCAATCGGGAGAGTTAAAGTACTGTAATATATTTAGTAATTCCAAATGTAGGTCACTAGTTCGTATAGTCTGAGATTTGAGGGTAGTTTGTAAATTCAAATCAATACCTTTTTCAAATCCTAATAAGTCTCGTTCAAGGTCACTTGTTTGAGGGATAGATAAGACTGAATCATTGTCTGAATTAAACGAATGTTTAGTATTCTTAGAAATATGATCATGTAAAAAAGTCACTTTTTTACTTAGGTCTCTAACAACACTTTCAAGTTTACTTATCTTGTTATTTCGCCGTCGCCTCTTTCTATGCTTTTTGCTTCTCACCGTGGTCGAAGTAACGCTGCTACTGCCCGAAGAGTCGTTTGAAGACAAACGGGCACGGGTAGGCTTGTTCTTGACCACATCGGCACTATTCACTGGATTCATATTGTAAATCACTACTTATTTAACGCAATAAAATCTGTATTAAACTAATTTAATGCGGCTGCACTGTTCGGAAACTGGAACGCCAATGAGTATTTTAGTGAGTTGTGCTGCGCAAGCACAATATCCACCCCCATTGTCTGCTAGATTAGACCGGAAGGACGCTGTTTTGGCGCTAAAAGCGGTGCACTAGACAGGAAACGGAGATGTCTCTCTCAATTTATGGCTTAGAGAAAGGTACAGTCAAAGCTTAATATGTTAAAAAATATGTTCTTTAATCGTTGTATGTCATTTTGTAATGAATTGTAATAACTAGCCGCTCCGTATAAGAAAATAACAGTTTCAAATGTAAAAATAAAAAATCAAATAAGCAGAATAGCTAATTAGAAAGCTAATAGTTCTACTATGCGCAATTATAGTAAAATGAAGGTATGACATGAGTTTATTTATAATATTATGGTATAGAACTGTACATGCTCCTCACGACATGATTTATTCTGGCCATATAAATAGTATAAGCAGTTTAAAAGACACTGCTACGTTTTCATGTAATCTAGAATTGTTAATCATAATACATAATCTACAAGCGGCGCTATGTTGTGTTGGTGGAATCATGAAGGTATGACATAATCTTAACGGTTAAAATCTAAGTACATTTAATTTTCATTACAAGTTTCGGGCGCTACTGCGCTGGGAAGAATCTAGGTATATACATACACCATTAAATTGGACTAGCCATCGTGCCTACATGCATCCGGGACTGTAAATGGGCCACATTCCTTGAAGGTACTTCGTAGATGTACTCTTCTAACGGGAGGGGAAGCGTATTGCATTTTTATGTCTTATTAAGAAATTACGATAGTAGGAACTAAGAAGTTCTTACTATTCTGATTTCTATAGTCACGAACACAGAGTAACTAAACTCTACGTTTTAGCTCTTGTCCTGTACCATGTGTATCTTTATTCTATATTTCGTATTTTAGTTTATGGTCCGTACTTTATGTCTGTGTTGGTTAGCAAACAAATAGATGTTGGATAAAGAAAAATCCTTGTTTTTTTTTCTGAAAAAGTGCACTTTTACGTTTACATTAAAAGTTTTAAAGAGAAATAAGACAGTGCGTACCAAGATTATATGTCCCTTTCATATTGGTTCTTACTGAATAAATATATCTAACTAAAACATTTCAATACGTCAACTTTCGCAGATCGCATAATTAAGCTGACAAACTGGATTGGGAACAATGATGGACTCAGACTCGTCCGGTGCGGACTTCTGTAGATTTTGCAGATCAGAGGCGTCATCAGACCGACCTCTTTTCCACCCCTGTATTTGTACGGGCTCCATCAAATGGATTCATCAAGAATGTCTTGTTCAGTGGATGCGATATTCGCGAAAAGAAATATGCGAGTTGTGCGGACATCGGGTTTCGTTTATGCCGATATATTCGCCGGATATGCCGCGAAGGTTGCCTTTGCGGGATGTAATTGGCGGGCTAGTGACCTCTGTAGCATCTGCCGTTAAAGACTGGTTGCATTACACTCTCGTTGCGCTAGCCTGGCTCGGAATAGTACCTTTAACAGCGTGTCGAACATATCGATGCATTTTCTCGGGGTTGTTGGACCCTTTAATATCATTGCCCTTTGATATTGTGTCAGCAGAGAATCTGGCCAAAGATGTTTTCTCTGGATGTTTTGTTGTAACATGTACCTTATTTTCTTTTATCGGATTGGTTTGGTTAAGAGAACAGATAATGCATGGTGGTGGTCCAGATTGGATGGAAAGAGAGAATTTACCTGCCCCTGCAGCAGAGGAAATTCCCTTGCAGGATAATAATAATGATCATGTAAATGAAGGAGCGGGTGACGATGGTGGAGCAAGAGAAGAGCCAAATGCTGAGGGTGTTGATGATCCCTTAGTGGGTGATGAGGCTAATAGGAATCCCATGGAATGGGATCGGGCAGCAGTTGAAGAACTTACCTGGGCCCGGTTACTTGGTTTAGATGGGTCCATGGTGTTTCTGGAACATGTTTTCTGGTTGGTGTCTCTAAATACATTTTTTATTGCAGTGTTTGCATTTTGTCCTTATCACATAGGCAAAATAGGAGCAACATTAGCTGGATTAACTGCAGAAGGGCCATTTGCTGGGCTATTAACTGCTTTGGCTGGATATGTGATTGTGGGAGCCATACTTGCAGTGCTACATGGTCTGGCATCTCTGCTTAGACTGAGAAGTGCTAAAAAAGCATTAGGATTTTGCTATGTGGTAGTCAAAGTGGCTTTACTATCTGTTGTAGAGGTAAGTTTTCTACAATATTCATATTTAAAATGAAATAGTTACATACATGAAACTATTGATATTATTACATATTTCAGAGAAGTAATAAAATTATTACTTAAAAACACTAAACTAAAGTAACTTCCAGATTGGTGTTATTCCATTGGTATGTGGCTGGTGGTTGGATCTGTGTTCTTTGTCAATGTTTGATGCCACTCTTAAGGATAGAGAATCAAGTCTTCAAGCTGCTCCCTGGACACTTATGTTTATACACTGGCTAGTCGGAATGGTTTATGTGTACTATTTTGCATCCTTCATTGTATTGCTGAGAGAGGTCTTAAGGCCTGGTGTTCTATGGTTTCTGAAGAACTTGAATGATCCTGATTTCAGCCCTGTACAGGTGAGATTGTTTTTTTTTGTGTAATTAGAGAAATTTATTTAACCATAATTTTTCTTTTTTATTTTTGAGTTATCACTAAAATTTGTGAATAAAACAAATTTAAAAGTAATATCTATGTATGTCAATAGATAACTATTTACATAGTAACATATTTTTTTATATTTTTTATCTTTTCATTGAGATAAAGTTGTTTGTTATTTTAATAAAATATATAGGGGTAATCTCATGAACTGATGTTTATATTTTTTAATTATTCCAAGAATATAAAGTAGTAAATGCTAAACAATTCTTTAAGATTTTTTTTTTAAGTTTTACAAGTGGCATATTTATTATCACTATGAAAATTAAATGTGATGTTGTCCAACAAGGGAATCAATAATATTTATGTGTATGTAAATTGAAAAGTAGGTTAGCCACACTTAAATGAAATGTCCAGATAATATTGTTCAACAACAATTTTTCTGGGTTCCGGGTATAGAATAGAGAGCAGTTTGTGTAAAATCAGGTAGTATAAAATAAATTCCTAAGAAGTACTGTAGTTAATTTACAAGTCAAATGTGACCTTGCTACAGCTTCATTTACATTAAATAATCATATGTTTTAATATATTTAATATGTAATTTTCATGCATTTTAATTAATGATTTATTTAAATACTTATATGTAATCATGTAAAAAATTGTAAACAATTTAAATTGCTTACTGAAAATATATATTTTTTTATTTTTATCTTTTGAGTAATATTACCTTACCTTATGTGCATTTACAATACCTTATATATTTAATTCAATCTTCATATAATGTTATACTCAACACTGTCCTTCTACATTGAGTTACTGTGATATCAACAGCAAATAAGATTTTCCTTGAGCTTATTATCATATTAAAAAGAAGGTTCTGTATAAGTTTTTAATGACCAAGTGCTGTAAAAAATAAACACATACTTTGTATTTAATATTAAGCTCCAGAATTATAGCAAAAAGAATTAGTTGGCAAAATAAATATAATCCCTCACCCATAGAGAATGAAATTACAAATATTCTAGTGCTCATGTTGTATAAAAGAAATTCATACGAAATTTTAAGCTAGCTAGTTTTAAGAACTATCCTCTAACACCACAATATATGAGACTTTGGTGTTAGATTATTGTTCTTCTGGTATAAGCAATTTTTAAATGACATGTTATGTCTGTATTTACATGCGTACAATTATAATCAAACTAACTATATTTAATACTACATATGAAGACAGTCAATTTGTTAACAGGAAATGATACACATCTCTGTATGGTCTCACATACGTCGCCTCGTAGTTTCGGCTATGGTGTTTGGCACGGCTGTACTGTTCATGCTATGGCTTCCAATAAGAGTAATCAAATATATTATCCCTGGCTTCCTACCCTACGCTGTCGCAGTGCACACTGAAGCGCCGGTCAATGAACTTAGTTTGGAACTTTTGCTGTTACAAGTAAGTTTGATATTTTCTTTATAGTTATTTTACAATAATATATTATCTATTGTAGTTTATTAACAGTAACTGATGACTTGGCCCATTGAAGTAGTTTATATTATGCGTTGCCATCTTTAATGCCAAAGGATGAAAGAGACTAATATTGAAGGATAAATATAAATAAGGAAGGGAATTAACAAACAAATATATATGATTTTTTATTGTAGGTAATTCTCCCGGCGCTACTGGAGCAGTCTCACACCCGTACGTGGTTGAAGGCTGGTCTGCGTGCGTGGTGCGCCTGCGCCGCCGGGCTGCTGGGCCTGCGCTCATACCTGCTGGGGGAGGCCTCGAGGGACAGCGAGCCGCCGCCCGATCTGCCGCACCGCCTCGGGGACGCACACCGGGTTAATAAATTATACACTCATAATTTAAAAGAGTATTCTCTAAAAGTATTCGTCTCCATCTCTTTCGCACGGTTCCTAAATGTAATAGGTTATTTATATGAATGCCTATTTGAAATTGAAAAAACTTTGATTTTGTTATATGACAGGAGCTGATGTGGCGTGACGGTCCCGCCGGCTTCGAGCCGTACGTGCGCGTGTCTCGGTTCCCGCTGCGACTGGGCGCGCTGCTGGCGCTGGTCGCCGCCTCGCTGGTGATGGCCAGCGCGCTCACACTGGTACTTACCTTTTAAGACATCTACGATTTCTATGATCCAGAGTGTAGTGACACTATTCGGCCGATTATTAGTAATCATGTTCCCAATACATATAATTGTATTGCGTGTATTTTATTAAAAATTATGTAATTCTTCGTTTTACTTGTAGGTGATACCGGTAGCTATCGGTAGAAAAGTTATGACGATCTGGTTGCCGAAGTCCTCTGAAGGTGTCCACGAACTGTATACGGCGGCGTGTGGTGAGTATTACGTTTTTATTATTAGGTGGTGGTATATTGTAAATAAGGGTTAGACTTTTGATGGAAAAATATATAGTCTAGGTTTTTTTTTTTCATTTATTCATAACGGAATATATTTTTACAAAATTTAAAAACAATACATTGCAAAAACCTTGTTCCAGTTTGAACGCAGTGCATAGACAATTTAAATAAGATCGAACATTTTTCAACATCAGATAGGCGGTACTTCAGTCTCAAGTGATTAAATAAAAATATATATGTTATTTTGTAAGGTATGTACCTGTGCTGGGCGGCGGGTCGCGGCGGCGCTCTGGCGGCGGGATGGGCGCGGGGCGGGCGGGCGGCGCTGCTGGCGCGCGCGGCGCTGTGGGCACGGAGGACGGCGCGCGCCGCACTGGCCGCGCTCGCGCTGCTCGGACTGGTGCCGCTCATGTTCGGATTGCTGCTGGAGCTGGTCAGTTCTGTAGTCTTTCGTAAAAGCATACGACGAGTTTATGAAAACTTATTCGCGAACACGCCCGTTATATATACAAAGTTATTTGTAATTAATTGGCCATCTCTTGCAGGCAGTCCCTTTACATCAATACCACCTTTCTACGACTTTTTAAAATTATAGTTTTAAAAATTTTAGTTTTCAAATACAAAATTTATTTGTTGCCTCTGAACTGCCATTAACTCTGAGCGTATGTATGGCGCCCGGACGTTGACATTTTAGGTACTTCATACAATAGAGTTATACATAACATAGGGAGTAATTTTGTTTTTTTTTTTGTGTTGATTAACAAGATTTGTAAAAAGTTGTAGAACAAACGTTATTTGGATTGATAAAGAGAGGCTGCCTGCAAGAGGTGGCGAATTAATTACAAATAACCCTCTATAAATGGCCGATTATTATGTCCATGTCATCATTTTGATTTGATCAAGCATTATATTTAAATATGTAATTTATAATATCCAATACCAATATCATGATTTTTTTAATTTATTGTTTATTTTTTTTATCCAGGTTCTAGTGATTCCGCTACGAGTACCTTTAGAACAGTCGCCCGTGCTGTTTGTATGGCAGGATTGGGCGCTTGGCGTATTATACACGAAAATAGTTTGTGCGCTCACTATGATGGGACCGGACTGGAGCATGAGACGAGCTATTGAAAAAGCATATAGAGATGGAATACGAGAAATGGACCTCAAGTAAGAATTGTATATACTTTAATGTATATGTTATTTAATTCTTATTATAAATTATATTTCTTATAACAACTTTATTAAAACTCGTACTCTGATGGTTAGAATAAAGAAGAAACTTTTCTCGATATATACTATAATATAAAATTTAAAATTTTCATTCTACCCCTAAAGACAAGAAGGGTGTGTTTCAAAGTTTGTATAAATGTGATATCGACGTGTAATGCTTCCGAGCGTACCGGTAGCTCAACAAATTTAATGATTTTATATACTATAAACAAGGTTCATCCTCCGCTCGGTGGCTGCCCCGCTGGTGCGCTGGCTGGGCCTGGCGCTGGCGGTGCCGTACGCGCTGGCGCACAGCGTGGCGCCGCTGTTGCTGAGCACGCCGGCGCAGCGCAACCTGCTGGCGCGCCGCGTGTACCCCGCGCTGCTACTCATCGCGCTGCTGGCCGCGCTGGCGCTGTTCCAGGTGCGATTGTGTGCATTTGAGCACACCAGTACGTGTGATGTGATTTCGTGTGTGGGTGCATTATACTATATCGGCTGTGTGTTCAAGTCTGAGTATACGTACGTGCGTGTGTGTGGGTGCACGCATGTGTGTTGACTCTTATAATATCATCGTAAAACACTCATCGTCCCTTGGTTATATTTCTTTTATGGTTATATTTCTTTTATGACGTATATATGTTACTGAACTTCTCGAAACTCCTCGAAAAGAAATGCCAGGTCCGGCTAGACCGATTTCGATATATTATTTAGAATTTTAGTAGGTCCAAACGAGATATGCACAATTGGACGGACGATTATCATTACGGTTCGACGTTTGCCTGGGACACTATTTACTTATAAAATAGATAATCAGAGACAACTAAGTAATAAATATAATTTCCAGATCCGTCAGTTCACAAAGTTGTACGAGCACATAAAGAACGACAAGTACCTCGTGGGGCAACGACTAGTCAACTACGACCACCAGCGACAGAAGCAGGCCGTCACCGCCAACTGAATCGATATAAGGAATAGTTGCTTATTAATTCGATTTATGTAAAAATAAAGCAATATTAAATATTGTTGTCTTAGGTCTTGTCATTTAATTGATGTGATACTGAATTTGATTTCCATTTAAAGTAAGCTTTAGAATGTTATGTATGTCCTTGTGTAAATACAATAATGAGATCGTTATCATTATTATAGCAGAATTATGATATGAATCATTTTTTAGAACGAATGTAAGATGTTTTTTTACACAACTTACACTTCCGTATGTTTAACAAACAAACCTCTACTCCATGAAGGTTTTAAGAACATTTTTGTTTACGGAAAAATACTATTATATTCGTCTAAAAAGTTTTATTATCATTACTATTTTACATTATAATATCCTTAAAGTACAATGCTTATACAATATATAACTTCTGCTAGAAAATTAATAATGATCTTGTTATTGCAGTTATTCCAGTTATATACTTAAACAGTTAACCAAATTTAGAATATTTATATGTATTTTTTCTAATGATATAGGATTCACATGTTCATTAAATTTTAATACTAGTGTACTGGTCAAGATTACATCAGTTTAAACCTAAATTCGGACAAATAAAAGTTTTATTATTCGATTTTTAAGTGGGAGGAGACTATTTATTTATTTATTTGTAAAGACATAAAGTGAGATCGAACTATTGACATTGGCATAATCTGTATCAAATTTAATTTTATCTACCACAATTGGAGTTGTTAGATTATTTATATTTTTTATAATGTAAGTACGTTGTAAAATATGTTTATATTAAAATTTTATTGTAAAATTAAGCATAATTGGTTATTTTTAATAAATATTTAAATTTATAGTTTAAACTGTTGAATCTAAACATTGATGTAATTATCAATACTTTAACATTTACGCGGGAATCCTATTCTTACGTTTTACTTTGAACTTTAATTTTATCCCTCAATGTATCCCAAGCTACGTATCTAGGTCATAACTCTTATATTAAAAAAAATCATCTTGTTAGGAAACAAAAATAGAAATGACATACTTTATTAATTTGTTACTATTTTAAATATGTCATTGGGATTGGTTAAAGAACAATATAGCCAATACGTCATGTCTAAAATAAATACATTAAAAAAAAAATCCTTTATATTTAAGACGATAAGTCCGAAGGATGGCAATATTAACTCATTTCGCCCGTTATTTATTTGAATTAATAAGTGAGGTTTTAAACAATACGTTCTACCTCTTGATATTGTGCCTGATGTTCTATGGAGAGACAAGCTATAACATCTATTTGGGTGTTAAGGAATAGTATCAGGAATGCAATCCAAGAAGGAATTTTAATAATTGTACTGAAGATAATTTTTTTAAGGCTTTTATCTGTTAATGTTTTCTTTATTCTGTTTTATTTTTTGATATTACTTATTTTATAATAATGCCCTTATAGATGTTGTACAAGAATACTATTATTCAAACAGCCTTATTTGTTAGTATGTGAGCTATTGGGTTTAATAATTGAAGTAGAATTCGATTTATTTTTGGCAGAAGTGATGTTGAAAAAAAGGCCATTTGGTTTGATGGTATGTAGTTTTATACTTTATTTATATGTTGTCATAAATTGCTCAATTATATATTACATCTATTCATTCTATTCTTTTTATATTAAAATTTCCTTTTACCTCTGATCGGACATATTATATATTATGTATACGTTTTTCACATCTATGTGTAATTGAGCAAACATTTTAACGAAATAACTTGTTATATCTCATTTTCTTTAAAAATAATTTGTCAGAGGTGATAGATGCATAATTTCGGATTCTGACCGCTGGTATGTTATAATTTTTATCTGTAAATTGTATAGGTATGTTATGTGAGAGGCTGAAGAGAGGTAATGTGGAATAGTCTCGTAGTTGTGAAAACTAATTAAACCAATAAACATTTTATTTGTTTCATTTAACCACGTGTAGTAGATTTCTCTAGCTACTAAGAGTCAGTACTTCCTCCATCTTAATGATTATGTTTATAGCATCTCAACCCTACCGACCCTTGCAAGTATAGAGGTTGAGCTGATATTCTTGTAAATTACCCTTGGGCACAAGGACCCCCTGTATGGCAGGTCTGACCTCCGAGGTCGTCTGACAATCCTTGACAGGCGGCGAGGCCGCAAGTCGATGCAGTATGACCGAATACTAGCTAGATGCTAGCACATCCATCCAACCTCTAAACAGGGGTTCACCCAAAACCACAGTGATCGTTACACGACCAAGCGTATTCCTTGCCGGAGGAATTAGGAACCGCTGTCCCGCGGAACCCTGATCTTGACAGCTGACCCGTAATTTAGCTCTAAACTATCGACCGCTGTGTATCTCAGTAATTAAACAGTGTCTTTTCTTTAAACATTTAAAAATCATTGTACTTGCACTGTGATACAATTTTTTTCACAAACACATACCTAAGCCTTCCCTTAGCCCAAGGACAAAGTAAGTTCCTAAGTAACATAAATTTATGGAACGACATTGAATTTCAAATTATAATGTTTAATAAGCTAGGTATTGACATGATGTAATTTTAATACAACTTATTAAGATATCTTTATATCGTTATCGTTTTCTAGTAAATCCCTAAAATATAGATTGTTCGGACTAAAAAAATTACGAAGGAGAATGTGCTCAAAATAATTATCTTTTTAGTCATTTTCCTATCTAAGTATACCTACATCATTTATCTTGACGTTTGGATTAAAATAAACATAGATTTTATAATCATATTCTTAATTTTATGTAACGATATTATTGAAAGGGGTATCAAAAATGAGTTATCATGGTTTTTTTTTTAAATACAAACTCTTAGAACCAAGATTAGGTATTGTTCTTAAAGAAAAAACCAAGAGTTGAAATCATGGTGCAATACCTTAATAATAATAACTTAAAATACAGCTAGAGTATTTTAATATGTATTGAGACTGACCTATGAGTACCTACCAGTATAATTATTGATTACATCAATAATTATCGGTCTTGTCAGTATAAAACAATCATATTTGTTTTGTAAGGTAGGTATACACTTAAGGTGAACATGAATACGTATTTCAAATTGTCCCTTTAAACTTACAACGGGGTCGCAAGTGCCAGGAACTGTTTAGCGCTAATGTTAAATGTTTCTTCGAAGTTCGACGCGTTGAACCCGGCACCAGCATGGTGAATGCTCGGAAGTTTCGTTTTCAAATATGCAATAAAGGTTCATCGTATTTATTTCTTAAAAAAAAATAACAAAACAACTCAAACAATAGTTTTTTTTTAATATTGTTGTCTGATTGTTTGCGCATCACTCAAAATCATTACAGTGGTACCTAACAAAAAATTGATGTTGGCCTGAAAATTACATGTGTGTCTTTATTTAAGAGCCAATAGTGGTTGAAGGTGTTCCTTTTTCAGTTGGTTGCGACTTTCGATACATGAAGAGGCAAATTTATAAAATTGTTATACCTACGCCTGACGTGTTTAAGGAATGCTGGACTACGACAAGAATATCTGAATCACAGATATGTACAAGCAGCTGAAACATAAGTGTTGAGACGAGAGATGAGTTTCGTGACGGAGGCGGCGTTTTGGAGAAATGGAAGGGAGACCTATGCCTAAGGAGGGAGTAAAAAGTATGAATGTGAATGATATTGATAGGCGAGTTTGACCGATGAAAACGTGGATTTAGTGCGATGAAAATGATGTGGCACCCAATTGATTGCACTGATACGACGTATGATTGAAAAGCGTGTAAGGAATTGACATATTGTACCCATCCAAAGAAATTGGGAAATTCGAAGATTGATTATGGATTCGGTGAAATTTAATTTCACACACAAACGTGGTTACATTTTATTTGTTTATTCAAAGTAATATATAGAATCCTTTTTTTAGTGTTGATATTTGCATTATTTTTACATAAAAATTAGTAGGTATTGAGTAACTTTATTTACCAACATAAAAACTAGAAGAACTAAACAGTTAAAAAGATTCTCAATTAAATTTTTGTAATTGAAAATATCTATCAATCCTTAATTTTCTTATTTTTTTTTCAATATTATATACCTATATACAGGGTTATTTGAAATTAGATGACTACCTCTTGCAGGCAACCTCTTTACATCAATCCCAACAACATTGGTTCTATGACCTTTTAA
Organism: Napeogenes sylphis; assembly: GCA_959347405.1. Lineage (NCBI taxonomy): Eukaryota > Metazoa > Arthropoda > Insecta > Lepidoptera > Nymphalidae > Napeogenes > Napeogenes sylphis. Next base: position 42,785,203 of record OY365776.1, on the reverse strand, counting down.
AATTAATAGTTTTTAAAATTTAAATTTTCCCATAACAAATTTATTTGTTGTCTCTGAACTGGCATTAACTCTAAGCGTCAGTAGGGCGCCTGAGCGTCGATCTTTTAGGTACTTTTTATAAAATACAGAGTAATAAGTAAAAGAGAGAGCAAACATTTTTTTGTTTCGTTTATTTTTGTGTTGTTTATCAAGATTTGTAAAAAGTCGAAGAACAAATGTTGTTGGGATTGATGTAGAGAGGCTGCCTGCAAGAGGAGGTCAACTAATTAAAAATAACCCTGTATATCTGAACTACTAATAAATCTCGAATGATAACCGATTAGCTATTCATATAATTAACAATCTAAATTATTAGACTATATTCGACAGTAATAACAATAATACATAAGAAATAGAAATAATATATAAAAATGGTACCTTCATATTGTACGGTGAATATTTGGTCTTTGAGTGTCGCGAATTGAACGCGAATATGTGTATATACCTATTATGATGAGATAATGATGACTTGTAGGTGTGGTTGTTAGTAATGCTGACTGCTGAACTAAAGGTTATGGGTTCAGTTCACACACGGTACACTATGTGTGTGATCCGCAGATAGTTGTTTCAAATTTACTTACTTTGTATCCGCGCCCTTCGCGACAAAGTGATAATATAATATCGAAAGCGGGAGCTATCTTTTAACTATTCACATTCATACTTACGACTCTTCTAACAAGCTTTTATCCCCAGCATAACGTAACTATATTTTACATATAACATGCTCATTTCTTACTTTAATTCATCTAGACACGCTACATACGCATTAGCAACGTGCACTTACCTTTTATCTGTTCCCTTCGCACAAGCGGACTGCATGTGTAGCAGGTTGTGTTACTGTTTTCTTTTCTTGTATACCAAATTTCTTTAAAATCCCGTATTATGCCGTGATACGAGATCAAAGCGATATTAAAACTGGTTAAAATTCCGGACAACGTTAACAGTAATTTTTGTTCCAATTATTGATTTTACTGATTTTTCCTCCTTATAATTAGGATTCCGCAACCAGAGGGTAAAAACGGAATTCTATTACCAAGACTTTGCTATCTGTCGGCCTGTCTGTCTCCTGGCTGTATCTCATGAATCTTGATAGTTGAAATTGTATTCATATTTATATAAATATTTACTTCAAATAAATATTTAAGGGGGACTCCTATACAACAAACGTGATTTTTTGTTTTTTTCTATATAAACTGATATAGTTCCCCTTGCGTGTTCCGACTCGCTAGATTGTAGTTTTTAATTTTAATCACCAATATTTATTAAGTACCTACTTACCTAGTATTTAAAACACTAAGAAGTAATTCAACTACAATTTTATCAGCTAAAAATGTCCACGTCTTTTTCATAAAATGTGAGACAGTATTTTTATATAAAATAATAAAATAAATTATTCAAGAAACAAACTAAGACGACGAAGAAATATTTTATATGCCACGAACCGCGAATAAAACCTATATCTTGCTAGATGTGATATAATATCTCTTTCAATATATGTATTAATAATTTTGTGATTTTATTTAACAAGCTCACTATATGTACAATGAATTTCTGGTAAACATTTAACATTTAGATTTAGATATCAGATTTATATGACATTACAAAATACTTACAATATTTGTATATAAATACATGTTTTTACGTAAAGTTATCTAAGAAATACTTATAAATATAAAACTAATTTTCAATATTTAATCTAAACTTCATTTACTATCAGTATTTCCCCTGGCGACATATTTATAAAGAAGGCCGTGGTTTGTAATCAAGGACTCCTCATATATCAAGGCTGGGTTATTGCGTGTGGTAAGACGCACGACCTGAATTCATATCATCCACAACTAAATAATACCGCCTTCGGAACTTTTATGTTTGCGTCAGTCACGTCTTTTATTTCGGGATCGTTTCTCAGTATTCCCCTCGTTTTTATTTTTAAGAATAATGTTCATAATGTTAATGTAATACGTGGGATGTTTTTGAATAAATTATATTTCGAAATGTAATAAACCGTAAACGGTATATATTAATGTTCAAAAAATATTACTAGAATATTTTTTCTAACCGATTCAATTGATCTTCAGATCCTATGTTTACATAGTTATAGGTATATAGGTATCTCTAGAAGTAGTCACTAATAAACACTTAGACGTTTTGTATACGAATTTTAGTTTTTTTTTAAACTTTGCAAATTTGCAATCCATTTTGCGATCAATCGATGCGAGACCTAAAATTCGGCCATTAAGGTAAATGAATATTTTTTTCTTATAACGGATCAATAAAAAATAAAGTTCATTACATAGGTACTCAATTATAAATAAAATTTAAAAACTTAATAATAACTAAAAATGGAATGACTTACAGAATACAATTTAAGATTAATATAAAATACAAATTATCTAAATATGTGGACAATTCCTACGAAGGAATTTAATTTCCGAGATTCTCAGTCGTTTGACATACATTCTTATTCCACTCGTGAAGCTGCATTTTATAAACATATTTTCCTAACAATAACGAATGGTCTGAGAATACATGATTTATTAATAATGTTTTATATGTAATATAATTTTATTTGCGCACCATGCGAGGCATTTTCAACTTATCGTGAATGGAACGTTAATATTTTCTTGGTTCCATAATATATATTTAGGAAAAAACAGTAACCGATTTACAAATTTAATTCTCATTGCCAGTGGCCATGAATGTGTCTATTCAGTGAAGATAAAGTTTTATGAAATAAATTCAATATATGCTGGAACGTGAGAAGAAACTTAATTTTATTTTAGAATGCTCCACTTCAGAAATGATCAACCTACCTTCGCAGGGAAAAGAGCAGGTATACGGGTCCCTATAACTATAAGCAAAAAGGTTTACTTTTATCAATCGTAAAAGCAAACTGCTGATTTGAATCAATCATCTGAAATTGATTGACGCTAATAAAATTCAACGCACTGGAAATTCGTTAAGGGCGACGATACACTAGTTTAATTCATGTTTTTTTTAATCTAAGAACTGACATATACTTAAATGTTATAAGACAACAAAATAAGGCTTTGGTATAACTGTGATTACAATATTTAGGTACATACAATTATAAACCTTTTACGTCTATTCTATAACAAATGCACTCCGGATATTTTGCTACGCAATTCTTTGTTCCATATAAAACAGTAAATTAATCATATACTACAAGAAAATCATATTTTTTTTACTCTTGCAGTAAGTTTTAGCCTTATAAAGGTAAAAAGCCAATAAGACAAAATATACGACGAAATGCGTTTATGGTAGGTACCCTCTAATTTGGTGTCGGATAACGGTTACGGTAATTGAAATTGATACGTAGGTACGTACTAAACATCGCAATATTGGCACTGAGAATTCAGATAAATTACTTGTTTGAGGTTAACAAGCTGTGCCTTATTGATCTCTTGCTGACTTTTAGCATTCATAAACTAACAATTTACAAGTTCGAGGTTATGCGAAACAATTATACAATGACAGCAACGAGTTACTTCAATTCGCATTGAAGCATTTAAAAATTTAATATAATTATTGTTTTAATCGTTTTCTTATTTTATTTAAAGAATTCATATCACCTAAATTTTGTTCTTTTTAAAACCCGATTTGAAAGAAAGAATATTTTATTTTGGTTTATAGTGCCACACTTCCAATTAAAAGTATCTCAAGTAAAAGAAGAACATAAAAAAATGAACATCAAAAATGTATATTAAATAGGAAATCTAAATAGTTGCGAGCAAATTAAATGACAACTAGTTCTATCATTTTGAATGACAATTTACTGAAAATTAAATGTATGCTTATAATTAATAAGCGTGCATTTCAATAATTGTGTGTCAAAGTAATCCCTGTGTTTACAGTTCACTTTAAATATTAATAAATGACTTATTTACACATACAAATAATGGTGTTACATATAATATTATGTCTATGTATGCAAAGATTTATTATAACCATAAAGGTCTTATAAAAATAATTCTGATTATTTAGGGTTGTAATATAACAGAGTGCTCATAAATTACATGTTTTATATGGTGACATGTTTATAAGAGTCGCTATGATCTAAAAAGCTCTCAGCATGGTACTGTAGAGGTCGTGGCCTAACAGTGATCATTATAAGCACCATATTTTACTTATATAAAAGAATTGCAAGGTCATATTAAAATGTTATTTTTTTTTGTATATTATTATACACATATTACAGTTTATCCATCCTAGAATCTTTTACGACATCTTCTTAATTAGTAAGTCCTTCTACAACATTTTAAAATTTGACAGGTTTAAGCTCGAAATCATTATTTTTATTTTGATATAATCTTTTTTTTTGTCTTTTTTTTAATATTTTAGATGACATGAAATGTATTTGTTTGTCAGAAACATGGTCACAGTAACGCAGAGGCTTCTCTTTAGTTGATTGAATTATAGCTTAACTTAGTAAGTTTATATACTTACATTGTTTTTCTATCCATCAGAAAATGTTAATAAGTATGCAAAGTAAAATAAAGACCTGATTGCTTATAATCCAATAGTTTCTTATATTTTGCAAAGTAATTCGGTGTTTTAGGAGATATACTATTTGTAACCATAAGTCTGGGATTATTACTAGTAGTGAGAATAAATATTATAAAATAAATGTGTACTTATTTACATATTTGTAATACCAACATATCATCAGGCGTACCTACCAAAACCGCAGTGCGTCTCGCGTTGAATTAAAAGTACCGAGTTACAATAATCTTTACGGTAAACAAATACTACAATATCAAATACCTAAATTAATAAACAACCTTCCATCTTCACTTAAAAATGAAATAAAAAATATATATATAAAATATAAATAAAAAAAATATTTCCAATCGATAATAAAAAACAAACATTGATTAATATCGCTCAACATAAATCACCCCGTGTGTACTCGCAAGTTACTGCGACTGGATTATCATTGTGTATTTGTAGGAACTGTCTTGGAATTGTGTAGGGTAGTTGTGTAAAAATGTTATTTGAATTGTTACTAATGACTTGTTACATACTACTTGCTAGCTCATATTTCAATTTGAATACAGTGAGCGTACGATGTCGAATGCCGGTGTGCTGATAAATCAACAATGATTTTGTCACACCGTTAAATACTAATGTATTAGGTTAAGATTATTTTGTATTTTTTTTAAATAAAAATAAAAAAATTCAAATTAAAAAAAAACTTCCCTGAATGTAAATTATTGCTCATGTAAATAATAACAAGTTAGTTAGTAAAGCCATAACAGTCATAAATAGTATAATAACCCATAGTTATTTGTGACGAGATATTAATTTAATTACAGTCTGTGGCTCTAAAGTTATTGGTGTATTTTGTTGAACTCGAACATAAAATAACTAATAACAGAGGACAGGCCGAAACAGCCAAAATATGAACATAGTGCTTCACGTCGTATTTGGATATTGTTGTGTGTATTTTTTAGTTTTATGTTATATTTCGGGTTCCGTCGTAAATATTAGAGAGCATACTATAAATATTTTACGAGTTTAAAACACCTAGCGAATGAATATTAAATTCCTCAAAAATATTGCACTGCTTTATTCTGATAATGTTTTATGTTTTTTAATATCTCTCAGCTTGAATATTGAATTTTGAATCACCAATATTATTCTTTAAAGTAATGTTTATTATTTTAGTATAATTATTAACATTTAGTAATATATAGTTTTTTTAATTTAAAAGACACTGAGTTAATAAATAATAAATTATGCTAATAATTTATTTTTAGTTATTATATACTGAACAAAGGAATCATTTATTTCAATGATCAAAGCGAACCGATAAAAATCTGGAATTCATTATACAATTTGAATGGCTGTAGTTTTTGTTTTAAGCTGATGAAACAATACAATACTTTCGAATTGTTCGATTTCGTGATTGAAATAGGTTTACTTGATTGGAAACGAAGATATGATTAAAAATATATATATTAACATGTTAAATAAAAAGTTTATCTTAACTTCGTAACCAGAAATATTTTCTTAACTAACATATAATATAATAATTTTACAAAAAATATAATCAATTAAAAAATAATTTCCTATTTTTTTATGGTTATAACTACATTATAAATATATTTTAAAAGTAAAACATTTATTTCTGTGCATTTAATCAAATTTTATTTCTGTTTATTATTAAACATGAATTAATTAAATTACATCTCACAAATAACGCTTCACGCTTGACGATTTGAGACGCAACAATTGTCTGATGTCGTTGCCAAATTTCGTATCGTTGTTGAATGGGTATTATCACTTAAAATAATTCTCAGCTACTATATTAAAGAAAACATATTTCCTTTTCAAAAGTCATAAACATCTAAAATATATTCTATATCATCAATTGAATAATATTTTAGAAAATAGTTAAGTTTGAGAAACGTTTTATTCAAATGAATGAAATTTAAAAAGTTTTTATTAACCTTTGGGATTAATAATAAAAGGGTTCTTTTTAACTTAATTGTAGTTAAGCTGTGGCTTACACGCCTAGCATGATTCAGTGTACGTTGAGCGACGGTGGTAGACACTCGTGAGCTACGCCGTAGCCCGTAGCGGTTACGTACGGATCATATCGTATAAAGTGAATGTGCATAGATTTTTTTATCTAAATTAAAACTAAAATTACTCATTGTGTAAAAGTATTTTCTGATATATTGTGCTGCTTACTATAAGTAGGTTACCAATTTTAGTTATCTAGGAAGCGTTTTTTTTCTTTATACATGGATAAATAGCTTTGTTAGCAATTTAAATTATTTAACCTACGTATCCTTAAAATGAAAAAATATCTTATGCTTTATAAAACTATTTCAATAATTATTACCTTTCGTGACGCAAACATTGTTGGTTTAATATTAAAATATTTAAATTACATGAAAATAATACTCTTATATATGATGAAGTAGAAAAAACCTTATATATTTTATATAGAACGAAGATAATATCCAAATATATTACTTTCCAGCAGTATATGAACGCTTTAGTTTAAGATTTATGGATGTCAATTACTCGTTTGCCAGCTGTATTTCAGGAATGATATCCTGCTGATGCTAATATCCTGTAATCAAGATCAAGTCTACCGTTAACAGGTAAAATGTACATATATGTTTGACATTAATTAAGTTATCTAGGATGATGGAATGATATTAAATATAAAAAGCAGAACTTCATAAATTTACCTATTTTAATGACCTAAATATTACATTCTAACATACTATATAATAATATTATTTACAAACTTTTACAAACTTGTACAAAATCTATCAAGCAATAATACAAAAAAAAAATTTACGCTGAGAGAATTAAATATTTATCATGACCAAGTTAGGTTCGTTCATTTACATAAATTCTAGTACACAAAATATGGTAATTAGAATAACGACTTTCCTGCAACAGTTAAGTAAATAAAGGGAATAAATGAGGCTAATTAGGCAAAATGTTCACGTTGCTTTTTACATTTTTCTTTTTGTAAATGTTTGTTCTCGTTTGTTAAAATACGACACCTTTACATTGTTTTAAGGATATTTATTGTAGTAACAAAATTTTGTTATTTCTTTGTTATAGGATAAAAGTATTACCTAGGCTCACGTATCATTATATTTTCTCTTTATAATAGTAATCATCGCAATAAGGTCTCTAAGAAATTACTATGAAACTTTTACCAACGGGTGGTCTCGTACCGTATTTGTGATAAAAGACTGGTAAATTATAAAACAGGATTATAAAACAGGATACTGGTAAATTTTAAAACAGGATTTACAAGTGAAAACACATATTTACTAATCAGTAATCTATACAGATTTTCAACGTTAGATATAAAAATACGAATTTCTATCACAATAGAACCAATGCCACCATATGGTTTCATATACTTCGCGATAGCGTTCAGTTATTAAAGTTATTCTGGTGAATAAAGTACATAACTATGGAGTTCCGTTTAAACTTGTGGAGTAGGTTTTGTGTGAAAGAGTAATAATAATTCATTAACATCACAAAATTTATACATTAAAAACGAAAATATACTAACATCTAGGAATAAAAAGATAAAATATAATAAAGAAATTTAACTTATTTCGGATACAATGTGTGAACATTCATTCACTGTCAAAATAGGATATCTAGAAATGCCAAAAAACTTTTCACAAAAGCACAAATTGAACACACTTTACACTTCGATTACCTTTTCACGGTAGACATTTCAGAGCGACCATGCGAATAAAATATTTTGACTATCATTGTTTGAATATTCCATATCATTCATTTCTGACTATTCCTGAAGGGTTCATAATATAATGTCAGTCATGTATTCAATGATTCAAGAAAGTTGAATAAAGTTACCCTTGCGAATGTTGAATATTATACGTTCTATTTTCTTTGTTATATATATTTAATGTTTCTCTCTCTATGTATCTATTTAATAAATTTTACTACATTGTACAACTTTGCTTAAAGAAATTAAATATTAATTTGTTATCACTCACGTTCAGCTGTAATCGTTTCACTCGGTTTTAATTAACACACGGTGAATTCCACTAAATACTAAGTATTACCTTGGTACCGTCGAAATTCAGGTTGGCTGTCAACGATCCTTGATCGGTAATTCGACATATTTTTGCGTTTAATAATAATGTACCAATTTATTGTCCCCGGTATGGATTATCAAAAAAAATAAAAAGGTGTTTAATATATCTCGGCTTAAATTGTTAAGGTGGCCAATTCTCTAGTTTCAGAATCATTAATCAATCCAGACGAGTTAAAATAAATTGCTATGTTACTCCCAAACAGTTTGCTAATTCTTCTTGACTTTGATATAAGTTGTCTAATTACGATTTATGCATCTATTTAGTTCACCACCACTTTGACGATCTGCACCCGGAAAATCTTCATTCTTTATGCGTTGATACAACACATTCCACGTTCTTTCTTTTGGAGTACTCTCTGGGTTTTACCTGAATTGACTTTTCGAATTGAAACTAAAAAGTTAAGTTTTCCGCAAAATACAAGAATTGGATTCGTTTGGAATTGGTTTGGAATTGGAAGTTTAAACTTTACTACGTTGATAGTTTTAAAATGTAGTATGTAAACACAAATAAAGTTATTTTGTTTCGTGGTTGACAGATGTTCAATCTTACAGGATAACGACTCTGTTTTAATTATTTCGACCACCGGTTACCACTACTGTTACAAATATAAAAATGAAGGTAGCACTATTGTTACATATAAATATTATATAATACATTTTCCCTGAATAACACGAGTTAGTTTCTTTGACTTAGTATGTACAACAACTATATTATTATGAACTTAAAGCAGCAGTTTCGTTTTCAAAATATATATGTATATAATTTAAAAAAATTTGCTTGCGTGGAAAGTTGATTGATAGGAAACAGTAATCTTTTAAAACAATTTAACAGACAGTAGTTACAAGGGACCTGGCAACCCTGTTACAACAAAGGAGGGCTGCAAGGTTTTCCCCACGGGATTTTTTTCCGAAATAAAAATGAATCTATGTCCTTTAAAATGTGTGCCAAATTCCATACCAATCTATTTAGGTCTTTTTGCAAGTTCGATTGAAAAACATACTAATTTATACTTTGTGAATTAATAGTATTACAAATAATTAATTTACAAATAATTAATTTATAAAAATTAATAGTATTACAAATAAATTAGAGCAAAATCCCCTAAAAGCGATACGTGACGTCGTAGCTGGATTAAACTTGAGCCTTCTAAACCCATATCGATAACAATTCCAATGAACGAGTATCGTTTTTTTTATGCGAAAGCCTTAAAAGCAGCCTTTTAGAACATATTCACGTAGTACAATAAAATGGATTATTAACTGGTTTTCTGTCCTGAATTTCAAGTATCACTAATATTGAGCATCTCATTTAAACTTACAGCAAAAATTTTTATCTATAACTCCTTATAGGTATAATGTCCTCTATGTATACAATTTTATTATTGATTAAATAAAACATCAAAAATTGTATAATAGTAATATTAGTAATAGTTTCAATACGATAAAAAATAAAAAGTATCCTTTATACCTTAATAATGAGACATAATCGTAAGTATCTCAGAACGGCAATAATCAGTTAGAGCTAAATTGAGAGTATTTCTTAACGAATTGTCTGTCATTCGGTTCACATGATTACCCGACAACGTGAACGTTCCCTGAAATTGAGACTTCAGGATTATTCCCGCGTCCATTACCATTACCGTAAATTACTTTTGGTTTCTTTATTACATCCTCAAATTTAACGGCCGCTAATGTCCTGCTAATGGATCGAAGTCAGTCGAGAGGGCTCTTAAGTGTTGGGACCTTGAGATGTCATATTTCATAATGTTTTTTAAGTAGACTAAAAGATTTTGATTTTATGTGTCCAGTTCCTTTGATTTGTTGTATTGGTACATATATTTAATATAATCAATTGAAAAAGTATAATTAATAGCATTTACCCTTGAAGTAGAATTATTAATCATGATTAGTATTTATACCACACAAAGAACGATCAATAAATGACTCGAATACAGCGTCACCTACCGGATCTAAGTTTTGAGAGAATATCAACATTTTAGTAAAATATGATTGTTGGTATTCTTTAATATGTCATTATTATAACTATGACTGTAACATAGCCATATACCCACAATATTTATAAAAGCTACAAGAACCAAAACAGATTATACCAATGAATATATAAATTTATAAAGTTTATTTTTATAAGTTTTATGTCGCTTGTTCTTCTCAAGTTTATAGCAAATAACTTTTCGAGTTGGTAACTTTGACAATAAAAATGTTTTTGGTAAAAACTTTTTTCAATGAAGAATTAGATTTTGACTTTACGCTTTCGGTAGTCAATTTTACTATAAAAACTGCTCAAAGTGCTTGATGGTATGGTGTCTTAGTGATATAAACATAATAATACATCGGAAAATGTGTGAATTGAAACCAAGTTAGGTCAACAACAAATATTTGCAAGCTCTTAATTGTGTTCGGATGTAAGACCGAGTCTTCAGGCAAGCTAGTTTGGACTAGTTTAATTAGTGAGAGGAACTTTATTGTTTAAATGGATATTGGGTTGCCCGTTTCTCGAACTTTTTATCGAGAATGGCCCAGAAAATTGATGCAAAATCTTGAAATTTAGCCTTGATTAATATATGTCATGTCAATGTTTAAAAAAATGTACATACATATATAATATACTTATATATTATGTATATAAAATATATTTAAGCAAAATAAAACATCTATTTTGTTGTCGATATTAAAAACTTACTTTCGTAGATTGTAGTATAAATCATCTCCGCATGGAATGGTAGAATGTGCGCTTCATTTCCTCTTAGAAAAGCAATGCTTAGTCTATGGACTAAAAATGTGCCAACCGTATCGTCACAATAAAAAGCAATAAAAAGTTGTGATAATTCTTTTTGATTTTGTTCGACTCATGATGACTATAATTAACAAGAGTTTCCATCGCCAATTCCAGTACTAATGCTTCAAAAATGGTAAAAGTAGAAAAAAATAGTAACAGGATGAAACGTTTTGGCAAAGTAAGAAAAAATTAAAAAAACTGGCAATCTGAGTTCGGGAAAAGGGGGTGAGCTTTTAAGGGTAAAAAACGTTTTTTTTGCGATTTCCGGCAAAACTACGGTACAAAAGCATTTAATTTAATGAGAAAGCATTTAATTTTCAAATGTAAGAGCATCCTTATGTATTTGTTTACTTTCCACTCATTTTCTTTGTATTGAATTATAGACTGTAGATATTGCAATCATCTCATCTCATCATTATGTTATATTATTATTATTCAATGATTCAAATAAAAGAAATTGATTTCTTTTACAAAACGTACCGGATTTCTAGTCAAACACGGATTTTAAGTCATAGATTTATATAGTCAAAGCGCATCATCATACTGCTTGTATGTCTAATTTTTTGCGAAAATATAAATATATTTTAACCATCAAATAGTAGAAATTTCAACGAATAAAAAGCTCAGCGTTTTTTTCAAAAAATCATAAATTTTGATGAAGCTTTTTGACTAAAAATTAGGGTCCCTTTTTGTAATTAAATTCAAATAAGGAGATTTTTTTTATCTAATAAATTACAGCGTATTTGGGACGTATAATGGTAAGTTTTCACTTCATTTCATATTTTTTTTTGTAAAAGGTAAAAATCAAAAACTTAAACTCGTAGTTTTGCCGGAAATAGCAAAAAACCGTTTTTAACCTTTAAATGCTCTTTCGCACCCCTTTCCGAACTGAGATCGCTTTTAATTATTTTTCCTTTCATTTTTTAAATATTATCTTTCTTTGCCAAAAGGTTTTTCGTTCTAAGAAATTATTGGCACTGGACTACAATGCTACAAATACAAATACCTTGTAACTCCTATTATGGTTATACCTTTATAGTATCTGACATATGAGCAATATTAGAAACTAAGAGTCTGTAGAGTAGATTAAACCTATGTAAGCGATTTAGATATTAGGATAAAGTGACAATAAGGTTCAAAAACAAGTTATTAATTCATTAGTAATAAGCATTTAGATGCTGACCATCGTGGTTCTACGATTCATGTGGTCGGTGGTCTTGCTCTTGGTGTTGTGTGGTATGTTCCGTACTTCTGAGTCGGTCTTAATATAATTATAGGTATTGTATGGATAGCAAATACATATTGCCATAGCTTGAAAGACGATAAGACCCCGAACTTGAGTTTTATTTTAACAAGTTCTTTCTCCCAAATAACATTTTATGATGAAAGTTTTGCTTAAAATATATTCAAAACATTTCATAAGGAAATCTTTTGCTCCAAAGAAGACTAAAATATTTATTTGAAGACGCCTTCGAGGTTTCCTTTATTTCTTTTATCTAAATATATTTTGTTCCACAATTTTCAGCGCTCTGTTTTAGTGGGAGATAACATTCTTCTGAAACGAATTGCGTGCAAAATAACAAGACGTGTAACAAACGTGTCTCATATCGAGGTTGTTTCAGGATTCACGGAGATTTATTGCGTTACGACAATTATTTTATTACCAATTTTGTCTGTATACGACTCAAACAAATTTATGGACATACAATACTTATTACCAATTTTATTTGATGTGTTTTAGGATTATACACGACGCTGAATCTAAATTAAATTTCACATTTTTCAAATAATTAAATGTTGGACTGAATCTGGTCTCGACAGATTAACTATATTTAAATGGACACTCAATTATAACAATATATATCTTTTAGTTTTATGATCAAAAGTATATGTTTTATTTCATATGTAAGCTTATATAACGTAAAGCGGGGGCGAAGCCGCTAGGAAAAAGTAGTACAATTATAAAGTAAATAGAACGGGTCAGTAGAAAGAGAAGACTTTGAGAAGGGAACATTTTAAATAAAACGTTTCATCTGTTGATCTATATCTTTTAGCTGAAACTGATGTCATCCTCAAACATTTTCTGAAATGGTTATCTCTGTTATTTTTATAAAAAAATAACAGAAGGGCAAACATATCTGCGGGTTGCTTGATGTAAAGGAATGAATGCCGCCCGGAATGGACTATCTGAGGATTACAAGAGTATTGTCAGTTTTTGGGATGGGAGTAGGTGCTCTTTTTGACGGTACCCCTGTTGTGTTGATCTGGAATAACATTTAACCGAAGTTTATTCCACATCCTGATGGTTCGTGTTAAAAAGTATCTTGAGAACCGCATCTAGGTGGATAGGGATGGAATTTTAGGCGGTGGGGTGCAGCGCGGTGGTGGGAATTGCCGGCAACAATCACATTAAATAACTATTTGGAATACTCTCCATTATAAATGTGGACGCATGAAGAAGCTTTAACACTGCATCGCTTTCACAGAGCACTGGGTGTCTGACAACTCGAGCGGCTTGTCATTGGAGGCGGTCAAATGGTAAAAGCTTAGATTGGGGCGAACGGTACTCCATGTGTGGGCTTTACTTCGTAAAGGGCGAGCCGTTGGTTTAGCGAATGTTCTCGAAGAGCAGTCACACGACGAATGAGGCTTTCTTCATGGTAAACGCTTCTCTGGAGAGAGTCCGGCACGTCCGGAATATTATTTAACTGTCGTAAATCAGGTAAATCAGGAGCTGGCTGTTTATAATAGTTTTATTTACATTAAAGAGCAGTGAAGTAATGGTAATAGGTCTACTACAGTTAGATGGGTCAGATTTGTTGCCTTTTTTAGAGATCTTCCATGAGTTCGGGACTACGCCTTTTAGTCAGTGTCGGTTACGGTCCCCGTTTGAAAAATCTGGAGGCATACCCATGCCTTAGAAAATGCAACCGTATTTTCTAGAGTTTAAATACTTGGTAGCTAGCGCCTCAGCCCACTAACAACAGGCTTATGTCTGTGGTTTGCTACTACCAGATACTCTAACACACGCATTGAACTTGGGCTGCGTTCTGCCACCGATTGGCACTAGAGACTTTTGTGTACAGAATAATATGTAGTTTATATTTGTATAAATTTGAACTAAAAAAGTTAGTTATATTATAAATGTTCTTCGGGCTTTGATAATATCTAAATATAATTTGTGACAAATATTATTCAAACTATGTTTAATATTGTAATAACATGAGATAAATTAAATGTAATTTCTGGCGGCAAAGGTTGTTCTTTGTAACTTTCCCGTAAAGGGTACTTGTATAAACATTATTGTAAGCTATCACGAAAATGTATGTACTCCTGAGGCTATTCAGTCAATTTACATAAATTAGTGCTTACCTTTACGGAAAGCCAGTGGTGTAGTACATTTTTATGATTAATATTGTTAAGAGCTCTTTGTTCTATTAAAGAGTCATTCAAAGTAAAAGCTATTATAAAAACAACTAATCGCGTTAAATGTACTTCAAAGAGTAAGGCACTTAATTTTTTTAATAAAGTATGTTAAGTGTTTAAAACGAACATATAATAACAGAGCAATAGTATGATATCAATTGTTCTAGATTTCTCTACACTTGATTTTTAAAAAAACGTTGATTTTATGCAAAATAATCGAATCAGCTTTAATCATTTATTACCCTATAAGATATCCTCAAATTATGATAGTTATATGTGTCGGTGATTTCATTTATTAAAAATCTATTTTCAATCGTTTTTGAGCTGCTGGAAAAAATAAAATGTTTTATATTTTAACGTACCACAATCGTTTCATTTTGTTTAACAAATTTAAAACATTGCACCCATATTTGTTAAAATAAAATCACGGAAAAACATTTACTTGATAATATTCAATCACAAACGAAAGGTGATTGTAGCAGCTATTGACGTTAAAAGCTTACCGCAATAAAGAGACGATAAGGAAAACTTGAAGAAAAACAAAAAGTTTGCGGAGACGTATTCGTCGTTATTGTTTTATCTCTTTGTAGGTCTACCATTCTTTTGTCTCTGATACTTTTTTGTGAAATATAACTAACTATAGTAGCTTGTACCCGTGACTTGGTCCGGATTATATATTATATAGTGCCTTAAAGGCTAACAACAAAATAACAAATTAAAAAAGAACTGAGGAATATGAAAATACCTTATACAGACCTTATTATTTAAGTAAGTATACAAAAACCACGTATTATTAAAAAAGTATGCGCAATTGTACTAAATATATGTATAACTGAACTATTTCTGGTGAATTAAATAACCAAAGAATGAACGAAATTTTGAAAGTAGGTTCAATTTACTATATTCACTACATTTACAAATATATAATTGAGCAAGGCATATAGGGTAGATCTACCTTGCTAAATTATAAAGTTTGTAAATAACTATTTATTTATTTATTTTTTTTATAAAATGCTTTATTTTGGCTGACCTACTATAAATAGATGTATGAATTCATGGACTTATTTTTAGATCTAAAAAAAATCAAAATTTTATTAGAACATTGCATCACTATAACTACTATAACGCCAACGCATCCGAAGAATGCGGCGCAGCGGTGCTTTTCTTCCAATTTACGTTGTTTCCCGAGAGAATAAGATATTTACACGCTGTAAAAAGTAGTTTATGTCCTTTTTCAACGTCCTATCCATGTTTATAGCAAATGTTATCAAAATCGGTTCAGTGTTTCAAGCGTGAAAGCGTAACAGACAGACAGACAGATTTACATTCGAATTTATAATATAGTATGGATTACTAAAAAAAATGATTGGTTGCAATATTATTATATATATAATACCAAATTATAGTAAAAAATGTAGCACGATTCAATATTGTTACTAATATTTCCTGTTAGCCATTTCATGTGTCGAGAGTCATCTGCTCTAAAACGAGCCAATTAAAAGTTGTGACCGGTCGTCTGTAACATTATCGATTTCCATTTATTTGAGTATTTCATGCAAATAGTAACAAATGAAAAGACAAGTGTGTTAAATGTTCTTTATTTTTATTCTCTTTTTTATTTTTGTTTTGTGTTTAATGTGTCCATATTTTTGATATATTGCAATATGTAAAAATATATAGTGAACATAATACAGTAGATTACAGTATTGTGATAACAATAACCGAATGATAACATTATGCGAATAGTACTTTTTCATGCTTGTTGGGGGATTTTAGTGCACATAATAAATGATCATAATGATAAAATATAAATTGTAATAATTTAGAATTGATTTAAGTACTCTATAGTATATTTCGATCTCAGATCTGTTTTTTAGAAATTTACACAGGAGTGGTTGAGAAATTCCCAGTTGAATCGCAGCATCACGTTGACTTATTTTCGGTAATTGATCGTACTTTTCGAGAATTTGTTGTTTTTCTTCATTCGTATAATCTCGGCGTTTACGCATGACTTTAATTTTAGTTAAGCACTTCGAACGATGAAACTCAAAAAATGTTTCAAAAACTGTCTCAGATACGATTACTTCACCTCTATCGGTAGTTTGAGGAGAACTGAGAGAAATTTGACTTTTCAAGCCTTTTATAGACAAATGCAGGACCATCGCTTAATTGTTTTCAAAAAGGTAATTAACGAATGGGACCAGATGTTCTTTTTCTTTTGAAAAGTGAGAAACTTTTAATCGGAAGGTCGGAATTTGTACAATAGGTAAAGATTGTAAACTCAAACAAAAGGATTTTTGAATGAGGATTATCTTAGTAATAAATATTTCTATAAATAGCATTTGTACCCTTCCAAATCGATAACATTCGACTTTTGATCACAATAAGCGGCTTTTTTCAATGTATTTTTAAGGAGGAATTTCAATGTATTTTTAAGGAGAAATTTGAGACCGACCATTTTCGATAACAATAGCCGGCTGATAACATTAACCGCGATCATAATAAGCGGCGTCCACTGTATACGACAATTAGAACACTTTAATTGCACCTACATAGAAATACAACATAATGTGACGTAGTTATACGTTAAAATTAATGTTAATATATCTGTGTTATTTTAAAATATCCTTAATAGAATAACTAATATAGAACATTTACATTAAATTCTGATAAATTGTAATATTAATTTTCGGTCTGTTATGCAATGTATTGTTTTAAGTTCATTGTGAGAGCAGTTTGTTATTTTGCTAGATAATAAAAATATAACAATGTTTTTTATCAAAATAGGAAAACATAAATACTGACTACTTTAACTACAAATACATACTTAGTTCTCATTTTCATGTAGGTACACCAAATCTAATGTAATCAAATAACAAAGGACTTTAGTCATGATATTATTATACTTTCAAGTATTACTGATTGAATAACTTAACATGAAGACTATTAGTTTCTAATTTATGACTAATTTTAATTTTTTTTATTGTATAATAGTCATGAAAGGTAAAACATGTTGAATTATGGGTTTGCTGGATTTGCTTCATGGGTTTTTATCAAATATGTTTTTAAAATCTATAAAAAATATAATAATAATAAACAGTATATAATCAGTATCAATAACAAGATGTTTTAAGAGGATATGATATATATCCTCTTAATTTAATTTAATTTTTGTATAACAATGACAATACAAAAATTAAGTAAGATGGGACAATTTTGGTAAGGAATAGGAATTTAGGTAGGAAGGGCATAAGTTCTACTTGATGAACCTATTGTTTCATGAATTGTTTGTCATAAAAGTTAATCAACTGAGTTAAAGATACGAATATGACCAGTATTTTTTTTCTATCAAGGATGATTTTTTTATTTTAATGGATCATTTTTTTCTTTGACACAGGATGTTAAAGTTCTATTTTATATAGTTTATATCTTTAAAATACCTTTGTAATAATTTTATTTTAATAATAAATAGCCAAACTCAAATACAAAGAACAGTAGAGAGTGCAAGTGACTAATTTTAATATTAAAAGTGTAAAATGTTTCATAGACCGATGTTAATATCAATGCCTCAATCCAGTGATAAATAATGTTACATTTTATGTTTCATTAAAATGTTAAACGGGACGGATAAAGGGTCATTGCAGTCATCTCCAGTTAAGGTGTCCCCTTCACCTTTGAGAGCAACATCAAGTCCCGTTAGAGCACCTCCTTCTCCTTTAAAGTCATCCTTGTCTACCGCTGGAAAACCTAGGTCTCCTCGACGCTGTCAGTTTGCAGCACCTGTTGAAGATGGCAAAGATAAGTGTGGAACCTCTTGGCTGTGTCGTAGAGGAGCCGGGACAGAAATTGCAGAAGATACAGGGTTGGAATTGGCGGGACCAAGTACCCCATTGCCGCAGAGCTGCGAAGAATCTGCTCCACCACCAAAGAACTGCTACAGACTGGTGATGTTAGGGTAAGTTTTAAATATAATTAATAAGTTTTCAGATTTATAATTAATACGGTAAGTAATATTGGTTATATTTATTTATCTTTTAAGCGATAAATAAGTATCACTTATCACTAATCTGATGATATTGTGTCTATGCTGAGCCTATATGACTAGATGTCGTTAACTTTATTTTGGTTAATATGTATACCTGCTACTATACAATATAAATTACCGAAATATTCACTAATTTGTTTCATCTTTTATATTATAGATATTATTAAAACAAAAGACTTCGTTTCAAATTGTAACTTTCGTTAGGTTAAAATAATTCTATGAATCAAATAATAAAGAATATCTTATACTAGCTTTTAAACTATTGCGTTTCATTATATATAATTATTAAAAATAAACCGGTCAGCCTAAAAATAAACCTGGTTGAAACGTCAGGCAAATAAAAGGTTTGTGAAACCAATAGGTTTCACGAACCTTTTATTTGCCGGAATACCGGACGCGTTAATTCCCTATTTTTTTTAATAATTTAACATGAATATCTTGTTTGAAATAAGACCGCCATTAGCTGTTAATAACAACCTTCATAAATTAGGTAATAATTTTCATTAATTTTTTTTGAACAAAAAAACTTGAGGCCTTGAAAGTAGACGTAAATAAGTAAGTAAAACGTAAATAATTTTATTATATTTAGAATGCCTGCGCACTGAATATAAAAAGTGAATTTAAATAATACAAACACATCCAGTTATATTCCCGCAGGGATTTTCGTGTACTTAAATATTTATATATTTTAGCAGACAACTGAAGTACTCCCCCGAGTTGAACTAAAAATTCATATGAGCGTGAACGAAAGAATAAGCGAGGATCATTAAATGACATGATATATTTAAAATGTAAAGTACGTGCTAGTAAAATTAAAAATGTAATTAATGTAACCTTAAAATTATTTTTAATATAACAAAAGTAGCGAATGTAACCAATAAATAAATATGCAATTTTTTTAATTGGCTGCACATGCCATAACATGTGCCTGAATAGCTCCAGTGCATTTATTTAAAACATAAGCAAACCTGTTTTCGAACTTAACTTTTAACCAAACTGTAGGCAACTATTGCATATATGACGTGAATCACAAATAATAAAATACGTTCTAATCACAAAATTATTCTTATTATATATAGTGATGTATTTTAATTGGAATGTCTTGAATCAGATTTGTAACTCTGTCAACAAATTGAGGAATCAATATTATCTGTTTTAAAATATTTAGATCACTTTCGAAAGCGATATCTTAAAGCAAAAGTTGTTTTCTCGGCGATCTTTTTTAGAAATAAATGGAATTTAATTTTTCAATTTACATACTTTCAAAGTTCTAAAGAATACAAATTGATTAAAAGGAGCAGTTCTCTATAATGTATTTGTTAATAACTTTTTAGTCAACAACGATTACTTATAATCGTCAACATTAGCAAACTTATTAGGATTGAGATTGGATCACTGAATTTTAAATATACTTACTAGATAATGAGTCATCGAAAATTTCTTACCATAATAAGTTATTTGATTAGTGTTTATATAACGTTAAGCTAATGCGTTTGTTATTCCCTTGGCTATATAAAAGAGGATTGTCCTTACTTTTATGACATAACACTTTTTAATAAATAAAAAGTGTAAAGTAATAAGGATAAAGTCATTATTATATTAATATAATTATGTTTTCATATATACTTTATAGATATACATATTTAGAACCTACTAATAGTATTAATGCTAAAATAAATATTTATATTTGTCTATTATGGCTCCACAGCGGAATCAGAGGGTTGATTAAGATCAAATTTGATATATTTACATAGTTTGAGGCCAGGGGGATTGAAGCAACCTTTTGTCCTAAATATAAGGCTTGTAGGCGGTGAGACAAGGGATAAAATTTTGTGTTAGGGGCTTTGTATTTAATACTCGTCATTTCTCATATTAGGAATGTGAAACTTAATATTTGGGTTCTTTAAAGAAATCAGGTATTATATTTTCATCTTTCTGCATTGTGTTAGTTACTAAGTCGCTTCTCGTATCATAAGCGCGGGTGAAGTCGTGTTTTTAGTAACGTAATATTGATATTTACTGTTGTTTTTATTTTATCTATTAATTTTTATTTTATCAATATATTTTTACTTAATATTAAAAAAATAAATGTTTTTTTTTCTGCTTTTTGTTTCTTTATCGTACTAAATGAACCTACAGACACAAAATTTTTTACTTGTTTAAGTATTTCTATCAATATTGCATAAAAACCTTAAACCTCAATGTTTTAGAGACGACTGTTTCTATTTTGACCAAACATAGCTAAGAACCATCTCGACGAACCAGGCTTTCGATTAAAAAAAAACTCAATTAAATCCGTTATACAAATACACAGATCGACAGGTTAAACTTATAACACCCCTCTTTTTGAGTCGGGGGTTAAATATAAACTCTTTCTATGTTGAATAGTCGGATTGTTGAATCGTTTTTACTGAAATAATCTTTAATCCAGGGATTTCAGGTGTAATCAATCACCTGAGTGTCGTGTGAAGTGAAGCGTGTCAGTTGAATGACGTCACTAATCATTACTGACGCATATGTTAGAATTACAACTTTGTCAAACAGCTCATTAATAAGAATCTAAGCTTTCTCTATAAAAATATTTTAAAGATCTTATGAATTTGGTAAGGCGGGAAAGAGATTTAACTACCAGTATTGTCTAAAATAATACAAGTAGAATGAAAACTATTAATAAAAGTGAAAGAATATGAAAAGTTTTTGTGATACAATTTTGTAAGTCAATTCTTTAGGAATAATATTAACCGTAGTAAATAAAATCTTGGTACATAGTTATATTCCGTAATGAAATAAGTTATTTTTATCTTATATGACACAAAATAAATACATATTAAATCATAAATATGTCTTTCATCCACCTTGAACCATTCATCACTGTCAATCATGGTGATGGTATATTGTTCTTTCTCTATTAAACTACTTAATGAGAATACGTCATTAAAAAAGCACAGCAAGCTAGCACTTATTTAGAAACACAAAATCTGCTCCAAAGCCTCATGTGCATATGTGTTAGACTTAATACAGTATTTAATAAATTGACTCCAACAAACATTTGTTGCAGAAAGATATAAATGAAGTACATAATTTTTTTTAAATAACTAAATTGAATAAAAATGTTTACCATAAAAGAGAAATAAGTGCACGTGAAATTGTTTTTCTTGAATAAAACCTGATTATTTATAAATTTTTGGCAGGTCAGCTCGTGTGGGTAAAACGTCGTTAGTATCAAGATTTTTGAGCACAAAATTTGAGGACAGCTACACCCCAACTATAGAAGATTTTCATCGAAAGTTGTATAGGATCAGAGGTGAAGTTTACCAATTAGACCTCCTGGATACATCAGGAAACCATCCCTTTCCAGCTATGAGGAGGCTCTCCTTTCTAACTGGTAAATTACGCAAATATACTTTATTTCTTTTAGTAAGAATAAAGTGACTTTAAGATGGTGTTTAATTTATATTCAATTTCTTATACCAGGTGATCTGTTCGTCTTAGTATTTGCAATGGATTGTCGGGAGTCTTTTGAGGAGGTGATCCGGTTACGGGAACAGATCCTGGACACGAAGGCCAGCGCTAGCGGGGGCAGCAGTCGCGGTCGGAAACAGGCACCAAGGGTTCCCATGGCGATAGCGGGAAACAAATGTGACAGAGAACTAAAGTTATTATTCTTTTTATTCATTGGAATTCATTTATTTAGTCCAATTTGGAAAAAAAAACTAATATTTAACAGAAGTCTCAGGGGAATAGTTTTCAATCAAAATGTTTGGATTGGACAGAGATTTGTTTATTTGTTTTTATCATCGTTAACAGTTTAGATAGATATAACAATTATAGATATAGTTTAGATAGATATAAGTAAATATATGTAGTTAAAAAAAAAGTTGAAGCTTCAATTGTTTATACGTGAGAAAAAGTTACAAATTAATTTTAAGCAAATATAGGTGTATTTAATTAACTGCTTATTATACTTTAAGTTTATAAACGTCAAAATTATATATTGTGATTTTATATATAAATTTAAAATCTGTATTTTTTCCAGGACTGTACAAGCGGAGGAGGCGAGCGCGTATTGCGCCACCCAGGACTCCGCCTGTGTTTTCGTCGAAACGTCCGCCAAAAAGAACTTTCACGTTGATGACCTTTTCTATGAACTCTTTGTTGTAGCGAATTTACCTTTAGAAATGGCTCCAAATCACCACAAACGAGTCAGTACTGCATTCGGAAGTCCGTGTACCTTACCTCCAACTAGCAGTCAAAGTAGTAGAAGTAAGAAATGCACCTTATCTATTAAGAGGAGATTATCGGATGCTTGTGGAGTAGTCGCACCAAACGTACGAAGACCAAGCATCCGCACAGACCTTATGATAATGAGAACTAAAACATGTGCCAAAAGTGACGGAGAAAGCGTCAGTGGCAGTCCAAAGCTCAATTTGAATAGGCTAGTTCGATCAAATGCGCAAAATGATAAGCGATCGTGTTCGATCCAGTGATATTAATAACTGATAAAAGTACAAATATAAGCCGGAATATTTGGACTGGTGCTATAAAATTAGTGAGTAAGACATTCGATTGGTCGATTGTACTCCGCGATATCTATATTTCTTCTTCTGAATTGCTTAATGACAAATATAATGTTTAATGACTTAACAGCTCTATTCTCATAATAATCTGGTTGATTGAATTGAATATTGAATACAATTAAATCATTAAGGTGTCGCTTTGTTGGATAGTCAGGCAGTGTTTGATATTTAAAAGTGTAATAGTTAAAGCTTGGTATTTATATTCATTGGATCTGTGTATGTTAATTGTAAGACTTAATTACTTTTATAGCCTCTATATCTCTTTGGAAGTCGTTTAATTCCTTAATTTTGTTGTATATTCAAAGTTTATAAAGTTGAAAAGGGACCAAAATTGTTATGTTCTTTAATGGCATTGCCATATTATGCTATAATGCAAATGAAATATGATTTTTAATAATTTATATTGTATTAATATGTTACTTCTAGTTAAAAGAAAGTGTATAAATAAATAGAGGGAATTTCCATAACGTATCATTATATCGTGGCGTTTATATAATGTTGTAAGAAATCTACTGTATCTTTTATCTTTTGTGATCTTTATCTTCTTGTCTTTAATGCTAAATACAAATATTGTTTTTGAAAAACCTTTTTTATTTATTTAAATACTACATTCTACAGTAAGTAGATTTTCTTAATGAATAAACAATTTCATAAAAAAATAGGTTTAAAAATTGGATATGATAAAAGACTTAATAAGTTCAAGACCGCAGGCTTCATTCACACACGCTCAGTTCCGTCAATTCATTATAAATGTAGGTGAAGGCTTTGATAGCTCAAGCCAAAGCGACGCTTATGAAAATTAATAAAAACTCATTTCCCCGATTTATATAAATAAAAAAAAGCTTATTTCTAATTTTTAAGGGTGCGTTAATATATAAGTAAAGCTATTATATAACATTTATAAAATATTAAAGCCTTAATGCATTTTCAAATTATTATTCACTTGCTTTCCATTTATAAATATTTCATCTGTAATATTGAACCACAGTATAGTTCTTATTCGTATCCGTAATTCTCGTTTTGAACATATTGTGAACAAAATACAGCAGTAGCACTTTATAGCTGTGTCGGCAGAAGTTTACAGCGGTGGTCGTAGTAGTAGTAGCAGCTAGTAAAAGTTATTAAACAAACAGTCATATGGGGCACTAGTGTGTCTTTGAGGACCACCTGTGTAGAACTGCAAACAAACATAAACTTACCTAATGAATATTAATATGTGTCTAAGTTTGCTTTCTGCTTAAACTGATCTGACAAATTCAAAATGAGTTTACAAGGAAGATTATTAATGAACGAATAATGTCTAAGCTATCTTTAAGTTAAATAACAGGGTACTTACAAATTAATAATTAATGACTTATTAGAGTTGTTCGCAGAATAGTTCTAAATTGCAGGTATAGTCACACTATTTCATGAAAGTCGTCTCGAGGAAATGTTAGTGAAATAGTTTGTAAC
Organism: Napeogenes sylphis; assembly: GCA_959347405.1. NCBI lineage: Eukaryota > Metazoa > Arthropoda > Insecta > Lepidoptera > Nymphalidae > Napeogenes > Napeogenes sylphis. Next base: position 42,760,238 of record OY365776.1, on the reverse strand, counting down.
ATTATGAAACACTAAGACGTAGTAAATGTAATTAACAAGTCGAAATTGTAAACCCTCACGTGCCTTAATAAGCATTGTGCTGAGTAAGGTAAGGTAAGCGAGTATTCATTACTTGAAAATACATACCCGAAACTTAACAGCTCCTAATTAATATTGAGTACATTCAGAGTATTTGACTTGGAGCAGGAGTGCTACAATATAATGTTTGAAAATCTAGAACCATATTGAAAAGAAGCGGAAGTTAGGATATATAATCCAAAAAATATATATATTTATTGCTAAGATCTTTCTATAAAGCAATATATTACAGCACTATAACTCAAGCAATCTCTAAAAATAATTATAGGCATTCATTATTCTTAAATTTTTAATAGGTTTGGTAAAAAACATATCCAATACGGAAAACCGTCAAAAGTTATCTGACATATTAGTTTTCACCAAATTTATAGTATTACAAAGTCACATTTGGTTAAGTCAAGATGCAAATTGTATGCAAATTCTGGGTTCTACGTTTTGAACACAAAGATGAGTAAAGTGCTGCAAGTGTAAAGAGATGCGAGTAACGGAATGTCTTCCTAAGTAGCTTATATGTTTTTTTATGGATTTTCCAATAGATTTTTAGCGTTGTATTTTGAATCTTAACCCCGACTAGATTGGAAAAACAAACAACGATTGGTACCAATATTATTTTGTATAAGAAAAGGTACAAAAAAGACAATACTTTGACAAGTTAATAGTTTGATTACAAACTTTTGCTTTTGTTAACTTTATAAGTATTTCACTTAGTCCGGAAATCTTTTCCCTGTTTATTATATACATGTCTTTGGATATGTATAATAATAATATCAGAACAAATTATACACATTGATCTAACCCCTAAGTAAGCAAATTATTCGTTTGTGTTATTTTTATAAAAATGAAAGAAAACTCAGAATTGTTCGCTTAATTGCGTCATCTATTTGAATTTTTTATCCATATATCAAAAATACTCTCCAAATGTAAACGCTTGAATCATCAAAGTTAAGTTCTGATTTATAAATAAATGTACATAAATTAAAAATATAAAATTAAATTGTAAAAAATACAACAAACATTTATTTAAAGTTTTTTAGTAAAACTTTTGGATGGTACTTTTTAAATTTTAATTTATTCCCGTTAGTGAATTCGTTTCTCTGAAAGCAATAAAAGTACTCCAATAAATTCTTTTGAATCTTCTACGTTCTATATGTATAATATTATAATATATATGTATAATATATATATGTGTATTATGTTAGTAAAGTATAATAAGTTAGAAATACATTTTTAAAAGCAGTTGTCTCAGTCTAGTCAGGGTCCTGAAAAATCTATATTTTGAACAATCTTGAGAGCTCACATAAAATGCACTTGAAGTTGCTCTTTTGATATGGAAATAAAAGAAAACATTTTTCTAAAATGTATTTACCTGCTTTTCAAGTCTCCTACATAAAATTCATGCCGTATTATTAACATCTTTACCCGTTTTACAAGCATTTGAAATATTTAGTTTATAAACTATTCAGTTCTCGTTGATATTATTTTCCCAAACATATATCCCATCAAAAACATGAATGTGAAATAAGAGCTAAGTTCAGTGTTATAATATATGCCTTGATTGTTTACTTCAATGACAAAGAAGTGAGATCTCATTGGTTGCGAAGCTCAATCGTCAGTCTTAAAATTTATTTATAATGCATTTTTTCTAATAACTTACAATAACGTAATCAATAAGTACTAAAACTGAAATATTTGGATTGAAAAAAATTAAGGCTGATATTTCACGGGACACATATTCAAGTGATCACCTTTAAATCATCATATAGACCGGCTGTCACAAATGTTGATCATTGAATTTTTCATTAAAGGCACAAAAAATCTATAACACTATTAGAAACATTTAGTTCCTAACAGTGTTATTTATGTATATATTTTAAAAATAGCTATTTGCAAAAAATACCATGTTTTTACAATATTTTTCTTTCAAAACTATTTAATTAGAATTTTATAGAAAACCTTAGTGAAAATAATAAAAAATAAACACCTAAATCCTCAGCACTCCTTTCAAACCCATTGTACATTGAGGAGTATAGTTTCTGTATATTGCTAGTAATATTTATTAATATTAAATTAAATGGTAAATACATTGGAATTGACATGTTTTAGTCCATAAGTTTCAACAGTAGCGCCACCTACGCAATTAATTATGGAATGTTATTTAGTATTTACTGTAATATATTTTTAGGAATTAGAAGCGAAGGATATTTTAACATAATGTTTAATCTTTTATTAATTATTAGAACTTATTAAAAGGTATAAATAATAGCATCTGTAAGTTGGTTATGAAATTGTAAACTACCCTCACCTAAATATTATAGTGTTAAAATATTATAAAACGAATCGTAAGGGCTGCTCTCGCCCATTCTATTACAAATGGTTGGATATTAAACAATGAAGTGCAAGTGCTGTGTTTTACTGAAACAAATTTTAACAGCATATAATATGAGTAGAATCTAGAAAACATAATCTCACAAAAAAAAGTTTCATTTATATATATTTAATTTTGATGTAGATACTGAAAATATAGGATATAACTTTTGTTTAGACTCTTTGTTATAAAATTGTACACTATACTATAATAATATAAAGCTTTTGATACTGTATACTTATTTAATTAGTCTTTTCTTTTTGTGGTTTTTATGTTTCATTCATTACCGAAAAGACAAAGAGAAAACTGTGGTTTCTCTTTGAAATGAACGTAAAAAAACAAAGTAAGAAAAATAAAATTAAACATAATTAAAGGAAATCCAAGCTTAATAGCTTTGCTCTAAGTTTTATATTAGCTTTTATAATTTAAAACATCCAATGTAATTAGAAGTTCAAATTAACATATTTCACGATTACATTTGCATGCTTTGTATAAAAGGCGTTCAAAAGTTTACGTAAAAAATCCCCAAACCATATATAATGGCTATTAATTAAGGATATGCCTTACAATTAAAAGTATTTACGTTCTTTAAGTTTTAGTTTTAAGTAGCAAAATATTTTTTTTTACTATAAATAACAAATTGAAATAACCATAAACGATAACTAGGAAATGTTTTAACTTTCCCAGTAAACTGGAATCATAGTTACGTACGTAATATATTAGCGCATGTTTACGTGAAGTCCATGCAAATCTTGTAAATATTTAATATATACTTATTTACGTTCCATTTTTCTTATCTACGAGTATCTCCACATTTACTGACCTCGAAACAATTGGAACTTGAGAGAGAAGAGGACAGCCAATATTTTTTTTTGAGACGGCATTATATGGGTTTTGTATCTTTTGTAATGCAACACGGGCCACACAGTTACCTGGAAAACTTCTAGGGTCCTGCTAATAATCAAGAACTCCAGAAGCTGACGGCTTTTCCATTTTTATTGATTACCTAGACCTCTAAAGCGAAGTGGACAATCTTCCAAATATCCACATTTGAAAAAGAAATGGTTTTGCAGATTAAGGAATCATAACCATTGGATATTAGAATGAGTAACTCTTTTACGAAAAAGAGCTTTTCACTTCAATTGGAGTAACAGGTGACATAAGGTTAAATCTGTTACTCATATTTACATTACCTATATCACTGAACTGAATTGTACTGATTAGCGATAGTGATTACTTTTATTTGCTTAAAATCTCGCACAGATTTTCTAGAGCCCAGATTTTAAAATGTTATCTTTTGTAAAATGAAAGTATTATTTATATCAACAATGTTACTCAAATGGTATAATACTCAAAGTCACCATACAGTAAAGTAAAGAATCTTATTTATTTAACAACTTTGGCGGCAGAACTAAGTTTACTAGCCAATTTCATTCATATACTCTTGGTATATGTTCATAGTAGTTTGTCATCAACAGTGATTTCAAGACAAACTATGGATTTAACCTCTCTTATTGCTTCCATATTTAAGACTACGTACGCGCTTCATTTTTTTACATTGTCTAAAAAATCTCAGAAATCTAAGTTTTTAGATTCCTAACTAGAATGGAGGTACTCATGTTAAAATACAAGTTGAACGTTTAACGTCAGTAATATATGCGATTAGAAAACTTCGACAGAACTTATATTAAATTATATAACCACCAGGTCACTTTTGATACTTTCACAGCTTTCTCATCCAGAGATCAGATGTAAATGTAGATGTATATTTTTTTTTCACAAAACACATCAATCGGATAGATAAACAACATGGGTTCTTAAAATTCCCTTAAAACTATTCCCATAAAACAAGACGATAGAATAAGATTACACTTCCATTAAAATATAAAAAAAAAACAAAAAATATAGGTAAAAAAACTGCTTCTTCATAAATAAATAGTGGACAATAATAAAATGAGTTTCTAAGCTTAGACTTTTGGGCAACGAAATTCGTTTTAAAAGTAAATTATCAAAATTTAAGGCTCACTTTAAATGAGTATAAATATCAAACACTTTTTATAAAAAATGTTAAAAAAACCGAAATGGAACTACCTGAATCAAATTTTTATAGGTCCAATTCGAAACTATTCCGCATTAAACAAAAAACAAATTACGTAAATCGGTTCAGAAATCTCGGAGAAATCAGTGTACATACATAAAAAAACAATAACAAATACCGGCCAAATTGATAACCTCCTCCTTTTTGAAGAAGTCGTTTAAAAACCCAGGATTATGTTGACAACAGGGAGGGAGGTTTGACAGAAGGCAACTTGTTAAGCAACTATTTTGACAGAAAGCAACTTGTTTAGCAACTATTTTGACAGAGAGCAACATGTTAAGCAACTATTTCGGCACTTGTAAATTGTTCTGGTCTTATCATCGTAACAATAATCAATATTGTAAAAAAATATTTAAATAAATAAGTTATAAGTTCAACAAGCATATTGGTCTAGTTCTTCTGGACGATCTTGTCCTTAACAAACCTTGTAACTAGAGTTGGAGGTTTTATTAGCGCACAAAGATTTTTTAAAAATCAATTTAGCTACACGAAGACTTTATTGTAATTTCACTTTACTTATCGGTAGTGTAAAATATTTTATAATATCTGTATATTCAATTCTGTAAAATTTAAAGTTACTGTAACACTTTTTAGGTATTATTTATTTAATTTATATTATACAAGTGGTAGAAGTAAAAAAAGATATTAAGATATTTTCAAAAGAATAGGCAACTTTTTATTTTTTTATTGTCATTATGGTTATGGTACCTGGAGAATAAAATTTTGTTCTTACCAGAATTGCACCAAGTCCATCAGGTCGTGTCAGTTTTAATAAATTAATTATTATTTCTGTTACCCTGGCTTATGAAGAAACTATAAATTTGTGAATAATTCTGACCTGTTAAGTTTTAAATAATTGTATAATAACCTGAATTGTTACGAATAATTATTTGATATTAGTTTAACAACCAAATATTAAAATGATTCTCTTATTCATTATATGCCTATGTTTTTTCATCATAATGACAGGGGTCAGACAACTGCTCAGCTAAAAATCTTAACAAACTGTTCCTTACCGCTCTACAACAAAGTTTTAAATATTTCGTTTGGATGTATGGGTTTAGTATTTATGAAATGTTCTTCTATATCTTTATAAACGGAAAAATCATTATAAAAAGTTTATTCATCATATCGTTTTCATAATTTGTCCATTTATATTATTTAATAAATCTTATATGGTCTTGTATAATATTGAAATATACTTATAACATTGAGGTTAATGTAAGATACATTAAAATACATGCTGCATTTCAAAAGCCAATATCGATTATAGCCTAGCCGCAAAATCATTAATCTCCTGTAAGCCACATTCAGATCGTCTACGATGAAGCATACTATTGGGACCATAGTCCCAATGTATACATAAATCTAACACCTATCACACAAGCATATGTATGCTAATAAAATGATATATGTACCTATATAGTTTTAAAGATGTATTTTATTTTATACAAATTAGCTTCTTCTTCTTCTTCTTGAAAAAAGCAGTTTGCCTAGGATTATACATTGATTGACATATAAAAGGAAGTATTACAAGTAACTAAAAGTATTTGTGAACATAAGGCATAATTTTTATGAGGTCTATTTTTAGTTATGACGTAAGTTATTCTATTTTTAGTAAACAGCGGACATACACATATGAGGTGCAATAACCTATTCGATTTAACTCTAATAAACATTTTAAGCAGTTTCGTTTAAGTTTTGCTTTTCCTTGATTTTTGCTAAAAACCTTAAATAACTGTGAAATAAATATGATGATAATAAGACCTAAATTGATGGTTTATATATTAAAGTTCTGTGGATAGATGATGATCAATCTCCATCCAACCATCAGATAAAACTACTGTCTTAAAAGATTAAACAGTCAGTTTGTATGTTATTTTATATTAGCGAAGTAAAGCTAATACACAATATACATTGTACAATAGTAAAAGCGAATGGCTACAGACAAATCATATTAATGAGCCTATTGCTTTGTTTTACAAATTTTATTACATAATTTATTTACTTTTTGTTTATACGCTGGCTAAAATAAAAGTCATAACAACAAATTTCATTTATTATTCAAGGTGATAAATGGTCTAAGTTAAAAGATCATATTTATTTATTTTCACAAATATTGTTTGAATTGAAATATGGGTGTGTAAATGTAAGATCTATAAATTTGTAAATAAATGATTTTAGTTTAATATTAATTATACTTATATTAAATAAAAAAAATAAAAATAGAGTTAAATAGTTTCGAAAATCTTCTAACAATTTGTTTCTCTGTATTTTTTCACCTTATAAATATGTATAACCTATAGAATAAAATCATTATGACAATATTGCTAAAAATAATAAATATTAATAATAATATTCAAGCTGAAACTGTGGCTACGACTCTTATTTTATTTTTTTGTATGTCTATACTGTTAGTCCTGTTGGCTATTACAGTGTAACCGGGGGAGCGGGTGGGTCAAGAGATCCACCCTTAAAAAAGGGGGGGCCAGACGGGCCCCCACGTGACTCTTATCTTCATAGATGTTGTTGATAATATTGTTGGGATAAATCTATAATTATATACTTTTTGTACTAGTTTTTGCTAGCAAGAACGATTTTGAAAAACGACTTTGTGAGACCCGCCCTTATCGAATCAAATAATATTCCTAATTTATCATCCCTCAATAACTATAGAAATTAATATATATTTCTACTCTCAATGCTATTTTAGACCAAACTAATTTTGTGAGCATTCTGAAAAATTACGGCATTTTCCGGGTGCAAATTCCAAATCTCAACACAGATAACAAGGTAACGAATCCAAATTAAATTCTTCCAGGCCACGAGATGCGTAGGTACACCGGCAAATAGATAAATAGGTGAATCTGTAAAATACGTTGCTTAAATCGAGACTCTTCGGTTGTTTTAAGTAATTGTCTTTAATGTCTTTGAATACCATCTTTACACATTTATATATAGTTACACAAATTTATATAGTTACACATTTATATAGTTTTATTAGGGCTGTTTAATACATTGTGTTTAATAATTTATAAATATTTTTATGGCAATGTATGATTTTTTAACGAAAACATTGCTTATAACATTTTTATTTAAAAATAAATACATCAACTAAAGTTCTTAAAGTTCTTACTCAAACACATACCTTTATTATGAATGACTTTCTTTATATACTGTTTATACTATTTTCGATTAAAGCACAGTAAAGCATTAAAATAAATACCCTTTGTATTGGAGATAGTTAATTGACTTGAACAACTTTAGCAAACCATAGGATATGGAGTACGATAATTATAACTAATGGACGTCGATGATTACAGCGGGTCAAAGGTTTTAATAGCCAATAAGTAATCAATTATTCTTTGCTGAACGTCGACCAAAAACACACGAACGATACATACCGAGGTCATGTTAGAATTAATGTAGACCGTAGACGGTGTAAAATCAGCGCGGAGCGCACGCGGGGCGGTGAGGGGCCGGTGCGGGGAGGGCGCAGCGCTCCCGCGGCGCAGTCAATAGTCTACCTGCCCGTTGTGTGCCCCTCGCATGCTTCAACCGAGTTGTGTTTTTGTCTAAACATGTCTTCCGAAATACGCCTCGTGCAGGAAATAGAAAAATTCGAATGTCTTTATAATAACTTCTTACCAGAATATAATCGTAAAGATTTAGCCGAAGAGGCCTGGACACAAGTTTCGACTAGCACTGAATTATCTGGTTAGTACATAATTTAAAGTCCTTGTGTACATTTATATGACAAAAAATTAAGGGTGAATTAAAATTGCAAGCAAATAATTAATATGGTTTTCATTATTCAAATAAGTATATACTTATTAAGGTTTTATTTTATGAAGCTTTAATCATGTATCGTATTAATTCTTTTATAAACTAGACATGAGTAGCTCAAGCGTTGTGAGTGTAAGCATATTGGGCGCGGGAACTGGCTTTGATGGGATCTGAAAGAATATTTAATATAAAAGAAACTGAAACAAACTTTAATTAAAATAGACAGAACTTATTAAGGTTGATTCATGTAATAATTATTTTTAATAAAGGGTCATTCTGATATAATAAACCAATAATAAAGTAATGGTTCACTAGAAAAAAAAATGTGTATTAAGTTCTAAGTGAATTTTTATAAGGGACACTTTTAATGTTTAGATTTTCTAAGATGCCTTAATTGTCTTCTTATTTGTTACAGTGACTGATTGTAAGGAGAAGTGGAGAAATATTAGAAGTTCACTTCTTAGAAATCTTAAACCCACTGAAAAACCAAGAAAGCCATATTACTTAATACCATACTTACACTTTCTAATACCATTTTTAAAACCAATAAATAATGTAGACAGCAAAGAAGAAACTACTACAGCTAGAAGTGTAACCAAAGAACCAGATATATTTATATGTGCTGTGAAATCCGAAGAGGAATGTCAGTTAATTTGTGACACTCAATCATTTATGGGTTCAGAAGCAACATCCGGTGATGATACCTACAAAGATGATCTAATATGTCAACCGAGCTCTTTACCTCAAAAAAGAAAAAGAAATGATTGTAGTACCCCCAATGTTCCAAATAAACGGCAGGACCAGAAAGAAATAAATTATGAAACTATCAGCCCAATTTCAACAATTGATCCGCCTCGAACAATCAGCGACTCTATGAGATACTTCCTCCTGAGTCTCTTGCCTGAATTCGAAACAATGTCAGACGATCAAATTAGACAATTTAAAATCAAAGTAATGATGACCATTGATGATATCAAGTCAAATATTGACAAAGCGAAAACGAATGTACCTACGAATACAACGGAACGTTTGCAGAAGAGACTAATTAATTTGCTTTTGAGAAATCTTGGAAAAATCTAACTTTGGTCAGTACAAAACACGGTTAGACAAGACTAACACACTTCCCAGAGCGATCAAATCTTCATTATATAACGTTGTAGATTTTCTACATCGGTAGCTTTTTACAATATTTCAATTAAGAAACATTTATTTGTTATTGGGCATAGACCAACAATATATTTTGATATTGATAATGTAACCTAAATCATAATTGTACATTATCTTACAATATTTGTGAATATATATCTAATTCCCTTTTTATTCAAGACTGTATAACGTTGCAACCGTCTTTCATTTTATATTACGATTAAATTAAGGGAAGGAAAGTAGGAGTTACAAAAACTACACTAACACATTAAAATACTTACAATATAATTAATATTGACCAAGATACATATTAGCTATGAAAGTAACTGATAATATATATAAATTTCTTTTTATTCCATAAAAAAACAAGCAATAATAAATAAAATAATAATAAGATCTTAAATCAATGTACGTATATATAAAACAGAAATAAATAAGAATTGTACAACTTAAGGTGAGAATATACATAAAAATACTTTAAAAGTAATTATGTGTATCATTTTTATTGTATCTTAACTATAATAATAATTGATTAAATCCCTTTTTGTTTCAATTGCTAAGATCCATCTTAATGCTTTGAATGTTAGCTACATTAAAACAATCTTATTACATACATTTAAAGAAGTGAAAAAGAAAATTGATAAACAAAGTACGTTATACAAATTAATGATATAATGGTGTTGGAAGTAAATAAGATTATATATATTTTTTGTAAATATGGAATATTATTGTGAAACTACAAATGATTAGTTTACTTTACCTGATATTTTTGCAAATTTTGCAAATTGCGATGTTGAACATTGTAAATTATAATTTTATTAACGACCTACTCGAAAAGAGGAGTGTTATAAACTTGACCTGTGTATCTGTGTATCTGTGCGTCTGTCTGTGGCATTCTAGCAGCTAAATGAGTGATCGGATGTTATTGGTTTTGTCAAAATGGTTCTTAGTTATGTTTGGTCATAATAGAAGCAGTCATCTCCAAAATATTGAGGTTATATTGGTGCGGGTGAAAGGTTCTTATGCAATTTCTTCTATTGATAGATTTACCTAAACAAGTGAAAATTTGTGTGTTCGTAGGTTAATTTAGCACAATAAAGAAAACAGTAACATAACTTAAAAAAGCAGAAAAAAAAGAAAACCCTCGATACAAAATCCTTAAAGAATGAAAATATTATTATTATGTACTTAATGAAGTCGTGGCGGGGGACCGCTAAATAAAGGAAGAAATCAAAATAAGCAATTAAGTTACCAAGGCAAATAAAGAAATAACAATATCTATTCGTATAGTCTAAGTCCTCATTCATTAGCTTCGAAAACTTCGTAAAATATACACCATAGTCAATGTATGTATAACGGTGTCCCGGCACAACGACTTCAACAAGTACATAATAATATTATTTTTAATTATGGTTATCTTTTTAGTGGTGTCGGGGTGTTTTTAATTTTTAATTTATTTTTATTATTGTCTTTTAGTTTTAGTTGTGAATGTAAAAAACTTTTATACATAAAAAGTCTGTACATGGAAAATATTTTCACAACTCATAATGGGGGGATTTTGTTTAAGCATGAGAACTCAAAACAATGGTTTTTCATTGTGTCTCTATGTCTGTATATCTATGTCTGTATTTTTATCTTGGTCATAGGACCAGGGACCTCAGGGACCTTAAATTCTTTCCAATAAAAAAAATGAAATCGGACTACCTACTCCGCCACTTAAAACTAGAAATCTTTCTACACGCAAAATCTACTTGACGGTATTTAATGAAACTTAGGTTTATAGTTTATACATTGGTGTGGAAATAGGGTACTTTTTATGGAAATCGAAATCTACGCGTACGAAGTCGCAAGCACAACTAGTTATTACTATTACCTACTATTACTATTATAACGATATTCGTAATGAGTGAAATTGGGATCAGTGTAGAATGTCGTTATAGAAACGGGTACATATTATAATATTCATATCTAACACCAGGTTTTGATGAATTAATTTGAAACCATAATTATATTTTGGTTAGAAATAAAATAATAACTTCAGTTCATTTTACTTTCATTGTTCAAGTACAACAGCTCACAAACAATAGACCACTTCACAACAATAAACTACTTAGTGGGGGTGCTGTAAAAAAAAGTTATTATAAGATATTGTTTGCTGAAATATTTAGTGCGCAAAAATATTTTATTTAGAAATTAACTTTGTTGTTTGATTATAGCAGTCATATAATTAGATTTACCTGAGGAGAACTTAGATTATCTTATCTATATTATATATATCTTATTATCTTCAGGATAAATGGAATACTTTGCGAGATAACAGTCGGATTTATTTGATATTTTTAAAGTATTATTAAAAGAATTTGTGGTTTTATTATCGTTGCTTAAATTTTTAAACACTAACTACATAATCAAATAATCTTCGCCAAAGTAGACATTTAAACTGTTTAAGAAGATTATATATTGTTAGTCATTGTGCGAGCATCCTATTGGTGTAACATCCCGTCATCCACAGCCGCGGCCAATCCGCGTTGTGGAAAATATCGTCATATTCTCTTGCCCTGATTGGTACTTTTAGCTATTCGACCTGAGACCTCTATCAATATACTTACGATTATTGTAATAATTAAAAATAAACTGATTTTTCTCAAAGTAAAGTTCGCAAATTTATTTTATCGCTACAAGTCCTTCACATGTGGCCCATCTACGCCGGATACGCGCTAACAGCAGAGAACCAGCAATATAAACCCAGTGGAGGCAATAAACCTGTGGAGCCGCAAACGGAGCTGATATAATTTGCAGCAGACGCAAATCGAGAATCAGAAAGTGGAAGCTGGACACGGCCTACCTCTTTCCTAGTAGTACGCGCAAAATAGTGAATTCCTGTTACCTTGGTGTGCCAACTACGCTTCGCAAGCTTTAACGATAAAGCCGTACGTCACACTTAAGTGCAGCATTTAACTGTAAGTACTCCATCTTTTCAAGTCACCAAAATGGGTCTAGATCTAGAATCCCCCCCTAATGAAAAGCTCAAAAATTTAATTAGGAAGCGGGGTATAATCAAAGGGAGATTTACAAAATTTTCTTATTATATAAGTGCATTAGATAACGCGCCATTAGGGGATCAAAAACTGATTGACATAAAGCTACGTGTTGGGGGTGCTACTAGCCTATTTAGGGATTTTAATGAAGTTCAGACACAAATAGAAGAGTCGGTCTCTGAAGCACAATTAGAGGAACAATTGACGTAGCGAGAGTGGTTTGAAGACAATTATTACACAATATTGTCGCAAGCCGAATTTATTATGAACAAAAATTCCGATGCTGATAGTTCTAAGTGTAACCACAATTTAAAAACAATTAAGCTGCCCACTATTTCTATGCCTACGTTCGATGGCTCATATGAGCAATGGTTAGAGTACAGAGACACGTTCTTAGCTTTAGTTCACAACTCTGATAGTCTAAGTAATATTGAGAAATATCATTATTTAAAATCGTCGCTAAAGGGTAGTGCAGAACTGGTAATAAATTCTCTGGAGTTTTCTAATGATAACTACTTAGTTGCATGGGAAGTATTGTTAAACCGTTACAATAATAACAGACTCTTAGTTCATAGTCATGTTAAGTCCCTGTTTACTATGAGTACTATATCTAGGGAGTCACCTGTGTTTATAAAACGTTTAATTGACTCTGTGTTGAAAAATCTACGCGCACTAAAGGTTCTCGGGGAGCCTACAGAGTCGTGGGATACGTTAGTTATATATATAATTGTGTCTAAACTAGATCAAACCACGGAGCGAGAGTGGGATCAGTATAAGGGTACTTTATTTACTACTGGTAGTGAATCTAATACGCATATAAAGGTTGATGAGCTGATTAGGTTTCTAAAGAATCGCGCCGACATGCTGGAAACATTGCAATTGTCACACAGTAAAACCAGTCATGTTACTCAAAACGATAATAAAAAACACAACTCGCAAAACAAAGTTCACTGCAATGTTGCCACCAATAAACCACCAGAAAGAACTCGTACATTCACTAAGCGGCTATGTTTTGCATGTAATGGCAATCATCCTTTGTACTCTTGTCAAACATTTATTAATAGCTCTTTAGACTCAAAACTTAAGGTTATTAATGACCACAAGCTATGCATGAATTGTTTACGTACAGGTCACACTATAGATGTATGTAGGTTTGGGCCTTGTCGAATGTGTAATCAAAAACACAACTCATTAGTACACCCTAATACTCATACTAGCACAGATAAGGGAGCTAATCAGTCGGTCACCCTTCACGTGTCTCAATCTAGCACTGAGATGACGAGCGCTGCGGCCACTGTGGCGCGTCCCCCACCAGTGGCATCTGAACCGATTAGACACGCCTCCTCCTTATCTATGCAAATTCCAATAATGCATGCGAACAAGGCTCAGGTAAACAAATCAGCCGGTATGAAACCGGTTCTGTTGTCAACCGCGCTAATTGAGATTATGGATGTTCATAATAATTATCATGTAGTTCGTGCCATTCTTGACTCTGGTAGTGAGCGATGTTTTATAACGAAATCTTTATGCGACTTATTAAACACGCCAATAATACAGTCCACTCAACAAATACGAGGGATCGGTAATTCTGTCACTCAATCTACGCAATTATGTAGTGTCAAAATTAAATCGCGCATCTTTATAAACTATATTACGCAACTACAATGTTTTGTTTTGCCAAACATTACATCGGCATTGCCTTTGATGCCATTTGAAGTTACACAGTTTAATATTCCCGAAAATGTTCAATTAGCAGATCCACAATTTTATGAATCCAATCAAATCGATATTTTGATAGGCGCAGACAAGTTTTGGGATTTATTGGAGGACGGTAGATGTCGTTTACCTACTGGTCCTTATCTTCAAAATACAAAACTTGGATGGATAGTTTCGGGTTCTGTATATTCTATTAAACAAAATACGCAAGTAGTTAGGTGCTATTTCACACAATCATTAGATAATTTAATGCGCAGTTTCTGGGAACTAGAGGAGAAACCTATTAGTTCATTATCCGATTCACTATCTAATGAGGAACGCAGATGTGAAGATCACTTTGTGAAGACAGTTACGCGGGAATTTGACGGACGATTCTGTGTACAGATCCCTTTTAAAGAATCACCTGAGTCGTTAGGTGACTCTTATCATTTAGCAGAAAAACGGTTTTATGCGCTAGAAAAACGACTGCTACGCAATCAGAGTTATAAAATGCTATATACCGAATTTATGAATGAGTATCTGCGGTTAGGTCACATGACACGCATCGAAACCTATAACTCACCATATTATTTTATGCCCCATCACGGAGTGTTCCGGGAACATTCCTCTACTACCAAACTAAGGGACTACCCTTAGTTTGGTGCCAGTGCACAGTGCACAGTCCAGTAACGGAAAATCATTGAATAGTCTACAATTAGTAGGTCCACCAATACAAGGTGATTTAATAAGTATCCTATTACGATTTCGCGAGAATCGTTACGTGGCATGCGCTGACATCGAAAAGATGTATAGGCAGGTACTCATTGATGAACGGCAGCGGCACCTGCAACTCATTGTATGGCGTGAAAATCCTAGCGATCCGCTCGGGGTATATCAGCTCAACACAGTGACATATGGCACCGCTTCCGCGCCATTCTTGAGTTGCCGATGTTTGAAACAACTCGCGCAAGAATGCAGTGACGAAAATGTTGCCAGGATAATCAGAGAGGATCTATATGTAGATGACGCAATATTTGGAGCTCCTGAAATCCCAGAACTCATGCGCCTTTGTAATGAAACAGATCGGGTTCTACAGTCAGGCTGTTTTAAATTACGTAAGTGGATTTTTAACTTTGATGTTCCAATGACAGATAATATTTTGAAAGAATTATCGTTAGGTGAGCACATACATAGCAAAACCTTGGGTCTAGGGTGGTATAATGGTGAAGATTATTTTTATTTCCATACACAGATTAAAAATAGTTCAGACAGCGTTACGAAACGTACACTATTCTCCGACACCGCTCAAATATTTGATCCTTTGGGTTTACTCAGTCCAATAATAACTACGGCTAAAATCTTGATACAACGATTATGGTTATTAAAACTCGATTGGGATGAGCCTGCTCCTCATGACATCAGCCAAACATGGAAACGGTTTGTAAGCGATCTGACATTATTAAATAAAATTCGTATTCCGCGTCATGTAATGTGTAACAAATATACGCGCATAGAATTGCATATATTTACAGACGCGTCGCAGGCAGCGTATGGCGCGAGCGCTTACATTAGAACCATCGACGATGAGTCATTCGTGCACGTTAAGTTGTTATTCGCTAAAGGCAAGGTTGCACCGGTCGCTAGTCCTATCACCATTCCGCGATTGGAGTTATGCGGTGCACTAGTTGGTGCGAGAATATATGATAAAGTTATTAAATCGTTACGATGTCAATTTGACTCCGTTATGTTTTGGACGGATTCGACAATCGTTTTAGGGTGGCTTCGCATGCCTCCATCTTCTCTTAAATCATATGTTCAAAATAGAATTGTGCAAATACATAATTTAACTGAGCCGCACTCGTGGAACCATATAAGTGGAAAACATAATCCAGCTGACTTGGTGTCGCGTGGTTTGAACTTGGGTTCACTGTGTGACTCCAATCTATGGTGGGAGGGGCCGCTATTTCTACATGAATTAAATTTTAATAGTACTAATGATAATACGCATACCCTTGATATACCTGAGAATTTACCCGAAATTAAATCTATACAAAATGTTACTTCGTTATTATCTAGCGAAATTAGTAATTCATATTTTTCGTTTTCGCGATTTTCTCAGTTTAATCGCCTGAGGCGTGCCGGCGCGTATGTTCTCCGTTTTATTTATAATGCGCGCAATAAAGACAATAAGCGCTTCGGCCCGCTAGAGGTAGATGAATTGAATGAGTCCCTGTTAAAATTAGTAAGAATGTCACAACAAGAATCTTTTCCGGAAGAATACAATATTTTAGTTAGTAACGGTAGTTTAAAAGATAAACATAACTTGAGCAAATTGAATTTAATTTTAGATGAGAATAAAATTATACGCGTTGGTGGTCGAATAGAATATTCTACTACTTTTAGTTTTACTAAAAAACACCCATGTTTAATATCATCAAAACACTGGTTCTCTGAACTATTGTTTAGATACGAACACAGACAACTACACACGCAGGACCGCAGGCCTTACTATATAATATTCGCGAGTCTTACTGGCCGTTAGGAGGAAGGAACCTCGCCAGGCGCATCGTACATCAGTGCATTATATGCACTCGACTACGAGGTAAAACACCAGCTCCAATCATGGGTAATCTACCAGCAGAAAGAATTACACCAACCTTTCCATTTTTACATTGCGGAGTAGATTATGCAGGGCCCGTCTTTATTTTAAATCGTAAGGACAGAGGCTCGAAGCTTACAAAGGCTTATATATGTTTATTTGTTTGCTTCGTAACTCGTGCGGTACACTTAGAACTAGTCAGTGATCTTTCTAGCGACGCTTATCTACTTGCGCTTAAGAGACTCATAGCTCGCCGTGGCAAGCCTGCCAAAATTGTGTCTGACAATGGAAGGAATTTCGTGGGCGCGGCAAATGAATTTTCAAAATTTCTGGCTAGTTGTTCCCCTGATATTATTGAATATGCGAGTAGTCAAGATATTAAGTTCTCTTTTATTCCTCCTTATGCGCCTCATTTTGGTGGGTTGTGGGAAGCTGGGGTGAAATCATGTAAACATCACTTGTTAAGGGTAGTTGGTAACGCTCATCTGACTTTTGAAGAATTTAGCACGATATTATGTCAGGTAGAAGCCATCCTCAACTCCCGACCTATTAGTCCCATGTCTTCCGATCCTACCGACTTCACTCCTTTGTCTCCAGCCCATTTCCTGGTTGGCCGTCTCCTTACAGCGCCACAATCTGAGGAGTTGACCGATGTTCCTGTTCATCGACTGACACGCTACCAAAGGTTGGAACAGATGCGACAACACTATTGGAACAGGTGGAGCAAGGAGTACATCTCTGAACTGCAGGTTCGAGCGAAATGGAGGGAATCCAAATCCGATCTTCAACGTAACACTCTCGTGGTCGTGAAGGAGGACCATATACCGCCGCTAAAATGGAGTTTGGGAAGAATCATATCCACAATCCCAGGGAAGGATGGAATCGCCAGAGTGGCGGAAATACAAACGAGTGCAGGAGTTATAAAACGCGCTTTCTCTCGCATTTGTCCGCTGTTTACTGAGAACCTGATGGATTAAATAAGTTTTGGTGCTTCCAAGGCCGGGGGCATGTGCGAGCATCCTATTGGTGTAACATCCCGTCATCCACAGCCGCGGCCAATCCGCGTTGTGGAAAATATCGTCATATTCTCTTGCCCTGATTGGTACTTTTAGCTATTCGACCTGAGACCTCTATCAATATACTTACGATTATTGTAATAATTAAAAATAAACTGATTTTTCTCAAAGTAAAGTTCGCAAATTTATTTTATCGCTACAAGTCCTCCACAGTCATAT
Source organism: Napeogenes sylphis (assembly GCA_959347405.1). Classification (NCBI taxonomy): domain Eukaryota; kingdom Metazoa; phylum Arthropoda; class Insecta; order Lepidoptera; family Nymphalidae; genus Napeogenes; species Napeogenes sylphis. The sequence goes on along the minus strand of OY365776.1, from coordinate 42,742,198 downwards.
TTATTTATAATAATTTAAATGGTAAATACATTGGAATTTACATGTTTTAGTTCATAAGTTTCAACAGTAGCGCCACCTATGAAATTAATTATGGAATGTTATTTAGTATTTACTGTTAAATGTTTTAAGAATTAGAAGCATAGGATATTTTAACATAATTTTTAATATTTTATTAATTATTAGAACGTATTATAAGGTATAAATAATAGCATCTGTAAGTTGGTTATGAAATTGTAAATTACCCTCACCTAAATATTATAGTGTTAAAATATTATAAAACGAGTTGCAAGGGCTGCTCTCGCCCATTCTACACTCATTTAGGGGAACGCAAAAAAAAGGTCGAATAACGGAAAATATTTTCATATTTTCGTACTGGCCACTATACCAATATTATGTATTAAAAAAAAAGATGATTTTAAAAATAATTTTATTTTAAATTTCATTTGTTTTTTTTGTTTATCTGCTAATTTCTGAGACACGTAGTGTATGGAATTTTCGTCGGCTTTTGTTGTTTTTAACAAAAACTTTATTTCTGTTGTTTTTATGACAAAAAAATTCCATTATTGAGTGAAGTGAACTTAATTCGATAAATTTAGGCGATAATGCCGGATCTCCGCGTTTCTCTGATTTCTAAAGCTGTAACTTTAATTGAAAATGGTTACACTTACAATGAAGTGGCTCAAACATTACATGTTTCCAAGTCTGTGATTTTCCGCAATGTTAAACGATACCGGCAGACTGGAGAGTATACCAGGCGTAAAGGACAAGGTCGCAAAAGAGTAACAGGAGTGAGAGACGATAGATTTATTGTCAGCAGTGTTCTCAGAAACCGTACCTTGACTTCTTCTGAGGTACGAAACCAGCTGCAGGAAGTTCGACAAGTGATAATTAGTACCAAAACCGTCAGAAGAAGACTGAAGGCAGCTGGTATAGGGGCGTACTTGCCTGCCAGAGGTCTATAGCTCACCGCAGGTCATCGAGTGGCTCGGGCCAGCTTTGCTCGTTTCCACCTAAATTGGAATAATGACGCTTGGGGAAAAGTTCTTTTTAGTGATGAGTCCAGATTTTGTCTCAAACCAGATGATGGAAGGACCAAAGTATGGCGACGACCCGGAGAAAGATACGCTCAGTGTAACATTATTGGGAGAGAGCCGTATGGTGGAGGGTCAGTAATGGTATGGGGCGGTATTTGCTTAGGAGCACGCACGGAGCTACACATCGTAGAAAACGGCTCCCTGACTGCGGCAAGATACGTAACCGACATTTTAGAGCAGATTGTGATGCCTTTTGCCCCTTTCATTGGAGACAATTTTCTTCTAACGCTTGACAACGCTCGACCTCACATTGCGGCATTAGTTTCGGAATATCTTAATGAGGTCGGAATCCAGGTTTTGGGGTGGCCGGCACGCTCGCCAGACCTAAATCCAATAGAACACGTTTGGGACAAACTGGGAAGACAAATTAAACAAAGAAATCCATCACCTGTCAACGTAAGAGACCTCAAAACCGCATTGGTTGAAGAATGGAACTCAATGCCGCAAAGTTTTATTGACAATTTAATAGAGAGCATGCCCAGACGCATGCAGGCAGTTTTAACAGCAAGAGGTGGCAACACTAAATACTGATTGTATCACCCATCGCGAAAAAACCAGTCATTTGGACAATATTAACTTTTCTTTAGTTTTCATTGTGTTAGGTCAAAACTCTTCAGAATTAAGTCACTGACCTTATTGTCTTTAATTTCGTTTCTTTCGCTTTAATTTTCTGATTTTTTATGTTCAAAAATGTTAATTTAATTAATTCAGAATAATAATCAAATGTATTGTACAACAAAAATGTGTTTTCATATGATCTTGCAGTCTGTTTTTTGCGTTCCGCTAAATATGTCCACCGGTTTATTATACAAATGAATACTTAAGCTCCATCACGCTAGACCCCGCCTTAAAAAAATCCTTACTTTTTTTCGCTCATATTTAACTACAAACGATACTAATGATTGTAGTGAAGTTGATTTTTTTGTAGTAATAATAATTACGCGGCAAACCCAATAAACACTGTTCTCAACCAGATATATATATGATACTGCACTAAAAACTTTTAAAGTACACTTTAAATCGTTTGTAGTTTATTTTAGTGAAAAAGAAATATTTTTTTATATGTATAATTACCGAGAAAAATTAAAAATAATTAAAAAAATTAAAGTTTTAAAAAGTCAGAAAACCTTTTCGAAAATTACAAACGATACTAATGATTGTAGTAAAGTTGATTTTTATTGTAGTACTAATAAATACACGGCAAACCTAATAAACGCTGTTCTCAACCAAAAAAATATATATCATACTGCTCTAAAAACTTTTGGAATACACTATAAATCGTTTGTAGTTTATTTTAGTGAAAAAAAACCTTTTTATATGTATAATTTCCGAGAAAAATAAAAAAAAATAAAAAAAACAAAGTTTTAAAAAGTCAGAAAACCTTTTCGAAAACTACAAACGATACTAATGATTGTAGTAAAGTTAATTTTTTTGTAGTACTAATAATTACGCGGAAAACCTAATAAACGCTGTTCTCAACCAAAAATATAAATAATACTGCTCTAAAAACTTTTGGAATACACTCTGGAACGTTTTTAGTTTATTTGAGTAAAAAAAAAAAAATATGTATAATTTCCGAGAAAAATAAAATATAAATAAAAAAAATAAAGTTTTAAAAATCTAATGAATACTATTCTCAACAAGAAATATAAATAATAATACGCTAAAAACATTTACCTAATACTCTATAGAGTATTGTTGGTCAAAATCATATTGATATTGAAATTTTTGCACACGCACACATTAAACTTTCGATTTTTGCACACGCACACATTTAACTATAGTTTTTAGAGCAGTATCATTTATATTTTTTTGAGAACAGCGTTTATTAGGTTTTCCGCGTAATTATTAGTACTACAAACTGCGGAGTTAGGTTATTTTCGTTACGGAACTTCTGGATTCGGTCTCCACGCTTATTGCCCACGCTAGAAGCTATGCAATAGCTTAAAAGAGATACTTTTGCATTATTATAATAATTTTTTTTTTCAGGGCTTCGTCAATGCTGTATGGGGAAAAAACCTTTTTGAAATCAGATGGCTGTCTAAAAGTTTTTATTCTTTCTCTCAGGGTTAAATTTTTTTTTCGAGATAAAATTGTTCCTATGTCCTTTTCTGTAGCCGTCGCAATATATGTACGAGGTTTCCCTATGATCAGGTGAGTAGTTAAGATATGAATCCAAACAAATTCAAAAACAAAACAACTTTACTTAATTTTATTTAACAAAAGCGAAATGTACATATTTATAGAACCTATTCATAGACCTTTCCATAAAAGTTTCGACTTTTGAAATGATTGTATGCTGGTTTGAGAATTGGCATGTATGTTGTTGAGAAAGAAAAAACAAATATATATTTTTAATACCAGAATACAGAAATCAAGTAGTAATTTAGTCACATATACAAGAAGTTAAGAATTATTAGTCACCAAAATATTTTGAATATTCTGTGCAGTTTTAAATATTTGTTATAACAATAATGTAATTTATAAATGGGTTTATAATTATAGTAGTTCTTGTGAACAAGCTTAAGAAACTTAAACCATAACATAATATACTATGGAGTCCTTGTATGACTTGACTTTTTGTTGGGTTGGTTGATTTTTACCAAAGAAACAACAAATGCATTAAAATGCGATTGTCTATCTAAACGGTCCTTATAATGTCTGTTATAATCTTCAACAAACTTTTCAAACAATGCATCAGCTTTGTTAAGATCGTAGTGAGGTTGTTTACGGGCCATTATAAAAACAGGTAATACTAATAGAAGTACCACACCAACAAACTGCATTTTGAGATAAATGATATTTTTGAATTAAAATCTCTGCTACAATGATTAAAATTCTTCAACTCTAAGCATTTTATATGTTTTTAATAATTAGCGTAACGCTACACTCCATTGTGTTTGGTTTTGTATGATACTAGCGAACCCAGCCCGCTTCGCTGGGCTAACCCTTACTTTACCTGGTGGCGAGTTACATCAATGGGCATAGCATATTCGTTTTCTTCGAGGAAAAATACATGGTCATACCAATTTTTATGACAATCGGTTGAATGGGGCGAAAGTCGATATTTGACAGCGCCGCCTGGTGGCAAGTTACATCAATGGACATAGCATATTCGTTTTCTTCGAGGAAACATACATGGTCATACCAACTTTTATGACAATCGGTTGAACGGGGCGGAAGTCTATATTTGAAAGCGCGCCTGGTGGCGAGTTACATCACTGGGCATACCATATAAACCTTCTCCGTGGAAAAATACATATACATACCAATTTTCATAATCATCGGTCCAATAGTTTCTGAGTTCATCGATTTCATATATACAAACATCCTTTTATATATATATAGATAACAGCGTGCATAATTTTTTGCTTAAGCATAATTTATCTTCAATATGCGAAAAGCAAGGCTCTGCCTCATGATCATCACATTCAATAGGAGAAGTACTGAGTCCTGGCTGATTAATATCACAGACATTTGTATGGACAGTACTAGGACTTACTTAGTATATCACTTCTTTGTGAAGGTCACCATTTTTTAAACACTACTTTTGATAACTAACTCTAAAAAGGCTTCATTAACCGAGGTCAATCTTTGCCTTTCGACTATGCACATTCATGAGAATGTTCTCTCAGCTGGTGTTTTTGCAACAAAAATATATGAAGCACAACTCTTTTCTTCAAACTTAGATTACATTATTCTCCTTATTGTTTCGTTATACATTTATATTCAACACAATTAGCTGTATCTTCCTTAACCTGAAATAAATCGACAAACATAAAAGATTCGTAAAACCAAAAACAAAATACGGTTTTTATAGAAAGTTATAATGAATTTTTGTAACCTAGGTTAATTTTGAACTCAAATTTTCTAATGTTCAATACGTAAGTATAAATTTAAACTATTAGATTAAACTTATTATAAATAAAGTATACTTACGTTAAATTGATCTTCACAACAATATAAACACGATTTGGGACATATATTATCCCTTTTAATTACTATACACCATTGTTTTTGTATTTTCGCATCTCTTGAAATACAAAAAACACTTTGTCGGGTGTTTTTCTAATACTATTTTATCACTCCGGTACTATACAATATTTGTAAGATTTTTGTCATCATGGAAGAAGATTTTTATCTTCTTCCATGACTTGTAAAGCAATTAAAACTTAAAATATGTATGAAGTAACTAAAAAGTTCATAGTAAACATTCACTGGATGTGTCATTTGACGTCACGCAAAGTACGCGCAAAATGACGGTGTATGAACGGCTCAAATTTACTCAAAGTTTTAATTTTTACTTTGAAATAAAACTAGAATCTTTTCAAACCTATTTATATTTTTTTCTACGATATAGAGAGGTAAATAATTAATTTACCTCAAAAAAAAATTACATGAATGTTCCCTATTATCGGCGACGAAGTTCATACTGTGGTATTAGTATCACTGAGAAAAATAAATAATTTATACCTATATTTTCGTGCTTAAAGATTTTATTAAAAGATACGATTGTTTAGGTAATCATTTTCCACTTTACTTGACTCAGATAAATAACTTTGTTGATAATCAGCAGATATAGAAGATATAAGATGCTATAGAAGTATTATTAGCTATGTTTTCAGTAAACTATTTTCTTTTTAAAACATAGTTTTACTGGTAAAGTAAAACTATGTTAAATAGTAAGTTTTACTGGTAAAGTAAGAATATTGTGTGTTGAATGAGGAAATGGTAACAATGCGACATTTTGTTTTTCAGTAGGTATATTTACATGGACACCTTTATTTCTGTACTTTGGTTTAATATTAACTTGCACAGCTCAGTCACTTGGTAATTTATCTTTACTATGCGAAAAGCAAGGCTCTGCCTTGTGATCACATTTAATATTGTCTTGGCTGATTAATATCACAGACATTTGCATGGGCAGTACTAGGACTTACTTACTATATCACTTCTTTGTAATGGTCACTAATTTTATTAAACACTACTTTTGATAGCTAACTCTCTAAAGGCTTCATTAACCGATGTCAATCTTTGCATTTTGACTATGCACATTCTCATTCTATCAGCTGGTGTTTTTGCCACAAAAATATATGAGGAACAACTTCTTTCTTCAAAACTTAGATTACATTTTTCTAATTGTTGTTTTCTTATGCATATTATATTCAATATTATTAGCTGTATCTTCCTTAACCTAAAATAAATCGACAACTATAAAAATTTCGTAAAACCAAAAAAAGAATACGGTTTTTATGCAAAGTTTTACCGAACTTTTGTAAACTAGGTTAGGTTAATTTTAAATTCAATTTTTTTAATGTTCAATAGCTAATGCAACTTATTATAAATTTAAAGTATTAAATTAAAATTATTATATATAAAGTATACTTACGTTAAATTTATCTTCACAACAATATAAACACAATGTTTTCGGTCATGTGCATGACGACATTCGGCATTAAAACATGGGCGAGCTTTGCCACCGATGGGTACGTCAGCAAAAGGAATAAAATACTCCATTGCCTGATGCACCACATCGGTTATAGCATCCGCGCAACTCGACGGATCCAAAAAAGAGAAGCAGACCTGCCGCCAAGGATAAGACGCAAAAAAGTGCCGCATCTCATCCCAATCTGCTGACTTGTATTTCCATACTCGCCTAACACCATGTGGTTCGAAAGCTGGTGGGGAATATGTAAATACAGATTTCACCAGACAGTGATCGGAGGTTCCCAAGGGGGACGTGACCTCTACACGATACCTGTCCGGATCAGTTGTCAGCAGAAGGTCCAGGCAATTGGCTGTACGGCCTACCACATCTGGTACCCTTGTCGCTTGCCTCACCAGCTGAAAGAGGTCCAAGGACAACGCAAAGTTCCGCGCTTCTCTTCCAGCATGGTCGGTCTTCTGGTACGGGAACAGCCAGTCCTGATGACAGGCATTAAAGTCCCCCAGAAAGACGAGCTGCGCCGAAGGGTACTGATACAGAGCCATATCTGCAGCCTCACTGAGATACTCAAATAAACGAGTTGTCTCCTGGTCACCGCTGTGCGAACGGTAGACACAGGAATACAGGATTTTTTCGTTTCCTGTGTCCACTAAAACCCATAGGGAAGAAAAAGTGGGGTCTTCAAGGTGACGGAGACGCTGAACACAGAGGTCGTTCCGCGCGTACACACTGACTCCGGCCCGTGAGCGAAAGTTGTGCTCTAACAAGTAACCGGGATAATCCAAGTATGCAGCGCTCAAAGGACATTGTATCTGCGTCTCCGTCAAAAAGAGCAAGTGCGGCTGCTCTGTCTCTAGGTGGTGGTGGACAGCTAAAAGATTTGAGTGCAAACCCCTGATATTAGTGAGGTGCACTTTATATGAGGAGGAGTGCAACCGCTGTGTAACCTTGTTCCTTTTTCTTAACTTTTTCATAAAAAAAATAAATATAAAAGTGAATAGGGATGGGAAATGGCAGTTGAACGAGACGGTACGTATCGAACCCGACGTCGAAATTGGTGATGTCTTGCCACTGGGAGGCTAGTCTGGAGACTGCGGGGACGCCCGAACCCCCCCAGGGATCGCCATCGGGCCTCCTCGACTGGTCGCCAACCAGCACGATGGAGCCACCCTGGGATTTTTCACAGCTGGCGGGGCAGCCTTTCGTGGTTGGCTATCCCACTAATTGGGCTCCCAACTATGTGCGGGCGGCCAGCGGAAAGCCGTCGCTTCGGATCCCGCTACCCTCCTCGACTAGACACCCGACAAAACAAACACCAACCCGACGTCAGACCGGTTCGCCAACGCACCGCAACTGTTCGGACCCATTTCCCATAAACGGCTTCATCGAGCAACGTGCCGGAACACGACTAGGTCGCTTTGCGGCACGACTCTGCCCGATGGGTGGTAACTTTGCCGGCGACCGGATGTTATGGTCTACCACCAAGAAACTAATTCAAATTTTTGTATATCTGTTTTGGACCATTTAACTACGCTAAAAGAGTAAATAAGTATAGGAATTGCAAATGTGTTTATTGCTTTAATCAGACGCCCTCCAGAAAGTAAACTATTGCAAATTTTATGAATCCGTTTTTTGTATTCTAATGTTAATATTTCTTTGGAAATCGTGTGTTGAATGCCCTTCAACTGTTTGTATCCTAGATATTTATAGAAGTCTTTTGCTTCAAATGAAGTTATAATTTCGTCATTGTTTGTGTAATAGTTCCCGGGTCGGATTTTTCCCTTTATTATATGAATAGTCTTACACTTATCAAGACCAAACTGCATGTTTTGTCTTTGCTAAATTGTGAAGTAATATTGATAAGATTTTTCATTTCTTTTTCGGTCTGCGCATACAATTTTATATCGTCCATGTATATTAAGTGAGAGATAGTAATAGCATTATTATTATTATGTTTTAGTCGGTATCCAGTTTGGCTCTGTTGTAGTAAATATGATAACGGATTTAAGGCAAGACAAAACCAAAAAGGACTTAAAGAGTATCCTTGGTATATACCTTTTCTAATCAGTATTTCTCTAGTAGTAATTGAGGTGTGAGGACTATTTAAGTGTATTTTTGTTTTCCAATGTGTCATCATATTTTGTAGGAAGTGGACTAAGGAGGTGTTTACTTTATAAATGTGCAATATTTGAGTTAACCAAAAATGTGGAATGATGTCAAATGCTTTTTGGTAATCTATATATGTACAGTGTAGATTTCTATTTTTAGAAGAGGCATGTTTATGAATTGTAGAGTCTATAATAAGTTGTTCTTTCAACCTCGCCTGCAGCCCTTCTGTTTTTCTGCTAATATGTTTTATGATTTTATTTGTGACAACTGATGTAAGTATTTTATAAATGGTTGGTAAATATGTGATAGGTATTTACTTTGATGGATCTGATGAGTGTTTCCCTTTTGGAAGCATGTATGTCCGAAAAACCCATTTCGTCTAATCCGTTCCATCTGCTTTCTTCTTTTTTGATCCATTCTGCATTATAACTATGTTGTATATCATCTTCCCATATTCCCGACCAAAAAGTATGAATTTGTTCTTTTGAAGGTATATCTGTTTTTTGTTTGCTGTCGTGAGTTTTAGGTTGAGTAAGTTGCCTATAAAATAGTTCTTCGTTATTGCTAAATAGTACGTTGTTTCTTTTGCGTAAATCTGCTTTTTTATATCTTTTAAGTCTGCTGACTTTGAGTGCTAAATTTTTGTTTTAGTGTATCTAGATATTTGTTTGGTTTTTTATTATTTTTTTCATGTTTAGTATGAGTAGTTGTGTGTGTTAAAGATCTGTTCTACTCTTTTAACTAACTTGCTTGATGTGTTACCGTTATTGTATTGTATAAGTCGACCGATATCTTGTCTTAATTTTTGTATATCTTTCTCTAATCTGACTTGCCATGGTGGTTTAATGTTATGTTTTCGTTTTGTAACATCTGTGTTAGCTATTATTTTGTAGTTTAATTCTTCGGATATAATGTAAGCTGTACAGTAGATTAATGTATGTATATCAGTTAGTTTCATGTTGTCTGTTACGAAGTTTGGTATTATACGCGTATGAAATATATGAATCAGTTTAGTAAGTTTTCGGTTATAAATAATTTTAGATCCTTCAGTGGTCGAAACTGACGTACCGATCGAACTGGTGGGCGATGCCCTGTTCAATAAGGTATGGTCAGTATGTGATGAATTTTCGGCTGTGACATTTTCGGTTTCCCTGACTCCCGCCCGCTTGCTCAACGAGGAGTCACTGACGGTCCACATGCTGTCACGTCCAGCGTCAGCACCAGACGTGCCCCGATGATTGCCCCCGGGTAGCGGCAGTAAACGTACATTTCTCTTTTGTCTCTCCATTTTGAAGGTTAGAGAGTGGCAATTCCTTCACTTGGGGTCCACTCAGGTCCCTTGAGGAGGCTGTTTAAAAGGTCACCTGCCTCGAATTGGGGGAGCAAAGATTGTGATTAGCTCCCCACGCCCTTAGACGCCTAGTACGACACCCACAGGCTAGAAAGGGGTGGCACAATCCTCCCCTACCGGTGCCTCACGGCTTTTATTATTATTATTATTATTATTTTTATTTCATTTTTATCTTATAATTTACATTTATATATATAACATAGAAAACAACATTATAAATATACATATAAAAAATAGTATTCCGCCGACGTGGGACTTAGGACCAGTCCGTCGGTGGTTAGAGCGACAGCGAAAGAAACTTCCTCACAATGCGTGCCGTACCCAAAACTGCTGCTCTTTGCATCCGACCCTTGATCCAGTTGTTTAGTGAGAGCCTCTTGAGATTCATATCGAGACTCTTCGCTATAAGACCATTTACGGAAACTACCATCGGGACAATTATTGTTGAGTCAACATCCCACATGTCGGTAATCTCGTGAGCTAAGTCCAAGTATTTTGATAGTTTGTCCTTCTCAGCTTTCACAAGATTAGCGTCCCACGGAACGCTGATATCAATAAGAAATGCCCGGCGCTCTAATCGATCTACCAGCACAATATCAGGTTTATTGGCTACTATAGTCCTGTCCGTGATGATAGATCGGTCCCAATAGAGCTTAACTTGACCATTTTCCAAAACTAGCTCCGGTGTGTACTTATAATATGGCACTTCAAAAGGTACAAGACCGTATCGAAGAGCAAGTTGTTGGTGGATAATCTTGGCTACTTCGTCGTACATGTGCAAATACTCTCCATTGGCAAGATGAAAACAACCGGATATAACATGTCTGATGGATTCTCCAGGTTGGTGGCACGACATATATCAACATTGCCATCCTTTATTATGTATTTCCGATAGTTGCTCGTCTTGACAACTTCGTCAGCAATTGCACAAGCAAAACCGTCGGTTTCACCAAAGAGATCACCAAATCGTAGCCAAGCCAAGGACGCCAGAAGGTCTACATCAGGCCCATAGAGTGCCTGGTGGAACCGTCCATGAAGCTCCTTACTCTTCCAAATACTTATACGGTCGTCAGTGCTAAGTACTACCGGTTTATGCCAGTTACCTTTGGTTAAGGCGAGCGGTGTACGACCATTATCTACTGCAACAATGTCCCGATGCATTCCACACTCAGCATGAAGGAAATATTCCCTAAGATTGCATACCTCACGGTTGTGTAAGTTTTTGGCATTAAGGAAGCCACAACCCCCACACTTCCGTGAAATATACAATCACATCACTGATAAGCGCGGATGATGCATGCGATACATTGTCAATAGTTTTCGGGCTTTTCGGTCCAGGGCATCTAATTCAGTCTGAGTCCACCTTAATATACCGAAAGTGTACATCAGCAGGGGCATTACCCAACTGTTAAATGCACGCACTTTGTTACCTCCGAAAAAAGACTTTTTAGAACTTTTGTCAAGCGGTTAAAGAAGCGTTCCTTCACTAGCTATTTAATGTCCCCACTTAGTATGCCTAGGCATTCCGACATACCAAGGTATTTGTAGGACTCGGTTTCGGAGAGGGATCTGAGGGACATTGTCTCCGAGAGTTGTAAATATTCGCTATTTACAACTCGGCCACTCTGCACATGTGCAACCGCGCATTTATCTACACCAAACTCCACCCTTATGTCATTACTAAACGTTTGAGTAACGTTAAGTAACGATAGCAGATCTGCTTTATTTGGTGCAAATAATTTGAGATCGTCCATGTACAAAAGATGAGAAATGATCGCACCCCCTCTGCGAAAGCGAAATCCCAGTTTTGAGTCCCTGAGCAACGTACTTAAGGGTTTCAAAGCCAGGCAAAACCACAAAGGACTCAAGCTGTCACCCTGGAAAATACCTCGCTCAATCCTTACATGTTCGGAAGTAAGAAGACTTCCTCCGCCCCCTGGAAGACAAAGGACCGTTGTCCATTGCCTTATACGTGAATCATGTAAAGCGTATAAATCTGTGTAAATCTTATACACTTCTAGTACTCGTCTCAACCATGTATATGAGGCATGAACTCATGTGTATGAGGCACCGAATCATAGGCCTTTTTATAATCAATCCAGGTGGCGGGGAGACCCTTCTTACCTCGGCGAATCTTTTCATTGATGGCCGTGTCAAAAAGGAGGAACTCCTTAGTACCACGAGACCCAATCTTACATCCATTTTGAGCGGGATCTAAAATGCTATTTGCATACAAATGTGTGTTTAATTTTAAAGTCAAAATGGATGTAAGAAGCTTATAAATTGTTGGTAAGCACGTGATAGGTCGAAAGTTCTTTGGATCCGTGATACTGCCAGACTTGTGAAGTAGAAAGGTGATTCCTGTTGTCATAAAAGATGGTAGGGATCCGGACACGATGGCTTCCTGGAATTGCTCAGCCAAACGTTCGTGTGAAGACCGCAGCCATTTGAACCAAAAGTTATGTAATCCGTCCGGCCCAGGACTTTTCCAGTTATGGGTCGAACGTCCCTGACATTATTTAGGCTTATAAATATAGCCTCCATTGGCTGCAGGTGCTCACACGCGCGCTCAACAATACGCATCCAGCCAGCATCGTTGTGACTAATAGAATTTATGAGGTATAAATAATAGCATCTTTAGGTTGTATAGTGTTAAAATATTATAAAACGAGTTGTACGGGCTGCTCTTGCCCATTCTATTACACAAATGGTCGGATATTAAACATCGAAGGGCAAGTACTGTGTATTACTGAAACAAGTCTTAACAATATTTTTCTAAATTAGGTCAGTACATCTTTCATTTTATTATTTTTTTTTATTATTAATTACATTTCTTCGCATTATTATATTCCCATATTGTGCAAAAATGTGAGCGTTATCCATAATAGTCTGCAATTAACGCACTATTATGTAATAATCGTTACATGTACATGTTAGTGGTAGATTTAATCCTAAACACAAAGTACGTAACTAATCATTTATTCGTTGTCAGGCAGAAACATAATTACTTAGTTATCGTAATCGACTTTACACCTCCGATATACCTTGATAATACAATGTTATTGATATAGAATGATGATAATATATTGTTATACTTCGAATTGCATTCTTCACAAATTAAAAAATACCTGCCAAGTGCGTGTCAGACTCGCACACAAAGGTTTTCGTATCATACAAATAAAAAAGGCAAAATAAATCACGGTTCCTGCATGAGACCTCTTTAAATATTTAATTGATCTAATTAGTTATTTTTAAAGGCTAAATATTAATATATAAATATTAATATATGACTGAATGTGAAGCGTCTACCTGTTGCCGTTATTAAAATCAAGCATAAAATAACATTTGTTGTATGAGAACTGACAGACGGACAGCGGAATCTTCGTAATAGGGTTGCGTTTTGACCCTGTGGGTTAGGAACCTTAAGAAACTAATTTGCTATAATAATGAACATTTGTTTATATCAGACGTAAAAATAAAGATGGCCAAAAATGTTCCGTACACACTGATATATTATATGTTTAAAGTAAAAAAAAAATGCTCATTACAGAGATTCTTTTGCAGTATTTTGTTTTGATTGAACGAATCACAAATTTAATTAGAGCAGATCAGACAATTAATTAGAGTAGACCAGACAATCACAACCAAAATGTATAATGATGACATATTATGTAATAATATCAAATATGTAGTATAGCTTTCGTTAAGTAAGGGTCTACTTTGTGGCACTTTAATTGCATGTAGGTCGTAGTCAAACTCTAACTGAAATTCTCGTGTGATTCATATATAATTATGTGTTTGGAAATAAGAAAACTTTTTAATACAGAATATGAGACCTGTATGTAAATCTATTGCCGATATGTTGGTGTATTTAGTTACGGAGATATAATTAAAATAAAATAAGGCTACTCGAATTTACATCAAGTCTGTAAATATATAACAAATTTTTGTAGCTTTGAAGAAAAGTAGATATTTTTTTGTGAAATTGATGAAAACTAATGATTATTTAATATTAATCATATTTTTTTATATTTTACAAAAATATATATATATTAAGGAAGTTCTAATAAAGATGCGATTAATAAATGCCTTATTCAAATAGTTTGCTCGTTTCTATGTTTTTTCTTATATGATGGCTAACAGTGATCATATTACACTAGTTTGACAGAGATATACAAAACAAGTATACCATTAAGTAGAATTAGAAGTAAATATTTGCTGCTTGTAATAATAACATTTAAATGCTATTTATTATGTTAATTTAATTATTTGTTTAATGCTTGGCACCGACTTCAAACTTTTTAGTAAATAGGACATATAAATAATAGGTAGTATATAATAAAGATAAAATCTTCATTTTTTATTACTTTTTAGTTTTAAAGTCGGTTTTTTTAACGTAGTTATTTTTATCTATTAATAAGTCTGATTTTGTTATTAAAATATCTTGAGAATCATTCATTTAATTTAGTTTTTTACATAGTTTTTCTTGTTTAGTGTTTGAAAACATTTTTCTACTTTGCTATAAATATCTATATACGTATACATCTACTTTGCTATAAGTCTTTAAACATCTTTGTTCACTTCATTGTATGAGTCTCTCTGTAGCGAAGGCCGCGTTCTCTTCAATCTGTGAACATTATAAGCATACCTGTTGTCTAGCATAATATTTAAACTGGCGATACGTTCATCAGTTTAATAAATTAAATAGGAGAAAATTATAAATAGTTGTAAGTGATTAAAAATATTAAATCAAATTAGGTATACATACATCTACGGATATGTAGACATATATCTAACAGGAAGTAAGTATACCGTGTGACGTTGAATGCAGGCAAAGTTATGTTATTAGAAGCTTTTATCTCGTTACCGTAACTGTTACGAGCAAAACTCGCTCAACGGTGTTGAAGCTTTATACGAGAGAACTTTCAAATTGTATACGTTATATGTGATTTACTTCTTTCCGTTTTGTATGAACATGTACCTTAAATTTTTATTTACTAATTAAATTGAATTTGAATATACATATATATAATCTATATAATATAATATGATATATGAATAACATGACAACATTGAGAAATATAAAATATAATTATTACAAAGTTTTTGAGCGTTTTGAAAATTTAACGATTCGAAGAACTGTTTCGTGAATATAGTTGTTTTTTCTTAATTTCATTAGGGGTGTTAATGATATTATTGATTTTAAAAAATTATTGCGTTCAAAATAAATAAAAAAAAAAAAAATTAAGCGTGATAACTTATTTCTCTCTTTTCTGCATTTATATTTTTATTGAAAACTGCATTTATAATTTTACTTTCTTTTAATATTTCATATATTATTTGTATAATGTATTTTTCGAACATGAAATACTTTTTTTAAATGCTTCATAAACGTTACATAATAGTTATAATTTAGTGTGTTAGAGTGCTAAAAAGTTGTCGCCTAGCAACCTCTGATATTATCACTTTAATAATACTTACATTATGTATAACCATTGTTAGTACGTCTTTTTACATAAGTTTGTTTTTTTGTGGAGTGTAGGTTAGCGATTCAGTTATTTTGTTTGATTTATAAGTATCTAACTTTCCATTTAATTTAGTTAATTTGTTCTCCGAAACAAAGAGATTATGCTTATTTCTTTACAGCGCATTTGCTTACCGAAAAGATTTTTTTTTATTTAATTAATAATAATAAAAAAATATGTTTTTTCTTTGTTACAATATTTTTATGGATAATAGTAGAAAATAAAAGTAGCCCTAGCAGTTTGCATCTATTATTATTTTATTGATAATACCTACTAATAGTATGTTAATGTAATATAAAAACTGACAGAAAACTGATCTTTACCTCTAGTATATATTTGTCTCAATAGTTTTATTTAATTATTATTTTTTATCCTTCTTAGAATAATAACGTTAAACAACAATATCTAATCTCTAATTATTCGGGCCCGTTCTACTGTGTATTAATATTTAATCAAGACTCAGTGAGCCGAACCCGGTTTTGCTGAACTTTAGTAATATTTTCAGAACATCAATTTTCAATTAAGCCTAACTTTAGTCTAAGGTTGTGTTGAACATAATTATGCAGAATATTTTTTATATTTTTTTTCATTATGATTCTTTCATTATAAATACCCCTAATATAAATTTCAAATCATAGATAAAGTAAAATTGGAAGTTAAAATCTGAAATAAAAATACGAAAGTTTCAGCGGTTTAATACTGTTTTTCTTTTTTATCACATATTTTTAAAAAATAAAATTTTCCTAACGACTTCAGTGAGCAACGAGATTATAAGAGAACTTTTCAACTGTATTTGAGATTTAATATTTTGACTCAATTTATATCGCAAATATTATAATTCTCTTTATTTATATCCATATTTACAAATTTTATTGTAGTACGGAAAATACTACCAATGACAATTGTGTTTAATAAAAAAAGTTATACGTAATAAAATTTATCAACTCTATAGCTAATCTAAAATCCATCGATACATAATAAAAATGAATTTCACTTGATATTTTAAGGTTATTTTTTTTTATTTCATTGCAGTCTAAAATTTAGAAGTAAAATAAATTTTACTAAACTTTATATTAAAAAAAAAGTAGTATGAGAGATTGAGAAGTAGAACTAAATTAAAATCACTTATTGACAAATAATATTGCCACTTCATTATTTACAATGACAAGCCGCTTCAAAAACTTTTTTCTTGGTCTTTTGTTACTTTGACAATTCATCGCTCTTTTCTTGAGTCACATTTTACAAGTATCTGACTTGGATAAGACTCTCGGAGAGTGTCAAGGGTAAACAGACAAGAATATTTAGTTGGTTTAGTAGAACATTGGGCGAGTACCGTGTATATAATTATTATGGTGTTAATTTAAGATCAGAATGTATGTAGTAATAATAAATATTACCTAATATACATAAATATTTTTGATATATGTCAACGTGTTGTTCATTTATGATAACAAGAATAAATTATGTATAAATATCGTGTCAGGACACACACAGCTGTCACGCGAAGCAGCTTTTGACACGTAATACAAAATGAAATAAAATATAAAAATAATAAAGAAATTTAAAACGTTAGAGAACTTCATTTACTAGTTTTCTTTCTACATAAAAAAGTATCTTTTATACACTTTAACTCTTCCGGGAGAGATTTGTTCGAACATTGAAGGTAACGACCTAAAATTTCAAAGTAGTCTCATAACTTTGCTTGATATTTGTATGAAATTCTTGAATTGTATAAAATACTTAGATTTTGAATAATCTTGAATATGCAATTTTTTAAATAAAGGATTACACGTTGTGAATACATTAATTAAAACCACATCCCAATAGTCAGGTTTTCTAGGAAAGTAAATTATGTTTATAAAATATATTCAATGAAAATAGCGTCATAAAATAATAACATTACTTATATTTTATCTGGGTTTTACTTCATCGGGAACAGTATAGAAAATTAAATTTTAAAGTTGTATTTAAAAGTTTAGCGAATTAGTGAAAAGTATCGAATCAATATTTAAAACAATCGTAAATATTAGCCGGATTTTTTAGCTTCGTAAGGTATTACCTACTATATAATCATCTTTAATAAATTTATAATAAAATGAAGAATAGACAGTGTAACTGTAATTAGAACACAATTACTCAAATACTTTTGTGAATCTGGTATTTATTTAATTCTGGTATTTTGCGATGTTCTTAATATCATAATGCTTAAAAACACAGGTAGGAACTTTTGTATACCTTTTCAAATAGATATTGACCTACCTAATAAGCTTCGTCTCGTCTAATCAATTAATAATATCATGTAATTCACCAATAAAATATAGAAGCTTGATAAATACATTTTATAAAACAAGCCGCCTTATTTGAATGGCATTTCATTGTCATTGAGTAACTTATATAAACTTTATATTTAATTATATTTCCTTTACAATACGTACTTCAAACTCAATGTTAACTTAATTAACTAACTGAACTTAACACGCTAGCCTTCAGGCTTCAACGCTTATACTGCTAAACAAAGTGGTTAAAGTAACTATGTTTTACTTGTGTAGCGCCTCCAAGAACTCGCTTGCTGCAGTTACATGCACTTACATTTAGTTGAGTTTATTAAAGTATATTCAGTTATATCAACATAATAATCACCAAAACCAAATAATAGGTTATGAATAATGTAGCTGCATGCTAGTAAAAAAAAACAGTTGAAATAAACTCAACATGAAAAATAAACCGATACGGGCAAGGCGTTGAAGTCGCGGGTTCGAATCCCTTGCCCGTATCGGTTTATTTTTCATTCTATATCTAGAAAAATTTATATAAGCTTAACATGGCTATACATGTTTATACATTTTTTTCAAACATTAAACTCAACATGCTAGTTTCTATTTTTAAAATTCGAGACATGTTTTTAAATACAATAAAACTAATTACTCAATGAATAAAAAAAGGTCACGATAAAAGTTTACCAATTTATTTAATCATTAACTACTTTTTCAAAGATCTTCTATGATCGATTTTACCTCAGTTTTAGCTGCAAACAAATATCCCATGCATAATTATGATATATATTAAGGGCTTCAATCGGACGCAGAAAAAAACGAATTATTTTTCCATGTTTTTTAAACCGAAAAAAACAACCTAAACTAGGCAATGGTGAATCTTACGATAATAATATATTTAAACATATAATGAGTAAAATGCAAATATACCTAATATTACAAACAATGTGATATTTTTTATAAAATACGTAGTTAATTGAGTACTGGGCGTTTATACGAATGTTATCAATGTTATGTCTTAAATAAGACGTTTTAATTAAACGATTACTCATCTTGAATTGTGAATGGATAACAAAAAGGATAACATAAAAGTAAGATGTCAGAATACAGTAGGACCCGAGGCTCTATTTGTAGGTTTTGTTGTTGACAAGTGTGCGGGAGAGGAGTTGGGATGAACGAGTCCCAGTTAATACCTTTGTATTTTAGTAACGGATTTGTTTTATCTTTGACTTTGTTATTTAATTTAAGTTAAAGATGCATGAACCTTATTAAATGTTGGTTAATGCTCCTCTTTTTCTTCTCACAGATAACATTTATTCGTCTTTTCTAAAAATCATCTATTAGTTTCCTTCCTCTTAAAGTCGTCATGCCTACATTTCCTTCCCTTTTATCCAGGCCTACATTAAGAAGTTAAAATAACACCCTCCCAAGCTGATGTGACTATCCTTGTTCAATTTCCTCTTTGACTGTGTGTTACCTGGAAATGTAAAAAAAAACAACCAAATGCAGGAGAATTAAACAAAACTTTTTACGATCGGTTTTCGGCCTCTCGTCAATTCACCTTGGGTACATATTGCTGGTTTTTCCGCCGTTCTTAGGATATGTGGTGAATCTTTTCATCCACTTGTATTTTGTGAGACAATTTAAAAAGGTAGATTTCAATGTAATATAAAAACTAGAACTATTTTTTAGCTTACCGTTCTTATGAAAGTACTCTCAAAGTTCTAACATAATGATGAGTAATTGTTTAGATGATGCAATTAAATCGATCGTAGGCTAGAAGTTATTTGGCGTTTCTTAAAGTTCTTAGACTAAACATTTTCACCATTCCATATCAGGAGTGGATCAATTAGTTATTCATAAGTTTTATAAATATTTAAGAGAATTTTTTGGAGTTAATATAACTTAATGAAGATGTATTGAAATAAAAAACCTTTTATTCAAAGCAAAGCTAGCGAGTAAGACCTAGTGACCGATAAACTTCTAATAACAACAATCGGTTTCAGATAAAATAGGTTTGTATATAAAAATGTAAGAAACCTATTTACACTGTGATACACGATGCCATAATATGTCGTAGCAAAGTACTCTAGTGCTCCATACAAAATATAAATTGATCCATATTTCTGTTCAGTCATTCTTATATCTCATTTTGCTCATATTAAAGAATATATTACAGTAAATATATGTACAGTTTCTTAATAAGAATAAGTTAAGTTTCATTTATAAGACGTGTTTTAAATAGTTTAAATGTGTAAATTGTTTAATGTTCTTGTTATAAATCATTTTTTTTCGAATCCTTACTTTTCATCCATAGATTTTTTAGCTATTAGCTACTATATAATAATATTAAATAAACTTATAACAATACCGGTTAATGTAAAACGATACACTATATTAAGAACAAAAGTATTAAACTACTTTTGTTCTAAATATAGTGTTACCATCTAGTTTCATTCTACGCTGTTCTAGCGTAATACAATTGGTAGAGCTATTGAGTGACCCAGCGATTGATTTTTTGTTTAATATTTAATAATTTTAAATAATTTCAAAGCATATCTATATATATAAAAGAAAGTCGTGTTAGTTACACCACTTATAACTCAAGAACGGCTGAACCGATTTAGCTGAAAATTGGCAGGGTGGTAGTTTAGAGCCAGGAGAAGGACATAGTATACTTTTTATCCCGTTCGACAGCATTCCCGTCTGACTTGACATGAAACGTCAGTCACTATAAAACGTGGTATAAAAACAAAAAAGAAGCAGACTTGGAATAAATAAACGCAAATCACAGCTATGTAATTGACGTATAATGACAGCTATGTAATGAAATATGGATGACAATTAGATATTTGTAAGAAATCAATAATAAAACTATTTCTATTAAATGAATAATTAACAATTATAATGTAATGATAGTGCCAGTATAGTATATAAACAGTGAAGTGAACTATAAAATTCGGTACGGTTGAAAATTTGAGTTTTTAGGTGAATTGAAGTTTAATTAAAAATGCCGCAACCGAGACGATCGAATCTTTCCCGACAAAACCGTGATGCTTTGGAGGAGCAATGATTTTACTGTCTGGCGATTTCTGCCAATACTGCCAGTAATTCCAAGATCTACGGCTGCCGACAAAATAAACGCTTGCCTCAAATCGTCAAATCTATGGCGCTATGTGAAGAAACTGCAACTGACAACAAACATGAGAGTTACATTGGTTAATGATACATCTGCAGAAGATTTCTCGGAGTATTGCTGACTGTCGATGTACCTGTCGATGAATCGAGCGGATTAATATCATTTCGAAATAATTT
Organism: Napeogenes sylphis; assembly: GCA_959347405.1. Classification (NCBI taxonomy): domain Eukaryota; kingdom Metazoa; phylum Arthropoda; class Insecta; order Lepidoptera; family Nymphalidae; genus Napeogenes; species Napeogenes sylphis. The sequence continues at coordinate 42,721,085 of OY365776.1, read as the reverse complement.
CTGTAATTTTGTCTCATCAAAAGACGAACTTATCAACAATGTATTTCCAGAGTAATGTATGAGTGGTTGAGTGAGCGAGCAATTTTAGCGGCTAAGAATAAAGATGTAGATGACCTAAACTACATAATTCAAAATAAGATCATTGGAACAATGCATTCATTCAAATCTATTGACTGCGTCACAAATGAAGATGAAGCCACCAACTATCCAATTGAATTTTTAAACTCTTTGGACGTGCCTGGCGTACCACCGCACAATTTACGCCTAAAGGTTGGCTCCGTAGTAATCATGCTTCTAAACATAAACCAACCAAAACTGTGCAACGGTACGCGTTTGGTGGTTAGAAAATTAATGAACAATGTAATTTACGCTACGATAATGTTAAGAAAATTCAAAGGTGAGGAAGTTCTCATTCCGAGGATACCGATGATCCCAACTGATATGCCGTTTGAATTCAAAAGACTGCAATTTCTGATACGTCTTGCTTTTGACCATCAACAAATCAAAAGGCCAATCCTTAAAAGTTTGTGGTTTAAATCTACAACATTCATGTTCTTCCCATGGTCAATTATACGTGGCATGTTCACGGGTCGTAAGACCATCTGCGTTGTTTGCTTTTGCGCCTGATAATAAAACAAAAAATGTCGTGTATCACAAGGTACTTAAATGAAGAGCAACCTATGTACTAAAATACAGAAATAATTATGAATGATTAATGTAGGTATTTAATTTTTTTTGTATTTTTTCCAATTAAAAAATAAATTTGCTTATTTATTGCCATTAAGGCGGAACAAAGTTTGCCGGGTCAGCTAATTTATTAATAAAACCCTTTTGTCAAAGTTAGATGCAAGCGTCATAAAGACATTGAAGTTATGGCTCGTGTTAGCGCACTCAGCGGATTTTTCAACCTTATTTAGAGACCGAAACAATTTTGGATTAAAATTAAAGAAATCATCGGAGCTCTACAAACATCTAAGAGTTACCAAAAGACATATCATCGGAAAATCTAAAGATGATACTGTAACTTCTCTCTCAAAAGACAAAGTTGCCTCAGAGTTCGAGTCACGATTTAAATTCCATAAAAAAATTATGATAGCTGCTCAAACGAATAAAGTAGGGCTAGGATCAAGTAGGAAATTTCAAGACATAACAAAATCTTTTATTCGACAAGACGAAAACGATAATTACCGATTCCACACGATGAGCCTAGAAATTGGAAACGAATGGGTGACCATAGGAGATTTTTGTATTCCACTAGATCTGAAATGGCGCATCTTCATTTGTTAACAATTGGTTATCAATCTATTACACTCGTTTCTTTCTTTAGATAAGTAGTGAATAGTTCTTAAATTATTTAAATATTAGTCTTCTTCCGAATTATATCAATTTTACCCACATTTTGTGTAACGCGGCCTGTGCATAGCCACATTGTTTGCATGCATATTTTGATTATAAAATTCAATGTCGTGATCTTTAGAGTCTTTTCTTTCGGAAGCACTTCCGAATGCAATATCTTATTAACCTTCGGTGAGTGTTTTAGTTATTTGTGATCTTATTAACGCATTTGAAGCCCTGTTTTTTAATTTCATAAGAGTGTTTATTTGCAGGGCTATTATATTAATATGGAATAATATAAATTCCTATTGCCCATACTTCTCCGACAGTTTCAAAGTTTGTTGGAACAATATTTCGTAAGTAATTTGATTCTTTACTCTGAATTAGGAGATGTTTCATAGGTTTTGAGACCTTATTTAATGTTATTACGTGGTAATATTTCAGTATTTATCCTGATTCGACCTTCGGAGTCGACATAGGCTAATGTAATAATATAATAATGCTAATATAATAATATAATAAAGCTTGCGAGGCCTATTCCCTGCATAAGGTATTATAACTTATTGTTATTTAAATTTTAAATTAAGGTTTTGTCTCAAGTAACCAACCGCTGAGTCTAGCTGGCATTATTTTGGGCATTTTCCTTATTTTGTGTAACTATTAATTATAAGAGACAATGTTTTTTTGGATATAATAAATTAATAAATTATTTTAAACCACTAAGAAACCTTTTTTCTTTGTTTTTTTTATACGAGTAACAAGCTTAATAAGTATGACGAACTGACCAACGAACTGTCCAGGAATAAATTTATAGTTAGTTTGTATGCAGTAGAAGTGGGAACGAGAGGTATAACAGCAAAATCTCTCTATAAAGCATCGGTTCATTTCTAGAACGTTTTTCAAAGGCGGCATTAGTAGGTTCTTTCCAAATTTGGTTAGGTAGTGAGAGGAGTGTGGAGGGTGAAGGCGAGCGTTTTTGCGCATAATAAAGGGCATGGGCCGCCCGGCCCGGTCGTGAATCCATGGAATGCTAAGAAGCTTCTTCGTCGTCTAAGGACAATTCTAAACATTATATTTATAATTTAAGTCATTTTGCCTAATTTGCTCATTACAAGGAATATTTGTGTTTGGGCTCACATTTGTTTGTATATGATCTTATTTTTTAATCTTGACACATACAAGCCTTCACTGAAATCATAATTTTGCATCAAGATTAAGGTAAATGTTAAAAACGAGTTCATTAACTCTAAAATAATATTGACGCATACATTTAACAATAAATTTTAACAATAAAATTTAACAAGCGGATATCTGTTCTGTATAGATATTGAAGTAAAACTAAAATGTGGCAACAGATTTCGTAATATTTGTCTGCACGCATCATGAATAAACTACAAAACGATTTTTTTATTGATATGATTATATATTATTACCCTCTAACATAACCCGTAATAATGATAATAATTCACCATAATAGTTTATTTTCACCGAAAAACACAAATAGTGGTTTGTTCTAAAAATACTATACAACAACTCAGTGAGCTTTTATTTTTTTTTGTCCACTAAAACTGCTTGTCACTCAGGATTTGTTTCATCACTTTTGGCAGTCTTTAAAGAGAGAGAGAGATTTGTTTTAAGCTTATTTAATTTTTTAAAAGCTTACTTTTATGGAGTTAAGGGGAAAGGGAAGCTCTTAACCGTTCATTTTGCTTTTTACGATCGCGCTAGCTTCGAAACCTCTGAACAGATATTCACCACTTCCATTAGGGAGTTAGAACTTTTATTAGAGATGATTCCTAAAAAACCAGAACTTAAAAATGTCAACTAGAAAAAAAGTAATAGCAAAAAGAAATTTGTCTATGGGAGTTTCCATGTTAAATCGTCATGCGCTTGCATCAGTGTTAAATGCAGAGTTTTTGATGATTTTAGTACCATAAAAAGGTCAGTTCAGCTCCCGCAACTAAAAATAAAATTTATAAATAAAATAAAACAACACAAAAAATATCGACCAATTATTTTTTTTAGTATTTCTGTGATAAAGGCGAGCTTAAGCTAAAGCTATATATTATACAACAACAGCTTTTTTAACTTGACACTCCTACAACTGTTATATTTTTAAAATGTATATTATATTTAAAATAGATATTATAGGATTATTTAGTTTAAAATATCAAATATCATTATAATGATTAAAAACCAAACTAATTATTATTAAACTTAATAGGAAGAGAAAGTCAACGTCTGGGGTGTGATTTATATAACAAGTTCAGAATTGAGCTTAGCGTGCAAAGTTTGTTTTATAAAGGAAATGAAGTTTTAATTTAATAAAAAGTACGAAGTTAAATAACGATGAAAAATAATATTGCATTCATGTATGCAGATCGACTTGGGAATATGTGTTGGTTTTACTCGAATTCAGAACTTTCGTATAATGATTTTGAAATCTAATGACTATAATGTAGGTCAATATACATATATTAGTAACCAAATCGTCGTGTCGATTTTGTTACTAAAATATGTATTTTTTAAAAATAAGATAGTTGAGATGAAGAGTAACGTAAAGCTTATAATGTAATATTTTATCAAAAGAATAACTTAATTATTTCGTATACTTATAAATATCAGTAAATAAATATATGATGATCTTAACTTCTATTATAACTGCCCATGGACCTACGAAGACATATTTTATTACAAAATATTACTAAAACTGTTTTTAACACAAAATATTAATAATGCGGAGTATGTGTGTATGTATCATCTCTAATATGTTTGGCGAATATTCAATAGTATCCGAATCAGTTAGAAACCGTCCTACAATTTTAAAGATGCTAATAGGTTTCCACTAGAATGCTATAAAACAATTTGGCTTAGAATAGAAGTACATAGATGAAAATAAGTTTTAACATTGATATAGAAAAGAGGAAGTTGATATAAAAAATTTAAACTAACATAGTAGTGTGTTGTGTTTCTATCACTTTTATTCTTATTTATGCAGATGCGGTATTTTTTCCCAAAATATATCTAAGTTTTATAATATAGTAAATAAATACTCTAATAATCTAATAATACTTTTATAATATAGTAAGTAATAAATAATATAGAGACAAATAGTGGGGTCACAGACAGGGTATTCCCTCGTTGATGTGAAGATCTTAAGTTTTTGATAGGTTACGATCATCTTAATTTTAAAAACATTATTATATAGTATATAGTAATATTTATGTTATTAAAATTCTCTACCGTTAACGTACCGAATATTTTACCGCAAAAAATGTTGGAAAATCTTTTAATAATTAAGAAGATTATTGACCTACCTATTTACTGAGAAGAACAAAGATGCACATCTTCGTTCATCTCACTAAATAGGTCTGTCCATAGCGAAGACAATGTCAACGACAGATGAACCTCTTTGTCTTTGTCTTCAACCTGCAAACATTGTCAGCATACCTGTGCTCTAGATACTGTAAGTAAAAATATTATATAACTGTATTAGACGTACTCGTTTATTTTATAAATCTCTCTCTCAGAGTTCTTAGAACCTCTGCTCTCTTTCAAAACCTCTGCAAAACACAATTCAAATTGTTTTTAATTAAATAGAATTGACCTGTTAACTTACGCAATATTGCAAATTTATTAACTTGATCATTTTCTAAGGTGTAATTAAAAATAGCATCGTTTTCCACTTTTATTTATTAAAATACTTTCTACAATAGTCGAAACACATATTGTCTAACTGTTTAAGAATCTAATGAAAAAACAAAATCTCCAATAGAAGTTGTCCACAAGTTGAATGTCTCAATATTTTTATTTGGTTTATGAAATAAGGGCACTGTAACGAAACCAAATAAATATTATTTTTACAAAACAATAACCTCTTTAACTTACTTTATACATATCATATTATCTCGTTTATTAATATTTATATCATGACAATAAAACAATAAGTTACTTACGAATTTCTTTACGAAGTTCCTAGAAATTGCAGTCAGTCACAAATAGTAGCGTCGGTATACAGAAACAATCCAGGTAGTTAATATAAAATATCAGTAATACTACACACTTTCATCACCATAAATCTCAAGAGACAAATGAAATATCAATTATCAAATAACAAAGATAATAATATCAAATTACAAATTACTTGACATTTGGTTGGTATTGACACCAACTGTTGGTGTTAACATTAATTAAAAACATCACCGTAAAATAGTAACAGTATTTAAAATGGCTCCATCTTGTGATCCCAACTATAAACTTCATTCAGATATCCGACAGAATAAAATACTAAGAAACATCAGAAGGAATAATAGGAAATTTATTTAAATTACGTCTAAATTGGCCTTTCCTCGTTTATGATATTAATAAAACTGAAAAAACGAAAACTTTAGTCTTTATTAAATATGTGTGTGTGTATTAGTGTACACATGTAAGAAGTGAAACTTCTTTATGACATGTAAATATAATTTACATTTTCTTTTAAATGTGACTTAGAAATAAACATGGCCCGTAAAGGAAAATCATAATTTTCATTAATATTAATTAATTAAAACGTAAGAAGTGAATCGACTGTTTCTGACGTATAATATTCTCATAGAAGAAACACATAAGTACCATAAAAACAGACAAATGTACACAATCCACTTTAAAAATAATAACTTTAGGCTTCTTAATATGTTGGATCGTCACTATATCACAAATAAAATTATTCTTTATCATGGTTTCTGCTGTTTCGAGTTGTTGTTCGTTCTAGGTATAGCAAAACAGACCTTGTAAAGATCAGGACCCCAATGCTCCATTTCTCAGCCAAAACTCGTATTTCTTTTCATTCTTACTTCTTCTATTTCAGACAATCAATGTATTTTAAAAATATTATAAATTATATTTCATAATTTCTTCTTCATGTTATAATCTTAATTTATTTATTAGTTTCAATAGCAAGTTCATAAAATCGTATTGTCCAGTATGTAATTACAATTCATTATTTAATTATAAAACTAAAATTAAACCAAAAATAAAATTATCGGATTAGTCCGATAATTTTATTTTTGGTTAATGTAAATTGTGTTTTGTAATCCACATACTTGTCATTTATATTATTTAGTATTTCCATAGCAATATGGTGTAAAAGAGATGAAGCTATATGAAAAAAGCTGGCGCGCGCGTTTAAAAGTTTCTGACTTTCGCTAGAAAATAATAAAATAACCCTGTATATAACAGCATGGTTTTATCTCGTTATCTGAATTGTGATGAACATAGCTTTTCCGGTGGAGTTAAAGCTGGATATGGAAAATTTTTAAAAATATATGTGTAGGTACATGTTTAACCCCATCATTAATAAACTTGTTCCCTTCATAAATGTTGTTCAATACCTTTATTTACAATTTTCCATAAAATAAATGAATTTAAACGATTAGAGCTAGATAGATAGATAGAGATAGAAGGTAACTCGGACAAAGAAAATTTATTGTACAGATGATCTATATGATGATTTTAATCACTATATGATAGATCCACTATACAACTATGCAATATTTTTAAAGTATTCGAACTAATTAATCTATGAATTTTAACAATTCATATTTTAAAGTGAGAATTCATATTTTTTCTTTAATATTTAAGTGTCTTAGCCGTCTGCGCTATTATTAAAAATAGCCTCAACAATAATTAATATATTTTTACTGTCATTTTAACCCTCGCAATCATTTGTGGATGGAATTTAATAAAATTTATTCTTGGTACTTTTTTAACACGCTGAAAAAAAAGGCTTGCCTAGTGTTATACTAATCTGAGTCATAGTTTCAAAATGTGATTTTCAATTAAGGCCCTTTTGACCTTTCTTCTGTTTGAAATTTCTTGAAATTCGATCTTACTTGAAATCAAGATGACAAAAGTCAAAATTACCTCAAATTTCAAACTTGTAGAAACCAGACAGACATGTTAATTAGGTATCGCCAAGCAATCTCTGACATCGTCACTTATTGAAATGTAAGGCAATACCTATATTGTGTACAATCATTGTTTGTACGTATTATAATATTAGTTAGTCTTTTTGATGGTACAGACTAACGACACATTCGTTTATTATTATTAATAGAAAATTCTTAGATTTCAGGTACTATTAAGTTCAGTTTGATTAGATTGTAAATTCGATTCATAAATATTATTCCATATTTTATGTTATGAAAATAAAAATGCTAGATTCAAAAACCAAATTTTGTTTACGTTTGTTATGTAGTATAAATAGAAGTTCCCTATGTTGTTGTATTGTTTTAGGAAAAAAAAAGAGTTCTTGTGAATATCATTCATTCTACGCGGTAGTAGATAGAAATAAACTTTTAGGTAAATAATAAAAGTAGAATATGACTTTTAGACTTTGACATAACATATACTTTATAAAATGTATTTTTAACTTTATATTATTATTTTAACTTAATTTTCAATATTAGTATATAATGACATCAGTTATGTATTCGGATCCGCTCTACTGTGTATTCATATTTAAGACATGGACTCAATGAACCGAGCTTAGTTTTGCGGAACTTATGTAAAACTTTCTGTTACACAAATTTTCGTAAAAAAACTTTTGTCGGAAGTCCTGTATATTATTGGGTGGTATCTTTAATTATATCCTTGATACAAATTTCAAAGTACATAGCTGGAATGAATAATTAGAAAAGATAGATGAAAAGTATAGAGGTTTAAAAATCTGCTTAGTTTTTTTTACCATTTGAATAAAGAGATTATAAAAATATTTTTCTACATTGTAGAATATATTCAACATTTAGTCTAATATATATTTAAATTGTACAGAAAGAGGTTACCAATAACAGTGTTGCTACGACGTATTTACGTAAACGTATATTAAATATGTATGAAATGTAAAAAATCTCTTTTTTATACTTTATTATTATTATATTAAAATAAAATATATGATTTTCGCTTGATATTGTACGGGATAAAATGCAAAATAAAAATATTCAAAATTAAATATTGTGAATTATGTCGATGCCAGTACCTACGGAATCCGGAAAAATACTAAATAAATAAGCGTAGCGTTATATACTGCCCACATTTAATAAGCCATATTATTTTTATAAGCAATAAAATAGTACAAACTGGAGCGCTAAAGTATAGCTGCGTAACAGGTTTGTGAACACAAGTCAAAGCTGAGTACAGATGAAACTCAGGACTAACTTCCCTTCAGGCGTGTGAGTTGAGACTACAACTTAAGATGGCCATTAATTAAGATAACTTTCAAGCTGTGCATACACACATGTTCTTTGACAAATTGCCTCACTAACTCTGCCGTAAATATGTAGCTGCTTCCTTGTCTGTGTTGATTAGAAATCGTACACAATATGCATATGTGTACAGTTTCTAATAGGTATATCTGTGTATATGGGTATTATTATATGAGTTCATATTTGAAATTACTTAACTTGACTTCATTGTTTCTAGTTAAATTTTCAATGGAGCTTAATATATGGTCAAGAAAAGTGTATTTCAATGAAATAGTCTATATGTTTAATAATTAATTAATGTTTTCAGTACAAATTCAATAGATATGTTTAGTAATTTTAATAATGTTAAAGAGTTTTAATAATGGTTAATCTTGACAATATGCTTTACAATATAATTAGGAACTTCTTAATTTTTTTTTTACATTTTTCCTAACATCAGTGTACTACTTCCATCTTGATTGGAATATATTAAAAACCTTAGTTTTAATTTAACCTTCAAGGCGATTTAGTAGGTTTTCAAAAATCTTACCAAATTTTTTAACTACGAACTATAGCATCATATTAGAAAATTCACATCAAATATTATTTTTTTTAATTGATTCTAAACGTTATACAATCCTCTTTGATGGTCTCACCAAAGAGGATTATAGATGTTTATCTAAAGAGCGTTAACATAATAATTATATTTCACTGTATATACAGGGTTATTTGTAATTAGTTGAGCACCTTTTGCAGGCAGCCCCTCTACATCAATCCTAACAACATTTGTTCTACGACTTTTTAAAATTAATAGTTTTAAAAATTTATTTTTTCCCATACAAAATTTATTTATTGCCTCTAAACGTGCATTAAACTTGAGCTAAGAGAGGCCACGCAACTTGTCAAAATAAGTGCCAAGGCCACGTGCATCGGGGCGCGGGGTGGCGGGGTGACGCAGCGGCGGCTATGCACGTTAGAACTTAATCATTTTCTAAGGTGTAATAAAAAATAGCATCGTTTTCCACTTTTATTTATTAAAATATTTTCTACAATAGTCGAAACACATATTGTCTAACTGTTTAAGAATCAAATGAAAAAACAAAATCTCCAATAGAAGTTGTCCACAAGTTGAATGTCTCAATATTTTTATTTGGTTTATGAATTAAGGGCACTGTAACGAAACCAAATAAATATTATTTTTACAAAACAATAACTTCACTTTAACTTACTTTATACATATCATATTATCTCGTTTGTTAATATTTATATCATGACAATAAAACAATAAGTTACTTACGAATTTCTTGAAGATGGCGCGTAACAGAAAAACGTCATAATTTTCATTAATATTATTTAATTAAAACGTAAGAAGTGAATCGACTGTTTCTGACGTATAATATTCTCATAGAAGAAACACATAAGTACCATAAAAACAGACAAATGTACACAATTCACTTTCAAAATAATAACTTTAGGCTTCTTAACATGTTGGATCGTCACTATATCACAAATAAAATTATTCTTCATCATGGTTTCTGCTGTTTCGAGTTGTTGTTCGTTTTGGGTATAGCAAAACAGACCTTGTAAAGATCAGGACCCCAATGCTCCATTTCTCAGCCAAAACTCGTATTTCTCATTCTTACTTCTTCTATTTCAGACAATCAACATTTCAGACAAACAATATTACATTTCATAATTTCTTCTTCATGTTATAATCTTGAACTTATTTATTAGTTTTAATAGCAAGTCCATAAAATCGTATTGTCCAGTATGTAATTATATTTCATTATTTAATTATAAAACTTTATTAACCGATAATTTTATTTTTGGTTAATGTAAATTGTGTTTTGTAATCCACATAGGTACTTGTCATTTTGATTATTTAGTATTTCCATAGCAACATGGTGTAAAAGAGATGAAGCTATACGAAAAAAACTGGCGCGCGCATTTAACAGTTTCTGACTTTCGCTAGCCTGCCGCGACCTATACTTTAGACTGCTTACAAAATACAGAGTAATAAATAATCGAGGGAGCAAAAATTTTTTTTGTTCGTTTATTCTGAGTTATTTATCAAGATTTTTTAAAAGTCGTAGAACAAATGTTGTTGGGATTGATGTAGAGAGGCTGCCTGCAAAAGGTGCTCAACTAATTAAAAATAACCCTGTATATTATAAAGTTAGACTATACATTGTAATTTTAAACGGTTCATTTAAATGTTTCCATCTAATGTACCATTGTATTATTTTAGAAAATGTTTTACGTTTTGTAAAGTTTTCTATTTTAGTTTTATTGTAATTTTATTTGAAATTAATATTATTACTACTTTATTTTTGTGAATTTTAAAATTTGAATCTCTTTTAGAAGTTGATTTATTACTAGACAAAATATTTGGACACTTCATCAGTTCACACTTCACCTAAAAGATTGTCGGAGAATGATTGATCATTATTACTGCTTTATATTTGACAAATTGTTCTTGTCATACTCTTGTACTAAGTTTTCTACTTTTAATTCTCTTAATTAGAGTCTTTTGTCCAATAGTTAGCACAGAATTCTAAAAATCTAGATGATTGAAAATGCGCGTAAAAATCCTGTGGAAGTAGTTCAACGAAAATCTAAAATAACTACGTTATACACCATTTTTTACACAAGATAAGATAATAGTTAAGATTATTAAAAATGACAATTTGCATATCTCAACGAGGAAGGAATTCAATTTATCCCAAATTACTCATTCAAGGAGTCTAACTGCCCTTTATCTGTCCTTAGACTTAGAGTTATACGAAACCATTAATCGTCTGCGTCCTTAAACCTGTCCATCCCAATATTTCACTAACTTGCCCACTAAATGTCTTTTGAGGTAAACATTTAACGACCGACAATATTATTATTTTCATGCTTATTTACTAATTTGTTAAACTAAAAGATTTATTAATTTTATCTATAGTATTACTAATCTAAATAAAAGCTTTTATTTATTTTAATGTCTGTATGAAAAATTATTGCTTAATTACATGAAGTCTTGATTTGATTTTTATATACAAATTTAAATGGCTATATTAAATTTATCTTTAATTTCATATACACCATATACCACAAATATAACATACATGATTTTATTAAAAAATCCTGAACTCTGTAAATTAGTAAATATCTCATAAATAAATACACTTTTTTATACAATCAGATAAAACAATAACAAAAAAAAAATATAGAAAAAAATTTAAAAATTTGGTGGTCTTATCGCTAAAGAGCAATCTCTTCCAGGCAACCAATTAGTTGGCGGAATACACGTACAGAAGTCGTAGTGTGGGTGTTGTTTAGATAGTGAGAAAAGATAAAAACAAAAGTAGGCATTGCATACAATACATACTACTACATAGATACACATATTTATGTTTAAACATATATATATATATATATATATACATACATATCCACAAAAACAAATAACAATACAGATGACAAACACTTTTTATATTAAAATAAATTAAAAATTTTATGTTAAGGGAAAGAGAATACCACAGTCTTGGTCTGTACAGTGAAGAAATCGGAGTAAAAAGAAAATGAATCGGAAGGAACTTAAGGATAAGGTTTTGTCTTTTTTTTTTTTTTTTTTTTTTATATCATCTAGGGCAATGCTTGACTACATTCCACCTGATAGTAAGTGGAATGTAGTCTAAGGTGGTAAGGCGCATTACCCTAGCAGCCTATTCACTCTTCTCTTGAATGTATCCACATTGTATTCTTTCGGAAATACCGACGCAGTCTAGCTGTTCCAATCCTTTGCTGTACGCAGTAAAAAAGACGAAGCAAAGCGCTTCGTTCGGACAGGTGGAATGTCCACAACAAAAGGATGGATTCCTGCCGTGCGTCGGAAAGTCCGATGATGGAAGGGGGCCGGGGGAATTAGATCGTGTAATTCCTGCGCACAATAACCAAAATGTATCCTATAGAATAATGAGAGGCTAGCAATTCTACGCCTGTGCTCAAGGCTTTGGAGGTCGGCTTCGACCAATTCGGGATCGCCTATAAGCCTTTTTGCTCGCCTCTCAATTGAGCCCAGAACCGCAAGATGAGACTTTGCGGCACCAGCAAATATGTGGCCACAGTACTCTACACACGACCGGATCTGTGCTTTGTATAAAACAAGAAGCTGTCCCGGTGTAAAGTATTGCCGAACCTTCGCAAAAACGGCAAGCTTTGCGGCTGCTGCTCTTGCTCTGGACTCAATGAACCGACCAAAGTTGAGGTTTGAGGAAATCTCTAAGCCTAACAACTGAAGCCGGTCACTGTATTCCAAGGATACATTCTGGAAAGTAGGAGCCAAGGTGAAAGGGCTCCTTTTGGCGGTGAACAGACACGTCTGCGTTTTGGTGGCGTTGAATTTGACAAGATTGGCATTGCTCCATGCGGAGACTGCCTGAAGTTTGTCATTCAAACGCTGCACCATGGCTTCTCTTTCAGACTGTACTTGATCTCGATTAGCCCGAGTACTCGGCAGATATCTTTCTACAACTGTGCTGTCGTCTGCGTACCCATAGATACCGGGCTTCAACAGATCGTTAATGTGCAGCAGAAAAAGAGTTGCAGAAAGAACGGACCCCTGAGGCACTCCGGCATTTATTGTCAAGGATTCCGAGGAACACCCATCGACAACTACTCGGAGAGATCTCTGGCTCAGAAAGTCCGTTACCCAGCCGATCAGACCAGGAGATATACCGTACGCTGAAAGCTTGCTTATAAGGCTCGCATGCCAGACCCTGTCAAATGCCCTCGAGACGTCCAGAGAGACGGTGACCGCTTCTCCGTTCTTCTCGATGGCCTCGCCTAGAATGTGTGTAGCATACACTAGGAGGTCCCCTGTAGACCTATTACGGCGAAACCCGTACTGTCGGTCACTGAGGAGATCGTTACCTTCTAGGTATGCTAGAAGGCGCGATTTCAATACACGCTCCATAATCTTGCAGAGTATGGAGGTGATTGAAATCGGTCTGTAGTTGACAGGATCAGCACGGCTGCCTTTTTTGGGCACGGGTTGCACGTTGGCAAGCTTCCAGGATTTCGGCACTATTCCAGTCTTGAAAGAGAGGCGATACAGACGTGTCAGTACAGGAGACAACTCAGCTGCACATGTTTTGAGCAGAATGGCTGGTATACCATCAGGACCACTGGCTTTATTCACATCTAACCGACACAATGTTCTCCATACCTCTTTGTTAGTGATGCGGATTTCAGGCATCGAAATACCGCAGTGAGGAAGATGTGCTGGAGAAGCATTGCCAGTATCTAGATGTGAATTATTAGCAAACAGAGAAGCAAATACATTCGCTTTTTCTGTTGCTGTGTGGGCCAGGGATCCATCCGGCTTCAGCAGAGCAGGCAGTGAGGGTTGGCAGAAATTCGACTCGATCGCTTTCGCAAGAGACCAGAAAGCTCGACTGCCAGTTGGTTTGACAGAGAGCTTTTCGCCATTCTTAGCGATTCGATCGAGACGAGCCTTCCGCAATGCCTTTTTGTAGGACTTGGCAGCTAGGTTAAAGGCTCTCTTCTTTGTACTAACATCCGGAGTTTTGCGGCTTCGAGCATCAGCCCAAATGAGGTATGCCGAATGTTTTCGGTCTTGAGCATGACCACATTCGGCATTAAACCATGGGCGAGCTTTGCCACCGACGGGAACTTCAGCAAAAGGAATAAAATACTCCATTGCCTGATGCACCACATCGGTTATAGCATCCGCGCAACTCGACGGATCCAAAGAAGAGAAGCAGACCTGCCGCCAAGGATAAGATGCAAAGAAGTGCCGCATCTCATCCCAATCTGCTGACTTGTATTTCCATACTCGCCTAACACCATGTTCGAAAGCTGGTGGGGAATATGTAAATACAGATTTCACCAGACAGTGATCGGAGGTTCCCAAAGGGGAGGTGACCTCAACACGATACCTGTCCGGATCAGTTGTCAGCAGAAGCTCCAGGCAATTGGCTGTATGGCCTACCACATCTGGTACCCTTGTCGCTTGCCTCACCAGCTGAAAGAGGTCCAAGGACAACGCAAAGTTCCGCGCTTCTCTTCCAGCATGGTCGGTTTTCTGGTACGGGAACAGCCAGTCTTGATGACAAGCATTAAAGTCCCCCAGAAAAACAAGCTGCGCTGAAGGGTACTGATGCAAAGCCATATCAGCAGCCTCACCGAGATACTCAAATAATCTAGTTGTCTCCTGGTCACCGCTGTGCGAACGGTAGACACAGGAATACAGGATTTTTTCGTTTCCTGTGTCTACTAAAACCCATATAGAAGAAAAAGTGGGGTCTTCAAGGTGACGGAGACGCTGGATACAGAGGTCGTTCCGCGCGTACACGCAGACTCCGGCACGTGAGTGAAAATTGTGCTCTAACGTGTATCCGGGATAATGCAGGTGCGCAGCGCTCAAAGGACATTGTATCTGCGTCTCCGTCAAAAAGAAGAGGTGCGGCTGCTCTGTCACCAAGTGGTGATGGACAGCTAGGATATTAGAGTGCAAACCCCTGATATTAGTGAGGTGCACTTTAAATGAGGAGGAGTGCAACCGCTGTAAAAACATTTTCTTCTTTTTAACTTTCCTCATAAAAAAATAAAATAAAAGTGAATAGGGATGGGAAATGGCAGTTGAACGAGGCGGTACGTATCGAACCCGACGTCGAAATTGGTGATGTCTTGCTACTGGGAGGCTAGTCTGGAGACTGCGGGGACGCCCGAACCCCCCCCAGGGATCGCCATCGGGCCTCCTCGTCTGGTCGCCAACCAGGACGATGGAGCCACCCTGGGATTTTTCGCAGCTGGCGGGGCAGCCTTTCGTGGGTGGCTAACCCACTAATTGGGCCCCCAACTATCTGCGGGCGGCCAGCGGAAAGCCGTTGCTTCGGATCCCGCTACCCTCCTAGACTAGACCCGACAAAACAAATACCAACTCGACGTCAAACCGGTTCGCCAGCGCACCGCAGCTGTTCAGACCCATTTCCCATTAACGGCTTCATCGAGCAACGTGCCGGAACACGACTAGGTCGCTTTGCGGCACGACTTTGCCCGATGGGTGGTAACTTTGCCGGCGACCCGATGTTATGGTCTACCACCAAGAAAAGAAAAGAAAAGTCTAAACATAATTGGTGACAAATACATTCAAGTATATATAAAATCAAAATCTGTTGTAGTGTTGTAATAAATTTATAACGATTTAATTTGATTGACGAATATAAAACTAAATAGTATTATTAAACATCTTAAAACACACAATGGTGCTCAAGTGCGGCAACCGTCGCTAAGATCTTCAGTTTTCACTGCGCATAGAGTTTACCCTCATATATCTCATGGTGAGCCATTGAATGAAAACTACCAGGAGTCCATGACTATCCGGACGCGTCTTAGCATTCCTAATACTAAACAATCGACCTGGAAAGTACATCACTAAAATATAGCGGCCCTGTTAGAGCACACGGGCTCAAATCAGGCACTCGATGCGCAAGTAGAGACTTTCCAAAATACTATTTACGACTAATTTAATGAGCACTATCCACCTACGAATCGTTATGCTCACAAAAATAAAGAAAACGGTTTTAAATGGAAAATGAGGAGAAAACGAATAGGCCTTATAAAGAAATTTCGTATAGCCAAAGCCTTAGGCGATTATCAACTTAATGACAAACTTTCTAGGACATTGAGATCAATTCGACTATCACGGTTTTTTCATGTAAGTATTATCTAGGTAGAATATCTACCTAGATTTGCAAAATAATATATGTTTTACTAAATAATTAATTTATTCAAATAATAATAAATTGTTTGTTGTCATTTGAAAAATAAAATCCCCCCCCGCTTGCGCTCTGCTTGCTGATAGACGTGTTTCTCTGTGCTCCTCAAATTTAATTTTAAAACTTGGTATAATCGTAATTTTTATTAGTTATTCTGTGAAACTTAATTACTCAGATATAGTGATATAAACTCGTAATAAGTGATATAAACACCAAAATTCAATATTTATAAATCCTTTGTGAATAAGTTTGTGAGGTGCAGTGACAATATTGTGTCAACGATCTAGTTCATCGGTCAATGAACTCAATGAACTCATAGTGAACAATATTGATTTCGAATAATATCTAAGACATTTTAAGCTTGGAGTCTACGAAGCACTGTGGTGTAATTGGAGAAGTGTTCGTCCTCAACCACTGTTAGAAATAAAACCAGAGTTCAATCCTCAGTTTGGCAAAATTATTATCTTTGTTTTTGCATTTTTTGTTTACAAATTTTAAACATTTTTTATATATATGTATATGATCAGTAAGATTTATACAAATTAATTACTATTGTCGCAACTATTAGGAAACAAAATCCTTTTTAAATAAATTATAATTTTACCGAACTATAAGTGCTAATAATGTGATCCCTCCAGCTGCACCGCACCTCCTCTAGGATCAGAGTCAGTTGCAATTTTTCGTCCCTGTCGTTGTTATAATGAACAAGTGCAATTTTGAACAGCCCAAAGGAAAGGATAACCCTCGTCCCTTGACGCCGTGTCGGCCAGCAGATACTCAGCTAAATACCAAACGCCGGAAAGCACAAAATAAGTCAGAGTTTTTACAATCCTCTGACACTAAGTCGTCAGATAATATAATGTCTGACACTCGAACTATAATACGTGAGGAAATGCGTTTGATTATGAATGAGTTTGTTGAAGAAATGAGATCTACTTTAAATGTTACAGTGCGTGAATTAACAGATCAATTAAATGATTTCAAGGATTCACTTAGTTTCTTAAGCACGAAATTTGATGACTTAAATAGTGATATGCTGAGCCACAAATATGAGTTGAAAAATCTTAAAACGGAAAATGAGTCGCTTCGTTCAGAGGTTTATACTCTTTCGGGGCGTCTTAAACACATAGATCAACTGTCTAGGGCCGCAAACCTTGAACTTCAGTGTGTACCCGAACACAAAGCAGAAAATGTACTTAGTATTGTGAGACAACTAGGTCAAATTGTCAAGTTTCCAGTATCGGATAATGACATTTTTTACTGTTCACGGGTTGCTAAAGTGAACCCTAAATCTTCACGCCCTCGTACGATCCTGGTGAAATTTAACACTCCTCGTACCCGAGATTCTTTGCTTGCGGCTACTATTCAATACAACAAGGACCATCCGGACGAGAAGCTAAATACTAGTGTATTAGGCATTAACGATAAGAAGACTCCCGTATTTGTTTGTTTTAACTTAACGGTAGAAAATAAGAATCTTCATGCCGCAGCCCGACTTCGTGCTAGGGAACTTTTCTACAAATTTGTGTGGGTACGCGGTGAACGAATTTATGTACGAAAAACAACCGATTCTGAACCCATATACATACGTAATATGGATGTATTGGGTAAATTAAATTAGTTTTATTTTTCATCTTTTTTATAGTTTTTGTTAATTCTTAACTTTTTTGCGTGAATAAAATACATTTATTTTGCTACTTTCAATAACACAATTAAATGTTATTATCAAAATGTTAGAGGATTAAGAACCAAAACTGTAGATTTTTATTTAAATTTATTAAATTCTGACTTCGATATAATCGTTCTAAGCGAGACGTGGCTGGCTAGTGATATATTGGACTCGGAACTATTTTCCAATCGTTACATAGTTTACCGACGTGATAGGGAGACCAGTGGTTATCATACTTCAAAATCGGGTGGCGCAGTCCTAATAGCGGTAAGTAAACAACTACCATCATGTCGACTTAACCATTACGAGAGTAAATGTGAGGATTTATGGGTGGGTATTAATATTTACTTAAACAATAAAAGAGTTCAGCTTGTGATCTGTGCGGTATATTTACCTCCCCCGATTCAAAAAAGTATCTTAGAACATTTTATCGAAAACACTAATAAAGTTTTAGCAAATACTGAGGCCAAGCTTATATTAGGCGATTTTAATTTAAGTAATATTGAATGGATTGGTCCATCGAGTTCATCCCTTACTGCGTCATTAGTTAGAACCGGGGTTTATGAACAAGCGTTAATAGATTTTATTGCATTAAACAATTTGAATCAGCATAATTCTATTTATAATCATAAAAACAAAATATTGGATCTTGTGTTGATTGATATCGATATAATTGATGTAAAGATGTCTGATAATCCATTAAGCAATGTTGACTTATACCATCCCCCCCTTGAGCTACAATTTCAATATAAAATTAGTGAGAATACTTTGGGTCATAATCAAAAGCCTAAATTTAAATTCTATAAAGCAGATTATGATAAAATCATCAATGAACTAAGCACTATATCTTGGCCGGATATTTTCTCCCAAAGTTCGCATATTGATTCTATGGTCGAATCTTTTTACAATGTAATCAATAGTATAATTGAGAAACGTGTTTTTTATCTGCTTACAACACAAATAATAATATTACTCCTGATGACGCAACTGCTAGTATAACGCAATGTCAATCAATACATGCCCAAAACCAAATTAAAATCTGTAAAACATCGGTTATAAATACATTAAGACAGATGAACCCAAATAAAGGCCCAGGACCTGATGGTATTCATTCTATGTTTGCTATAAAATGTTGTGAAGTTTTGGGTGAACCTTTGTCTATGATTTACAACAAATCATTGGGAACAGGTTCTTTCCCTCAGGTTTGGAAGGAGACCCTAACTATACCAATTTTTAAATCGGGCAATAAATCGGACGCTCATAACTACAGACCAATATCTATCTTGTCGGTATTCGCCAAAGTCTTTGAATCGTTGGTTTATCCCTTTTTTTCATGGCATGTGAAGCAACTACTGCTGCCCGAACAGCATGGTTTCCTGAAAGGCCGTTCGACTGGTACTAATTTAGCTTGCTTCGTAACGGATATCAGCAATTCTGTAGACCGAGGTATTCCGGTTGATGTAATATACACAGATTTTAGTAAAGCGTTCGACAGGGTCGATCACAAAATATTAATACATAAGCTGTCAGCTCTCGGCATCTATGGTAAGATGTTAGATTGGTGTGAATCGTACCTGCGTAATCGAAGGTCAAAAGTTGTGGTTAATGGTTACTCATCCAACTTATATCTAACACCTTCAGGTGTTCCCCAGGGCTCTCATCTAGGCCCTTTGTTTTTTAATATTTTTATAAACAACGCAGCGCCCTGTTTTGTTCACTCAGACATACATTTATATGCTGACGATCTCAAAATTGTTAAGCATGTGGAGTGTGACCAGGATCCTTTTAAACTGCAAGAAGACCTCGATCGTTTCTCTATTTGGTGTTCTGACAATAAGATGTCACTTAATGCTAATAAGTGCAACCATGTTCATTTTTCCCGTAAAAAAGCTTCTTACTATCATAACTACAAAATAAATAATCAGATTATCCTTGAGACTAATGTAATTCGCGATCTTGGTATATATATAGATAATCATCTGCGTTTTCATATTCATATTGATAAATTGGCTACTCAGGGTAACAAGTTGCTGGGTTTTGTATTGCGTAACACTAGAGAATTTAAATGCCTCTCCAGCCTAATTGCCATCTTTAATGCATTAGTAAGGACTGGCCTAGAATATTGCAGCATAATTTGGAATCCTTGCTATGAAGTACATAAGCGCCGGTTAGAAGCTGTTCAAAAAAGGTTTCTTTTACACCTGTCTTATAAGTGCCATATGATTAAAAAACTAAATAACTACAATTTTCGCTTGAAGCACTTTAAATTTCTTAGCCTTGAAAATCGTGGTAAGATCCAGGATCATATATTCTTATATAAGACAATAAACAATTACATAGATTGTCCGAAGTTTTTGGAACATATTAATTTTAATATTCCTTATAAATCTTCTAGGTTATCTAAATTTTCATTGTTTTATGCCAAAAGCTTTAAAACCAAACTAGGCCATTTTTCTACTTTGAACAGAATGCAAGATCAATTTAGTCGCCTGTCACGCTCGCCTGGAATCGATATTGACATGTCTTACTCCTTACACAAATTCAAATCAATTTTATATAAGGAAATTGCAAATAATTGCAATCCTTAGTTACGCCAGCTGCATTCTCATTTTTATACTTTTATTATTTATCTTATATTAATTTTTTTTTTAAATATTTATATTTTATTATTGTAATTAAATATAGTCGTTTTTTTGTTCTCTGTATAACTAATAAATAACTAGTTTTGTCACAGCTACTGTTTATGCATGCCGTGGCAGCCTTTAAGTAAGGCTACACTACATAAATGTAACAAACAATTGTAATTCTTCTTTTTCATGATGTTTTAGTGTATGCTTTGTTGGTTGTCCTATAAATATATAATAATTACTTATTATACTATATAATAGTAGTAATAATAGTATAGTAATAAGTAATTATTATATAAATATATAATAATTACTTATTACTATACTATTATTAAGTTTCTAATGTTCTTGACATTATAATAAATAATAATTAATAATTTATAAGAACTTTACATTTTCATTTTTATACGTATATATGATGATGACGTAACAAAATGGAAATGTAACTATAATAATAATGTCTGTACAAATGACACAAATTGACTAACCCCTAAGTAAGCAAATTATTTGCTTGCGTTAAGGGTGTCAGATAACGGTACAAATATTCGGTACATAGAAAAACACACAATAAATATTGCAATTATATTTAATGTACGACCAAACACAGATATACAGGAATCTATGTTCATCGCATACGTGCCTGTCTCTGTCGGGAATCGAACCCGAGCCCCATTGTTTCGCTATACGTTAGGCGTCTGCGCTAGGCATTCGCCCAATGCAACGGGGCAGTATATGAGCGTCTCAATAACGCTATGAAAAGTAAAATAAGATTTGTTTGTTATCGTTTGATAATTGACTAAACTATGTAAAGTTACAAATTGTTAAAATAGTTGGAGATAATATATTAATGAAACCTTATTATATATTGGTTTTGTCTCATAATGATCACGTGTCACACAAATAAATATTCATAATGCAGGTTAACACGGTTAATAATTAGTCCTGATTAAGAGTTATATAACATAATGACATCAAAGATTTACCCGACACATGATTAGGTGTAATGAACAGTGCCAGATATAACATTGTTGGATATCGTTTAGATTATGTAATATTCATAATTATAATGTACTTTTTAAAAGTTATAAGATAAAAAAAATATAATTCACTCTTTCACTACTGTTGTTCTTTTATTTTTTAAACCGACTTCAAAAAGGAGAAGGTTCTCAATTTGGCCGGTATATAATTATTTATTTATATTTACTGATTTCGCAGAGGTTTCTGAACTGTTTTACGAAATTCTTTTTTGTTTGATGCGAAATAGTATCGAATTGGTCCTATAAAAATTTGATTAGGGTAGGCCCATTAGTTTTTATTTTATGAGCATTTTTTTTCCAACTTTTGTGTACTAGCTCCTCCGGAAGGAAGTCAAAACGTGCTGTGACTAATAATGACATCTGTTGTTTTGAATATAATAATTTCTTACAGACTGTACATGGTACTGTAGCATATTGATTTATGGTGGTTATAAAATTACGCTCAGTCTTTGAACGAAGTCTTTGTGAAGTCTGACGCGCTGCTGCTAGCCGGTTCCCACGTTGCTAAGTAGACCCGGTTGTTATACGATTTCGTATCACTTTTTAACCCCCGACTAAAAAGAGGGGTGTTATAAGTTTGACCTGTCGATCTGTGTACCTGTGTATCTATCTGTCTGTGGCAAATTTGCGGCCAAACGCGTGGACGGATTTGAATGCAATTATTTTTAATCGAAAGCTATGCTCGTCGAGATGGTTCTTCTCCATGTTTGATTGAAATAGAAATAGTCGTCTCCAAGATATTGACGTTTTATACGTGCGGGGGTGAGGTTCTTATGCAATAATTAGCTGTTTGCGGCCAAACGCGTGGACGGATTTGAATGCGGTTTTCTTTAATAGAATTTTTTTTTCGTTGAGATAGTTCTTATCCATGTTTGATTGAAATAAAAATAGTCGTCTCCAAGATATTGACGTTTTATTCGTGCGGGGAGAGGATCTTATGCAATAATTAGCTGTTTTCATGTAGTAATGTCGAATAGAATTACTGGAAGCACTGTTCTCGGGGATTTATTAGAAACGATAGACGAACACATGCCAGCAATAAATTTTGAGTATTTCATAATTTTTAACATAAAAAAAAAGAACTAGAAGAAAGTCTCCTAGATAAAAAAGAAAAAATGGTGACTTTCCTATTTTATACTCTTGTTTGACTACGTGATTCAAATCTATTCCACATACGAGCATCTTAATAAAATTCTGTTATAACCTTAAGATCATTTATCGAGCAAAGTAGTATAGTAAGCAGGAAAGATGTGATGTGCTCCTCTATACTTATTATCGAAAATAGAATCGATATAGAAACTGTAAACTTTTTAAAACAAAAGAAAATCACACACAATAAGTTATAAACTCGATAACATAATATTTTGTAGAACCCTTGGATTTTAATTTATGGAAGTTCTACTATATTTGGTGTTTCCGGTGCATTTACCGTATCGACGTATCGTATAAAATAAAACGTATATAATATATAACAAATCGTTTATCTTTTTATCGTAAAAAATATGAAAGTAATGTCAGTGGTGTGTCAAGTAAGCAATACCTGCGATGTAATAAATCAACTAACATGACAGGTCTGTAACATAAAATTTATGATACTATTTACGTTCCCAAATAATAAATGTTTTTTTTTATGTTGTCTTATTTTTGATAAAGGTTCTCTCCTTGTTAAAGGAACATTCTTAAATCAAGCGAGTAAAACACAACCGTAATTGTAACTTTTATTTTTTATAAGAACTGGTCACTTCACCTTGTGTAAAATTTAGAGACTAACTACAATGTAAGAAGGTACACTTCTTAAAAAAAATGTCTTTGTCCTTCAAATTTGATCTAAACTATTGATATCAGCATGGTCTGACGTGTCTGTCACCTTTAATTTCAGTATTCACATCCTTTTTAATTAAATCATCTTGCGGCGTACGAAGATATGGAAAACCTCTTTCTTTCTCTATCATTTTCTTATATGGTAGAGCCCTCCATGGAAATAAATTGTTATTAATTGAAGTATTATTATTGAAAATAATTCAATATAGAATTTGTACAAATTATATTATTTGAGATAAAGACAACAATCTCATTTAATTATTTGTAGTTAGTTAATTTCGTTTTAATAATCTAATGATTTGATGATATTTTTTAAAACATTCCAATGTCAGATAAGTAATGTTATAAGGGTTAACTAATTATTTTATAAATTATTCATAATCAATTGGTCTCATTCTACAGTGGAGGTTCACTAACATAATAATTTATTCTAAGCCGGTAATTAAAAAATCAACGAAAGCGATCTAGTGAATATATGTCCTAAGTATTATGAGTTTAAACAAAAACATTATTCTCACTAGAATAAAAGAAGAACTATTATTTTGTTATGAAAGAATGAGGTTTATTGTTTTATACAACCTATTTTTTTACTTCACAGCATGATACACAAACTCTAATCCAATAAACTCTAATCCAATCCGATAAACTGAGTGAAGAATTTAACATTTTAACATTTATGGGATCATATATATTTTAACATTTATGGGATCCGTTTAGTTTTATATGCTGCAACTTCAGTACTTTTAGTTTTACTTTTAGTTTGGTACTTTATATTACTATCATTTAGCAGAGTTATATTTAAGACTTATTATACAAAATATGATAAAGGAGGGAGGGAGGTAAACATCTCCATTGATAATAATATTCTTACTCTTATTCAATAGGAAGCGCCTCTTTATATTGAGATTGTTGATCATTAATGAAACAATCCATTAAGTAAATGTAATAAAATAATTTTTTTATTAATGTTAGAGCATCATTTCATTTAAAAAAATGATGTAACAAAATTAGTGGAATTATAAAGAAAAATACCATTCTTAAAATATTTGACTATTAATTAAATTATTCTTGTACAGGTCCAGTATTTACAAAGTTATAGAATTACAAATTTTTAGTTTTCAGGAACTTATAACGCATTCAGCGGCAACCTAGGTCATCTGGTACGATGCAAGAATTTATTGACGTTTTACTAAAAGCTGAGAGAAAAAAATATCAATAGCTATAAGTTTATCTATTGTTATAGAGCTTTTTAGTTTTACAGTATTAATAGGTCACTCGTGTTTAGTAAATATTTGAGATAGTGAATTTAAAATTCATTTAGTTTGGCTCACTCTATCACTAGTTATAATAGTTGATAGTATTATTAATGATCTAAAGGAGCAAAACAATCTACCAATTAGTATTACAAGTTCGAATCTTTGCCAATATCGGAATACTTTCCATTGTATACAATTATTTAAAATACGCCTGAACATTTTATAGATAATTTCAAGCATAACAATGCTTCAATAATATTCAAATTTAAAATAATTATGTAATCAATCAAAAATATCCGGATCTGGGCAAGGATTTGTACTCGTGACCTTTGGAAAACGGTCCCTTCAATTGGAAACTCTACCAATTTAGATACAATAAAAAACTTTAAATCTATATATATAAAACTCTTCCGTTACTGAGTGACTGACTGACAGACAACGCACAGTCGAAACTACTGGTCGTAGACAGCTGAAATTTGGAATGTAGGTTCCTTGGGATATGTAGGGGAGCACTAAGAAAGGATTTTTGGAAATTCAACCCCCAAGGGGGGGAAAAGGGGTAAAAACGTTTGTATGAAATCTTATTCCTTGGGTTTATAAACTTGAAACTTGGCATGAACACGTACATAGGCAAGTAAATATGTTTGACATTATAAGTTTTTTCAAACTACCCTCCAATCGTGATTTAGGGGGTGCGATTGGGTGACTGATTTATTAACGCACAGCCGAAACCGCTCGGTATAGGAGTCTGAGATTTTGAACAGAGGTTCCTTTAGTAACATAAGTGAGCACTAAGAAGGGATTTTTGAAATGTTAACCCCCAAGGGGGGGAAACGGGATAAACTGAGCCGGGGCTGCGGGAAAGTTCTAACGAGATACCGTGGCCCCGGAACGCAAAGGGCAACTGAAGGAACGAGGTGGGTTTTAGTCCGTAAAAGTCACAATTTTCTTTCAACTCCTAACCGTTGAGGAGTTGTACCTTCCATCATCAGCTCATTCACATGGGATGATGACTATCAGACGCAAATACTTAAACAGATCTATGAAATTGTCAAAAACGTAATTGCCTGTAAATTTGAGGTTTGCCCTTGATTTCCCTGGAATACCATCATCAGATCCTGACTAGGTAACAACGGGACCAACTTGAAAGTATACTCTACTGAACAAAAAAAGAATCACGTAAATCGATCCATAAATCTCGGCGTAATCGGTATGCATAAATAAAACACCCGAATTTTATTTTCTATTAACTATCACGAGTTGTCTCGATGCTCGATAGATGGCGTTGGCATCGAGATAGATCGCGCTATGGTTTCGTTACCGTCATTTAGCTAGGTAGCGTAAAATATTTTAATTTATCGTGTAATTTTAGCAGCGCCCCTAGCGGACATACGCGAAACTACATATTACACACTACAAATATTTAACGTTTAATTCATTAACTTTTAACTTGACTTATTTAACTTATTTTACTCTCTATTTCAGTTAATTTTTGATTTGTTGATTAGATTTGATATTTTTGATAGTATATTTAGTTAGTGTTGGATAAGTTTTATAGTGTGAGTTGATTTTTTAATATATTCTTCATTTTTTATTCATTTGTTTGTTACTTTATTAGTCTTAGTTAATTTCCATAGATATAGTTTTAGTTAAAAAATTTCTAATTAAAATGGTTCAAGAAATTTTGTTTGTTAATGGGAATTATATTCCTCATGCTGTGGTAGATATAGAAAAAGATGGAGCCTGTTTATTTAGAGCTTTATCTTTTTTGATGTTCGGAACTCAAGACAGGGCTAGGGATGTACGTGAACGCATAATCGGCTTTGTTATTGAAAACTGGACGGAATTTTCGATTATGTCGTGTACTGCACTTGGAGATAATTATTCAACGCCAAATGAATATTACAACGACATGATGAAAACCACTACATATGGAAGTTTGTGCGAATTAGAAGCTGCTGGGCGAATATATGAATATGTTTTCGAAGTATTTCGTGATGGCCAGTTTTATGTGAAAACTGGAGTTGAAGGTCTTCCTGTAAAACGTCTTCGCTTTACTGGCGGGCTTTCTGGTGGTCATTTTGACGTTTATGTTCCAGTTTCATCGTTTTCGGCAACAAAGGTCGCAAAAAAAATTACTCAACGAAGGTTAGAAACGCCTTCACCCATTCCCGAAATCATATTTTCGAACAGTGAGTCCGAGACTGAGTCTGAGTCTGAATTAAAACACGATGAACCAATGCCTAAACAAATAAAAAAAGTGAACAAAAAACGTAGGGCTCGATACACGAATAAAACTCGGAAAAATCAGCAAAAAAAGTCAGTTCGAAGTAACCCTGCAGCACATCGGCAAGCGGTTACAGTGTATCAACGAAACTACCCCCAAGTTCATAGGAAAGCACAAGCTGATTACCAATCTTCACACCCCGAAATACACAGGAAAGCACAAGCTGCTTATCGAACTTCACATCCTGACGAACATCGACAGGAAGTTGCAAATTATCAACATACACACTTGGAGGAACGAAGAAATATTCAGTCTCAATATCGTAAAAATATTAAAGCAAAAACATGGCATACAAAATT
This sequence comes from Napeogenes sylphis, assembly GCA_959347405.1. Lineage (NCBI taxonomy): Eukaryota > Metazoa > Arthropoda > Insecta > Lepidoptera > Nymphalidae > Napeogenes > Napeogenes sylphis. The sequence goes on along the minus strand of OY365776.1, from coordinate 42,693,744 downwards.
ACTGTCGGGACTGGCGTATAATCCTGAGTTGTCATACGAAGCAGATAAAGATGTATGTATAGGAACTAAGGATCATAAATGCCAGTGGTGCAATGCTTTAAAGTGGAAAGAAGAAACTGTTGGAATGTGTTGCAGTGGAGGGAAGGTTTTGCTTGAGGCCTTTGAACTATCTCCAGAGCCACTTTATAGCTTAATAATTATGGATTTTCATCCTGATCACAATCATTTTATGAGTAACATCCGAAAATATAATGGGTGTTTTCAAATGACCTCATTTGGAGCAAAACTGGTCTCAGAAGATGGATTCATGCCGACATTTAAGGTACAAGGCCAGGTTTATCATCTGATTGGAAGTTTACTGCCTATGGATCAACAGAATGCTCGATTTTTGCAAATTTATTTTGTAGGAGAGGACGAAAGGGAAGCAAACTTGAGATGTTCAAATTTTCCAGGTGTAAAGAAAAATTTTGTGAAAGTGCTTCAAAAAATGCTTCATGATGTAAATCCATACATAAAAGACTTAAAAACAGCTATCGAAAAGGTTCCAGCTAATTGTGAAACATTTAAAGTTGTTATTAACGCCGAAAAAAAACCAATAGATGGTCATTTAGGTCGTTATAATGCACCTACGACAAATGAAGTAGCGTTAGTCATTGTTGGGCAAGAATTTGAAAAGCGTGACATTGTCTTAGAAAGCCATAGTAGTGGTTTGCATCGAATCAGCGAAATCCATAGATCTTACGACGCTTTGCAATATCCTTTGCTTTTTTGTCGTGGTGAGGATGGTTACTCTATTCATTTACCCCAGATCGATCCGAAAACTAAAATGGGTCTTAAAAAGACAATTTCTGCCGCAGATTTCTATTCTTACCGAATAATGTCCAGAGACGGTCAAATCAATCATCTCCTTTACTATCGCTCCCTCTTCAGTCAATTTTTGGTTGACGTATATGCTAAGATTGAGACCGAAAGACTCAATTATATACGTCATAATCAGTCTAAACTAAGAGCAGAAAATTATGTCCATTTAAAGGATGCCGTAGGTAGGCAAGACGCAGACCCTAATGATCTTGGTCAAATGGTAGTGTTGCCTTCTTCTTTTACAGGTGGACCTCGATACATGCATGAGCGAACCCAAGATGCCATGACCTACGTTCGCCGTTTTGGACGACCGGATCTTTTTATAACATTTACATGTAACCCACAATGGGAAGACATTACAAAACATTTGTTACCAGGTCAAAATTCCCACGACCGTCATGACTTAATCGCTAGAGTGTTCCGTTTAAAAGTTAGAAAAATCATGGACTTACTGACGAAACGTAAAATATTCGGTGAAGTATGCTGTTTTATGTACTCAGTCGAATGGCAAAAGCGTGGCCTTCCACACATTCACATACTACTCTGGCTTAAAAATAGCATAACGACAGATCTCATTGATAAAGTTATTAGTGCCGAAATACCAGATCCAGAAACAGACCCAAAACTGTATGAAATCGTTAAATCTAACATGATGCATGGTCCATGTGGAAGTTTTAATTTCAAGTCACCTTGCATGAAACAAAACAGTTGCAGTAAAAGATTTCCGAAACAACTCATTAAAGAAACTCAAACTGGCGAAGACGGTTACCCACAATACAGGCGTCGTTCTCCAGAAGATGGTGGCTTTACTGTTGACATTAAAGGAGTATGTTTAGATAAACGATGGGTTGTTCCTTACAATGCTGTACTTTCAAGAAGTTTTGGTGCTCATATTAACGTCGAGTACTGTAATTCAGTAAACTCTATTAAATATGTATGCAAATATGTGAATAAAGGGACGGATCAGGCTACTTTCGCCCTTGAAAATAAAAATGACGAGGTGACTACTTACGAAAATGGTAGATATATAAGTAGTTCGGAGGCTGTTTGGCGGATTTTTGGGTTTCCGATTCATGAACATTTTCCTCCAGTTATTCATCTTGCAGTACACTTAGAGAACGGACAGAGAATATACTTTAACCAAGAAAATATTATCGAAAGATTAAATAATCCACCAAATACTACGCTTCTAGCCTTCTTTAAACTTTGTCAAGTAGATATTTTTGCGAAAACTTTGATTTATTCAGATGTACCATCGCATTATACTTGGCATAAAAATAGTCACTTTGAAAGAAGAAAAAGAGGAGCTGACGTACAGGACTGGCCAGATATAAAAAAAGAAAACGCGTTGGGCCGAGTGTATACTGTGCATCCCAATAATGCGGAGTGTTTCTATTTACGTATGCTTCTGCATGAAGTAAAAGGGCCAACTTCATTTGAGGCTTTAAGAACGGTTAACGGTGAAGTACATCCCACTTTTCAATCTGCTTGCAAAGCTTTGGGTTTGCTTGAAGACGACCAGCACTGGTATGCTACCTTACAAGATGCTGCACTTTCTGAATCTCCCTCTAGAATTCGGGATTTGTTTGTAATATTATTAGTGTTTTGTCAAGTGTCAGATCCATTAGGACTTTGGGATAAATTTAAAGATATTTTATCGGAAGATTATAAACATCAAGTCCACAGAAACATAGAGGATGTTGATAACATTTGTAGTGAAGTATACAACAAATGCCTGCAAGTTCTTGAGGAAGCCGTTCTTTCATTAGGTGGGCGTTCACTTAAGGAATATGGGTTGCCACAACCAACCAGGCCACTCGATTTAGGGAACATTATGTTATTAAGAGAGACTAATTACAATACAGATTTTCTAGAGAGATTCGTCAAGGACCATAAAAATACTTTAACAATAGAACAAACGGAAGCATACGATAAAATTATGCATAGTGTTAACACAAATTCAGGACAACTTTTCTTTCTAGACGCGCCAGGTGGCACAGGAAAAACCTACTTAATAAACTTAATTTTAGCTAAAATTAGAAGCTCAAAACATATTGCTTTGGCTGTCGCCTCATCAGGGATCGCGGCCACATTGCTGGAAGGTGGTCGAACTGCGCATGCATGTTTTAAGTTACCACTCGACTTGACTCGCGTAGAAACACCCTTATGCAGTATTTCAAAACAAAGTCACCTAGCTGAAGTATTAAAAAATACAAAAATTATTATCTGGGATGAAATCACCATGGCACACAAAAGAGGAATTGAGGCTTTGAACAGATCTTTACAAGATATTCGGGGTAATAAAAATTTAATGGGTGGCGTAACCGTGCTGTTTGCTGGAGATTTTAGACAAACCTTACCGGTGGTACCCAAGGGAACTCGTGCTGATGAAGTACAAGCATGCCTTAAAAGATCGATTTTGTGGTCCTCCGTAAAAAGTATAACGTTAACTAAAAACATGAGAGCCTATCTGGGGAGTGATTCGACGGCTGGTATATTTTCAACCAGTCTTCTAAAAATAGGAAATGGTGAACATCCTACCAGGGATGGTATATTTGACATCCCTGAAGATATGTGTACATTAGTATATACCATCGAGGAGCTAATACAACACATTTATCCAGGTATTTCCGACATACAAGACAAGCCTATAGAATGGTTTTGCGAACGAGCTATTTTGACTCCGAAGAACGAACAAGCTGCATTTATTAACGACATACTTTTAAAGTCATTCGACGGAGAAGAAAAGATTTATAAATCCATAGACACACCATGCCATGCAGACGACGCTACAAATTATCCGGTCGAATTCTTAAATTCACTTAAACCAGCTGGTCTTCCATACCATAGGCTTGCACTGCGAAAAGGTACACCGGTAATGTTGCTACGTAATCTGAAACCACCGAAATTGTGTAACGGCACCAGGTTGCAAGTCAAAGCCTTACATAAATATTTAGTTGAGGCCGTTATTTTGACAGGATGTGCCCGAGGAGAAACGGTATTCGTCCCGCGCATTCCTCTAATGCCCAATGACCTTCCATTTGAATTTAAGCGCCTTCAATTTCCTCTAAAAGTTTGCTTTGCGATGACGATAAATAAGTCTCAAGGGCAAACTTTTAAAGTCGCTGGTGTTGATTTAAGAGAAGATTGTTTCTCTCATGGACAACTGTATGTTGCTTGCTCGCGTGTCAGCTCTCCCTCTAACCTGTTCATCCTGGTAAATAATAAAAAAACTAAAAATATTGTTTACAAGGAAATCCTGTAAGGCCTCTTCGTCCTATAAATCCTGTTTTTTTTTTCTTTTGAGACGATGATTTTGTCTCACTTTACTTTTTCTATATAGATTTGTATGTATACTAATATTATAAAGAGGAACAATCTATTTTTTTATATGTTTGTTTGTTTACACATGTAATCGATAAACTCCGAAACTACTGAATCGATTTCAAACATTCACCATTAGAAAGCTACATCATCCCTGAGTAACACAGGCTATATTTAATTCCAGTTGTAACAAGATTTCAGCCTGTGGAAGAAAAAGCCCTGTCGAGATCATTAAAAAACGCTATATATAACCGAATTACACGTGGGCGAAGCCGCGGGCGGAAAGCTAGTACTTTTATATAATAAAGTCAAAATAGTTTGAAATAAGTATTATTTTATAAGGATAAAATAATACTTATTTCAAACTATTTTGACTTTATTTAGTTGGTATATGGTACTATACATAAATGTATCTATATTTTTCAGTCTTACAAACGAACGAATGAAATATATTTAACTAGATATTGAAACGAATAGATATCTATCTTCCAGCAGAGGTGTCGGAAAATAGAAAACTGCTAGTTTGTAATAAATACATTTTCCAGTGCACTGCCGGTGATCGAGTTTTATTCTCTAGCGGCACCTATGAATGCGGAATGGGTTATTCTGTACAACCTTTTTCCTAGTTAATATATCGATTTCAAATAAATACTATATAACATAGTATCAACTATATTATTAATCTTATTACTGTATATATTGTTACTTTTACGTATAGACACGTTTTCTACCCACTTATGGTAATGAAACAATTAAATACCAATTTTGTGCAACTGACATGTGACATGAGCTTATAGTTGGTGGCTTTTTGAGAGCTTTTTAATGATATGGTGATTTTCAAATTAATATTGGGATCGTTTAAGTAAAAGAAGATATGTTGTAAAGGACTTAAATGGATTACCATACAATTTTATTTACATTTATTGTTTATTTTTGAATAATAAAAACTATGCCAGTGTTTACATAACGTTGTTAATATGTCCATACCAATATGATACTAAAACATTTTGAAACGTTGCGTTGATTTTATAAGTGTAATAATTAACAAATATAATACTTGCTTGGTTGTTATAAGTAACAGTTATTGAAATTATTTATTTAATTATTTACTAAGTTACGCTGGTTGCTAGTATTGATTTAATTAAGCATGGTTATTTATGCTGTATAATTATTTAAGAGAGAAGTAGCAAAACGTATAAATTTCAAACGTATAAAGTTAATTAAAAACATTAAATTGCCCGGATTTAAAAAAGGTTTATGTCTGAGTATAAAGTAGTCAATGTAAACAAAATACAAGTGAATATTATTATTACAAAAAAACAAATATGTTAGTCAAGATTCAGCTTGCTTAATTTAGGAAAAGATTTTAAAAAGTCCGGTGCTTAAATGTTAGTGATGTTTTTAATTAAGCTTTGTTTGAGCCGGAGTACAAAACTCTTCCATCAGTGTTTCACATACTAATATGATGATTGTTTGACATAAATAAAATAGTTGTTGGTTACATTTATATGATAAGATAAATATTCCCAATTTCAAAACCAGCAAAATCAGAAGTATATCAGAACGTATATCAGCAAATTTTACTTATTACAGAGTTTGGCCTCCTTCCATCACGGGACATTCCACCTGTCCGAACGAAGCACTTTGCTTCGTCTTTTTTACTTCGTCCAGCAAAGGATTAGAACAGCTTGACTGTGTCGTTATTTCCGATCGATGTGGATACATTCAAACGAAGAGTGAATAGGTTGCTAGGGTAATGCACCTTAACACTTAAGACTGTATTCCACTTACCATCAGGGGGAATGTAGTCAAGCATTGCCCTAGATTATATTTAAAAAAAAGTTCGTACTTTCCTATATAGACTTAAGTTACTGGTATTATTTGGCATTGGAGAAAAAATTGAATTGTTGCAGAATAGAACAGCAATTTTTTAACACTAACCAAGCGTGATGGAGTGCCTATTAAATACTCACTGTCACTAGTATAGTAAAGTTTTAAAAGAATGTTTCTACTGTTCTAGGAATGTAAAACAAATAAACGGATTATGGAATGTAAGAAACAGGTAGATTATATGAAACTGTTTTATGGCAATAATTAATTAAAATATTAAATTTAATGATTCTACAGACTAACTTCATAATATTAAAAAAAAAATAGGATTAAATATTTTTATATATAATAAACAATAGTTATTATGTGTAAAGAAAAGAAAATCTAAAATCTGATTAAAGAGATTGTCGTACTAAAGGTTTATTCGTTAAAGTCATATACATTTAAGTGAATGGTTGAGTTCAAACTACACCTCATCAAGGGCTTATAATTAATTCATCAGTTGGTCAGCGTGCGTCCGCTCTCAGAATAAAAGTACACTCGCCACTTCCAGTCACAAATACAATTTAGCATTTTTAATAACTTATCTTGATTCCGAGTTATGTATTTTAAAGGTTAAATATATTTATCTTTTAATTTATAAGAATATAATTATAAGTGTAAACTTTTTTTTTATGAGGTGTAAATAAAAACAAACCATTAGCGATATATTTATATTATAATACTAATAATATAGGTCCGTTTAAATATAAATTTTGTAGAAAGTTAAATACATGATAATTTTCATTCACTCGTTTTCATGACGTGACAAATAATAAAAAAATATATATAAAAACCCTATTTCAAATAAACGATCATTTGAACATCAATCAGGAATTTTTAATTGAGTTGAGTTCAAACTCCACTTTGCAATCAGCAAAGTTTAAACGAGAAATACCATGTTAGTGATTAAATGCTTTTTAATTTTTAAGTGTATTTTAAAATATATAATTTTTATACAAATGAAATCGAATTTTAAAAAATAAGAATAGATAAACTCTGTAACTTCGTTATCCTAAACTTAATATATTAGAAACTCCAACTTGAATTACGGTCTTAACCCACTTTAATAAAGATTTGAGGGTATTAGTGAATGAAATCCGCAATATTTATTTTTATTCTAATTCTAGTTTTAAAGGCTTTTATGTGGATTCTTTTTTATTTATAATTAGCTAGAGTTCCGTACCTTAAGGGTAAAAACAAAACCAAGTTACTAAGACTTCGCTATCCGTCGCCAGAAAGTCAAAATTTTCACAGATTATTTATTTCAGTTGCCGACATTTTATTTTTTTTCATTTTACCATTCCGAGTGGACGTTTTTAAAAATGTTTTTTATGTAATAAAATTTTATTGTAAAAACTAGATAAGCAAGAACCCTTTTTATACAAATAAATTATATTCTCTGGGCCTAAGTTTTATTTATCGAAAGAAATATTATTGAATAAACTGACGAGACTACCATACTACAAGGGTTGTGGATATATATACCCACATACGGTTATTAAAACAGTTATAATTGATTGATTGTTACTTTTTTTTTGCAAGACACGTAGGTGCAACAGCTCATTTTCCCACGAACATATTTCTTTAAAACATTCAATACAATAATTTTAAAATGAAAGTGTAAAGAAATTCAAGGTGAAATTGATGTTATAACAGTTGTATATAATGTAAACACTAATAATAAATGTGTATTTTAAGTTATAATATACGTTATATATTATTCTTGCAAGAAAGTTTATTAATATAATTATATATATTTTATAGTAATTTAAATAATTTCTTTAAAATACGCCATTTTATGAAAACAATATCTTGAACCTGAAATACTAACACGCATATAGTACCAAAATACAGCTCATTACAGATAGGCTGCGAATTTTAATTAGAGTAACGTTTAACTCGTAATGATGTGTATATTTACTTTGCTAAAAAATTCATGGTATATTTAATGCTTGCTTGGTAGAATTTCTAATATATATAGATGATATTAGCAGTATGAGATACTATCAAGTATTTTAAATGTAGAACATTTTGACAAACGATTTCTGACTTTAGTGTTCCGACATCACCAACATACTAGAAAAACAATCACGGTATTCTTTAACACAAATAAAACCAATTAAAAAAGAAATTATAAATTTCAAAAACCAATATCACTTGAATATTGTCACTCACCAGTCATTTGAAAAATACTTTTAAATGATCCATTATAAGTTAGACAACTCATTGTTCTTTCCTTGAGAAGCATTTGACAAGTATTTTTTTGGGATAAGTTTCTCGAAGACAGTTTTACAATAACATTTATAAAAGAGTCAAAATGATTTACTTAATAAGATATTTTAATATCCAGAATAACAAAATGTAGCATCATTTTTCTAATTATGATTTTTACTGGTGATAACTAAAATTATATTGCATTCAGTAATTTTAAAATTTGATTACCTTATAATTTATTTAAATTTGTATTTTATAAATGATCCAAACAAGGATAAATGATGAACCAACATTGTGATAGGAAACATACAGTTATCACGCGAAGCAGTCATTGACATGTAATTATGCAAATAATGATCTAAAAACTTAAAAAATTATATTTAATTAACATTATATGAAAATTCCTTAAATGTTTGTTGTTTGTTTGTTTAGGTTAAAAAATACAATTGGGCTTATAATCATGTCAAAAAAATATTTTTTTAAAAGTGAAAAAAAGAATCAAAAGTAACTACATAGTCCAACTGTTTTTATTAAAAAGTTGTCAATCTTACGAAAGAGTTTTATTAGAGCATTTAAAATAACGACTTGAAATAATACCAAAATGCTATGACCGATACCCGACAGATGACAACCGACGGAGGCTGCGCCCTCTCTAGAGGTAGTCGAGACAAGCTCTCGATGACTTCAGAGATAGCGGCTGGGATAGGACGCTTGCGGCGCTCTCTCCAACACACCAGGCATTCGGGCGGTTGCAGAGAGCGTTGAAGGCGGACACTGTCTCAGATATGCCTCCCTTGGTTGGACCTAACTCCGCCATCGACCTTGACGAAGCTGAGTGCTTAGCCGACAGTCTAGAGAGCCAGTGCCGTCTTTCTGCTCAATCGGTTGATCGCGATCATGTCGAAATAGTCGACAAATCGGTCAATATAATGTGTTCTCAGCCACGGGTCGATTCGCCAATCAAGGAAACGAACCTAGACGAGGTGACGTCCATAGTTAGGGCGCTTCACGCCAAGAAATCGCCAGGTACCGATAGGATCACTAACAAAGTGATAAAGCTCCTTTCGCCTCCTTTAATTTACCTATTGGTTACCATTTTTAACGCCCTACTGGCCGATTGCTCGTTTCCGGCCCAGTGGAAAGAGGCCATAGTGATAGGGTTCCATAAGCCGGGCAAACCCCGGCATCTGCCTAGTAGTTACTGTCCCATTAGTCTTCTTAGTTCCTTAAGGAAAGTATATGAGAGAATCATCATCGGAAGTAGTAGTAGTAGACTTAGATCGGAAGTTGAGAGACTCAAAATCATTCCAAATGACCAGTTCGGCTTTCGAGTCAACCATTCATGTTCCCATCAGGTGCAACGCCTCACGGAGCACATACTGATAGGGGCCACTGTGAGGGCCAAGAAACATAGGACAGGAGCGCTCTTCCTCGATGAAGCTAAGGCGTTCGACAGGGTCTGGCACGATGAACTGGTGTACAAGCTATACCAGTTCAAGATGTCGGACAGACTCGTACTCATCATACGGGACTACCTGTCGAATCGCTCCTTTCGCTACAGAGAGGAAGGCGTTTTGTCAACCCCCCGCCCCATCAGGGTGGGTGTCTCCCAGGGTTCAGTTCTCTCGTCCATCCTCTACTCTATCTACGCTAGCGATATTCCTAGGTCGCGATCTAAAGTGCACCTTGCCATGTACGCGGACGATACCGCGCTTTACACGTCTTCTAAGGATTAATGGGAGATAAACCAACGTCTCCAATCTGCAGTCGACTCCCTCGAGAGTTGGCTGCGGTAATGGCGGATCGAGGTAAACCCTGAGAAGAGCGTTTCGGTGCTCTTCGAACGGGGTCCCCCAAGGATCTTCCCGCGAATCAAACTCTTTGATAAACCGATACCTTTGAAAGACGAGGCCAAATACCTAGGAGTAACGTTAGATAGAAAATGAGTTTTGACTGCGCAGTGTATAAAGTTCTAGTATTCTAAATGATGTCATTAAGCGGATAATTAATATGCATAAGTTACCTATGGAAGTGGAAGTAGCGTGGTTACCTATGGAGCGTTTTAAACGCCGTCAAACAACGTTGTACCTTTTTGCATGTAGCTTAGTCATTAATTATTTAAAGAGGAAAAAATATATATTATTTATTAGGTAAATGTAAGAACGTATTTTACAATATTACCTAATTATATCATAGCATCCTCTAGCTCAGTCTAAACTATAAGACTGACGAATATGTTTGAAAAAGAATGCAATGTTTGACTTTTATAAGTTAATTTATATAACTCAAGCGATATTTATATATGAAATTATTTCTATCTGTCCTATATCCCCAACATTCATGTATATTTTGTAGTGTATGAGTTATTTTTAATACTGAGGCCATGCAGAGTTTAATCGATGGCAGTGATAGAAAAATCTTATAGTATTGTAAGATGTATCTATAGATTAATCTTGTGTATCCACAAAATTATTGTAGTCTAATGGAAAAAGTTTTAAAGTCTAAATATATATATATATATATATATATATATATATATATATATATATATATATATATATATATATATATATATATATTAATTTAAGTGAGTTATTAAATATAATTCACAATATTTTCTTATATAAATAACTGTTTCCATAAAGATACAAATGTTATACTATATAGCTAAATATTTTAAGAAATATATGAATAAAGTAATGAAGTTGACTAAATCATTTATAGATAAAAGTTCTACATAATTGAACCTGGTAAATTTAATTGTCATTTCATTGTGTATGGAGTTACTTGGAGACAGTTTGTGTTAAAATCTATTTCCTTTACAAAACATAGTTTAAAGTCAAGTTATATTTAATTGAACGCGCTAGCCTTTAACTATAAACAAAGTGGTTAAAGTAACTATAATAAATTACTTGTGTAGTACTTCCAAGAGCCTGTACCAGTTACAGGCTCTTGGGAGTACTATTTAGTTTAATTTAATAAATAATATGTATTTACTTCCATGGTTTAAACAAGAATTTCCTTCGGTATAATTTACGATATTTAAAATTAAATTTAATGAAATAATAATAATAATACAAATTTGATGAACAAGTTTTATTTCTTGATATTTTGTATGATTTAAAAGTTTTACCAAAAGACGTTGAAAAGTTAGTAGATATTAGTACTATGCTTGAAGTAAGCTTAGCAATTTGAGTTTGCATTTTTATTTAGACTTGACTCTAATTTCAAACTATTTAACATGAATACATAAATAATACGTATCAAACATAACTATTTGTTTATAAAAAAATAATAATAAACACAACTCTCTTAAATATCGTTATAACTACACAATTAATATTTTGTTTGAATGAACTATGTCATTTGACTATTTACTCCCGCCTTCCATGAGAATATGGATTCTGTAATAGTTTTATATTTTTTAATTGGTTGTTAGTTCATAATATTAACGAAGGAAAATGTACCTGTTGAATTGAGTTATAATAATAAATATGTATGAATACTATTTACACACGATAGAAATGAAACTTAAGGTAAGTACTCTTCGAGAGAATGAGTATACCAGGCGTGTATTCAATATAAATTGTAAGGCCTTTTTATAAGTCAAGTGAATAATATACTTGTGATTTAGACTTACATACATTGGGGCTTTCATGGATACCAAATGAAATAAAAATGGCTTTGATTTACAGTAACTATTTAAGTAAGTATTTGTTTCAATTTATGTTGTGGAAATAAACAAAACTTCACTTGCCTACGTTTATTAAAAATTTTATAAATATTTAATAAACGTAGGCAAGCAAACAAATTTACGGTAAAATATTAGATTTAAAGAATTTTTCCCGTATTCAAATTGCGAACTACGATCCTCATAGTATAAGAAATCTGAATTGTTTGGTTTTGCAATCTCCTCTACGAACATATATTTTTAATCTTTTGTGATAAATTAAAAAAAAATCTCAGTTCTCAGATATTCGCGTCGCAATTTTTGGTACTCATTTTCCTCATTTGCCTTGCCGTAATTAGAATATAAAAAAAGGAATGTTAACATAAGAATATATATGATTTGATTTATAAAGTTAATCAGATTATTAAACGTTGCGTATATTATAGTACTTGAAGAGTATATAGTTTTTAATTCGTTTCTCAGTTGAGTCGATAAAAATAATAATATATCATACATACGGGGTAAAAAGTGACTATATTTAAATATCTTAACTTGACGTATTACGCTTCCAGCTACTGATAATTTATTCCAGATACTTTGTGATAAGTACCAAAATGTTTCAGAAATTTGTATGGAGGGTATTTATAATTAATGATTCTACCTTACATTGTTAGTCGACCTCTGATTAAAGTTACTCAAAATTGAGGTTTTATAACCGAAAATATTACCAAAATTTTGCGAAACTGTACTCGGCTCACTGAGTCAAGATAAAATATTAATGGACAATAGAGCCCAAATAATAAGAGATTAGCTATTGTCCTTGAATATTAATATTGACAATCAGGTTAAAAATCTTGTTTTCATGTAAAGGTGCTCTGACGCCGACATAAGCTGTAACTTATTTAAGTTTGTCTATGGTCCACTTTTTAAGTTTCACTAAATTCTTATTACTAGTTATTATCGCTAAAAATAAAATTGTTATCAGATTGCAAGAACATTATTATTTTTTTTTAATTTTTGATTTTATATTTAGTAGTCAGTCATGGTGATATTTGAAATTATTAATAATAAATATAAACGACCTGAATTGCGGGTTATGAAAATACTATAAGTCTTTAGTTTATTTTTTATGTTAATATTATAAGTATGTCAGCTACTACTTACTTAAAAAACGGAAGCTTATTTTGATACTTGGATTGTTGATAATTTACAAAACAGTACCTGTATAAATTATCTATTATGTTACTGACTAAAGTATAATCTTATCAACCATGTTACTTTTCATGTCACTTTTCGAATTGGTTAATAAATAAATAAAATGCAATATATTTTGCAATAGTTTGTAAATAATTCAAAGTTAAATATTACGCAGATCAGTGGTATCTTAATTATTTCAGTAAGGGAGTTTCAGTAATTATTTTAGTAAGTAACTTATAACGAATTCAGCAACAGGTTACGTCGAGTACGATGATGGCATTTATCGTCGCTTCACTCTATATACCTACATAAAGCTGTATACTTCTTAATTTTATATTACCTTCATTAAAATTATTATCATTTAATGACTTTCACATCAATTGAACTGAAATATTTTTATTTAGGTACATATCTATGTATATAATAATAACAATCTTATAAACATACATAGAAACGTGTCCGTAAGAATGGGATACATATTCGAATGTAGCATAATAATACAAAAATAGACTTGAAGAGTAGATTTTTTTAATTGCCGGTCAAATTTAAAAACTATCCATTTTCGTGGTCTTTCGATTATGAAAAGCTCCATGAACAAACGCAACAAATCTAAATCACGCTTCAAGAACTTGCATATTGATGTAAACTTTCACTACCTACAAAAAGTAGCACAATAGTTGCATTAGGATGAGTGGAAATGCCACAGTTTGGTATATACTTCTTTTGTTGATACATCTACTCCTTAATTCAGGAGGTTTTTCCAGTCACGAGGTATGGATAAATGCATTCTTAAATTTAAATACATTTAATAATTTATTTTATACAGAGTTGAAGTCGAAAAACAGATAATTCAATATAATCCCTTGTTTATATAAATTAAAAAATATCTCTGCACTTATGTCAGTTTTACCTTCGAAGAAATTAAAGAGAGTAATTTCAATAATTAATATTAGTTCCAGAGCAATGAGTAACAATATCAACAGTGACATTTTAATTACTTTTTTTAACTTTGTGGTTGGGACCACTAGGGCTGAGTCGATTCAGGAGTTACCTAAAAATAAAAAAAATAATTTTAAAAAACTTTATTGATAATTGGTTTTATACAAAACATTTTTTTAGTGTCAAAGCTACAACCAGCTCGGAAAAATAATTCCCACAGAATTGAGAAGAGCTGGCGACAGAAACTCAGCGGGATGCTCATGTTTTTTTTTTAAAGTAGTACTTAAATTATAAATTACATAAATACAATACAATACTAAGTAAATATTGTTGAAGTAACCTGGCAGAGAGCGCAGGAGCTCGTGAAGTTTCAGGAAGAAGTTCTTAAGCGTGGAAGAGAAATTTCGTTTTCATTATTCTCTTCTGTATTTTGGATGGAAGAGGAGTTGAGAATTATTTTTTTACCGAATTTCTTTACAATTATATAGAAAATTATTTTAATAAAAGTACATATATATATAGAAAGGGACAACTAGGGTGATATTCCAATAGGTTCCTAGGTTCATTTAATGTATTATTTAATTTCGGAATTAATAAATCAAATAATAATAATAATATCATAGTAACAATGTCAGGACAAATTACACACATTGATCTAACCCCTAAGTCAGCAAATTATTTGCTTATGTTAATGTTGTTAGACAACGATACAAATACAAAGAAATATACATATAAATTCTGAGAATATATTTAATAAACGACCAGACCCAGAAACACAGACATCTATGCTCATCAGATAAATGCCTGCTCTGCCGGGAATCGAACCCGAGCCCCATTGCGCCGTGACGCGTTAGGCATCTGCGCTAACCACTCGACCAACAGGCCAGTTGAAACTAGTAGTTAGTTATAAAAACTTAAAAGTTTAGAACTTTTAAGTTTTTCTAATTAAAGTTTTGTTAACTAAACTGGAGAAGAATTGTAATATGTTAACATAAAATCTTTTGAATTACAACATGTATTATTAATTATATTAAAATCGAAATTTATTTCATTAACATATATATTTTTACTTTAGGGGTGTTTAACATGTTTAAAATTATCTATAAACATGTATAGCCATTTTAAGCTTATTGAAATTTATATAAATATAGAATGAAAAATAAACCGATACGGGCAATGTCCCAGAGGTCGCGGGTTCGAATCCCTGCCCGTATCGGTTTATTTTTCATTTAATGTTTATATAAATGGTGTTTTACATTATAGTTTTCTTAAATATGCCAGTACAGTTTTCGGGTAATCTAAAGATACCTGTTCCGTTAACATTAAAATCTGTAATATTTGAATTACATTCCAAAGTTAACTTTGCAATCTGGGATTGTACATAAATATTGCGATTATTTAATTTTTTTGCCAAATATCTAAATCACCATGGATTGTTTTGGGTTTGCCAACTCAGGTAACTTATTATTTGTTACTTTTAGCATTATATTAGTAGGATAATTCTTAATAGAGAATTCATTCTGGTTTTAAAGATGTTAATATTATCTATTAAGTTTTTATACAAATGAAGGTCATCCAGATTGCTATAAGTAAGTCACAAGCACATCTCGTTTTTCTGTAAGTAGATTTATGATTCATCATCTGAATTACCCTTGTTCCTTATTCCCTTATTTTTCCTTACTTTTCCATTTTTGTTAATGATAATCCTATCTTGCCACAACAACCTCTACGCTAATGGTTTGCTTTAGATAAAATCATTGGTCATAGCCCTATATGGTAGAGTTAAATTTTAAAATCACGACTTAAGCTTATTAAAAGACCGGCCTATGTGGAAAGCTGGTCTTTTAGTGAATGACAAAAAATCACAGGGTAATAAAATTGGCAGCAGACAGGTCACTAATATAGTATATGATAATTAAATTATACTTTTCTACATTGACATTTGAGAAATATTTATCTTGACCGGTTTACGATGCAAGCATCACATTCACATACTATTAGAATCCCTTAAACGTTTAAAAAAAATCTTATCATTGCGGACTAAAACCCTGCTAGCACAATTTCTTTTGTTACCTCTTCTCGAATTCGCTGACGCTGATTTGTAGAGACAATTTTATTCTTGAGAACAAATAAATAGGTTTATCTACAACATTAATGTAATACATTTATTATATTGCCTGAGTCATCCTGTTAACAAAGGGTTTTGTATGCAAGAGTTACGAAAGCGTTACTGACAAAGCTTTTCGACGAGTGCTTTGCATACAATGTAGTGTAACTTCGTTAATAACTAAAAAGGGGTCAGGTAACGTTAAGGTATTTAATACGAAATTATGGACTTCTCAAAAACTTTGAAGATATAACCCCTGGGTAGTATTAAAGAATTAAGAATCGAATTAGATTGTCTATCCTTTGTTAGTTTTGATAAAAAGGTATTGCAACCAAATAAAAATAAAGAAAACTGTTACATATTACTACCCTCATATATACAGGTGGAAGTCAAAAGTTAAGTTATTCAAATTAGATCATCTGTATGCGGTTATATCTTTGCCTTGAGGAACGATACGTATCTATCTAAAGCTCTCAAGGTTACAACCACGTGGACCTGAAGTGTCATTTAGAGTATTCGAGATTCGGAAATCTTAGAATGGAATTATAAATCCTGATTATATGTGCTCCTTATTAGTTAAGGGCTTAAGAAAAGAAAACTTTGTTGTTTTTTTTATTTTTAAGTCAAGTCAATGTAAAAATTTTATTATCTTCTTCCATTTCATTATCTTCTTATTAAGTTTACCATAAATGTAGCTTCTAATTAGTAGTTATTATTTTTATCATTTTCAAAACTTGATAAAGTACTTTATACTTACGTTAAGACCACATAACTTTGCACGTGTTAATAAAAACACGGTTTTCGTTTTTCTCTAGACAATTATTTGTTTTTGAATTGAATTAAAGATATCTATTCCAAATTTATTTATTTATTACCTATGTATTTTAAGTACTTCTACCTCTTTTAAGTTACAAAACAGTAGCTATTTATTTTAAATAAGCAGCATTTAACAGCTGTTACTAAATTATCTGTTTTATTTAAAACAAATATAGTATCTAACAGTTATAGGTATAAAAGTTTTAAAAACATAACCTATTCCACATCTATATATAGATGCCTCTCGATAACAAAACTAGATCACCGGCAGAGCACCGGAAAATGTATTCATTACAAACTAACAGTTTTCTATTTCCCGACGCTTCTGCTCGCAGCTTGGAATTATTTCATGTTTTTGTACCCAGTTTTATATATTTTGTTTTCTATATTTTTGATGAAAATATTCATAATAATATGAGTATTTAAATTTCTATCTATCTATGTACGATGAATTCTTTTTTAACCGGGGTTTACCGAAATCGGAAAATCAGTTAAGAAATATAGATAACTCTAAATGCAATCTTTTCTCTATAGTATATTATTTAATACTCTACCTTAGATAACAAGAATTATACTTCCTCCTCGTGAAAATGTAAGAAATTAATATTTTGATTTCGTTTGGGAGCTAAACTTAAGTTTTAATTAATATAACTTTCAAAAAATAACTTTCAAATACATCGTGTTTTTTATTATAAATTTAAAGTATTCAAAACAATGAATATTATTATTCAGATATTTTAATTTTTAATGTTAAGTATTAGTTTTTAGCCTGTCCTTGACCTGTATTGGAATGAGAATTAATCCAATATACTTGATATTGAGTGTACATGTAGGAAATTTGACCATAATATTATTTTAATTAAGTTTAATTAAGGTATAAACTAAACCCTTAATTAAGTTGTAATTTGAAACCACTTAGTATGTTTTTGGCGTGGGTACAGTTTCATGAATGATATGGTTAGTTAAGCCTGTTAAGAGATACTGATAGTGAATGACTTCAGAGAATAACCCTGTTTAAGTTAAACTTAATAATAATAGTTTTGGATAAAAATGTAATCAACTCGCTTTATGCCTGATTTTTATTGTAAATAACTTTACACCAAACGCATAAAAATGTATGTATGTTTAAAATATTGATCATACGGAAATTAATACTTGTAAACTTTCATCCCCAATTTAAGTGTTTTTGTAAATTCTAGCCTACCCCAAGGAATGAAACCCGGGGAGTTCCTATTAACGTTATTTTTTTCCTATTAATGTTATTTTTATTTATTTATTTTTAGATTTAGGTCTGCGATGATGACTCCGTCATTGGTATAAATGAAATATTTGCTTTAAGGATTTTATTATTATAATGATTTGCCTTTAACGTTCTATTTTGTCTTATCAATTTTAGAACCTTAGGTTCAAAAGTAACGTTTTATATGTATAAACTAGCTGCGCCTGCGACTTCGTACGTATAGATTCCGATTTCGATGATACATGTTTAAAGTTTCATCAAATTCCGGCAAGTAGTTTTTGAGTGATTTGTGTGAAGTTGGAGTTTATATATATATATATATATAACTTAAACAGATCTTCTCACGAAAAAAATATCTGTGATTAAAATATATATATATATTTATGTACCATCAATGTATATTATCAATACGTACAATCAAAACGTACTATCAATACGTACTATCAATATGTACTATCAATATATACTATCAATACTTACTATCAAAACGTACTATCAATACGTACTATCAATACGTACTATCAATATGTACTATCAATGTAAAATATCAATATTTACTATCAATATATACTATCAATATTTACTATCAATATTTACTATCAATACGTACTATCAATACTTACTATTAATATGTACTATCAATATTTACTACAAATGTATACTATCAATACGTACTATCAATACGTACTATCAAAACGTACTATCAATACGTACTATCAATACGTACTATTAATATTTACTATCAATATTTACTATCAATACTTACTATCAATATGAACTATCAATATGTACTATCAATACGTACTATCAATATTTACTATCAATACGTACTATCAAAACGTACCATCAATATGTACTATCAATATATACTATCAATATGTACTATCAATGTATACTATCAATACGTACTATCAATATGTACTATCAATACGTACTATTAATATTTACTATCAATATTTACTATCAATACGTACTATCAAAACGTACTATCAAAACGTACTATCAAAACGTACTATCAAAACGTACTATCAAAACGTACTATCAATACGTACTATCAATATGAACTATCAATACGTACTATCAATATGTACTATCAATATTTACTATCAATATATACTATCAATATATACTATCAATATGTACTATCAATACTCAAAAAACATTTTTAAAGATCAAAAAGGTAAGCTACACTTGACCAACGAGCAAATTTTCGGTATCATTCGGAAAAGCCCTTTTTGTCCTCATTCCGAAAAACGATAATGTCAATAATCCTAAGGATACTATACCGGTAGCCCTAAGAAATACAATTTCCAAAATATTTTTTACTTTTTTACAAACAAAAATGACGCAATTCATGATTAACAATAGATATTTCCGGGTTTACACCAGAAAGGGTTTTTGCCCGGAATTTCTGGATGCCTGGAACATAATCCGTTAATATCGGAAAGCTTTAAAGATGCTAGAACTAGCGAGAGACAAATTTCGGTTTGTTGGATAGACTTAGAAAACGCCTTTGGGTCGGTACGACATGAACTGATGATGTTTGCGCTTAAATGGTATAACTTTCCTACGGTAGTTCGCGACATTATTGCATCATATTATTCAAAATTAAAATTATCTATAATCTTTAATGAAAACCATTCAAAACCACTTAATTATAACGTTGGTTTATTTCAGGGCTGTTGTATTTCTCCTATTATATTTAATATAGTTATTAATACGATACGGTAGGTCAGTTGGTAGAGCGACGGGACGGTTTCCAAGTAGTCGCGGGTTCGAATCCTTGCCGGTATCGGGTTATTTTTCACTCTATATTTATATAAATTTAGTTATTAATATTTTGCTAGACAAATTAATTAGAAATGAAAAAAGTGGGGTTATCGGTTTAAGTTCAACAACAAATACACAGAATCCATACTAGCTTTTGCAGATGATCTCGCAATACTGACACGTAATCCGAAACAATGTCAGGTACTTTTAAATGTAGTTGAGGATTTCTGTACGTGGACGGGCGGATTGAGGACAAAACCAAGTAAATGTTTTAGTCTGTGTCTGGGTAGACGGAATACCAAATATACCTCTTACGATCCGGGTCTTATAATAGGCAGTCAGCGCGTTAGTACGGTTACGGAGGCAGCTCCGTTTAAATTTTTAGGTAAAAAAATCAATTACCAAGGCCGTACTCCATCGTTGGATGTAATAGTCGATGGCTTTTTAAATGATCTCAAAGAGGTAGACAACCAACCAATAAGTAACGTCAAAAAAGCTTGGATTTACGATAATTATTTAACATCACGTCTAAATTGGCCTTTCCTCGTGTATGATATAAATAAAACCCTTTTGTCAAAGTTAGATGCAAGCGTCATAAAGACATTGAAGTTATGGCTCGGGTTAGCGCACTCAGCGGACTCTTCAACCTTATTTAGAGACCGAAACAATTTTGGATTAAAATTAAAGAAACCATCGGAGCTCTACAAACATCTAAGAGTTACCAAAAGACATATCATCGGAAAATCTAAAGATGATACTGTAACTTCTCTCCCAAAAGACAAAGTTGCCTCAGAGCTCGAGTCACGACTTCACGTCCATAAAAAGTTTATGATAGGTGCTCAAACGAATAAAGTAGGGCTAGGATCAAGTAGGAAAGTTCAAGACATAGACATAACAAAATCTTTTATTCGACAAGACGAAAACGATAATTACCGACTCCACGCGATGAGCCTAGAAATTCAAAACGAATGGGTGACCAGGTACTTCTAGATAAAGGGTACTTCTAGATGAGGGTCAATACTCGCGTCGCCACGACAAGGTATTAGAAATGATACGGGAAGCGGTTAGTCTTTCAGTAGCAAGAGCGCGGAAGGGTATAGCAACCACCAAACGATCTGTAGAATTCGTAAAAGAAGGCTCCTCCAAAAAATCAAAAGCGAAGCCTTATTCAATATTAGGCGCGGCTCCTGATTGGATTCTCATGATGGACACGTATGAAAAGCATTACAAAATCCCTGGGGATGTTGGTGTTTCGTCATCCAGACCGGACTTATTCCTGTATTCGAAACATCTGAGGCGCGTGATACTTGTGGAGCTTACTGTTCCTTGGGAAACAAACATCCCAAGGGATCACACATTCAAGCTCAATAAGTATTACGAACTGACCAACGAACTGATCAGGAATAAATATATAGTTAGTTTGTACGCGGTAGAAGTGGGAGCGAAAGGTATAACAGCAAAATCTCTCTATAGCCTACTTAAAGACCTTCACCTTTCTAGAACAAGCATCGGTTCATTTCTAGAACGTATTTCAAAGGCGGCATTAGTAGGTTCTTTCCAAATTTGGTTAGGTAGGGAGAGGAGTGTGGAGGGTGATGGTGTGCGTTTTTGCGCATAATAAAGGGGCCCCTTAAACCTACTCCTGGGTCGCAAGTCCCAGGCACTGCTTGCACTCCTCTCCTTGCAACGCGATGGGCCCGGCACCCGCACGGTGAATCCATGGATTGCTAACAAGCTTCGTCTTATCTCTCTACTATCAATATGTACTACCAATACGTACTATCAATATGTACTATCAATGTATATTATCAATACGTACTATCAATATGTAATATCAATTTGTACTATCAATACGTACTATCAATATAAACTATCAATACGTACTATCAATGTATATTTTCAATTTGTACCATCAATACGTACTATCAATACGTAAATATATACTATCAATACGTACTACCATTACGTACTACCATTATGTACTATCAATTATGTACTATCAATGCGTACTATTAATACGTAACTTCTGTTCTTACCTGAAATATAAAAAAAAAAAAAATAGTTTCAAAAAATGTCTTACCGCAATAGTAGGAAAATAAGTGATTATTAACTTTATTTGTTACATGATTGGAATAAAAAACAACACAAATTGTACAGTGAATCTCATATATTCCCGAAAACTGCATCCAAATCGATTAATCCGTTTCTGAGATTCGCGTGCATAAAGAAGCGCTATTACATTTCATGTAATACTCTATTTTAAGAAGTAAACTTAAAAGGTTTAATATTTTTTTAATCCATGCCTCTTTTCTAATTTACTTCTATTATAAGTTTCAGATAAACCAAAAAGCTAAATAATTATATTAATTTTGTTTGATAAATTAAAATATTATTAAAGATGTTCATGTAAGTTAGACTATTTGTCTATTTTTAAGCTATTGCATAGCTTCTATCGTGGGCCTTGAGCTTGGAGACCGAATCCAGAAATTCCGTTACGAAAAAAAACTAACAACCCTACTCCGCATACTACGAAGCTTGGCCGAGTATTGTGTTCATATCATTTCAAAATAGCGTAAGCGCCAAGTTATTAATATGTATTATGAACTTATTGCTTATTGGTTAAGGTTGAGTTTAAGGATAAATGTTTTATTTATACACAGGTATTTTTTTCAACAAGCCTTTTCATTTCCAAGACTTTCTGTTATTTTGTTAGAAAGACCCTAACTTATTCAACAATAGTAAATGAACCATATTTGTGAGGTACAAGGTTGAAAATATTTTTAGCTGTTGATATTATTAACCTTTATTTATATATATAACAAGCGAACCCGACAGACGTTGTCTTGTACACGCGTCGTTAATTTAAAAAAAACAAATTTAAAAAATATATATATATATTAAAAAGTTATCACAATGTCTAACGTCATTACATGTAGATATATTTGTCATAATTCGCCCAATAGATACCGTATGAATATGTTAATAAAGATTTTTTGTTTATAATTATATTTTTTGTTTATAAATATAAATTTATAAATATATTTTTTTAAATTTCAATTTTTACGTAGCGAAGCACGTATCGGGCCGCTAGTACTAAAATATTTTACTCAATTCTATCGCAACGTCAACTGTCAGGCCAGACTTATATTATTTAATATTTCAGACTTTAATATGGCCAGACTTATATTATTTAATATATAATTAAAATATAATATTATTTAATATTTCATAAAAATCGGTCCAGTCGTTTGGGAGGAGTTCAGTAACATACACACGCACACAAGAAATATATATAGAATGATGATATGAATTATGATCAGATGACCTTTTAAAAATATTTTTAATGGATGTAGCTCGCGGGTATTTGTATTTTTATTTGAAACAATACGATAATTTTATTTGTAACCCAACGTTTAGATTGCTTAGCAGCATGATATTTCTTTATTCATTCGACAGACGAAGCTTCTTAGCAATCCATGGATTCACCGTGCGGGTGCCGGGCCCATCGCGTTGCAAGGAGAGGAGTGCAAGCAGTGCCTGGGACTTGCGACCCAGGAGTAGGTTTAAGGGGCCCCTTTATTATGCGCAAAAACGCTGACCTTCACCCTCCACACTCCTCTCCCTACCTAACCAAATTTGGAAAGAACCTACTAATGCCGCCTTTGAAGTACGTTCTAGAAATGAACCGATGCTTGTTCTAGAAAGGCCAAGATCTTTAAGTAGGCTATAGAGAGATTTTGCTGTTATACCTCTCGCTCCCACTTCTACCGCGTACAAACTAACTATAAATTTATTCCCGATCAGTTCGTTGGTTAGTTCGTAATACTTATTGAGCTTGAATGTGTGATCCCTTGGGATGTTTGTTTCCCAAGGAACAGTAAGCTCCACAAGTATCACGCGCCTCAGATGTTTCGAATACAGGAATAAGTCCGGTCTGGATGACGAAACACTAACATCCCCAGGGATTTTGTAATGCTTTTCATACGTGTCCATCATGAGAATCCAATCAGGAGCCGCGCCTAATATTGAATAAGGCTTCGCTTTTGATTTTTTGGAGGAGCCTTCTTTTACGAATTCTATAGATCGTTCGGTGGTTGTTATACCCTTCCGCGCTCTTGCTACTGAAAGACTAACCGCTTCCCGTATAATTTCTAATACCTTGTCGTGGCGACGCGAGTATTGACCTTTATCTAGAAGTACCCTACACCCTACTAATAGGTGTTTCGCGGTTCCTATTGCCTCCCCACAGATGTTGCAAGACTTTTCGGTGGCTTTGCCCCATCTTACTAAATTACTTTGATCTGGGAGAGTCATTTGGAATGCATTAAGATAGAATTTTAATAATGCTGGGGACCAATCATAAATTAAGGTGCGCCACTTCAAAGCTAGTGGAATACAAAAATCTCCTATGGTCACCCATTCGTTTTGAATTTGTAGGCTCATCGCGTGGAGTCGGTAATTATCGTTTTCGTCTTGTCGAATAAAAGATTTTGTTATGTCTATGTCTTGAACTTTCCTACTTGATCCTAGCCCTACTTTATTCGTTTGAGCACCTATCATAAACTTTTTATGGAATTGAAGTCGTGACTCGAGCTCTGAGGCAACTTTGTCTTTTGGGAGAGAAGTTACAGTATCATCTTTAGATTTTCCGATGATATGTCTTTTGGTAACTCTTAGATGTTTGTAGAGCTCCGATGGTTTCTTTAATTTTAATCCAAAATTGTTTCGGTCTCTAAATAAGGTTGAAGAGTCCGCTGAGTGCGCTAACCCGAGCCATAACTTCAATGTCTTTATGACGCTTGCATCTAACTTTGACAAAAGGGTTTTATTTATATCATACACGAGGAAAGGCCAATTTAGACGTGATGTTAAATAATTATCGTAAATCCAAGCTTTTTTGACGTTACTTATTGGTTGGTTATCTACCTTTTTGAGATCGTTTAAAAAGCTATCGACTATTACATCCAACGATGGAGTACGGCCTTGGTAATCGATTTTTTTACCTAAAAATTTAAACGGAGCTGCTTCCGTAACCGTACTAACGCACTGACCGCCTATTATAAGACCCGGATCGTAAGAGGTATATTTGGTATTCCGTCTACCCAGACACAGACTAAAACATTTACTTGGTTTTGTCCTCAATCCGCCCGTCCACGTACAGAAATCCTCAACTACATTTAAAAGTACCTGACATTGTTTCGGATTACGTGTCAGTATCGCGAGATCATCTGCAAAAGCTAGTATGGATTCTGTGTATTTGTTGTTGAACTTAAACCGATAGCCCCACTTTTTTTCATTTCTAATTAATTTGTCTATTAAAATATTAATAACTATATTAAATATAATAGGAGAAATACAACAGCCCTGAAATAAACCAACGTTATAATTAAGTGGTTTTGAATGGTTTTCATTAAAAATTATTGAGAATTTTAATTTTGAATAATATGATGAAATAATGTCGCGAACTACCATAGGAAAGTTATACCATTTAAGCGCGAACATCATTAGTTCATGTCGTACCGACCCAAAGGCGTTTTCTAAGTCTATCCAACAAACCGTAATTTGTCTCTCGCTAGTTCTAGCATCTTTAAGGCTTTCCGATATTAACGTATTATGTTCCAGGCATCCAGAAATTCCGGGCAAAAACCCTTTCTGGTGATTAGGCCTGAAATATCTATTGTTAATCATGAATTGCGTCATTTTAGTTTGTAAAAAAGAGAAAAATATTTTGGAAATTGTATTTGTTAGGGCTATCGGTCTAGTATCCTTGGGATTATTGACATTGTCGTTTTTCGGAATGAGGACAAAAAGGGCTTTTCCGAACGATACCGGTATTTGCTTTCTTGACCAGATTTTACCGAATATATTTAAAAGATGTTTATGGAGCGACGGACATTTTTTTGTAAACTATATAAGGGATACCATCCGGACCTGGTGCTGACTTAGATGGTTTCATTTTAATTATTTTATTGATTTCCTCCAAAGTTGGTGGGTTGGCTTGAAAATCTTCAGTAGGAGTCTCAGGTTTGTGTTCGTTTGGATCCCCATATAGTCTTTGGTTTTCTGGCACTTCGTATGTGCTTTTATAATGGTCGAAAATTTGCTCGTTGGTCAAGAGAAGCTTACCTTTTTGATCTTTGAAAATGTTTTTTGAGTATTTAAAAGGATTTTTATCAAAGTCTACTTCATGTTTTGCCCGATCAAAGCTATCACGATTTTTCGTTATTTGATTTGTTATACCTTGGATAAGTTTAAGAATTGATCGCAATGCCCTAGACAGTTGGTGACTAAGTTGATTATCGCCTAAGGCTTTGGCTATACGAAGTTTCTTTATAAGATCTCTTTTTTTTTTTTTCCTCCTCATTTTCAATTTAAAACCGTTTTCTTTATTTTTGTGAGCATAACGATTCGTAGGTGGATAGTGCTCATTAAAGTAGTCGTAAATAGTATTTTGGAAAGTCTCTACTTGCGCATCGAGTACCTGATTTGAGCCCGGGTGCTCTAACAGGGCCGCTATATTTTGGTCATGTACTTTCCAGGTTGATTGTTTAGTATTTGGAATGCTAAGACGCGTCCGGATGGTCATGGACTCCTGGTAGTTTTCATTCAATGGCTCACCATGAGATATATGAGGGTAAACTCTATCCGCAGTGAAAACTGAAGATCTTACCGACGGTTGCCGCACTTCAGCACCATTGTGTGTTTTAAGATGTTTAATAAACCAGGTTCGTCTTTTGTAATTTTTCCCGCACGTAGGGCATTTCAGTTCCGTTATCGCGCCGTTTTCGCCGTAATTGTCAACCGGTGGACAGTTCTTCCGCCCCCCCTCTCGGACTGTCCTAGGGGTATTTTTCTTATTTGGACTTTTAGCGTTTATCGACGTTCCCGGGCTTGGCTTGCTAGGCCATCGCCCTCGGCTGTCTTTCCAGCAGTCTGCTGTCTTCCCAGCTGCCAGCTGTCTTTCCAGCGTCAACTGTCTTTCCAGCGTCATCCCGTCTCTCCGGGCTGTCAATTTAGATAAGACGAAGCTTCTTAGCAATCCATGGATTCACCGTGCGGGTGCCGGGCCCATCGCGTTGCAAGGAGAGGAGTGCAAGCAGTGCCTGGGACTTGCGACCCAGGAGTAGGTTTAAGGGGCCCCTTTATTATGCGCAAAAACGCTGACCTTCACCCTCCACACTCCTCTCCCTACCTAACCAAATTTGGAAAGAACCTACTAATGCCGCCTTTGAAGTACGTTCTAGAAATGAACCGATGCTTGTTCTAGAAAGGCCAAGATCTTTAAGTAGGCTATAGAGAGATTTTGCTGTTATACCTCTCGCTCCCACTTCTACCGCGTACAAACTAACTATAAATTTATTCCCGATCAGTTCGTTGGTTAGTTCGTAATACTTATTGAGCTTGAATGTGTGATCCCTTGGGATGTTTGTTTCCCAAGGAACAGTAAGCTCCACAAGTATCACGCGCCTCAGATGTTTCGAATACAGGAATAAGTCCGGTCTGGATGACGAAACACTAACATCCCCAGGGATTTTGTAATGCTTTTCATACGTGTCCATCATGAGAATCCAATCAGGAGCCGCGCCTAATATTGAATAAGGCTTCGCTTTTGATTTTTTGGAGGAGCCTTCTTTTACGAATTCTATAGATCGTTCGGTGGTTGTTATACCCTTCCGCGCTCTTGCTACTGAAAGACTAACCGCTTCCCGTATAATTTCTAATACCTTGTCGTGGCGACGCGAGTATTGACCTTTATCTAGAAGTACCCTACACCCTACTAATAGGTGTTTCGCGGTTCCTATTGCCTCCCCACAGATGTTGCAAGACTTTTCGGTGGCTTTGCCCCATCTTACTAAATTACTTTGATCTGGGATTGGACTTTGATCTATTAATATTTTATCAAATGTGTAAAATAAAGAATAAGCTTGTCTATGGTTCGTTGTGTTCATGGCCGACTTCAATGAATGCTTATCAAACTATAGAAAAAGATGTCCTGTAAAAATAGAAAAAGATGTGATGATTCTTTCACTATACTTTTTTATCTATGCTCCTCTTGATTGGGCGAAAATTTGATAATCTATAATTCCTGTAAAATTTGTAAACCCTGGCAGATTGTAAGACATTATATCCTTATGTATCCCAAAAACTGGCAACTTTCTTATGATGTTTATAAATAATGCTTTTAGAAACCTATTTTAAGATATTTCGATTACGACCCAATGATTTTATATGTAAATTTATGTCTATATATCAAATTATAAATATTTGATTTGAGAGCAATGAAGGGAAATAAAAGATTAAAAGCGGTATTATAGAAGAAATTTAACTTATATATTGGTAATAAGAATTCATGAAATCATTTTATTAGAAAAGTTTACTTTTTAAATTCGAAAATATACTTTTCATGTAAAAGTGCAGCGCACAATCTGTGCTGCCCTTAATGGACTTGAATTATGCATTGAAAACTAAATTGAATTGTTGCACAAATAGCTGCGAGAATACAACAGCATATTTGTAAATTCGCCAAGCGCGTTCCCTACATGAATAAATTTTTACAGTCAACTAGTATTGTAAGACGTCTTCGAAAAACGACGCCTCGAGAATAAATCACTAAAAAATTTTATATAAAATATTCATTGTATATTTCAATGTTGTGTATTTCAATGTTGTGAGAGCAAAAAAACTTATTACTATTATTAATGTACTTGTATCGTCTAACATCTTTAACACAAACAAATAATATGCCTACTTAAGGGTTAGATCAATAGGTGTAATTTTGCCAGGGGGGCGTCATCGCCGAGAACCTCCTCGTGTGCCCGTCTGTTTCCCTTGTTGCTCGGATTCGTCCGGTGGCATCGGAAGCGGTACGGGCCGGTGCTCCCTGGGCAACAACGGTTAATGTGATCCTTCGGGTTTGCATTAGCCGTTGGCTAATACTCGGCGCGGTGGGGGTCGGCCATGGGGGTTTGTGCCCGGTTCATGGCTGGCTGGCGGGCAGGCTACCTTTCGGGGTGGTCTGTCTGCGGGGGGGCTCGGGCCTCTTTCCATCGTTTGATCACGTTGGAAAGTTGGCCTGGGCGTTGAGGGTGGGAGGGCGCAGGCCCTCTTTGCCGGGGTCGGCTGCGGAATTACTCCTGGTACTTCTCTGATAGCAGAGTGGACTGTGGAGTGGTTCCACGGCTGTGTGGGGGGGTCCGCGATTAGGGTCTGGACCTCTTTCCACCAAGCACTTTAGAGAGGGTGCTTGGTGGGGAGACGGTCCGAGACGTTGCCTGGATTAATCGTTGCCGAGCGCGACGCCACGGTTGCGCTTGGTGATGGTTGGTCTGGGCGTGGTGGGTTCCCGACTTATGCCTTTTTCTTGCTGGTCTCGGCTGATCACCGTGGCCGGCGGTAAAGGTCTGTCGGGTTCGACGTTGGGCCCCCTACGTGAGCGGACTCACGTTCGACTCCAGTGTGTTGCAGTGAGGCTGTCTGCGCATCACTGGGTCTTATGGGAGTGTGCTCTTCCAGGGGGTCTGACCGGTGGTCTCCTCTCGGGGAGATAACCGGCGGCGGAGCTGGACACGGTCAATGGTCGAGTCGGTCTGTCCAACTGGCTCGATTCTGAGACTGAGTCCAGCTAGAAGGGGGTCTCGGCCCCCTTCAGAGGCAGCAGGCTTGGGTGGGGGGAAGGGGATCCCTCCACGATCTATCAAGCCTGCGAAAAAGGGATGGGTGCTCCTAGTTGCGGGGTGCCCTCTCCGTGGATCACGTCGGGGCATCGCGGTGAGTGCGAAAGCGATCCCGTGGTGTCCCATTATGACGGCGGCGGCAACCGTCAGGTTTAGTGAGTAGGAGTCTCACATAACCACCTCCATCATCCCCTTGATGGAGGTGTGTATCCATGAGGATTCCTGACGTTAAAAAAAAAAAAAAAAAAAAAAAACAAATAGGTGTAATTTTGCCAGGGGGGCGAACGCCGGGAACCTCCTCGGGTAACAACGGTTACTGAGAAACTTCGGGTTCTCCTGTTGGCTAATACCCGGCGCGGTGGGGGTCGGTCATGGGGGTTTGTACCTGGTCCATGGCTGGCCAGGGCAGGTAACCTTTCGGGGTAGCCTGCCTGCGGGGGAGGCTCGGGTCTCTTTCCATCGTTTGATCGAGGTGGAAAATTGGCCTGGGCGTCGAGGGTGGGAGGGCGCAGGCCATTTTTGCTGGGATCGGCTGCGGAATCGTTCCTGGTAATGCTTTGATAGCAAAGTGGACTGTGAAGTGGTTTCGTGTCTGTTTGGGAGGGGGGTCCGCGGCGGTCGCTTTCTTGCTGAGGAAGAGGCTATCTGCGGCGGTTAGGGTCTGGACTTCTTTCCACCAAGCACTTTAGAGAGGGTGCTTGGTGAGGAGACGGTCCGAGACGTTGCCTGGATTAATCGTTGCCGAGTGTGACGCTACGGTTGGGCTTGGGGATGGTTAGTCTGGGCGTGGTGGGTACCCGACTTATGCCTTTTTCTTATACTCGACTTATGCTCTGGTCTCGGCTGATCACCGTGGCCGGCGGTAAAGGCCTGTCGGGTTCGATGTTGGGCCCCCTACGTGAGCGGACTCACGTTTGACTCCAGTGTGTTGCAGTGAGGCTGGCTTCTCATTACTGGGTCTTATGGTAGTGTGCTCTTCCAGGGGGTCTGACCTGTAGTCTCCTCTAGGGGAGATAACCTGCGGCGGAGCTGGACACGGTCAATGTTCGAGTCGGTCTGTCCAACCGGTTCGATTCTGAGACTGAGTCCAGCTAGAAGGGGGTCTCGGCCCCCTTCAGAGGAAGTAAGCTTGGGTGGGGGGAAGGGGATCCCTCCATGATCTTTCAAGCCTGCGAAAAAGGTATCTCCGTGGATCACGTCGGGGCATTGCGGTGAGTGCGAAAGCAATCCCGGGGTGGTGTCCCGTTATGACTGCGGCGGCCACCGTCAGGTTTAGTGAGTAGGAGTCTCACATAACCACCTCTATCATCCCCTGGATAGAGGTGTGTATCCATGAGGATTCCAATTACCAAAACGCGTTGCGAGCGTTTAAAAGTAGCCAGAACGCGTTCTGTGCATTTGAAGGCAGCCAGAACGGGATGTGGCCGTTTTTCCGTCCACTGAGCGTTTTAGGTCTTCGGGCCTGACATATATACTATACATATATATATATATATATATATATATATTTATATTATATCAATATAATATATCAAAATTAGACCTATGATTAGATTATTATTCGTTATTTATTTATATATAAATATATTCTAATTTTGCCAGTGATATTACTATTATGTTATGATTATTATCATTGCGTATGAAATTAGATTTATCTCCCGGTAGTTATTCAAACAGTGCTAAATATTTTACATGTTTCAATAAATTAGCACTGGTGTGCTGATACACTACTCATCCGGTATTAACAACAACAACAAAAATTTATAAAGAATAAAACCAGTCATTTCAAATCATCTGCACTAAGACACTGCCGCATTTCAGCTTGTATAATATTTGGCGAAATCGCACTGCCACTTTTCATACTCTCTACTGATAATTTGACTTCAGCTACTTTCACCTCTACACATAAATAATCTAAATAAATTATCTACACATAAATAATTTATTTCAACACAATCATTTTCTTTATGCATTAACCTTTAAAATAATCTTTCTAGCGCTTTTTTATGGCAATAGCGTTTGTGAAGGTATTTCCCAATTCGTTATTTATTCATTTAACTAGAATAAAAAATATGTACGTCATATCTGTCGTTTTTGCTATAAAGTACAATATTTTTCCTTGGGGGCTTTCGAAATATTACTGTTGCTGAGTGTGTACATTGCCCCTAGAGATAGCGACTACTTTAGTACTTGTCTTTTTTCCTCAGAAAACAAAACTGAAAATAAATATTATATTTAAATACACGTTGTTATATTCGAAAGACTTATAACACAGTTTTATTATTCATATTTTAAATATTTTCTATTTATTTGCAAAATCCTATTAGTTTGTAAATATGAGAGAAGTGCTGATGATAACTTAATAAAATTTTATTTTGTTAAATAAAATTTGATCCGCAGTTTTAAGACATAGTTATTTGGGTTTAGAAATTGTTATATAATAGATTAATACATTGCGTAAAAGTATGAAGCTATTATATTATTGATTAATACATTACGTGGAAGTGTATTTTATTATAGAGGGTGGGCCAAAATGTTTCCAAATAGCAACACTTGATTTCTCAAAAACCGTGAGAGAAAGGGGCGCTCATATGGCGAGAATTTTGCGTCATTTAATGCAATTTCGTAACAGAGACTCAAAATAACGAATCCTACGTTACTGTACGATGACTCTTTAGAGTTTAAGATTACGACTTATGAATGAGTGTTCAAGTGCTAACACTGTGAGTGTGGGTCAAACAGTATGAGCAAACGGGATTGATAACGAATATTAAACAAAGTGGGTGGCCACGTTCAAGAAACTAAGAGAATATTCGGATGATTGGAATTTCGGCAAGGGACGAATCAGAATCATCTATGTGGAAGCGTTCGCGGCTCTGGCAATGTTTTTGCGTTTTTGCTTTAAGAAAAAATAAAACATTATTAAAAAGCATAGTTGACTCAAGTTTTTATCGTCTAATGTAATAATGTTTTAGGAACGCAAGATGTATTTTAATAATTAAGAGAAAAAAATATATTTCGATATTAATCGAAATTTTAAAAGTATACTTTTAGTAATAAATATTAATTTACAAAAGTATACTAGATTAGAAGAAGAAAATATGTAAATAAAAATTATATCATTATATGAAACTTAAATACATTTTATAAAACATAAATGATCTATTATAAGTTTAACAATTTATCGCTCTTCCCTTGAGTACTAATTAACAAGTATTTGTGTTAGGTAAGTCTCTAGGAGACAGACGAGTTTAGAATAATATTTCTAAAAGATTCAAAATATATATTAATATGTAATTATTATTGAGTTATGTTTATATCTATATAATAGTTTACAATTTGTTGGATTATGCGCGCTAGATATAAACTAGAGAATAATTTTTTGTTGTAAGATTTTATGATCTTAGAAGTTGTAGTAAGTAAATATTAATATTGTATTATAATATATCTGCATGCGTACTAATTAATTATTACAACAGGAATGTATTAAGTAAAAAAACATCGTAACGCATCGGAAACTCACGGTTATTATGTAAAGCAGCCATTGGTGCGTACCTAATACTGTAAATAATAAATTTATAATCTTAATATTCTGAAAAAGAACTTAATATTCTCAAAAAAAAGTAAGAGCACCTAATCTGGCAAAACGCGAAGTAGAGCTTAGGTATGTGAGATTAAGTATTTAGTTTATTTTTTGCAATTTAGTACACTATTTATTATTAAGTCAAGAAACCTTTTTTTTTATTAAGTTTTATGGCACAACCCTAGCAGAATTAAAAATCTGTCAGGCAATTATAGACTACTTTATTCTACTCTTTTTGGTCTATGGCTTCGTCGAAAACAATACTTCTATAGATAACTTTACCGCTTCAAAAATACTAACTAATATTATAATTGTATGTGATTATACATAATATATTGCCCTACATTACAATAAGACATAGTCAGGGATTTCTCGGCGACAACTAATTAGCATTCCTGTTGACCTTTGATAAATTATGTATTTTACACTTTAGTTCTGGTTTGCGGATTAGATGTAATGTATATTAGTACTAATATATTGAAATTGATTTAATGAAACCTTCATAAAATGTTATTTAATGTGAAGAAGATATTTTATAAATTCTTAATTTATTCTAGTAGCTTTAAATGTTGATAGATTATTTTATAGTTTTCTAATAAAATAAAATTTCCTCTATATCAAATTTGATTGATGAATTAATGGATTGAACTGTTTTTACTAAAAAGTATAACTGCCTTAATAATATGATGAAGTAATGCGATAAGGTTAACTTTTTAGAATGTTGGTTCTTTGGAAGTAGATTTATTAAAGAAACTGGCACCGAGTTTTTAAACAATTTACCTTAACCATTTTTTTTTTATTTGAAGTTGCTGTCACTTTTCTGTATTTTTTTTGTTTCTATATAATTTGATTGCAGCAATCGCTAGGAAGAAATCTGCTAAATGCTGAAAGATATCTGCTGTAGTGGTATGAAAGTTCTGCTGTATATCTTCAAAACTAAGGATCAGATATTCACCAAATTACCACACCACACAAATTAAATGGGAAACACTAGTTTCAAAAAAAAAATTGTGCACTCAAAAGAAAGACGTGATGTAACAAACAAAAAAATACAGTCGAATAAAAAACCTCCTTCTTTTTTCAAGTCGGTTAATATTAAGGGAAAATATTTTAGGCATTATATTATTTATCACCTTGTAAAAATATAGATATATTATATTTAATCCATTTTTTTTCATTGCATTATCAGGCGCATTAATGTATTCAAATTTATGTTTATCATTAACGAACTACATAATGACTTGTATAATTTCTAAAAATTAAATATCAAAGTCTGGTATTTCAAAAATATAGCACATACGAAACATTAGATTCTAGTTCTAATTATGGCAAGAAACCGTGGAAAAGTTTTATTATAAACTGGTTGTTGCCCGTACCTTCATTCACGTAGACTGTAAAAATAATATTTTTATGGCTACTAACATAAGCCATAAAAATATTATTTTCGATTATTTTTGACGTATCTACCTCTTACGTCAAAATCCTTTAATCTTTTTAGACTTTAGCAGGGAACATAAAAATAGCATAATTGGCTGTATCTCTATTAACATATGTAACATATATTTGAGTAAAACAACACTCCTTCTGAAGACAACGGATAATAAGAAGGATTTTCACAAATAATTATGTAAAATTTAGTGAACCAAATGATTAAAAACAGGATCTCCCGCGGCAATTAGTTCTCGCGCTATAATCTACGTTATGTCATAGACTAACTACATGCAAAAGTTTGTATTTCTATAGCCTACGTCTTGTTTTGGTACAGTAAGTTACAATATTCCTAAGTTTTATCAAAATCCGTTCAGTTCAGATTGAGTAACAAACATCACAAACCAAAACCACGTGCTAAAGTTAGTATTTCTATAGCCTATATGTTATTTTGGTACGTAAGCTACAATAATCCTAAGCTTCATCAAAATCTGTTTAGTAGTTTTGACGTGATTGAGTAACAAACATCCATCCACCCAAACATCCAAACAATCGCACTTATATTCTTATATTAGTCAGATTAATTTATATTTTTTTCTAGAATCACCGTATTATTATTGTTATTAATGACTAGATTTGAAAACACCGATGAAATCTGGCTCTCAATGGATTAATCCTTCAAAACTGTGAAATTATGTGAATGAAATATTGGATAATTAAGAGCCAGAATAATTTATTTATTTAATATTTATTAAATAAATAAATAAATAAATGAATGAATGAATGAATGAATGAATGAATAAATAAATAAATAAATAAATAAATAAATAAATAAATAAATAAATAAAAAAATAAATAATAAATTAATGACACCATTAAGCCATAACGTATTCAGTTAGAAAGGTCTCTCGTGTAAAGTTTTCACTCCTACAGGAGTACTTCCCTCGTAGCAGTTCATGTAAGGAGGTAATAGCTTGTTATAACATAACTTAGCGACACACAACACTACAAACAGCCTTATATATTGCATAGTAGATTATTATGTATCTAATATATTAATAAATTTTGCAGTGTTTTATAAGTTCAATGAGTACGGGTAGGAATTCGTACCCACGACCTCTGGGGAACCGTCTCCACGCTCTGCCAATTGAGCTACCGTATCGCTACTCGTCTCGGTGAATCAAGCATACTATATCTGATCGTCTTACTTATAAATAAGCTTAACATAGCTATACATATATATAATATAAATATAAATATTATATATTATAATAAATATTAGATATTATAAATATTATCAAACGGAAGTAAATTATTCAGGGGATATTACATATATTTATTAAATTATCTATAATATGTAAACCCCATAATGACTGCATTTTTATACGAATACTTGATATATTCTATCTTCAGTATATAGAGCACAGGTATTCTAACAATGTTCGCAGTTTGAAGGGAGAGACAAAGAGGATCATCTGTTGTTGACATCTTCGATATAGACAGACCCATTCACTGAAATGAATAATGATGTGCAACGTCTGGTTGTAGGAAATATAAAGTGGGTTTTCTAACAACATGGTAAATAACTGTTGAGTAATAAACAATATAAGTGTATGAGTGTTTAAATTATAAATAAATAAATAATTTCATGACCTACCTATCTTTAGTTTAAATTATAAACTTAATATTCATGTCCAATGGCCATAAATTATGATTTAATTGGATTTTCAAGGATTTTAATTTATAAAATAATTTATCATAAAATATGAAATATACCATAACTATAATTGCGCTGTGGGGTCTCATTTTCGTTTTTCTGATTAATTTCTATTTTTTAATAGTTATCATTTAAAAAACATCAAATAATAAATACATCCATGTTGACATAAAACTGTTTTAACCGATTTAACTCGCCTGTAAATAATAAAATTTAAATTTAACCCGATGTTTGGAATGCTTTGCAGGAATCGTTTTCACGGCAAGTCAAGATGAAGGTGGCTGACACCTTTTTAAAAGTTAATTAATTATATGCGAGTTCAATCCTTAAAAATAGTTTTATTTCAAAATGTAGTACTCGTGAAAATCTTAGAAAATACATCAATGTTTTTTTTAAATATCAGAAATAAAATAAGAATGACAATTAAACATTTTATAAGAAGCCTAATATCAACTACCTATTTTCAGTGAAATACTTGTTTATGCACATTTCAACGTCCGTCACGTATTTCAATTTTATGACTTCCTGTAGTGGCAAGAGGCCATAACATGTCGACGCACTTCACCTTAGGGCTCCATTAGTGTCAAGATATAAGACGGTTGACAAATAATATATGAGACTTTATTGAATGTCCGCCAAAAGAAAAAGATATGGGACAGTATTATATACACAATTATATAATTTTTTTAACAGTATTATATAATTTTTTTAACAGTTATATAATTTTTAATTATATAATTTTTAATTATATAATTTTTTTAACAATTATATAATTTTTTTAACAGTATTATATAATTTTTGGCTTTTATGTGTGTGTGTGTTGTTAGTAGCACATTACGCCAGATTTTCATTGAGTAACAAATAATGTGAATGAGATTACATTTGGGTACATTTTAAAATAACAATAATCTAACTAAATTTATCCAAGTGTCAAAAAATAAACAAATCGATGTTCAATTTGTTTTTAGGAAAAACCCACGCCATGCCCATACCATGCCTGAGAAATTATACAATTATAAATGGATTTATCCGAAAAAAATATTGTTATTATCTTCCTGCCTTCCTAATAGGGAACATTCACGTATTTTTTTTTTGACGTAAATTAATCATTTACCTCTCTATATCGTAGAAAAAAATATTAATAGGCTTGAAAAGATTCTAGTTTTTTTTCAAAGTGAAAATTAAAACATTGAGTAAATTTGACCCGTTTAAACACCGCCATTTTGCGCGCGCTTTGCGTGACGTCAAATGATACATCCAGTGAATGTTTACTATGAACTTTTTAGCAATTTCATAGATATTTTAAGTTTTAATTGCTTTACAAGTCATGGAAGAAGATAAAAATAATCTTACGAGTATTGTATAGTACCGGAGTGCAAAAATAGTATTAGAAAAACACCCGACAAAGTGTTTTTTGTATTCCAAGAGATGCGAAAATACAAAAACAATGGTGTACGATAATTAAAAGGGATAATATATGTCCTAAATCGTGTTTATATGGTTGTGAAGATCAATTTAACGTAAGTATACTTTATTTATAATAAGTTTAATCTAATAGTTTAAATTTATAGTAAGTATTAAACATTAGAAAATTTGAGTTTAAAATTAACCTAACCTATCTTACAAATTTCAGTATAACTTTCTATAAAAACCGTAATCTTTTTTTGTTTTACGCAATTTTTATGGTCTGTCGATTTATTTCAGGTTAAGGAAGATACAGCAAATTGTATTGAATATAATATGTGTAACGAAACAACAAGGAGAAAGATGTAATCTAAGTTTGAAGAGAGGAGTTGTTCCTTATACATTTTTGTGGCAAAAACAACAGCTAATAGAATGAGAATGTGCATAGTCAAAAGGCAAAGATTGACATCGGTTAATGAAGCCTTTTAAGAGTTAGCTATCAAAAGTAGTGTTTACAAAAATTGGTGACCTTCACGAAGAAGTGATATAGGAAGTAAGTTTTAGTACTGCCCATACAAATGTCTGTGATATTAATCAGCCAAGACTCAGTACTTCTCCTATTGAATGTGATGATCATAAGGCAGAGCCATGCTTTTCGCATATTAAAGATAAATTACCAAGTGACTAAGCTGTGCAAGTTAATATTAAACCGAAGTATGGAAGTAAAGGTTTCAATGTAAATATACCTGCTGAAAAACAAAATGTAGCATTGTCACCATTTCCTCATTTAACACACAACATTGTTACACAATAGTTTTAAAAGTAAAACCATCTGTTTTAAAAAGAAAATAGTTTACTGAAAACACAGCTGATAATACTTCTATAGCATCTTATATCTTCTATATCTGCTGATTATCAACCAAGTTATTTATCTGAGTCAAGTGAAGTGAAAAATGATTCAGAGGCAGAAACATTTTAAAAATGTATTGTGTAGTAGCATGCTAACTGCTATTCAAAAAGAGTTTGTAGGTATTTGTTTTGTTAGAGTTGTTTGAGTATTTAGAAAATGTTTTTAAGATTACCTAAACAATTGTATCATTTAATAAAACCTTTAAGCACGAAAATATAGGTTTAAATTATTTATTTTTCTCAGTCACACTGATACCACAGTATGAACTTAAACGCCGATATATTGAATGGTGTGTCAAATGACGTCACATTTCCTTTCGACCAATGGTGGCGCGTTTTGGAATTTTGAATTTCGCTCCCTAAAGTTACACTTTTCATAAATTATTTTATGGCCTTAAATGATTAGTAAATTAAAAAAAAATGATTTTATTATAATAAGATGACAAAAAGTAATCGAAAAAAAAATATTTGAGACCATTTAAATTTTTTTGCATGTTCCCTATTCTCATGGGATTAGCACAGAATAAACTCTGCCTGCTCATCAATCAATTTTAATATAGTTACTAACTGTTATAATTCAATTTTCTATAAATCACTGCAGTATAGTAGACTAACATTTCTTTTGCAAGTTTCTTCCATATAACATTATTTCTAAACGAATATTTGAGGACTTATCAAATAATAATGTTACAACTTGTTTCGCAAACAATAATTGCAGTGGTACAATGACGCCTATTTATGTTTTTATTTTCAGTTTAGTTAGAATTTTAGATTGGAATAAATTACATCGAAATACTTGAAAAAATATGTTTTGTCAAAGAGTATGGTATTTTAAATGCAAACTCAACAAATAAAAGGCACAAAGCATCTGTGAATATTGAGGACCCTTGATAAATGACAAATACAAAGAAAGATAAGACAGAAAAAGGAAGAAGGTATTTCTTTGTATGTGTTTATTATTGCCTATGTAATAACTCTTTTGATTTACTCATTGTACTTGGAGGTCTAAAAAGTTTTTGTAAATTCCTAATTTTTAATTTTCAGTAGTATGTTTTACAATTTAGTAGGTAAGTAACTCATAATTCCTATTTAATATAACGTAGATTACACTTAATTTTAGTTTTAACTTAGTAAAATACCCATGATATTATGTACTTGCAGCTGGTTTGTAAACATGTCTTAAATGAGTAAAGGCAACAGTTTTCTCGCAAGCGCCGAGCAAATTGGCCTCTGAGATAACGATAAATGACGAAAACTTTTTAAAATTACCCCTTGAAAATGTGGTTTTTATTGAATTTTTTTTTTTTTTTTTTTTTATACAAAACTAGGTTAATGCTTGACTACATTCCACCTGATGGAAAGTGAAATGTAGTCTTAGGT
This sequence comes from Napeogenes sylphis, assembly GCA_959347405.1. Classification (NCBI taxonomy): domain Eukaryota; kingdom Metazoa; phylum Arthropoda; class Insecta; order Lepidoptera; family Nymphalidae; genus Napeogenes; species Napeogenes sylphis. The sequence goes on along the minus strand of OY365776.1, from coordinate 42,653,639 downwards.
GGTAAAGCGCATTAACTTAGCAGCCTATTCACTCTCCTCTTGAAGACACCCACATTATATTTTGCCGGAAATACCGACGCAGGCAGATTATTCCAGTCCTTCGCTGTACGCACTAAAAAAGATGAAGCATAGCGCTTCGTTCGGACAGGTGGAGTGTCCACAACGTAAGGATGGATACCCGCCGTTCGTCGGGACGTCCGGCAAAGGAACGGGGATGGGGGAATTAGGTCGTGCAATTCCTGCGCACACTCACCAAAATGTATCCTATAGAATACTGAGAGGCTAGCAATTCTACGCCTGTGTTCAAGGCTGTGGAGTTTGGCGTCAACCAATTTAGGGTCGCCAATAAGCCTCTTTGCTCGCCTCTCAATTGAGTCCAGAACCGCAAGATGAGTCTTTGCGGCACCAGCAAATATGTGGCCACAGTACTCTACACACGACCGGATCTGTGCTTTGTATAATACAAGAAGCTGTCCCGGTGTAAAGTACTGTCGCACCTTCGCAAGTACGGCAAGCTTTGCTGCTGCTGCTCTTGCTCTGGACTCAATGTACCGACCAAAGTTGAGGTTCGAGGAGATCTCTAAGCCTAACAACTGAAGCCAGTCACTGTATTCCAAGGATACATTCTGGAAAGTAGGAGCCAAGGTGAAGGGTCTCCAAAAATTTTGGCTCCAAAAAATTTTGGCGCTTATAACTTAAATTATACATAGTTTTAACTATTATGTTAACCGGTAGAGATTTTTAAAGTGATTTTAGAAGTAGGTTTCTATATGTAGGTTAATACTTATAAAACCTGAGCGTTACGTACAGATATGTTATATCTCGCAAATATTGTATATTTAACATGACGTATTATTTAAGTAGTACGTAGTTTTTGTTGACATCGTTTTCAATTTTAACATATTTCCTAGTAGGCATACCATAAGCTCCTGTATTGAAATTTTATGCAAAAAAATATTTCTTTAATAAATGAAGTAAATTTTTATTTTTACACAAAGGTTCTTCGTGACAGACATATTTTATAAAATATAAATAATCATAATGTAAATATACTAGATAATGCAAGGTTCGTTGACCCCCAGTTCCAGAATATATGAAGCAGCAATTCACAATTTAATATCCTGTGACAATATAAATGTTTTCATTTAAGGATTAATAATGACGCCTCAAAATTTTTTTTTGTTATTCTTGTATGTAAAAATTATTAATCCTTGTTAGATTTTCAGACTAAAGCCATAGATTTAAGAGTTAGTAGTTAGAGTATTAATAATACCTATACAATAATAATGATATCATTTACTCAAGGGTATAGAATATTTTTTTACTTCAAAACATTATACAATTAACCTGAAATATTACCGCTACATTAATAAAAGTTTAATAATATGTAAAGTTTTTGCGACAGAATTCTATGAGCCATTATTCATGTACCGTAATAAAAAAGTAATTTAATCGTTCTTTACAATACAAAACAAGTAATATTAAAGTCGTTAATTTACCTTTTTTTTTAAGTTTCTCATTTTAGCACGTAAAACATTTAAAAACTTAGTGCAAAAAAAAAACTTGTATATACAGACATACAATTATAACCTCGATAGGAATCTACTCTAATGATATAAGTTTATTATTGTTAATTCTGGTCCCAGCTAATCCTAATACCCTTTTAGTAAAGTCCACTGCAACGGTAGAACATCTCTAGAGAATAACTACTCATCTTAAGTGCTTATAAGGCATTGAATCTAATGAAATAAAATGTACAAAAAGTAGTAAATATGAAAATCATAATGTAAGGAAATAGGAATATATAAAAAAATATTATAAAACAAGATGACATAGGTAATTTTTATTATTATAATTTTATTATTTTTATTATATATATGTTATATAATGAATAAAATTAGTAGAAATTAAAATTAAGTATTTATACAAAATGAAAATATATATATATAAAAGAATTTAAGTATTTAGTTGAAAAGATTGTGTTGAAATTATGTTGAAAATTATCGAGGCATAGGTACTCTAGATCAAATTATATGAATAAAAACCAGTAATGTAAATTATTTTTGCTATAATTTTATTTTGTATAGCATTCAAAAGTGTACAAAAAAGATTTACGATTTAATAGTATAGAAAATCTTTACTATCATTTTCCTATACACTATAAATATCTACTTTTCAATTTTCTTTCATAATATAAGTTAATAAAAGATCAAAATGGGTTTCTTTAGGTTTTCATTTCTTCAAGTTGTATTATTACTGCCTTTGCTTCTGATAATTTTCCTACAGTACATTGATTGATTGATTTACCATAAAATAATAGGAAAAAGGAAGAATATTAATAAACTTTTTTATTTAGCTCACCCCGTGTTTGTTTGTTTGTATCAGTTTGTTTGTAAGGGTCAAATTTAGTAATTGAAATTGAACCCTTTTCCCGTTAACAGATTGATCTCAAATTTGGTATACGCCTTTGATTCTGGTGACAATACAATTATCCATATTCAATATTATTGTGAATCCAATATAAAATCCAAGATAAAATCGTGGGTCAAGTCCAATATCTACAATCGAAAGAAATGGCAAGTGTCTTCACCCACCTAGTGGTACGTAGCAAGTGTCGTCCATGAATGGTAGTGACGAACGAAAGTTCATCCAAAATTCATTTAAAGTGGACGTGCCCCACGATTTTATTTTAGTTTAATCAATGCATATGTTTAAAATTTGTATATTTCTGAAATGACATTTTTTGTCATAGGTGTTTACATAAATGTATATTGCATTTTTAGGAATTTATGTGACCATAGATATTTCCAGAACGTGAGTAGGTTACGAGTTATTTTATTTTGAAAATATAACAATGTATACATATTGGTATCCATGACTGTATCCATGACTGTATCCATAACTGTATCCATGAAGTTATTTTTAAGCTTTTAGTATATTTATCTGCAATATAAAACCGTTTATCTTTTTTTTTTTACTTTTTTATTTTATTAAAAAATCTAATAAGCCCAGTCTGTATAAGTGATATATAATTATTTCAGCATTTATATTGCTAAATGTTTTTTGAGGTTATACTTCTCTGGGGCGTGAGGGAAAAATTATGAGAGTAATTTTTTACGATGTCACGAAAAACGGTGTCGCGTTGTACTGAGTCAGGTGTTTCACAGTTGTAGAAATGTTTTCGTTTTTGAAATATTAATATAAATATACGATTTATAAATTGGAGTGTTCATTTCAATAAATAATAAATGACTAAAATCTAAGGGAACCACGATTTAATAATGTCTTGGTAAATGCCTTGGGTAATTTTATGCATATTGCAGTTAACAAAGTTTAATTTGAAGTATATTTGAACTATTTTTTAAGATGATGTCTTTCATCCACCCAATCCTGTTTTGATTCCGCAAATACTTCATATATTTAAACTAATCGACATATATGTTTGTGAATAGTCTAGATTAGAAATAAATAAATGGCTGGAATTTTATTGATACATTTTTTTCAAATGTAACATGGTATAATAAGTATAAGTTTTATTTATAAGTTAAAAGTCGTTGGAAACAGACAGACAAAAAATAAATATTCTATTATAAAATAAAAGATTCTACCACTAGAACGAGGGCAATACCACTGGCTGAGGCTTGTATAAAAATAACATATTAGTGTTCGTTTTGTTTATCAAAACAATTCATTTAAAATAACAAATAGTTTTAAAGAGTTTGAGTATTAATTTTGGACTTGAATTTCATATTTCAAGGCAAATTGCGTGTATATATATAATTAGAAAAACTATATATAATTAGACCAACCTTTCCTATAGCTAGACAAATATTAAACATGAAGACAAATTAATACCTAGACAATGTAATGTTTTAGTTATATAATTGTATCCTTTACCAATATTTATTAATTTAAAAGTTCTCTAGCTGCCTTGGTATTTATTATTTTTGAATCAGAAATAAAATGTGCTTATGTAATTGCAGCCAAAATTCGGGAAAAATATGTCTTTAAACTTTAACTTGTAGGTATATCTAAAAGTGTTACGGAAAAGTATTTAACTGTTCAATAATAAAATCCAAGTTTAAAATCGACTAAATCTTTCAAAATGATTGACTGTCATTAAGAAATAAGTTTAATATGTAAATGCATTACTAATATAATCTATCTATCTGACTGATTACAAAACTAAAAAGAAATATCCGTTCTGCAACTAAGAACTCAGGGAATTTAACAACATTTCTATGGCACTGAAACCCATAATAGGCTTAAAACCACCTGGGAAGTTACCTAAACGTTACCTCGGCTCAAAGTTGTTAGTAATGAAGTTACACTAGATTGTATTGAAAGCATACTTCGGAAGGCTTCACCAGTACGCGTTTGTGACTCATGACAAAATACGGAAGGGTGGAGTTTGCAGTCGAGTATTAAAGCAGTGTACGAGATATTAACATAGCCATATTCCTATTGAATATAGCTTTCCTCGTAGCTCGAGCTTTGGAGCTTGGAACGTAGAACTTTTATTTGGGATCAACCATTGATTTTATTATTGTTATCTAAATTTAACTATTTGTCTTGATACGCATCTTATTGGCATATTATACCAATATGAATAATCACTTTAGCATCTCGAACTAGGCATAACTAAGAAGTTACTTTATTTCAATTAAAAAATATGCCTTAGTCTTATCACAGTAAACCAGCCGTCTCTTATTATAATAACTTACAAGAGCTCGCAGCTGTGTATACAAATTAAGTTTTAACACCATTTTATTGTAATTTCATAATAAATATATAATCCGAACTCAATTATTGAGAAAGAGTATTAATTACTCTATAAATTTAAGTTTAAATATAAACAATACATGTTTGTAAAAAAATATCTTTAGTTATATATATAAATATTAATAAATGTCAAAGTAATAAATATTAGCTTATAACATTTTCTATTTATATTTTTCTATTTTCTATGTCGTTTTGAATTTCTTATTTTTTATTATAATCAAATAATTTAAGGATTTAATATAAAAAGTAACAGGTACGTTTCTCAGTAACCGTTTTACCCTAATAAGTATTAAAATTTTTCCTTTTGTCTCCAAGAAACATAAAAACTTAACAATTTCTTTATAGTCCATTTTGAGAAAATTATGAGATAGTACGCAAACTTCTAGTAAATTTATACAACACTAGTCCTTAGAGTGCTAACTCGTACACAATGACATCAAACAGTGATGAAAAAAATTCATTGACATTTCGATTACTGGTTGATAATTAATATGAAAACTTCTTTTGTTAGCATCGTAACAGTTTTCTTTGATAAAGTATAATTTTGTAAGTAAAAATAAATAATGTCCTTTTCCTTTAGCGTTGAAACAAAGGCAATAAGCTTATGACCTATAAAAACTTTGTTTAGTGAGGTTCCAGCGACTTGGAGCTCAGCTGCTTCTCGAGAGACTTTACTATTTGTGTTAATTTTTATAAAATATAGTATAGGTTATTTCTAGAAGAAATATTTTCTTAATATTTAAAAACAATGCAAATCTAGTTCAAAATCGTTAAAATAATTAACTGGATCTATGATCTGATATCAGTTTAGTGGATTTGATTTTTTTTTCTGTAACTGTAACTTTAATTTACTTAATATTTTTAGATGCAGATTTTTAATATATTAGTAACTGAAAACAAATGCAAACTTCATATTTATTGAAGTGTCAGCGCCTCTTGAGACGAACCTACTTAATTAAGAAAACTCCCACAAACTTAACTTAGCTAATGCACAGCAAAATAGAGACGTAGGTAAATATTATAAACTATTTTCGTGATAATATGGTGCTAATATGTGTTACTTTTATATGCTACATTTAGTTTTAGTAAAGTTTTCAAGCAACAAAAACTATTAATTAAAGAACACATGCTAATGTTTTTCTTTTAAAAAAGTGCAAGTTCAAAATTCATATCTCATATAATTTTTTTTTCTTTGTATATTAAGCAATATCTCTGGTAGTAATTACATAAAATAGTAATTATATAAATTTACTATTATATAAATAGTAACTTGTCTGTGTAGATACAACAAAGAATTCGTCAACATTTAAGTCCGTAAATATGCATTCCAATTTTCCAGAATTAACTTCATACAAGATGTGACTTTCATTTACTCTTCTTATGCAAATTCAGGTACTACTATTCAGGTACTACTATTCAGGTACTACATAACAATTAAAAATGTTTCTTTAGAGTATTTGATTCTGTTAGTCATTTTTAAATAGAATTCATTGTATAGAAACATTATGTTGTGCACTGGTAAATCATATTATGTTTTGTTTTTCAGATCACAAAACTTGAGCATCCTAAAGAAAATTGATATTTTAAATCTTATAAGACTAACATGACTCTGTCTCAAGAGTCGTTTCGTGAATATGCCGTACATGTCCATTACTGCGATCCGGGAAAGTGCCATCATTTAAGAGATGAAGAAACATTCTCCTGCAAACTGAGTTTTATAATGGCTTTTAACTTAGCTCCAGTTGAAATATAGATTTAGGTTCCTTATATTATGTTTTTTTATATTAAGGTATTTTCTGAGATTTTAACGACTTTTGAATGTTTGAACGATGAAACTTGCGTATATTTATTTTTTATGTTGCTATTAAATATTATATTGAACTTTAAATTTATCCCAGTGCAGCGTTTGATTACATAGCATAAATCGTGTTAACGGAAGAATCTGTTAATTAGTCATATACGTCCAATGGTTTCTACGTTTCCAGGCCTAGAATTTAGGAGTCTTATTGTTCGTAAGAAGGTTACGTGTGTCACATAGCCTCAAACCTCCTTTCCTAATAATTAACACGAGAATCATTCTTGCAACGTAGCGGTATTTCTTAGCGAGTATTTGTGACTCATTAAATAATAATAATATTAACAATAATAGGAATTTTATTAAAGTAGCATACACAAGTAAAGATACATTTACTAATGAGAAATTATTACAGATATTATACAAATAAAAAAAGATGCTACTGAAAAGGACATGATCTCAGCTTAAAGTTGCTTTTCAGTTCAAGCCCCGTGCTAATGCTGCTACAGTATACAAACACAATTAACAAAGAAAGAAAAGGAAGATCAAAACAAAAAAAAAACAAAAAACAAACAAAAAAAAACAAAAATCATTCCAAATTCGTTGATTACAGGCGTTTTTATGCCTAGAGTTGACACATGAGCTGATTCTGTACAATTTTTGTATATATAGGATTGCACTCACAAAAACATTATAACAATAATTAAAAGACGCAATGTATAAAAAATATTAACACAGACGTAACTATACATGTAATATAATTGTCACTTAAAAATATCTGTACATGGAAAATAGTTTAAAAAATATGATAGGGGCCTTAATAAGAGCAAGAGAACCCAAAACAATGGTTTTTTATTTTGTCTGTTTGTCTGTACGTCTATATATTTGTGTTGTGTGTGTGGAGTTTTTGTGCATTGAGAAGCCAATCTTTACATAGCAATCTAAATTTAGAAAACTTAGACATTCTTATAGTAGGTAGAATGTTGTTCCAACATTTTGAAACTGCAAAACCAAAGCTACCTCTGAAATGACTCAGATTCGGTCTAGGAATTATTAGATTTAGGAGACGCGATGTTCTATGTGTAACATTATCGCATTTATTAACTCATTTTATATATCCAGCGGTTTTTCATATTAAAAATGTTATATGAATTTAGAAAGGGTGTTATGTGAGAGCGACGCGGACCGTTATAACAAAATCTGCTACAAGAGTTTTGGACTTTTTGATTTTTTTTTCCAATTGCTTGTTTAAACAGGGCCCATAGCAACATCACAATGATCAAGATGTGAGAAAACTAACGAATCAATGAGTTTTTGTCTGACTTCCGAATTTTAAATTCCTCAATTTATAAACCATTTTAAGTGCTGAATATAATTTTTAGATCTTTTGAATGACGTGAGCCTAAATTACAGGCTATAAATTATTATTTTATGATTAAAAAAATATATATAAAGAGTAAGGAAGGGACCTAAAATGGAACCTTGGACTACACCATTATGAACATTTTACCTTTACTATGTGTGCATTCCACAATTTGTTGGCGATTTTCAAAGTAGCTTTTACATCACGTATAAAATAAATTATCACAAACGTATTTTCCCAATTTTATTATAATAAATATAATAAATTTATATAAATATAGAATGTAAAAAACCGATACGGGCAGGGATTCGAACCCGCGACTACTGGGAAACCGTCCCGTCGCTCTATCAACTGAGCTACCGTATCGCTGTCCGTCTCGGTGAATTAAGCATTCTATATGTGATCGTCTTTATCGGGACGGTGGTGACATTTATTAGACTTCTTTCGAAAATCCTAACCAATGTTTCTAACTTTGCAGTATAGATAAACATTGAAAAGATGCCACTACCGAAATCAATTTTTGAAAATATCTTTAAACATGTATAGCCATGTGAAGCTTATTTAAATTTATATAAATATAGAATGTAAAAAACCAATACGGGCAGGGATTCGAACCCGCGACTACTGGGAAACCGTCCCGTCGCTCTACCACCTGAGCTACCGTATCGCTGTCCGTCTCGGTGAATTAAGCATTCTATATGTGATCGTCTTTATCGGGACGGTGGTGACATTTATTAGACTTCTTTCGAAAATCCTAACCAATGTTTCTAACTTTGCAGTATAGATAAACATTGAAAAGATGCTGCAGTAGTCGTGGGTTCGAATCCCTGCCCGTATCGGTTTTTTACATTCTATATTTATATAAATTTAAATAAGCTTCACATGGCTATACATGTTTAAAGATATTTTCAAAAATTGATTTCGGTAGTGGCATCTTTTCAATGTTTATCTATACTGCAAAGTTAGAAACATTGGTTAGGATTTTCGAAAGAAGTCTAATAAATGTCACCACCGTCCCGATAAAGACGATCACATATAGAATGCTTAATTCACCGAGACGGACAGCGATACGGTAGCTCAGTTGGTAGAGCGACGGGACGGTTTCCCAGTAGTCGCGGGTTCGAATCCCTGCCCGTATCGGTTTTTTTACATTCTATATTTATATAAATTTAAATAAGCTTCACATGGCTATACATGTTTAAAGATATTTTCAAAAATTGATTTCGGTAGTGGCATCTTTTCAATGTTTATCTATACTGCAAAGTTAGAAACATTGGTTAGGATTTTCGAAAGAAGTCTAATAAATGTCACCACCGTCCCGATAAAGACGATCACATATAGAATGCTTAATTCACCGAGACGGACAGCGATACGGTAGCTCAGTTGGTAGAGCGACGGGACGGTTTCCCAGTAGTCGCGGGTTCGAATCCCTGCCCGTATCGGTTTTTTACATTCTATATTTATATAAATTTAAATAAGCTTCACATGGCTATACATGTTTAAAGATATTTTCAAAAATAAATATAATAATTGAATATTATTATTAGTCAAAATAATATAATCATATCATAAATATAATAACACAATGGCAAATTTAAATACATTTATTGTTTGCATATAACATATGTAGTAATCCAAAAAATATTTAAAACCAATATGTAAAAGAATTTAAAAGAAAATCATAGCTCACAGGAACCCTTTGTGTTCCCTTCAGATCCTCCAGAAAATATAACTAACAAAAATGTAAGTATACGTTATTTTTACTCTAATTTCATAAAACCTATGGACTCTACCGCCTAGCCTGTTAAAACAACGAAAGCTATCAAATAATGGCAAAGGTGGTTTCATACTGTTACCTAGCATATCAAGCAGACGTAACTAAACTTAGTATTAGATTTAAGTATTGCATACTTGTTCGTATGTAGCTTTTAACTGTACCGTAGACTACGGTCCGTAGTAACGGAATTACATAGTGCAATGTAGCGCGTTGATTACAAGCAGATTGTCACTAGCGCCTAAATTGAGGATCTCGAGCAATATGCAATTACATGACGCTCCAGATACTCGGAGATAAGGTAATTTCGTAACGCTTCATGCTTCGTCAGATGTTGGTAAATCCTTTATGTTGCATTTGAAGCTTCTCTTTCGAAGCGATAAAAAAAACGTGTGTTATGATAATTAATATAAATATAAGTGAAAAAATGCTTGTAAAAATTGTTTGCACGTAAATTTTTTTTTTTATATATTTAAGACATGTTAATTAACAAGTTACAAATAATAAGTCACTTATTTATATTTTTATGCCAATATATTAAAAATAGTTTGCAATCGGTTTTGTGCAATTGGTTCAAAGTTTCACCAACATATTCGTAACTCCATCTAACAAAAGGTTATTTTTTTCTAGATTACTAACCACCACCACAACACTCATTTTATTATTCAATGCCAAAATCTTAAATTATTTAAATATATGAATGTGAAATATATAACGACGCTTAAAAATCCCCGTGTCCATTTAGGTAAGGGAAAGTGGTTTCTTTTACATTTAATTTCATATTCAAAATTCAGTTCGTGGTGTGCTCTAAAAGTTTTAGTTGAACTCAGAAATGTTAGCGGTGCAAGATTTGGTTACAAAACTTTAATCCCGAAGTGGCAGTTATAGAAAAGTTTTACAATTCGAGTGTGTAATGCCGGACCAATTAAATCCCTCCTTTGTGAAATATCAAAATTCTATATTTCATATGTTATTAATAAGAAAAGATGTTCACACAGATCGGCAGGTCAAACTTATAACACCCCTCTTTTTAAGTGAAAAACTCCTATACGCAAAAACTACTTGACGGTGTTTGATGTAAACTTTGAAGGTTTATAGTTTATACAAGGGTATGTACAAAAGGTACGTTTTATCTTAATCAACGCGTACGAAGTCTTAGACAGAGTTAGTAATTGAATAAAGGATTATAAAAAAAAATAATATATGTAACAACAGATCATATTCTCAAAAGATATTTATGGTTTTTTACTTTATTTACATACTTTATATGTGATTTTCTTAGAGTCTTTCCAAATCACACTAATAACTCGACCAACAAACAAAACAACAATTTTCTAACAAAGGTCTTAACGCAGATTCCTTTTTACGTCAAAATTACTGGGCTGTAATAAGTCAAAGTACACAAACATGTAAAGTTTTTAAGTTTTCTCAATAAATCATCATCTCACACGGTTATTAAAAATATTGAAATAAAACTAAGGAGATAAGAGTTTCATATTTACCCAGTTTTAACTTGTAATTACAAACATATTACACAGTTACGTTGTAGTGCTCCAGACATAGCTTATGATATGATAAATGTTTTCAGCATTAAGTGCTAACGATCTCGAAGTCTGGAAACTGATTGAAATATTTTTCCACGCATTCCGATTACGAAATACCAAAGCCTCAAAACAAAAATTCGGATAACTTTTACATTCATGACCATACATTTTGAACCTTATAATCAAAGGATAATCAATAACAATATTTTTAAAAATATATTTGTATTCAGATATGCAAGGTTTGTAATAGTTTACACCGCTCAGTAAGACTCTGTCGTTTGTACCCTAAATGGTACCTTAATGTTGACATAAATAAAGAAAATTATGTGATATACCATAATATTATCATATAATTTTCTTTATGTAAACTCTAATATTATATATAAATAAATAAACCACCCCGTTGCTCGAGTGGTTAGCGCAGACGCCTAACGACAGCGACGCAATGGGGCTCGGGTTCCAATCCCGAAAGAGACAGGCATGTATGTAACGAGCATAGATGTCTGTATTTCTGGGTTTGGTCGTTTATTAAATATATTCTCAGTATTTATAATGTATATTACTATGTATTTGTATCGTTGTCTAACACCCTTAACACAAGCAATAAATTTGCTTACTTAGGGGTTAGATCAATATGTGTAATTTGTCCAGTGTTATTATTTTATTATTAATTAACATAAATTTATACAAAATATAATCTTATGTATAAAATGAGTCAAAATAAAAGCCGGTTGGAATAACATTTTAAAATGATATTTTTAAAATGAAATTGGAGTCTTAATACGATTTGATTTAATTTATTTTTAATTTGATGTAATTTAATTTGATTTGAATTTTTTTATTTTATTATTTATTTTTTGATTTGACTTATGTGATTATGGCCATTTTATTTTATTTTATTATTTAAATGTTATGACCATGTTATGGCCATTTTATTTTACTTTATTACTTAAATGTTAGAACTAAATATTAAAACTCAGATATTTTAATTTTTTAATTTGTGTTAAAATTGATTTATGATGTTAATTCTTCTAGTGATTGAGATTGTTATTTTATTTATTTTAAATTTATAAATTTGATTTCATTTGTATAATTTATAATAATTCAAGATTGTTGTAAATTAATTTAATGTTGTTCGAGTCTGATTTGGTTTAATCAAATGAGAATTTATTTATTTAGAAGAATGATTATGTATTTACTAATATAATTTTATAGAAATTATAATTGTAACTAACAACTGGATCCTTGTTATCTTCAATAAATGATTATTATTATTATAACAACAATAAATGTATTGTTATTCCATAAGTGGTAAAAGCATGACATATTTAATCCAATAATAAGCTTTATGTATTATTAAAAAAAAACTGGGAAATCTTCTAAATTCAAAATCAAGGTTCAAAAATCTTGTAATTAATTTTAGGTAACCATAATTTATATTTGGTTATGTTCCATTTCTTACACAGTACTAAATATTTGTGATAAAGTTATAGTACCTAAATAATTACTTAAAAACAATCCTTCGACTCAAAAGCAGAAAATGAAGTCCTATCTCATTTTCTGCTTTTGATAAACCCGTATCTATAGTGCAAGAAATGTAAAAAAATACATTCGATAAATATTTATTTAATAAACATTGAAATCCGAGATTTTTTTTAGAAATTCAGGACAATATTATTGAAATCCTTTTCCATGAATTTATTTTTACAGATATACTGCATCAAATATACTAACCAGGGCTTTGCTAATGCTTACGGTACAATGATTACCTACCTATATCAATCTGCACTGCAATGTTTTAATTGACAATGTCAGAGGTTGCTCGGATACAACTAATTAGAAATCTTGTTGACCTTTGATTAATTAAGTAGATTATAATTTAGTCAATATTTGCTGATTAGAAATTTTATGCATAATTCATATTTTACAAAAGCTTACCCTTAATAATAACCTGAAATACATTTTTTTTATGGGTTGATTAAAGTCTAGCAAGCTAGGTTTAATCTAGGTTTAAGCTAGGTATGGAAAATTGAGTTATTGATATTAAGATATCAATAACTTAATTTTTAATCTGTATTGTTTTAAAAATACAGATTAAAAATTAAGCAATGTTGGATCTTTGCTTCCATCAAAAGGAATAGATTATAATATTGAATTTATTTGAACTAAAATAAATTTTAGACGTTTTGTTTTTACTATAAACAAGGTATTTTAAATAAGTCAACTCTTGTATCGCATCTAGGAGCGTGCTTATTAAACAAAATTACTTCTAATAGGTGACAGAGTTATTTATACTTATGGTATTAGAGTATAGTTATGAAAATATTCGAGATCTGTGAAGTACAAGCGACTAGCAAGAATTTAAATTAATATCAATAAATGTTGAAATATATTGAGCAGGATTTCAGGATTTAATGTCCATTGTTTTTAAAATAAGGTACCTTTTGTAGATAATAATGATTAAGCTTCGTCAGATTTTATTAATGCAAACCAGAGTCTAGAAGTTTAAACTTATTCAGTGGGTATCTGAAGTAATCCCTGCCCGAAGCTCCTCAAGATCTCATTGTAAGAGGTAAAAGAACTCAACCTTGAAAGAGAATAAAACGAATTACCTTAGAGCAGATAAGTGAATCGTAAATTACTGACAAAAGGAATAAATGAGTCCCGTCTTTTATATTTTCGTACTTCCCAGAGATTTGTCAAATACAGTTAATTAGGACATAATATTTAATCATAAAGTTATCTCTATTTTTTTTTAAATAAGTTTTATATCAAAATTAAATCGTTTTCTTGACTGATACAGGTTAAATAAAGGATTAATAATGAAGATTTACGAAATTAACTATTACCTTTTTAATCGTTTTTATTATTGATTTTTTAAATTGTTATTATTTCTCTATAATGCTATCAGTTATACTTTTTTGTTAGAACTCAGACTTAAACACAAAAACTAGATAGCAAATAAAAAATTATATGAAGAATTGATATGTTACATATACCTATTTTTATTTAGTAATACAATGATGTAATACTACATGTCGATGACCCCAGTTGCGACTTTTTTTTTTATTTATTTTTTTTAACGTTAGGTATCCTCATGGATACACACCTGCATCCAGGGGATGATGGAGGTGGTTATGTGAGATTCCTACTCACTAAACCTGAGGGTTACCGCCGCCGTCATAATGCGCCGTCATACCCAGCGGACTCAGTAACTGTTGTTGCCCTGGGAGCACCACGAGGAGGTTCCCGGCGTTCGCCCCCCACCCCAGTTGCGACCTTATTTAAGGCGCGTCAACTGCAATGTCTGCTCATCGTGCACCGGACGATTTTTACTCTACCCAAAGATTCTATAGTCGAACTCTTTGTTCTTATATCGAACATAAGCCTCTTCGTTTTAGTAAATTTAATTTAATTTTAGTTTATAATTTTTAAAGAAAAACCTTTCTTATGGCTGTAGCCTACGTAATTCATAGCAATCTTATAATATTTGTATAACTATATATCAATAATTTAACCATACATAACTTGTCGTAAAACAAAGCATATAACTTACAAATAGAGCCTCACAAAGCATGTTAACGAAACACAGTCGGAGTTGAACACAACAACCAATCAAAATGATATTGTTTCGACGGAATGTATTGATTATATGGTATTATTATATTTATGCAAAAAGTTAATAATATTTGTACTGTCAAATTACCGACAATTAAAAGCTAAAACATTAATCAAATATTAAATTTGACCGCACCTTATTTTCTTTTTTTTTTGTCGGTTGAAAATTATGCTTAGTTCATGTGATTGATTCTGTTAGTTTGATTTCATATATTGTACAAATATAAAAGTATAATTTACATACGGACATTTGAAGAATAAAAAACACGATTATTATATTATTTCTAAATATAATATAAGGAAACGTCAAAACATATCCTGGAAATTACAATTAGTTTCCATATTTATTTATTTATTTAATGTTACCAAAATGTTAGAACATGGAGATTTTGTGCTGAATAGCATTCACTAAAACGACTACTAGAAAAGTATAAGAATTTATATATTGTAATAGTTAGTTATACATCCCCTAATTAACACAGTCAAAAAATGTGTTGACTATTACACACTATTACACATTACACACTATTATACATTATTAAACTATTACACATTACACACTATTACACATTATTACACATATTATTTAGGAACAGGTCCCTAACGATATATATATATTTTTTTTTTTTTGGGTGGGTGAAGTTAGTGTTTGGGTTATAATAAGTTTTTCATTCTGTGTTTCTTTATTGGTCATGTGGTGAGTTGTGTTATGTTGGTTCTTTCTAGTGTTTCTCACGGTGCGCGGGCAGCTTTGTTGTAATTTGCAATTGCTTATATTTTACTTGTCCCATTACATTCTTTATACATTTAGTTTGGTTACATTTGCATATTTACATTAATAATTGTTTTTACTTTATTTTCATTTGCTTACTTCCATAGCTGCCCCGCTGGTTATATTTGTGATTTACTTTTCTTCACATTTATGCTATTATATGTTACAGGTTTTCTGTCCTCGGCTAGTAGGTAAGTATATTATTGATTTTATTTATAGGTCTATTTTCTATTTCAGGTTACATCGAGGACATAGGTGAGTGGCGCGTTACAACTGCATATTTTTGCTAGCTATTTTGTCATCTTATTGACTAAATAGTATTTTGTTCTACAGGGTCTGCCGCTGCTTTGACACAGACAATTAGTTTGTGTGCCTAGTTATTCCGAGGACATGGTATTCTTAGGTAATTATTTTAATATAAATGTACAACTTTTGGTTATTTGTTTCTACTTCTTTCCTTAATTTGCTTTCAGGTTCTGCTGTCCTGGAGGAGGATCAGGCAGATAAGTAATTTCTCTATGCTATTTTACAGGTGTCTACTTCTATGGTCATATCTATCTACTACAACTAAGTATTTTCTACGGTATATACAGCTTATAATCTACTTATAGTTATTTAATATAACTTATATCTACTTATGATTACTTTATTATTTTCTTTTCAGAATCTGCTGTCCTGGGTTTAGGACAGGTAAGTTTCCCTAACGATATTTCTGGAATAAAGCTTTCGAATGGCTCCCTAGGGAGTACTCAAACGTATATATTATAAAGCACTTTATGTCATTTTTAACTAGCTTAGATAAGAACATACGGATTTGCAGTATTAGGTTTTAGGTTGGGTAGGTTTTATTAAATGTTACGAAAAAATATGTACAAAAAAATATAAGACGTTAAAGTTTGAATAGCTGTGCATCTTTTCATGTTTTTATATCTAGTTTGAGTTTATGTATTTCTAACTGTTTTTGATCGAGTAATCAAGATAAGTGATTGACACATGTCGTGATTGACACATGTCAATCAAGCGGTATGAGTGTACAAAAAACAAGGCAATTTTGTGGTTTCCTATATGGCGTTGTTAAGCTGCAACTTAATGCATATTAAGGCCTGTTTAATTATTTATGTAATAACTTCATTCGTATTTGATATAACCCATAACAGAATTACAGGTCCCAAAAAATGTATACTACATAATCGAACGAATTAAGTGGGACTTTTTTTTTTGGTGCATGTAAAATGAAAGCAAAGTGCTCATGACATTATTTTACATTTATGGGGCATTTGGAAGTACTTTCGTTCGTTTTCACTAAACCTTTCAGCCTGCCGCCGCTTGAGGTACTTCACTAAGGCGTTTACTAGCTACCTAACTAATTGATCTGTAACTGTAGTGTCAGTAAAATAGGATTACCGTCTTCCAAACTCTTTAACCTATATGATTCTTTTTTATTTATTTATGTACAGATAGTTAAATTTTACACATATAGCAGTCAAAGAAATGGCAGGAAATAACATTTGAATTAATGTGTATACTTTAGTAACTTTAATTTAGTAATATATTTGTTTTCTTAGTGCCTATAAGATGCTAAAAATGCCTCTTGCTGATGGATTTTAAGTAATAGCAACTTCATTAAAATATATTACTTATTAATTGTGATCTACATACGAATCGAATTGTAACACATACCGACGAAAAAAATTAAACGATTCATTAAACCTCCAAGAAATATAATTAATAAAAAAATGTAATACATTATCAGCTACTTGTCAGATTTATTGCTATTTTGAGAGGATGCAAGGCATTCGTGATTTATGTTGTAGATATGTATCCTACTAATATTATAAATTCGAAATTAAGTTTGTTTGTTACGCTCTCACGCGTAAAACTGTTCAACCGATCATTATGAAACTTTGTACACATAGTTTTAGAGATATAAGAAGTAGCATAGGATAATTTTTATTATTTATTTTGTATTTTTTTTTTATTTTGAAAAATAAAAACTTTTCGGTATGCTTTGTGTAATGTAATCGCAGCAAGTGAGTTATTTTTATTTTATTTATTTATTTATACACTTTATTGCATACCACATGAAAATACATATTACAGTTACAAATTAAATATAAACACAAAAAAAACACATGGGAAATACAAAGGGCGGTCTTATCGCCTAAAGGCGATTTCTTCCAGACAACCATCTTGTTAGCAGTTTAAAACAGCTAGTGCATATAGATAGGTGGCAAAAAATTATAAACACCGTAATCATACAAACAAAGAATAACACATTAATACATAAACATAATACACACATAATTTTATATAATATATATTAACTAATAAACTAAACAATACGAATAAAAATAAATAAATTGACAATACTTTGTAGAATATGAATTAGACACATAAGTAAAAAACATTATGATAACATTAAAAATAAGTCGTTTCAGCTTTCTTCTGATAAATAAAGATTTTTAACGGATTTTTTAAATATTAGCAAAGATTTTGATTTTCTTATAAAGAGAGGCAGCGCGTTCCATAATTTTGTTGCATGGACTGTGAAGGAGTGTTCGAAAAATTTTGTATTATGAACTGGCATTCGTATTAGCAAGAACTGTAATGATCGAACATCTGCCGGAAGTCCAATGAACTTAAATCTCTCCTTTAGGTATGAGGGAGTTTTTGGGTGAAATAATACACAGTATAGAAGATAAAGAGCGTGTAAATCCCGGCGGCGGCGAATTTGAAGCCACTTGAGTTTTTGACGAAATTCAGATATATGGTCATATTTTCTTAAGCCAAATATGAACCGTATTGCAATGTTTTGGAGTCGCTCAAGTTTGTTAAGATGGTCCTCAGTTAAATTAAGATAGCTTGCATCGGCATAATCAAGAATAGATAGAAGAAGAGAGTGTGCTAACATAATTTTGGTAGGAATCGGAAGAAAATAATGCAGTCGGCATAAAGATCTCATTGCTACAAAGATTTTCTTGCTAACTTCTTTAATGTGACTAGACCAAGACAACGTCTGGTCCTGGTGGATGCCGAGGTTTTTAACAGTAGTACAATAGGGTATAGACAGATTATTATATAAAATTGCAGGAATGCTTCCCCAATTTACCCTTGCAATCATACCGGGACTGCCAATAATAATGACCTGGGTTTTGGCAGGATTTATTTTAAGTTCATACTGCTTACTCCACACAGAGATTGCTGTCAGGTCACTGTTAATGGCAGATATGGAGGAGATAATATCTTCAACTTTAGAATGTCTATAGATTTGTAGATCGTCTGCATACATGTGATAGAGAGAAGATATATATTGAGTAATAGAATTAATGAAGAATGAAGAAGAATGAATTAAGGAATTTTATCATCCTACTCCATGTCAAAAACACAAAATATTTATCAAATCTTTGGCGATAAAATGAGAGTTTACAATGAATGGATTAAAATTACAGATTCTAAATTCAAATACAACATTATTGTTAACTTATAATTATAACATTATTTAGGGTCAGTCTAGATATATATAAAATACTTACATGCACTAGCATACAAATATATGTTTAAATGCATGTTTTATTTATAGCCAAATTGTCAGAGAACAGTTTGTCTTTTTAAACATGAAACTAAATTTATATTATACTAGAATTAATCAGACAACGAAATTTTATTAGATATTTGATTTAAATTTTTTCAAGTCTATAATAATAATTGCTTATAAGAAACTAAACTAAAACATTAAGTTAAAAAATATACTTGTACCTTACACACTTTCTTTTTAAGACACCAGGAAAAATATATATAAAAAGCAATTGCAAAGACACAAACATTTGTCAATTTAGCTGGAATTTCGAAACGAGGTTTGTAGGTGAAACTACCTACGGTTTTCAAATCGAGACATTTAAACGAGAAATTCCAGGTTACTGATAAAATGTCATTACATCTGTATGGGTATTGAATAGATAATATGAATAATATACGTTACAGTTTTATTCACATAAAGTAGAGGTAAGTTATGTAAAGGAACTATTCAAAACATTTATCCGTTCTTGCAATATCACATTGGAGTTTATTTTATCCTTAATATTTTAGACTGATGAAATAACCTATAAAACCTTTTCGGGACCACTTTTAATATGAATCAAAGGAATTTTAGAATATATATATTTTGTCTTTCTTATATCGGTATTTCATTTCTTCTTCTGGATTCTTATAGTTAGAATAATTTAAAATAAATTTGACATGATTCATAATTAATATTTTTTTTTAATTTAATATTACTAATACAAAATTTATTAAATTATTATCTATTATTAAATTATTAATTAAAATATTATAGTACGAAGAACCGACACCACAGACTATGCATAATGTGTAGTATACAGACAGACTATGCAGACTATGTAGATTCCGGTGGGTGGATGTCTGTAGACAGAAAAGATCGCAATGACAGATTCACCACTCGCTTATAAAGTGACGACCATTGAAAACATATCGGTGACATATATTGTTGTGAGATAAACATGCCATGTTCTCTCACAACCCTTACAAATGAGAATAGTGAAATACATTCAACCATGTATTTTAAGAATAGTTGACTTTATTAAACTAACAGGTTTGTAAAGGCACGTTACATGTAAAAATAAGCATATCAGTTATTTATTCCTTTGCTGATCAGTAATTTAATTAATATCAAACAAAAAATATTAAAAATATATATATTTCGGTGATGGAGGCATATTAGTGACTTGCTCGTTCTTGGCAATTAAAGGCAAATAAACCACACAGACACAATATGACAATTCTTGTATTATATGTAGGTAATCAATTATCACAAATTACTTAGCAGGTATACAATTATCAGAGTTACGTGAACCACCGGTCCCGTTAGGGGGTCCAAACTGTAAGGCTCTGACTAATCAATTCCCCTTCGACTCGATGCTCTCGAATATTTAAAATGTCTCAGGTGCCCCTCCAAACGATTCCGATCACGTGACTCGTTACGTCACGGCGTGCACACTGTTACAATGATATCAATTGAGTTACTAATTATCGTTAAATTATCGTGACATATATTATCTGGGCCATATATTCAGAATAATTATATTTGTTTATATACTAAAACCGATTAAAATAAAGGAAAAGTTAAGCCTTTGATATGATACATAGGGTAAAAATTGATATTTCTATATTAGCACGCTATTTATTCTCGGAAAGTAAATATACAAACCATGAAAGATTATGAAACTAATAATAAAATGAATCCACCGATTTATGATTTTTGCAATATTCTTTTGTCAATTAATTATTTTTATTATATTTCCTTTTTATAATTTACATTTTCGTAAGACAATTGTAAATAATATGTATTTTCTGGGTGTCTATAAATCACTAATGTGTATTTAAAAAAACACATAATAAACATACAATAAACACGCAATACTTAATTTTTTGACGGCATTATAAATAACTAATCATCATTCATTGCTAGTTTAGAGCTTCAATCAATGACGATCATCTAGACCAATGCAGAGAGGCGAAAGGTAAAATAGAGTCTACACATACAAGTTTATACTTAGGTAATTACAGTTATTGAAACGACCTTTAAATAATAACTTGATAATCCCGTCCCACGTGACCCTGCAAAACATTCGATTTAACTATTTGAATCTATACATATAAATAAAATTTAAGTGTCTGTCCAAATTAATAGCTTGTTACTAAATGCATATAGAAGTGTATACAGTACTTACATAAAAGAACGTTTCTTTTAATTTTTGTCTGTCTGTCTGTTTGTCTCTGAAACTGGATAGCCGATGTTATAAGGAGTAACTTATTTATATTTACAAAATATCTGATTCAAGTATCATACTTGAATCATATATTCAGGTATCAAATATATGAATTATTTTAGTGTATTTCTTATGCAGCGCACGATAGTAAAGCTTCCAGCAGACGAGATTTACGACTGATTACTACTTTTTTTTGATTACTGATTTACGACTTGTTCAACAGTAATCATTATATTTCAGCAATTTACATACAGCCGTAAAGTTCTTTTTTCACAAACCTTTCTTAAGAATTGCCTCATTTAGAAAAACCATACAAAAATGCGGTCACTTGTTTCTGAGTAGACCAATTACATACAGACCTATATATTTTGGAAAATTTGTTTTGTAATACGTTTGTATATAAAAGGTTGATAAAAAAATAACATACATATTAAATATATACCAGATTACCACAGGTCGTGAATATTTAATTAATGAAATTAGATTCTCACTCTGTAGGCATTAATGATTCAATGATAATCATACTACCTATATATATTTACTGTACTAAAGCACCGATGACATTTTCAAGCTAGTATAGTTTATGCTTAAATGTATATTAGGTACTTAAACTAGCATTGAGACAGGCTACGAACTTTGTATTACATATAGAGCACTGTGATGAACGATTTACTAATTCAGTGGTCCGGAATAAAAACGACATTATACACTATTCCATCATCCACTGATCATTGTGACAAATGAGGGAATTTAAATTTATTTAGAGTGGTACCATCACAATGAGTATGTCAATGAGTTAATTTTTTAAATTTTCCAATGTTTGCAATGTTGCATTATGTAGTTTTTGTTACGTCTCCTTTATAATTGCTAAATATACCTAATTGTAAAATCTTAAGAATAGAAAATAAGAATAAGAAAAAAGGATTCTTTAAAGCCTTTACAATTAGACGTCAGAATTATTTCAATTGACGTCATTTTCATTTATTTACTTAAGATTCAGATACTGCTATGATATGAGGTTTACCAATATCATACAGCAATTACTTTATAAGAATATGTATTGTATATTAGGTCTTTATTATGAACTTTATCTTTCCTTTTTAAAATGTACGAAGCACTACATGAATGTCTTATAATAAACTTGGTGTATTACAAATTAAAACCAAAATTATACATATTTGCTGGTGCCGGAAAGACTCATCTTGCGGTTCTGGACTCAATTGAGAGGCGAGCAAAGAGGCTTATTGGAGACCCTAAATTGGTTGACGCCAAACTCCACAGCCTTGAACACAGGCGTAGAATTGCTAGCCTCTCAGTATTCTATAGGATACATTTTGGTGAGTGTGCTTGAAAATAAAAAAAAAATATCTACTTTACCAGAATTTATAAAGTATTTGTTGCCTTATATTACGAAATATTAATATACTCAATTAATTACACTTCATACTTTATATAAGTTATGTCAATTAAATCTCTGTTTAGAAATGAAATGAAAATTAAATAAGTTAAATTTTTCATAGCACATTCAGTCTTGATTTTACATAATAAATATTTTTTTTAAACTGTTTTTTTTTTAATAATCTCTTTTGAAAATATATATAACAACAAACTCTATTTTTTATAGTAAATCTGTGGGCAAGAGCTAACGATCAATAAAGTTTTAAAAGCAATTACCCAAAACTAATCTTAGAAACTTATTTACATTATACTACAGGGAGTCGGAAGATATCGTCTCTTTGCACCCGAGTGCCCATCCGCAATATGAAATGGTCTGTAAATAATATGAGACTTCTGTGAATATGGGCGAAAGTAGAAATTATGTGACATTCCGGGTTATGTAAGCTTTAGCTCTTTTACACCTTGTACAAATAGAATTAAGGAATAATTTGCAATGCATCTAGGTATTTTATTTATGAGTAAGGCTATGCGAAATCAAAAAATGTTTTATTTATGAAAAAAATGTGGACTTAATTTTCCGAAGGTTAGAAATCTTATAAGGGACTGGTTATTTTTATCTTCTCTAGAAGATTTAAAAATGTGTATTTTAAATGTTTAAGCGTGTAAATTGTTAAATAATATCTTTACGTTTTCTGTATTGATAAATCAAAACTATGTTTTTTAATTTATATAGCAGCTTATTTTCGTTATAGGATTGAAAAAAGTTATGGTAAATAATAATATGAACGTAACATGTAACGTAACATTTATCTACTAACATTTCTGTATTCTTGCCTACGTAATTAAAGTAGACAAGTGATCAGATTAATTTATACATCAAAATCATATGTTCGAGTAGTAAATGTATGTAGGTAAATATACAGATGTTCAATTTGGAATTTTCCTTCATTTAACGTCATTTCAAATCGTAATTCCCACTCACTCAATCTAAGAGTTTAGAGTTTCATCTGTACCCGATTTTGACTTGTTTTTACAACGTTTTAATAAGTACCATTTTAGCGCTCTAGGTTTTCTCTACTTTACCACTCATCAGAACTGGTAATTTTTTGAAATGTTTTCAAATTAAATACCTAAAACTGCTAAATAATAAACTGAATGAAATTATTTTTCCACATATTCAGGTTATTAAATAACATAAGCACATACAATTCAGACTATGAACAATTTTTTTTTGAAATCTTTGCTGCAATCGTAATTTATTTACCATAATATATTAAGCGACAATCATTATTTAAAAAAAAGCAATATTAGAAAGATTACTGCTGAAAAACAAAAAATTGTTTTAAACTGCTAACACCTTCAATGTGGATTAATGCAATATCACGGGATTGCTAACTTGCTTAAAATGCGTCTACTATCTTCTCGTCCCCTCTACTGAAGTCATAATGCTTCTTTATATAATATATAACGTAACATTTAAATTCCAAATCGGTCACTTAATTCAAAACTTGCTCAATTCCATTACCTAAGCGAATGATGCAGTACCTTTTCTAACACAATATTCACATTCCTATATTTGCTTCAAATTAGTTTAATAAAGACTTTTGCTTCATTATTTCCTTTCAAGAATGTTTTATGACCTAAAATAATTATTGAATAATAATTGGGCTGTACACCTGAAACTGATCGAGCAAGAGGGTGCATATAGTTGGCAGGCGACCCTTAACGTCCATGCAATCAAAACTTATTTAAACAAAAAAGTCAAGAATTTATTTTTTTAATTATCAAGAACAACAAAAAGTATATTAGGTTTTTTTCATTGGATGTGATCGTTATCGATTTAAGACGACGAAGCTTCTTAGCAATCCATGGATTCACCGTGCGGGTGCCGGGCCCATCGCGTTGCAAGGAGAGGAGTGCAAGCAGTGCCTGGGACTTGCGACCCAGGAGTAGGTTTAAGGGGCACCTTTATTATGCGCAAAAACGCTCACCTTCACCCTCCACACTCCTCTCCCTACCTAACCAAATTTGGAAAGAACCTACTAATGCCGCCTTTGAAGTACGTTCTAGAAATGAACCGATGCTTGTTCTAGAAAGGCCAAGATCTTTAAGTAGGCTATAGAGAGATTTTGCTGTTATACCTCTCGCTCCCACTTCTACCGCGTACAAACTAACTATAAATTTATTCCTGATCAGTTCGTTGGTTAGTTCGTAATACTTATTGAGCTTGAATGTGTGATCCCTTGGGATGTTTGTTTCCCAAGGAACAGTAAGCTCCACAAGTATCACGCGCCTCAGATGTTTCGAATACAGGAATAAGTCCGGTCTGGATGACGAAACACCAACATCCCCAGGGATTTTGTAATGCTTTTCATACGTGTCCATCATGAGAATCCAATCAGGAGCCGCGCCTAATATTGAATAAGGCTTCGCTTTTGATTTTTTGGAGGAGCCTTCTTTTACGAATTCTATAGATCGTTCGGTGGTTGTTATACCCTTCCGCGCTCTTGCTACTGAAAGACTAACCGCTTCCCGTATAATTTCTAATACCTTGTCGTGGCGACGCGAGTATTGACCTTTATCTAGAAGTACCCTACACCCTACTAATAGGTGTTTCGCGGTTCCTATTGCCTCCCCACAGATGTTGCAAGACTTTTCGGTGGCTTTGCCCCATCTTACTAAATTACTTTGATCTGGGAGAGTCATTTGGAATGCATTAAGATAGAATTTTAATAATGCTGGGGACCAATCATAAATTAAGGTGCGCCACTTCAAAGCTAGTGGAATACAAAAATCTCCTATGGTCACCCATTCGTTTTGAATTTCTAGGCTCATCGCGTGGAGTCTGTAATTATCGTTTTCGTCTTGTCGAATAAAAGATTTTGTTATGTCTATGTCTTGAACTTTCCTACTTGATCCTAGCCCTACTTTATTTGTTTGAGCACCTATCATAAACTTTTTATGGAATTGAAGTCGTGACTCGAGCTCTGAGGCAACTTTGTCTTTTGGGAGAGAAGTTACAGTATCATCTTTAGATTTTCCGATGATATGTCTTTTGGTAACTCTTAGATGTTTGTAGAGCTCCGATGGTTTCTTTAATTTTAATCCAAAGTTGTTACGGTCTCTAAATAAGGTTGAAGAGTCCGCT
Organism: Napeogenes sylphis; assembly: GCA_959347405.1. NCBI lineage: Eukaryota > Metazoa > Arthropoda > Insecta > Lepidoptera > Nymphalidae > Napeogenes > Napeogenes sylphis. The sequence goes on along the minus strand of OY365776.1, from coordinate 42,627,659 downwards.
GAGTGCGCTAACCCGAGCCATAACTTCAATGTCTTTATGACGCTTGCATCTAACTTTGACAAAAGGGTTTTATTTATATCATACACGAGGAAAGGCCAATTTAGACGTGATGTTAAATAATTATCGTAAATCCAAGCTTTTTTGACGTTACTTATTGGTTGGTTGTCTACCTTTTTGAGATCGTTTAAAAAGCTATCGACTAGTACATCCAACGATGGAGTACGGCCTTGGTAATCGATTTTTTTACCTAAAAATTTAAACGGAGCTGCTTCCGTAACCGTACTAACGCACTGACCGCCTATTATAAGACCCGGATCGTAAGAGGTATATTTGGTATTCCGCCTACCCAGACACAGACTAAAACATTTACTTGGTTTTGTCCTCAATCCGCCCGTCCACGTACAGAAATCCTCAACTACATTTAAAAGTACCTGACATTGTTTCGGATTACGTGTCAGTATCGCGAGATCATCTGCAAAAGCTAGTATGGATTCTGTGTATTTGTTGTTGAACTTAAACCGATAGCCCCACTTTTTTTCATTTCTAATTAATTTGTCTATTAAAATATTAATAACTATATTAAATATAATAGGAGAAATACAACAGCCCTGAAATAAACCAACGTTATAATTAAGTGGTTTTGAATGGTTTTCATTAAAAATTATTGAGAATTTTAATTTTGAATAATATGATGCAATAATGTCGCGAACTACCATAGGAAAGTTATACCATTTAAGCGCGAACATCATTAGTTCATGTCGTACCGACCCAAAGGCGTTTTCTAAGTCTATCCAACAAACCGTAATTTGTCTCTCGCTAGTTCTAGCATCTTTAAGGCTTTCCGATATTAACGTATTATGTTCCAGGCATCCAGAAATTCCGGGCAAAAACCCTTTCTGGTGATTAGGCCTGAAATATCTATTGTTAATCATGAATTGCGTCATTTTAGTTTGTAAAAAAGAGAAAAATATTTTGGAAATTGTATTTGTTAGGGCTATCGGTCTAGTATCCTTGGGATTATTGACATTGTCGTTTTTCGGAATGAGGACAAAAAGGGCTTTTCCGAACGATACCGGTATTTGCTTTCTTGACCAGATTTTACCGAATATATTTAAAAGATGTTTATGGAGCGACGGACATTTCTTGTAAACTATATAAGGGATACCATCCGGACCTGGTGCTGACTTAGATGGTTTCATTTTAATTATTTTATTGATTTCCTCCAAAGTTGGTGGGTTGGCTTGAAAATCTTCAGTAGGAGTCTCAGGTTTGTGTTCGTTTGGATCCCCATATAGTCTTTGGTTTTCTGGCACTTCGTATGTGCTTTTATAATGGTCGAAAATTTGCTCGTTGGTCAAGAGAAGCTTACCTTTTTGATCTTTGAAAATGTTTTTTGAGTATTTAAAAGGATTTTTATCAAAGTCTACTTCATGTTTTGCCCATCAAAGCTATCACGATTTTTCGTTATTTGATTTGTTATACCTTGGATAAGTTTAAGAATTGATCGCAATGCCCTAGACAGTTGGTGACTAAGTTGATTATCGCCTAAGGCTTTGGCTATACGAAGTTTCTTTATAAGATCTCTTTTTTTCCTCCTCATTTTCAATTTAAAACCGTTTTCTTTATTTTTGTGAGCATAACGATTCGTAGGTGGATAGTGCTCATTAAAGTAGTCGTAAATAGTATTTTGGAAAGTCTCTACTTGCGCATCGAGTACCTGATTTGAGCCCGGGTGCTCTAACAGGGCCGCTATATTTTGGTCATGTACTTTCCAGGTCGATTGTTTAGTATTTGGAATGCTAAGACGCGTCCGGATGGTCATGGACTCCTGGTAGTTTTCATTCAATGGCTCACCATGAGATATATGAGGGTAAACTCTATCCGCAGTGAAAACTGAAGATCTTACCGACGGTTGCCGCACTTCAGCACCATTGTGTGTTTTAAGATGTTTAATAAACCAGGCTCGTCTTTTGTAATTTTTCCCGCACGTAGGGCATTTCAGTTCCGTTATCGCGCCGTTTTCGCCGTAATTGTCAACCGGTGGACAGTTCTTCCGCCCCCCCTCTCGGACTGTCCTAGGGGTATTTTTCTTATTTGGACTTTTAGCGTTTATCGACGTTCCCGGGCTTGGCTTGCTAGGCCATCGCCCTCGGCTGTCTTTCCAGCAGTCTGCTGTCTTCCCAGCTGCCAGCTGTCTTTCCAGCGTCAACTGTCTTTCCAGCGTCATCCCGTCTCTCCGGGCTGTCAATTTAGATAAGACGAAGCTTCTTAGCAATCCATGGATTCACCGTGCGGGTGCCGGGCCCATCGCGTTGCAAGGAGAGGAGTGCAAGCAGTGCCTGGGACTTGCGACCCAGGAGTAGGTTTAAGGGGCCCCTTTATTATGCGCAAAAACGCTCACCTTCACCCTCCACACTCCTCTCCCTACCTAACCAAATTTGGAAAGAACCTACTAATGCCGCCTTTGAAGTACGTTCTAGAAATGAACCGATGCTTGTTCTAGAAAGGCCAAGATCTTTAAGTAGGCTATAGAGAGATTTTGCTGTTATACCTCTCGCTCCCACTTCTACCGCGTACAAACTAACTATAAATTTATTCCTGATCAGTTCGTTGGTTAGTTCGTAATACTTATTGAGCTTGAATGTGTGATCCCTTGGGATGTTTGTTTCCCAAGGAACAGTAAGCTCCACAAGTATCACGCGCCTCAGATGTTTCGAATACAGGAATAAGTCCGGTCTGGATGACGAAACACCAACATCCCCAGGGATTTTGTAATGCTTTTCATACGTGTCCATCATGAGAATCCAATCAGGAGCCGCGCCTAATATTGAATAAGGCTTCGCTTTTGATTTTTTGGAGGAGCCTTCTTTTACGAATTCTATAGATCGTTCGGTGGTTGTTATACCCTTCCGCGCTCTTGCTACTGAAAGACTAACCGCTTCCCGTATAATTTCTAATACCTTGTCGTGGCGACGCGAGTATTGACCTTTATCTAGAAGTACCCTACACCCTACTAATAGGTGTTTCGCGGTTCCTATTGCCTCCCCACAGATGTTGCAAGACTTTTCGGTGGCTTTGCCCCATCTTACTAAATTACTTTGATCTGGGAGAGTCATTTGGAATGCATTAAGATAGAATTTTAATAATGCTGGGGACCAATCATAAATTAAGGTGCGCCACTTCAAAGCTAGTGGAATACAAAAATCTCCTATGGTCACCCATTCGTTTTGAATTTCTAGGCTCATCGCGTGGAGTCTGTAATTATCGTTTTCGTCTTGTCGAATAAAAGATTTTGTTATGTCTATGTCTTGAACTTTCCTACTTGATCCTAGCCCTACTTTATTTGTTTGAGCACCTATCATAAACTTTTTATGGAATTGAAGTCGTGACTCGAGCTCTGAGGCAACTTTGTCTTTTGGGAGAGAAGTTACAGTATCATCTTTAGATTTTCCGATGATATGTCTTTTGGTAACTCTTAGATGTTTGTAGAGCTCCGATGGTTTCTTTAATTTTAATCCAAAGTTGTTACGGTCTCTAAATAAGGTTGAAGAGTCCGCTGAGTGCGCTAACCCGAGCCATAACTTCAATGTCTTTATGACGCTTGCATCTAACTTTGACAAATATTTCATTTGATATTTCGTTCGTAGAAGGTAATTGAAATTTAGTAATAGGAATGAATGTTGTGTTTAAAAAAAAATGTATTTCATGTGAGAAAGTATAAGTGCTCATGTATTATTTCCTAAACAATGTTATATGGAAATAAAGTTGAACGATATAATTTTAAATTATAGTCATGAAACTTAATATGTATTTCATAGAGTTTTAATGGCTATATGAAATAGGTTTTGAAAAGATCTTCGCTTGCCGTTTAATGGATATTAGAGTTTATGTTGTTTTATATTGTAGCACGCAAGAATCCGTTGAAGAATAATATTTTTTTGCAATTTCATATAAAATAAAAGATTGCTTTTTTCCCGAATAGTGACAGTGATTTATAGCAAATATAAAGCTATGATAATAATCTATATAATTATGGTTTAAGACATTTATTCTCAAAAAAGACATACGTCACTTACATGAGAATACACATAAATAGTAATAAATATTATACATTCTTATTCGTAGAGTTCAACTATGTACTCATTTAAGGCCTAAACTTATTTTTTATAGTAAGTTTTCTGTTACATTAGCCAACTTTGTCTTAAATACATTAAATCAGTGTAATTTTTTGATGTGTGCAGGTATTTTATAATAAAGTTGTGCTCCTTCAAATGTGAGGGTTTTTTTGCCATAAGATGTTTTCGATAAAATAACATAATTAGCTCGTTGATTACTTCGTTACTATGATCTTTTATTGTAGTGAAATTTATGTTACTGTGAATTATTTCATTGAGAGATCTTTTAATAAATAAGCATATACAGTAGACGCCGCTTATTGTGATCACTTTCAGCCAGACTATGTATTACTAAGGAGAAATTTGGGACCGACCATTTTCGATAACAATAGCCGACTGATAACATTAACCGTGATCACAATAAGCGGCGTCCACTGTATTGTATACATAAAGTTGACAAAAATTCATTATTATAAAGGAAACTAATCCTTAATTTTTTTTATGTTAATGTTCGAAAGGGATAACTGAAAAGAATTTTAATTATTTTGTTTTGTGCTGTTTGAATAATATATAGTTTTGTTTTTGCAGGACAGTCCCAGACTTCAATGAGATATATTAAGTGGGGTTTGACTAGAGTGTTATAGATAGTATAGCGCAGTTCACGCGGAATACACCGCCCTAAATTACGAATTGAGCCAGTAATTGAAGCATTTTTTTATTTATATGTTCTATTTGATTATTCCAAGTTCAATTAATATCTATCCTTATCCACGGTATTTCTCACTGCGTTTTTGCTTTAATTGACCATTGTTTTTTGTTAGGGGTGCATGTGGCAGTATAACTTTATTTTTAGCTTTAAAAATGAAGTGGCAAGTTTTTGAAGTATTAACTTTCAAGAGATTGCATTGAAACCAAGTAGATAAGGCATTTAAATCTTCTTGAGCTTTACGGATAAGAGTTTGAATAGATGGTCCAAAATAAAAAAGACAGGTATCATCAGCATACAGGGTTATGTGCCCATGTAATTCAAGTTCTTCAATATTATTAATGTAAATCAGTAACAGTAATGGTCCTAAAATAGATCCCTGTGGAACGCCACATGTTACAGGTAACACTTTTGCTTTGACAATCAACCAATTCAACTACTTGATATCTTTTAGTCAAATAAGATACAAACATTTTTAAGGCATTTCCATTAACGCCTATGCTTTCCAGCTTTTTCAATATTAATTTATTTTATTTTATTTATATCTTTTCCACTTAAAATCATAATCAGTGATCACTTGTGTACGTCAACATGGAAGTGTCAGGAGGGCCTATTACGATACTAGATTTATCGTAATAAGCCCTTCTGAAGAAGCACTTTCCATCTTAATGTTAAAGCTATGAGGGTTCCAAACGCGTTCTGGTCTGAGAAGAACCACACAACAAACTCAGCCGGATATATTTTTTGTTATTGTGATCACTGTTTCACAAACGTTAAACTTAAATGCAAATTTGGAACAACTAGAACCGTCGCAATCAATCGGAAAAGAAGCCTAATGATTTCAGGCAACGAAAATTAAATAATAATAACAGAAAATATATATATATATATATATATATATATATATATATATATATATATATATATATATATATATATATATATATATATATATAAATCTTCGGCCTGCCACACAACCAGTCACCGCAAGCAGCACCCGTTCACGAACATAACACAAGAGCCAGCCATCACCCCCTTCGCACATATTTGAGGGAGGGAGGCAACCCGACTCCCGATGCTACCGCAAGTAGTGACTTCTAAGGAATCGGTGTGATGCAGAAGGTCGATAAAGCATAATAATTTACAACAAAAAACAAATTGCGGAGATTACTAGCTATTCGCAATACAATACAGATTAATTCCCAGGCCATACCGTCTTCGATGTAATCCTTAACACTATAGTAGGATTTTTTTATTAAATTATTTTTAACATATAATTTAAATTTATTTAATGATAGGCTTAAGGCTTCATTTGGGAGCTTATTGTAAAAACGTATACAATTACCCTTAAAGGATTTACCTATTTTATGGAGCCTAGTGCCGGGCATAGCGAGTTTATTTTTTTGTCTTGTATTAATTTTATGTAAATCACAATTTTTCTTGATCTTTGGAATATTTTTATGAACGTAAATTAAATGTTCATAAATATATTGATTGTAAACAGTCATAATTTTAAATTCTTTAAATTTGTTTCTTAAAGAGTCTCTTGGTCTCATATTATATATTGCGCGAACAGCCCTCTTCTGCAATGTAAATATGGTATCAATGTCAGTCGCATTGCCCCATAAGAGTATACCGTATGACATTAAGCTATGAAAGTAACTAAAGTAAACTAATTGAGTAGTTTCCATATTTGTTAATCGACGTATTATTTTAACCGCGTATGCAGCAGAACTTAGTCTGCTTGACAAATCAAATATATGAGGACCCCATTGAAATTTTCATCTAAAGTAATGCCCAAGAAAGTAGTAGATGTGACCAAGTCCAAATCCTCATTATTTAATTGTATATTGGTTCTAACATTTTTAACATTTGGTAAACTAAATTTGACACATTTTGTCTTTTTTTTATTAAGCAACAAATTATTGGCGTTAAACCATTGTACAACATCTGAGAGAGCATTGTTTACATCGTCAATAACAGATGGCCGTCTATTAACTTTAAAAGGAAGAGAAGTATCATCAACAAACAACACTATCCCATGTTTTTCCCTCACTAGGTGAGGTAAGTCATTTATGTAAATGAGGAACAAGAAAGGCCCTAAGATAGAGCCGAGTGGCACACCTATTTTTACCAAAGAACCAGGGGAACGTTTTCCATTTACATCAACTTTTTGAATTCTATCATTAAGATATGAACTAATTAAATCTAGGGACTTATTTTTAACTCCATAATGTTCTAACTTTTTTATAAGGATTTCATGTTGAACGCAGTCAAACGCCTTAGATAGATCACAGAAAATGCCAAGTGCATCCTGTGATCCTTCCCAGGCTTCAAATATGTTTAGAAATAGCTCTACACCAGCATCTGTCGTAGAGCGACCGGCAGTGAAACCAAACTTGTTTTTGTGTAAGAGATTGTTTTTACTGAAATATGCCACAAGTTGATTAAGAATTATTTTCCCAAAAATCTTACTAAAAGTGGATAAGACTGAAATAGGTCTATAGTTATTAGGATCTAATGAACAGCCTGATTTGAATAATGGAGTTATTTTACTTTGTTTCATTAGATCAGGAAATATACCATATTCTAAACAATTATTAAATATTAATGTTAAGTCTGGCGCTACAATGTCAATTATGGACTTAAGTATCAACAGAAAACCCCCAAAGATCACTAGTCTTTTTAACGCTAATTGATCTAAATACTTTGATTACTTCTTGAGCATTAATTTTTTCAAACTTAAAACTGCTAACACATTGATCTACATTCTCTCTAAGTAAACCCATAGCTGCAGCGGTAGAAGAATTTAAAGATAACGTTGTAGTCACTGGAATATTAGTAAAAAAGGTTTCAAAAGCAGTAGCAACCTCGAGGTCAGACGTAACATATTTATTATCTATATTTAATTTAAAGTCGATCCTTTGGGATTTAACTCTTCCAGTTTCCTCATTAATTATTTTCCAAGTTGTTTTTATTTTATTATTGCTATTTCCTATTTTATTTTGAATATGTTGATTTTTTGCTATTTTACATTGTTTTTTAAAAGATTTGGAAAATAATTTTACCTCATCCCTAAACTCATTACTAGTATTAAACACCAATTTCGCATACATATTATATAATTTTTATCTATTTTTGTGTAACTCAGCAGATGCCCAATCACTAAACACTAATTTATCATTAACAACCACTGCTTTTGGAGTAAATATAAAGTTAAATAATTTAGTGAAAGTACTAAAAAAGTCATTGTACATAATATTGGGGTTTGAATTTTTCATCGAGGGCAAATAGCGTACTAAGCCATTTTTAATTTGTTCGATACGTTCTACAGTCACTGGTATAAAACTTATTTTCTGTTTTGATTTTTCTCTCTTGCTACAACTGAATTTAATAAATTGGCCATAGTGGTCAGAATCTAATGTATTGAATAAACATTTAAAATTTGGAATAACATTTGTAAAAATGTTATCAATACAAGTGGCACTAGTGGTTGTGACTCTAGTAGGCTCCATAAACATGTGTAAAAGATTATAAGATTTCAACAAATTTAAAAACTTTATACTTATTGAATTTTGTTCAAGAATATTAATATTGAAGTCTCCACAAATGATTACCTTTCTACTAGAATGTGATAGTTTAAACAATACCTCATCCATAATCTTTTCAAAATGTTCAAAGTTAGATGACGGTGGCCTATAAACATTTACAATTATGAACTCTTCTAATTCAACTGAAGCAAGTTCAGTTGTCCGCTCAACAGAGTGGCTCACTATGTCCTTGCGTTCTTTGAATTTTATCTGTTTATTTAAAATAATTAAAGAGCCACCATGTATTGAATTAACTCTGTTGAACGAACTATCAACCTGGTGGTTATTGAAATTAAATATTAATTCATCATTCTTAAGCCAATGCTCAGTGACACAAAAAATATTAATATTAAAAGTATTTAAAAACAATTCAATTTCTAATTCCTTATCTTAATACACTGAATGTTCTGATGCACCAGGTTGATACAGTTTATATTATGTTTTTTATAATTTATTTTAACAATTTTTGTATTTCTATAATGATCATTAATATAATTATTTGATATCTTAATTATTTGGCTAGAGGATATCTCTACTATCTTAATGTCTAGTTTAAACTACTACTAATACTACTATTGCTAGTTGGATTTATTTCCAAGCTGTTTTTACTTACACAAGTAACTGAATGCTGTTCAATAGGAACAATTTTAGCCAAATTATTGGCTGTCATAGTAAAATAATATAATAGCGATGAAGCTACCTGTCTTTTAATATATGGAGATAGGTAATACCTACCATTAGTCAAATTATAAAAGTTACTAACATTAGTGTTAGTGTCAATCACATGAAATTTGTCATTATACAAACATAAATTATATATCAGTAAGTTTATCTTATATCTCATTTTATTTTCGGCCTGTGGCAAACCTTGATTATAGGGTAATGAAAACCAGACAATTTTATTGACATCTAAGTTACTTATAGTTTCAAAACATTTTTTAAATTCCAAATGATTTACATTATCTCTATTTCCTACAAAAAATATTATATTTGTTGACTTAGTAAATTGTTTACTTGAATTCTTTATTTGTCTAGTAATATTCATTAAATTATTGTCAGGTGAACAGCTGTTGAATACATTTTGTTTTTCAAAATAAGAATTTAGTACAGATCCCATTCCTTTTCCAATATTATCGCTAAACATATAAGTGTCATATACAGGAGGTAATTTGAGGAAGCCACTATTATTATTAGTATTATTATAAACAGGGATATCAACCTTGTCACACAATATTTTAGCGGGGGAGGACAATGTTGGTTTTACAGAAAATAACTTATTATTACACTCACATGAACAACTGTTAGTCTGTGGGTTCATACATTCCAAACTATTTTGTGATTTTATTAATAGTTCATCTACTTTTGACTTTTGTTCGCTTAGCATGTTTTGTGTGTTTTCATATTTTTTTGTAACACTTCTTAAAGTAGTCTGCAAACGGGCTAAATGTGTTTCTAATAATTGTGTGTCAGATTCATGTCTCCTATTTCTATTTTCTAATTCTATATTACAAAAGTAAATTTTTTTTAACAATATATTTTTATTAATAATTGATTTTGTAAAAAACTTGTTCTTTTTAGTTAATTAAAAACCTTGTTCTTTTTAATTAATTAAATAATTCATGGCTTACCGTATCAAACGCCTTCTTTAAATCTATAAATATTCCTAAAACTATATTTTCGTTATCGATGCTATGTTTAATTTTAGTGATAAGGTCAATTGTAGCAGTAACTGTGCTACTTGTTGGCCTTAAACCATATTGCCGTTCAGAGATAAAACTAATTGTGTTAGTATATTAATATAATCTAGGATATAGTATTTTTTCTAGTACCTTAGATAAAACTGGCAGTACAGAAACAGGTCAGTAATTACCTGGGTCTGATTTAGCTCCAGATTTGTGAATGGGCGTTACTTTTGCAGTTTAGTGTATCTGGTAATGTTCCTTCTAGTAATAATTTGTTAAAGCAAAGTGTAAGGCCCTATAGTAGAAAAGTATTGGTTAAATATTTCGCATACAAATTTTCGGTCAGTATCATATTGGCCATTGATCGATAGTTTTGGAGGAGCACAGCCTTGTTTTATTTGATTGTTTACAAAGTTCCACATTTTTTTTGGCTTATGGTAACATTTGGCGAATTCTTTGTGATAGTACCTATTTTTTGTGCTTTTAATAAATTTTGCTACATACGAACGCTTTGTCTGAAATTTCCTTATCAAAGTATCATTGCCTTGGTTCTTTTTTAATTCCGTCCATAAAGCATTTCTTTGGTAGATCTCACTAATCACTTTCTGGTTGATCCAGTCCTTTTGGGGGAGATTAAGTATTTTTGTTTTTACAATTTTGCTATTATGGGTTATGACTTTTATTTCATTCTCCAACTGTATAAGTCTAGTGATGGCCTGTCGAGGTCAAGTTCAATAGCGAACTTTGCTATATTTTTATAGTCTACTGCATGATATTTTGAACATTGCTTTGGAAACGGTTTTATTTTCGTCAATTGCAAGTGCAGTTGTTCATGATCTGACAGGGAGGTGTCATTTAGGGCCATTTACATTATATAAAAGAGTTTTTCAATATATACAAAAGTTTTTTTACATTTAGTTTTATTGACTTAACTATACTTTAATGAACTTATTTGCGTACTTTAAAACTCTTAAAGTTATGCAGTTGCGTAAAGTCAGTAAGAAAGTAGTTAGTTTACACAGAAACTTCTACTGTTACCAAACGAGATACTTGTTTTCATAGAGCATTACATATTTTATATTATATTTTATATAATAAGTAACAGATGTGACTGTGACTTTTAAAATGATCCTGACTAGTCATAATCATATATCCTGTTTCATATGAGTTCATAATCCTTACAAGAAACAGGATTCCTCTGCGTCCCTGCGGCCCTCTGAATGTCCATTCCGATGACCAATATATTTAAAGTAATTGACCCTTTTGATTACCATACCTTGATTTTACAAATAGAAGAATCCATAAACGAATATTAAGTGCACATTTTACGGACTATAAATTCCGGTTTTTAATGTTATATACCAAGCCACGTTTAACTCGGACCGGTTAAAATTATTTTAACATACTTAGTGTTTTTACTCGTATCGTTTCAAAGTTTTATTTAGACATTTATAATATTTCGTTTAATAATTATTAGTTGTATCTATTGCATACGTTCTCTGCATCATGCTCTGATTATAATCTGGTTATTTATGAACTACAAAATTAAATCTTTAATTAAAGTAAAATGTTATTAAAGACTTTAGATGCACACCAAGAAAGTGAATATAAGGTACATTTACTTACCTTACATACAAATTATCATTTTGATGAATTGGCCATTATGACCTCAAATGTGTAGCGTTAGGTATGAAAAACCAAATTACAATTTATTTCAAATTGTATTCAATTCATCCTGTGTTACTGTTATGAATTTAGTGATTAATTGCTTTTGATATCATTAGATTTTTCTTCTACATCAATTTGTTGGCAGAATCTAAAAGTTAAAATTTAGGTTTATTTTAGAATACGGGTTCCATCGTAGTACCAATGCTACATAAACTCTAAGAATTAATAATGGAAGCTAGTGTAAATAATTTTCGTACGTTTTTATTTCCAGCGTTGCCCCGGAGGACTGGAGACATAAGTTGAGAGTAAAGATTTGAATGTGAAGGAAAAGCAAATACAGTGGACGCCGCTTATTGTGATCACGGTTAATGTTATCAGTCGGCTATTGTTATCGAAAATGGTCGGTCCCAAATTTCTCCTTAGTAATACATATGAAAAAAGCCGCTTATTGTGATCAAAAATCGCTTATTATTATCGATTTAGAAGGGTACAATTTTAAATTCTCAAGTTTAAGAATTAGAAAATACTATTTTTGTTCGACGACGACGACGATACGACGATACGACGATTCGATACGACGTGGTGTTCAACACCGAGCAACAAACTTCGAAAAATTATACGATTTTGAGAATTATATTCTAATGATTATGAATGAAAACAAGTGTCAAACAACAATAGATCGATATTTCAAATGATTCTTATGTTAGAATATTTTTGATAGTGTAAATAAATAGAAAATTTGAGCAAACAACAGAATTTCTTATTATGAAACTTTATATGTACTTAAATCAATTCTAAATTATTACAATTAATATTTTATCATCATGATCATTTATTATGTGCACTAAAATCTCCCAACAAGCATGAAAAAGTACCATCCGCATAATGTTATCATTCGGTTATTGTTATCAAAAGTGATCACAATAAGCGGCGTCTACTGTATATTAATTCTTAAAGTATACATTTGAAAAGGATTTTAAACGGATGTATTCTTTTAATAATCGTGTTACTATTTTACTACACTATTTTAATAATCGTGTCGTATATATTTATATATAGATTGCTAGGTTTCAAATATTCTTAACCAGATGTTTAACTACAAACTTATTAGAGCAATGAATATTTTGTAACAGCAGCTAGATAAGTTCACTTAATACCGATCAAATACGACCACAGTTTATTCGTCGAACCGTTAGTCGTCTCCGCTCTACTCCCTCACGTTTCCGCAAATAGACATTTTCGGATCATGTGCATTCAGAACATCGAAACTTAGAAACAACATCGTAACTTAGGCTACCTACTGCCGACAGCTTTACTGTAAAGCGGCTCAATGGCGGACGGGTTCGATTCCCGGCAGGGACAGACATGTATGTGATGAGCTAAGATGTCTGTGTTTCTAGGTTCGGTCATTTATTAAATATATTCTCAGTATTTATAATGTGTATTTCTATGTATTTGTATCATTGTTTAACACCCTTAACACAAGCAAATAATTTGATTACTTAGGGGTTAGAACAATTAGTGTAATTTGTCCTGATATTATTATTATTAATGTCGATAACGTGGTACATTTAAATTAAAAAAATATATATCATTTGAAAAACTAATCGATACGAACATACAATCCATTTAAAATATCAGTATGCAAAATAAGCTGCTTAAATGGGCGTCACTGTTGCCGGGTATCTAATACTTGACGGATTTTAAAACCGTAATAACAAAATGTGCGCATTAACAGCCACTCATACGTAGTAGCTACGGTCGTTGATATCTTTGAGCGTATTAACTGCTCTTTTAGTGTTACTGGGGCTAATACTAATAAGTCTATCGAACAGTGCACTATAATGTACACAGATAAAATATACCCTAGCCACAATGGCTAAGTTGGCTGGCTCGTAATAAACATTTACTCAACTGTATCGAACTCCTTACAAAATATATTAATCGTTTTCAGTTGACTTAGAAACAAACAGCTGACTAACTTAACTAGATAATCGCCATGTTGTGTCTTTATTGAGCGAGTGAAAATTAAAAATAAAAAAAAACAAGAAAAGTTAGAGCAGAGTTGCTTCGCTCGACGGGCCTAATCTGCCCAACTAACATAAAAAAACGCGCGCGCTAGCTTTTTCCAATTAACCTAAATGGAAATAGAAGGTAAGGAATATTATTTTTAAAGTTCTCAATAACCTGTCTGTGTATTGAATGTTTAAAAATCTAAAAACTCAGCCTGTTATGCTATATTTGATCCGTGTTTGTTTTAACATTATCTATAAAACCACGTATTCCATACTTATAAGCAACGGTACAGAATAAAACCCGATCGGTGGCCGTGCAATGATATAAAACAAATCAATAAAATATCTAGTTCAAAATAACAGTTTTCTATTTTCCGTCGCCTTTACTCTCTCTAGTATATATACCTAAACTTATTTTATTTATATTTTTGTTAAAATTTAAAATAAAAATGTCTATGTTTACATTAGTGTTAAATATTTTAAATAAATATCAGTGTTAAATATTACTATTCCAATCAAACACAAGAAATACGGAATGTATCTATGGACTTAAGTTCATTTAATAAGATATTTATCAGTACCTACTGTTTACTTTTTTTATTTATTTAGATTTTTTCCACTTTGAATTCATAAAAGAGATTACCTAAGTGCGTCAAAGGCAAGTGTTGGGAGGGCTTATTTTAACACCATACTTATCGAAATAAGCCCTTCTGTAAAGACAATCCGCAGCTTAAAATTAAAGCTACGACGGTTCTCAACGCGTCCTGGTGTAACAAGAACCACACAGCAAACCCAGCAGAATATTTTTTTTATCACTGGTACACAAAAGTCAATGTTTTGTAAGCAATTAAGAAACTAGAACCAACGCAATCGTTGACCGTTGATGAATTGCATATTATAACTCTTGACGAATATTAAATTTGAATATTAATAATATTCAATACTAGCTGTGCCTGCGACTTCGTATGCGTAGATTTCGATTTTAAAAAAACGTACCCTTTGTACATACCCATGTATAAACTATAAACCTTCAATGTTTCATCAAACTCCGTCAAGTAGTTTTGCGTGCAGGAGTATTTTTTAGTTTATTTTAATCTTTTTTTGTATTTAATCACAGATCTTTTTTAACACAGTTAGTTTGAGTTCTTATTTTTTTTATTGGAAAGGGTATTATTATTCCCTGAGAGGAGGACAACTTTTTTAATTTTGAAAAATAGTCTTACCGCAATGGTACGAAAATAAGAGATTATTAACTACTTTATTTGTTTAAATGAAAAAACATTAAATATAAACTGAACCCCAGACAATATATTACCGAAAACCGCAACCAAACCGGTTCAGACATACAGTCAACAGACAAAATGAAAAACCATTGTTTTGAGTTCTCTTGCTTATATAAAGGCTCTCATAATGTTTTTTTAAAATATATTCCAAGTTACAAATATGGATCAGTGTCAATTTTATTACATGTATGTATCACTAATAACACTATAATGAAGGGATTTATATTATCACTAGCTGTTGCCCGTGACTCTTTATGACTACGATCATAGGCCATATAAAAATATTTTTTACAATCTACGTTGACGCAGTCACGAGCACCAGCTATCCCTAATAAAGTACTTTACCTAAGTAAATAAGTGTAAAAACCTTTTGGCCTAAACACAACTTTTTTCCTATATAGGACGAAGCCAACAGCTAATGCTAGGGCTAATTATTACATAATAACCGTTCACCCGCACCAACAAAACGTCAATATCTTGGAGACGACTGTTTTTATTTCGACTAAATATAGCTAAGAACCATTTTTACGAACTTAGTTTTCCGATTAAAAAAAAACCGCATTCAAAACCGTAAACGCATTTGGCCGTTACATTGCCACAGACAGATACATAGATACACAGATCAACAGGTCAAACTAATAACACCCCTCTTTTTAGTCGGGGTTTAAAATATTCTTTTACCTTTAATTTTAAGTATCTGTTATGTTATATATTTAACCGTTTTTAATTGATTATTTTAATTCACTACGAAGTTGTTTAAGGCATCCTGGTTATAGTAACATGATTTTCACATGTATATATATATTTATTATATTATTGTTCTTTCTAAAATCTCAATTAATCTTTAAGTAGCAAGAGCGCTGAAAGATACCTTTACAAAATTACAAAATAAAAAGACGTGTACTTGAATCAAATCATTCAACCTTGAAAAAAGAATGAGGTACTGGCAGATGATGTTAAAAGCCTACCGCAATAAAAAAACAATAAGGAAAACAGTACATTGTTGATGTTGGTTTTATTTCGCTTGTGATTGCTTTTTGTGTGCTACTAAAATGTAAGTATTTTTGTTTAGTATAAATTTATTAAACAAATTACTGAATTTAATAAAACTCAGAAACTCAGAGCATTGATAAGAGACATATATGTGTTAAATAATATATTACTAACAAATATATACATATATTAAATAAACATATATGTCGTTACTTTATATGAGTTTTATCGCGTAATTAATATGATACGAACTTAACAATTTCGAAGATTTTTTTGCCACTACAATCTATTTCCAATTATCGAATTTCGTATTGAAACGTGCGCTGTCGTAAATGCACTAGGTACTACAAGTCAAATCAAGCTGCGCAAGATGATGTATTAAACGAATAAAAGTAACTGAAGTACGATGTAAACGAAGTAAATATTGAAATAACTTTGTACAATATTTTCAGTTTCTTAGAAGAAAAATGGTTTTATGATTGAACAGGTGCTAGGAACACTGGCGGTTTCCAGTTTCTAATTGGTTTACTTTTGCCTATTAGTAGTACCTGGATATAGTGAAATTTATTATAGAAATGCTGACCAGATATTAGTCCTATTTTATGTATAAGATATGGTTACACTATTATATATACAAATTGTATTTTATTAATGATCACCACAACACTATATCATCCACTCTGTCATGAAACCAAACATAGTTAAGCGAAGCATCGAGGGTTATACTCACTAGTTAAAAGAAAGAAGTATGAAACTGAAAATTTTGCATTTTGAATAACAAAGTCTCGTAAATCGTAGTTTTAATAGATTATTTTAGAGTAAATTAAAAAATACTAGTTAACATTCAACAAAAACGCCTACAATTACTCGTACAATTACTTTACAAACTATTTCATTAAATATAAAACACTCTGATTTAGTTTTTATTGTATTGTTCTTCTTTTTAGTGCCTCTGAATCTTCAAATATGCAGTAAAATAAAAGCTTTGACTGCGATTTTAAGAGTATTCCTTTAAGATTTTGTTTCGAGCGTCAATACTAAATTACATATTTTACGGAATTTATTTACTTACTAATTGTTAAGTATATTTTTAGTTTTCTGACTTGCAAGACACAGAAATATTTATTTTAAGAAAAAAAATATTGATTTATTATTCTTCATTTCTATTCGATTCATACAACATCTTGCGTAGCCTGTAGACTTACGTAGCGTGATCCTACGCTGTAGCAGTGCATTTACGACAGCACACGTTTCACTAAGAAAGTCGATAATTTGAAAATAGATTGATAAATTAAGGAGCTCATATCATTTGTAGCGACGGATCATAATTTTGTACTATATATTTGTATTCTAATTCTAAACAATCTGTGATACACAAACAAAATGTTTTGTTTATATTCACTTTCTTGAAGGAGTGCAATATATTTTTAGCATATAGTTTCTACTATACTATATTTATAATATCGAAATAATATTATTTTTATAAATAATATTAGTTCGATACAACCGCAAGATATATAGTAGCAAGAAGTATTATATTAATAATACCGACTTATACATATATTAATATAGTATTTATAGAAATACTAAATTAATATTTTTATATAGACATCAAATTACGATTCATGAAAATTTTTTTCGAATTCTTATAAACACACTAAACAATTGTTTTGTTGTTGTTTTTAGGGTTATAGACGAAGTTTTATTGACAAACGTGGTTTTGAAATAAAATTTATTTTGGTACTTTGTAGTTTTGTCTATTTAAAAAAAAAAGTGTTTTTAATAAGGTTATTGAGAATTATTTCAATAATACTTTGTTTGTGGTTTAAAAAATGTTACAATAAAATTTTGCAATTTAAATCATTAAGTAAGAAGAAAGTTTTCTCAAAACTAATATTATCTGAAATACTGTAAGACTAACCCTAGTAGTTATTTAGTGATTGTATAAGAAATACTTTCTCCCAAGATATCAATGAGAGGAGAAAAGAACTCGAACTGAAAAGACGATAAAAAGATTTACGTTAAAGAAGATAAGTGAGTCGTAAATCAGTGATGAAAAGAATAATTTGTTTCGTCCGTTCCATTCTCGTACTTCGCTGAGATTTGTTATGTACAGTTTAGTAAGAAATAACTGATTTTATCAATTTTATCAAATAGTAATCTACAATTTATATTTTTGGGGAACTAAGATTATGCACTATTAAAATTATTTTAATTAATGAGATTTTGTTTTGTTATTTACATTTAATTAAAAAAATAATACGTATTCAAAGTTCGCGTCATTGACATATTTCACATATTTTAATACTCTTTATTAAAATATGTCTTACTTTAACTCGTTATTAAAATATACAAATCTTACATGGTTATAAAGCTAGAGATCTCACCAAAAATTTCTGTACACACCCACAGAGTTTCCGCTTTTAAATGATACAATAATTAATAATCTTGACATTCGTTTATTAATTTACATTAATAGATATCCAGCAATTAAATAAATATAGATTAAAAAATAGAATGAAACGGTTCCTCATAGGTCGTGGGTTCAACTCCCTACCTGTATCGGTTTATTTTACAATCTATATTTATTATAAAAAACAAAATGGCTAAACAAGGTAATTTTCGAACAGTAATAATTATATCAGATGACAGTAAAGTTTTAAATATCGCACCTCCGCTCAAATAGTGTCATAAGTCAAAAAATCAAACTTTCGAGTAAATAGCGTTTGAAAATTATACTAAGCAAAAATTTCTATTTTCGGGTCATAACTCAAAAACTAACAAAATTAGCGCTATATGTTTTTAAGTAAGTTTAAATGGTTTATGAAGATCTACCAAATGGTCGAGTCAAAAAAAAATAAAAAGATATTATTTTTTTTAATTTTTTTTACTTGTGACACTTTAGAGATAATAAAAGTAAATAATTTACAAAATATTGTCTTATTAAAGAGTTTTAAAATTACAAATTTTGGAAAATACAATTGTAAATATAAAACTATTGGTTGTCACTAACTCAGCATTATATTATACCTAATATAAACATGCTTTTTAACCCTAGACGAGTTAAAAACTAATAGAATTTAGTTTATGTTTTTCACAACTGCATACGTATGTAACTCGACTGTACATTTATTTTTGTTCTGCCCGCAACAACTGTCCGAAAAGAAACTTAAATAAGTTGGTTCATGGTTGGTATGACAAAGCAATTTTATTTTGATAAATTTAAAGAAACTGCTACCAATTTCATCTGCTCTTCGGTAGCCTTTACCCTCTTGCCAAAAATAGCATTGAGTAATAGTTTGATTTACAATAGGTTTACAAAAATAACATTAGTAATGTTATTCTTTTTTCGTCCTGTATTTTCTGCCTTCAACTTACTTATCGTGAAATGCATGTTCTTTAATTTGCTGTTAGAGTAAAAAACTGAAACATCATTCCGAGGTAACTGCAAAACAAAACATTTTGTTCCTGGAGTTGATTTCGGCATTTGATACTTGTAAAATTGATGGACAAACTTCGTGAATCGTGAATATCTTACTTGGCTTGCAGTATTTAACAAGATAGGTAAGCTAGATAAGGATACACTTGTTCTGTAAAAAGATGAACTTAAACTGGATAATCAAGAACTTGAAGTACATGATGATGGTGAGCGGCGATGAGAAAGGACCTTTTTCTTACGTTTTTACGTTCTATATTGTGATATGGATCTTTAACTGAATCATCTATTTCTACCTCCCCACCCCAGTTCGTTGTTATAAACATTATGTTATAAACAATACTGTTGCCAAAATAAAAAGGACTTTTAGCTTTTCCTTATCATATATAATGTCCAAACTCATTTCAATATGAAAAATATAATAACTTTTGACTTACCTTAATTAAATAAACTGTCATATGTCGACAAAGTTCACTATAATTTAATAAAAAATCAGATTATTTAAAGTTTTGTCCACACATGTACAGACATAAATCGACAACCAACATTCTATACAATATCCAGACAGACGAAAACCTTGCGCAAGCAGAGACGTGACACTGTATATGTTTGATAAGACAACACTTTTACTTATCGATATATTGTCACGAGCTCAATATAGGGATAAATAATCACCCTATTTAAATGACATTATTTGAGATAAGATTTTGAAGCTTTCTGAAACGAATAGTGCAATAAAAGAGATTTTAATTTTTTTTGAGTTGTGACACTATTTGAGCGGAGGTGCGATATAACAAAACATGTGATTTGCAACGAAAGCGTCATAAAGCACATTAACCGAACACAGCTGGGGCTTGAGTTCTACCAGCATTCAACTAGGTATTATTTAAGAAGCTACAAAATCTTGGAATGTATAATATTGATATATATATATATGCGAAATGCTAACGCTATTTTAAATATATTCAAAGGATTATACATTTATTAATCGTCAATAAAAGTCTAAAACATAACATATTAAATACAATTCAATTATGAAAATAAAAGGGACTTCGAAAGATGTCAATACACAGAATTGGAGTATTAGTTACTGTCTGTGTACTGTGTTTATTTATATTGAGCGCAAAATATTTTCTGTTAGGACTATTTATACTTATACTAAAATAATACTTTATAGACAAATGATAAAAATGTTTTTGTGCAAAGGTATCTCTTAGATAATCTTTTGAAAATTCAGTTCTTTTTATAAAGTTGAGTATATCTGCTGATAGTGTATAAAGATGCGTAAAAAAGTATAAAAAATTAATACATATATTAAATGTATGCTAAATGTTAAATTTTCAAAAATAGTATTAATGCTACTTTTGAAAATTTAACATTGTCAGTTATTAATAACTGACAAGATATAAGTCTGTATGAAAAACACGTTCATATATTTTAAATATTTTATTTTTACCAATGCCAAGATGTATACTATATATATATTTAATACAACAGAAACGAAAGACAAAAGCATTAAAAAGTTTTTTTTAAAATTAATTAGCAAATATGGATTTACACGACAGGAAAGATATTTTTAAAAATTCTATCAAAATATTTGTTTTGTTGTGATATAAAGTTAATATATTAAATGTTGTAAAATTCAAATTTCTCAAATATATGTAGGTCCTATAGTCAAGCATCTGAATAACCATATTCAAAATAAGGCAATCTATATGGACGCTTTGTCTTGTATAAAGTAAAATGAATTGAATTCTGAAAGCCTTCATATTCGGTCCCATATCTAAATGAGGTATTTAAATTATTTTCTATTCAATGTAAAAGAATGATATAAATATTACTTGACATAAAAACGTGATTTTAAAGTACCTAAATGTTTTGTTGTTGGAAAAACTATCAGAAGATTTTTAGCAATTATTGTTTATAATATTTTTGGTTTCATCAGAGCTTGAATTTGAACTACTTAACATTATCTCACTGATTTATAAGTCTGAAAAAAAGTTTTATTAACTGTAATGAGTCTTATTTACTTATATAATCTTAACAAGTTATTAAAATTCTTATAATTTATGGACTGTTAAATTGTAATATTAAATGTATTTTCTTTTAAATCCTTATCTATCTCCTATATTAAGTATTTTTTAGATAAGGTTCTGAATATATACCATAGATTTCAGAGAATGGATGTATATAAGCAGTAAATTCACTACTCGCTTATAAAGTGAAGGCCATTTAAAGCATATCTCTGTCATGTGCCACACGTTGTGAGATAAACACTAAACATACTTTTTAGAATATTAGTTAAATAAAAGTAAAAATATAAATTGATAAATTTACTGTTATAAAGATAAACGTCTCAAATGTAAATTGTGTGTGTGTGTTTGTGTGTGTGCGTATGTGTGTGTGTGTGTATGTGTGTGTGTGAGTGTGCTTGTAAAGTTACGTTAAGCGTAATATATCATTTAATTTATAACCTCATAGAAAATATGTTCTGATACGTTAACTTATTCAATAATAATAAAAGTAAAGTATGTAAAATTGTTAATATTATTATTTACATAAATCTGTGTTATTCATAAAATGCTATAGTTTTCTTAAAAATGTCATTAATTTTAGTTATGGTCACAAAAAATAACCTGTGTGTACAACATTGTACAAACATGTACAAAATAGTACAAACTAGTATTATTAGATTCCCTTAAAAATATAAATGGATAAAGGTAAAGGTCACAAAACTAATCTACAAATGAACATAATTATTTTGAAATATTGAAAAAATAATTCAAATTAGTGAAACGTAATATGTTCATATCATAATAAATTAAAATAAGTAAAACATAATATGTTCCTTCTTGGTGTCCATATAAAATGTCACAAGTAACTAGACAAGCATTACCAGACATGGGATTCAAACCCTGTCGGCTATAACTGGCAATTAGAGACATGAGGCGAGCACACTTACTACAGATATACATACAGTTATTAAAGCCGTCGTTGAACTGACGTAGTAATTGCCAAAACATTAACTATAATTTTATTACAGATAAAAAATACAATAAAAATCTTAATCAGAAATACTAAGTCCTATACGTATATACCTACGAGTACATCTCATTACATAAGCTTCGTGAATTACTTGATAAAATAACTTCCCTTTATTATTGACTATAACATAAATCCTTTGTAATGATATGTAACTTTAACTTTACTAAATCATCAATCATAGGCTATTTTAGGCTTACTTAGTATAATCTAAAATATACATTGATTATATAGGTGGTGACACAAGCTGTCAACGGACGAAAATACTACGCACGCGGATGATAAACCTTCACGTCCATCTTTGTATACCATGTTTCGAACCCCGAAAAGCTTTCAAATTAGGTTCGAAGCTTCGATTATTTTACGTGAATATATTATGTATTAAATTAGTATCTAATATAACAGGCATACTTACTAACATATTAGTTTAACTTACATATTAATATTAGATATCTTTATTTATGGGTTAGGTGGTTTATTAAATATATTCGCAGTATTCATAATGTGTATTTCTATGTGTTTGTATTGTTGTCTAACAACCTTAACACGAACAAATAATTTGCTTAGGGGTTAGATCAATGAGTGTAATTCTTCCTGTGAGATTATTATTATATATTTACATAATAAACTATACCGTTTCGGTTTTAAAATATTTCAAAACTATATATTGTTAGCTTTTTTTATCTCCAATCAATCATAATCATGTTGGTTGGGTATGATCATAATTAGAGTCATGCAAAGCATTGACATATAATGCCAACTTTAGACATTTAAAAACTTTAATAATTTCATTCACTCAATAAAATATTAAAATTCCTGTAAATGATCCGTCTCTGTTTCTGTAAGATAAAACAATTAACTCAAGCTATGATCATTTTATAAAATAAATCGTTAAATTGAAAAAACATTGAAACATAACGAATATCTTCAACTCTAAAGGAAATTAATTATTCAAACACTTAAGTTAATATATATATATATAAAAAGAACAATATTATATCACTCTACCTTAGCTGCTTTTTAATTTATAAATTTCTCCATTAAGTAGTTTGTTTTGGCCTTCAACTTAGTTTGCACAGTATCACTTTTCTTTGTCCATAACATATAAATATCTCTATATGTGTATAAACAATATGTATAAATATCTCTATATGCGTATATACATAAATAAGGTGAACTAGTCTGGAGACCACCTACAAGTAAGAATCATATTTAAACCATATAACAGGAAGACATAAGATGTCATAGCAATGCACCCTTGGGCTTTATCAGATTTATGAAATGGTCTGTAAATAATATAAGGGACTTTATTGAATGTGTGAGAAAGTAGAAGTTATTTGACATTCACTTGCAATATTCGGTTCAGGCTTTTTATACTTTATTCTGTTTGGGTTAAGAAATATTTTTAAAAATATCTATGAACTATTTATTAGTAAGGCTATGCGAAATCCAAAATATATTTTTTTTAATTTATATAAATATAGAATGTAAAAAACCGATACGGGCAGGGATTCGAACCCGCGACTACTGGGAAACCGTCCCGTCGCTCTACCAACTGAGCTACCGTATCGCTGTCCGTCTCGGTGAATTAAGCATTCTATATGTGATCGTCTTTATCGGGACGGTGGTGACACCTATTAGGTTTCTTTCGAAAGTCCTAACCAAATTGATTGTATTCAACAGTTGGGTAATGCCCCTGCTGATGTATACTTTCGGCATATTAAGGTGGACTCAGACTGAATTAGATGCCCTGGACCGAAAGGCCCGAAAACTATTGACAATGTATCGCATGCATCATCCGCGCTCATCAGTGATGAGATTGTATATTCCACGGAAGTGTGGGGGTCGCGGCTTCCTTAATGCCAAAAACTTACACAACCGTGAGGTATGCAATCTTAGAGAATATTTCCTTCATGCTGAGTGTGGAATGCATCGGGACATTGTTGCAGTAGATAAAGGCCTCACACCGCTCTCCTTAGCCAAAGATAACTGGCATAAACCGGTAGTACTTAGCACTGACGACCTTATAAATATATGGAAGAGTAAGGAGCTTCATGGACGGTTCCACCAGGCACTCTATGGGCCTGATGTAGACCTTCTGGCGTCCGTGGCTTGGCTACGATTTGGTGATCTCTTTGGAGAAACCGAAGGTTTTGCTTGTGCAATTGCTGACGAAGTTGTCAAGACGAACAACTATCGGAAATACATAATAAAGGATGGCACTGTTGATATATGTCGTGCGTGCCACCAACCTGGAGAATCCATCAGACATGTTATTTCCGGTTGTTGTCATCTTGCCAATGGAGAGTATTTGCACAGGCACAACCAAGTAGCCAAGATTATCCACCAAGAACTTGCTCTTCGATACGATCTTGTACCTTTTGAAGTTCCGTATTATAAGTACTCACCGGAGCCAGTTTTGGAAAATGGTCATGCTAAGCTTTATTGGGACCGATTTATCATAACGGACAGGACTATTGTAGCCAATAAGCCTGATATCGTGCTGGTAGATCGGTTAGAGCGCCGGGCATTTTTTGTTGATATCAGTGTCCCGTGTGACGCTAATCTTGTGAAAGCTGAGAAGGACAAACTGTCAAAATACTTGGACTTAGCTCACGAGATTACTGACATACGGGATGTTGACTCAACAATAATTGTCCCGATGGTAGTTTCCGTCAATGGTCTTATAGCGAAGAGTCTCGATCATCATCTCAAGAGGCTCTCACTAAAAAACTGAATCAAGGGTCGGATGCAAAGAGCAGCAGTTTTGGGTACGGCACGCATTGTGAGGAAGTTTCTTTCGCTGTCGCCCTAACCACCGACGGACTGGTCGTAAGGCCCACGTCGGCGGGATACTGTTTTTTATATTTATATTTATAATGTTGTTTTTTTTAATGTTATATGTATAAATGTAAATAATAAGATTAATATGAAATAAATGATAATAATAATAATATAATATATAATTGTCCCGATGGTAGTTTCCGTAAATGGTCTTATAGCGAAAAGTCTCGATTATCATCTCAAGAGGCTCTCACTAAACAACTGGATCAGGGGTCGGATGCAAAGAGCAGCAGTTTTGGGTACGGCACGCATTGTGAGGAAGTTTCTTTCGCTGTCGCCCTGACCACCGACGGACTGGTCGTAAGGCCCACGTCGGCGGAATACTATTTTTTATATTTGTATTTATAATGTTGTTTTTTTTATGTTATATATATATATATATATATATAAATGTAAATTGTAAAATAAAAATGGAATAAATAATAATAATAATAATAGTAACACTAGCCATGAATGAGCGTACCTCATTCATTCATAAAAATATATAAAATAGATAACAAAATAGTTCAATTTCTTTACCAGATTATGAAAAAGGGGAAAACTGTATTGAATATAAACTTAGATTCCAGAATGTTACGTCTAGCCCCATAAAAATAGCACGCGGTATATTTCAAGGGGATTCTTTAAGTCCGCTATGGTTCTGTGTCTCCTTATGGATTTAAGAATATTAAATAGAATAGAAAAGGGATATACTTTACACAAAGAAACTAACACTAAAATAACACATTTACTTTACATGGATGATATTAAATTATATGCACCTTCTAACAGCAAATAAATACATTATTAGAGGCCACCGAAAATTTTAGCACCGATACCAAAATGGACTTTGGAATAAATAAATGCAAAATAAGTAGTATAATTAAAGGAATACATAGTGTAACTGATCCATACATTTTACAAACACAACACAATTTAAAAATAGATTAAATGATACCTACAAATATTTAGGATATTCACAAAGTATAGGGCTCGATCACACTAAAATAAAAGTGGAACTAACGAAAAAGTACACGAACAGAATAAACAAAATTCTTAGGACCGAATTATCAGGAAGAAATACAATTAAAGCAATAAATTCATTTGCAGTACCAGTTTTAACATATCCCTTCGGGATTATAAAGTGGTCAGTTACAGATCTAGATAAACTTAATAGACTTACACGAACAACCTGCAATAAACACAAGATACATCACATTCACTCATCAACAGAAAGATTTAACGATTTAAAGATTAATCGATATAAAAAAACCTACACAATAGGCAAATATACAACATGCATGTATACATGAAAAGCATAATGCCCTTACATTATTCACTACATCAGGCACACCTTTAAAATTAAACGACAATAGCACGCGCACAGAAGAAATAGTTACAGATGACCAGAAAATCAGAAATTGGAAAAAAAACACTACATGGAAAACACCCTAATCAGTTGATTAATGTCAATGTGTTCTTGTTGCAAGTTGCAGTTGCAACAAGAACACATTGACAAAGAAGCATCAAATGCATGGTTAACCCAGGGAAATCTAGTAGCCATCTAAGACCAAATTATAAAAACAAAAAATTACAAAAAATATATAATTAAGGATCCCACAATAATATCAGATAAATGTCGGTTATGCAATACAAATCAAGAGACCATTGAACACATCACAGGGGGTTGTCCATTTTTAGCGAATAAACAGTACATAGAAAGACACAATAATGTAGCCAAGCAGATACATGCAATATTAGCAGTAAATTATAAATTAATAGACAAGGTGGGACCATATTACATATATAAACCTAAAAATGTACTTAATAACGAACTAGCAAAGCTTTACTGGGACCGCGATATAACAACCGATAAAACAACTAGAAATAATAGACCGGATATCATGTTAACATTAAAATCCGAAAAAAATACTTATTTGATAGATATTGCTATACCAAATAGTGAAAATATAAGGAAGAAATATACCGAAAAAATTGAAAAATACATCCCACTTGCCGACGAAATACAACAAATGTGGCATCAACAAGCAGTAAAAATTGTACCCATAATACTTTCATCAACAGGCGTCATCCCTAAATCACTTCACATATCACTACAAGAAATAGGTTTACACAAAAACACTTACATCCTACTACAAAAATCAGTCATCATCGACACTTGTTTATTAGTCAGGCGTTTCCTAACATCCACGACACAAACACCTTCATCAGTACACGATGCATTAAGCTGAGTTTGTAATCAGTTTACCCCATAATAATAATAATAGCCTTTTAGTTCTACTACAAAATACATGATTAATAATTCTAAGTTATAATGTTCTGTGTTTTACTTATCTATTTAATATGTACATTTACACACCAACATACTACATATGTATTTATTTTATGTTATACATAATTGCTATGACATTTTTTTTGTTTTACACAGTATATAACTAACTAAGTTCTAAGTAACTAACTATTGTATATATATATATATATTTTTGTTTTATTTTTATTAATAAAATTTTTAGTACTCGCCTTTATGGCGTAGGCCTCTCGCAAACCTTTCCATACCTCTCTTTCCCGAGCCAATCGCATCCAATGACATCCACATCTCTGATTAAAGATGTCTCTCCACCTTTTTCTTGGTCTCTCTACTCTCCTTTTTCTGTCCCTAGGTATCCATTCAGTTAGTCATTTTATCCATCTATTTTTCATCCTGCAGATATTTCCTGCCCATTGCCATTTGAGTAACCTAATTATTTCCCAAACATTTATTATTTTTGGTTTCTTTCCTATGGTGTCGTTGCTAACTTTATCGGATAACTTTAGTCCAAGCATATTTTTTTCCATTTTACGTTGGCATATAACAATTTTTTCTTCATCCTCTATTCTTAACGACCACGTCTGACAACCATATGTTAGGCATGGTAAAATAGCTACTTCATATAACCTTTTTATTTATACTAATGTTGATATATGTATTTTTTATTATTTCTCTTAATCCCCAGTATTTTTTCCAGGCTAAAGTTACCCTTCTTTGCACCCACCAAGCACCCTGTCTAAAGTGCTTAGTGGAAAGAGGTCCAGACCCTAACCGCCGCAGACGGCCTCTTCCTCAGCAAGAAAGCGACCACCGCGCACCCCCCTAAACAGCCACGGAACCACTCCACAGTCCACTTTGCTATCAGAGAAGTACCAGGAGCGATTCTGCAGCCGACCCCGGCAAAGAGGGCCTACGCCCACCCTCGACGCCCAGGCCAATTTCCAACGTTATCAAACGATGGAAAGAGGCCCGAGCCCCCTCCGCAGGCAGGCCATCCTGAAAGGTTATCTGCCCAGGCCAGCCGTGGACCGGGCATGAACCCCCATGACCGACCCCCACCGTGCCGGGTATTAGCCAGCGGAAGGACCCGAAGGTTCTCATTAACCGTTGTTGCCCAGGGAGCACCACGAGGAGGTTCCCGGCGTTCGCCTCCCAGATTACACATACCTACTGAGTTTGTTAGAATTACATTTATTTATTAATTTATAACAAAAACTGTAAAATACTTTTTACAACTTTAATGCTTTGACTATAAACAAAGCAATCAAAATAACTTTAAGTTAAAATCTGTATAGTTGTTTAGATCATGAAATAATATAAGTTTTAATATTACTATGTAGTGTAACACTGTTAACGGTATGCTATGTAATTATTACATACAAGTTTTAAACATTTAACTGAGAGTTAAAATTTTTTTAACAAAAAACAGTAGGTTCCGTAAAGTTACGTTAGTTACATTTCATATAAGTAGTGTTCACATTCTTAAAATATATTTATTGTTTCGTATAAATAGATAGACATAATTTATTTTACTACACTCAATAGTTATTTCAATGGCTGTTGTCAACATATTATTAATCTGGATGTAAAAAAACCAAATCCATGATGATTTGGACAAACACTATAATATACTAAAAAACCAAACTCATCAAAGACCGAGCGAGATATAAACAGGTATTTTCGTAAATTTTTAATTAACATAAGATGCAAGGAGCTTCAGATATACGGCACAATTATTGAGTTAGTGACCAAATGAACACACCTTATTATTCTTCTTTCTAAAATCCCAATTAATCTTTCGGTAGCAAGAGCGCTAAAAGATACCTTTACAAAATTAAAATAAAAAGACGTGTACTTCAATCAAATCATTCAATCTTGAAAAAAGAATGAGGTAATGGCAGATGATGTTAAAAGCCTACCGCAATAAAAAAACAATACATTGTTGATGTTGTTTTTATTTCGCTTGTGATTGCTTTGTGTGCTACAAAAAATTGGGTATATTTTTGTTTTGTATAAATATATTAAACAACTTACTAAATTTAATAAAACTCAGAAACTCAGAGCATTGATAAGTGACATATATGTGTTAAATAATATATTACTAACAAATATATGTAAATTAAAATATATGTTATTACTTTATATGAGTTTTATCACGTAGTTAACATGATACAAACTCCACAATTTAGGAGGATTTTATCAACTACAATTTATTTTCAATTATAGATTTTTTATTGAAACGTGCGCTATACTACTACAAGTCAAATCAAGCTGCGCAAGATGATGTATTAATCGAATAGAAGTAACTAAAGTAAATATTGAAATAACTTTTTACAATATTTCCAGTTTTTTAAATAAAAATAGTTTTATGATTAAAAGGTGCTAGGAACACTGGCGGTTTCCAACTTATATTTGGTTTACTTTTGCCTATTAGTAGAATCTTGTATATAGTGATTTTTTAATAAAAATTCTGACCAAATTAGTTCTATTGTTTTTCTGTATAAAACATGGTTAGTTACACTATTATACTTGTATATCATACTGATCTCTTATATACAAAATAGATGTTTAAACTCACATTCATGTTGGCAAATAACATATTATAATAAATATACAGATTTTACAAATAATTTCAATACTTTATAATGTATATACAAATTGTACTTTATTAATGATAACCACAACACTACATCATCCACCCTATCATGAAACAAAACATAGTTAAGGAAAGCATTCAACGAGGGTTATACTTACTAGTGAAAAGAAAGAAGAATGAAACTTAAAATTTAGCACTTTGAATAACAAAGTCGTTGTTTTAATAGATTATTTTAGAGTAAATTAATTTCTTTACAAACTATTTTATTAAATATAAAACACTCTGATTTAGTTTTCTATTGTAACTTCTTTTCATGCCTCTGGCTCTTCAAAAATGCAATGAAATAAAAACTTTGACTGCGATTTTAAGAGTTTTCCTTTAAGACTTTGTTTTTAGCAACACTAGGGAATACTAAATTATATATTTTACGAAATTTATTTACTTATTAATTATTAACTATTTTATTTTTCTGACTTGCAAGGCACAGATATATTTATTTTAAGAAAAAAAAAATGTATTATTCTTCATTTCTATGCGATTTATACACCATCTTGCGTAGCCTGTAGACTTACGTAGCTAGATCCTACGCTGTAGCAGTGCATTTACGACAGCGCACGTTTCACTACGAAAGTCGATAATTGGAAATAGATTGCCACTAGCACCTAAATGCGTTAAAATTAAGGAGCTCATGTCATTTGTAGCGACGTATCATAATTTGGTAATATATTTGTCTTATAATTCTAAATAATCTGTGATACTGAAACAAAAATGTTTTGTTTAGATTCACTTTCTTGAAGTAGTATAATATATTTTTTTTATATAGTTCCTATTATACTATAGTATGTACTGCACTATATTTATAATATAATAGTATACACTATACTATACTATACTATACTATACTATACTATACTATACTATACTATACTATACTATACTATACTATACTATACTATACTATACTATACTATACTATACTATACTATACTATACTATACTATACTATACTATACTATACTATACTATACTATACTATACTATACTATACTATACTATACTATACTATACTATACTATACTATACTATACTATACTATACTATACTATACTATACTATACTATACTATACTATACTATACTATACTATACTATACTATACTATACTATACTATACTATACTATACTATACTATACTATACTATACTATACAATACTATACTATACTATACTATACTATACTATACTATACTATACTATACTATACTATACTATACTATACTATACTATACTATACTATACTATACTATACTATACTATACTATACTATATACTATACTATATTTATAAATGATACAATAATTAACGATCTTGCTCCCGCAAACGGTAATTGCCACTTGAAGGTAACTTAAGAGTTTAGAATTTCATCTGTAGTTGGTTTTGACTTGTATTTATAAACCTTCACCTCATAAAACGTCTTAGTAATTCAGTTTTGTACTATTTGAGAGCTAGTTAGAGTTAGCAGAGCTTATGATTTTTTTTCAGCTTTAACTGCTAAAGCTGCATAAGTCTGGGAACTGATTTGAAATATTTTTCAATGCATTCGTATTAAAAAGTACCATCGGCATAGTTCAGAAAATTTCAAGAGTTAATAACCCTCTGTGACATCTCCCTTACCAACATAACATTTTAATCCTTAAATATCAAGACAAAAACAATATTTTTATTTATAAATTTAAATAACATAGTTTTTTCTTAATAAATTTGATAAAATAAACAGGATATATGCATATTCATAATTATATGATATTAAATATAAAATGAATAAATTTATTTACTGTTGAAAATTTTATATACCTATAATATAATATAGATGAAACGTAATTTTTAAACACCTACTAGAAAGGGAAGACGTTATTTACTACATGTTTAGTTAGTACTAAAATTATTCAGACACGACTTTATATTTGCATTGAGATATATTTTATGATTGACGAATTAATTTTAATAACTAAAAGATGACAAAATAAAACTTGTGTGGTTTTATGAAACCACCGTAAAAGTGAAACTTTTTTTCACATTATAGACATTTAACTAAAAATTTTCGGAATAATATTCCATTAAGGCTATAAAAATTGCTTCATCAATCTTAATTTTATACTTAGAAAATGGGAATGATAATGGGAAATGATAAAAGTAGACTAGGTCTCCAACTAATATTTTTATTGAACTCTGTGTCTTAGAGTACGACATACATAATACTTAACAATTATTTAGATGATATACACATATTAAAACACTGAAAACAATATTTTATAATCGTTGAGTCATTTTGATCCGTTTTTCAATTATTTTCAATCATTCTATTATCAATTCCATCTTCATCATGAATTTCACAGTTTATAAATGTAACCAATATTTTATGGTAACTAAAATACGTGAACAGTGACTTACATTCGATTTTTTCAATGTATCTAGTAAAAACCGCATCGATACGAGCGCCTTTCACTTTATCCCTACTCCGCGGCCTACCGTCACGCGACATGCAACACACAGACGAAAAAGTTTGAGACGATGTAATAAAAGTTTCACTTTAAAAAAACAAAACTGATCTCGGCTTAAGAGGCCTGAATATTTTGTGAAATAGCAAATGTTTCAAGGTCAATTTAAAATAATATTTCTGCTAAAACCCCTTAAAATACAAATCCTGTTCAATAAAATAAATCGAAAGAGAAGAAGTTGTAAGAACAATTATTTGTAAAGAGCACATTTGTATTTGTTAGATACTTGTGATATGAGAAATATTTTATATAGGCACATGAGAATAATAGGTAAAAAAAATTAAACTAATGCTTAAGAGTTTTGTGAGCTTCCATTTCTTTCAAAACACGATGTATTGTAGATAAACATTTCTTAATCATGTATATCTCTTTTAATAGTTATTCTTTAAAAGTATTTTACGCTAAAATATACTTTTCTAAGTATTGTTGTAAGACTTCTGTTTTTCATATAGGTTAATGCAAGTACGGGCACTATGCCTAAGCCCTTTCTCCCGAATACGAAAGAAATGTTATCCAAAAAGGGTATCCATTAGAGTCAGACAATTCTGCTTTCATCGGCTACATACTTGAATAATGCAAATGGCTGATGAAGTCGCCGAATTAGATCGGAACTACACTCTACATTCAATGGAAATACATTAAGTATTTGTGCTATCAAACTGGCAGTGCAGAATGAGTTGCTTTTATAGCAAGTTCGTCTGGCGTTTGTCAAAGTATTTGCTACTTGCAAATGACAGGTAGGCGGTAGCTAAATTAATTATCCATATAACATAGATAGCAATATATAACTCAGAAATAATGACATGCAATGATGAGACAGTGTTTTCATTTATTCTACTCTACTATTCCTTTCTTTCTAAAAAATGATGCCCTATGAAGAAAATAATCAAAATGTAGGTCAATTATATCACTATATACCACTGCAATTATAAGTTAAAAAAGGTATGCGAAAAATTTATAACAAGAATGGTTTTTTAATGTAAAACTAAGTTGTGTAATTAGTTTAAGAGCTACTCTGAATGGAACACTAAATTTCAAAAGATCAAGTAAGGCAGCATAGAGCATATCATTTACATACTACGTTTTTCAACGAGTCTATCTTAAAGTACTGGAGTTTACTTTTATATGAAAGTAGTTTTTACGCTCTCTTTGGAAAAGCAAGATGCATCAGAAATCATTTTTGTGTCGCAAGAAGTCAGTTATTAGTCAGTCTTACGTCATTACAGATTTGTTATTTCAAAAATAATCACATTTGCTTTATGATTTATAAATAGATACTACCTTTGTATTTTTCCAAAGAAAAGTGTAAATGCAGGTAAATAATGAATTACTGAAAATAGCTGTAAAATTTCTTTTAGTATACAACTTTCTTTTAAGTTCTGTATTAACGCTTTTTAATCATGTTATAAACGTAGAATAAGTTAGGTATGAATAATTTTTAAACTAATTTTAAAATTTGTTGTCTTTTGGCGTCATGCGGTCTAAGATTATTAAGTCATGGGAATTACAGTAACCACGTTTTGTTGTTATGTAAAACCAAAAAACAGGACTTTTTATTATATTTTAATAACGTAGTTCTCATAACATTTATCTAATAAGAGAACATATCGCTTTTTCAATATAGTAAGAAATCTAATAACTAATAAGTAAGCATTCATATGTTACTTAAAATGATTCATTTTAAAAGAACATGGTATCCAATGGAATTAAATAATTTAGTGAACTCCTTGTTTACGTCACCTGCAGTAATACTATAAAAATTGCATTCATATTTAACTTAAAATTGCTTGTTTTAATAAAGGAGATAATGTTATTCAATGGAAGTAATTAAATTGTATATATTTATATATGTAATTGTATATAATTATATATGTAATTGTAAATAATTATATATTTAATTGTATAGATATAATTGTATATTTATACCAAATAATTATTAAATACTTTCTTTATTATATCGGCCACAACATGAATTCGTTGTTCGGATGCACTGTAACACTTTCCATGTTTTTTTTATCCTCTAATTAAATAAAATGCTATCCAAAATAGAATCAAGTATGCAATGATTGATCATTTTTTTAAATGTTTATTTATAAACAATTTCTTCCAAATATTAATTCAAATGCCAAAATACTCCTAATTATAAAAAAAAACAAATATAGTCACATATCGCATGACAGGTTTCAGGAATTTCAAATGAATGTAATCGGCTTCGTTATTCATTCCCAATTATTGACGTTATCTCTATAAATGAAGTTGAATATGGCAAACTATTTTGTACGTTCTAAATACAAAATGTTAGCTTAATGCTGCAAATACATTTAAATATGTATATATAGCATAAACGTAATATTAAACTAAATGTTATTTTTATTATAAGTATTTTAACTTTATTATAAGATATACAATATTATAAGCCATTCATTAATGGTCAATCTTACATATTATGTAACTGTCGTAGTGTAAGTTGCGACCTCTGACATATATTAATACTTGTATTATATTACATATAACATTATGTAATTACATGAGGAGTTATAAATTGAAATAAATGTTAACTAAAGTAATATAATTTTAGTGTTCCCTAGGGTTTTCACGAGTACTACACATTAAAATAAAACTATTTTTACATTGAAATAAAACTATTTTTTATCCGACGTTTCAAATGCTTTGCAGCAATTGTGTTCACGGTAAGACGAGATGGAGGTGTCTGTCAGTAAATCAGTTAATTAGTCATCTACCTAGGTAGACGTGAACACGATTGCTGCAAAGCATTCGAAACGTCGGGTTAGATTTAAAATGCAAATTTAAAATTTAATTCAATATACTAGGGAGTCCACAAATAATGTGACTTTTTAAAGCTTAGAATGAAGCAGTTGAATACAGGATTTTACTTTAAGTCATGTCTAATTAACAACTTTATAAGTTCGTTTTATTCTAAGATTTTCGTGCAACGTGAATACAAATTGAATTTAAAAATGAAGCTTTTTTACAATCTAAATTTTAAGTTATTAAGACTATAATCTTAGTAGATTAGTAGTTACTACAACTTTTTTTGCGTCGTAATGTAAATATTTTTCTCTTAAACTATAGAAAATACTGATCAAAATCAGAATAAAGAGTTCTATTATAGTCTACCAGTTAGATCTGTTTCGCGTATCAACACGTTTGTATCCTATATAAGTATTACGTACTAACTGCGTATTAACTACGCTGATGCAACTCAATTACATAGTACAGTATATAGAGTGAAGGAGGCGTTCAATGCAAGCAACTTGTTACTAGCGCCTAAATTGAAAGTGCGAACCCACTGAATGCAACTACATCAAACTCCAGCTATTTGAAGATAAGGTAATTTCGCAAAGTTTTGTGCTTCGTGATTTGTATGTAATCTATTTGTTTTATGTATTTTCAACTTTAGACACTATTAAAATAAGACTTATAATTAAAATCGTTATAAGTTTCAATGGGATGTAAAATTTCAATGTAATAAGAACAAATACATTTTGAAAACCTCATGTTTTTAATAATAATAAATAAAATACAAATACATTAAATAACAATTCTCTAAATAATTTCTTACTTTCAAAATATATTTATGTTTGTGTTTAGAACATTGAAACCTTAGGTACCTACACCTTATAGATTATGATACTCCTCTTTAGATTTTGAACGATAATTTAACTACTGAAATGAATGGTCTGAATGAATGAATGACAAAGATAATATTTTAATCTATATGGTATATGAATTAAAAGTAATTATAATTCAGAATAATATTTTAATTACATTTTTGTAAAACTTCTAAATTGACTTTTATAAGCTGAGGTTAAAAATATAGTTTTGATATTTTTATAAGATTGTAATGAAATTTTGTCATTATTATTCTAGACCGACGATGAAACTTGGGCCAAAAGAGTCTTAACCCACTTTTATAATGAATTGAGGGAGTTAACGAATGTAGTCCGCATTATTTAATTTATCCTGCTTTTATTTTGACTACAAATAGTTTCTATCCGATTTTAAAATAAGTATGAGGTAAAATAAAATTAAATAACTTTTCGGTCGGTGAATTATTGCTCAAATAAATTTGTAGTCAAGCATTTGTTTGTAGCAACAACTGTTTGTTTTTATAATTGTTTTACCAATGTATATATCACAACTGTGTATTATATTATATGATTTGTTGTACATTGGCAAGAGTAAAAGGATTATTATGCGGTCATAGGTAAAAGAGTAAAAGGATTATTATCGGTACATAGAAGTTACAATTCCGCTTCCGCTTCCAGTGAGTATTTTTGTTTATTTGCGATTAGGTTTTGGTCATTTATGTAGGTACATTTATGTATGATGTATATAAGAAAATGTATTGTCGAAGTTGCCTTCGATTCTGTCCGCGTTGGCTACAATAAACTATTCGTTCGGAATAATAGTGATATTTTTTTTGAAGATATTCAAAATAATTTGCTTTTTTAAGGATTAGATCAATGTGTGTGTATTTTGTTCTGTTTGTTTGTGTGTAATTATTTTTATTATTAAAACATTGTGATATATTATTTTGAAAAACACTTTTTATATCGTATTAAAAGCCTTAAAACCTTTCTTTATAAATGAGCTTTCAAATGGGCACATATTTTTTCAAATTCGACTGTTACATTCATATATCTCTATATTAGCGCGTTACAAACAATAAAATTACTTTGATACGGTATTATGTCAATGTAAATAGATAAGGCTACGCTAACCATAGCATTACCAATTTTGAATATTACTGGAATTACTGTAACAAATTACCAAATATTTTTACGTCATAATTATAAAGAAACTTCTTTAGTGTCCACATTTTAATAAATCAAAGAAAAACACCGTCGTAATAAAACATCAATGTATTATCTTATGTCTTATCTTACAAGTAGCTTATATCAACAGCCTACATCCTGGAGACCCTAATGACACATAAGTTTGACAGGGTCTGATCTTGAGTGTTCTGAAAGATACATAACATTTCTCGAACAAAGATACAACCACATCCATATAAATGGTCTTATTTGAATATCTTATGGTACACCTTTGACTTAAACCAATTTTTTGAGGTACATTCTTTAGTTTTTACTTAAAGACAAATAGATTTCGATAAGACTTTTGTTGTTATATATAATAATTTTATGATTAGAATAATTAGATTATGTAAAAATCTATACAAAAACGGACTTCTTTAAGTGTAAAAAAGTAGACCAATTTAAAAAGAAAATGTCCCAACGCTTATCAGCAATAAAAAGTTTGAGAATAATTTGATTGTGTTTTAATACTCGTAATAGTACTTGGGAACTAACAGTTACATACTAGATACTTAAACGATACCCAGGCTTCTGGTAGCTGGTAATAAAGTTACGTTACATTGTATGCAAAACACACCTCGGAGAGCTTTATCAGTATTATTTTGTAACTCTCGCAAACAAACAACATGAACAATAATATCTTCTCTGAAAATAATTAAAATCAGATATCAACTTACGTTTTTATGATCGGGGGACCGTTAATTAAAAGAGAAAATCAAAATGCAAGCTAGTTACAGAGGCAAATAACAATATCAAATCGTAAATCATTCATTAGTCTTCTATAAGTACATCATAATATTATTTTTATCCTTTTTGAAGTATTTTTGTTTCGGAGATTTTATTTTTTTTTAATTTAATGTTATTACTAAACTAGTTTTAATGTTGTGATCTCAGAAATGGATTTCGTGTTATTAAACTATGTTAAATATGTAAATATCGTAATTTGTTTGATTCCTTATTTTTTTAATTAAATTTCTACATGTTTTATACAAATATATTATTTATATCCTGTTAAAATAATACCAATTTGATTGCTCGTTGTATTCTTGCTGCGTACAGCCCCATAGGGTTAACATACTTTTTGATGTTCCATTTGGAAGTCGCATGATAATTTTGTTATAGAAAATCATGCATGCATGTATAGTAAAATCACAAATTTTACAAAGCAGTTTGCTTTGAGTTGATGACGTATTTTTTATGTTTTAAATTCTAAGATATATTAAAAGTTAGAAATCATTTATATAGATCTTATTATAAGCCAATAAAAGAACATTGTAATATACCTAAATCTTATACACCTCTTATTAAATTATAAAAATCAAATTAATATAATTATATTTAATGGTGGAAACTATTACATGTGTGCTATTAGACTTTGAATTTACAGATTAAAGCAGTTCAAATTATTATCAGACAAACATTAAACTAAATCTTAGCCGACGATATTATATGTTTAGATATTTGATTAGCATATTGTAAGTTCTGCTAAATGGATTTTCAATAGTGTATAAATGAAAAACAAGAATCTATTAACAGTTAGATAATTAAAATGTGATGTTTAGAAAAGCACTATAATAAATATAATCAAATTAATCGCCATAAATAATAAATTAAAATTCTTCATGACAGGGTGAAGCGTTGATAAAAATGTTATTATCCTACTCCTGAATTTGTTATAAGTTCCTAACCGGATCATATTATAGACCTTTACTCACCCTTTCGACGGTTAAATATGTACCTTAATAAAAAGGCTGTTCTGAAAATGCTTATTCGTTTATTAATAGTAAGGTTATTTTATGTCGGTTATTTATGGATCTATTATAAGATGGCTAGTGATATATTTTACATTTATATGAGATTGGATTGCAAAAGAACAAACAGTGATACACTTGCACTTGCACTTAATGATAAATGAGTACATTTAGTTCGCTCATGTATATTTTTAAAAATGTCATTGTAAGGATATTTGCAAAATCACATTTAAAGGGGGTAAATTGTTTATTACTATTCAGCGTGTATGCTTATGAATTTATCGAAGCTTTTAAGTTAATATATGGGTTCCTAATGGCTATCATTACCTTAATTATGCAGGAGAAATAGTGCTTTTTCCCTCGATAAATGCCCTCCGAATATAGGTATAAAGTAGGGTTTATGATATCCAAAGACTCATATTTGGTTGAATTGGTTTGGTATATGTTGTTAAAAATTTTAACCTTAGCCCTTAAAACCGTACAAAATATTAGTTTGTTTTTATTTTTTGTAGCACCATTTATTGTATTTTAATTACAAGTGCTTGTATATATCTTTTAAGACGGCATGAAAACTTCTTCTAATGAAGAATTTCCTTTATATTCACCGATTAATAAAAAAAAAACATTGCGATGTGCACATTGGCAGAAATAATAATGCTACTCATTGATATGCTCATTGTAATATCATTCTAAATAGATTTAATAGTCCTCATTTATCGCAATGATCAGTGGATGATGGTAACATCGTTTTTATTCCGAACCACTGAATTTGTGAATCGTTCATCACAGTGCTGTATATTTAATAGATAGTTGGTAGCGTGGTATCTAATGTAAGTAATATAAATTTAAAAATGGTAGATCTGATACTGTGAAACCACTATGATTCGATCTCAAAAATATTAACTCGAAAGGGTTTTAAACTAGACGGCCAAAATCCTGATTAAATTACGTAAATATACCCGGGTAAAATATTTAGTATTTTTCTGTTTAGTAAGATTTCATTTCAGTAAGCAGACTGGTAACTACAAGTCTGCTTGCTTGCTTGATTTGATATACTTGTATTAAGAGATTGGCACGTTT
Source organism: Napeogenes sylphis (assembly GCA_959347405.1). Lineage (NCBI taxonomy): Eukaryota > Metazoa > Arthropoda > Insecta > Lepidoptera > Nymphalidae > Napeogenes > Napeogenes sylphis. Next base: position 42,587,155 of record OY365776.1, on the reverse strand, counting down.
CAGAAAGAAGAAATTAAAAGAAAGAATCTTAGGTTACGCAAACGGAGCAGCGGGAAAAGCTAGTTTTAAATATATTTATATACCAAATTCATTATAATGTAAGCATTTGAATAGTTGCAGTACTATTTGTTCATTTAATATGTATATTTATATAATAAGGACAGTTTTAATGTATCTTTAACTTCCAGCAGTGCAACCCGCGACTTCATCTGAGTGTAATTTTTATATACGCTACTTGAATAAGATGTTTTTCATAGGGTTTGAATCTCTGGACTGGCATGGAATGATGGTTATTTATTTATTCCTGGCATCAAAAACAAACGAATGGGTTTCAAATACACATTCGTGATTTAAATGCACACCAAGAAAATACACATATTATTTACGACTTTCTTATGAAAATGTTAATAATAAAAAAAACGGAAATAGAATAAAAATAATTATTAGACAAAATAAATTAGAGAGTATTATTTTTGTTACACAATTAAAAAAAGATTTCATTAAATTTTTAGTTAAAAAACTAGACTAACATAAACTTTCGTCTCGTATTTAATTTCAACTTTCTGACAGTAAATGGCGTGCAAATATACATTTTTATCATATGTAACATGTCATAGGTTCAATCTTTCTTTTTTATCCCTAATTGTCCTTGTTATTATTGTCTTATTAAATACAAATATTATAAAAAACGTTACAATTATATCAATAGACCATTCACATTTATCTTATCTTACTTAGGTATATATAAGTGGAAATGTTTGCATGATTGTACGGATGGATGTTTGTTACTTTTATTCTTTTCAAGTTTAAAATAAATCTTAATATAAAAATACGGAAGAAGAAATCTAAAAAGACCCGAAAACGAATAAGACGTCCTATAAAATCTTTCTAGAAAGCCAAAATGGACTACATTCTTTTATTTCTTTTATCCATTTCAAAAGTGGTCCAAAAGGGCCAAGTTCCTTCATCGGTCTCAAATAATAATATTAAAATAAACCTCAATACTATCTTGCTACAACAGATACATTTTTTGAATAGTTTATTTACAGAATTTACCTCTACTTTATGTAAATATAACTGTAATGTATATTATGTTATTCAATACTCCTACAAGTATAACGGCATTTTATAAGTAACATGGAATTTCTCATTTAAATGTCTCGAATTGAAAACCGTAGTTTGTACCCACCTCGTTCCGGAATTCCTGGTAAAGTGTCAAATGTTGGTGTATTTGCCAAATCTTTATAAATTTTTTACCTTATGTTCTGAAAATGGATTTACAAAATAAGTATTTTATTTTATTTTATAGGGAAAACAAACAGCATCATTTACAAAAATATAACAAAAAAAAATACGGACATGCCAGTAAAGTATCCACTTAAAAAATTTACACAACGGAAATAAAAATTTAAGCTTCTAAAGCTTCTACTATCGAACAAAAAATAAAAACAAAAATAAACATAAAAGTTGGAGGAAAAAATTAAAAAAATATATATTTTAAAACTAAAACTAATCTACAAACTCTTAAGCATTGATACAAATTTGTCTAAACTATTATTAAATAAGTCAATATGGTGATATTTTCTATTATGATTATCACAGGATCTAAATATATAATTGTTTTTTAAGTAATTAGTTCTTAAACTTTAAAAATCGGTCTTTTAGTTCTCTGCGTTGTTCTAGTGATACAAATGGTAAAGATGTAGAAAATCTATATATTAGTATTTAAAAAAAAATCTGTATTTTCCCAATAAGATCTTTATATTTAGCGTAACAAGGATTCCAAATAATTGAGGCGTATTCTGGGATTGGTCTCGCAAATGCTTTATAAATAACTATTAAAGATTTAATTTTTCTAAAATCGGATCCTTGTCTAAGAACAAAACCGAGCATTCGATAAGCATCTTTTGTATTTTATCGATATGCTTATCAAAGATAATTGGACTATCCAAGAGTACCCCAAGATCTTTCACCTCATTTATCCCATTTATTTTTAATTAAAAAACAATTATCAAAAGACAGTATTTCCTTTTTTCTAGAAAATATAATTGTATAGCATTTTTCTACATTAATATAAATTTCATTTGATGTGCAATAGTTATTTAATTTATTTAAATCATTTTGTGATTTGGTACAGTCTTGAAAATTTTTGATAACCTTAAAAATTTTTAAGAGTAAAGACCCAAGATGTGAGTGAGCCCTATGGTACACCAGAAGATATAGAAATAAAAGACGGGGTAAAAGCTTTGACAGCTACAGTTTGTGATCGTTCACAAAGATAAGATATAAGCCACCTCAGTAAACTACCATGTATGCTTATATTTTCCAATTTTTGTATTAAGAGATTATGCGAAACCTTATCAAATGACTTTGAATAATCTATAAACGACATCTACACTATAACCGACGTTCATTCCATTTAGTACTACATCTAGAAACTCACAAAGATTACTTTTTGTAGAACGTTTATTTATGGAACTATGCTGATTATTTTTTAATTTAGATTTCAATAATGGGAAAATGGAATCATAGATAATCTTCTCAAAAAGTTTTGGGGTCACCGATAATTTTGAGATACCACGGTAATTTTTGCTTAATATTTTACGTAGTTTCTAATACGCAATTATTTTATTCATGTTATATAATTTACATCAAACGTCTTATTAAATGTCGTTGATAGGCGAAGCCATTCCTTTTATAATTAATTTAATATTTCAGAAGAATTTTGTTTTCTTCATATTTGTCTATAAATAGAATATGCAACCTATAGACACTAATAGGTATTTGTATTTTGTATATATTTAGACTAGATTATAATTTAAAAATAATGTTGTATTTGAATTTGGAATCTCATTTTTTTTAATGAAAATTGATTGTGTTTTCTCAATTTCGTGATCAGCAACTAATTAATACTTTGTGATAATTAAAGGAACTAGAGGGAAAAAAGAACCTTAATTGAAGTGTTAGATATAGCATTACACAAAATTTGTAGGGAAATGTGACTAATAACAAAAAAAGGTTTCTATTTTTAATAATTATATTACTTGGTTATTGAATGAAGCTTTCAATATACTAAATATGTAATTTTTCAGTTGCATATTTTACGATTTGATTCACATTGATTAATTAATATACAATAGAGTAACCTTGAGTTGACACATAGTGCTGGTTTGTTAATGTCAAAATTTGCTTATTGTCCTAATTATTACACCTCACAAAAATTGGTGCAAAACTACTTTTTAAATTGCATTACTTTTTAAATTGCAAAAAATATAAAGTTGATTATGATGTTCAATGACCGAAAGATTTAAAATACCGAGAGCTAAAATAATTAAGTTGAATTTTAAATTAAAAATAACCAAAATAGTTTTAGCCACGCCCATTAACAAGTGTATGTAAGATACATAAAAAGATGAATTCATAATTATATTTGACATTTAAACAATATTAAACAGCATCCAAAAATTACCAGGGAAAATACAATTAAGAAGAATAAGTTGTCTGGATTCATTCTTAAAAGGAATCCTTTTTTTTAAAACTTAACGTAGTATAGCAAAAACCTAACTTCATGATCTAAGCATTCTTAAAACAAACGGCATCCAATCTTCTGGAATTAACTTTATATAAATGAAATCTTCCTTTTCTCCTCTAATGCAATTTCACTAAAAGAACTGATGCGATTATTCTCAAATGTTCTTGAGTGGATGGTCTAGAATAAGTCTAATTAGAGCATCGTAAAATATATATTGCTTTTTTAAATAAATCATTTACATTTGCTTATTATTTTATATCTTTATATTGACACCGAAAAGTTGTTCTTGCGTTTTCATGAATAAAAAATAAAGTCACGTGTCTTAAATTCTTCAGACATTTATTTTATAGGAGCGAATTAAGCCCTGTAAAGAAAATTGATATGCCTATCAAGAGGTGTTCCTATATTACTATTATTAAATTAAATTAATTATATATATTTAAAATATACTATTTTTAATTTACAAAAGAACTAGATTTGTTAAAGATATGAATAAACTCAAAATAAAGAGATCGAATCCTAAAAGAGTATAATAATTTGTCATAAGTACTGTAAAATATCTATAAATTTATTAGTACTGTAAACAGAAGAAATGGAATAATAAAATAAATGTTATAAAGTAAATAACTCTTGTGAATCCTGTAACAACCTCGGCTTAAGATTTTTGCTACACTCCTTATTGTTATATCTATCCTTCGTTTCTGAACCCTCTCACAGATGAAAAAAATTAAACAGAATGTTAAGTTAAAAACAGTCAAACAAGATTAGTTACAAGTTATCATCAGAGATATAGTAGTTAAATATAATATAAATATGAAGTGAATAGTTATTTATGAAATTTTGTGATTTTAAAGTTATATTTGATATATATAAGTATTGTAAAATTAATAAGGACGATAACAACTATCAATCTTAATGCATGATATTAATTAAATAACAATAAAAAAAATTCAACCTAAATTAAAAAATATTAAATAACAGAGCAACTAGTAAAAAAGTAGATTTATTTTCAAATACGTGAACACAATAAATGAACTTAAAAGTAAGATTAATTCTATAATTAACTTACTTTAGTTTACTACATTTTTGATTTTATTCGTAAATCGTAAAATACTCCATGAGTTTAAATTACATGAGTTGCATATAAAGTTTAGGACAGTGAGGATTTAAAGACGCGTAACTATTAATGAGGGCTGAACTTCTGAACTTGGGATGGACGATGGTTACAAATAAATACATCACAGAGAGGCCTTACTTAGAGGATCTTATAGGTATATATACACTAACAGAGATATTTTACTAAATTATACTTGATTTCTAATATTATTTACCGTCCCTCCGTAAACACGTCACACATTTGTAGAATTTGAATATCTGAACATTACTACTTGAAAAGAAATCATATAGGTAATCCTATTTGACTGACCCTACAGTCCAGAACAGTTATTTACCTCAAATGGCACCCAAATACCACATAAATATAAAATTAATATTATGAGTATTTTGTTTTCATTTTAAGCTTATTAGCAAACCAAGCTTATCTGTGGAAGTTTTGGCATTCTGTCTCATGCAATTAAATCCAATTTAATCTGGTGGTTCTGACATCACTATTTAATGTAAACTTAAAGAAATATTTAAGTTTTTTTGTCATATAGTCCTACTTATTTTTCTGGGTTATGTTGTATTAATTTTTATTGAGCCCGAAATCCTGTTGTGGGTCAATACGTAATTATTCTCCCCTATTCACTTTACCCGTATATTCTTCTATCCTTTGTACATATATGCCATCAACCGAATAGTGGTTTTATATAAAATACAAACAAAATTATAATATAAATAATTCAAAAAGCGTTGATATACATTTAAATTGCAGCTTAACAACGAAGAAACCATCTAAACTTTTATCCTTTAGCTATTTCCTTGTGTTTTGTACACTCATACTATTATTATGTTAATTAATCGGATAAACAGAGTAACAAATAAATAAAATCAAACTACGTATAAAACATGAAAACATACACAGCGATTCAAACAACTGTAGGGAGAGGTGATAGAAAATAGAAAAGTTTAGTTTGTAATTAATACATTTACCTGAATTCTGCTGGTGAAAGAATTATATTCTGTAATGAAATACTTAATATTTAGAAACACTTTTAAATATAGTTTAGAATATAAAAAATCAAAACATTTTAAAGTATTTATAATTTAATTTTAATAATTAGTACATTTTCTTTTCAAAAAACTAAAAATATATTCAACCAAAATAAAAATATTCTGGATAGAGATAAGTAAACACTTACGAATCTTTAACAGGCTCTTACAGACTGGGTTTATTTGATTCTTCACCATGTTTACTGAGACCACAATCGACTTTTTGAGAACATTAAATAATATCCTTCACGGTAAACAAGAATAAATATATGTTTTGTTTGACTGAGTTTTTCTTTTTGTTATTAAAACATCTAAGAAAAAACCAATGCCGGTATTGTGTTAACGAATTATATTGAGCGAAAATTTATGAAGTAAAAATAACTGTGATAATAATTAATGATGTTTTAATTTTCTATTATTAAATAGTAAATCTCTTTTGTACACTTCAATATTAATAATTTGGGTAATTATATGACTATTGCTTTTTTTTTTATATGATCTAGGGCAATGCTTGACTACATTCCACCTGATGGTAAGTGGAATGTAGTCTTAGATGGTAAGTCGCATTGCCCTAGCAACCTATTCACTCTTCTCTTGAAGACACCCACATTATATTTGGCCGGAAATACCGACGCAGGCAAATTGTTCCAGTCCTTCGCTGTACGCACTAAAAATGAGGAAGCAAAGCGCTTCGTTCGGACAGGTGGAATGTCCACAACAAAAGGATGGATACCTGCCGTGCGTCGGGACGTCCGGTGATGGAAGGGGGACGGGGGAATTAACTCGTGTAATTCCTGCGCAAACTCACCAAAATGTATCCTATAGAATACTGAGAGGCTAGCAATTTTACGCCTGTGTTCAAGGCTTTGGAGGTCGGCTTCGACCAATTCGGGATCGCCTATAAGCCTCTTTGCTCGCCTCTCAATTGAGTCCAGAACCGCAAGATGAGACTTTGCGGCACCAGCAAATATGTGTCCACAGTACTCTACACACGACCGGATCTGTGCTTTGTATAAAACAAGAAGCTATCCCGGTACAAAGTACTGCCGAACCTTCGCAAGAACGACAAGCTTTGCTGTTGCTGCTCTTGCTCTGGACTCAATGAACCGACCAAAATTGAGGTTCGAGGAAATCTCTAAGCCTAACAACTGAAGCCAGTCACTGTATTCCAAGGATACATTCTGGAAAGTAGGAGCCAAGGTGAAAGGGCTCCTTTTGGCGGTGAATTGACACGTCTGCGTTTTGGTGGCGTTGAACTTGACAATATTGGCATTGCTCCATGCGGAGACTGCCTGAAGTTTGTCATTCAAACGTTGCACCATGGCTTCTCTTTCAGACTGTACTTGATCTCGACTAGCCCGAGTACTCGGCAGATATCTTACTACAACTGTGCTGTCGTCTGCATACCCATAGATACCGGGCTTCAACAGATCATTAATGTGCAGCAGAAACAGAGTTGCAGAAAGAACGGACCCCTGAGGCACTCCGGCATTTATTGTCAAGGGTTCCGAGGAACACCCGTCGACAACTACTCGGAGAGATCTGTGGCTCAGAAAGTCCGTTACCCAGCCGATCAGACCAGGAGATATACCGTACGCTGAAAGCTTGCATATAAGGCTCGCATGCCAGACCCTGTCAAATGCCCTCGAGACGTCCAGAGAGACGGCGACTGCTTCTCCGTTCTTCTCGATGGCCTCGCCTAAAATGTAAGTAGCATACACTAGGAGGTCCCCAGTAGACCTATTACGGCGAAACCCGTACTGTCGGTCACTGAGGAGATCGTTACCTTCTAGGTATGCTAGTAGGCGCGAGTTCAATACACGCTCCATAATCTTGCAGAGTATGGAGGTGATTGAAATCGGTCTGTTATTGACAGGGTCGGCACGGCTGCCTTTTTTGGGCACGGGTTGCACATTAGCAAGCTTCCAGGATTTCGGCACTATTCCAGTCCTGAAAGAGTGGCGATACAGACGTGTCAGTACAGGAGACAACTCAGCTGCGCATGTCTTGAGCAGAATGGCTGGTATACCATCAGGACCACTGGCTTTATTCACATCTAAACGACACAATGTTCTCCATACATCTTTGTTAGTGATGCGGATTTCAGGCATCGAAATACCGCAATGAGTAAGATGTGCTGGAGAAGCATTGCCAGTGTCTAGATGCGAATTATCAGCAAACAGAGAAGCAAGTATATTCGCTTTCTCTGTTGCTGTGTGGGCTAGGGATCCATCCGGCTTCAGCAAAGCAGGCAGTGAGGGTTGGCAGAAATTCGACTCGATCGCTTTCGCAAGAGACCAGAAAGCTCGACTGCCAGTTGGTCTGACAGAGAGCTTTTCGCCATTCTTAACGATCCGATCAAGACGAGCCTTCCGCAATGCCTTTTTATAAGACTTGGCAGCTTGGTTAAAGGCTCTCTTCTTTGTACTTACATCCGGAGTTTTGCGGCTTCGAGCATCAGCCCAAATAAGGTATGCCGAATGTTTTCGGTCATGTGCATGACGACATTCGGCATTAAACCATGGGCGAGCTTTGCCACCGATGGGTACGTCAGCAAAAGGAATAAAATACTCCATTGCCTGATGCACCACATCGGTTATAGCATCCGCGCAACTCGACGGATCCAAAGAAGAGAAGCAGACCTGCCGCCAAGGATAAGACGCAAAAAAGTGCCGCATCTCATCCCAATCTGCTGACTTGTATTTCCATACTCGCCTAACACCATGAGGTTCTAAAGCTGGTGGGGAATATGTAAACACAGATTTCACCAGACAGTGATCGGAGGTTTCCAAGGGGGACGTGACTTCTACACGATACCTGTATTGATCGACAACTGATCCGGTTGTCAGCAGAAGGTCCAGGCAATTGGCTGTATGGCCTACCACATCTGGTACCCTTGTCGCTTGCCTCACCAGCTGAAAGAGGTCCAAGGACAACGCAAAGTTCCGCGCTTCTCTTCCAGCATGGTCGGTCTTCTGGTACGGGAACAGCCAGTCCTGATGACAGGCATTAAAGTCCCCCAGAAAGACGAGCTGCGCCGAAGGATACTGATACAGAGCCATATCTGCAGCCTCACCGAGATACTCAAATAAACGAGTTGTCTCCTGGTCACCGCTGTGCGAACGGTAGACACAGGAATACAGGATTTTTTCGTTTCCTGTGTCCACTAAAACCCATAGGGAAGAAAAAGTGGGGTCTTCAAGGTGACGGAGACGCTGAATACAGAGGTCGTTCCGCGCATACACACTGACTCCGGCCCGTGAGCGAAAGTTGTGCTCCAACGAGTAACCGGGATAATCCAAGTATGTAGCGCTCAAAGGACATTGTATCTGCGTCTCGGTCAAAAAGAGCAAGTGCGGCTGCTCTGTCTCCAAGTGGTGGTGGACAGCTAAAAGATTTGAGTGCAAACCCCTTATATTAGTGAGGTGCACTTTGTATGAGGAGGAGTGCAACCGCTGTGTCAACTTGTTTCTTTTTTTTACCTTTTTCATAATAAAAAATAAATAAAAGTGAATAGGGATGGGAAATGGCAGTTGAACGAGGCGGTACGTATCAAACCCGACTTCGAAATTGGTGATGTCTTGTCGCTGGGAGGCTAGCCTGGAGACAGCGGGGACGCCCGAACCCCCCCAGGGATCGCCATCGGGCCTCCTCGACTGCTCGCCAACCAGCACGATGGAGCCACCCTGGGATTTTTCGCAGCTGGCGGGGCAGCCTTTCGTGGGTAGCTAACCCACTAATTGGGCCCCCAACTATCTGCGGGCGGCCAGCGGAAAGCCGTCGCTTCGGATCCCGCTACCCTCCTCGACTAGACACCAGACAAAACAAACACCAACTCGACGTCAACCGGTTCGCCAACGTACCGCAGCTGTTCAGACCCATTTCCCATAAACGGCTTCATCGAGCAACGTGCCGGAACACGACTATGTCGCTTTGCGGCACGACTTTGCCCGATGGGTGGTAACTTTGCCGGCGACCCGATGTTAATAAAACTAAGTTTAATTATTTACATTAATTCTTCATATGTTTTCATACTTCGTTTAGTTACTCTTTTCATATTTCATTTGTACAAGTGCATATTTTTTCATTACATTCAATAAAATCTATCTAATAAATCTATTTAATTAGGCTAAATACCTAAGTTAAAATAAACATGAAGTGCTTCAAAGTTTGTTTGTTGCAAAATTGTTTGGAGTCCGTTCCTAAATATGATGTCTTAAATTTGTTACTACTTAAATTACTTACGTTCTAGTATTGATTGTGAAATAATGCTATTTAGCATTAATTGTCCATATTGTACAATTTTTAATTAAAACAATAAAGATTAAATAAATATGGAAATTACAATACGTTTTCTTTTTTTAAATGTTTTTTATTCTTTAAAGGTATAATAATCTACACCCACATATATACCATTTATATCTTTATTTTTACATACGTACTATTTGTGATAAAAATGATTTTTGGAACGACTGTACCTACATTAATAATAATTATAATAATAATAATAATAATAATATCAGGACAAATTACACACATTGATCTAAGTAGTAGTAGTAAGCAAATTATTTGCTTGTGTTAAGGGTGTTAGACAACGATACAAATACATAGAAATACACATATAAATACTAAGAATATATTTAATAAACGACCAAACCCAGAAACACAGACATGCCTGTCTCTGTTGGGCATCGAACCCGAGCCCCATTGCGCCGTGACACGTTAGGCGTTTGCGCTAACCACTCGACCAACAAGGCGGTTAAATTACATTACCCTGGTCTTCACTGGTAATACATTAGATTAGCATAACATAAAACATTCGGTCATCGTATCAAAGAAACAGGCAATTAGTGACGTGTCAATTAATTGGCACACCTTAAAAACAAATATCACTAATTTCATAGAATTTTGTACCGTCGTAAAAATAAATTAAGGTGTAAGTTATTTTTAACCTTTTATTTTGACCGCCCCGTTGGTCGAGTGGTTAGCGCAGACGCCTAACGTATCACGGCGCAACGGGGCTCGGGTTCGATTCCCGGCAGAGCACAGGCATTTATGTGATGAGCATAGATGTCTGTGTTTCTGGGTTTGGTCGTTTATTAAATTTATTCTCACTATTTATATGTGTATTTCTATGTATTAGTATCGTTGTCTAACACCCTTAACACAAGCAAATAATTTGCTTACTTAGGGGTTAGATCAATGTGTGTAATTTGTCCCGATATTATTATTATTATTATTATTATTTTACTAACAATGAATGATTTATTTTATAAAAGCTTTTAACAAGTACTTTTCAAGTTCAAATATAACTTTTGCATAAATATAATAATACCATATAATCAATATATTCCGTCGAAACAATATTAGTTTGATTGTTTGTTGTCTTCAACTCCGAATGTGTTTCGTTAACATGCTTTGTGAGGCTCTATTTACACTGTATGGTTAAATTATTGATATTTAGTTATACAAATGAATTACTTGTGACTTATATGTATTACGTAGACCACACCTGAAAATCTGTAAGAATGATTTATTTTAGACTTTATAAAATAAAACCAAAATACGAATTAAAGTTACTAAAACTAAGAGCTTTAGTAACTTTTATTCGTATTTTGGTTACTAAAACTAAGAGCTTTAGTAACTTTTATTCGTATTGTACTTTACCGGGGTCACCCGTGGAGTCACTTCTGCTACTTCCCTGATTGCAGAGTGGATTGTAGAGTGGAATAGAGCTAGGGCCTCTTTCTGCCGAGCAGTTATGGAACTGCTGCGCGACGAAAAGAATGTCTGGGAAACAGGTGTTGCCTAGGATCTCGGCTGGCGGACGCAGTAATGGGGCGCACTCGGTTGCGGGGGATCTGGGACTGACATGGATGCTTCTTCAGGTATACAGCATCGCCAGGCGGTATTCCGTGGCTATCAGGTTGGGGCGTATGGGATTAGGATGGGCTGGACATCTTGCTCGGGTGCGGTGCTGGGTTCATGGATGTCTCTTTTATGTAAAAAAACGTATGATTTATACTATAGTTTATGGTCTTTATTCTAAGTTCTGTCAAAAAAATATCACTGATAGCAATATAAAAATAATATACAAATCCAAAAAATATATAAAAAAAAGAAATGAAAAAGTAAAAAGTCATTTAATAAATCTCTAGTACTTATCTCTAATACAACTTTATTAAACCTGTATTAGGCAAGCAAGTAATTTCATTTAGCAATATCACTTCTTTTAAAAAAAAACATAACATTATGATTAAATGGTATGGCTTATTAAAATGTACTTGACAAATCTCTGGGACGTACGAGAAGGTAAAGAACGGGACTCATTTATTCCTTTTGTCAGTAATTTACGATTCACTTATCTGCTCTAAGGTAATTCGTTTTATCCTCTTTCAAGGATGAGTTCTTTTACCTCTTACAATGAGATCTCGGGAAGCTTCGGGCAGGGATAACTTAATAAGTTTAAACTACTTGAAGCTTTTGTTTTATCAACCCGTGAAAATATAACATAGTGCAATTATATAATTTTAGTACAATTCTATATATAAAAGTACAAAACATCTGACATTGTGACATTGTCAATTACAACATAGTAGTGCAAAATAATATGGGTAATCATTATCCGTACCGTAAGCATTAGATGTATCAAAAAGCTAAGGCTATGAGCTTTTTGATACATCTGTAATGATAAGTTCATGAATTAAACACTTCACTTCATTTAAAGCATATTTCTAAAATAATTTCAAGATTATTAATCTCTTTTAAAATTGTTTGATCTTATTAATAGGATCCGTGAAAGTTTATATAATATTAAAAAAATCAAATATTTTTTTTACATTACGTACTTACAGGTTTATCAAGAGAAGAAAATAAATTCAGGAGTCGGGCAGTCGGGAGTTTCTTTAAATTAACTACCTACTATTGCCTAATCAAAAATCTCAAGTAATATGTACGAAATTAAACAAAATCAAACCTTAATTATAATTATGTCTTTCTTAAAGGAACCTGTAATGAATTACAATATTTTTGAACCTAGATTTGGAAATTTTTTTATTTTTTTTTTGTCTGTCTATGCTGTTAGCCCTGTTACTATTACAGTTACTATCACCGGGGGAAGCTTGGAAAATAGACGTAATTGTCTATAGTATAAATTATACCAGAGGGGCATTTCTGTAAGTATTCGAACCCGTTCAACTATGTATTAACCTCTTATAATAACTCAATTAGCTATTCTCAGATTCGGAAACCTATTTTAATATTTTAAGTTATAAAATAATATATTACGTTATTAGATAAATAATTAAATTATTATAAACCCTCATTCATAATTCAAAGTGGGTTTGAGACGTTTTAGTTCAAGTAATTTGTGTTAAAACACAAAGTAAAATAAATAGTTAGAATAAAAAATATTGAAAGATAATAAGAAAAATTTATTATCATTTTAAATATGTCTTACTTTCTTAACATTTATGGAATTATAATACACCATAGTCTTGCCAAAAAAATTGTAATAAATCAAACATTTTTTTTTGCAAATTGAATTTATTACTTTTATATTGTGCTAGTTTAATACACAGATATAAAACAACTAGCTGTTGCCCATGACTTCATCCGTATAGACTGTAAAAATTGTAAAAATAATATTTTTATGGCTAGGAACATAAAAATATTAAGTTCGATTATTTTTGACGTAGGTATCTACCGATACCATATGTCAAAATCCTTTAATCCGTTTAGACTGTTGCAGGGAAAATAAAAATAGCATAATTGGGTATATTTCTACTAACATACGTATTTTTTAATAACAACACTCCTTCTAAATTCGTCGGGTATTAAGGATTTTCACAAATAATTATGTGAAATTCAGTGAACCAAACGATTACAAACAATCTTCCGTGGCAATTAGTTATCGCGCTACAATCTATGTTATGTTGTGTCACAGATAAAACAACGTGAAAAAAATTTTATATATATATAGCATATGTGTTATTTTGGTATATAAGCTATTGCTAAATTTCATCAAAATCCATTCAGTAGTTTTTGAGTGATTGAGAAACAAACGTCACAGACAAAACCACGTGCAAAAGTTAAAATTTCTATAGCTTATGTGATATTCTGGGTCTTCAGCTATCTATATATTAAAATTTCATCATAATCGGTTCAGTAGTATTTGCGTGAAAGAATAACAAACATACATACATGCTCACAAACTTTCGCATTTATAATATTAAAAATATAAAAACCTTATTCGAAGTGGTGTTCATTGGTTTCAATACAGTTCTTTAAACGTTGAGGCCAGTTGTCAATAGAAGCACGCTCTCTTTCCATGGGGAAATGATTCACTGCCAATCGTATGGATTGTTTTAGTGATTCCAAATTATCATAGCGTTTAGAAAAAGCGGTACTCCCTAAAACTGACCATAAATCATAATCCAGCGGATTACGATCAGGAGTAGACGACGGGCAGTCTTCAGCTCTGATAAAGTCCGAGACGTTCGCTTCCAACAAAGACTGCGTAGACCGAGCTTTATGACCCGGCGCCGAGTCTTGCTGGAAGGACCATACTTGGTTATTGGACATGGTGTTATTAAGGGGCTTAACTACTTTCTCAAGAATGGTATCTTGATACACTTGTACGATGTTTTGATACCTCTTTCACGAAAATATGGCTCAGTCACTCACACCCCACCAAACCATCACTGAAGTCGGATAATGCCCACGTTGCACTCTGTCGACTAATTGGGAAGCTTCCTTAGAGCTTTGAGCATAAATACGGTCATTTTGTCCTAAGTCATCTCTTAAAATACGTGACAAGGTTCTAGGTGCTATCTTCAATTACCGAGATAATATTTTTTGCTTTCGGACAGGATTTCTTCGAATTCTTTCCGTTACTGCTTTGACACCCCATACCATTTTGATATCGAAAAAACTTGAACAATGTAATGGCGCCAAAATAAGAAAACACAATGAACAATCGTATAAAAATTACAGATTCCAAATTCAAATGTAATATTTATTTATTTTTCAATTTTACAGTATTTATGGCCAGACTAAGTATTATATTTATTTTATTCACTGCAAATCTAATAACTAAAAAGTGCTACTTGTATTTTTTATAAAAAAATATTGTAGAAACTTATGAATATAGAAATATATCTAAAAATACAATTAAACTATTCACACACTACAACATTTCAAAAAGTGCCTTCCACTGTAAATCATCAATTCTTTATTAGTTTTGAAATTTTCCCAGCACACAACTTTTCACGAACAAAATATTTCTTGACTTCGTATAACTCTACTAATAAATAATGTAACCGGATGTATTGCAAAATATTCCTTAATGCTTACTCTATAAGATATAAAAGAGCCTACACCGATATAACTCTTGAATATCACATGGCTCCTACTTTCGCACACATTCAATTAAGTCTCTTATATTATTTAACGACCATCTCATATTTCGGATGGACCTCTAGGGTGTAATGCGACGACATTTTATGGCTTCTAGTAGTACAGAGCAAATAAGTTTTACATTAATTTTTATGTACCAACAAGTTCTCAGAATAAAATAAAAACAGAGCCACTAGTACTAGTTTTGACGTTACGAAACCTATGACAGTTTATCAAGTAACTCGATGCGCAAGTAGAGACTTTCCAAAATACTATTTACGACTACTTTAATGAGCACTATCCACCTACGAATCGTTATGCTCACAAAAATAAAGAAAACGGTTTTAAATTGAAAATGAGGAGGAAAAAAAGAGACCTTATAAAGAAACTTCGTATAGCCAAAGCCTTAGGCGATAATCAACTTAGTCACCAACTGTCTAGGGCATTGCGATCAATTCTTAAACTTATCCAAGGTATAACAAATCAAATAACGAAAAATCGTGATAGCTTTGATCGGGCAAAACATGAAGTAGACTTTGATAAAAATCCTTTTAAATACTCAAAAAACATTTTCAAAGATCAAAAAGGTAAGCTTCTCTTGACCAAAGAGCAAATTTTCGACCATTATAAAAGCACATACGAAGTGCCAGAAAACCAAAGACTATATGGGGATCCAAACGAACACAAACCTGAGACTCCTACTGAAGATTTTCAAGCCAACCCACCAACTTTGGAGGAAATCAATAAAATAATTAAAATGAAACCATCTAAGTCAGCACCAGGTCCGGATGGAATCCCTTATATAGTTTACAAAAAATGTCCGTCGCTCCATAAACATCTTTTAAATATATTCGGTAAAATCTGGTCAAGAAAGCAAATACCGGTATCGTTCGGAAAAGCCCTTTTTGTCCTCATTCCGAAAAACGACAATGTCAATAATCCCAAGGATACTAGACCGATAGCCCTAACAAATACAATTTCCAAAATATTTTTCTCTTTTTTACAAACTAAAATGACGCAATTCATGATTAACAATAGATATTTCAGGCCTAATCACCAGAAAGGGTTTTTGCCCGGAATTTCTGGATGCCTGGAACATAATACGTTAATATCGGAAAGCCTTAAAGATGCTAGAACTAGCGAGAGACAAATTACGGTTTGTTGGATAGACTTAGAAAACGCCTTTGGGTCGGTACGACATGAACTAATGATGTTCGCGCTTAAATGGTATAACTTTCCTATGGTAGTTCGCGACATTATTGCATCATATTATTCAAAATTAAAATTCTCAATAATTTTTAATGAAAACCATTCAAAACCACTTAATTATAACGTTGGTTTATTTCAGGGCTGTTGTATTTCTCCTATTATATTTAATATAGTTATTAATATTTTAATAGATAAATTAATTAGAAATGAAAAAAAGTGGGGCTATCGGTTTAAGTTCAACAACAAATACACAGAATCCATACTAGCTTTTGCAGATGATCTCGCGATACTGACACGTAATCCGAAACAATGTCAGGTACTTTTAAATGTAGTTGAGGATTTCTGTACGTGGACGGGCGGATTGAGGACAAAACCAAGTAAATGTTTTAGTCTGTGTCTGGGTAGACGGAATACCAAATATACCTCTTACGATCCGGGTCTTATAATAGGCGGTCAGTGCGTTAGTACGGTTACGGAAGCAGCTCCGTTTAAATTTTTAGGTAAAAAAATCGATTACCAAGGCCGTACTCCATCGTTGGATGTAATAGTCGATAGCTTTTTAAACGATCTCAAAAAGGTAGACAACCAACCAATAAGTAACGTCAAAAAAGCTTGGATTTACGATAATTATTTAACATCACGTCTAAATTGGCCTTTCCTCGTGTATGATATAAATAAAACCCTTTTGTCAAAGTTAGATGCAAGCGTCATAAAGACATTGAAGTTATGGCTCGGGTTAGCGCACTCAGCGGACTCTTCAACCTTATTTAGAGACCGTAACAACTTTGGATTAAAATTAAAGAAACCATCGGAGCTCTACAAACATCTAAGAGTTACCAAAAGACATATCATCGGAAAATCTAAAGATGATACTGTAACTTCTCTCCCAAAAGACAAAGTTGCCTCAGAGCTCGAGTCACGACTTCAATTCCATAAAAAGTTTATGATAGGTGCTCAAACAAATAAAGTAGGGCTAGGATCAAGACGGAAAGTTCAAGACATAGACATAACCAAATCTTTTATTCGACAAGACGAAAACGATAATTACCGACTCCACGCGATGAGCCTAGAAATTCAAAACGAATGGGTGACCATAGGAGATTTTTGTATTCCACTAGCCTTGAAGTGGCGCACCTTAATTTATGATTGGTCCCCAGCATTATTAAAATTCTATCTTAATGCATTCCAAATGACTCTCCCAGATCAAAGTAATTTAGTAAGATGGGGCAAAGCCACAGAAAAGTCTTGCAACATCTGTGGGGAGGCAATAGGAACCGCGAAACACCTATTAGTAGGGTGTAGGGTACTTCTAGATAAAGGTCAATACTCGCGTCGCCACGACAAGGTATTAGAAATTATACGGGAAGCGGTTAGTCTTTCAGTAGCAAGAGCGCGGAAGGGTATAACAACCACCGAACGATCTATAGAATTCGTAAAAGAAGGCTCCTCCAAAAAATCAAAAGCGAAGCCTTATTCAATATTAGGCGCGGCTCCTGATTGGATTCTCATGATGGACACGTATGAAAAGCATTACAAAATCCCTGGGGATGTTGGTGTTTCGTCATCCAGACCGGACTTATTCCTGTATTCGAAACATCTGAGGCGCGTGATACTTGTGGAGCTTACTGTTCCTTGGGAAACAAACATCCCAAGGGATCACACATTCAAGCTCAATAAGTATTACGAACTAACCAACGAACTGATCAGGAATAAATTTATAGTTAGTTTGTACGCGGTAGAAGTGGGAGCGAGAGGTATAACAGCAAAATCTCTCTATAGCCTACTTAAAGATCTTGGCCTTTCTAGAACAAGCATCGGTTCATTTCTAGAACGTACTTCAAAGGCGGCATTAGTAGGTTCTTTCCAAATTTGGTTAGGTAGGGAGAGGAGTGTGGAGGGTGAAGGTGAGCGTTTTTGCGCATAATAAAGGGGCCCCTTAAACCTACTCCTGGGTCGCAAGTCCCAGGCACTGCTTGCACTCCTCTCCTTGCAACGCGATGGGCCCGGCACCCGCACGGTGAATCCATGGATTGCTAAGAAGCTTCGTCTTATCTGTCTCTTGTAAAATCAAAACGGAATTATTATACACTCTATAAATCAAAATGTTTTGATATATTTTAAAAAATCTATTAAAAAAAATATTTTCTTTAGACATTTAGAATCATTTCAATAAATCATGTGAAATAGTATATAGTCTTTATTCTTATTCTTACAAGCTCGTAATAATTTTGAGATTCCAACCCAAACTTTGTTTTGACAACTTATTTGGTTTATTATGTTAACAAATAAAACTATTTTGACTATAGTAATTGTAATATAATAAAATTTGTCGTTACACAAAAGCAAATAAAAGTAACAATGAAGAAATCATGGATACCACCGGACTCGAACTTGCAAAAACCCTAGGAAGTTGTGGCATCCGATCTACCATGCAGTTATTATTCTTTGATGCTAGTACTTGCAACCCACCAACAACAATTAGCAGCTTTTTTCAGTATTTTTATAATTTAGTTATAATAAAAAAATATTTTAAAATATTTATATCCTCTATCAGGTGTCATAGTTACCTACTTCAGTTACGGCTATTTTAGATGCAAAAGTAGCAACTGTTTTGTGTGTAAAGATTTTAAAGAAGAATTATTAAAATTATTATTATTATAATATTTGCTTAATAAACTAACCCCTTATCTTAGCAATTACTTATAAAATTTGTAATTTTGCTATTTCACAAGGGAGGAATTTAATTTGCCTGGCATTACTCGAATAGTAAAACTTTCCTCAAAACTGCCACTTTAGGATTAAAATGATCTGAATTTATTAATACTTATACGTTTGTTATATTATTGTAGTATTACTACATATAAGATTGTTATTATATAGTAATTTGGTATGTAGGTAATATAAATATGTAATTATTTATTGAACTACATAATAACATTAACAATAAATATTGTTGTTACAATTAGATTTACGAATTTAGAACTATATATCATTGTTATTACTGGTATGTTATAAAAGTAGTAAAAGATATTGATTTGACGAGCTATCGGAAGTAGCTTTAAGATATTAAATATATTGTATTTACATATCTTATTAGGTATAAATGTGTGAAAGATATAAGATTGTTATAATAAATATGCTTAGGCATTTAAAATGGTTATGTACTATTATATTGTTATTATAATATATTTAATGATGTTTGAAGTTGTGAATATGACTTATCTCCAGAAGCTGCCGTTGGCGCTTCTGTCGATGTTGTTATGTTATAAATATGGCTGTAAGCCTCTATTAAAGGCAATCTGTGTTGGAGTACTGGCAAGATAAGTGATTCTTATACTTTAATTGTTTATAATATGTGTAATAACTATGGTGGGTATTTCACCGTATTGAGTTATTGGTAAATGTGTCTAAAGAATTACACAGTAATAAGTATATTACTGTATTTATTATAGTCATGTACCGGGAGTAATTTTGTTATATTAAATGATATATTTGTTTAAACTCTTTCTTTTCTTTATTTATCCAAATAATGCATTGAAATATATTATCATATTAATAGTATGAAGTAGCTCGATTAAATAATTTATACTATATTAATTCAGTGGTTTTTAATTATAGAATCTTATAATATCTAACACGTTCGTCTCTAAACTCTGTCTAACTAAAGTTTTCTAACCAATTCTTTCAAAAAAGGTAACATTTATGAGTTCAACTAAAACTTTTAGGGCACACCAAGAACTGAATTTTGAATATGAAATTAAATGTAAAATAAATCACTATCCCTTACCTAAATGGATACAGGGATTTTTAAGCGTCGATATATATTTTACATTCATATATTTAAATTATTTAAAAATTTTGACGTTGCATTATAAAAAGAAAGTTGTGGTGATGGTGTGTCATCTGGAAAAAAAGAATTAACCTTCTATTTGATGGAATCAAATGTTGATGAAATTTTGAATCAATTACATAAAATCGATCGAAACGTTTTTAAAATATTGCATAGGAAAATAAATAAGTGAACATTTATTATTAATTAATATTTGTAACTCTCGTATATAATGAGTTAGTTAACACAATGTAATGTGTTAATTAAAAATGTAAACTTAATTTATTATCAATAATTTAAATTATTTTTTCTCTACTACGATTTTAATTCTTTTGGTGCTTTATGGTTTAGTTATATTCATATTAATTATTGTAATATATTTATTATTATTATTTTTTGTATATTTTTCCTAAGGACATTTGTTTATTTTGCGGAAGCTAAAATTTTAAAATACAAAACTGTATTTCGTGGCAAGAGAAGCTTAAAATGCAACATACAGGATTTTCCAACACCTAACGAAGCACGAAGCGTTACGAAGTTACCTTATCTCGGAGTATCTGGAGCGTCATGTCATTGCATATTGCTCGAGGTCCTCAATTTAGGCGCTAGTGACAATCTGCTTGTAATCAACGCGCTACACTGCACTATGTAATTCCATTGCTACGGTGTATGTAAAAGCTACGTACGAACAAGTATACAATACTTAAAACTAATAATAGGTTTAGTTATCTGCTTGATATGATAGGTAATATGATGGTACTATCACTATGGACTTATCACTATTGAATTGCTTTCATTGTTTTGACAGGCGGTAAAGTCCATAGGATTTATGATTGTAGAATAAAAATAACGTATAAATACATAACTTTAATTTTTTTGGACAATCTGAAGAATCTCCACTCAACACAAGGGTACTTTTGAGGCAAAATTATATGGCGGTCTTTTTGTTTTTTTTAAGTATTGATTTTTAATAATTTTTGAATTACCACTGTGTGACCATTTGTAGTGAAAGTTCGTTTGTGTTATTTTTTTATGATATTATTATACTATCGAGACTTATAAAATATGCAAACCTTTACCTTTTTAATGGGGTCCATTTATATTTATTTAAAAATAGTATTACTTTGCACGCGATAGTGAAGTCACGATATGGCCCATATTATACCTAAATGTATACTTGAACTTAACATTTTCTAATATAAAATAAACCTCAATGAGATTTTTAATACCTAATAAACTACTAAACTATAAAAGACAGACAAGAATTGACTACAAAATTAGTTTATTTTTTTAAAATGAAATCAAAATCTTATTTTGTATTAAAATTAAGTATTTTTTTTAAATCATCAAGTAGTTTGGCAGTTAACTCATCATACTCACTTTGTATTATCTTTTTAATAATCGAAAATATTGTGTATTGTAGTTAAGTTAAGCACCCAGTTTATAGTGAGTATGCGTGGTTGAAAAAAGTCAGCAAGAAGAAGTTAAAAACTACTGTCTCTAAAAAAATCCAAACTAAAATACTCATAGTTTTATCGTTTCATAATGTCTATGTCTATGTATGTCTGTCATACTTGCTCTTGATAAAGATAAATCTTGGGAGTTTCGATCACAATCTCTCATAATGAAATAAGACAGAAACTTTTGTGGTAATTTGATAAAACTTCACCTTAGTAATTAACTATTCTATTCTTTTTCTCCTGGGAGATTTAGAGAATCTTATATATTCTGTTGTTACATAGGAGGGATGATGATACACCACAAATAAACATAGGTATATAGGTATATATATACCTATACATAGTAAATCTTGTCTAACCTTTCACAACTTCTGTTGCACATGTACGTAGGGGTCGGCATGGTTTGTAATGCATCTGCATGCATGCATAAACATACTTGTGTAAGTAAGATACATTACAGTTGTAAAGATATAAAAGAATTTGTCAAAATGATGAATTGAATTGATCTGTATAAAAATTACTAAAGTTCGTGCAAGTTGTGGCCCTTACTCATATTAAAAGTGTTTTTAAAATTATAAATCATACGTAAGTGACTTTTTTGTGATAAATCTTTATTCTTTTCCTGTAATTAGACAGTGGCTATTGTATCGTATTTCGTACATATGAAGTGAAAAACTATATAATACATATATAAATATCTATTTAACAAATAGCACAAACTGTAACAAAGTAATTAGACACATAATTTAAATATGATTCCTTGGTATTTTTTTTCAATAGTATTTTGTAATAAATATGAGCACATTATAAACTTTTGTACAAAAAATATAAATCAATAAAGCTATCGTGACTGCATGTGACCGATCACAGAATTTTAATTGGGTCATTTAGTTCTAGCGCACCATTTACAATTACTACAATAAATTGTGTCCATTTTTTTTATAAAAAACTTTTAAGACATTATTTTTGATCTTATTTTTATGTTTTATTTTAGAATCTTTGATACGGTACAGTAAGTAAGGGATGTTAATTTAAATTATTCAAACCAAATAGACGACACCTCTATCTCTATAACGTCAATTACAAATAATTTGTTAAAAGCAGTAATGAAAAGATAGCTCAAAATAATGACGAGGACTTACTTTCAGAGGTTACAGATTCGATTAATGTCCGTGTCGACAGATCAAAAAAGCATGAATAGCTCATTCATCCATTATAAATTCATAAAAAAATGAAATAAAGCTTAACGTTATTATTTTTATAGTCAAATAGTAGTATTTTTTAATGTGCCCATACTTTCAAGCGCCGATATTCAATCGACCCGCAGACTATCTGACATCAGCGACCGACTCGCCAATAAAAAAAATCCCATGTCTTTGATATACCATCTACTAGTGCGTTTTGTGTGCTTCCTGAATTATACAAGGCAGGAAGAACACAAAACGCACTTCAAAAGCACTGCACAGTTTTCTAAGGTAAATAACTTCTAAATTGGCTTACTGACACCCGCCTACATCTAATTCTTCTGTTAAAACCATTGCCAAAAATAATCGAAACACTTAAAAACAATTTAAATTTAGGTTTACAACATAAATATAATTATTAGCAAGATTCATTTGTAAAAATTATTTCATTTTAATGTGTTCTCATGAAAATCCGAGAAAATACTGAGAAAAATGTCAATATTTCAGGAAATTTAATATAAGTTACCTTTATGAAACCACTATATAAGTCATTTTAAAACTCGGTTTGCAGGAGAATGTTACTCCATCTCTTAAATGATGACACTTCCCAGTATCGCAGTAATGTACATTGTACATGTTAGCTATATTCATGAAACGACTCGTAAGACGTGGCCATGTTGTTCTTTTAAGATTTAAAATATCAAGTCTCATTAGAATGCTTCTTTAGAATGCAAAGTTGATCATGTAAAAACAAAAACATGAATCATGATATAATTTTTCAGTGTACAACATAACATTTCTTTACATGACTCCGATTTAAAAAATGAGGTCTATTCAAATCAAGTACACTCAAGAACCATTTCTAGTTGATGTGTAATTGCATAAGAAGAGTAAACGAACGTCTCATCTGATATTTAGTTAATTCTGGCAAATTGAAATTCATAATTAAAGACTTAATTGTCATACGTATTTTTTTCAAATGTTTAATTATGCCACATTTATTGTTGCAAATTCTCACAAATATATCAGTAATATGAAAAGGTGGAATACTATAAAAAATATTAATACTAACTTAAACACTAATAAAATTTTACATTTTATAATACTACTATTTATACAGAAATTGTAAGACAGACAACATTATTATGACATATCGATAGATTTCTGCTGTGTGTCCCTAGTCCCTTTATCCTGGAATTAAAGAGTTTTGGAAGGATGGTTTACGGCGTTCGTGACAACTTTAGTACAGTATTATTGTGATGATTAGCAAGAAGGAGACTCACATGATTTGGGTAGTCTAGTGAAGTAAGAAATAACACATTTTATAAAAATAAAAAAGTCGATCTGAGACTGTTGAAGAATTTGTTGATGAATTAATATATGTTATTTATATATGTAAGGTAAGCTAGGTATTAAATATTGTTGTGATAATATAATATATAATACCTTACCTACGTCTCTGTATCTAAATCTATACGTATATCAAAATTATCACTGATCGAAAACTGTACATGGAAAATATTAAAAGAAAATCATGATTTGATGCCTTTATAAGAGAAAGAGAACCCAAAACAATGGATTCGCTATTCACATTCGCTATTTATTCTGTCGCTACGTCTGTATGTCTATATGTCTGTATGTCTGTCTGTCTGTATGTTTGTAGATAACATACATACGGCTTTTCCAATTTAGATGCAGTTTCCGGGAATGTATTATAATATTCTTAACTTAACTTAACTTAGAAATAAAAGACTTACGTCAATTTATGGCAATCACCGTACCATGCTAATTTTATTATATTAAATCCGTAGAGGAAGAGTCTTTGTACATTGAAAATTTTAACAAAAATATACCAAGATAATAAAAAAATATATACATAAATAAACAAGAAACTACTCCTGTACGCAAAAATTACTTAACTACTTGAATTAATTTGATGAAACTTTAAGGTTTATAGTTTTTACATACATTGGTATGTACAAAGGGTACGATTTATCAAAATCTAAATCTACGCTTACGAAGTCGCAGGTAAAGCTAATTATTACATAAATCTAAATTTATATTATACAAAAATTTATATTATACATACAATATTTATATTATACAAAAATACGATAAGTAAATAACTTCTTACTCTGAGTTTGATTTGGGGAAAACGAATATTAAAATTATAATTAAAAGTAAATACAAAGGTAAAGTTGAGAAAATATTGATATATCTATATTTCTTTGTAAAACTTAAAGATGCTTTTTACTTTAAACTAGAGACTTAACTATTCACTTTAAGCTAAGTCCCTAGAGAAGCAGCTGAGCTCCAAGTCGCTGGAGCCTCAATAAAAAAGTTTTTATAGGTCATTAAATTATTAAAATTGTGCAAACGCTAAGAAAAAAGAACATCCTTTTCTTGTTTACAAAAGTATTCCATATTAAAGGTAGTGTTAGATTTTTTTTAAACTGTTATCTCGATTTTAGGGGTTTAGCCTCAATGGGCCGTCGTTGTCCGTTATGTCACTATAACAGCGTTAGAAATTTTAACATAAAGAATATGAATGCAGTGTTGAAAAGATACATATATGTATATCCATTTACCCATATATACATATATATATATATATATATATATATATATATGGGTAAATGGATATATATATATATAATATAATAAGCAAATTATTTGCTTGTGTTAAGGGTGTTAGACAACGACACAAATACATAGAAATACACATATAAATACTGAGAATAATAATATTCTTTTTGCACAAAGTTTTTTAAAAGTATTATATGCTAATATGTGAAACTTTGAATAAAAAAGGTAAATCAAGAACGGTAACATTGCTTGTGCAATTTTGTAAATAACGGTTAAATCACTTTCTTATTACGGTACATGAATAATGGCTCATAAAATTTTGTCATTAAAACTTGGCATATTCTTAAACTTTCACTTTAATGTTGGCATCATATTTCAGGTTAATCGTATAGGAAGAAAATCTTACAAAAACTTATATTTATATGTGATAGGAATCAAAAGTACAGTTTGAAAGTTATATATTATTTATTGTAATAATTTTCATTTTTTTAATGAATAAGTTAAAATGAGGTACCCCATTAATTAAGCATTTAGTGTCAATCATTTAGCGGCAAGCATCAATTATTTAGCTTTAAGCATTAAATAATAGGCATTTAGCATTAAGCATTTAGAACTAAGCTATAAGCATTAGGCATAAAGCAATAAGAAATAAGCAATAAGCAATAAGAATTAAGGGTTAAGCATAAAACGTTTAGCATTAAGTATTAAGCACCAAGCATTAAGCACTAAGCATTAAACATTAAGCAATAAGCAATAAGCAATAAGCAATAAGCAATAAGCAATAAGCAATAAGCAATAAGCAATAAGCAATAAGCAATAAGCAATAAGCAATAAGCAATAAGCAATAAGCAATAAGCAATAAGCAATAAGCAATAAGCAATAAGCAATAAGCAATAAGCAATAAGCAATAAGCAATAAGCAATAAGCAATAAGCAATAAGCAATAAGCAATAAGCAATAAGCAATAAGCAATAAGCAATAAGCAATAAGCAATAAGCAATAAGCAATAAGCAATAAGCAATAAGCAATAAGCAATAAGCAATAAGCAATAAGCAATAAGCAATAAGCAATAAGCAATAAGCAATAAGCAATAAGCAATAAGCAATAAGCAATAAGCAATAAGCAATAAGCAATAAGCAATAAGCAATAAGCAATAAGCAATAAGCAATAAGCAATAAGCAATAAGCAATAAGCAATAAGCAATAAGCAATAAGCAATAAGCAATAAGCAATAAGCAATAAGCAATAAGCAATAAGCAATAAGCAATAAGCAATAAGCAATAAGCAATAAGCAATAAGCAATAAGCAATAAGCAATAAGCAATAAGCAATAAGCAATAAGCAATAAGCAATAAGCAATAAGCAATAAGCAATAAGCAATAAGCAATAAGCAATAAGCAATAAGCAATAAGCAATAAGCAATAAGCAATAAGCAATAAGCAATAAGCAATAAGCAATAAGCAATAAGCAATAAGCAATAAGCAATAAGCAATAAGCATTAAGCAATAAGCGTCAAGCATCAATTATTAAGCATCAAGCATAAAGCGTTAAGCATTAAGCATTTGGAATAAAGCATCAAGCATTGCAATCCAAAAATTAAGCATAATGCTGAAATTTTTTGCGTCGAGCATCAATCATCAAGCGTCAAGCAATATGCATTTCACATAATTTGAAACACACATAGAGGGTAACTTGGATTAACAAATAGGAAATTTTCTATCCCGAACAGATGTTCCTCTAGGATGCCATAGGATAATTTTTATCTATTTCGCATTTTTTTTACTTTTTTGTATTTGTTACTGTGTTTGTTTCTTTGTTTCTTACTCCTTCACGCAAAAACTGGTGAACCGCATTAATTAAGCATTTTAGTGTCAAGCATTTAGCGGCAAGCATCAATTATTTAGCTTTAAGCATTAAACAATAGGCATTTAGCACTAAGCTATAAGCATAAAGCAATAAGCATTGCGTTTAAAAAATTAAGCATAAAGCTGAAATCATGTATCGTCAAGCATCAATCATCAAGCGTCAAACATTCAGTGTTCAGTTCATTATTTAGAGTCAAGCATCAATAAGCACAAAGCATTAAGCTATAAGCATTAAGCATTAATCATTTGATATTAAACATTTACCATTAGGCACTAAGCCAAAAGCATAAAGCATTAAGCATTAAGCATTAAGTAATAAGCAATAAGCAATAAGCAATAAGGAATAAGCAATGAGAAATTAGGATTAAGCATAAAACATTCAGCATTAAGTATTAAGCATTAAACATTAAGCTTTAAGCATAAAGCATAAAGCAATAACCACTAAGCATTAAACATTTAGCATTAGGCACTAGGCCATAAGCATTAAGCAATAAGCAATAAGAATTAAGGATTAAGCATAAAACGTTCAGCATTAAGCATTAGGCATAAAGCATTAAGCAATAAGAATTAAGGATTAAGCATAAAACATTCAGCATTAAGTATTAAGCATTAAGCATTAAGCATTAGGCATTAAGCATTAAGCATTAAGCATTAAGCATTAAGCATTAAGCATTAAGCATTAAGCATTAAGCATTAAGCATTTAGCACTAAGCCATAAGAATTAAGCATTAAGCTTAAAGCTTTTAGCATTATTTTACTTTATTGGTTATTGCTTGTTACTTATTGTTTATTACTTAATGCTTAATGCTTATGGCCTAGGGCCTAATGCTAAATGTTTAATGCTTAATAATAATAATAATAATATATTTATTTGTTCAGATTACAGAGATCCACTTTTGTTAGTTACAATCATTACCCAAATTCAAATTCAAATTCAAAATATCTTTATTCAATTAGGAATTTACACGCACTTTTGAATCGTCAATTACATCAAATTGGTCAGTATTGTCAGTCTGTGAGTAAGCTACCACCAGCTCGGAATGCTGTTCTGCTGAGAAGAGCTGGCCAGAAACTCAACAGTTGCTCTTTTTAAATAAAATTTAACAATGTTTGACTTATAAATTATAACATCAACCCTGCAAATAAGTCAATGACCCAAGTTCCACACATTTCGATCAACCAAAAACTCTTGAATGTTATAGTAAGATTTATTTAATAATATACCTTTAATTTTAGATTTGAAACCAAGAAAAGGAAGATCTAAGATATCTTGTGGAACCTTATTATATATGCGTATACTCAAGCCCATGAAGGATTTCTTAACTTTTTGAAGTCGAAATTTAGGCGTTACGAGCCTATTTTTATTTCTTGTATTGATAGTATGTCTGTCGCTGTTTTTTTATAGTCATTTAAATTTTGGCGTATATATAGTAAGTTATTAAAAATGTATTGAGAAGCGACCGTAAGAATACCGATTTCTTTAAAAACTTCTCTTAGGGAGTCTCTAGCTTTTAAGTTACAAATAGCCCGTATAGCTCGTTTTTGTAAAATAAATATAGAATTAATTTCGGCAGCGCTGCCCCATAGTAAGATACCGTAAGACAATATACTATGAAAATAACTAAAATAAACGAGTCGAGCCGTATTAACGTCTGTTAATTGTCTTACTTTTTTAATTGCAAAGACGGCTGAGCTAAGTTTGCTTGCGAGTGTCGAGAGATGTGGGTTCCACTGGAGCTTTTTATCTAAAGTTATACCTAAGAAAGTTGTCGAGTCAGTCAGTTCTAACACTTCATTGTTAAGGAATAAACTACAATCTTGACTTTTTACATTAGGAAGTGTAAATTCCATGCATTTAGTTTTTTTAGTATTTAATGCCAAATTATTAATTTCAAACCAATGAAGAACACGTGACAGAGCACAGTTAACTTTGTCAAAATTAGCATTATTACGATCAACTTTAAAAAGAAGTGAGGTATCATCAGCAAAAAGTACAATGTCACATAGTCCTTTTACGTAAAAAGGCAAATCATTAAGATAGAGTAAAAATAAGAAAGGGCCTAGAATAGATCCTTGTGGAACACCCATTTTTAGATGAGATCCAACCGATTTACAATTATTTACATCAACCGTCTGAACTCTTTGATTCAAGTAAGAGGCAATAAGATCAAGCGCAGCACTACGCACACCATAGTGATTAAGTTTGCAAAGTAGTGTTTGATGGTCCACGCAATCAAAGGCTTTAGATAAATCACAAAATACTTATCACTATGTTAGTAAATACATAAAATAATTATACTAAACTCTATCATTGGTTTTGGTAAGTATTTTAAACCAATGACACATGATCGGCGAAAGATACCTCCTAGCGATGGTCCTCAGGATCCCGTTGGAACTGGCCCGCACCCTGCAAAGTAGTGAAGCGGTCCTTTTACGCAAGACTGCGTAAAAATCGTCAGTACGCGCTTGAGCAAACATACCAGACGCCCTACAGGAACGGGGCAGCCCCATTAGCATCCTAAAGCCATTATTATACTGGATACGCAAAGCGTTGACGGTCCTCTGAGTATAACTGGTCCACAGGCTGCACGAGTAGAATACCTGGCAGTAAGATTTAAATAACATTATTTTGACCTGTTTACTACAACGTACAAACCTGCGTACGAGCACATTACATCGAACCGCCATCGCCCTGCGTTCCCTTTCTATATCATCTTGGTCCCTAAGGTCATCGGCTATAAAGTGTCCTAGATATTTGAATTTGTTAACTCTTGTCAGCTCCGTGCCATTTAATTTGATGACAGGTACATTTTCAGGACACTTCCCACCGATGGCCTTAAATACCAAGTATTCACATTTCTTGACATTGTATGTCAAACCGTGTGCCTGCGCGTAATTCTCGCAGATGCGAAGTAGTTCATTCAATGCCCTCACCGTTGGACTCAGCAACACCATATCGTCGGCATAATTTAAATTGTTTATACTGACGTCATCCACACGACATCCGAGATATTTGCCGCTGAGCTCGACGAGTAGGTCATTGACGTACAAGTTAAATAGCTTGGGGGAAGTAAGGCCACCCTGCCTCACACCGCAATTCAATTTAAATGACCGCGATAACCCATCGTCCCACCTCACACAGTTTTCCTGACCACCATACCAGAACTGAAGAATGTGCAAGAGCTCCGCAGGTACTCTTCGGGCCCGCAACTTGTCCCAAAGCACACCGTAAGACACTGTATCAAAAGCCCTCGACAGGTCGAGAAAACATGCATAAATGGGCGTTTCACGCCGCGTGTAATACTGTACTGTGTGCTTTAGAGCAAGGATGGCACTCTCGGTTGACAGTCCCGGTCGAAACCCGAACTGAGCGTCATGTAGTAGCAAATAGTCCTCAAGATGGGAGTCGAGAAGGCCATCAAGGACCTTCGCCAAGACAGTGGCCAGGGAGATAGGACGATAGTTATTTTTATCGGCTACATCACCTGTTTTATCCTTTATGATGGGCACAACAATACTTCGCATTAAGTCATTAGGAAGGTAAGAGTGTCCCATGCATAGCGAATAAAACGTCGAAAGCACGTGGGGCAGACGGTCGCCAGCGTTCTGCAGATGCTCGATGCTAAGGCCGTCGTGTCCCGGAGACTTTCCTCTGGTCATACCATTAACCATCTTTTTGACTTCTTCGGCAGAGAAACGCAATAAGTCCGATTCACGACATTCGCCCGCATCAAGTACCCGCAGACACGAGCCTAGAGGGCTAGGCACACTAAAGTGGTCGACAAACATATTGGCGATGGAGTTGGGCTCACTTGCACCCCCCACGCATACAGGCACGCCAGGCTTAAGATAATATTTATTAGTAGACTTCCAGAACTTGGAAAAGTTTTTGGACGCCCTATGTGTAGCCATAATATCAAGCTTGATTTGCTCCTGACTTTTTTGACACCACGCTAACTTACTTTTAAATATCTTTCGACTTTGATACATGTCCTCATATACAGGCCCGGTATGGGGCTTATTGTAAGTAAGCCATAGTTGATGCTTAAGTCTGGCTTAATGCTTAATGCTTAATGCTTAATGCTTAATGCTTAATGCTTAATGCTTAATGCTTAATACTTAATGCTTAATGCTTATTGCTAAGTGCTTAATGCTTATTGCTTATTGCTTAATGATTAATGCTTATGGCCTAGTGCCTAATGCTAAATGTTTAATGCTTATGGCTTTTTGCTTTATGCTTAAAGTTTAATGCTTAATACTTAATGCTGAACGTTTTATGCTTAATCCTTTGTTCTTATTGCTTATTGCTTAATGCTTAATGGTTATTGCTTAATGCTTAATGCCTAATGTTTAATGCTTAGTGCTTAATGCACATATCCACATACATGTACCTTATGCCTTGCCATTAATATTGTAACAAAAAAAAATTATTGTAAATCACATTTATTACTTTTACTGTTTACAGTGTGTTAGTTTATTACACAAATATAAAATAATTAAAAACATAAAAAACTTATTCAAAGTGGTGTCCAGTGCCTGTAATACAGTTCTTTAAACGTCAAGGCCAGTTATCAATAGAAGAATAGAATCTAACACCCCACCAAACCATCACTGAAGTCGGATAATGCCCACGTTGCACTCTGTCGACTAATTGGGAAGCTTCCTTAGAGCTTTGAGCATAAATACGGTTACTTCTGGTATTTTTTTAACAACCATTAACTTATTGATTATTTGATAAGTGAGTAGTTTTTTAACATAAATGTAAATTATTAATTTCAAATAAAAATAAGATATTTTTTTTATTAATAAGATTTTTTTTTATTCTATTCTATTCTATTCTTCTTCTTCTATTCTATTTTTTAATCTTATAAATGTTTGTTATAACCCCGGAATGGTGTTTTCCATTACTTATTAATTATTTTGGATCAATGTGCGCCGCTCAACTTGAACTTATAAAACATTGCAAAATTAATAAATATATTGCAGCCAAAATTTATATATCCGACGGCGCTTAGGATAATTTAACAATAATTGGTATCTCTATTGATATTGTTATAACTGTAGGTATGAATGCCGTGATGTAACGAGTTACTTGAATAGAATCATTTGAAGGGTTAATTGTTACACTTTAAATATTGGAGAGTAGTGAGTCTGGGGCGAAATTTATTAGAGAGAGCGATACAGCTGGGACCTTCCAAATGGGGCCGGTTCACGTAACTTTAATAAATATATACCTACGAAGTAATTTGTGATAACTGATTACCCACATTTAATACAAGAACTATCACACTGTGTCTTTGTAGTTCAATTGCCTGAGAGCAACTCCATGGATCCTGAATCAGATGAATTCATCAATAACGAGCAAGTCACTAATATACCTTGATCTAAGACCTATGTATTAAAAAAATCATAACAATCTACTATGCAATTTGTAAAACTGTGTGGCGTTCTGTGTAACAAAGTTTTCTTATTAGAGGCTATTATCTCCTGAACTGCTACGAGCAAAGCACTCCTGTAGGAGTGAAAGCTTTATGCGAGAGAATTTACAAACTGAATACGTTATGACTTAATAGTGTCGTTAATTTATGGTTCTGTTACATTTAGTATTAAATATTTTATTTATATAATTTCAACATTTTCAAAGATTGTGGTTAATTTTTATACCCGATTAAAGCAAGATTATTTGAACGCTAGGAAGAAATAAAACAACTTTGAACAAAACAGTAACACCTGCTTCAAAGAATAATGAAATAATTTGATTAAAAAAAAATGATCTAGATCATCAAGATTCTAAAAAGTTTCAATGATTAAAGGATTTTATATATTTTTTTGCAGTTTTACTTTTTTGTTAAACAAAATATTTTAAATGATGTTCTCAATTAAATTTTGAATAGAGAAAGTGGTATTTTATTAGAACACTACAAAAAAGCTATCGGAATTTAAAGAAACGAAGTAGAAAAAGTGTAACTAGTAACAGTGTATTAGGGAACGTTTTAGCTCTTTTAGAATGTTACTCTGAACTAGATAAGTCTCTGACGAGAGACTTACCTATGACAGATTCTTGCTAATTGTGACAGGAAAGAGCTGTGAATTGTCAAACTTAACAAAATATTTTTTTAAGTTACATAAAATGTATATAAGTGTGTATCAGTATGTACATTGGTATGGTATAGTTATTTAATATTGTATTTCTCTTTAAATAAAATATCTGTAACAATTATAAACGATTTTTATTTTTGTTCTGATATTTTTTTAAATACAAGATGTATTTCATGCATTGCCATAAATATTTCATACTTTTTTCTATAAAAGCATTATTATAACTTAAGACGATTAAAACTTGAGATGCACAGGTATCATAATAATGTTTTATATTTGTTAAAATTGAAAATGCAAATACATCAGAAATCATTCAACAAGGAAAAAATTAGACACCTCTAATATCTATTGAGACAAGTCTATCCCGACCCACACATTTGTAAGACCAAAAAGGAACATCTATTTTTTATCCAAAATGTATTTATTTCATTATCCATCACCATCAACATCTAAATAGCAATATATAAAAGAGAGTAAGAAAGTGAACATATATTATATAGTTATTTAATTGTTAATATGTATGTATATTATTATTCAGGAAATAAGTGTTTATTCGATGATATGAATGTTACTCATTATTATTTATAAACATACATGCATATATGCTTATATTTAGAAGAAAGAGTTAAAATACATAGATACATAGACGGCACTTCAATTCCAAGTATATTATCGTTCAATGCTATGTCCAGCTCTCGCCATACTGATAAGTCACCGATACCGCGCAGGCCTTCTATCATCCTTGCTCCACTTCCACGCTCTTCGCGAGTGTCTTTCGTGTGCATTCAACTCGCGTTTAGCATAACTATTCATCACCAGAATATTACTCCATTATAATTTTTCTCCTCTTAATTAAAAAAAAATCTAAGAATTAATACAACGGGACATAAAAAAACATTTAAAAAGCAGAATAAAACACAAAGTAATTTAAATAACGCGAAGTACATTCACTAATTCTCTTAAATATTTACAAAACTGGGTTAAGACTTCGTGCCCAAATTTCATCGTCCAATAGAATATAGACAATTTAAAGAATTTACATGTTACTTTTTATTCTGTTTTAGTAGAATGTAAAATATACTACGAATAAAATAAAATTGAA
The DNA here is from genome assembly GCA_959347405.1 of Napeogenes sylphis. Classification (NCBI taxonomy): domain Eukaryota; kingdom Metazoa; phylum Arthropoda; class Insecta; order Lepidoptera; family Nymphalidae; genus Napeogenes; species Napeogenes sylphis. The sequence goes on along the minus strand of OY365776.1, from coordinate 42,552,745 downwards.
AGTGTAAGTAGTTAACCGTTAATATTGTATTTCTCGTTTAAACTTTTCTAATTGAAAAGCGTATTTGAACTTAATTTAAAATTTCTGATTGGTGGTCAGATGTTTGTGATTTGAAATTGCATTTTAACGTTTTTTTATTAGTGCGTCACGATATTAGATGAAAATACATATACATTTAAATAAAATTATAATGTATTACAAAAGTTTGTTAAAAAATAATTTCCCTATCAGTATTGCTTAGGTTTTGTTTTTATTTATACTTTTATTTATCTTACATTATGTACAATCAACATAGATTATTAAGGATAACAAAGCAGCTATTCATTGAAATTGTATTTGTCTGACTGGAAGTGGCGAGTATGTTGTTATTCTGAGAGCGGACGCACATTGACCAACTAATTAATTAATTATAAGCCCTTGATGTGGTTTAGTCTGAACTCAACCATTCCTTTACAAGTATATGACCTAAACAAGTAAGCAATGAACACTACAATATTTTAAATTGGATTCAGCGATTCTGGTATATACAGGGTTATTTGTAATTAGTTGTTTTTATTATATAATAATAAAGTTGGATATAAAAAAACTTGCTATTATTGTATATATAATGAAACATACTTTCACATAAATATGAATCAATAAGCACCTACTAAGTAACAAAAACTAAACCCACATACATATATATATGTATACATTAAACCTAAATAAATTTGTTTTAAAACTCAATAACTGCGATCAAATAACTGCGAATAAATTAAATATTTATTTTTATTTTTGTTTTCTGAGATAAAAGACATATAAAAAACCAGTCGCTATCTCTAGGGACAAAGTACAGAACTACTAACAGAAAAAAAATAGTACAGTATAGCAAAAACGAGAGATTTTTTTTATGTGTATTTTTCAATATGCGCACGTTGAAGTGGGCAGTGAACACAACGAACCATATTTTATACATTTGATAAAGTATTAGTTATAGTTCCTCGCTAGGGAATGAATGCCGCTACATACACATGATTGATTGGTGAATGCTTTGGGGCTATAAAATTTTTAAATGTTTTAAAAATCAACATTGTTTTTTTTTGTCTATCGATTTATAAAGCAATATTTTGCTACGAAGCAATCAAAACATTGGAATACAAATAAAATAACGATTCAAATAAAACTACAATAGGGAATATGCATAAATTTTAAAATAGTCTAAAATATTTTTTCTCGAATACTTATTATCATCTTATTCTAATAAAAAGGTTTTGTTTATCATTTACTAATTATTTAGACCCATAAAATATTTTTTAAAAAGTGCAAATTAAGGCCACAAAATTCAAACTTTCAAAACGCGCCACCATTGGTCACATTCAATTCATCGGCATCGAAATTCATACTGTGGTATTATTGTGGTATTCTGTGAAAAATAAATAATTTAAACCTATATTTTCGTACTTAAAAGTTTTATTAAATAAAACGATTATTTAGGTAATCCTAAAAAAATTTTTGGTTCTTGTTCAATAGCAGTTAGCATGCTACTACACATTACTAAATACATTTTTAAAGTGTTTCTGCCTCTGAATAATTTTCCATTTTACTTAACTCAGATAAATAACTTGGTTAATAATAAACACATATAAAAGATTGAGATGCTATAGAAGTATTATCAGCTGTGTTTTCAGTAAACAATTATCTTTTTAAAATATAGTTTTACTGGTACAGTACCAATATTGTCTGTTGAATGAGGAAATGATGACAATGCTATATTATGTTTTTCAGCAGGTCTATTTACATTCACACCTCTACTTCTATATTTCGGTTTAATATTGACCTGCACAGCGTAGTCACTCGGTAATTTATCTTCAATAATGCGAAAAGCAAGGCTCTGTCTTATGATCATCACATTTAATAGGATAAGTACTGAGTCCTGGTTGATTCTGAATATCACAGACATTTGTATGGGCAGTACTAGGACTTACTTAGTGATCACTTCTTTGTAAAGGTTTACCAATTTTTGAAACATTACTGCTTTTGATAGCCAACTGTGAAAGTTATCAATTTTTTGACTACGCACATTTTCATTCCCTAAGCTGGTGTTTTTTGGAGGCACAACTCCTTTCTTCAAACTTAGATTACAATTTTCTCCTTGCTGTTTCATTATAGTTTCTGTATCTTCCTTAATCTGAAATAAATTGACAACCATAAAAAAACCAAGAAAAGAATAAAATTGTTTTTATAGAAAGATATACTGAACTTTTGTAAACTAGGTTAGGTTAATTTTAAACCAAATTTTATAATGTTCAGTAGCTAATGAAAAAAAACTTACTTCTTACTAATTTACACTAAGCTTAATGTATATTAATAAAGTATACCTACTTACGTTAAATTGATCTTCAAAACAATATAATCACGATTTATAAAATATTATTATCTACTTTAATTACCATACACCATTGTTTATGTATTTTCTCATCTCTTGGAATACAAAATAACACTTTGTCGGGTGTTTTTCTAATACTATTTTTGCATTCCGGAATTATAGTATACCTGTAAGATGGTTTTTGTCTTCTGTCATCATTTGTATTGCAATTAAAACTTAAAATATATATGAAGTAACTAAAAAGTCTGTAGTAAAAATTTCACTGGACGTGTCATTTGACGTCACGCAAAGCGCGCGCAAAATGAAAGCGTTTGAACGTCTAAAATTTACTCAATGTTTTAATTTTCACTTAAAAAAAAACTAGAATATTTTCAACCATTTTTATATGTTTTTCTACGATATAAAGAGGTAAATAGTTAATTTAAATGAAAAAAAGAAACATGGATATTTCTATAGGATGGAAGTTAAATCTTGTTATTATTGTTATTAAGGTCACTTCATTATTATTCATAAATACATTATAAGTTTATACGTTACATTATAAAATATATAAGACAAATGAGAAGGCACGGTTAAGTCAAATCATCTATACATATAATAAAATCGTCAGTGAGCCATTTCTGTACATGGAATAAAAAAAAATCATAGGGGGCCTTTATAAGAGCAAGAGAACCCAAAACAGTGGTTTTTCAGTTTGTATGTTTGTCTGTATGTCTGTATGTTTGTGCACGCTAATCTCAGAAACGGCTTAACCAATTTGAATGCGATTTTCGGGAATATATTATTACTGTCTTCACTTAATATTTAGTGTTTATCTCATCTAAATCGGTTAAGAAATAAAAAAGTTATGACTATTTATGTCAATAACGTAATAGGTACCACGAAAATCTTATTCTATACATGTAATAAATCTGTACAGGAGTAGTCTTTGTACATTAAAAATATTAAAAAAAATATACCAGGATGTAAAGTAATAACTAACAGAATCCATTTTCAGCATTTTTAAAATCTTGGTCTGTTTATCTGTTTGTCTTTTTGTTTGCGCTTACAATGCAAACGCTGGTTGAACTCTACGAGATAGATCAAAATAATGTACTAAGTATTGTATACCTTAAAAAGTTCTACAAGAAAATCTGCTATAGTATATGTTTATCTCTTAGGGATAAACCACAATAGCAAATTTTTATCCTTTACTTTTTACGAAAAATAATAGGTAATTTACAAAGCGATTTTAAGAAATATAGTTTTAATCCGTATCTAATTAAGTAACTTAAATACATTTTACATTTAATATAGAACAATATAGCCTCTTACAGCATGTAATTTTAATGGATATTTTCGAAGATATTACAGATTTAAAATATAGGGTCTTCGCGCTTGCGGCGGTACGGTCTACCGGCGCACTCTGGTATGGAACCGTGCCGACCGTCTCAAAAAAGGGCTTTTGTGAATGTTCAGTATTCAAAATTTTGTTAATGCATATAGCTAATTGAACGTTTATCATTTAAAATAGTTTTTTTTTTTTAATAAAACTAGACCTGCAAGAAAATAACTTCGATTGTGTAGCTCTGAATTTTTCAAGTTTACATGGTAATATTTTGATTATGTTTAATGAAAATCTGTAAGTGTGATATATGGTTAGAATGGTTATTAAGTACTCTCTGTTTAAGAGGTATTTAAATGGACGTTTAAGTAAAAACAAGAGAGGTATAAAAATAATTACAGTACCTAATATTGTATCCTTATTGAAAACTTTAAATATACTTTTGAAAGTGAGCGATGTCTGCCGATGTGTAATTTTGATTGGTTTCACTTAAAATAAGTCATATAGAAGCCAATACAAAAAAAGGGGAAGTGGGAATTGTTTTATTACGAATTTAAAAGCTAGCTAGTTATAATAATAAAAACCTTTATGTAAATATTATACATTTATACTTATGCGTATGACGGAATCTTCACCGCAGACCTAAAGTTAAAAATAAATTAAAAAAAACAGCTACTCGCCGAGTTTAATTCCTCCACTAATTTAATTACGTAAGCTAGAAGGTACAACAAAACACTTAAACGTAGAAAAGTTTGTATGTAATTCCCTCATGATAAATGTTATAAACATACATTTTGTGCCTTTAGTTAGAAGTTATTTAGAATAAAATTCTTATCACATTATCTTTTCCAAAGCCTTATCGTAGATATGACTTTGGAAAAGTCAGACACCACACCAAGACCACACTAAGTGGTTTTAAATTACATCTTAATTAATATAACATGATGGTGAAATTTCCTACTTGTGTAGTAAATATATCAAATATTTTTTTAAAGTTTTTCTTCTCTTTATAATACTGGCCAAGGCAAGGCTAAGAGCTAGTGTAAAAAATTACAAACTCATTATAAAAACTGATATTCATTGATCTGCATATTTCAAGTATATAATAAGGACATGATTGTTAAGAAGTACACTTAATTGTAATAAATTTTATATTTATTTATAATTTTTTTGGTCTCTAAAACTTAAGTTCAGTTTTGAAACGAATTCAAAATAGTAATTTCTTAGATCTTTACCATTAGTACACCTGCTGTTCTCTATGGATTCATTTACAGATTTTTATATTATAAGATCAAAGTCTTTCGATAGTTATTGTGTAATTTTTGAAAAATGTAAAGACGCATAATATTGTATATATTTTCCACTCTAATACATTCTAATACATAGGAATAAAATATATAAAACTCGATACAAAAACATGAAATAATTCCGAGCTGCGATCAGAAGCGTCGGGAAATAGGAAACTGTTAGTTTGTAATGAATACATTTTCCGGTGTACTGCCGGTGATCTAGTTTTGTTATCTAGAGGCACCTATATATGAGTGCGAAATGGGTTAGGTTTTTAAAACTTTTCTAGATACAACTTTTAGATAAAATATTTGTTTCAAATGGATACTAGACATTTTTGTAAAAACTATATAAATATCGATTGTTGTGTGACAATGTGTGCAAACACGATTTTTACGTACTTATATTATTTCTATATATTAATTCTGTTGACGTCTATTTATTTAGGGCCATTGAAAACAACATATTGTTCAATTGTTAAAGTTTGGTTTAACTAATAAGAGACACTAAACTTAAAACTTAAAATAGGCACAGAGATCATTTATGTTTATTTTAAGTAGGTACACATTGCTGCCAATAATATGTTTATTTTATTAATAAATTAGGAATTCCATTTATGTTCAATTAATAATATTCTTCAATTCTGAACTTTTAATAACTCATATGATTTGAGTTAAGTTGTATGATATGTCTGAAAAGAAAACATCAATGATTTATCGTTATACCCGTAACTCATAAGGAGAACTTATCACCTTTATATATTATTTCATTTTAATACTTCAGAAACTCGAAAAATAATAGATGACACTTCAGTTTGATGAGGATGTGACCCTAAGAGCTCTGATTGACACGTATTGTTCCTTAAGGCGAAGGCATAACCTCATGTATATCTTTTACATATTATTTGAATAACTTAACTTTTGACTCGTACCTTTATATACATATATATTTTTTAATTTAAGCTTATAAGATTAATAAATAATTGTATTTACATAGCTAGTCAGTTTTTATGCAGTTGATTACAGTATCTTGTTATTAAAAGTGACAAAGGATAGACCATCAAATTCAATCGTCAATTCTTTAATAACATAGAGTAATTACATCTTCAAAATTATATTCTAGCTAATTTATAAATTTATCGTTTTAACAGTTTTCTTATTGAGACCTATGTTAATATTGTTAAACAGATTTGGTTCAAATTGTAGTTTTTTATAACCCAAATTATTATTATCTTTAGTTATACCTTTTTCTGAATAGTTATCGTTAATTAAATTGAAGAAGGAACTATTAATAGCAACAGAAAAATAACCATCTAACTGTTAGGTTACATTATTGTTAAATGACTATTTTATAATAATTCGTAATAAAATATTTTTATGGTCCCTTTATTGATCCATATAAATTAATGAATTACTAATTTAGCTGTAACAAGAAGAACCAATAAGGTGTAATTATTTAAATCGTTAAATTAACTTAAATGGTAATATCTAGAATTGTTATGTCAAGTATTGGTTATTTTCGTATGCTTAAAGTAGTTTATTTGACTAAGATTATTATTTACGTGAGGAGGGACATTTGCTTAATTAGTAAATACTTGAATAAGCTAGAAAAGTGGGAACCATTAAGACTTCATAATTAAATCCAGTATTTAATACCGTGGTTACCGATAATTACAATTGTTCATTTACGAGTAGTTGTTATTTTTGTAGGTTTAAAGCAGATGATCTGACTATGATTATTGTTTATGTGAAGAGGGAGATAGTAAAGAAGGGTATATAAACTGCGGTTAGGACGATATTCGGGACAGACGCTGCTGTATAGTAGCAAGGAAGGGTTAAATACAAGTATATAAAAGTGAAGTGTGAATAGTAAAATCTGTGAAACAATACAATTGGACGTGGCCCTTATATAACTAAAATATGCAACTGTCCGGAAGCAAAATAAAGTTAAGTGTATTGAAATTTTAAAATGGTATGAAGATGGCAGAGATTTATCCACTTACTTGAAAAACCTCCTCAATTAAGGATGAGTAGATGTAACAACACAAAAGAAATATATATATATATATATATATATATATATATATATATATTGGTGTAAGGCATTTCTAGTCTTCCTATTCTAACTATTGCGCTACTAGTAGTAAGTAACAAAAGTTTTCATCAGTATGAAACTTCTCATAACGTGACTTAAATTTGTTGAGTTTGTTCATTGCCTTTATATTAGCGACAAACGACGGAATAGATTCGTTTTAAACATTTATCGGTCTAATAGCTGCATAGAAATCATATCAGCAAGTTGTAAAGAAATTAAAATATCTACTTTTGAGTCTATTTCAGTTATATTATACTACGTTTGGATACGTATCAAATTGTCACAGAAACGTTTTTATATACTAAAAATACGTGACTTTGACTACTATGCAATTTATTAAATTGTAATAATTTGAATGAAGGTAATGAAACATTGACCAGTACCTCTTCATGTATAGAGTATAGTATAGTAAGTATTTATTACTGAAGCGTCAATAAATGCCAACATCAAACCCGACGTACTGACCTCTTTATACCTCTATACCTCTTTAAATAATTAATGACGAACGTCAAGCAAATTTGATGGTGTTTAAAACGCTTTACAGGTAACCACGTTACTTCCACATCCATGGACAATGCATAAATATTAGTTGCCTCTTAATGAGGTCATATAGGAAACGAGATTATACACTTTATTCAATAATGTTTTAATTATAAATTGTAAGGGCGTCTGCAAACGTCGATATAAGCCTTTATATTATAAGACAATTTAACAATATACTCGTTAGTTTTGATTGTTTTCTTTAAAATTAAAGAAAGAATGAAATATTTTTATATACTTATTACTGGTAAAAGCGTTTTATTTTTAAGTAAAAAAAAAACAGAAACGAAAACAATTTAAAATATTTTAATATTTTATTGAGTAAATATATTTCAATTAAAGTATGTACTTACATAAATGTGACTCAAGAAAAGAATCGTCAAACTTATAATAGACCATTTAAAAGTATTTTCAAGTGACTGGTGAGTGATAATACTCAAGTGATATTGTTATTTGAAATTTATAATTCCTTTTTTAATCAGTATAGTTTTGAAGAACTAGGTACCGGATTGTTTTTTACCACAACGAACAATCTATTGGTAATGTCGGCACACTGAACTAAGAAATCGTTTATCGAAATTCCCTACATTTAACATACTTGACAACATCTCATACTGCTGATATTATTAATATTTATTTTAGATTAACCCGAGCAAGCATTAAATATACCATTAATGCTTTAGTAAAGTAAATATACATATCATTACGAGAGACCGATATCTTCCGTTTTATCGTCAGTGATAAAGTGAAAAGTGCTCATCTCCGTTAAACGTTACTTTAATTAAAGTCCACAATCTAAGTGGAATGAAATGTATGCGTGTTATTATTTCAGATTCATCGTTTAAGAAAACTATTTAAAATACTATAAAATAATATATAAATATATTAACAATTATTCTTGCCAGAATAATATGTAGCGTATTTTTATACAATACATATTTATTTTTAGTGCCTATATTATACACAACTGTTTTAATGTAAATTTTACCTTGATTTGTTTATTATTTATTGGATTGATATTAAAAAAAACATGTTGGTGGTAAAAAAAGATATTGCACCTACCTGTCTTGCTAAAAAAACCATGTTAGTTCAATAGCTGTTTTTAATAAATGTATGTTTACATATATATATATATATATATATATATATATATATATATATATATATATCACTTTGCAGTATATAAATATTATTTTATCAATATTATTTCATTCATTTCATCGTTTTTTTTATTTTATTACATTATTAAGACACAAACAAAATGTCGGCAACTGAAATATATAATCTGTGAAATTTTCAACTTTCTAGCTATCGCGGTTCATAAGATACAGCCGATAGAGAGCCGGACAGATGGACATCTGTGTTAGTAACAGTCTTAGGAAAGGTACGGAACCCTAACATATTATAAATAAATGAGAAAGCACTTAAATTCAGAAAGGCAGAATAAAATCAATATTAAAATAACCTAATAATCAAATTATTTAAATTCACAAATTTCCTCAAATCATTATAAAAGTGGGTAAGGACCAAAAACCAGGTTTAAGCTTTGAATAGATTAAGTTTAGAATAGCAAAGTTACAAAATTTATTTTTTCTTACACTTTTGAAAAATTCTATTCTATTTGCGTATAAAATATATATTATAAAATACATTTAAAATTTTGTAAAAGCATTTAATCACTAACATGATATGTCTCGTTTAAACTTTTCTAATTTCAAAGTGTAGTTTGAAGCGAACTCAATTAAAGAAGTCCTGATTGATGGTCAAATGATCGTGTATTGGAAGTTGGGTTTTAATATATATTTTTTATTATTTGTGACGTCATGAAAATGAGTAGATAAAAATTATCAAGTTTATCTTTCTACAACATATATTATTAACCGGAACCATATTATGAGAAATTATATCGTTTACGGTTAGGTAGTTTTGTGTACTCTTCATAAAAAGAAAACCTTATTATACTTAATATTTACATTCTTTAAATTTAAATTGATTAAAGGATTTAATCATTAAATTACATAATTCATAATCAATATAAGTTATTAAAAATACTAAATTGTATTTGTGGCGAGAAGTGGCGAGTGTGTTTTTATTCTGAGAGCGGACGCTGACCAACTGATGATTTAATTATAAGCCCTTGAAGAGGTTTAGTCTGAACCCAACCATTCACTTACAAGTGTATGACCTCGATGAATAAACAATTAATAATTCAAATTCAATTATATATTAATGATTCTGGTATTTTAATAAAGTGACGTGTTAAATTTGACTTCGATAAATTTGGTTTTGATATCGAAAATTATCGCTTAATATATTAATACTAAAACGATCGTGTCAACGTGTATCTAAAATACATAGTAATTTTTATTTCTCTTTCTATTTTAAAATAAAAAATAGACATATCTTATCTACATAATCTATCTAATATATTTTTAGTCTAAATCATAGACATGAAACTATGAATGTTGTTTTAGACATTAAATGACTAAACATTCAATAATAAAATATGAAAATGTTTTTGTAAAAAATGAAGATATTATAAAGATATTTGAAAATGTTTTTGAAAAAAAGATGATTAGTAATACATTCCAGTTAAAGTTATCTGTAAAAGCTAGAGAACAAATCAAATATTTTATTGTCTTAGTTTCGATTATGTACCTAACTATGAACCAAAGAAACTAATTGTTTAAATAAGATGATTCTTATAAATATGTCTTTTAGTAAACATAGACAAATATTTTAAATCAATCAAACTATGCTATTTTACCTAAAAATAACAACTAAAAATAAATTTCATTATACCATATTCATTATATCACTATACCACTACAATCTCTCATTGGTTGTCAAATATTAAATATTGAAATGATTAACTTCAAGTAGGTATTTGTTAAAAGACAATGTAATTTGGAAACAAAGTTACACGATATAAAACTAAACGGTTCCTATAAATCTCAAAACGTATACATCTTATATCACAATTTTTATGGCTATAATTTGAAATCTATAATAATAAGATTGTCACTGATCGAAAACTGTACGTGGAAAATATTTAAAAAATCATGATGCTTTATAAAAGAATTTGCAAGAGAACCCAAAACCATTGGTTTTCATTTTTTCTGTTTTCTGTATGTTTGTGCACGCTAATCTCAGAAACCGTTTAAACAATTTGAATGCAGTCAGTAATATATTGTAATATTTTTCACTTAATATTTAGTGTTTATTTCATCTAAATTGGTTAAGAAATAAAAAACTTATATCAATTTATGTCAATCACGTAATAGTTACCATGCAAATCTTATTCTATACATGTAATAAATCTGTAGAGGAGTAGCCTTTGTACATTGAAAATATGAATAAAAATATACCAGGATGTGAAGTGATTGCTAACAGAATCGTTTTTTAGCATTTATTTTTTTTGGCTGTTTATCGGTTTGTCTTTTAGTTGTGCACACATCATGAAAAAAAATATATGGCTAATGTAAACTTTTATACATAGAGATTGAGCGTCACTCTGAGTAACATTAAGTTTTTAATTTTCATTACCCACTCTTCACTCTATCAAAAGATGTATGTATCTAAAGTGCTCCAGAAATCTATCTTTATACATATAATAAAACTGTAACTGATGGCTGTACATGTAAAATATTTTAAAAAATGCATAATGCTGGACCTTTATATAAGCAAGAGAACCCCAAACAATGTTTTTTTCATTTTGTCTGTTTTTCTGTATGTCTGTATGTTTGTACACTAATGCTAATGCTAATTTCAGAAACGGAATAATCGATTTAGATGCAGTTTTCGGGAATATATTGTCATGATTTAACTTTACATTTTGTTGTCTCTTATTTTCGGACCATTGCTGCTTACCAGTGATTAAACATAAATATACATAAATAAACTAGAAATACTCCTACACGCAAAAACTACCTGATTAAGTTTGATTAAACATTGAAGGTTTATAGTTTTTACATACATTGGTAAGTACAAAGGGTACGTTTTATCAAAATCTACGCTTACGAAATCGCAGGCACATCTAGTAAGTAATGTAAATCTAGGATATAAAATAATCTTCCTTTACATTTTACTGGATTGGATTAGAGTTTATGTTTTATGCTACGAAGTAAGAAAATCTGTTGTATAAAACAATAAACTTCATTTTTTTATAGAAAATAACAATTTTTAATATATCCCAGTAAGAATAATGTTTCTGTACTCATAATTCTTAGGACTTATATTCATTAGATCTCCTTCTTTATAATTTATTATATCTTAGAATAAATTATTATGTTAGTGGACCTCAACTGTAGTATGTATACTGTAGACTAACTGTTAGTGATTAATAAATAAAATAATTAGTTAACCCTTTTAACATTGTTTATCTGACATTGGAATGTTTTTTAAATGTCATCAAATCATTAGTTTACCAAAAAGAAAGTAACTCACGACACAACGAATTAAATGATATAGTTGTCTTAGAGCTTATATCATATAACATTATTTTTACATATTCTATTTTGAAAATAAATACTTAAATTAATAATTTTTTTTTTCTTAAGTTAGAGCCCTCCATAAAAATAAATTGTCTATTATTTTCTTATATGCCAGAAGCATATACGAAAATAATAGACAAACTTACTTGATACAACACTGACATTTTTTTGATATAATTAAGCAAGCAAATGAGCCAAAAACAAAATAAAAAATAATAATAAATGGATTAATAATAATAAATTGATTTATATATACTTTATTTATTCTATAACTATAAAAAGTACATATTTGTTAGCTTTTATATAATTAAAGGGTACCTTTGATAAAAAAATTAAGATTTCAGTTGTTGGTTTGACTAGAAGTTTAATTGACTAAAAGAATAATTGTACTATTGGATACTGATTTACTTAAGAGTAGTGAATATATAAATCGTCTCGCTGCTAAGAGAAGGCAGTGTGTGATTAAGAAACTAACTTGTGTAACAGAACTATTACAAAAAAGTGTAACAGTGATAGTAAACAGTTTAGTGTGTTTGTGAACAGTGCCAATAAAGTGTTTTGAAAAGTAGAATTACTTTCATTGGTGATTTTTTGCATTAAGAGAGTTCTAATATATTGTAGTATTGCGTAAATTATATCCAACAATGTTATATTTGCGGTCCATTACGACACCTAATTATGTGTCGGGTTAACCTTTGATGAATTAGTCATTGTGTTATATAACTCTTAATCAGGACTAATTATGAATTATGTTAATGTACACCTGTATCTACAGAATAAAAAACATAATTAACTTTAATTTTGTTCATTAATTAATGTTATTACTGCGGTTGTTACTATTGACCATAATCTTAAATTATAACTTATTTCAGGGTATTCTTTCTTTTGGTGTCGTTGGAGTAGAAGAGAGAGAAGAGTGGGGAAAGGGGGTCGAAACCTTATCCCCTGACACCATTTATATTGTGAGCAAATGTTTAGTTTTGGGATATACCGATTTGAAGTTTTCAAAAACTAATTTAAACTGTAAGTAATTAGGACTTCTGTGACATCTCCGGCACTTCAGGATGGCCAGCTCGCCTTCACCATTTCGGCTTGCTTGTCGCTTTCGGTGACGCCTTCCTTCCTTAAACATTGTGTTTTTGTGCTAATATTGGTGAAAATACGGTAAGTTACTTTCACACAAAAAGACTAACCCCTTTCAAATGAGACCATTTTCAAACCAAAACTCCAACGACACGAATGAAAAGCTGACGCTTATTAACAACGAAAGCCTTTAAAAATTAACAATATTAATGATATGATAATGATATTTTCAATAATTGCTGTTGAATAATGGAGTTGATTAAAATAATTTAGATTCCTGAACTGTCTCAGTCAACATATGTATAATTGTGGGTTTGTGAATATCAGTCCTTTGGTCAATGAATTAAAAAGGTACCAATAACTTTATTTTGATATTCCTATTATTTTTAATTCCTTTTTATTATGAAATGATTCCGTTTTTATTGAAAATTTTTAAATACTATTTTTACTTTTTTCTGGAATTCCATTTAACTAGAAGTAATAAAATAAGATGGTATATATTACACATCATGCGATAGTCAAGATACGATATTACACAAAATTATAACGCATGTATGTAATATCTATTTATTTTAAATATATTTTTATTTAGTATAGCTTATTATATTTAATATCATAATTTCTTTTCTAATGTAAATTTTCTATTAAGGCAAGTAATTTTAATGAGAGTGTTATTACTAAGCGCATTATATAATCTAAGTTACTTAATAAAAGCGCAGGTAACAAGAGCGCGCTCGTCGAGGTGACACAAGAGTTGGCTACAAAGTTGTTTTTACATCGTTATAGTGAAGGTGCATCGCGTAGAAGTAATTTAAGTTAAGAAAGAGTTTTAGTTTTATAAAAAAATCCTTTTGGGATTGCTTGATGTTTAAGAAAATTATAAAATCAATTATAAAAGAATAAAATATATTACGCAGTAAAATAACGTGTAATAATAATGAAAAAAAATGTATAATAATAAATTTTTTAATGGTACAAAATGTTTTCGAATTATTAAAATAGTTTAATACACTATATAGTTCAGTACATTGTATTTAACAAGTTAAACAAAATAAGCATGATACTGGCATATGGCGACAACTTTCATGCATAATTAATTACAAAATAAAAAAGGTTTTAAAATTAATATATCTGTGTATGAGTACACACAACGTAATATGAGCATATAGAAAGTATATATTAAATATAGTGATAATTATTTGGCCTATAAAATTTTCGAAACCTAGGTTATTAGTTCTTCTAATTCTAAAACCTTTTTTTTTTTTTTTTTTTTTTTTTTTTTTTTTTTTTTTAAACTTTGGGAAATTCTTTATGGATACCACCCAGCCCAGGGGAGGGCCGGGATGGTTATGTGGGAGTCTTGCTCTGCAGTTTACCCACTAAAACCCAACGGTTACCCTCATCGCCATAACGGAACGCCGGAACGCCGCGGGATCGCTTTCGCACTCACCGCGACGTTCTCGGCGGAAATTTTCCTTCTCAAATGAGGGTGCCCGAGTAACCAGAACACCCTCACCTCGTATGCCTATAGCCGACGAAAGAGGTCACCCTCCTCTTTTGTCTAGGCACTACGGCTGGATGAAGGACTCGGGCTGAATCCCGTCTCCTTCCATCCGGCCTATCCCCTAAGGAGCTGGACCATCGGTCACGGCCATAGCCTCGACCGGCGGTTGAGTGCGCTCCACGCTCAAGGCAGCTATTTTACTAACGGCCTTCCCCCTTTTGCGTGGAGCCTTGCACAATCGGCTCCCAATCGCGTGGGCCGTTGGCAGCCCAAGGTCCGCGCAGACCGCACACCGTAGCATTCCGGTGCAGCTTGCACGGGAGTGTCCCGTTAAGCCACACCGGAAACAGACGGCGCTGCGATCAATCTCTGAAGGGCAGACCGCCCGCATGTGCCCAGGCTCATGACACCTGTAGCAGCGGAGCGGCCGCTCCTCCAGAAGCTCTACGGAGGCAGAACTCCAGCCTACCAAAAGCCTACTCGACTCCATAAGGCTCTTCGCCACAACTACGGGGCACCGGACAAAGGTAACGCCCATCACCTCGTTGCCCCGACGAATCTCTCCAACGTGGAGTGACTCGCCGAGACAGTTCGATGTGCGGCAGATCGCCTTCAACACTCCCTCCGTCGTAACAGAGTCATCCAGCCCCTTAAGGCGGATCGCAACCCGCTTAACGGGCCGGACGACATCTGCCACCCCAGCAAGGACTGGACGAAGGCTCGCAGCCAGCTTCTCGGCCAATTCTGGAGCAGCTTTGGGCAGCTCCAGTAATCTTGCTCCTGTAGTCGAACGCCGGATCTTGAGCCCATCCTTCACCCCTAGGTCGCCGAGATTTACCATCTCGGCGGCTCGCTGCAAAACATGAGCGTATGTTACGCCCATCGCTGCCGCCTCAGTCTGCAGCTTTATGAGCACAGCTGGCGACTTGGAAGACGGCAGTTTATGTAGTGAGCGCTTCTTCAACTGAGGTTTTTCTCCACCGTTGCCCACAAATTTCTTCTTCTTCTTTTTCCCTCTTCCCGACTTCTGCGCGACATTGCTTGAACTCGGCTGGGCCGCAGGTCTAGCGGCAGCTGTAGAACTCGCTGCCTTACGATGGGCGTCTTTGGTTTTACCCCGTCGCACCACCGTAGTCCACATATCCTTGACTGGTTGCGCTGCTGCATCTGCCTCTTCAACCGTCTTTCTTCTCCTCTCAGCTGCCAAAGGAGGCCTATAGTTCCTCTCCGGGAGAAGACGATCTTCTAACCCCTTAAAACGAGCGTCGATCATCAAGCCCACCGAGGAGATAATCGACTTCTTTAACTCCTCAACTACGTTCGAGGAAGGCATCTCAGCGACCGCGGCTGTGGCAGCAGAAGAAGTCCTCAATTCTGCCAGCTCCTTGCGGTAAGCCGTTACCTCCGCCTTGAGCACCTGTAACTCCCTAAGCAAATGGGCGTTGTACGCGCGAATGCGCTTCGCCTCATCTGGCTCTCCTCGACTAGCTAAGGCATCGACGACCTCGAGCAAACCCTGGGAAGCTTCCCTCAGGGCTTTCACCATTGTCCCTTTTAAATTGAGGGACTTTTTGCTTACCTCATAAATGGCGACAGCGTGACGACCAGCGACAGAACGCAAATCCTCGACCTCCAAGAATGAAGGCTACGAAACAAGCCGCGCCTCCAAAGACTCGAAGTCTTCGGGATCCGGCATGCTTGTTACCGCTTTCGACTTGCGGAGGGCCCGAACGCTCAGTGCGCGCTCGTATTTGGCCTCCTCCGCCTCCTCTTCCATGGCCCGCAGCTCGGCTCTTGCCTGGGCGAGCCCACTACCGCGTCCTTTGGCCGCATTCCGTCCACGCCGAGCGGTGCTGCACTTAGCCACTGCAGCACCTATCTCGGGATCGGACTCCGATGCGGCGGCTTCGGGGAAACTGTGGATAACCCCGTACACCCGTTTCCTGCCACCGGAAGGCTGTGGTTCTGACAGATCGTCAGAATCTGTCGGAACCACAACCGATTCCTCACCTCCACGCCTCACACTCAGTTTTTTTGTACAGGTCGGTGTGGTTTCGACCTGTGCAGGGACTCCTGCACCAAGACTCTTTTCGCCCCCCCCCTCGTAGTACGAGGGGCAGACGGCAACGGGAGTTGCCGTGAGGGGTTCTCCAGCGCTAGGCATGGGACCCTCCCGGGGACATATTTTAAAAAGATACTTTTTCATAATTTCCTCTTAAGGGGTGAGGTCCCCGAAAACACAGAACAAAGAGAACACAAACACACATAAGACGAAACATAACAAAAACGACGTAGACTGAACGGGACAAAACGACACAAGACACAAACTCCTCCTGTCGGCCATGGACCGGGCACTGACACCCCCATGACCGATCCCCAGGGTGATTTTTTATAGAGGTTGTCTTCCTCGCAGCCAGACGAACAGAACAGGATCCGTCCGTCCAGCCCTCGTTCCCGCTCAGTGCGGGCTTCCGAGATCTTGTGGCCGTGCAATGCTCGCTCCGGAAAGCAAGCAGCCACAATTGCTAGTAGCTGTCCGCGCCGGCCGAAGCCGGTGCCCCCCATATCTGGGGGGACCTCCCCTATCCGCAACCAGGGGGACGCGCCAGATGGCGATTCTAATTCTAATTCTAACACCTAACCTAATATTCGCAAACTACATTACTTGGAAATCTGGAAAAATTATAACTTTACTAACACACATAAAGTGATTAACTGACACAAAACCTATTATCATTTACCTAAATTGTGGATTCTTAAAAAAAAATGTTTTCAAATAACAACAAACAATTTAAGTATTATTATTTGTAAATAATTTAAGAAGACAGATATTGCAAACTGAGGCAGAAAATATCGTTAATATTTTAAAAACAAGTCGCTTGTCCAATAATAAATTTATAGATAAAGTATTAGACAATGTGGTCCACTTACTATAATAACGTGCTTGTATTACCGCCCCGTAGGTCGAGTGGTTAGCACACGCCTAACGTAAAGCGGCGCAGTGGGGCTTGGGTTCGATTCCCGACAGGGACAGGTATTTCTGTGATGAGCAAAGATGTTCTGTATTACTGGGTTTATTTGTTTATTAAATATATTCTCAGTATTTATTATGTGTATTTCTATGTATTTGTATTGTTGTCTAACACCCTTAACACAAGCAAATAATTTGATTACTTAGGGGTTAAATCAATGTGTGTTATTTGTCCTGTGATATTATTATTATTATTTCACATTAACTCAAGATAATATTTTATTTTATGTTCCGTCTAATGGTCTTATTTACTAATAAATATAATTAATACAATCTAATAAAAGTTATTTCGAAGTAATGTGTATAATAAATATTTACGTGTATAATACATTTTGATTTGATTTCACTCACTCTAGGATGAGTTGCTACTCTTTAGAACTAAAAAGGAACGCAAGAACCAAAAGACATACGGAGAGAAAGGGACAGTTTTAAGGCATTCAGCATTCATACTGTCTTATTCACTCACCTATAACTCCTAGAATTTATCATATCAGAGTCTCAACCTAGCTTTAGCTAATGCTTTTTTAGCTAATGGTTTTGAAATTATTCAGCAGAATAATATAAATGTTGTACAATAGTAGATACTATTGAAACCCTTTTGCAATAAGGTAGTAAAACCTTTTACCCTAATTAAATTTGGTCAAGCACGACCCTCAATTAAAAGTGTATTTACAAGCGTTTCCGGAAAATGTTAATTTTTAAAGCCGCATAAAACAATTTTAACCACTTCTAATTAAAATTATGTCGGTTTTATTATGAATTAATTAATCAAATATTTTAAATGTTTTGACTAGCCAATCTTTATTAGTTTCATAATCAAAAAATAATAATATTTATTTAATAATTATACGGCTGTTTGTACAATTATGATAGATATATTTTTTTAGCCTATAATCAAGCTAAGTACAAAATATTTGTAGCAACACTAACACAAATATCACATGAGTGGTAAATCGCATGGTAAGCAAAGAACGCAAGAAAATGTACTGAACATATTTATATTCATATTTTTCGTTCCTATATTTTTATCCTTCCGCATTACTTAAACATACTCCGTCAAAATACAACTACTTTCAAACTACCTCTTATTGCATTCACATGTATCCATGCTCATTATTACTATAATTATGCACCATATTGTCAAGTTATCTTTATGTAGAAAGTCATAGGTCGTTTCCTTCTAAGCAAGAGTGTCTATTTTATTAAAAGCTTTAAATCAAAACCATGATGTTACTGTTTGGAAGCTACTAGGTATTAACATCGTATATAACGATTAAAACAATGTCTATTCTTTACTCTGATCCTATTATAAACAGCCAGAATTAAGGCAATATTACACACAACACACATTGTACAGTGGTACAGACAAATGAGAACAAATAATTCATATTAATGCGTTAACAGCTTTGGCATACAAATTTGATTATTTACTTAATTTTCAATTTTTATTATTTACATACGCTGACCCCAGCGAAACTCATTACTCAGACAACGTACCCGATTTATAATTCAAAGCCATAAATTGTCTAAGTAAACACACTTTTTTGGTTGAAAATATAAGTTTGCTCATAAATTTGAAATAAATTATTTTCTAGTGAATAGAGAACAACATATACTTATCTATTTTAAGTTCATACATTTTTTAAATCAAATCTTGTATGTTTTTTTCATTTGTAGTAAAAATTAAATTAATTTCTTTGAGCATCATTGTTCAAGATCAGAGCCGACATTGCTGCTATAACTCTTAACCTACATTTTTAATTATGGATTAATGAACTCAGTAGTCTTAAAGTAATTTAGCTTTTTATTACTTTTTATTTTACGCATTAATGAAACTAGTCGTATTTGTTCTAAACTTATAAAGTTATATTTCGAAATTCATTACTCTGTTATTGTAATAGAGATATTACTCATAAGATAATATTGTTTGAGCTAAATTAAGCCAAATCAACACTCTGTGTGAAGGTTGACAACGCTTCTCTTGCCTCCTGTGATTGTCTAATATTTGTGTCTCAACCATACTACGATATAAAGGATGGGCCTATTTCTTATCATGGTTATGATATCAGATTAGTCCAAATTAAGACTGACTCTCGTAGAACTTGGTGCATTTAACTTTCCCCTAATTGCCTTGGCTGCTAGGGACCAGCAATATTGACTATCAAAATAATACTGAATATGGAGCAACTTTATTATAAAAAACATGGTTTGTTACACTTTCATTCCTTGGTTAGGTACATTGTAATAGGATCTACGGGAAACCTTGACGACCAGGCTTCATAACATTAATATAATATAACAAAATGTACACAAACTAAAGGACAGTAGTTTACTGCTCAGGACACCGAGCATAATATTTGTACTTGTACACAGATATTACGGGGGAGCAAAAAAGATAATTTTGTTTTATCTTAAACCAGTTCAATAAAAACTTATAGTCAACGGTCCTCTCCATATCTTATCAAAAGAGTTTTTATAAGCTTATTCTTAAAGGTAATTCCTTGAAACAGGCCAAGTGTTTAATCTGAGGTTGTAGCCAAACTTGAAACGTTCGCTGTGGATACTACTTAAATATATTGACGTAAGCAATAGTATATAGCCTTAAGTCAAACAAATTTGTCATCCTGTTGGCAAGAGCTAATATCTCTTGTACACTAACCTTTATGAACATGAAAATTGTGAGTCACGATAAGTCAAGTCTTAAAATAACTGCTGCTGTTATAGTGTCAATAACTTTTGTAACATTTCGAACATTATTATAAATATCGTTATTCAGACTTTATTTGTAACATTTGGAAAATTTTAAAAATATCGTTATCCAGACTTTATTACAAACTGTCCTCATATTCTCTACAAAGAAATCTTTATATATGCTATAGTTTTATTTGCTGCTTAAGGTTTTCTAAATTCGGAAGATCTTATAGAAATACTAGTACCTACTTAGATTAATATACAAACTGACATTACAATGTTTTTTTTTTTTTTTTTTTTTTTTATACGATCTAGGGCAATGCTTGACTACATTCCACCTGATGGTAAGTGGAATGTAGTCTTAGATGGTAAGGCGCATTGCCCTAGCAACCTATTCACTCTTCTCTTGAAGACACCCACATTATATTTGGCCGGAAATACCGACGCAGGCAAATTGTTCCAGTCCTTCGCTGTACGCACTAAAAATGAGGAAGCAAAGCGCTTCGTTCGGACAGGTGGAATGTCCACAACAAAAGGATGGATACCTGCCATATACCTGCCATATGATGTACTTTATATTTATCAGTCGGGGTGATTAATTTAGTCGAGATTATAATTGTATGTTTGTAAATATATCAAAAGATTAATCATACATTCTTTCACCTTATACTTTTCTACTAAGTATTTTGTGCTAATACGCAGATACGAAAATTCATTCGAATACACACAATTAAACAAAGATGAACTCGCTAAATTATTTTGAAGAAAAATCTTTTAACTGACTTTTTTATTACGGAACATGAAAAATGACTCATAAAAATTGCTCATAAAAAACTTTGCATATTTTTATACTTTTACGACTTGAATATAGCGATAATGTTTCAGGGTAGCTGAATAATAATGCTCGTATTAAGCATAAAAAAAAAAAACATTTTTATACTTGATTTTTAAAATGACCCATTATAAAAAAATGTGTAGAACCGTGATAAGCTTAAGAAATTTGAAAGTGAATATAATAAAAATGATAATTATGATTAACAGTGACGTTGTACATTTAACATTTCACTACACAAGAAAACAAGTTGTGATCCAGGTTTGTCTTAATTATGACAAACGTGTTCTACAATTAATTAGTAACGATGAGAATACATAATTATATATAAAAGTAAATAATATTTATTTGGAACGTCTTGCTCTAGAATCCTTCATGACGATAATTGATATTTCTCGTGCTAAGATTTTTGTTTCCTAATGGTTTTCATTCTAATAAACTAAGTGTTATTATATGTACTAAGTGTAATTATATAATCTAATAAACTAAGTGTAATTATATGCACTAATAAATAACTATATATATAAAGAAAATATTATTTAGAGCAAATATAGGACAACGATTCCCTATTGTTACGAAAAATGACTTTATTTATTTATTTATTTATTTATTTATTTAGACACACCAACAGCATAAGATATACAGCATTCACAAATAAATCTTAAACATCTAAGTCTTAAATACTAATATGTATGCCACTTACAGGTGTGTACAACATGCACCAAATCTATGTAAGATATAGATATATATTTACAATTTAAATCTAGTGTGATTTTAAAAAACATTTATGCAATAGACAGTTAAAATTAAATAAAAAAGACACCTATGACATACATCTTATTAAGAATTTTATCAATCAACAGTGCTCGAAAACGGCAGAGTTTAAGGGAGAAAATATCTCTAGGTTCGTTTGTGAACCAAGTATTAAATGTGTTACACGTGCGAGGTATCGGCGAATTTTTACCTAATACAGTGGTACGGAAGGGTGGCTGAAACATAGCAATTGGGTGCCGGGGAATTCTATATGGTATCCTAAATTTGAAAAGTTTAAGAAGCTGAGGGCAGTCAATATGATTGTTGAAAATTTTATACATGAATATAAGGTCCGAGAATTCTCTACGTTTACTTAAAGAAGACATTTTAAAATGATTTAATTTCTCATGATATGATAGTTTTTTCTTTCCGATATTTTCGAAATATGATAAGTGCCATAAAAATCGTTTTTGGACCCTTTCTTTTCTTAGTGTATGGGTAGCGTAGTGGGGCCTCCATACAACAGGACAATATTCTAACAGACTGCGAACCAAGGCGTTGTACAAAATTATACGTGTCTGTGATCTTTTAAATATATTGCTATTTCTGATGATAAAACCCAACATCCCAGATGAACGCTTAACAATATTATCTATATGAGGCACAAAAGTTAATTTCCTGTCCAGTAATATTCCAAGGTCCCTGATTTTGTCTACTTCTTGAAGTGCCCTGCCGTCAATAAAATATTCGGATCTAACTGTGCGATGTTTGCGTGTAAATTTTATAAAGAAGCATTTATCTACATTTAGTTCCATTCCATTAACACCACACCAGTTACATAACCTATCTAAATCGTATTGCATCATGAGAACATCAGCTTCAGATTTTATAGTACTGGCAATTTTTAAGTCATCTGCGAATAAATAAGGAGTTGATGAAACAAAGATGTTAGGCAAATCATTAATATAAATATTAAAAAGAAATGGTCCCAAATGGGAGCCTTGTGGGATTCCCGAAGTTACACTAAGTAGCTCCGACTCATATCCCTTTACAACTACGAAGAAAAATCTATCAGTCAGATAAGAGCGAATCCACTTACTTTTATAAATAAATTGAAAAGCTTTACTTGTAACAAATCTGCTTACTACATGTTGTAAACAGATTTAATTATCGTTCAGAAATAAAAGTTACTTAAAATAAATGTTAAACATTATAAAACTAAAATAATTGTAACATTCTCGACTATTTTATATCAATGTTGCCAACGCCGTTGTCTCTTACACATACAGACTTTTCCACTTTGTATCAAGACAGTTCCATTACAATAAAGACATGGAATTAAGATTGAACTGTCGGAACGTGTCTTTTATTAATATTTTTGAACGAAAATTTACCTTGTCATTTTAAATGCACAATTGATGAATTAAAGTTTATTTTAATATTGACATTATCTAAACTTTAATTAATTTTGCATAACTAACCTCAGCGCGGTTTCTAAATGCTTAAAATTATTGTATAATTATCCCATAAATTTCTTAAATATGTAAGTTTTATAAATTATTTTACAAATGTGGTAAAATTTATCCTTAAAGTAATGAAGGAAAGTAAAGTATTTTTTGGTAATCTAATTTTGAAACGTATTAATAAAGAATTACTAAAATACAAATGATTTTTCATACAAATTCATGTAAATTTATTGTTGTATTTTGGATATACTACTAATGGGTCTATATTTATTGATATTATCTAATAATACCTATGTGTGACGTGTGTATTAAAGTTTAAGGACATATTTGGTTATTTACAACTTTTAGGGTTTTTTGGTCAAACAGTTTTATTTTTAATACATTTATAGTGTTTAATTAACTTTTAAAAGTTGAAACTAAATTTAATATCAAATTCAAATTTAAATTACTATTGTTAGTCATATTTATTTATAATGATTTAAATGGTAAATACATTGGAATTTACATGTTTTAGTTCATAAGTTTCAACAGTAGCGCCACCTACATAATTAATTATGGAATATTATTTAGTATTTACTGTTAAATGTTTTAAGAATTAGAAGCATAGAATATTTTAACATAATGTTTAATCTTTTATTAATTATTAGAACTTATTATAAGGTATAAATAATATCATCTGTAAGTTGGTTATGAAATTGTAAATTACCCTCGCCTAAATATTATAGTGTTAAAATATTATAAAACGAGTTGTAAGGGCTGCTCTCGCCCATTCTATTACAAATGGTTGGATATTAAACATTGAAGTGCAAGTACTGTGTATTACTGAAACAAGTCTTAACAAGTCAGAAGTGTTCGACCGCTGTAGTATTACGCGCCACGTGTCGATATACACCGTTCGCAAGATATCCTGTCCAAGAATGCTGATGAAGATGGGGTGCTGCCACTGCCGTTGAAAAGCCACGAAAATAAGAAACGACGTTAAAGTTACGTCTAAGAATGCTGATGAAGATAGAGTGCTGCCAATGCCGTTGAAGTCACGAAAATAAGAGACGACGTTAAAGTTACTATTTGGGCCTTCTCCGAGTGCTACTGTAGTTACCTCAAGCGACAAGGAGTCGTAGATTTAAAATGATATTGCAAGTGCGTAAGTTTTTATTTTTATTTTTTTTTTAATACCCACGTTTTGCCATCTGCTTAGCAGGCTAATTATCTTGCTGGTTATTCGGCAGCATGCTCAATATAGAATATTAATAACTTTGTAGCTTGAAGTTAATAGCACTACTATTGAATTCTATTCATCATATATATCATATTCACTATTAACCATACCCGTTAAAGTTCAATCATATACGAAATACAATAAGAGCCTGAATATTTACCAAAACTTTACAGTGGTTCTAATACAATATCTCTCCATACATGTCTACATCGCTTGGAGCCTTTGGTGAAGACATACGTCGGAGATGGAAAACTCTAAACTACTACTTGACTGCTAATCTGGAAGGAAATTCGTTGCTGTATTATGAAAATCAACAACATATCAACATCACCTACAGCTACTGGAAGAAGAGGTCAACCAAGTACTTTTTTCCTGATCGCGGGATTGCAGTGCAAGCAAGCAACACTATACAACGATGGACCTGAATCTAACAATAAGGTGACAGATAAACTTTATTATAAGAAACTAGCCCTAGAAAAGTTTTGCATAATTAAGTGACCATCTGATTTATAATATTATTGTTACTACGTATACCAACTTTCAAAGCTTTTAAGACCCAGTTGTAGGTTAGAGACGCGATTTTTATTTTTTGCTTTTATTAAGTTTTTTTAACTGACGCGGTAGTTGAGACTTGCAATATAAACGTAATGTTAGTATTTTAGATTACGATTTAGGCTTTAATGTCTTTATATATGACATAGAAGTGAACACTCTCAATGAAGGGGTAATATTCGGTTTACAAAATGTATGTAGGTTATTTAAAGAACGATTTCTTAAAAAAAGAGTATATATCAGTCGTAAATGATTAAAATATAAAACCCAATATTAAACAAAAAGAAAAGGAATAACGTTAGATATTTTATATATATATATATTTTTTTTTAAAGTAAAAGCACTTAACATCATAAAACCATTTTCAAATCGTAATGATCCTTTTGTTTAAGATAGTAAGTAGTTCCTTATAGTATACACAATATGAATAGATAAAGTATAATTTTAATTTAAACAAATTAAAATGTACACTTGTCTCCTTTCAGAGAAATTAAAATTCTAGAATTTCTTATAGATAGACTTAAATGAATATGACTCGGTAAATATTGAAACTCTATAAATTTGGTAGGATCAGATCTAAATGGCCTTGAGGACCGTATGGAAATAATAAGCCAATGCTTTGACGCTATAGGGGGTAGATTTAGATATTATGTTTACATTTATTAAATAGGTAAAGATTTGAATTCACGATATTACTTTATTACTTCTGCAACTATATTTTATTTTGTTTTGCTAACTACTCCATAGATCTTAAAATATTTATATTTAATTTTGAATTTGTAAGTTTAGCATCGGGTTGCGATAGACGTTCGTTTTTAAAACCAAGTTGGATACTTGGTTATCCACGAGGATAAGGTTATGCCATATCATGTGGAGAAATTAAATTTTATGGAACCCAATAATATCTATTTTAAGAAGTTTCATTGGTTACTTTCATAAATCAAATTTGCTTTGAAAAGACCATTTTTAGGTGGGTAAAAATAAAGTTTAAAAACGTTTAAAATCTGAACCGGTACTGTCTAAATATAATCCCGAACTAAACAGACTAATTCAATAATAACGCGTATGAATATGAAGCAATGATACTGGTATTTATTACTAAAACATATTTCTATTATCTTTTATTTGACCGTTTAAATTGTTTACTGAGTGTTAAGTTCTCAGTAGTAGGTATCTGTATGAATTTATGATCCTTAATTTTGAATCGATTATTGAAAAGGTAAAACGCAATAGGTATTCCGAAATAAATTCGTTAGAATCGATAAATTATTTGAGAATGATGATAATATAGGTTTAACATTTAGATCGATTTTAAACTAAACCAGTAAACGCGTACCTACATTTCGTATTAAATTGTAAAAAAAAAATAGAGCAAGCAATTAGGTCTTCTAAATCCCTATTAAAAGAAACTTTAAACGATATGCGTGGCACTCGATTATTTAATTTTCGATAGTATGTTAAAGAAGAAAAGAAATAACTACGATGAATTATCGATCGAGTACGATGATAAATAACACGCGTTTTTGAACTGTCAAATCGAGGAATTATATAAATCCACAGTAAAAGTTATACTAAACAAGAAATAATTGCATGCCTAAACAATATACCATAATTGACAGTTCAGACAGTTCAAATTAGGTATTTCAAATTGATGAACTTTAAAAAAAAATATATAATTTTCTAGATTATGACTGTTTATTACTTAAAAATAGAATTATTATAAAACATGCCTCCTAAATATTCTTATTAGCAATATGAAACATAAACACGTTAGACTTAAAGATTCTGGTAACTTGAACTCTAGACAAGAGAAACATAAGAAAATTAGCAACGAATATATATTGTCGTATCTTAGGGTATAAGAAGTAATATTATATATGGCACGGCCTTATAAAACCCCAAGCCCCAACCCTCTAAATTTCCAAGAATCGTATTATTTTCAGTATAACGTTTGTAAAATTGAATGCAGTTTAATTCTATTAAATAATTTATACTGTAGATAATAATAAAACAAAAATATAAAATACGTTTTGAATAATTGTGTCATTCATTGTTTCGATTATATAGTAAACTAGGTGTAGGTATACAATGTACAAAATTACGATTTCAAACTCTGAATAAAATTAATAACACTTTTATAACATATGATTGAAAATTTAATTGATTTACGTTTTAATGCTTTATAAATAAATTAGTGAATCATTAGATTTAGTGCAAATTAGAACAATTGGAAATAATAATATAAATAGTAAACTTCTAAAGAAATATGCTTGGTTTTATAATGTTGTCCAATTGTATGAAAAGTATCGTTACATCATCAAAATAAAAAAGAGGACTACAAAAATTTTCTATTCCCACTAAAGATTATTTTTATTTTTTTAGTTAAGAATATTTTCAATATTGATACGGACAGAGTCAATAAAGAATGTAAAAATATGAATTTTATTTATATTTATTTATAAAATCTTTATTATACAAAGAAATTTATACAATTGGCGGACTTAATGCTATATATAGCACTTGATGCCTACTAATTATCTAGAAGTACCCTCGACCCCTAACAATATATTACAATTTCTTAAATAAAAAGAAATATCTATTTTATTTATTTTATTTTAAGAACTTATTGCACATACAATTATTACAAGAAATTACAGTAGTAGGATGTTGATACAGTAAGAAATTTTTGTGCAAAGGCGGTCTTATCGCTTAAAAGCGATCTCTTACAGACAACCCTTGATGAGTAATGAATATTTACAAGGTCATAGGACAGTGCAAGCATTCTACAACGAGAATAAGAATTTATACATAAGGACACAATAAAAATAAAAACTATCGTTTTTTTAAATTATATAAGTAATTAAATAATAACGATTATATATAAATATACACATACGCATATACATATACATACATATATCCGTATATATAAATAAATAAAATAAAATAGATAACCTATATAATATATGGTATATACATACTTATGATAAAAATATATATTGCGTAGATAAATAATATTGCTTCAAACGATTTTTGAAAATTGACAGTGATTTAGAAGTTTGAATTTCTAACGGTAGGTCATTCCAGAGTAATATAGAGAAATATATATATAAATATTACAATTGTCGTGAATTTTGAATCGTGTTATGGTTAATAACTAAATGTAGCTTCTTTATTAACTACCGTTAAAGTATTTACATTTTCTAAATTCGGGTGAATGAACATTTTCTTAAGATGTAAAATTTAAAACTGTTTCGATGAAATCCCACATCATTTAAAATTCATTTTTCTTTAAGAAAATATAAAGAAACTAAAGAAACATAACAAAACAAACGTAATACAAAGTAAAAACAACCTGCTACTTCCAACAAAACCCATGCATAGTATGAATTTCAAAGTCATATATCTCTGTAGTCTGATCATTAATATAGCCTAACAAAATGAGCTTGGTTTGCTTTTATTAGTTAAAGATTTATTTGCTTAGAATGAGTTTCAAAAAGTTAAAATTAAATATATGTTCATAACAATGATATTAATAAGTAAATTATTGAATGTGTTGTTTACCAAGTTGGTGTGTTACGTGGTAAAAATAAATGTAAGGTACCATGTTGGTGTAAAAATGATAACGTAATAACATGTTTGTGTGTCCCGTAGTAAAAATAAGAAATTGATGCCATGTTGGTGTGTCCAATAGTAAAGGTAAGTATGAAATACCATGTAGGTGTGTCCCGTGGTAAGTAAGTGGTAAGTAAAAGTATAAGAAATATCATCAATGGGCATGTCCCGTGGTATAAAAAATAAATAAATAAGAATAAACTACCACATGTGTATGTTCCGGTGGTAGTAGTGAAAGTATAAGAAATACCATCAATGGGCATGTCCCGTGGTATAAAAAAATAAATAAATAAGAATAAACTACCACATGTGTATGTTCCGGTGGTAGTAGTGAAAGTATAAGAAATATCATCAATGGGCATGTCCTGTGGTATAAAAAATAAATAAATAAGAATAAACTACCACATGTGTATGTTCCGGTGGTAGTAGTGAAAGTATAAGAAATACCATCAATGGGCATGTCCCGTGGTATAAAAAAAAAAAAATAAATAAATAAAAATAAGAATAAGCTACCACATGTGTGTGTTCCAGTGGTAATAGTAAAATTGAGATATATCCCATGTTGATGATGTGTGTCCATGGGCACCAGATCATAACGGCATGTCCGTTGATCTGGCTTTTCGTAAGCAGCCTGGTTTGTCCGGTGCAAAGAGAACAAGTATTTATGATAAAAACGATTATTATTATATATTATTATTATATATTATTATTATGATCATAACGGCATGTCCGTTAATCTGGCTTTTCGTAAGCAGCCTGGTTTGTCCGGTGCAAAGAGAACAAGTATTTATGATAAAAACGATTATTATTATACATTATTATTATATTTTATTATTATGATCATAACGGCATGTCCGTTGATCTGGCTTTTCGTAAGCAGCCTGGTTTGTCCGGTGCAAAGAGAACAAGTATTTATGATAAAAACGATTATTATTATATATTATTATTATATTAACGAGTATTTATGATAAAAATTATAATTATATTACGAGGACGTAATAAGATGTCAAAACGGCCGATAGTAAAGTTATATGTTGTATAAATGTTGTTATTTCGCACATTAAAAGTATAATTGGATGTTTTTTTTCTTGATGCATTGTATTTCTAATGATTTGTTTTTCTCTATAACATTGTAAGATCCTTAATTCAGATGACCATTTGGTCTACTGGTTTCCAGAATGTTTATTAAATTAGAAATTAGTCATTTAATATATGATGGTTGGTAATTAAAGAAATTAATGATACAATTACGAGGTCGTAAGATTACAAATCAGGAAAGGCCGAGTGTTAGTCATATTTATTTATAATGATTTAAATGGTAAATACATTGGAATTTACATGTTTTAGTTCATAAGTTTCAACAGTAGCGCCACCTACATAATTAATTATGGAATATTATTTAGTATTTACTGTTAAATGTTTTAAGAATTAGAAGCATAGAATATTTTAACATAATGTTTAATCTTTTATTAATTATTAGAACTTATTATAAGGTATAAATAATATCATCTGTAAGTTGGTTATGAAATTGTAAATTACCCTCGCCTAAATATTATAGTGTTAAAATATTATAAAACGAGTTGTAAGGGCTGCTCTCGCCCATTCTATTACAAATGGTTGGATATTAAACATTGAAGTGCAAGTACTGTGTATTACTGAAACAAGTCTTAACACTATATTGAAATCAAATGAAGGCTTCATATTATTAACTGATAATTTTGTAAAAGATAAAGAAGAAATATTTCATAAAAGTAAAAACTTTAATTTAGACTATAGATGGAATTAATAATATGAAAACAATTTAGTAAGTAAGCATTGAAATAATTATATTCTCAGTCGGTAAACATTTGCTTAAGAGACATTTAGTGGGAAAGTTTAGTGGAAATTTGGGATGGACAGATTTAAGGGCACAGACGATTAATGGATTCCTATAATTCCAGGCCTAAGGGTAAATTCAGGGAAGTTAGACTCTTTGAGTGAGTGAGTTATTTGGGATAAATTGAATTCCTTCTTCGTTGAGTTATGCAAATTATCAATTCTTGTTTATTAATTTTAATAATGATATCGTGTGTAAAAAGTAGTGTATAATGAAGTTGTTTTAGATTTTTATTCGACTAGTTCTTTTACAGTACTCAACTGATTTTTACGGGCATTTTCAATCATCAAGATTTTTACAATTTTGTGCTATTAAGCACAGTATTGTGTTTTATTTTTTTAAATAATCTTTTTAAGAATTAAAAGTTAGTATAAGAATGTGATAGAAAACCATTTGTCAATATGAAGCGAACCATAATTCTTCGACAATATTTTAGGTAAAGTGTAAACTGATGAACTGTTAAACTTTCCTAATATTTGATCTAGTAATGATTAAACGTGTACAAGAGTTTCAAACTTCATATTCGACAACAATAAGCAAGCAAAATGTGTAAATGTAGCAATTATATTTTAATTAAAAAAAAAAATACAGTAATACAAAAAACTTTTAAAACATAGAATAACTTCTAAATTAATATAATGGTAAAATTTAGGAAAGAAAGAGAAGATTTACAATTACTGTTTAAAATGACAATAACTTATATATATTGATATATAAATGATATAAAATCCTCCGTAGATGTTTCGCTAAAGAAGATTACCTATATATACCGTTTACAACCAAATCAAAAAATAATTTTGGATGTGACATTTTCCAATGTCCAATACTTACCGCTAAGTTAGGATTGGTATACATTGGTTCGAATTTTCGGAGAAAGTGTAATAAATGTCACCTCCATCGCAATTAAAATTACTACATATAAATGGCTAGATTCAACAGCAGTTACTTACTTTATGATTAAATTGGTGGAGCTACTGACTGAGCCAGTGATTGATTTTTTATTTTATATTTATTAATCTCAAATAAGCTTAACATAGCAAAGCATGTTAGTAGACAATTCCATACAGTATATTAATTATTATCAGTCTCTTTTGCACAACTTACGCAATTAAAGGAACTTTTGTTTTGACACGTTTGTCAGTATTATTGAAATTTTGTTTTAGATATTATATCTGTCTATACAACTATAGCTTTATTAACCTGACACATGTTGATATATAAATACAGCTGTTTTATTTTTAGAATTTATAATTAAGATATATATTATACCACTGTTTTATTTAAAATATCAAATAACAAAATAATATTTTTATTTAATTGTCATTGTATCATTGCAGTACTACCACTATAATTATTAAAACCTAAACCAATAACTTAATATTAAGAGAAAGTTAACGTATGGAGTGTGATTTATATAACGAGTTCAGAATTCACCTTAGCATGCAATGCTTAATAAAATAAAAAATAATAATACTATGTACAAAGTTAAATAATAATCTTCGATGACAATACGGTAATGCTAAATTTAATACCATATGCAGATGTTATTGTGAGTATGCCTTGGTTTGAAATTCTGGACTTTCATATGTATAAATATATATATCTATTCAAATCTTATTTTTTTTTGAGAATTTCTCTATTTCTTATTTTTACGTGTTTTAAACCATCACAAGTTTTTATTTTGGAGTAGTCAAAAATGTTATGAAACTGTTGGAAATCTTTAAAAATTTGGCTGTAAGCAGACGCTGGACATCTTTGTTCATCTCAGTAAATAGGTCTGTCCACAGAGAAGGCAAATGTCAATGACAGATGAACCTCTTGTCTCTGTCTTCAAACTGCAAAACATTGTCAGCATGCCTGTACCCTCAATACTGGTTTTAAAAATATTAAATGATCATGTTACATATAACCCTTAATATTATAAATAAATGTACTCTGAATTCCTGAAAGGGCTATTTACTTACAATTCAAATTGTATTTTAACCTGTTAATTTACTCAACTCTGTAAATAATATATATTACCATGTTACATGAACACTAGTTTCAGAGATGTCGTAATGAGTAAGTATCTATGTGGTAGTAGCTAAAATATTACATAATTTATCAACGGTCAACCGGAATGCTAATTAGTTGTCGTAGAGCAATGTTTGACTTTGTTACTTACTGTGATGTAGGGCAATATATTATTATTAAGATTAGATCTAATTGTTCTATTCTAGATCTATTATCAGGAGCAGAAAATTGTGAAAAGTCCTTGCAGTTGGAATACCGGAATATTAAATGATAGTAAATAGAAATAAACATTTAGGTAAATAGGAAAAGTAATGTAAGGCTAAAATTTGATTCTGATTTTTTTTTGTCAACCTGAAGTTTAATATTAATATGTATTATTATTTATTTATTTATATCTTTTCCACTTAGAATCATAATCAGTGATCACTTGTGTACGTCAACATGGAAGTGTCAGGAGGGCTTATTACGATACTAGATTTATCGTAATAAGTCCTTCTGAAAAAGCACTTTCCATCTTAATGTTAAAGCTATGAGGGTTCCAAACGCGTCCTGGTCTGAGAAGAACCACACAACAAACTCAGCCGGATATATTTTTTGTTATTGTGATCACTGTTTCACAAACGTCAAACTTAAATGCAAATTAGGAACAACTAGAACCGTCGCAATCAATCGGAAAAGAAGCCTAATGATTTCAGGCAACGAAAATTAAATAATAATAACAGAAAAAATATATATATATAAATCTTCGGCCTGCCACACAACCAGTCACCGCAAACAGCACCCGTTCACGAGCATAACACAAGAGCCAGCCATCACCCCTTCGCACACATTTGAGGGAGGGAGGCAACCCGACTCCCGATGCTACCGCAAGTAGTGACTTCTAAGAAATCGGTGTGATGCAGAAGGTCGATAAAGCAAAATAATTTACAACAAGAAACAAATTGCGGAGATTACTAGCTATTCCCAGTACAATACAGATTCATTCCCAGGCCATACCGTCGTCGATGTAATCCTTTACACTATAGTAGGATTTTTTAATTTAATTATTTTTAACATATAATTTAAATTTATTTAATGATAGGCTTAAGGCTTCATTTGGGAGCTTATTATAAAAACGTATACAATTACCCTTAAAGGATTTACCTATTTTATGGAGCCTAGTGCCGGGCATAGCTAGTTTATTTTTTTGTCTTGTATTAATTTTATGTAAATCACAATTTTTCTTGAACTTTGAAATATTTTTATGAACGTAAATTAAATTTTCATAAATATATTGATTGTAAACAGTCATAATTTTAAATTCTTTAAATTTGTTTCTTAAAGAGTCTCTTGGTCTCATATTATATATTGCGCGAACAGCCCTCTTCTGCAATGTAAATATGGTATCAAAGTCAGTCGCATTGCCCCATAAGAGTATTTCGTATGACATTAAGCTATGAAAGTAACTAAAGTAAACTAATCGAGCAGTTTCCATATTTGTTAATCGACGTATTTTTTTAACCGCGTATGCAGCAGAACTTAGTCTGTTTGACAAATCAAATATATGAGGACCCCATTGCAATTTTTCATCTAAAGTAATGCCCAAGAAAGTAGTAGATTTGACCAAGTCCAAATCCTCATTATTTAATTGTACATTGGTTCTAACATTTTTAACATTTGGTAAACTAAATTTGACACATTTTGTCTTTTTTTTATTAAGCAACAAATTATTGGCGTTAAACCATTGTACAACATCTGAGAGAGCATTGTTTACATCGTCAATAACAGATTGCCGTCTATTAACTTTAAAAGTAAGAGAAGTATCATCAGCAAATAACACTATCCCATGTTTTTCCCTCACTAGGTGAGGTAAGTCATTTATGTAAATGAGGAACAAGAAAGGCCCTAAGATAGAGCCCTGTGGCACACCTATTTTTACCAAAGAACCAGGGGAACGTTTTCCATTTACATCAACTTTTTGAATTCTATCATTAAGATATGAACTAATTAAATCTAGGGACTTATTTTTAAGTCCATAATGTTCTAACTTTTTTATAAGGATTTCATGTTGAACGCAGTCAAACGCCTTAGATAGATCACAGAAAATGCCAAGGGCATCCTGTGATCCTTCCCAGGCTTCAAATATGTTTAGTAATAGCTCTACACCAGCATCTGTTGTAGAGCGACCGGCAGTGAAACCAAACTGGTTTTTGTGTAAGAGATTGTTTTTACTGAAATATGCCACAAGTTGATTAAGAATTATTTTCTCAAAAATCTTACTAAAAGTGGGTAAGACTGAAATAGGTCTATAGTTACTAGGATCTAATGAACAGCCGGATTTGAATAATGGAGTTATTTTACTTTGTTTCATTAGATCAGGAAATATACCATATTTTAAACAATTATTAAATATTAATGCTAAGTCTGGCGCTACAATGTCAATTATGGACTTAAGTATATCAACAGAAAACCCCCAAAGATCACTAGTCTTTTTAACGCTAATTGATCTAAATACTTTGATTACTTCTTGAGCATTAACTTTTTCAAACTTAAAACTTCTAACACATTGATCTACATTCTCTCTAAGTAAACCCATAGCTGCAGCGGTAGAAGAATTTAAAGATAACGTTGTAGTTACTGGAATATTAGTAAAAAAGGTTTCAAAAGCAGTAGCAACCTCGAGGTCAGACGTAACATATTTATTATCTATATTTAATTTAAAGTCGATCCTCTGGGATTTAGCTCTTCCAGTTTCCTCATTAATTATTTTCCAAGTTGTTTTTATTTTATTATTGCTATATCCTATTTTATTTTGAATATGTTGATTTTTTGCTATTTTACATTGTTTTTTAAAAGATTTGGAAAATAATTTTACCTCATCCCTAAACTCATTACTAGTATTAAACATCAATTCCGCATACATATTATACAATTTTTCTCTATTTTTGTGTAACTCAGCAGATGCCCAATCACTAAACACTAATTTATCATTAACAACCACTGTTTTTGGAGTAAATATAAAGTTAAATAATTTAGTGAAAGTATTAAAAAAGTAATTGTACATAATATTGGGGTTTGAATTTTTCATCAAGGGCAAATAGCGTACTAAGCCATTTTTAATTTGTTCGATACGTTCTACAGTCACTGGTATAAAACTTATTTTCTGTTTTGATTTATCTCTCTTGCTACAACTGAATTCAATAAATTGGCCATAGTGGTCAGAATCTAATGTATTGAATAAACATTTAAAATTTGGAATAACACTTGTAAAAATGTTATCAATACAAGTGGCACTAGTGGTTGTGACTCTAGTAGGCTCCATAAACATGTATAAGATTTGAACAAATTTAAAAATTTTATACTTATTGAATTTTGTTCAAGAATATTAATATTGAAGTCTCCACAAATTATTACCTTTTTACAAGAATGTGATAGTTTATACAATACCTCATCCATAATCTTTTCAAAATGTTCAAAGTTAGATGACGGTGGCCTATAAACATTTACAATTATGAACTCTTCTAATTCAACTGAAGCAAGTTCAGTTGTCCGCTCAACAGAGTGGCTCACTATGTCCTTGCGTTCTTTGAATTTTATCTGTTTATTTAAAATAATTAAAGAGCCACCATGTATTGAATTAACTCTGTTGAACGAACTACCAACCTGGTGGTTATTGAAATTAAATATTAATTCATCATTCTTAAGCCAATGCTCAGTGACACAAAAAATATTAATATTAAAAGTATTTAAAAACAATTCAATTTCTAATTCCTTATTTCTAATACACTGAATGTTCTGATGCACCAGGTTGATACAGTTTATATTATGTTTTTTATTATTTATTTTAACAATTTTTGTATTTCTATAATGATCATTAATATCATTATTTGATATCTTAATTATTTGGCTAGAGGATATCTCTACTGTCTTAATGTCTAGTTTAAACTACTACTAATACTACTATTACTAGTTGGATTTATTTCCAAGCTGTTTTTACTTATACAAGTAACTGCATGCTGTTCAATAGAAACAATTTTAGCCAAATTATTGGCTGTCATAGTAAAATAAAAATGTAAAAATGTAACAAATTGATGTTATATATTAATATTAAACTTTTGAGCTACGTATTTGGATCAGTCTGATCAGATCAGATCAGTGCTATTGTGTATTATTGTTTATACTTAGATTCAATAAGCCGAGCTTAGTTTTGCTAATCTTGTGTAATATTTTTAGTTACAAAATTTTCGTCGAATAACTAAAGTCGGAGGTCGTGTTTACCATTATTAGGTAGAATCATTAATTATAAATACCCTGGACACAAATTTCAAGTTGCGTCCGAGCCGTTTTGAGTGAATAGCTGAAATAAATAATCAAAAGCTAGAACCATAATATTATGCTTTAATTTTTTACATCGTGTCTTGAAATATATTTTTACTTTTTTTATTTGAGACTGCATGATACCTATTCTTACGCGTTAATTCCCGATTTATTAAATAATAATATATAATGAAACGCGATAGTTTAAAAGTTAGTATGAGACTGCATTCTTTTTAACTATTTTGTATAATATTTTCGTTAAATAAACGGACACATTCTTTATGTTAATCATTTAATCTTCTATATTTATATACCGTTTACCAACAACAGTAGTGCTACGATGTACTAACTATTTATAACTAATACGTTACTATTACTATGTAGGAAATGTAAGAATGCTCATTCTTACAAATGATTGTATGATAAATACTATCATTTTCACTTAATATTTCTACTTTAAAAATATTCAAACATCGAAATTTCTGAACTATGTAGAATAGAATGCATAGAAATTATATGCTGACAACATTCAATGAGATATCTTGTTTTTGTGAGCGGTAAAATGGTACAAACTGAAACGCTAAAGTATAACTGCGTAACAGGTTTGTAAAAACAAGTCAAAGCTGAGTACAGATGAAACTCTGGACTACTAACTTTCCTTCACGTGCGTGGTAATTACCGTTTGAGTTGGTGATTCATTAACATAACTTTTAAGCTCTGTATTTAAACACATGTATTTGGACTTGTCTCATTAACTATGCCGGAAATATGAAGCTTCTTGGTTGTCTACGTTGATTAAAAATAGTAAGAACTATATTGTATTATTATGAGGTTACTTTTCTTAATCGCTTAATTTGACTGCTTAGTTTCAAAATGGCGCGTTAAATTGAAGATGGATTAAATTGATGATTGGATTGAATAATTATTATATTTATGTTTTATATTTTTCACCTATATAACACTTCATATAGGTGAAAAATATAAAACATAAATATATTGTAATATAGTGTTTTCACGAGTACTTGAAATAAAACTATTTTTCACGGATTTAACTCGCGTATATTGAATTAAATTTTAAATTTACGTTTCGAATGCTTTGCATTAATCGTGTTCACGGTAAGACGAGATACGTTATATGTTTATTGGTTTTATTCAGCGGGAAACTGGAGTCAATCTTAAGAATATGATTTAATATGATATTTATTAAATTCTAAAAGATTTCTTTAAATATAATGGCTTTTTTTTAATATCATTCATTCACAATTTATTAACATTTTAATTTTGATTAGTCTATATTGAATCTACTAAAAAAGATTATATCATCGTAAATTCAAAATGTTGAAAAAAAAAATTTTATCTACTAAAAACATATGGGTACATTAAACAATTTACACACTTAAAGTATTATATATAACTTTGCATAATCTTACTAACAAACGAATATATTTACTGTAAAATATTCGCTAATTCGAATATAATAGAACATAAATAAGCCTGAATCTAATTATGTGTGGAGCACTAGGGTACTGTGCTACGACATCTTATGGCATTCTGTAGCACCAAGTAAATAGGTTTCCTACATTTATCATTTACAAACATATTTTACCTGAAAATTATAGTTGTTATTATAAGTTTATCGATCACTAGCTCTTACTCACATCTTTGCTTTGAATACTTTTAATTCGTAAATAATAAGCAAAGTATACATATTTTTTGTTTAGTTTCTTATTTTATAAACCATGATTCTCAATATTTAAATCCCATCATATTTAAAATCTATAGAAGCGAACATTACTGTGATTACCATAATTAAATTAAAGCTGTAAACTACATTATATTGTTACATTAACTCTGAAAAAAGACTCTTAAATTTTTATAAAACCGATCCTTGATGTGGACTATCGTAAATATTTAGTTTAAGAAACACCAAATAACTTCTGGTTTACTATCAATTTAATTACATCATCATTCATCAAGCAATAGTTCATCATTATGTTGGTGGTTTGAAAGTTCATTGATAAGAACGGTGAACAAAAAAATATTTTTACTTTTCATAGGACGACAAAATAC
Organism: Napeogenes sylphis; assembly: GCA_959347405.1. Classification (NCBI taxonomy): domain Eukaryota; kingdom Metazoa; phylum Arthropoda; class Insecta; order Lepidoptera; family Nymphalidae; genus Napeogenes; species Napeogenes sylphis. The sequence continues at coordinate 42,513,641 of OY365776.1, read as the reverse complement.
AAGTGGATTAAAATATTCACCTCATATCCAAAGAACGACTTAAAACCTAGCAATACGCATTTTAAAGACGAATTGACAATATTTATCTATTTATTTATTTAAACTTTATTGTACAAAATTATACAATTGGCGAACTTAATGCTAAAGCATTCTCTACCAGTCAACCGAAACACTATACAGAAAACTAAAAACTACAATAGTCCGAAAGCCAGTCGTAAAACATAAACTTTTTGCCAAATCCTCTTGCATCAGATTTTTTTTATTATTTTTTTTAATTTTTTTATTATTTTTTTTTTATTTTTTTTATATTTCAACAAGCATTTTTAAATTTCATTTCAATATTGAAAATGAACAAGGATTGTTACATCAGCAAGAAAAGGTGTTATTTAAATTCTTAATGTAAGTTTGGACTAAAAGAAAGTTGTGACTGAGATGTGCTATTTGTAGGCGTGATAACTTTAATAGATGATTAAAAAAAAGATGAATTAATATAACATATCTGTCAGAAGATAAAGTGGAGCATTTATCAAACTTATTAAAGTTAAATATAAAGACATTATGTAATACATTTAGCTCCCTGTTCATGATGTTTAACTTTATCAAATAACAAAGTCAAAGGAAAAATACCTCCGTTACTAAAAGACAACGGTATTAACTCGTTCATCCCAACTTCTCTCCCACACACTTGTCAACAACAAAATCGACAAATAAAGCCTCGGGCCCTACTGTATTCTATCATCTCACTTTTTGTGCTATCGTTTTTGTTATCCATTCACAAAAAAACGGCTTATGATTATTTAAAAGCAATCGTTGCGAAAGAAATATTGTTTATTTTTGTTTTTGTTTTTAAGTGAAATTTTTGTATATATTTTTATATAATATATTTAATAAAAATCATATTTTTTGAAAATTATTAGTTTGTTTGTACCGATTATTACGTTGATATAACTAAATATACTTTAATTAACTCAACTAAATGTAAGTGCATGTAACTGCAGCAAGCAAGTACTTGGAGGTGCTACACAAGTAAATCAATACTTTAGCCACTTTGTTTAATGTTGAAGGCTAGTGCGTTAAGTTAGTTAATTAAGTTAGCATTGAGTTTGAAGTACGTCTTGTGAAGGAAATATAATTTAATATTTATATGTCGGCAAAAGGCAGCAGCAGCAAGCAGTTTAGGTTTAGGCAAGCAGTTTAGGTCTTTCTCGGACATGTTGTGGAACGTGCAGGGGGTGGATACGAGCAGATAAATAAGTCACTTTGAATAATAATGATAATTTACTATTGATAATAATTTTAATTTAACTATTATGATCACTTTTAAATCAACGGTTTAATTTACAAAGGAACGCAGTACATTTCCTGAGAGACCAGCTATCACCGAGACAATCTAACGATTACTGATTCTATCTTCTCGGCTTTTGCCCCTCCCAGACTCTGTATAGCGCCACTAGATGGCGCTGGCATTCCAATTTGACTTCAATTGAATCGTTTTCTAACTTTTATCCGACATATATAAGTTACTCAATGCACAATAAAATGTCGTTTAAATAAACCAGATTGTTACAGGAATATTTATATATATATATATATATATATATATTTTCAATATTTTTTGGTGAATTTCGAGATAAAATTAAGTGTTTATTCAGACTAAAAAGAAAAAGAAAACAAAAGTTCTAAATGCATAAAATTTATAATGGTCTCAATTTTTTTTCTCGAATACTTATTATCATCTTATTATAATAAAAATATTTTTTTTTTTACCAACTTATTATTTAAGGCCATAAAATAATTTGGGAAAAGTGTAAACTAAGACAGCGAAATTCAAATTTCCAAAACGCGCCACCATTGGTCGAAAGGAAATGTGACGTCATTTGACACGCCATTCAAATTTTCGGCGTCGAAGCTCATACTGTGGTATTAGTGTTTCTGAAAAAATAAATAATTTAAAAGTTTTATTAAATGATACGATAATTTCACTCTATATTTATATAAATTTAAATGATACGATTGTTTAGGTAATCCTAAAAACATTTTCTCAATACTCAAACAACTCTAACAAAACAACTACAAACTCTTTTTCAATAGCAGTTAGCATGCTACTACACATTACATTTTTGAAATGTTTCTTCCTCTGAATCATTTTCCACTTCACTTGACTCAGATAAATAACTTAGATATAGAAGATATAAGATGCTATATAGAAGTGCTGTCATGTGTTTTCAGTAAACAATTTCTTTTTAAAACAGATAGTTTTGATGGTAAAGTTCCAATATTGTGTGTTAAATGAGGAAATGGTGACAATGGTACATTTTGTTTTTCATGTTGACTACTTTACTTCTGTACTTCGGTTTAATATTGACTTACAAAGCTTAGTCACAATGTAATTTTTATTCAATATGCGAAAATCAAGGCTGGCAGAGGCTCCTCACATTTACTAGACATGATCTCACACACGCTGATCATAACATTTAATAGGAGAAGTACTGAGTCCTGGCTCATTCATATCACAGACATTTGTACGGGCAGTACTAGGACTTACTTAGTGATCACTTCTTTGTAAAGGTTCACCATTTTTTAAAACATTACTGCTTTTGATAACCAACCCTGAAAGTGCTTAACCGGTGTAAATTTTTGCCTTTTGACTACGCACATTTTCATTCTCTCTGGTGTTTTTGGCACAAAATATATGACTCCTTTTTTTAAGCTTAGATTACATTTTCTCCTTGCTGTTTCGTTATATTATATTCAATACAAATTGCCATATTTTCCTTAACCTGAAATAAATCGACAACCATAAAAAACATTCGTAAAAGCAAAAAAAAAAAATTTGGTTCTTATAAAAAGTTATACTGTACTTTTGTAAATTAGGTTAGGTTAATTTTAAACCAAAATTTCTAATGTTACATATATTATCTAATGTTATTTTCTAATGTTACATATAATTGACATATATTATTCTTTTTAATTATCATACACCATTGTTTTTGTATTTTGGCATCTTTTGGAATAAAAAAAAAACACTTTTCCCGGTGTTTTTCTAATACTATTTTTGTTCTCCAGAACTTGTAAGATGGTCTTTGTCTTCTTCCATGATTTGTATAGGAATTAAAACTTAAAATTTTATGAAGTAGCTAAAAAGTTTAGAGTAAACATTCACTGGACGTGTCATTGGACGTCACGCAAAATGACGGCGTTTGATTGGCTCAAATTTATTCAATGTTTTCATTTTCACTTTATAAAATATCTAGGTAAATGATTAATTTACGTAAAAAAAAAAAACAAATATTCCATATTACTGTGTATCGTCTTATATTAACTATACATAATATTATTACCATCAGTTAATAGCTATTTAAAAAATAACTAATAAATTTTACAATTGTTTTTTTATTTCGATTCGATGCTTTTCACTGATTTGGTTATTTTTTCAAGCTAATGCAACTTTTAAATTTACTTTTCTGTATTGTTGCCGATGATGTAAAACCCGGATAAAATATACATAATTTGTTTATTTCGTTACATTATTTTCATAGATCATATAAATAATAATAGTAGCAATATCACAGGACAAATTATATCTAATGATCTAACCTCTAAGTAAGAAAATTATTTGCTTGTTTTAAGAGTGTTAGACAACGATACAAATACATAGAAATACACATTGTAAATACTGAAAATATATTTAATAAACGACCAAACCCAGAAATACAGACATCTATCACATACATGCCTGACCCTGTCGGGAATCGAACCCGAGCCGGAGCCGACGGAGCGGTTACATAATGTAATTTTAAGTGTTCCTAACGCGTAGTCATTTATAACCGTAAACTTATTTTTAAAATTGCATATTTGATATCCTAAAAACAAAGTACTGAATTCAAAACAAAGTACTGAATTAATAAAATCATTTTATACATACAAGCAAAGTTATAATACTACTTTGAAATTTTAGCTCGTTACCCTCAATGTTCGAACAAATCTCTCCCGTGAGACTAAAAACCTTATATAAAAGATACGTTTTTTATATTACAAAACAAAAATACTTATACTTGAGAAGTTTGAATATTTTAATAGTAAATGTAATTCCTTAACGTTTATAATTTTTTTTTTTATTTTTATATTTTATTTTCATTTTGTATTACTTGTCAAAGGCTACGTCACATGATAACGGTGTGTGTGTGTTTCACGATGTTTATACATAATTTATTCTTGTTATCATTAATGAACTACACATTTAAATATATCATAAGGTAATATTTATTATCACTAAATACATTCTGATTTTAAAATAACGCCATAATAAATATATACACGGTACTCGCCTAAATACTTTTAACTCTTTTATAAATGTTCTTGTCACTTGACAATTGACACTCTCCGGGACTTATCCAAGGAAATAGTGATGAATTGTCAAAGTAATAAAAGAGCGTTTAATAAAAATTTTCAAGTGACTTCTGATTAAAAATTATTAAGTGAAAATACATTTAAAAGATTTTTATATTTTTATATATTTATGTTCTTCTTAATTCAGGAATATTTATGTTAAATAATGTTATTATTGTTTTTTCTTCGTCACCATACAAACGTATATACTTTTATACTTATAATACATGTTTTACTGAGGTAGACGATTAGAGCCTAAGATAAGATAGCTACTTATAACTTATACTACTAGGTACTTTTTACCGTTTGTAAAGTTCTTACCTGATAAATTATCTTTAATATGTGCCTCATTTTCCTAACGTTTATAAGCAGAAAATATTATTTATTCTCTCAAAATAAAATAAACTCAATTATAAGTTACTTTATTTAAAAATTATAATTAAAATGATATCAGAGTATGACTATGATAAAATGACCGTATTACTAAGATTAGAAGAATTTAATTGGCAAATGCTATTTAAGGTTGATAAGTAATATTTATTAAATAAAGTAACAATTTGAAGATCTTTATAGGACATTATAAAAAAAAAACGATAAAGCACCTGGGCCAGATCAAATTACAAATGAGATGATTAAGTGCTCAATTACAACACCTGATAACCTTAGAAAACTTACAGAATTATTTAACTTCATTTTAAATACAGAATATATACCATCACAATGGGCTAAGACCACAATCATACTATTACATAAAAAGGGAGATAGGAACGTTATTGAAAACTACCGACCGATAAGTCTCCTGTCAAATATTTATAAAGTATTTTCCAAACTAATTTTACATAGAATTACAAGGATAATGGACGAACAACAGCCTATAGAGCAAGCTGGATTCAGAGCGGGTTTTTCGACGACGGATCATATGCATGTTCTAAAAAAATTTATGGAAAATGCCAAGAATATAACAAAGCTTTGCACATCGCATTTGTAGACTACAGCAAAGCATTCGACTCCATAAAACATCACTCACTCTGGAAGACTCTAATTCAACAAGGAATACCTCATAAATACATTCGTTTAATTAAAAACACGTACGCGAAGAGTACAGCCCAAATAAAACTTGAATCCACCGGTGAAGAATTTCCCATAGCTAGAGTTGTAAGGCAAGGAGATCCTCTATCACCAAAACTCTTTTCAGCTATACTAGAAAGTATTATTAGAGACCTTGAGTGGGATAAATTTGGCGTAAACATAAACGGTAGAAAGTTGAACCATTTAAGATTCGCGGACGATCTAGTCCTAATAACTGATAACCCCAACACTCTTCAAATTATGTTACAACAGCTGACAGAGGCAAGCAGAATATCTGGTCTTGCCATAAATAAAACAAAAACAAAAATAATGGCAAATAGACAAGAAATAATCACAACAGTAGACAGCGAAGAAATTGAATACGTTAGTAATTATACATACTTAGGACAACTAATATCATTCAAAGACCAGACAAATTTAGAAATTGATAGAAGGGTGACTTGTGCCTGGAAAAGGTATTGGTCACTCAAAGAGGTATTTAAAAGCAAACACTTTTTCCGTAACAGCCAAGAAGAAATTATTTAACATATGTGTCATACCATGTCTCACATATGGATGTCCAACTTGGGCATTAACTCAAAAACATCTTGTAAAACTTAGGACGTGTCAACGAAGCATGGAAAGGAGTATGTTGGGTGTTACGCTAAGAGACCGCAAGAGAACCAAAGATATCAGAGCAATAACAAAAGTGGAAGACATAATAATCAAAATAAGGCAGTTAAAATGGCGATGGACAGGACACATGACAAGAGATAGTATAATGAAATGGACAAAAACGTTAACGGAATGGCAACCACGGGACGGTAAAAGGAAAAGGGGTAGATAAGTAAAAAGATGGTCTGATGATATTAAGGCGATTGGGGGTACAATTTGGTCAAGAATAGCCAGAAATAGAGAAGATTGGAAGAAGCTGAAAGAGGCCTATGTGTCACAGGACACGCTGATCACTAAACCGTGTTATCCGATGTATGATATGTAGTTTAAATTTGTATAATTATGTATATGTTTGGTATCAGCAATAAAGGTTTGTATAGGATATTATAAACTGCTAACATGAATGTCTCACTATAACTTTATTTAGTTCTACTTATAAATATCTTATACTGTTTTTTCTATTAAATTCAAATTCAAATTCAAATTCAAATTCAAATTCAAATTCAAATTCAAATTCAAATTCAAATTCAAATTCAAATTCAAATTCAAATTCAAATTCAAATTCAAATTCAAATTCAAATTCAAATTCAAATTCAAATTCAAATTCAAATTCAAATTCAAATTCAAATTCAAATTCAAATTCAAATTCAAATTCAAATTCAAATTCAAATTCAAATTCAAATTCAAATTCAAATTCAAATTCAAATTCAAATTCAAATTCAAATTCAAATTCAAATTCAAATTCAAATTCAAATTCAAATTCAAATTCAAATTCAAATTCAAATTCAAATTCAAATTCAAATTCAAATTCAAATTCAAATTCAAATTCAAATTCAAATTCAAATTCAAATTCAAATTCAAATTCAAATTCAAATTCAAATTCAAATTCAAATTCAAATTCAAATTCAAATTCAAATTCAAATTCAAATTCAAATTCAAATTCAAATTCAAATTCAAATTCAAATTCAAATTCAAATTCAAATTCAAATTCAAATTCAAATTCAAATTCAAATTCAAATTCAAATTCAAATTCAAATTCAAATTCAAATTCAAATTCAAATTCAAATTCAAATTCAAATTCAAATTCAAATTCAAATTCAAATTCAAATTCAAATTCAAATTCAAATTCAAATTCAAATTCAAATTCAAATTCAAATTCAAATTCAAATTCAAATTCAAATTCAAATTCAAATTCAAATTCAAATTCAAATTCAAATTCAAATTCAAATTCAAATTCAAATTCAAATTCAAATTCAAATTCAAATTCAAATTCAAATTCAAATTCAAATTCAAATTCAAATTCAAATTCAAATTCAAATTCAAATTCAAATTCAAATTCAAATTCAAATTCAAATTCAAATTCAAATTCAAATTCAAATTCAAATTCAAATTCAAATTCAAATTCAAATTCAAATTCAAATTCAAATTCAAATTCAAATTCAAATTCAAATTCAAATTCAAATTCAAATTCAAATTCAAATTCAAATTCAAATTCAAATTCAAATTCAAATTCAAATTCAAATTCAAATTCAAATTCAAATTCAAATTCAAATTCAAATTCAAATTCAAATTCAAATTCAAATTCAAATTCAAATTCAAATTCAAATTCAAATTCAAATTCAAATTCAAATTCAAATTCAAATTCAAATTCAAATTCAAATTCAAATTCAAAAACTTTATTTATGCCAGATACTGCTTATGTACATGGTAAAAAAAAGGAACACAATAAAAAAAAACAAAATAACAATAATAATAAGACAATATAAAAAAAAACATAAAATCCAATACACAATTTATAAAAATAACATTTTTCACAGCAGTGTACCGACACAAAAAGGTAGATCACTCAGCCTATGTTGAAACCGAAGGACGCTTAGCGTCCACCGAGATCCAACGCTGATTTTCAGCGACCGCCTAAGAGAGTATTATATCAGCAACAGTGCAGCTACAATTGAAAAGTCAGTTGACAAAGTGTAAGAATAGAGTCTATAATAATATGTAACATCATATGTCGTCGCGTAGTCTTGACGAAAAACGTAAATTTATATTAGAAATATAAGTTATGTATATAAGTATATAAGTTATGTTTTTGTATATAATTGGTATTTGGTATATAATATATTTGGTATATAATATATTTCGTATATAACATATTAAGAATAAATCTGTACTGACAGATGGCCGCATTGAAAGTCAATACATGTTTGTAAAACTATTAATAAACTTAACATTTTAAAAATTCTATTCTAAATCAATTTTAAGTTATTTTTATTTTTATATATAATTTTAAGCATTGTTTTATGAGATTCTTAACTCAGTTATTAATTTGTAAAGAACGAATATGATTTAGTTGCGTGTTGGCGCCAAAACACGTCTGTGGCTAAACGTATATAAGGTTTCAGTCTTTACACAACGTCTTGAATTCTGTTATCGCTTGTGATCGTGAACGATGTTAATCAATTGTGTAGTTTCATTATATGAACGAACAATTATGTGTAGTGTGTATGTAAAAGAACTAGTGAAATCGTTGTTGTTGTTGCCTCATAAAAACCAAAACAAATTGGTAAACTGAAAGTGATTTTGTGGTGTGGACTAAAGTAAAAGGCATTAGATTATAAATTAGTTTCAGTAATTAGTATCAATTCTATTTTTTTTTAATTTAAAATGAAAACTGAAAGGTGCATAATGAGCGTTCATTGAACAACAATATTGTGAGTTTTTTTTAATAATACCCACTAATTTTAATAATTTTACATTTTAAAAAATAATTCAATAATATTTTCAAATTAAATTATCCTAATATAATAATAATAATTAATTATTCACACTAAAAAAATAAATAAATGCGTAAACTAGTTTATTCTGCTTATTGTCTACATATCAAAGGATGTATAATAAAATAAAAGAAATTGGTACGTATGCTGTTTACACATTTTGTTTCTGCTTTGTGAAAAGAATTTGCTTATACTTTGCTTTAAAATTATTAATTGATTTTAGGTTCTTCAGCAGCGGTGGAATTTCGTTCCAGACTTTGGCGGCTGCGTATTTAAAACATCCACGGAACGCAGCGGAATGATGACTCGGTATCAACATCAAGTAAGATGAGGCCCTTGTTGAATATGACCTGTTGCAATCACTCGACCAACTCATTTTAGAAAATAAATAATTAGGTACTTTATTTTTTATAATTCTAAACACAAATGTAGCGAAGTGCAGTTGCCTTCGGTATTCCATTTTCATCATCCCGGCATTGTTGAGGTAGGGCGTAACATGCGTGCGGGGAGGAATATCAAAACAATAACGCGCGCAGGCGTTTTGGATACGTTGTATTATATTTTGTGTACGAGCCAAAAGCCTAGGACCTATTACTGTATCAGCGTAGTTTAATTTTGATAATACCAATGCATCACATAACTTAGTACTTAGTTCCGGTGTTATAAAGGGCCTTATTCGGTATAAAACCTTAAGTCGATAAAAGCAATTTTGAACCGATTTCAAAATGTGAGATTCAAATCTAAGATTTTCGTACATTATAATACCAAGATTTTTGGTTTTCTTAACCCGTTCTATTTGCACGTTATTAATTTTAATCACTGGATTTTTACCTGTTATTTTATTTACTTGCTTTCTTGACCCCAGAATTAAGTATTTAGTTTTTTTAGGATTAAGTGCAAGACAGTTGTCCTCGGACCATATAAATATATTTTTAGGATCATTGTTGATCTTCTTCACTGCATCGGAGGTACCATTCGGTTTAAAAGATATATATAATTGTAAATCGTCGGCGTAAGTGTGAAAACGGCATGCTTTTATATGCTTAGCCACATCTGCGCAATATAATATAAATAATAATGGCCCTAATATAGATCCCTGGGGTACACCTCTGTTAACTAGATTAGCATTTGATTGATTAACAGATCCGTCTTCGTTTCGCGTCTCAACTATTTGTAATCTGTCATTTAAATAACTATCAAACCATTTTATAGTATTTGGGGAAAGTCCATAATAATGCAATTTGGAAAGCAGCAATTTTATATTTATCGTTTCAAATGCTCTCGAGTAATCTAATAGTATAAGAATTATACCTTCACCTTTTTCTTGAAAACTTAGTATGTTATCTACCACGTCAATAAGTGCCGTTACGGTACCATGGTGCTTACGAAACCCGGATTGTTTATCTGGTAGAATTGCATTAGTCTCAATGTAATTTGATAGCTGTGTATATACAATTTTTTCTAAAACCTTTGACATACATGGCAAAATATTTATAGGTCTCAGATCTTTCAGAAATATTGGATTTTCTACTTTTGAAATAGGACGGACTATGGCCATTTTCCACATAGTTGGAAACTTGCTGCTTTGTATAGATTTATTAATTAAGATGGTCATGGTATCTAATATGTAAGGAAGGGATGCTGACAACATCTCCAGGGATGATACCATCACAGCCTATGGCATTGGACTTCAATTCCTTAAATATTTTTAAGACGGTAATATTATTTACGGTTGACAGGTTAAATTTGGTTTCCAATTCACAATTAGACTCAAAGTATAAAATAGAATATGAAGAAGGTTCTGTTTGTCCTGGTACGCTTAAAAAGTAATCATTTAGTGTTTCGGCATTTCTGAGATTAAGTGGTAACAACTGATCTTTTTTATTATTGACTGTCACGTAACGTTTAAGATTTTTCCAAAGGTAAATTGAATTATTTAAATTATTATTAATATATATTTTGAAATATACACACTTTTCCCTATAGATAGCGCTTTCCACTAACCGTTTCAAGTTTCTGTAATATTTGATATGTCGCTCCAGCTTTGTTTTACGTGCTTTCATATAAGCCTCGTCTCGCTTTTTCATCATGAGCTTTACATTATAAGTTATCCACGGGTATCCGGTTTTCTTAAATGATCGTACTTTCAACGGAGACACTGTGTCAAAGATCGTCATAATGTTATAATTTAGTCCATAAACCATTTTGTCAATATTTTGCCAAGTTTCTATTTCATCCCAATTGATGCTATTCATAAGTTCATCTAATTCATTAATTTTAATGTCTTTTGTCTGCCTAAAATGTATTTTTTTACTGTATGTATTTTCTTTTTGAATACCAATATTACAGGAGAACATTCCATGGTCACTAAGTGTACTAATATAGTCTACCTGTACAGATATACCATGGGAATTCGTGCAGATTAAATCTATTAAAGTCTCACTGTCCTTGGTAAAGTGAGTCGGGGAACGTACATATTGTTGCATATCTGTAACTGTTAAAAATTAGTTTAACATCTTTGAGTTTGAACTTTTTATATCTAAAAAATTTATATTAAAATCACCTAATAAGAATATATTATCATAGCTTGTCAGAGAACAAAAAGTGTCCAAAAGAGCATCGAAGAAAATTCGCGGATTAAACCATGGTGACCTGTAGGCCGTACCGACTATAATACGTTTTCCTTTCAGTGTAGTTCTCATCCACATTTGCTCAATAATTGTATTATTTGGATGGTTAATTATTTGTGAGGATAGGATAGATAGGATCTTTCCTTATATAAAAACCGACCCCCCCTCCTCTCTTTCGGAACATTTGACTAGGACGAGGCTTATGACGAAGGCGGTAACCAGGCACTATAGGCGCGCGTCCTTCCTCGCCAATTTTTAGCCAAGTTTCATTTAATGCCAATATATCGAGGTTATGACGGTCTTTTGCAGTTGCAAGTTCATCATGACCTGTACCTAGGGAGCCGGCATTTAAAAATCCTATTCTAAAATTTTGTGTTTGTTGAAGCCACAAATAAAAAAAATTAGAACTAAGCTTGTTAATAAAATATTTTGAGGCAACTGAACAATGTGTACGGTAGACATAAATAGAATAAAAATATAGTATATTTTTAATGATAATATGTAATGACGATACTTTTTTGAGTAAACATACTTTAATCAAAAATAATAATTGTGGGTAAGTTAAAACTTGAACTGTGATACATGTGAACATTAAATATATTGATTTTGTGTAGGCACCGTTACTATTAAAACAATTAGGCCTTTCCAGACTGTACGGTAGTATACTGCTGTGTAAACGCGACTTAATTTTAATAAAAACAAAAATATAGAAATAGAAATCAAACATACAATAATAACAATAACTGCACGTTAGGTGCTCATTTATGTAAATGACCTTGGGTTCCCCCACCGTGATTCCTGTTGAATCTGAGCCACGCCGCACTCGCGCTGCTCCCAGAATTCCATCGCGGACGGAGCGCCGCGTCAGACGAACCACTATGGGCCGGGGGCGCAGCGTCGCCGCGTTGGCTGCATTAAGGCGTCTAGGACCTCCACGTTCGGCACTAACCACGTCTCGCTCCTCTAATTCATGACCCAGTTTCTTGGCGACCAGAAGTACGATTTGAATCGGGTTTTCGGCATTTCTTTCTTCTAAACCGGCTATCTCGATGTCATTTAACAGCCCGTCCTGTTCACGGTCGTTGAATTCCGAACGCAAGTCTGTCACGAGGTCGACAATATGATGATTCTCCTGTTCCGCAGTTCGTTCGCGACTAGCTGCTTCTAATGTATTGAGTCGTTCTTCTATTTTCTCAAACTTATTAGTAAGCCCACCTACTACTAAATTTAGTTGTGCAAGCTCTTGTTTGAAAGATGACATCATGTTTGCCACAGAACTAAGTTCGACCCTAAGTAAACGGATTTCTTGTGATAGTGACCCTATGTTACTTTCACCTGCATCTTCAAAAACATCATTCTCGGGAGAATTAACTGCAATTGGTGGATTCGCACTATTGCTCGTAAATGTTTTGCAGGCCCTACAATGCCATTTATTTGATACTCTATGTTCCGGGCTCAGGTTAGCACAGCAACGATGATACATGCAGGCACATTTAAAACACTTAACGCCATCTGTTATTGATACGTACTTGCCACATTGATTACACTTATTAGCCATCTTTATGGATTATTCGATGAGGTGTTGACAATGGATACTAGGTGGCACTGATGTCAAAAAAAAATAGTTTTTTTTCTCAATATTTGAACAAAGCCTTTTGTTTTTATAATTCTTTTTTCACAAGACAATTATATTTAAGTCTGTAAATGTATATTTCTTCTAATTATTAACACTTTTTCGTATAAGTACTCACTTTTTGTTGAGTGGGTAATACTGTTTATATCAGCTGATTGTCACTATTACACTTGTACTTGTTAATTATAACTATAACACTGTAAATACTAATTAGTTTGTCTTAATAACATTTATTCTATGTTGACACTTGTAAACTTGATAATAAATGCACTTTTTGTAAACTATTTTGTAGTTTTACTATAAAATACGAATAAATATTGTTAAATCAACTGCTGCTGCTGTCACTGTTGCTGACACGACTCCCGATTACTAATTTTGGTTTGGTTAAATTATTTTACTTATACGATTCACACTGCCCTATATTTAATTAATAATTCACAGCAAGTCTCACTGACAATGAAATAAGACAAAATTGAAACCCTAAATGTCAAGCGAAATATTTTTCTATTATGATTGGTTGTTTTAAGATTAGCTATAAAGTTCATAATATTTATTACGTCGAAGCACAACTGTCGTTGGTATATTTTTGGTACTACAAAAAAATTGGTAAATATAAATACGTAAAATTATAAAATATAATATATAAATTGAGTCAAATTTTAACTTCGAACATACAGTTGAAAAGTACTTTTATAATCTCATAACTCGTTGAAGTCGTTAGGAAAAATAAAATTCAAAACATATGTGGTAAAAAAGTAAAACAGTATTTAAACCGCTAAACTTTTCGTATAACTCGTTCGAATTTTTGTTCCAGCTTTTAAATTCTAGTTTTACTTCATCTAATGACTTGAAATTGATATTAAGGGTATTTATAATGAATGAATTATAATTAAAAAAATGTAGTAATTATTCTGCATAATTATGTTAAATACAACCTCAGAGTAAAGTTAGGCTTAATTGAAAATTGATGTTCTGAAAATATTACTAAAGTTCAGCAAAACCGGGTTCGGCTCACTGAGTCTTGATAAAATATTAATACACAGTAGAACATGATGTTTAACATTATTATTCTAAGAAGGATAAAAAATTATAATTTATTAAAACTATTGAGACAGACATAAACTAAAGATAAAGGTTGTTTTTTGTCCGTCTTATTGTCTTTAAAAACTGCAAGGATTACTTTTATTTTCTGCCATTATAATAAACTTTTTAAGGATAAAAAATACTTGGTTTAAAATAAAATACATAAATCTAGAAATGACTTGATCGTTAACCTGTACTTCAGTAAAAACACAAACTAATATGATAAGACGTACGGACAATCGCTATATGTAAATATGAGTAAAAATATTACAAACTAAGTGATAATATCCAAAAGAGAGAGATCAATATTATTGTTATTTGCTAAGTTATATACTGTAAGAATTATTAATAATATTAGACTATAACATGTTTCTATTTAATCTTATGAACAAAAAATTTTCAATATATTACTTATTGTTAAAAATATATATTCCTAAATCAACTACTTTATTTAAAAAATATATAATTTGAAAGTTTTCTCGTAAAAAGCTTTAATACGTTCAGACGAGTTTTACTCGTAACAGTTACGGTAACGAGATAAAAGCTTCTAATAACATGACTATGCCTGAATGCAACGTCTAACGGTGTACTTCCTTCCTGTTAGATATATGTCTACGGATATTTAATGTATGCCGATCCCTATTTTGATTTAATATTTGTAATAATTTACAACTATTTGCACTTATTTAATTTATTGAACTTACGAATGTATCGCCAGTTTACATATTATGAACACATTTTGCACACAGCTAAACACATTTTGAATCCTACTATACTATTTCCTAAGCAACTTTAGATTTTTTCAATTTAAGTCCTATATTTTCATCTTTAGAATATAAAGCACAGGTATGTTGATAATGTTCACATGTTGAAGAGTTGCAGAAACAAAGAGGTTCACTATCGTTGCCTTCGCTATGGACAGACTCGTTCAGTGAAACCAAAAAGAGATATATATATATATATATATATATATATATATATATATATATATATATATGTATATGTATATATATATATATATGTATATATATATATATATATATATATGTATATATATATATAAACTATATATATAGTTTATAGATATTTATTGCATAATAGGTAATTATTTCCTAACACTAATAAAAAAACTATCAAGCAAACAATTTTAAATTAATGATTGGCGAGAATATTCAATAAAAAATCTGACTCCTTAATAGAAAGTATGGATGCAACCTATCATATCCTTATTTTTCCTGTCTCCCTAGGCTAAATACTAAATAAATTCCAAATATCAAGTTGATATCAGTGCTATCAGTGGCTTAGAATTATGACAATCGGTGAATCAGTGCCAAAATCGACGAGTGATACTTCGCAAGATATATTTATGTATATTATTATGTATTTCATTATGTATATTATTATGTATTTTAAGATTATTGCTAAATGGAATATATCCTCTTGGATTATTAAAATTCAGACTTCTAGCTTTATCCATTTCGAAGTTTCAGAGGAGTATACATCATTGAAGTCAGTTTACGTTCAATTATATTGCAACACAAATTGACAAAGTAATTTCAGGTAACGTCTAAATTGCCAACGATTTGCCGAAATACCATTACTGTTTACAAATTGCCTTGTTGTTTAAAAAATAACCATATTTTTCTCATGTACATTACTTAGTCAAATAAAGGTAGAGAAAAATAAACTTGAACTATTTATAATACATGAAAATATACACAACTATTCAAACAAGTGCAGGCAAAGGCGACAGGAAATGAAAAAATGTTACTTTTTTAATGAAAACATTTATCGTTGCATTGACGGTGATAGTTTTATTTTGTAGTAAAATATATAACACTAATCTTCTGCTCGCGGCTTCGCCCACGTGTTTTTTGAATTAAGTCGGTTAGACTTGTTTACCTACCTATTGAGGGATTTAAAGGCGTGATGTTATTGTGAAAACCTTCATACAAAGTATCAAGTTAATCCATTGGAAAAAAAAATCTATTTTATTCCCTTTTTCTCCCCCAAATGCCGTAGTTTCCAAATATTAACTATCAGTGCTTCCCTACGCCCTCCACCAAACACACATACCAAATATCGGTTTCTTGCGTTCAGTAGCTTCGGCTGTGCGTCTTCAGTCAGTCAGTCACTCAGTATCGGAAGAGTTGTATGTATATATATATATTAGGTAGATTGTACTTTTAACATTCAATTCAGTAAATATAATATCGTATATTTTTTATCATAGCAAATATATCAATATTGTCGTCTTATATAGTTACAAATGTGAAAGAAATAAATACCTACGTATTTCTTAAACAATGGTTGAGTTTATTTGATTCTTCAACTGCTTATTGAAAGCTTTTATAATATTATATCCTACGTTTTCCCATTTTATGGTAATTTAAGAATAAATATATGTTTTATTGGCAGATTTTTTCTCTATTATCGTCTCTGAATCAAAGTAATAAAGAGATAAAATTAGAAGAATAAAAAAATATGTTTATATTTTATATAAATGCTATATGTTAATAGCCACATTCAATGTACAATACGGTTCCTTTTTTATTTTTAATTAAACATTCGTTTGGTTTGCTTTTTTTAAAATATAGAATCAATTAAACATACCTAACCTTATAAGTACTAATATAAGTCTAGCTTATAGTTAATGCTTGTGAAATTGCGCATGAAGTGTATATATAGTTGGAACCATTAACTAGGAGTTGGAACCACTAGCTAGGGAGCAATTCCAAAGCTTCATTCAAGAAATATCGTTTTGAGGATGTTAAAAAAATACATATTTTATTCAAGTTAAAATGAATATTCAATGTGGTAATCCCATCAAGCCAATCAATCAATCCAATGTTATTTGATAACTATTAATTACTATATGTTTATCATCCGTATTTGATAACTACATATTTCAAAGATTTGTATATTGTATTTGTATGTATCATTTATCATTGAGACAAATATTGTTGATTATATAAGAAACAGAAACATTTGCAGAACTAACATTTACTTTATAAACCTCAAGACTAGTTATTCTCTAGAGCACTTTAGTTATGCTATAACTACACAAGTGCACAGAATCTTTAATAGTAATAGAAAAAGTGTATAACAGTTTATACAAAGATCATTAAAAACAATAAGATACCGATCCTTTCAAATTAGATAATTCCATGAATAAACGAATAAATATGAACATTATATTTCACCCTTTTTGTATTTTCAAGCATGTATTTATTTCATCCTATTCAAGGATTTTCCTTCTAATTGTGTTCAAGTAGATCACAAAGAAGTCACAGAATGCAATTGGGGTATTTTGTGATTTATCTAAAGCTTTTGGTTGCGTGGACCATCAAACATCACTATGCAAACTTAATCACTATGGTGAGCGTAGTGCTGCGCTTGATCTTATTGCTTCTTAACTGAATCAAAAAGTTCAAAAGGTTGATGCAAAATAATTGTAAATACACTGGTTCTCACCTAAAAATGGGTATTCCACAAGGATCTATTCTTGACCCCTTTTTATTTTTACTCCATATTAATGATTTGCCCTTTTACGCAAAAGGACTATGGGAAATAGTACTTTTTGCTCATGATACCTCACTTATTTTTAAATTTGACAAAGCTAATTGCTATTTTTGACATTGCTAATTTTGACAAAGTAAACAGCTCTGTCACGTGTTCTTCATTGGTTGGAAAATAATAATTTGGTCTTAAATACTAAAAAAAACTAAATGCATGGATTTTACACTTCCTAATGTCAAAAGTCAAAATTGTTTACTCCTTAACAGTGAAGTGTTAGATCTTACTGACTCAACAACTTTCTTAGATATTAGATAGAAAGCTCCAGTGGAACCCCATTTCTTGACACCCGCAGGCAAATTCAGCTCAGCAATCTTTGCAATTAAGACAATTAACAGACGTTAATACGGCTTGACTCATTTATTTTAGGTTTTTTCACGGTATTTTGTCGTACGGTATTTTAATATGGAGCCGCGGTACCGAAATTAATTCTAAATTTATTTTACAAAAAAACAGTTGTACGGGCTATTGTAACTTAAAAACCAGATATACACTAAGAGATGTTTTTAAAAAAATCGGTCTTCTTAGGGTCGCTTTTCAATAAATTTTTAATAACTTACTATAAATACGCCAAAATTTAAATGCTTATATTAAAAACAGTGACTGTTTTAAGATCAAAACAAGAAATAAAAATAGGCAACTAACTCCTCAATTTCGACTTCAATAAGATAACATAAATAATAATAAAAGGCAAATAAGCGGTCAATCATATTTTCAAATACCACTAATATCTATAAATATTCGATCTACTTGAAAAATCTAATTGAAAAATTTGCTTTCAGAATTATTACTGTCAAGTACTACTGTTTACTAGTACTACTGTACAAGTACTAATTTTGGTTGAAAAATATTCATTAATTTATAACTTTATATTATTTAATAAAAATTTACTTCTTAAGCTATGTTCTGATCTTTTCGATTCTTCAACCTGTCGAATACTCATTCAATATGATGTTTATATAAGCCGTGTGAGTACACGGCAGGCGGCTTATTTAGAGCTTTTCAAATCATATACCTTATAGTTCCTATTATTTTAGGATAATGCAAAAAATAAACGCCGTGGATTTTTTATTTCTATTATTTTTTTGGCACCAATGTGTTAAAAAAAAAGAAGAAAGCATCAATCAAAATTACAAGTTTTTATTTTAATAACACAAGTCAAAAACTAGTAAAGTAAATCTCTATAATACTTTAAAACTACATTTACTCTACAAGCCAACGATTACTTTGATTAATTTTACTAATCAATTGTAAATATCGTTTGTATTCTGAAAAACTCGTTCAGTAGATTTAAATGACAGATACAATAAAATAAATTTAATATAAATGTACATGGGAAACATTGTTCTAATCTAGAGTAGGTATATCTTGATTATTTAGAACAAAAAATATATACGATACATTAATTAATTCTAAATAAATCATGTATATAAATACTTATTAAGTTTATTCACTGATCATATTTATTAAATATATCACCTCTAAAATATTAACAAGCCAACTCCTATTATTTTTTGACAGTGTTTTTAAATGTTATATCTACTAATTATAGTTAACTTAATTTATTTTAATTTAAAACTGGTGTTTTTGATTGTGATTTTCATTTTTACATTTTTTTTACTACTGCTTTTTTTTCCTTCAGCTAATAAAAAAAAATAAGTTTAATTATTTTCTTTAAGGAATAGGAACATACGAGTGTATTTTCCTATTTGAGTATTAATGAGTATTAATTTATTTATTTAACCATTATTGTTCCAATGGTTAATGTTAAATAGCATTTTCTAACAATATTGGGAATGACGTCAAACATGGGAATGATTTTTTCCCAGACATCATGGATTCAAATCTCTATACATATTTATTTTTGTTCATTGTATTTTTATTTAACTTAACATTTCTACACGTATTTATAGAATTATTAGGTCGAAATTACGGTTATTGCAACTCTTCAATTTCAATAAATATTACAGAGTTAGAAATACTAGTTAATTTTTTGAAAGAAGCCTTAGATTGATGTCAAAACCGTTCTGATATTTTTATCATAGAAAATCCTTATTTCATCAAAAGGGTTGTCGATACAGATTATTTGATAGAGTGAAAAATAAAAATATAAGAATCAATAAAAAAAAATAAAAATAAAATCTTTGTAAACATGAACAAACATTACTAAAATAATAATATAAAGGTTTATTACAATAAATAATTAAACCTTATTTCCATTAATGTTTAAGCTTCGAGATTATAACAAAAACAATTGCTTATCTTCAAATATTCAGGCCTGTTCTACTGTATGTTGATATTTTATGGTAACTTAGTTAGCCTCGGCTCTAAGATAAGATAAAGAAACTGTTCTCGATCAGTTTTGCAAAACTTTTGTTATATTTTATTTGCACCGTCAATTATAAGCTACATACGCCCTCAGCACAAATTTTAAATCTTGTCAAAATAACGTCTTCCCTTTTATAACAGGTATTTAGATATATTATTATTCCTAAAAACTTTGTCTATTAACTAGGTAAAAAAAATCGTTTGAACTATATTAGGTACATAAAATATTAAACAGTATTTTATAAGAAAACTATTTTATAAATTTTCTTAAAAAAATATTGTTTTGGTTTGAAATTTACCTAAGAGTTAAAAATATATGCTTGTAGAGAGATAAGGGAAATTATTTTATACTTGAAAGTGTCTGAACTACGATGATGGTACTTTTCAATACGAATGCATTGAAGAATATTTTAAATCACTTCCTAGACTTGTGCAGCTTTAGCAGCTTAAGCTGAAAAAAAATCATGTGCCCTGCTAACTCTAACAAGCGCTCAAATAGTACAAAACTGAATCTTTAAGACGTTACTGAGGTAAAGGTTTATGAATACAAGTCAAAACCGAGTGCATATGAAATTCTTAACTCCTAAGTTCCCTTCAAGTGGCATTTACCGTTTGCGAGAGCAATTAATTAAGGAAACTTTCTAATTATACATGTTTGTTTACTTGGTTACAGTCTCGGTAATTCTGCCCTAAATCTGAAGCTCCTTGCTTGCTTATGTTAATTAAACATTTACGACAATTGCTATACCTGTTTGTTACAGTACTACTAGGTTGTTGTTTACCTTGATGACTTTTGTTTTGAGTATATTTATCTTTATCAAAATGTTTATGGAGTGGGTTTTTTACAGCTAGCGTATTAATTATTATTATGCTCACAACAGTCATTAAAATAACTACGAATATAGGAAAATGACTCATGTATATATATGCAAATACAAAACAATAAACATATTTTAAGAATCTGAGCGCTAATTATATGAAATGTTGAAACTTTACTTTACTTTTTTGTTGAAATAACGATTAGTTAGATGTTTAAAGCTTGTATGTAATAATTATTTAGTATACCGTTAATAAAAACACTATATAGTAATATTAAAACTAATATTATTTGATGATATAAACAGTTCATGAGATCCTTCGGGAACTCCCGTTTGCAAATAGCCGGCGCAGTGGGGTCGCTCCTGGCACTTAGCAGCAGAGTGGACTGTGGGGTGGTTCCGTGGGTATATGGGAGGGTGCGCGGCAGTATCTTTCTTGCTGGGGGAGAGGCCGCCTGCGGCGGCTAGGGTCTAGACCACTTTCTATCAAGCACTTTTCTCAGAGTGCTTGGTGGAAAGAGGGTCCAGGACGTTTCCTGAGCTGATCGTTGCCGATTGCGATGCCACGGTTGCGCTTGGCGATGTTCGTTAGTCTTGGTTAGTCTGGGCGTGGTGAGTTCCCGACTTGTCGGGTTCAACGTTGAGTCCCCTGCCTTGAGCGAACTTTAGTGGTGCGTGGCTTGACCAGAGCCGCTGTACCCGCTGGGTCGTATCGAGAGTCTGCTCTTCTAAGAGGCCTGACCGGTTGTCTCCTTTCGGGGACACAAACGTAGCGGAGCTGGACACGGTCGATGATGGTCAAGTCGAGTTACCCACCTGATTCCCTAAGACCGACTCCGACTAGAAGAAGGTATCGGCTCCCTTCAGGTGTGTACCCAGGATAGATTCCTGAGGTTAAAAAGGAGGGCATAAAAAGTATTTACAGTTTTTTTTATAACAATTAAATGTTATTCAAACAAATTCAGTAGGTCCTCGTATATGGTATCTTTTTAATAACTGTGAAGATAAGTTTATACTTGAGAATATGCCTTAATATGATATTTGTGACTCCTGTTCAAGGTTTAGTTAAATCTAACGGCGCTATTGAAATAGTGATAATATTATATTTCTGGTATCTATAATTTATTATTACTCTTTCACTGATTTAAGATTTTATAGTCTATAAGACTTCAAATTCTGTCTGCGGTCTTAATTTTTAAATAAAAAATTAATTACTTTGCGTAACCTTAGTCACAAATAGTTCATAGACGTTTTTTTAATTTTTTTTTAAGGCAAACGGAATAAGGTATAAAATGCCTGAATCGAATATTCCTAGTGAATGTCAAATAACTTCTACTTTCGCACACATTCAATAAAGTCCCTTATATTATTTACAGACCATTTCATAAATCTGAGTGGGCTCCCCAAGGGTGCATTGCGACGACATCTTATGTCTTCCTGTTCTATGGTTTAAATACGTTTTTTCTCTTAGATGATCCACAAACCAGTTTACCTTATTTATAATACCAAAAAAATGCTACAAATATGTACCTAGTTAGGTTTCTAAATTTAAAATGCATCGAGTAGTGTGTAAGCATTAATGTATAATTTTATCAGCGCATTGAAAAACATTCATTCGTACAGTGAGCAAAAAAAAATTTTTTCATATTATTATTTAATTAATTAGTTACGTATTGGAGTAAATTAGAAACATCTTATATATCGGCTCTCGATATCTTTAACATATTATTTAAAATTATCTTTTTAATAAATATTTAATGTCAAATTAACGTGTATGCTTTATTGGGCCAGAATGAGTATCATGTTAATAAAATATCTTTATTTAGTTGCTCATAAACTTTTAGGGTTTATAATTGAATTTATATTTATAATTGAGTTGAAATTGAATCATTTTTAATAGATTATTTTGTTAAGTCAATATAAATATTCTTATTCTTATCCTTTTCCGACATTTAATTGGTATATATTATCCATTCAAAAGACAAGATATTTATGATAATTTAACTTAATATAATAATGTATACTCTGATAAACTGAACTATATCAAAGTGCAAGTGTAACAGGAGCGAGCAACATATTGAAGGTGCTACACAAGTTACACGTAAAAGTTACTTTAACCACTTTGTTTATAGTTAACTGCTGGCGCGTTAAGTTAAGTAAGATATTTAAGTTCGCACTGAGTGTTAACTGTGTTAATGTAAAAGCAATAGAATTCAATACAATGAGTCTTTAAATAATATAATGCACCTAAAATAAACAAAGTAAATGAAAGTCATGTTTTTTTTTTTGTTTTATCTAAATAAATAAGGATGAATGGTAATAGGTTAAATGGTATATTAAACATTTCTATGAACTTTCCACCACCATCTGTATAAAGTTTACTAATTTTTAGGGTACATTTTCCAGTCTGCAACAGGAAGAAAGTTTTTTTGAAAAAGAGATTGAGGAAGTATTTGATCCAAATGTCTTTTTGATTAAAATTTATATATATTTAGATCTCTTACTAAAACTTAGGGAACAAGAAAAAATGGTCAAATAATCAAATCACAAGGTGTTAAAATAATGCTATAAAGTGAATGACCCATAAGTTTTATCATTTTGGCCTCTAGTGAGTCCCTCCTGTATGGAGCAATAGGCCTCGGAGGCTCATGTTTCGTCCCATGTTGATAACTGCATGTTGTCGCAACTGGTATGAATGTTTGAGAAAGGTATAGTATTTTATCACTAACAAACATTTATGTAAATAATAATATTAAAAATCTTACATACTTTATTTTTGTAATCAATAGTGTTAATTAAGATATTTAAGGTACAAATACACTGATACATTTTTTATGCTTAAGGTAACTTTACAGACAAACACACACACACAAACGATTTAATATAAAATGTAATAAACAGTAAGGTCACTAAGGTCACTAAGAACTTTTTCACATGCTATTGAATATGACTAATTACAGATAATCACACGTTTTTTAAACTATTAAATTAATTAAAGATAAAGTTTCGTAGTTAATTAGTTTTTAACCCCCGACCTAAAAAGAGGGGTGATAAGTTTGACCTGTGTATCTGTGTATTTGTGTATCTGTGCGGTGCGGTGTGTGAATACACCATAGACAAGCCCAATCATTATATAAGATTTGATAAACCTAAAATCCTCGCTGAAGAACATCGTTACATTCCAAGAATGGTTCGTGAGGCTATTGAAATTAAAAAACATACTTTTTTTTAATAGAGAAGATGGTTGGGGATTATCTAACACCTGGGACCCACTTTTGAAAAATATAAAATCCCATGTCTGTGACCGCACTGTAAGACTTCAAGATACTGTTAGTGCGTTTTGTGTGAATCCTGAACTGTACGCCCGGAAGCTTAGAAACCGTTGCAAGTAGATAACTAATTAACTGACTTACTGACAGACACCTCCATCTCGTCTCACCGGGAATACGATTGCTGCAAAGCATTCGAAATCTCGGGTTAGATTTAAAATGTAAATTTAAAATTTAATTCAATATACGCAAGTTAAATCCGTAAAAATAGTTTTATTTCAGTATGTAGCACTCGTGATAACCTTAAAAAACACTAAGAATAAAATTATTTTTAAAAAGCAGAAAAAAGTATATAAAAAAACTCTATAAAAAATACATCTAAAAAGAATAAAAAATAAAGGAAGAATTCTAAATGCAAGTAAATGCAAACTAAAGCAAATAACGAAATAACAATATCAAATCATATAGTCGTAAGTCCTCATGCATTAGCTCTGAAAATTTTGTAAAATAGATACCATCGACAACGTACGTACAACGGTTCCCGGTCATCGCAACGACTTATTTTTACTTAATATTATTTTTTATTATCGTTTTATATTGAATAAGGAATATTTCATTTTATTAAATATCTCATTTAGAAATGGCACTGAACGGAACGGCTTTCAGAATTCAATTCATTTTACTTTATACGAGACAAAGCGTCCATATAGATTGCCTTATATTGAATATCGTTATTCAGATACTTGACTGTAGGACATATTTGAGCAATTTACATTTCACAATATTTAATACACTTACTTCCTATCAAACAAATGCAATATTTTGATAAAATTATTAAGGAGATCTTTATTGTCTTGTAAATCCAAATTTGATATTAATTAAAAAACCCCTTTTAATGATTTTTTTTCTTTTCTGTTGCATTTAATATATATGTATATATTTGACTTGAAAAATAAATAATAAAAAGTATAGTAGGTATGTTAAGTACACACTATACATAGAATGTGCACATTAAGTAAAGTACATTATATTTAACAACGAGGATTGCATCAGCCCGGTAACAATGAAGCAATGCTGACTCCGCAAGTAGTGACGAGTGAGAACGAGCTACGTGCCGCATTTATTTCATAAATTGGATCACTTTTTATTCTAACATCGAACAATGGTCACCTATTTAGTTGTAATTAATAATTGTAATTTATTAATTGTGTTTAAAAGTAAGTATGGTATTACATAATACGATTTTATAATTAAAAAATAGCTTAATTTAAGATTTCTGCTTAATTTGAATGGTTTTTTTTCCAGAAATCAAATGACATTAACATCAAACTGTTACATAAATGTTAAATTATATTTTAGATCAAATAATAATTATTTTACTAATGATTAAATGTGATAAAATATGGAATTGGCTTTTTTACCAGGTTGAGCAATAAAGTAAGGTCTTTTTTTTTAAATTAAATTTAGAGGTTATATTATCTGTATGTCACGACAGGCTTCACTAACATATAAATTACAAATACAAATAACACGCGACTTAGAATAACAATCTTTGAATCACACAAAGAATTTTCCCGTGTTGCACGTTATTCGTGAGTGCATGCAGCTCGCGTAGGGCAACGAGAGATCGAATATTTACAAACAATATCTTTATTTTAGTCTAGTCCAATCTAATCTGTTTGAGATGCTTAGTTTTATAAACTTTAAAGGTTTCCTTTTTTTAGATTTTTGTCAACTAATCGAAAAAAATCTAGGAATTTAAATCTTGAAGAAGAAATCTGA
This sequence comes from Napeogenes sylphis, assembly GCA_959347405.1. NCBI lineage: Eukaryota > Metazoa > Arthropoda > Insecta > Lepidoptera > Nymphalidae > Napeogenes > Napeogenes sylphis. The sequence continues at coordinate 42,487,616 of OY365776.1, read as the reverse complement.
GAATATACAAGAAACCATATAAAAAATATGTTAATAATATAATAATCCTTACTCCTAAGAATATAAATTGTAGATCACTACTTGATTCAATGTTATGGCTTTCTAAACTATACATAAAAAAATGTCAGCGAAGTACGAGAATGGGACGGACGAACTAAATTATTCTTTTCATCAGTGATTTACGACTCACTTATCTTCTTTAACGTAGTTCGTTTTATCGTCTTTCAAGTTCGAATTCTTTTCTCCTCTCGTTGAGATGTCGAGAATCTTAGAGTAAGTATTTCTTTATATAACCACTAAATAAATTAAAACTACTAGGATCGGTCTTACAATATTAAATATTAATTTTGAGAAAACTGTCTTCTAACTGAATGATTTACATTATAATATATTACGAAGCTAAATCATGTTCAATATCTTAAATATGTTGAAACAAATAAACAATTTATACAAATTTTAATTGAAATATTTTCAAAATCCTTCGTAGAAATATTATAGTAATATTTTTAAAGACATAAAATTGCCAAAAACCAAGACAACTCGGGAGGGTTACATTTCTAAAATATCTTTCTTAGTATGATTTATAAAATCTTGAAATACTTATTATTTTTTTTATTGAGAACACAAGTCACCATTTTAGTAGTTTAACCTTTAATAAGCAATCACACTCAATATTACATAAACATTTCAATATACATTTCGATCAAGCTATTTGGATTAAATGAAACATTTGAATTGTATCAGTGCTCGTAAATTTATGAGTAATTTAATGTTTAAAGTATATAACATATTACATTTAACTGTGAACTCACGGTTAAAGGGAGATTAAATTGTTATCAGACACAAACATGTAATTAATTTGGATCAACGCTATAATATGCTCAAACGTTTGGTTGGCATCACTGTACTGTATGTTGTGTATAATCAACTGGAAGATGATTTTCAATTAATTGTAGCAAATGTTTTGTTGGCAGAAACAACAAAAGCTGATTAAATACTAACACTGATATAAAATTAATTACTTATTACCGTAAAATGGTATAAAATTGTTATTAACTGTATTAACTTTACTCTTTGATAATTGATTATGTTTGTTACATATAGAGTGGAATTTCAATAAATCTTATTACCATACCACACACACTGACCTGTGGCTGAATTTGTTAAAAAATCGGAAACGGATCGCCAACTTTTCTTGCGAGTTGTTTTTTAAACCTAAACTAAAGGTCAGTTCAGTCAGAAGCACGCTGTTTAGTTTACCGACAGATGTGCCTTTTTATGTTTTTAAAAATCAAACGCGAAGCCAACATGATTTACATTCTTCTACTCAGAGGGTTTGCATTTAATAATGGTATTAAGGAGGTTTTCTAATGCGTCTATGAAAATTATTTGTATTTACCTATATAATGTTTTGTAGTCATATGACTGATTTTTAATAATGTATAACAGAAGCAACGACATCTATTTTAAATATTTACGAAGATTATGAATACATATGAATTCCGTACATTTATTAAGAATATTTTGTGTATTCATGCACATCTTGGCTAGTGTTGATATAAAAATCTTTTTTATAATATCTAATATAGTTATTCCACAAAATTATCTACATATAACAAATACCATTTGTATTTATAACTTGTAATATTATTTCAATAACAAATCTCTAAACAACCGGAATAAAGAAAAATTAATTCGTTTATTTCAAAATTTTTAATTGTATTCTAGAGCATTCTTTTTCATGCACCAACTATTTTATTTTGATTTCATACTGTAAACGATATCATGTCTAATTATCTCGAATAGTTTTTAACACACCTTGCACATGATCAATATTCCAATACTATTACACTACGCTGTAGAAAAGAAATTATTTATGTTTCCTATTTTTCTTTTGTTTCAAACCTAATTTGACATAAATTACATAACAAATAACTTTGACTATATAATAAGAGATTGCTATTATATATTTCAATTATTATGCTTGAGTTACAAAATGCGCCAATTTACGTGACACCAATGCGCGCTTCTCTAAAATTGCAAAGCTTATCCCTTAGTGAAAATTGACAATTACGGTAGATTGGCTTTTACACGCTTGGTATGAAAATATTCTTGGAACAAGTAAACTGAAACATTTTAAACAAAATAAGAATGAAATAGTTTATACTTAAGAATTTCAAAATAATAAAATATTTTATATACTCGAGACATGCAATGTTCGTTTATTTACTATCTATATTACTTCCATAGGCTTCAATAGATACAACACTAACATAACTTATAAATGACTAAAATAAATTATACAAGTTATTTGATTTTAGGATATTCTATCTAAATTATTGATAATTTTATAGTGATTTTTTAATCCTAAATTATTCAATCCTCAATCCTGATTTAACCTTTTTTCAATTATAATACTCAAATATTATCCTTTACAATAAAAGCTACTAACTTATTTGTCGAGAACATTCGAATGAAATGGTCTGCATCTTTAATTTTCAATAAGTTTTTTAATGCAATTGAAAATATTGTAATTAATATAATATAAACGTAACTTTTTTGGTCATAGTAAGGGCGTGGTAGGATAGGTCGTGGTAGCATAAAAACCCGTAACATTTTTTCTTGCGTCGCCAATATATTTAATTACGTTATGTAAAGGGATTCGCACACATACACTTACATCTTCAAAGCACTAATAATAATATTACCACACTTACTATACTCAACACACTACAAGTGAAATATGTAATACATATGTATGTCACATATTAAAATTGTCTGAATATAAAAACCTCAACATCGATTACTATGTCTTCAGCAGAAATTATTTATCGCTGACCCTTGTCGGTGGTTTCTCCCATGCTAAACAGTATCAAGAACGTTTTATTATTCGTAGCCATTTTAAATGATGGTTTTAAAACCTTTTTCAATTTTAACTTTTTAGCAGAAGATAAAAAGATTAAAATAAAGTAAATCGAATAAGTTTATAAAAATGCAGTCTTTGTTATGATTTTATTATTGTTTTGTTATATTAAAAATGCATATCTTAAATAATTTAAATGTTACTGAAGTTGCATCAAAAGCTATTTGTTTATTGTTGTTATTCTGATAAGAAACAGAATCAATTGCAATGAAATAGTATCACTGCTATATTATATTGCTTAACATTTAAATTTATACAATTTTTTTTTTTTAAAGTTTAATCTTAAAAGGAACCTTATTCCTTGGTCTCAGAACCAAAAACCCAAACTCGTTCGTTTATTACACGAAATAAAGAGACGTGTAAACAATTGAATCAATTCATTCAACCATGAAAAAAGAATGAGGTAATTGCAGCTGATGTTAAAAGCCTACCGCAATAAAAAAATAATAAGGAAAACTTGAAATAAAACAGAAAGTTGTTGATTTCAATTGTGATTGCTTTGTGTGTTTATTAAGATTTGAATATTTTTTTGTTAGGTATATATATCTTAAACTTACTGAATATTACGTAAGTCATCCTTATAATATATTTGTTTGTACTAAGTTACGTTATGACGTATGACGGCTAAAGTATGCTTTAGCCGAAACTTTAACTAACCATTTTATTGTACTCTGTGAAAATAAACCAACACATATCGACAGATACATATTATATGTGAATGACATCAAGTGACAAATCTTAACTTGATATTTAAAAAATGTTTATCGTGTAAAAAAAATATTTTAGTAGAAATTAAAAAGTAACCAAGATTACTTATAAACTTTTCAACTTTATTTTACAATAAATATTTATTGGTACAATGACGTTTTTCAGGATGAAAATTGTTAACAAAAAAGCTATTATCAAATAAACTTTAACGATTGTGATAACTGAAATTTATTGCAATATTTGTTAATAGCTACAAACTCCAAATTAAATTTCTTTCTATTTTTATTTCTATAGATTTGACTTTTAGGACCGATATTTTACAAAACGCCTTAAAGTTTGTGCGTTGGATCAACAAATACTCAATTGGTGATGTAACTACGAGCACATCTCGTCTTCCCGTGTACTTTGTTGTATAAAAATAATCAAAATTTTATAATGGTTTAATAATGTTACATATATCTACTACTACTGCTTTACTACATTATCAAGGCATACTCTAGATTAAAGCAGTACAAACATTTCCCATGTAAATCTATGGTACATTTTTTATTTTGTTGTCTAACTAAATCTACTGAACGCGTTTTTAGGAATACAAACAATATTTGCAATTGATTAAAATTAATCAAAACAATACAAATTAAAGTAATTCTGTACAATAGTAGTTTTGTGTTAATGAAATGTATTGACATGTATTTTTGATTAATATTTTTTCTAACTTTTCTTTTACAAATATTTCCGAATAAAAAAATATGTTTTTAATTTATATAATCATCGTCACTTAATTACAAATAAAGTAAGCTCGTAAATTTTTTATTAAGCGTTTATTGCCACTACACTACAATCTAGTTCCAATTATCGACTTTCGTATCGAAACGTGCGCTGTCGTAAATACACTGCTACACCGTAGAGTCAAGCTACTATAAGATGATGTATTAATCCAATTGAAGTAAAAAGTTATTTCAATATTCTTTATATTGAAATAACTTTTTACTATATTTTATGTTTTGTGAAATAACAAAGGTTTTACAATTTAAGAGCTGCTAGGTACACTGATTGTTTGCAATTTCTATTTGTTTCACTTTTACTAATTAGTTTACTGAAATCTATTAAATAAATGGTGGTATTAGTCTGATTTTGTTTTTGCATAACAGAGTCTACACTGTTATATTTGTATAACGTATTGATTTTTTATTCTGCGATTAATAATGACATGACCAAATAGAAGTTTAAAATCAATTTATGTTCCACAAATAACATATATGTTACAATAAATATATAAAAACCAGTTATAATTCTAATACTTTATATACAAATTGTATTTTAGTAATGATCAGCACAACACTATATCATTTACTCCACTGTGAAACAAAACACAGTTATCACGTGAAGGAGGCGTATACTTACTATTTATAGTAGTTTAGACTTACGTAGCTTAACTCTATGGTGTAGGAGTGCATTTACGACAGCGCACGTTTCACTACAATAATTGGAAATAGGTTGCTATTAGTATATAAAGGCTAAAAAATTAAGGAACTCATGTCATTTACCAAAGTGTGACGAATTTTAAGGTGGTCTTTGTACTTTTCGTTATTTATTAAGAGTTCGGGTTCTCCCGTTGGCTAATACCCGGCGCGGTGGGGTCGGTCATGTGGGTTCGTGCCCGGTCCACGGCTGACAGATGCGGGCAACCTTCAGGGGTGGCCTTCTTGTGGGGGAGAAGCTTAGACCTCTTACCGACGAGCACTTACTGGACGCTGCTTGACGATGAGATGGTCCGAGCGGCGAGGGTGGGAGGACGCAGGTCCTCTTCGCCGGGGTTAGCTCGGGGTCGCTCGGGGTCGCTCCTAGTACTTCTCTGATAACAGAGTGGAATGTGGAGTGGTTCAGTGGCTGTATGGGGGGGGATGCGGCGGCCTCTTTCTTGCTGAGGGAGACGCCGTCTACGTTGTTTAGGGGTCTGGACCACTTTCTACCAAGCATCGGCAGAACATTGCTTGGTGGAAAGTAGGTCCGGGACGTTGCCTGCGCTGATCGTTGCCAAGGGCAATGTTACTTTTGCGCTTGGCGATGGTGAGACTGGGCTGGTGGGTTCCCTGGGAGTCTTCTGCCTTGAGCGGGCTTTAGTGCGGCCCGGCGCGTTCGCAGTTTGATCAGAACCGCTGAATCCGCTGAGTCGTATCGAGAGTCTGCTCTTCTAGGAGGCCTGACCATTGGTCTTCTCTCGGGGAGACTACCGCGGAGGTGCTGGTCTCGGACTTGATTCTGGACTCGGTGTCATGATGATTCTGAACTCCTGGTCTGGGGCTCCTTCTCGTTTCTAGATCTAAACTTCTAATCTTTCCTGGGACCATCTGGAAGGGGGCCTGAGCCTCTCTCTCCGTGTCTTACGTCGGGGCATCGCGGTGAGTGCGAAAGCGATCCCGTGGTGTCCTTTTATGACGGCGGCGGCAACCGTCAGGTTTAGTGAGTAGGAGTCTTACATAACCCGCTCCATCATCCCCTGGATGGAGGTGTGTATCCATGAGGATTCCCGAGGTTAAAAAAAAAGAGATACAGGATGCGAAATTCCTGTCGTTTTTATTGTGATGTCATTCAAATCCTTTCCTAAATAAAGATTGAGTGTAACACTCTGTCAATATGATTCTATATAATCTATAATACGCACAAACAATACAGATTTAACATAATTCTATTTTTGATAAATAAGATGAAATCAAGTAAGTTTTAAAATCTTTGATAAGTTTTATAGCATTCAATCTATTTTGTTACCTTTATCATTATCAAAGGTACAAAGCTAAATTGCACCTCAGGTTAACGTGAGTCTGATTTCCATCTCTCCGACACTTCAATATATGAACACAATAGATTACCCTTTTCTAAATAACTTTATTTAACTAGCTCCATCAAGAACTACGATCCAGATTCCAGATCAGCGAATAATGTCTAAAATAAACAAATACAATCCCGTTTGTATACTTATTCTAATTGTGTTTATCTAATTGCTAACTTATAACTAACTTATTCTAAAAAAAATTGCTTACTTATTCTAATTGCTTATCTATTGTTGTAGGCCTAAGTATGAAATATGCCAAAAACTATACAGAAAAATTAAAATTGTATACTTATAATTAGCACGGTATTTAAAATAATAAATTATGTTTTAGAGGTGTCTAAAACATAATTTACGTCGTATAAACCGATGAGTTTCTTGATCGTTATGCTTTACAGCATAGGCCTCAGCAAGGACTCTCCACAAGCATCTATCTCTTGTTTTCCTCATCCAAGTTACTCCTGCCACCTTTTTAATATCATATTCCCATCTTCGGTATTGTCTACCTTTATTTCTCTTTTTAAATCTAGGACACCATTCTGTCATTTCTTTAGTCCATGAATACAGTTTACTAATACTTATTAAATTATTGAAGTTAATTTTACCAATTTTATACAAGGTAACTTTTAGCTGTTTTCTACGGTCTAGCAAAAAAATATCCACCTGAATATCCAGCTCCCCCTTTATAAAAGTGATCTTGTCTAGATTGTCCTTTCACGGCAATTAGCCGTTCACGTCTTGAAATTTCATATATATTCACTCAAAACTTATTATAGCATATTTTTTCCGATCTACTTGAACACAAATAGAAGGAAAATTGTTGAATAGGATGAAATAAATACAAGCTTGTATACGCAATTCATAACTTTCAATATAAGGGTGAAATATAATGTATATATTCATTCGTTTACTCATCGATTTCTCCGTGTGAAAGCATCGGAATTATTATTAAATCAAATAACATACATTTCAGGAACAAACTTTTATAGATATACTTTTTCTAATACTCTATTAGAGATTGTTCACCAACAATCCAAATAAACTTTGACCAAAAAAACTTGAGTAGTTTCAGCACAACTAGAGCTATAAAGACTTGAGGCATATAAAGTAAATATTAGTTCTGAAGGAAATGTTTTTGTTTCTTATAAAATAAACAATTTTTGTCTTGTTGAGTTATCAAATAACATTTGATTGGTTGGATTAACACAATGACTTTTCATTGAATATTATTTTAGCATGAAAAAAAACCGGTGCTTTTGAACAGCCCCCAACCAACCTTCCTTGAATGAATTTTTGAAATTGCTATTGCTATTGCTAAATAAAAGTAACAGAATTATTACAAAAGTTTGTTGTATTGTCTAAATCTGCTGAATTATTTTTTAAGAATACAAAAAATATTAACAATTAAGTAGTAAAATAAATCAAAACACTCCAGGTTTTGTAGATTGAATTTAGCTATTGATTTGATATAGTATAGAATATAAACATCTCATAAGATACTTTCTTCTAACTTTATTTTTTTTTACCATCGATTCAAACACAATAATAGAGAAAAAAAACAGCTAAACATGTATTTATTCTCGAATTACCATAAAACAAAAGGGAAAATGAAGGATATTATTATAAAAGCTCTCAATAAGTCAACCGTACGTAAGTCAGCTCTCAACAAGATGAAGAATCAAATAAACTCAGCCCTTTGTTTAAGAGATACATGGGTATTCGTTTTTTTTATATTTGTACTTATATGAGACGATTATATTGACCTTATTAGTTATAGTAAAAAATAATATTATACATTGTCAACTATGTTTAATAGTACAATCTATCTATCTATATTAAAAACTACAAAAAAAGCACAGCCATATCATCCTTTTCTTGAAAGCATTGTCCTTTTGATCCTTCTGTAACTTAAAAATGGATAAAGCTAGAAAGCCTAATTTTAACAAACAAAAGGAGATCCTTTTGTTTGTTATAGCTAGGTAGACACCTAGCTATATCCCGGAATAACTTAATATTTGCACATATAGCTTACGAAAGGTCAATTGTCGAAATGCTATAATTTCGTCACTCACTCACGGATCATCATAATTCTAAATAAATTTAACAAGATACATATGAAAGAAGTTGTATATACATTTTTTCACTTCAGGTTTTATTTTGTATTTTGTAATATTAATATGAATACATGAATATATATTTAGACTGATATTATTTCTAAAGAATTTTACGGTTATAATCAGACGTTTTTTTTTCAAGAGAACATAGAGGCCTAAAATGTAACCAAGGTCTACTATTATTCGATAAGTAATTTCATGCATATTACACTTGATAAATTCGAACGATACTTAAATGATTTATTAAGCTCCTATCCATCAATTTGATTTTGGTTTAAGAGGATTCTCGGAGATAGATATTTCAATTATTCACCCCACGTGTTTGTAAATAATCTTGATTATAAATAAATAGTGTTAGTAGGTTAGAATATATTTTTTTAAGTTTTTAAGTTTAAGGTATTCCGCAAGGTGGCGTATTACCTCTTTTGCTATTTTCCTTGTTTATAAATATAATAAATCAAAAGTTATCCTCTCGTTACCATTTGTATGCAGACGACTTCCACTTGCTATCACTTGAAATAATTGGGATGTGCAGATCATAGCCAGGTGGTGTAAAAAACATGGTCTGAGTATCAATCCAGCTAAAACCCAAGAAATAAATATTGGTAGTTCTAAGTTGTTAAATAAGATCGATCTTTTTGAATTGCCCAATTTATTATTAAACAATGTCAGTATTCCATATAGTAACTCCGTTGTAAGTTTGGGTGTCACATTGAACCGGTATCTTCGATGGGGTCCTCATATAACTGGGGTCAGTAGGAGAATTTTTGCGTCTGGGGCGTCGTTGCGCAGATTGCGGGATTTTTTTCCAATCTCTACCAGAATTGCTCTGACACAAACTCTTCTCTTACCTATTATTGATTATGCCGACATATGCTATCTTGACTTAAGTAAGGAGCTTTTAGACAAACTGGAGAGCTTACAGAACTTTTGTATTAGATTCATATTTGGTCTGCGCAAATATGAGCATGTTTCCCATTTTCGAGCTAAACTCAAGTAGCTCCCGATTCGACTTCGCAGGAGTGCTCATATTCTTAACACTGTTTATTCCGTTCTGTTTAATCCCGCTACCCTTTCTTACCTCAAAGAACATTTTATTTTTTTGGGTTCCTCACATGAACGTTCTCTTCGCTCCGAGGATAACCTTACTTTAGAAATTCCTTCCCAATCTTCCTCCTTTTACACAAATTCCTTCAAGGTTCAAGCTGTTCGTCTATGGAACTCCTTACCTCTTTTCGTAAGATGTGCAAAATCTCAGGCAAAATTTAAAATGAAAGTGAAGGAATTCTTCCTTAATTCGCTTAACTCTTAATAAAACCCTCTTTTCTTTTGCCAATGTTTCTTTTCCAGTCGTCATTACCATAAACTTTAATTTTTTTTAAAGTAATATTATTTTTGTGTATTTATTAAATTACGTATATATTATGTATGAACATATGTATGTATAATATATATTATATGGTATATTTTAGTGCACATATATTATTATTTAGTATTATGTTATCTATATTTTAGTATGTATATTTATTATTTCCTTAAAAAAGACTTATTCCACGTTAATACTACTTGTCCTGTACCCAAAGGTTGCCTGGAAGAGATTGCTCTTTAGCAATAAGGCCGCCTATTGTTCTTTTGCTTTTTGTTTTAATTTGTGTTTATCTTTTTGTTTATGTTTTTTTTATGTATTTGTGCAATAAAGAATATCACATCATATACCATGTTAGAGTTTACAATTCTATTTTAAGAGTTAAATTCTAGTTAATGGAGCGTTAATAATTTTGTATCAAATCTTGTACAATCATCGTTATTGAGAAATAAGTTTAACGCCCAATACTATCGCTAAGATAATCTTGTTTTTATAAAAAGTATACAACTCTTAAAGGATTAGGGTGGTTTACACTAACAAATTGATTACAAAGCCAAAATAAATTATCCAGTCTCCATCCATTATTCAACAAAACAACAACATTTTGATTGTACTGAAACTAGTTATAGGTTTAAAACCACTTTGAAAGTTACGACAATTACGTACTATATACGTAACGGTTACCTGAGTTCGAAATAGTTAGTAATGAAGTTACACTAGATTGTATTCAAAACATACCTCGAGCGAGAGAGAGTATTTGTACACTAAAGTGCCAGCTTGGTGTTTGGTACAGGTACATATTTCTACAACACAATACAAGAAAATTAGTTTAGACGTTTTTGAACATTTAAACTGAGAGATTTTTATCCTTTTGTCTTGAATGATATAGATATTTAGAATCCAGGAACATACGATTTTATAAAATATGTTCAACGGAACTCTTAGAATTATTTGGTAAATGGCATGTATATTCTAGTTAGTAAAAGCTTTTAATGCACAGAGAATTCTACCTTGAGTTTGACCTCAGTTAGCAGTTAGTATATCGGTATATTAGCCTTCAGGTCGATGCGCCTGACTTAATCCTGATGTGCCTGGTAATCGATTAGAATTTCCTGACTCGACGTTCTAACAAGATTGTGTATGTCGCGTTAGCTTCTGTCGGTACTAGAGCAGAAGCATCTCTATTATGTTTCATACGCTGGAAATGACGCAAGTTTTACTTTTACTATAGTCTATTTATCTAAATGGAAAGATGGTCTAAAAATTATAATAATTTAAATAAGCTACCAGTCGTGCATGGAAAATAAGTTATTTCAAGATTTTTATTGTATTACCTTAAATATTGTTAGTCATATTTATTTGTAATAATTTAAATGGTAAATACATTGGAATTTACATGTTTTAGTTCATAAGTTTCAACAGTAGCGCCACCTACACAATTAATTATGGAATATTATTTAGTATTTACTGTTAAATGTTTTAAGAATTAGAAGCATAGAATATTTTAACATAATGTTTAATCTTTTATTAATTATTAGAACTTATTATAAGGTTATAAGTAATATCATCTGTAAGTTATGAAATTGTAAATTACCCTCGCCTAAATATTATAGTGTTAAAATATTATAAAACGAGTTGTAAGGGCTGCTCTCGCCCATTCTATTACAAATGGTTGGATATTAAACATTGAAGTGCAAGTACTGTGTATTACTGAAACAAGTCTTAACAAGTCAGAAGTGTTCGACCGCTGCCTGTAGTATTACGCGCCACGTGTCAATATACACCGTTCGCAAGATATCCTGTCCAAGAATGCTGATGAAGATGATGTGCTGCCACTGCCGTTGAAAAGCCACGAAAATAAGAGACGACGTTAAAGTTACGTCTAAGAATGCTGATGAAGATGGAGTGCTGCCACTGCCGTTGAAAAGCCACGAAAATAAGAGACGACGTTAAAGTTAGTATTTGGGCCTTCTCCGAGTGCTGCTGTAGTAACCTCAAGCGACAAGGAGTCGTAGATTTAAAATGATATTGCAAGTACGTAAGTTTTTTTTTTCTTAATACCCACGTTTTGCCATCTGCTTAACAGGCTAATTATCTAGCTGGCTATTTGGCAGCATGCTCAATATAGAATATTAATAACTTTGTAGCTTGAAGTTAATAGCACTACTATTAAATTCTATTCATCATATATATCATATTCACTATTAACCATATCCTGTTAAAGTTCAATCATATGCGAAATACAATAAGAGCCTGAATATTTACCAAAACTTTGCAGTGATATTAATACAATATGTCTCCATACATGTGTACATCGCTCGGAGCCTTTGGTGAAGACATACGTCGGAGATGGAAAACTCTAAACTACTACTTGACTGCTAATCTGGAAGGGAATTCGTTGCTGTATTATGAAAATCAACAACATATCAACATCACCTACAGCTACTGGAAGAAGAGGTCGATTAAGTACTTTCTTCCTGATCGCGGGATGGCAGTTCAAGCAAGCAGCACTATACAACGATGGACCTGAATACAACGACAAGGTGACAGACAAAACTTTATTATAAGAAACTAGCCCTAGAAAAGTTTTGCATAATTAAGTGACCATGTGATTTATAATATAATTTTTACTACGTATACCAATTTTCAAAGCTTTTTAAGACCCAGTTGTAGGTTAGATACGCGATTTTTTTTTTTCTTTGCTTTTATTAAGTTATATAACTGACGCGGTAGTTGAGACTTGCAATATAAAAGTATTTTAGATTACGATTTAGGCTTTAATATCTTTATATATGACGTAGAAGTGAATACTCTCAATGAAGGGGTAATATTCGGTTTACAAAATGTATGTAGGTTATTTAAAGAATGATTTCTTAAAAAAAGGAGTATATATCAGTCGTAAATGATTAAAATATAAAACCCAATATTAAACAAAAAGAAAAGGAATAACGTTAGATATTATATATTTATATATATATTTTTTAAAGTAAAAGCACTTAACATCATAAAACCATTTTCAAATCGTAATGATCCTTTTGTTTAAGATAGTAAGTAGTTCCTTATAGTATACACAATGTATACACAATATGAATAGATGAAGTATAATTTTAATTTATACAGATTAAAAAGTAGACTTGTCTCCTTTCAGAGAAATTAAAATTCTCGAATATCTTATAGATAGACTTAAATGAATATGACTCGGTAAATATTAAACTCTATAAATTTGGTAGGATCAGATCTAAATGGCCTTGAGGACCGTATGGAAATAATATGCCAATGCTTTGACGCTATAGGGGGTAGATTTAGATATGTTTACATTTATTAAATAGGTAAAGATTTGAATTCACGATATTATTTTATTACTTCTGCAACTATATTTTATTTTGTTTTGCTAAAACTACTCCATAGATCTTAAAATATTTATATTTAATTTTAAATTTGTAAGTTTAGCATCGGGTTGCGATAGACGTTCGTTTTTAAAACCAAGTTGGATACTTGGTTATCCACGAGGATAGGGTTATGCCATATCATGTGGAGAAATTAAATTTTATGGAACCCAATAATATTTTGAGAAGTTTCATTGGTTACTTTCATAAATCAAATTTGCTTTGAAAAGACCATTTTTAGGTGGGTAAAAATAAAGTTTAAAAACGTTTAAAATCTGAACCGGTACTGTCTAAATATAATCCCGAACTAAACAGACTAATTCAATAAAACAATATATCGCGCGTATGAATATGAAGCATTGCTTCATATTCATACTGGTATTTATTAATAAAACATATTTCTATTATCTTTTATTTGACCGTTTAAATTATTTACTGAGTGTTAAGTTCTCAGTAGTAGGTATCTGTACGAATTTATGATTTTAAATTTCAATCGATTATTGAAAAAGTAAAACGCAATAGGTATTCCGCAATGAATTCGTTAGAATCGATAAATTATTTCATAATGATGATGATATTGGTTTAACATTTAGATGGATTTTAAACTAAACCAGTAAACGCGTACATTTCGTATTAAATTGTAAAAAAATAAAGCAAGCAATCGGGTCTTCTAAATCCCTTTTAAAAGAAACTTTAAACGATATGCGTGGCACTCAATTATTTAATTTCTGAGTATGTTAAAGAAGAAAAGAAATAACTACGATGAATTATCTTACACGCATTTTTGAACTGTCAAATCGAGAAATTATATAAATCCACAGTAAAAGTTTTACTAAACAAGAAATAATTGCATGCCTAAAAAAAATATACCATAATTGACAGTTGAGACAGTTCAAATTAGGTATTTCAAATTGATGAACTTTAAAAAATATATAATTTTATTATTACTTAAAAATAGAATTATTATAAAACATGCCTCCTAAATATTCTTATTAGCAATATGAAACATAAACACGTTAGACTTAAAGACTCTGGTGACTTGAACTCTAGACAAGAGAAACATAGAAAATTAGCAACGAATATATATTGTCGTATCTTAGGGTATAAGAAGTAATATTATATATGGCACTCTAAATTTCCAAGAATCGTATTATTTTCAGTAAAACGTTTGTAAAATTTAATGCAGTTGAGTTCTATTAAATAATTTATACTGTACATAATAATAAAACAAAAAAATAAAATACGTTTTGAATAATTGTATCATTCATTGTTTAGATTATATAGTAAACTAGATGTAGGTATACAATGTACAAAATTACGATCTCAAACTCGGAATAAAATTAATAACACTTTTATAACAAGTGATTGAAAATTTAATTGACTTACGATTTAATGCTTTATAAATAAAATAGTTATCATTAGTTATTGATTTAGTGCAAATTAGAACAATTGGAAATAATAATATAAATAGTAAACTTCTAAAGAAATATGCTTGGTTTTATAATGTTGTCCAATTGTATGAAAAGTATCGTTACATCTTCAAAATAAAAAAGAGGACTATAAAAATGTGCTATTCCCACTAATGATTATTTTTTTTTTTTTTAGTTAAGAAAATTTTCAATATTGATACGGACAGTAAATAATGTAAAAATGTAAAAATTTTATTTATATTTATTTATAAAATCTTTATTATACAAAGAAATTTATAAAATTGACGGATTTAATGCACTTGATGCCTACTAATTATCTAGAAGACCCCTCGACCCCTAACTTTTTACAATTTCTTAAATAAAAAGAAATATTTATTTTATTTATTTTATTTATTTTATTTTAAAAACTTATTGCACATACAATTATTACAAGAAATTACAGTAGTAGGATGTTGATACAGTAAGAATTTTTTGTGCAAAGGCGGTCTTATCGCTTAAAAGCGATCTCTTACAGACAACCCTTGATGAGTAATGAATATTTGCAAGGTCATAGGATAGTGCAAGCATACTACAACGAGAATAAGAATTTATACATAAGGACACAATAAAAATAAAAACTATCATTTTTAATTATATAAGTAATTAAATAATAATGATTATATATAAATATACACATACGCACATACATATACATACATATATCTGTATATATAAATAAATAGAATAAAATAGATAACCTATATAATATATGGTATACATACTTATGATAAAAATATATATTGCGTAGATAAATAATATTGCTTCAAACGATTTTTGAAAATTGACAGTGATTTAGAAGTTTGAATTTCTAACGGTCGGTCATTCCAGAGTAATATAGAGAAATATATATAAATATTACAATTGTCGTGAATCTTGAATCGTGTTATGGTTAATAACTAAATGTAGCTTCCTTATTAACTACCTTTAAAGTATTTAAATTTTCTAAATTCGGGTGAATGAACATTTTCTTAAGATGTAAAATTTAAAACTGTTTCGATAAAATACGAAATCATTTAAAATTGATTTTTCTTTAAAAAATATATATAAAGAAACTAATCAAATATAACAATACAAACGTAATACAAAGTAAAAACAACCTGCTACTTCCAACAAAACCCATGCATAGTATGAGTTTCAAAGTCATATATCTCTGTAGTCTGGTCATTAATATAGCCTAACAAAATGAGCTTGGTTTGCTTTTATTAGTTAGATTTATTTGCTTAGAATGAGTTTTAAAAAATTAAAATTAAATATATGTTCATAACAATAATATAAATAAGTAAATTATTGAATAATGTGTTGTGTACCATGTTGGTGTAAAAATGATAACGTAATAACATGTTTGTGTGTCCCGTAGTAAAAATAAGAAATTGATGCCATGTTGGTGTGTCCAATAGTAAAGGTACCATCAATGGGTGCGTCCCGTGGTATAAAAAAAATATATAAGAATAAACTACCATACTGGTGTGATCCGGTGGTAGTAGTAAAAGTATATGAAATACCATCAATGGGTGCGTCCCGAGATATAAAAAAAAATAATAAGAATAAACTACCATACTGGTGTGATCCGGTGGTAGTAGTAAAAGTATATGAAATACCATCAATGGGTGCGTCCCGAGATATAAAAAAATAATAAGAATAAACTACCATACTGGTGTGATCCGGTGGTAGTAGTAAAAGTATAAGAAATACCATCTCTGTGTGTTCCGGTGGTAACAGTAAAATTGAGATATATCCCATGTTGATGATGTGTGTCCATGGGCACCAGATCATAACGGCATGTCCGTTGATCTGGCTTTTTGTAAGCAGCCTGGTTTGTCCGGTGCAAAGAGAACAAGTATTTATGATAAAAACGATTATTATTATATATTATTATTATATATTATTATTATATTAACGAGTATTTATGATAAAAATTATAATTATATTACGAGGACGTAATAAGATGTCAAAACGGCCGATAGAAAAGTTATATGTTGTATAAATGTTATGTAATTTCGCACATTAAAAGTATAATTGGATGTTTTTTTTTCTTGATGCATTGTATTTTTAATAATTTTTTTTTCTCTATAACATTGTAAGATCCTGAATTCAGATGACCATTTGGTATACTGGTTTCCAGAATGTTTATTAAATTAGAAATTAGTCATTTAATATATGATGGTTGGTAATTAAAGAAATTAATGATACAATTACGAGGTCGTAAGATTACAAATCAGGAAAGGCCGAGTGTTAGTCATATTTATTTGTAATAATTTAAATGGTAAATACATTGGAATTTACATGTTTTAGTTCATAAGTTTCAACAGTAGCGCCACCTACACAATTAATTATGGAATATTATTTAGTATTTACTGTTAAATGTTTTAAGAATTAGAAGCATAGAATATTTTAACATAATGTTTAATCTTTTATTAATTATTAGAACTTATTATAAGGTTATAAGTAATATCATCTGTAAGTTATGAAATTGTAAATTACCCTCGCCTAAATATTATAGTGTTAAAATATTATAAAACGAGTTGTAAGGGCTGCTCTCGCCCATTCTATTACAAATGGTTGGATATTAAACATTGAAGTGCAAGTACTGTGTATTACTGAAACATGTCTTAACAATATATAATTCAATAAAATAATAATTTATATTACTTATTTATTTTACTTTATAGTTCTGGGGTTATTGCAAAACTACGCTAACGTAGTTAAGCAGTAAGAGGTTTTTTATCAAATAACATGTATGCTATATCTACGAAACTACCCTTAAAATGTGATGGTGTAGATTATTTTACAGTCTTTTTATTTATCTTTGTTAGATTAATATAGCCAATTATGTAAAATATCTTTAGGATTCCCCATACGTTAATGTCACAAAAGCCAACATGATAGGAATTCCCTGTTTACAAAACAATATTACTTTACATTACTTCAATCCAAAAAAGATCCATTCAAAATGCAATACAAAGAGAACTTAGTGTATATGAGTTCTTATAGATGTATCTTATAGATGTATCTGTATTTGGTTTTCACAAGAAGATTTAACGAACTCATCTTATGCAGCGTTAACTGTGGAAAATTCAACGCTGTAGTTAGTCTTAGTTGGAAAGAGCATTTTTTCTTCCAAATAAAGCACTTTTATGTTAACTGTTGCCAATTTATCATACGCTACACATATGTAGATAAAGTTAATTAAAAATACTTTAAAATAAAAAGATAATTAATCACTTAAATCTAATTAAAAATTATACATACAAGGCAGAAACTTTATAATAACTTTAAATTATTACTAAAGACCACATATTTAAAAAAAATCTAAAATGAGAACCGACCAAATAATTTTAATAAAAGTAGACAATTATTCTGTACTTAAATTAGTAACCTTTCCTTTGAAATAGATTATTTTAAAATAATCCATTTTGTAAAGATAAATATTATGAGGACTCTTCATTAAAAATAAGACGTACTATATAATGAATGAATGTATGCAACATGTACTATCTGCCGAAATGATTTATACTATAAAACCTACGTTTTGTGAAGTTTTAAATGTTTTCTTAATTATTGTTCGCCTCAAGTGCTATTTTCATAAACAGAGCTGTAGAGTTAAAATTTTTTCTCAATATTGATATGAATTTGAAAACGATTTAAACCCTACGTAAAATGCATTTTATTCTAAATACAATTTATTATTTTATAATTAAAATAACAAATCATACTAAATAAATTATCACAAATACATTTTTTAATGAATGAATTTATATATAAATTCACTTATTAGGGTCCACTAACACGATCTAGTTAACCTTTATTATTATTGAATTATTATTTTTATTATTATTATATTGAACTGTAGTATTTATTGTATATTATTAAATTATTATTTTTATTATTATTATATTGAACTGTAGTATTTATTGTATAAAATTGTATTTTATATATATTTTAAAGTATAGAGGGCGACAAAATATATAACCAATTTAATATTACGAATAAAAACTTTGTGATTATAGTTTGAGTCTCTAGAGATGCAGCTCTCCAAGTAGCTGGAAGTTTTTATAGTTCATAAATATATTGACATGGTTCAAACGTTTAGGTAAAAAAATATATTTGCAACTATAAACCGCGATTTATGCAGAAAACTATAGAATTGTTATAAAACTACATATTGTTAACCAAGATGGGTTGTATTATGTTTTAATATTAATGTTCGTATATGACATTACAACAAATCAAACATTGATAAATTTCACTGTGCATAAGCTGGCAGCGAGGAGAAAAGAAACAAGCCGACTTAGAAAGATAATTATAATTGTTATTTACGATAAATAAATAATTAAGAATTATTTTTTATTAAGGTTTTAGTTTCTGTCGTGAATTAATTTATAAAAAAATATTATTGCTTTGATTCATAAAAAAAAATATGATACTTATAAAAGTTCTTAGATATCATGAATAATAATAATTGTACAAATTATTTAGAGGTACGAAGATTTGATCTAAAAGTAGTATAAACTTAAACCAGAATAATGTAAATGATCCGTTACCACTATCACTTATAATATTTTTTAAACTAAGATAAATTCTTTTATAAATAACGCTCTGCGTTAAATTTTCATTTACACACTAGGCATTGTTAGGACTGTGACGTTACATTATAATTGAAAAAGAATTATTGATGAAATGTCCATAGAATTTTGAAAGATTTAGAATAAAATGATCAACTACTTCTGTTACACAACAGATGTGTAAATAAACTTGAAACTTGTTATTTGGCAAACTTTATGAGGAATTCCTAGGAAAAATGCTATTATGTTCCTAAATAAATCTCTAAAATGATGAGGTAGTTTATATATATATATATTTTATGCGGAAGCACAATTTCGTCGATAATCTTGTCGTCGTAATTCTTACGGTCTATAAAACTTGACACCAAAACCTATTTGAGTGTTTAAAAAAAAACAAAGCAACAAATTTGTCTTATACTTGTAATTATACAAAGTATAGTAACAATCATAAATCTTTCTTTTTTTGAGAATCTTTATTGCAAATTATTACGAGTGTTTCCTACAAACATATGACAAATGTGTGAGACACGAACGTAAAACACGAAATAAAGGGGAACAGCTAATTAGTAACAAGAACATACAAATTATTATCTAAATATAACTACAATATTTCTGTCTTATCATACCTTAGTAATTATATTTGTGACTACTAGAGAGTAGTAGGTGTAGCGTTAAGATACAAAATAAGCCATCTATAGCAAGGCTGAAATCAAGGTAAAGTCGATTTTCCTCCTAAATTGGAATAAGCTATCCCTTAACGAACTATAATTATCTATTACAGCAGATTATACTTCACCACATGGCTGGTCTTTAAGTATATTTGCTGTAAGCGAGTATTGTATGTTTTAAATAAAATTAGAGTATTCACGATTAATGTATCTTAAGTATGTCTGTAGTATATCTAGTATGAGAACATAGAGTTATATAAAATATAACAATTATAAAGTTACCTTGTGGTCCCAACAAAGAGTACGAAAGTGCCGTATTACGTAAGAATCAAAAATATAGTAGAATATAGTAGAAAGTTTATGTCTCCTGATAATATCAAAACTATTTACGAAGAACTCCACTGTCCTTGTTCTTTATGACTCGGGAGAGCCGGATTATATTTCTGAAATCCGGAGGGCTTAGCAATTAGATTTTATATTGTGAAAATTTTAGAATATTATATGGCACAAGACTCTTAATTTGAAGCTTCCTCTCTATGGATTCCCAGGAGTTTATGCAATATTCTGGTAGATCGCCAGCTTTTTCACTGGGCATTCAGGTAATTCTCGACGGATTTTCTGACTTTTCAGAAATTTTGCCTATGAATGCCGATGTTGTTAAAAACTGCGTATCCACTCTAAAGTTCACTCTGTATGATGTTATGTTGCATATTATCTTTTTTCATTGTTATGTGGAAGACACCACTAGGGAGGCAGTATATTTCTGAATGTAAGACTCTATGAAAAACGTAAAAGTGTGCCGAGATAAAAAAGTGTACTCTAAAGAGACGTGGTAATGTCAGTAAATAAAGTTTATTAAACTTCGAGAGTACAGTATCGTTACACCATGAAATATAATTATAATCTTTAAATATTATAACATCTCTTCAATTCTTAAGAGACAATAACAAATTTTAATAAGTATTAAATCCCTATTAATCTTACATAAAATATATTTTAATTGACGAACTTTCTTAGTAATGTAGGTTATTAACGATCTCCAGGGGCAGTGTTGTCTCTCGTAACTGCCCTTTCAGGGGTAGGTACTTGGGCAAATATTATTTTAAGTTATCACATAAATTTGTGCACACTCCGGGAGCTATTAAATAAGTTAAAATAAATAGTATTAACCAAAGGAATGATTTATAAAATACTTTTAAGTAAATCATTATATATTATGAATTTTATTACTTACTTTACTTTACTTATAATAAGTAATACTGGTTTACTTATAATATTGCCATATATATTAAGCCATATTGCGGTTCTTAAAATATTAATGAATTATTAAGATGAAAGATTTATCTTTTATAAAAGTGAACTTCTGAAGAACATAACATAACTCTACTTTTTATTTTTTAGAAAAGAAAGAAGATTGTTTAATCTTTAAAAATCACTTACATTCAAAAACCAAATACAAGTCTATTATAAACATAATAAGAAAAAACTTATTGTCTTGAATTATAATATTTATCATGTCCAAAGAAAGAAAAGCAGAAAAAATCTAGGATTTCTTTATAATTTGTGGTTGACTTAATTAAATCATTGTCTGTCCTGTGTCTCAAGAGATTTTACGCAAACTACAATTTCACAAATATTTGTATAAAAATATTATTATCTGAAATAGATAAGGTTTCTGAGTTTACCTTATCAGAAGAACATGATATATTAAATTAATTATTATTTTAAACAGTATTCACATGCAAATAAAGGGTTTGACCATACCAGTAAATTTATGCTAAGAGATGGACGATGCCAGATTAAATATAATAAATGTAAATTGCCATGAAAGCGTTCAGATTTTATTTGGCTAAATTACCTAAAGGGAAAAAGTATAAATTATTATTTATTATCATTTAAAAACGATAAAATTTAATAAGTTTTTAGATTAACGTGGTTATTTTCACTAGAATTATGTATAAAAACGGGATTATTGCCACGGTCAGTTATATTATTATTATTACCTCGATATTTCGAAGCGGTTACACGCTCCATGGTCACGAGTAGACCTGAGTCTAAATAATCGCGTAATAACCTTACCGTGGCAATAAAATAAAAAACCTTACCGTGGCAATAATCCCGTTTTTATACATAATTCTAGTGATAAAATTTAATTAATAGATAACATATTATAAGATATTCAATGTATTGTAAACCTACATTCGGGTCGAGCATGGTTTAATTATCGGTTAAAATTTAAAAATATGAATATTTAAACAGTTAAGGTAAATTATCTTGTTCTGTCTGGAGGATGAATGGAGAAAGATGATCTCTTTGTTGTGAGAACTCTAAAATCCACTTTTCAATTACTAAAATAAAACTAAGACAAAGTTTAACTAAATTACCACAAACGAAGAACATGTATGTATACATAAATTTTGTGTTCTAAATTTAAATTTTGAAAAAAGAATACCGTTCAAGGGGAAAGAAGGAGATTATTTAAATGTAATATTTAATTATTGATGATGCTGACTGAAATCTTTAATATATGCTAAGTAAGCTATATATTTACTACAAATATATTTGCTATTATATGTACATTCCGGCTGGTCCATTATGTAATGCACTATGAAGTAGGTGTTCATTGTAAACCGATTCCCACTGGTCTAAATTGAAAATCTCGTGTTAGCCGTACATAATTCGCAGATTCGTCACCTCACCTTATTTATTAAACTATATCTATATAATGTTTAAAGGATTTCAGATCTTATATTTCGGATCATATAATTTTAAAAGTCATACTTTATACAAGAATTACAATTAAGAATTCTAAATCATATTTTGCAAATATACATTTACATTTGCAACTATTGTTAAGGACTGAACATTAATTGTTCCTAAAATTTATCTATGTTTAAGTTATTCAATAAAAATTAAATTTAAAGTTAAAAAAAGCTATTAAAACAATAAAATTATCGTTCCATATAATACTAATATGATATAACAAACAGTAATAAAGTTACTAGCGCATGGAACTGATTCCTCCGAAGGAAGCACTGTCTTGGAGGCGTTGAACAAGTATCACGCCAAAGTTGTCTGACCCACTTCGATTGTACACAGTTAACATTTGACGCGTTCAAGTTATATAAGTTAGGTCGAAGTTTAATATGTAATAGATTGTAAAGTAAATGATAATAAAATAATAATACCAGTCTATACTAGTTCCTTAACGCACCTAATCGACAGGGTGCGGACCACCTTTTTGTTTATGGAACAGGTGCGGTTGTTAACTCCCTACTGCTACTCACTCCACTTAAGTAAATATGTTATATATCGTACATTTATTTCATAATGAAGTGATTTAAGTCACTAACCTTATCATATCATAATTTAATGTTAACATTTATATTTGTCCTAGTATAATGTTAGATAATAAATTTACATGAAACACTTTATATTATGATCAATTTAATTTTGTTAAAAAACACAGTTTTGATTTATTATCAAACAACACGTTTATCAAGGCACTCGAGAGAACTAAGAATAACACTAAGATATTTATATGTTCAGAAACCTTATGAGATCATTTTCACTACAAATAGCAAAATACTCCTTAATTCTGATGAAATAGGTTGTATTGGAATTGAAATCACGTCTTTTATTAATGACACATGCCTTCTTATTTGTGCAAATTTATTATTTATTGACCACATCAGCTGATCATATAGGCTGATGCTGATGAAGCCGACAGATGCAATTCGGCATCTTATGATCTTCTGTAGTACCTACCTACTATGTGTGTTTAACTTTTATACATAAACATTTAATCCTCTATAATGATATAAGTATGTGATAGTTTATCTAGTCTTTTGTAAGTGAATTGTTTGTTTATATGTTAATTGATCCCTTAAAAGATTACATATCATTATTTAGTTCACATAATATGTAAAGGTGAAAACGTTTTATTTAATTAATTATTATTATTCATTATTAATCGTACGACTGGCTACATTTTGAAGTCCAACTATAAAACAATACGTGAAATAGCTTTCAGAATCAAAGAAGCTCAATTCTAAAAGTTCTAAAAGTTTAATACTGTTGTCCTTAAATATTGTGCTATTTTAATACGTTAAATGTTTTATGTAACTATGTTATATATAGAGAAATCAATTTACAAGTTCTAGCTATAACCAGACTGCCTCTGGGAAATGATGAATATATACACTTGTCAGCCTGTACCGTATATCTACTATGGATGTAATAATATTTATTACTTTTTATAAAATATATGCATACTTCGTTAAATAACTTATGAAGAAAAATAAATAATTACCATTTTGAATAACAACTTTTTAACAGCACTAATATAGTTACGATTCATCCAATACCATAAGAAATATTCATGCAAAATGAAATATTGTATCTTTTAAAATTGCATAAACTAAAAAATATTACAATGAGGAATAAAAGAGTTCTGTTTTAAATAAAACGTATGTAAAGTTGTAAGCAGGAAAGTTCTATTATTAGTGGTTTTTATCTTATTAACCAAACCACAAGTAAAGCTTCGACGGCAGAGATAAAGCTTCCGCATAAAAAAAACTGTAGGTAAGTGTATTCGTTAGTGCTCAACGTCATTTTTAATTTAACAAATTTACCTAATTACTTATACCATCCAAACTGTGAATAGAGGGTTGATTGATATTAAAGTCTTGTACCCTTTACCATTAACATTTATCAATGACTAACTTGAAATGATTCTGTGGTCGTACTGTCGTACTAATGATGTCAACAAACTTAATTCCTAAGACTTCACTTATACGTTTTATTGATTGATTATTGACGTATTTCATATTGATTTTTCATGTTGATGAGTTTTTTTTTTATGCAAGTCTCCCACTATGACGGAAAAAAATATGATTTTTTTAAAGTTACCACTGAATAATATATTCAGCGGTAAAACGTTTTATTATTTTTTAAACGATATTTCACATTAATAACATAAAAAAAAAATCTAAATACAAGGAACGTTTTTTGTTATTGTAATCCATAAACTGTATTTAACAGGCGTCCCCGCTATTATTCATAATACAAAAGAATAATTAGGGGAGAGTGGTACATAATGATCCCTAGGGGTAAAATGATCTCCGGTCGTTTTATCGACAAAATAGGGGCATCTGGTCCACTTCATGTGAATTTCGTAGCCATGAGACTGCATAAGCAGTCAAGCGTAAAGTGTCATAGCAATAGAAGTATTTGGAAAAAAATGGCAAGTAAAAATTCAAAATTGCTGCTTTAAATCTTATGTACATCCATTTCCAATATTAATAATACCTAAAACCTAATATTTATTTTATTTTCACTATAACGCCCTCACAATCTTTTGTGTGTTTTATTTGTTAAAACAGGTTCCTTGTAATTTTTAACATGTCACAAAGAATACTCTTCCCAAGTTTTATACCTAAGAAATTAAGTTTGAAAAAGTGTTTTTTTATATTAACGCATCCGCAACCCGCTAGGCGTGGTAAATCTCTTCTTAGCTGCCCTATACTTAGCGAAATAAATCTTTTTACAACCCGATTTACAAAACAGACAGTGACGGGATGGTGTTTTGAGTTCAGCCTAAAAATAATTAATACGTTGATGTGCCAAAAGTAACAATTGTCATACTGAGACCTGCGTAGGTTTCGGAGGAGGTCGATTAGAATCTGGTTCAAATTAGTTAGGTAACCTCATTCATCGTTATACCGGTCTTCACGATCGTCTACCTGACTCTACTGTCTCTCCAAGTATCCTAGTACTGGGCCATTCAGTTTCGAGGTCGTGCGAAAAATAAGCTGGCCCTTAATTTGTATTCTGTATTTGCTAATATGGAATTTATCATTTGAAAAAAAACATGAGAAGAAATTAAATTTACTATTTACGTAGTTTCTTTATACATATTTCATATTGAAACGTGAATATGGTGTGTAAAATTTTTTTTTTTCACATTTCACAACTATAAAATAAATATTACCATTTGGTTTTAAATCTTCAGAATCGTAAAATGATAGCAAAAATAAATCCACGATAATAATGTGGACATTTTTCTTTTCTGTCAGAAAAAACACAGTAAAAAGGAAAATTGTTTCATGTTCGCTTATAAAACAATGGAATACAAGTGATTTTAACCCGAATACCAAAGTACTAACATTTGTTACTACCCACACATTTACATATCGCATGACTTAGTTGAGAAATTTCGATGAATGTAATCGACTTCGTTATACAGTCCTAATTGTTGACGTAAACGCTATAATTGAATTCGAACACTTCAAATATTTGTTTGAAAACTAAAATGAAATATTTAAGTAATATCTTAACAGTTGCATACAATTTTATTAATATATGTCGAAGCGAATATATATATTATTAAAATTATATTCAGAATGCCCCACACTATCGTTATAAACATTGTAGGCAAGGTAGGATAATCAAGAAACATCTAATACACTAAAATCATGCTTATTAAGTCTTACTACACAAAAGTAATACTAACCTCTAAACTTTAAAAAAACAAATTACATGTTTGAAAATATCTATAAACATGTATAGCCATGTTAAGCTTATTTAAATTTATATAAATATAGAATGAAAAATAAACCGACACGGGCAGGGACTCGAACCCGCGTTATTGTTTTTTTTGGAATTTATATATTTGTTAGTATTTTAAATAAACAGTTTATTGTAGGCCTTAAGTTGAAGTATTATTTCACTATTTATTTCTCCTCAATGGCACAATCTCGTATTCTCTTCTATTTAAGTTCCTTCACTTGAAGGTTGTGTCTGTCAGAGATTTTTCTTAGCAATAAGATCGGCTTTGCATATTATTTTAATTGTAAAAGCTCAGCTACATGTTATATTATTTTTATACCCATGGTAATAGGTTAATTTCCCTAACATTCAAATAAAAAACGTTAAGTCCAATCCTAAAAAAACATATTTTTTTTAGTAGATATTTCTTAATTTTTACTAAAAGTACGAAATGTACTAAAATGTTCCGTAAAAATCTAGTTGTCTTAGTCAAGTTATCTTTAAATATTTCCCAACACACCAAATATTAATTATAATAATAGTTGATGTACCTACCTACTAAATATATAATTAATGTAAGAAAAATCATTCAAAACAAATGATTCACAATAAGTTACTCGTTCTTACATATAAAAAAAATATCATTTCAAAACCATGTATTATAATATGATAGTCTTTCACCATTAAATTATTTTTATTAAGAAACATTATTATTATTATTTTATTATACATCACAAGAATAAAACTACAATGTTTAATAATTAGAAAGGATCTAACACTGAGACTGAATATATTTAAATAAATACACAAAAACTAATGAATATATTAAGCTACGAAGCAACGTTTCATTCACTTCACACACATACACTACTACCACTTATCCAACTGTCAGCTTCTGTCTACGCAAATTAGCGTGACGTGAGGTTTCGGTTTTACCCCCAAGCAAAAAGTGTCTAACGGGTAAAAAGTTATCACTTCAAAAATCTTTTACGTATTGAGCATGGGACAAGCCTGGCACCAAAGGCTAGTTATAAATATTGAAGAAATATTTAACTGAAAGCATTATCATGAGTAGTTTCATGAACACATTACCGATATAAATCTATGGCATTAATATTAAAATCGTAAAAAAACTTTAAGAATTAACAAATTATGAATTTAATCAATACAGTTCACGTTTAAAAGATCTCTTTTTATGTCAGGAAATTCAATATATTGGAGAGGCAGAATATACGTGTTAAGGATTTTTATTCAAACACGTCCGATCCTACCACGTACTTACAACATGCTCCAACATAAAAAAGTTTTACGTCTATATTATATTGAATAATATATTTTCAGTAGCAAGAATATCAGAAATTATTGAAATACGCAAACAAATTCATTTCATGTGTAATTTAGTGTTTCGTTGTCTAATGTTTTTTTTTTATAAATCATTATAATTTGAATATCAGATATACATTATTAAATAACCCATCTAAATCGATCTATTTCAAAATTTAATTACAAGAAACCTCTCCACAATGGAGTTCACTTTTACGTTATGAAAAATAAACCAATACGGGCAGAGATTCGAACCCGTGACTTATATTATCCTGGTTTGTTTCCCAGATTGCGATTCAACGATTGTGGTATCATCGCAACGCTATTATATACTGCAAAGTTAAAAGCATTTGTGAGAATTTTGTAGGAAAATCTATTAGATATTACCTCCGTCCCAATATAGACGATTGAATATAGAATAAAGAATGTTAAATTCATCAAGATGAGAAAAATTTACTAACCGAGATGGTAGCTGAGTTCGCACAATGGGTGGGTCATTACATGGCGATCTTACATGTTCTTACAGGAGCAGCAGCTCTTTTTTATGAGTTTATTATTCTACATTTATGTATTTTTATGTATTTTTAAGGAATTAATTATCAATAACTGTTAGTATTACTTACTTACGGCTATTAGATGTCGATTTACTAAATGATGTCATCATCATCAGTCAACCAACGTCCACTGGTGGACATAAGACTCCCTAATGCGCCTCCAATACTGACGGTTTTGAGAGGTCTGCGTCCAACGGCGCCCTGCAACTCCTACTAAGTCGTCTGTCCATGAAGTGGGGGGTATTATTAACATTAAATAAATTTTATGATTGTAATAGTTTTAATAGGTAATACTTTTTTATTTGTGTAATTAAGTTCTTAATTCTTGACGTATTATTTAATAAGATTAAAACTTGCATTATAACACTAATATTAACTCAATAAAAAAAAATGGTATTTATCCAAAAATCTTATATGTACCGAATATCTTAGATAATTATTACGTCTTAGACTTAGAATAAGAGTAAATATAGCAAGAGACAGACAATTTCATTGCAGAAGAATTTTATATACACATATTTGTATAAGTGAAATATGTATTAACAATTTATTTTAAATATTAAATTAAATAGTTTTCTAGAATTTATAGCTAAAACATTTGAAACCCCTATATTGTTGTAAAGATTAAGTGTACAGTTTTAGACCACCTGGCGTATTCTTGACTCATAGGTGCCGCTAAACAAGAAACCTAATCAACGGCAGAGCAAAATGTATCCTTTACAAACTAACAATTTTCTATTTCCCGTAATAAATATCTTCACCTTTTTTATATGTTGTTTGAGTTATTTATTCGTGTAATTGTTAAATAATCATAAATATATGAGTATTTTTATTCTTATAAACCTTGCTAAAAATATGTAATTATTTAAAAACTTACTAAATATTACAAACAGGTTATTTATTTTAAAAATCTAGAGTGACACATACGATACGATACGTGAGTATAGTTTAGTAAACCTAATTCATGAACAATGCTAAGGCACTCCATACGTATTTCTACGTATCTGCTAAATGTAATGGAAATTGAAATCAAAATTACTAAAACTAATACCTCAATTCATAAATAATAATAAAAAACTTAAGAAATAATCTGGTATTACTTGTTTGAAAATATCTATAAACATGTATAACTATATATGTTAGGCTTATTTTAATTTATATAAATATAGAATGAAAAATAATCCGATACGCACAGGGATTCGATCCCCTAACCTGTGGGAAACCTTGAAGAGTTCGCTGGTTCGAACCCCTGCCCGTATCGGTTTATTTTTCATTCTATATTTAAATAAATATTGAAACAAGATAATAAAATGTGAAAACATTTTTAAGAGTTTTGTTAAGCTTTATGTTTTAATTAAACAAACACATTGAACTACACCTGACGAAGCACGCAGCGTTACAAAGTTATGTTGTAATTGTATCAAAACAAAACATCATGTAATTGCATATAGCTCACTCTAGATCTGCAATCTAGGTGCTAGTGGCAATTTGCTTGCAATTAACGCTCCCTTCACAATGTAAACAGTACTGTGTTACTGCTATGATAAAACTATAGTCAAAAGCTATATCGAACATGTATAGATACTTACGTCTAGATACTAGACTCAGTTACGTCTGAATTATTCATGCCTTCTTCGGCATCAAAAGTAATGGCGAATACATAACTCACCTTAGATTTATACCGTCAACAATTAGGACTGATTAAAGACCGATTAAAATTATCCTAAATTCCTACACCGAGTCATGGGATATGAGAGTATGTGTGTGTTAATGAATATCAGTATTTTAGTATTTCTTAGTACATATATTCAATACTTATATTTAACGTAATGTTATTTATAATATTAAACATAATGTTATTTTTTTATGTTCTATCAAGTGATCTTAAAAAGAAAATAGTTAGTGAAAATATTATATCTTACTTATATAACTTAATAAAAGAGCAGATACACGTTTGTCGAGGTGCAACACTAGTTGACTGCAAACTAGTTTTAATCTAAAGTCGTCTAAAAGTAATTTAAGTTAAGAAAGAAGTTTAGTTTATAATCAATTCCATTTAAGTTAGAAAATATAAATTGTGCAGTGAAGTAAAGCTTGTGATAATAAAAAAAAAGTACATTAAAACAATTTAAATGCAACGAAACATTCTAACATTTCAAATATAGAGTTGGAACATTATTTAACATCGTTTTAATATTCAGAATATTGCATCAAATAAGTTTAACAAAATTTGCTGTAGACTGGCAAATGCTTAATTAGGTGACAGTAATTAACCTTTTCATGAATAATAAATAGTAGTTATCAAATTTCACAAGGTTTTAAGAGAATATTTAAAACATTTATAATATTCACAAAACTCGTTACATACAACATATATGTTACACAGAATGATTTCTTTATGAACTGTAATAAATAAAACATATATTTTAAGAACAATTGCAGTTAACCAATATATAAAGAAAATTAGTAGGGTAAAAATCAATCTGATATATTTTTCTCTATTCGCTAAGTTCACACCAAATTGGTGACCAAAAAAATCATCTGACCTGATCTGATCTGATAAAACTAAACTCTTTAAAGTTTCTTGGTCAAATAAAACGACGAGACATCTTAAAAATTGGAATACGATGAATGGCTTTTTCTTACTCGTAAACGAGCGAATTGTTGTCTTCCAGTAATGAATTAATCAAGATTCAATCTACCCCACTTAATGTACTCCAATTAGTGTCAGAAGTAGACAATAGTTTCTTTTGGCAGGCATCTAAGTTTTCCGAGAGAGTTCCGTAGAGTTCGAATATACTGCATTCCCAGTATTGTTATTTGTCTTTAAATAAGTCCCCTATTTACAATTTGAAATGGTAGCATATTAAGATTGAAAAACAATAGCACCGCAATTCACAGAAAACGAATATTGAAAAATAAACTTTTAAATAAGTAATTAATCATAACATTAAGTAACTAGTAATTAATAATAAAGTTAAATAAAAAAGAAACTATCCGTCTTTATTGCGACATCCGATTTATCTCTGCCGGGGAAGCTTTGTTCGGATATCAAGATAAAAGGACTAATAATAGAAATTAATTTAGTTTCTTAAAACAGAGATAATTATTTTCGTATTTTTTTGTTTCTTCACTTCTTTTTTGTACTGAAAACCTACATTTGACCAGTCTAATAATGACTTCAAACATTTCTGTTCCAACATACTGAATAAAACAACCAGAAAAATAGTTGTCTAATCATTTGATTTTTACATTGAAATCGTAAAATAATTGATTAAAACCTCATTTCTTGTTAAAGATCTTAAATGTTTATACATAACTCTGTATATTATTTAAAGATGTGAAAAACAAAAGGACATCTTATTCGGGTAGCTTTAAGGTGCGAAATGCAATGAAAAATTTATCGACACCTCTCAACATAATAAGACGCATCAGTAAGTTTCTTTGTCTTTAAATATTCAAAGCGTCACTGAAGCACACATGGCTGATACGAGCATCAAATTAATACCTGCATCATAATATACAATGTATTACATAATGGACCTGCTGAAACTTAAATATAATAAGATTCATAGTATCAGTACAGCTTTCTTAGTTTAGTATAAAGCTTGCATAGTTAAATATACAGCCTGATTAGCATATTATGTTGAGTGAGTTCCGTCAATACAGTTCATTCAATAACTAAATATATATTTAAATAAACTCTGTCTTTCCTTTTGAACTACTTGATAGATTAGATACTTTTATAAAATCTAAAACTTCGATCTATAACTGAAAACATGTAAATCAAGAGTTAAATTTATTTAAAGAAAAACAGAAAACTCTCCATTACCGTATCCTATATGAAGTAGATCGTAGGACCTTTAAGCTTTATTGAAGCTTTCATTGTAAGCGGCTAAGAAACTCGAAGCTTAAAGAAGGATTAAACGAATCCGTAAATATCCGATAAAGTATTAAATAAGTCGTCGGTTTTGTAGAATGAGACTCATGGAAATTTTTAAAGAGCTA
This sequence comes from Napeogenes sylphis, assembly GCA_959347405.1. Classification (NCBI taxonomy): domain Eukaryota; kingdom Metazoa; phylum Arthropoda; class Insecta; order Lepidoptera; family Nymphalidae; genus Napeogenes; species Napeogenes sylphis. The sequence goes on along the minus strand of OY365776.1, from coordinate 42,455,156 downwards.
ACAGTTTGAGGAAGAACCTGCATCAACTTTGAGGGTGCAATTCGACTTAATGTTAACAGTTAAGAACTTTTAGAAGAAGTTTATATATAGTTCACTCCCTATTTTGTGTTTTTTTTTTCATTAAAAAATATTTTATAATAATATTTATTTTCTTTTTTTTTATTTAGATTATCTTATTGTCCTGGTCAGGATCTCCAGAAATAATAATTATTTTACTAATCGCAGTCAGCACCATGCATAAAGTAAACCAACTCTCCAATTTTTAGCACTCACATGGTATAATACCTAGATAGTTAACTTTTTTCGCTCAAATCGACTCTTCCGTTATTGTTGGCAAGATGTATAGCTTTGTATCTATAGCTGATAAGGTAGATTTTTTTGGTTATAATTATTATTTTTTTCTTATCATATTTATAATAATTAAATCAAGCATTTAAATTGATACTAATTGAATTTAGTCACTTCAAATAATAAACATAAACGTTCGCTAACATATTAATAAACTCGCTTGTGTGATTATATTACAATAATATATAAAACATAACTTTGCAAAAAAAAATACTGAAGACGTTATTGTAATTCAAATATTGCTTTTTTTAATCATGTATTAAATTGATATATATACAGGGTTATTTGTAATTAGTTGACGTTATTTGTAATTAGTTGATGTTGTTGGGATTGATGTAAAGAGGCTGCCTGCAACAGGTGGTCAACTAATTACAAATAACTCTGTATATATAGAAAATAACAGTTCCACTTGTTCGACGAGACCGGTCTAATATATATAAGATAGGTAAGTAGGTAGGATTGTTTTCACTGAATTTATATAAATTAGCAAACACGGTTTCATAGTACATCCAAAAGAAAAACCAAAAACGGTAAATACAAAAATCTATAGCATATCCACAAAAACTACAACTATCAACACATTAATAGATCTTGTTAATATGTTTATAATGTTAAAACTTGTTTCAGTAATACACAGTACTTGCACTTCAATGTTTAATATAAAACCATTTGTAATAGAATGGGCGAGAGCAGCCCTTACAACTCGTTTTATAATATTTTAACACTATAATATTTAGGTGAGGGTAACCAGTAATTTACAATTTCATAACCAATTTACAGATGCCATTATTTATACCTCATAATAAGTTCTAATAATTAATAAAAGATTAAACATTATGTTAAAATATTCTATGTGTAAGGTATTCTTAAACGACTATTTTATAATAATTCGTAATGTTTTGATTCTTTTCAATATTTTGATGGTCCCTATATTGATCCATATAAATTAATGAATTACTAATTTAACGGTAATAAGAAGAACCAATAAGGTGTAATTATTTAAATCATTAAATTAACTTAAATAGTAATATCTAGAATTGTTATGTCAAGTAATGGTTATTTTCGTATGCTTAAAGTAGTCTATTTGACTAAGATTATTTTTTGTAGTTTAAATCTTCGGATGTAATGTAAGCTGTACAGTAGATTAATGTATGTATATCAGTTAGTTTCATGTTGTCTGTTACGAAGTTTGGTATTATACGCGTATAAAATATATGAATCAGTTTAGTAAGTTTTCGGTTATAAATAATTTTAGATCCTTCAGTGGTCGAAACTGACGTACCGATCGAACTGGTGGGCGATGCCCTGTCCAATAAGGTATGGTCAGTATGTGATGAATTTCCGGCTGTGACATTTTCGGTTTCCCTGACTCCCGCCCGCCTGCTCAACGAGGAGTCACTGACGGTCCACATGCTGTCACGTCCAGCGTCAGCACCAGACGTGCCCCGATGATTGCCCCCGGGTAGCGGCAGTAAACGTACATTTCTCTTTTGTCTCTCCATTTTGAAGGTTAGAGAGTGGCAATTCCTTCACTCGGGGTCCACTCAGGTCCCTTGAGGAGGCTGTTTAAAAGGTCACCTGCCTCGGATTGGGGGAGCAAAGATTGTGATTAGCCCTTAGACGCCTAGTACGACACCCACGGGCTAGAAAGGGGTGGCACAATCCTCCCCTGCCAGTGCCACACGGCTTTTATTATTATTATTATTATTATTATTTTTATTTCATTTTTATCTTATAATTTATATTTATATATATAAAATAAAAAAAACAACATTATAAATATAAATATAAAAAATAGTATTCCGCCGACGTGGGACTTAGGACCAGTCCGTCGGTGGTTAGGGCGACAGCGAAAGAAACTTCCTCACAATGCGTGCCGTACCCAAAACTGCTGCTCTTTGCATCCGACCCCTGATCCAGTTGTTTAGTGAGAGCCTCTTGAGATTAATATCGAGACTCTTCGCTATAAGACCATTTACGGAAACTACCATCGGGACAATTATTGTTGAGTCAACATCCCGTATGTCGGTAATCTCGTGAGCTAAGTCCAAATATTTTGATAGTTTGTCCTTCTCAGCTTTCACAAAATTAGCGTCACACGGAACGCTGATATCAATAAGAAATGCCCGGCGCTCTAACCGATCTACCAGCACAATATCAGGTTTATTGGCTACTATAGTCCTGTCCGTGATGATAGATCGGTCCCAATAAAGCTTAGCATGACCATTTTCCAGAACTGGCTCCGGTGTGTACTTATAATATGGCACTTCAATAGGTACAAGACCGTATCGAAGAGCAAGTTGTTGGTGGATAATCTTGGCTACTTGGTTGTACATGTGCAAATACTCTCCATTGGCAAGATGAAAACAACCGGAAATAACATGTCTGACGGATTCTCCAGGTTGGTGGCACGACATATATCAACATTGCCATCCTTTTTTATGTATTTCCGATAGTTGTTCGTCTTGACAACTTCGTCAGCAATTGCACAAGCAAAACCGTCGGTTTCACCAAAGAGATCACCAAATCGTAGCCAAGCCAAGGACAACAGAAGGTGTAGACCTTCAGGTGTCATATCAGGCCCATAGAGTGCCTGGTGGAACCGTCCATGAAGCTCCTTACTCTTCCATATATTTATACGGTCGTCAGTGCTAAGTACTACCGGTTTATGCCAGTTGTCTTTGGCTAAGGAGAGCGGTGTGAGGCCTTTATCTACTGCAACAATGTCCCGATGCATTCCACCATGCATTCCATGCGTGAAATATACAATCACATCACTGATAAGCGCGGATGATGCATGCGATACATTGTCAATAGTTTTCGGGCTTTTCGGTCCAGGGCATCTAATTCAGTCTGAGTCCACCTTAATATGCCGAAAGTGTACATCAGCAGGGGCATTACCCAACTGTTGAATGCACGCACTTTGTTGCCTCCGAAAAAAGACTTTTTAGAACTTTTGTCAAGCGGTTAAAAAAGCGTTCCTTCAATAGCTATTTAATGTCCCCACTTAGTATGCCTAAGCATTCCGACATACCAAGGTATTTGTAGGACTCGGTTTCGGAGAGGGATCTGAGGGACATTGTCTCCGAGAGTTGTAAATATTCGCTATTTACAACTCGGCCACTCTGCACATGTGCAACCGCGCATTTATCTACACCAAACTCCACCCTTATGTCATTACTAAACGTTTGCGTAACGTTTAGTAACGATACCAGATCTGCTTTATTTGGTGCAAATAATTTGAGATCGTCCATGTACAAAAGATGAGAAATGATCTCACCCCCTCTGCGAAAGCGAAATCCCAGTTTTGAGTCCCTAAGCAACGTACTTAAGGGTTTCAAAGCCAGGCAAAACCACAAAGGACTCAAGCTGTCACCCTGAAAAATACCTCGCTCAATCCTTACAGGTTCGGAAGTAAGAAGACTTCCTCCGCCCCCTGGAAGACAAAGGACCGTTGTCCATTGCCTTATACATGAATCAAGTAAAGCGTATAAATCTGTGTAAATCTTATACACTTCTAATACTCGTCTCAACCATGTATGAGGCACCCTTCTTACCTCGGCGAATCTTTTCATTGATGGCCATGTCAATAAGGAAGAACTCCTTAGTAGCACCCAATCTTACATCCATTTTGAGCGGGATCTAAAATGCTATTTGCATACAAATGTGTGTTTAATTTTAAAGTCAAAATGGATGTAAGAAGCTTATAAAGCTTGTTGGTAAGCACGTGATAGGTCGAAAGTTCTTTGGATCCGTGATACTACCAGACTTGTGGAGCAGAAAGGTGATTCCTGTTATCATAAAAGATGGTAGGGATTCGGACACGATGGCTTCCTGGAATTGCCCAGCCAAACGTTCGTGTGAAGACCGCAGCCATTTGAACCAAAAGTTATGTAATCCGTCCGGCCCAGGACTTTCCCAGTTATGGGTCGAACGTCCCTGACATTATTTAGGCTTATAAATATAGCCTCTATTGGCTGCAGGTGCTCACACGCGCGCTCAACAACACGCATCCAGCCAGCATCGTTGTGACTAATAGAACTTATGAGGTATAAATAATAGCATCTGTAGGTTGTATAGTGTTAAAATATTATAAAACGAGTTGTACGGGCTGCTCTTGCCCATTCTATTACACAAATGGTCGGATATTAAACATCGAAGTGCAAGTACTGTGTATTATTGAAACAAGTCTTAACAATATTTTTCTAAACTAGGTCAGTACATCTTTTATTTTATTATTTTTTTTTATTATTAATTACATTTCTTCGCATTATTATATTCCCATATTGTGCAAAAATGTGAGCGTTATCTATAATAGTCTGCAATTAATGCACTATTATGTAATAATCGTTACATGTACATGTTAGTGGTAGATTTAATCCTAAACACAAAGTACGTAACTAATAATTTATTCGTTGTCAGGCAGAAACATAATTACTTAGTTATCGTAATCGACCTTACACCTCCGATATACCTTGATAATACAATGTTATTGATATAGAATGATGATAATATATTGTTATACTTCGAATTGCATTATTCACAAATTAAAAAATACTTGCCAAGTGCGTGTCAGACTCGCACACAAAGGTTTTCGTATCATACAAATAAAAAAGGCAAAATAAATCACGGTTCCTGTATGAGACCTCTTTAAATATTTAATTGATCTAATTAGTTATTTTTAAAGGCTAAATATAAATATATTAATATTAATATATGACTAAATGTCAAGCGTCTACCTGTTGTCGTTATTAAAATCAAGCAAAAAATAACGTTTGTTGTATGAGAACTTACAGACGGACAGCGGAATCTTCGTAATAGGGTTGCGTTTTGACCCTGTGGGTTAGGAACCTTAAGAAACTAATTTGCTATAATAATGAACATTTGTTTATTTCAGACGTAAAAATAAAAATGGCCAAAATTATTCAGTACACATGTTATATGTTTAAAGTAAAAAAAAATGCTCATTAAAGAGATTCTTTTGCAGTATTTTGTTTTGATTGAACGAATCACAAATTTAATTAGAGCAGATCAGACGATTAATTAGAGTAGATTAGACAATCACAACCAAAATGTATAATTATGACATAGTATGTAATAATATCAAATATGTAGTATAGCTTTCGATAAGTAAAGGTCTACTTTGTGGCACTTTAATTGCATGTAGGTCGTAGTCAAACTCTAACTGAAATTCTCGTGTGATTCATATATAATTATGTGTTTGGAAATAAGAAAACTTTTAATACAGAATATGAGACCTCTATGTAAATCTATTGCCGATATGTTGGTGTATTTAGTTACGGAGATATAATTAAAATAAGATAAGGCTACTTAAATTTACATCAAGTCTGTAAATATATAACTAATGTTTGTAGCTTTGAAGAAAAGGAGATATTTTTTTGTGAAATTGATGAAAACTAATGATTATTTAATATTAATCATATTTTTTTATATTTTACAAAAATATAAGACATATATATTAAGGAAATTCTTATAAAGATGCGATTAATAAATGCCTTATTCAAATAGTTTGCTCGTTTCTATGTTTTTTCTTATATGATGGCTAACAGTTATCATATTACACTAGTTTGACAGAGATGTATAAAACAAGTATACCATTAAGTAGAATTAGAAGTAAGTATTTGATAATTGATTTCAGACATTTTTACACAAGATTTAGACCTGTACATATCATCATTTTAGTTATTAGTGTAAGATTGCATTATGTCTGTACTAACAAATAATGATCTATGTAATATTATGCAAATGTTAGTGTTCTAGAAAGGCCAAGGACATAGGGCATTTAATTGAAAGTGACGAGACCCCTTGTTTTGATTGGTTGCATTCATAATTTCTATTAATTACTCTGAGTTTTTTATTTAAAATTATTGAGAATCATTCATTTAATTTAGTTTTTTACATAGTTTTTCTTGTTTAGTGTTTGAAAACATTTTTCTACACTGCTATAATTATCTACATACGTATACATCTATTTTGCTATAAGTCTTTAAACATCTTTGTTCACTTCATTGTATGAGTCTCTCTGTAGCGAAGGCCGTGTTCTCTTCAACCTGAGAACATTATAAGCATACCTGTTGTCTATATAGTGAAGATGAAAAAAAAAATAAAAAACAAAAAAAAAAAAAACTTGTGTGGTTTTATGAAACCACCGTAAAAGTGAAACTTTTTTTCACATTATAGACATTTAACTAAAAATTTTCGGAATAATATTCCATTAAGGGTATAAAAATTGCTTCATCAATCTTAATTTTATACTTAGAAAATGGGAATGATAATGGGAAATGATAAAAGTAGACTAGGTCTCCAACTAATATTTTTATTGAACTCTGTGTCTTAGAGTACGACATACATAATACTTAACAATTATTTAGATGATATACACATATTAAAACACTGAAAACAATATTTTATAATCGTTGAGTCATTTTGATCCGTTTTTCAATTATTTTCAATCATTCTATTATCAATTCCATCTTCATCATGAATTTCACAGTTTATAAATGTAACCAATATTTTATGGTAACTAAAATACGTGAACAGTGACTTACATTCGATTTTTTCAATGTATCTAGTAAAAACCGCATCGATACGAGCGCCTTTCACTTTATTCCTACTCCGCGGCCGACCGTCACGCGACATGCAACACGCAGACGAAAAAGTTTGAGACGATGTAATAAAAGTTTTACTTTAATAGATAAATGTATAGGATGCAAAATGTGTCTAGCATAATATTTAAACTGGCGATACGTTCATCAGTTTAATAAATTAAATAGGAGAAAATTATAAATAGTTGTAAATGATTAAAAATATTAAATCAAAATAGGTATACATACATACATCTACGGATATGTAGAGATATATCTAACAGGAAGTAAGTATACCGTGTGACGTTGAATGCAGGCAAAGTTATGTTATTAGAAGCTTTTATCTCGTTACCGTAACTGTTACAAGCGAAACTCGCTTAACGGTGTTGTAGCTTTATACGGGAGAACTTTCAAATTGTATAAGTTGTATTTGATTTACTTTTTTTCGTTTTGTATGAGCATGTAACTTAAATTTTTATTTACTAATTAAATTGAATTTGAATATACATGTATATATAATCTATATAATATAATACGATATATGAATAACATGACAACATTGAGAAATATAAAATATAATTATTACAAAGTTTTTGAGCGTTTTGAAAATTTAACGATTCGAAGAACTGTTTTTTTAATGTAGTTGTTTTTTCTTAATTTCATTAGGTGCGTTAATGATATTATTGATTTTAAAAGATTATTGCGTTCAAAATAAATAAAAAAATAAATTAATTAAGCGTGATAATTTATTTCTCTCTTTTCTGTATTTATATTTTTATTGAAAACTGTATCTATATTTTTACTTATAATATTTCATTTATTATTTGTACCTATAATGTATTTTTTGAACATGAAATACTTTTTTTAAATACTTCATAAACGTTACATAATAGTTATAATTTAGTGTGTTAGAGTGCTAAAAAGTTGTCGCCTAGCAACCTCTGATATTATCACTTTATAACCATTGTTAGTACGTCTTTTTACATAAGTTTGTTTTTTGTGGAGCGTAGGTTAGCGATTCAGTTATTTTGTTTCATTTATAAGTATCTAACTTGAGATTTAATTTAGTTAATTTGTTCTCCGATACAAAGAGATTATGCTTATTTCTTTACAGCGCATTTGCTTACCGAAAATATTTTTTTTATTTAATTAATAATAATAAAAAAATATGTTTTTTTCTTTGTTACAATATTTTTATGGATAATAGCAGAAAATAAAAGTAGCCCTAGCAGTTTGCATCTATTATTATTTTATTGATAATACTACTGATAGTATGTTAATGTAATATAAAAACTGACAGAAAACTGATCTTTACCTCTAGTATATATTTGTCTCAATAGTTTTACTTAATTATAATTTTCTATTTTTTTTAGGATGATAACGTTAAACAACAATATCTAATCTCTAAATATGCGGGCCCATTCTACTATGTATTAATATTTAATCAAGACTCAGTGAGCCGAACCCAGTTTTGCTGAACTTTAATAATATTTTCAGAACATCAATTTTCAATTAAGCCTAACTGTAATCTAAGGTTGTATTGAACATGATTATGCAGAACAATGTTTATATTTTTTTCTTTATTATAAATTCATTCATTAATTATAAATACCCCTAATATAAATTTCAAATCATAGATAAAGTATAATTGGAAATTAAAAGATGAAATAAAAATGCGAAAAGTTTAGCGCTTTAAATACTGTTTTTCTTTTCATCACATATGTTTAAAAATTATTTTTTCCTAATGACTTCTGTAAGTAACGAGATTATAAAAGAACTTTTTAAGTGTATTTGAGATTTAATATTTTGACTCAATTTATATAGCAAATATTATAATTCTCTTTATTTATATCCATATTTACAAATTTTATTGTAGTACGGAAAATACTACCAATGACAGTTGTGCTTAATAAAAAAAGTTGTGCTTAATAATAAAAGTTGTGCTTAATAAAATTTATCAACTCTATAGCTAATCTAAAAACCATCGATACACAATAAAAATGAATTTCACTTGATATTTTAAGATTATTTTTTTTATTTCATTGCTTAGAAGTAAAATTAATTTCACTAAAACTTTATATTAAAAAAAAAGTAGTATGAGAGATTGAGAAGTAGAACTAAATTAAAATCACTTATTGACATAATATAATATTACTACTTCATTATTTACAATGACAAGTCGCTTCAAAAACTTTTTTTTGTTGGTCTTTTGTTACTTTGACAATTCGTCGCTCTTTTCTTGAGTCACATTTTACAAGTATCTGACTTGGATAAGACTCTCGGAGAGTGTCAAGTGTACACAGACAAGAACATTTAGTTGGTTTAGTAGAACATTGGGCGAGTACCGTGTATATAATTATTATGGCGTTAATTTAAGATCAGAATGTATTTAGTAATAATAAATATTACCTAATATATATAAATACTTCTGATATATGTCAATGTGTTGTTCATTTATGATAACAATAATAAATTATGTATAAACATCGTGTCAGGACACACACAGCTGTCACGCGAAGCAGCTTTTGACACGTAATACAAAATGAAATAAAATATAAAAATTATATAGACCTTTAAAACAGTACAGAACTTCATTTACTAGTTTTCTTTCTAGATAAAAAAAATATCTTTTAGGTATACACTTTAACTGTCACGGGAGAAATTTGTGCGAACATTGAAGGTAACGAGCTAAAATTTCAAAGTAGTCTCATAACTTTTGCTTAATGTTTGTATGAAATTCTTGAATTGTATAAAATACTTGGATTTTGAATAATCTTGAATATGCAATTTTTAAAATAAAGGATTACATGTTGTAAAATCAGGGAATATCATACTGATCTACTACTTCGGTGACCATGCTATGATATACGGGTATGCGACCCCGGTCCCCCGAGCTACTACTGACTTATACCTAATCTTCCAAGTAAGTAGTATCCCTTAAACCTATTATCCCTATCTAAACTCTACCTTCCCTGCCCTATGTCCTCATCTTTTTCCTTTCTATTCAAATAAAGAATACATTCCCAAGGAGGGTTGGTGTCAGGCAGGGGGCCGACTTTAAAAGAAAAGCCAGAACACATGCAGTATGTCAAAGGTTAATATGATGCGCGACAGGGTTAGGGCGTCCCCCCTAGGCGACGCGCAGGATCAGCACCCGGCCCCTGTGAGAAATGGACAAGGGTTGTCGTACCACTCGGAGCGGGTACGACGTAAGAAGCGAGCCCGAAGTGTGAAGAATGTTAAGTTGAGGTTTGCCAGTTGGAACGTAGGTACGATGAATGGAAGAGGAAGAGAGTTAGCGGATGTTTTGAAAAGACGACGAATAAATGTAGCGTGCTTGCAGGAAACGAAATGGAAAGGTACTAGGACGAGAGAGATTGGAGAAGGATATAAGTTCTATTATTGTGGAAGCGATGGGAAGCGAAATGGGGTAGGGATTGTATTGGATAGAGAGATAAAAGAAAGAGTTACAGAGGTTGAAAGGAAAAATGATAGAATGATCGTTGTCAAACTGATGCTAGAGAATGTGGTTATGAATATTGTAAGTGTGTATGCCCCTCAAGCAGGCTGTGAGGAAAGTATGAAAGAGAAGTTTTGGAGGACTTTGATGCCCTAGTAATAAGTATACCAAACAGCGAAGAGGTATATATTGGTGGTGACTTTAATGGCCATGTAATAAGAATGAATGGAGGGTATGAAAGAGGTCACGGAGGCTGGGGGTATGGAACACAGAACAATAAAGGAGAGGCCCTCCTACAAGCGGCTACTGCATTTGACCTGGCAATAACAAATACATGGTTCCAGAAACGAGAAGAACACCTCGTTACATACAAAAGCGGCCTGAACAAGACGCAGATTGATTAGTTTCTAGTAAAAAGGAATAGAATCAACTGCGTCAAGGACTGTAAAATATTGCCAGGTGAAACACTAGTTTCACAACACCGGTTATTGCTAATGGACATACTAGTCCGAGTCCTTGCCAGTAAGCACCAGAACCGCCCCCCACCCGAAATAAAGTGGCATTTGCTAGGAAAGGATCAGTATGCATGTGAGTTTAGGAAGCAAGTAGTTGACAATATGGTGGAAATGAAGGATATGAAAGAAAAAAGTGTGAATGAGTGTTGGAATGAAATGGAAAAGTGTATCCGAAGTGTAGCGAAGGAAGTTCTAGGACAGTCTAAGAGTAAAGGAACCATAGATAAGGATACATGGTGGTGGAATGAAGACGTCCAAGAAGCATTGAAAGAGAAGAAGAAAGCATTCAAAGAGTGGCAGAGTGTGGAAGTGGGAGACGAAAGATGAAAAGAAGATAAGAAAAAGAAGTATAAAGAATGCAAGAAAATAGTTAGAAGAGTTGTTGCGACTTCAAAGGCTGCAAACCAAGACGACATTTACAAGTCGCTAGAGTGCCCTGAAGGCCAAAAATGACTCTTTAAATTAGCTAAAGCACGGCAGAAGAATGCGAGAGACATTTCACATATTAAGTGCATAAAAGACAATAATGGAAGGATATTGATGAATGGGGAGGAGATAAAAGATCGCTGGAAGGGATACTTCGAAAGGCTGATGAATGAAGAAAATGATTGGGACAGAGTATTAGAAGATCCGCCGTTAAACATAGGTCTGGTGAGGGAAATTTGTAAGGAAGAAGTGAAAATGGCCGTAAAGAGTATGAAGAATGGAAGAGCGGTGGGACCAGAGGAAATACCAGTCGAAGTGTAGAAATTGTGTGATGCGGATGGAAGGAGGTGGCTGACTTTATTCTTTGGTAAGCTGCTGCACGAGAACACGATACCGGATGAATGGTGCAGTAGTACGCTAGTACCCATCTTTAAAAACAAGGGTGATGTTCAGGATTGCAATAACTACCGAGGCATAAAGCTTATGTCACATACGATGAAAGTGTGGGAAAAAATACTTGAGAAAAGAATAAGAGAAGAGAGTGAAATTACCCAAAACCAATTCGGGTTCATGCCGGGCCGAGGGACTACGGATGCCATTTTCGCTCTTCGCCAATTATGCGAAAAATACAGACGGGTTCACAAAAACTTGCATATGGTGTTCATAGACCTAGAAAAGGCATACGACCGTGTACCCCGAGAGGTTTTGTGGTGGACCTTGAAAGAGAAAAGAGTGCCAGGTAAGTATGTGGAGCTGATTCGTGCTATGTAAATTTCATCATGTACACACGTTCGGTCGTCCGCTGGCAATACCGATGAATTCGGTGTGGCTGTAGGCTTGCACCAAGGGTCAGCTCTAAGCCCCTACCTTTTTCTGTTGATTATGGACGCCTTGACGTCAGACATCCAGGAAGAGGCACCCTGGAGCATGCTATTCGCCGACGACATCGTTCTCGTTGGTGAAGATGGACTCGAGGTACAGAGTAGACTAGCGTTATGGCAACAGAAACTGGAGAATTTTGGCCTAAGGATCAGCAGAACAAAAACAGAGTATTTGTTCTGTGACTTTGGCGGATTATCCGGTCCTGTTGCTATCATGCTATATGGCGTAGCACTGCCTACTTGCTCGGATTTTAAGTATCTCGGTTCACTCTTGCAGGGGGATGGAGATATAGACCGCGCTGTGGAACACAGGATCAGCTCAGGATGGATGAAATGGCGACAGATCACAGGTGTAACTTGTGATCCCCGAATGCCCATTAAATTGAAGGGGAAAATATATAAAACTATTATCAGACCTGTCGTCATGTATGGATCGGAATGATGGCCTGTTAAGAAAAAGGATGAAAGGAGATTGCATGCAAATGAAATGCGGATGTTGCGATGGATGTGTGGAGTTAAGAGAATGGACAAGATACGAAATGAGTATATAAGAGGAAGCATGAAAGTAGCACCAGTGACCGATAAGATGAGACGAAGACGATTAGCATGGTATGGACATGTAATGCGGAGGGACGAAAGACAGGTTGTGAAAAGAGTATTAGATCTGCGTGTGGAAGGATACAAAGGTAGAGGACGGCCCAAAAAGAGATGGATGGATTGTGTGATGAATGATATGTGTTTGAAAGGCGTGGGTGAGGAGTTGACGGCTGATAGAGATGAATGGAAGAAAAATACATGCTGCGCCGACCCCAAATAATGGGAATAGGGTAGGAGGATGATGAAAGGATTACACGTTGTGAATACTTTAATTAAAATGAAATCCCAACAGTCAGGTTTTCTAGGAAAGTAAATTATGTTTTTAAAATATATTCAATGAAAATAGCGTCATAAAATAATAACATTACTTATATTTTATCTGGGTTTTACTTCATCGGGAACAGTATAGAAATTTAAATTTTAAAGTTGTATTTAAAAGTTTACCGAATTAGTGAAAAGTATCGAATCAATACTAAAAACAATCGTAAATATTAACCGTTTTTTTTAGCTTCATAAGGTATTACCTTATGTAATCATCTAAAATAAATTTATAATAAAATTAAGAATAGTCAGTGTAAAATCATTAGAACACAATTATTCAAATACTTTTGTGAATCTGGTGTTTATCTAATTCTGGTATTTTGCGATGCTCTTTCTATCATAATGCTTAAAAAACATAGGTAGGAACTTTTGTATACCTTTTCAAATAGATATTGACCTACCTAATAAGCTTCGTGTCGTCTAATCAATTAATAATATCATGTAATTCACCAATAAAATATAGAAGCTTGATAAATAAATTTTATAAAACAAGCCGCCTTATTTGAATGGCATTTCATTGTCATTGAGTAACTTATATAAACTTTATATTAAATTATATTTCCTTTACAATACGTACTTCAAACTTAATGTTAACTTAATTAACTAACTGAACTTAACACGCAAGCCTTCAGGCTTCAACGCTTATACTGCTAAACAAAGTGGTTAAAGTAACCATGTTTTACTTGTGTAGCGCCTCCAAGAACTTGCTTGCTGCAGTTACATGCACTTACATTTAGTTGAGTTTATTAAAGTATATTCAATTATATCAACGTAATAATCACCAAAACCAAATAATAGGTTATGAATAACGTAGCTGCATGCTAGTAAAAAAAACAGTTGAAATAAACTCAACATGAAAAATAAACCGATACGGGGAAGGATTTGAAGTCGCGGGTTCGAATCCCTTGCCCGTATCGGTTTATTTTTTATTCTATATCTATATAAATTTATATAAGCTTAACATGGCTATACATGTTTATACATTTTTTTCAAACATTAAACTCAACATGGTAGTGTCTATTTTTAAAATTCGAGACATGTTTTTAAATACAATAAAACTAATTACTCAATGAATAAAAAAAGGTCACGACAAAAGTTTACCAATTTATTTAATCATTAACTACTTTTTCAAAGATCTTCTATGATCGATTTTACCTCAGTTTAAGCTGCAAACAAATATCCATGCATAATATTAAGGGCTTCAATCGGACGCAGAAAAAAACGAATTATTTTTCCATGTTTTTTAAACCGAAAAAAAAAACAACCTAAACTAGGCAATGGTGAATCTTACTATAATAATATACTTAAACCTATAATTAGTAAAATGCAAATATAACTAATCTTACAAACAATGTGATTTTTTTATAAAAATACATAGTTAATTGAGTACTGAATGTTTATACGAATGTTATCAATGTTATGTCTTAAATAAGACGTTTTAATTAAACGACTACTCATTCTGAACTGTGAATGGATAACAAAAAGGATAACATAAAAGTAAGATGTCAGAATACAGTAGGACCCGAGGCTCTATTTGTGGGTTTTGTTGTTGACAAGTGTGCGGGAGAGGAGTTGGGATGAACGAGTCCCAGTTAATACCTTTGTCTTTTAGTAACAGATTTGTTTTATCTTTGACTTTGTTATTTAATTTAAGTTAAAGATGCATGAACAGGGACCTTATTAAATGTTGGTTAATGCTCCACTTTTTCTTCTCACAGATAACATTTATTCGTCTTTTTTAAAAATCATCTATTAGTTTCCTTCCTCTTAAAGTAGTCATACCTATTTGCTTTCCTTTTATCCAGGCTTATATTAAGAAGTTAAAATACCACCCTCCCACGCTGATGTGACTATCCTTGTTCAATTTCCTCTTTGACTGTGGCTTTCGGCCTCTCGTCAATTCACCTTGGATACATATTGCTGGTTTTTCCGCCGTTCTTAGGATATGTGGTGAATCTTTTCATCCACTTGTATTTTGTGAGACAATTCAAAAAGGTAGATTTCAATATAATATAAAAACTAGAACTATTTTTTAGCTTACCGTTCTTATGAAAGTACTCTCAAAGCTCTAACATAATGATGAGTAATTGTTTAGACGATGCAATTAAATCGATCGGAGGCTAGAAGTTATTTGGCGTTTCTTAAAGTTCTTAAACTGGACATTTTCACCATTCCATATCAGTAGTGGATCAGTTAGTTATCCATAAGTTTTATAAATATTTAAGAGTATTTTTTCGGAGTTAATATAACTTAATAAAGATGTATTGAAATAAAAAACTTTTTATTCAAAGCAAAGCTAGCGAGTAAGAGCTAGTGACTGATAAACTTCTAATAACAATAATCGGTTTCAGATAAAACAGGTTTGTATATAAAAATGTAAGAAACCTATTTACACTGTGATACACGATGCCATAATATGTCGTAGCAAAGTACTCTAGTGCTCCATACAAAATATGAAATGATCCATATTTCTGTTCAGGCATTCTTATATCTTATTTTGCTCATATTAAAGAATATATTACAGTAAATATATGTACAGTTTCTTAATAAGAATAAGTTAAGGTTCATTTATAAGACGTGTTTTAAATAGTTTAAATGTGTAAATTGTTTAATGTTCTTGTTATCAATACATTTTTTTTTCGAATCTCAATTTTTCATCCATAGATTTTTTGGCTGTTAGCTACTATATAATAATATTAAATAAACTTATAACAATACCGGTTAATGTAAGACGATACATTATATTTAAAACAAAAGTATTTTAACACTTGTCAACAACAAAACCGACAAATAGAGCCTCGGGCCCTACTGTGTTCTGATATTTCACTTTTATGTTATCCTTTTTGTTATACATTCACAATTCAAAATATAGTTTTACCATGTAGTTTCATTCTACGTTGCTCTAGCGTAATACAATTGGTAGAGCTATTGCGTGACCCAGCGATTGATTTTTTGTTCAATATTTAATAATTGAAATAATTTCAAAGCATATTTATTAAAAAAACACTTTTGTCAAAGTTAGATGCAAGCGTCATAAAGACATTGAAGTTATGGCTCGGGTTAGCGCACTCAGCGGACTCCTCAACCTATTTTTACCTATTCTTACGCGTTAATTCCCGATTTCCTAAATAATAATATATAATGAAACCCGATAGTTTAAATGTTAGTACTCTTCAACCTTATTTAGAGACCGAAACAATTTTAGGTTAAAATTAAAGAAACCATCGGAGCTCTACAAACATCTAAGAGTTACCAAAAGACATATCATCGGAAAATCTAAAAAATGATAATGTAACTTCTCTCCCAAAAGACAAAGTTGCCTCAGAGCTCGAATCATGACTTCAATTCCATAAAAAAAATATAATAGGTGCTCAAACAAATAAAGTAGGGCTAGGATCAAGTAGGAAAGTTCAAGACATAGACATAACAAAATCTTTTATTCGACAAGACGACACACGATGAGCCTAGAAACGAATGGGTGACCATAGGAGATTTTTGTATTTCATTAGCTTTGAAATGGCGCACCTTAATTAATGCATTCCAAATACTGTTCCCTGGGAAACAAACATCCTTAATGATTACACATTCAAGCTTGTTACTTAGAAATTTCATTTCTGTAGATGTTTAAATATTTATAATTTTAATATCATTGATTTCTCATGATCTGACAAATTCGTAGACAAGGTCGTTATTTAACTGTTGACAGCTAATTACAATATCTTAATTAGTCTGTGACATTTCTTTTTGTTAAAATATTGATATGTTGCCAGCTTAAGCTAACCTTGTACTCCCCAAAATGTTATTGGAAACATAAACATTTTATTTATAATTATTATTTTCAATTTCATTTATTAATCATTTTTAAGGCATATCGCTAAATATTATTTGAAAGTAGTTGTCATATTGTTTCAAAAGTTTAGTTGCAGCCAACGTTGTTTTATTGTTATATTTCTTATTATAACAATTTGTTATGAATCTATTACACTCGTTTCTTCCTTTAGATAAGTAGTGCATTGTTCTTAAATTATTTTAATATTGGTCTTCTTCCGAATTATATCAATTTTACCCACATTTCGTGTAACGCGGCCTGTGCATAGCCACAATGTTTGCATGCATATTTTGATTATAAAATTCAATGTCGATTAATGTCTTTAGAGTCTTTTCTTTCGGAAGCACTTCCGAATGCAATATCTTATTAACCTTCGATGACTGTTTTAGTTATTTGTAATCTTATTAACGCATTTGAAGCGCTATTTCATAAATTCATTAGAGTGTTTAATTGCAGGACTATTATATTAATATGGAATAATTATAATTCCTATTGCCGGCACTTCCCGGGCAATTTCAAAGTTTGTTGGAACAATATTTCGTAAGTAATTTGATTCTTTACTCTGAATTAGGAGATGTTTGAAGCCTTATTTAATGTTACTACGTCGTAATATTTCAGTATTTGTCCTGATTCGACCTTCGAAGTCGACGTAGGCTAATATTATTGCTTGCGAGGCCTTTTTCTCCATAAGGCATTATAACTTATTGTTATTTTAATAGATCAAAGTCAGATTAGTATTATTAGGTACTTTTACCTGTAGTTTATTCATTACAGGAGGTTTTTTATATACCCTAGAAGATACGGGTTCTTTTATAATTGGTTCGCGTGCGTAGACGTGAATCTTCGAAGCGTCGTCCTGTTCGACCTGTATCCTGCTTCCTGACTAGCTGATTTTAAAAAGCTCGTCTATAGTGTAACCCCAATAATATGGTGATGTATAATATTAATTTATACCATTAATCAATACTTCCATTTTCAAAGTTTTATAATTATAAACAAGTGTTTGACTGTGATTTTCCAGAACTGACAAGCAGGAGGATCATGCATATGTTTTCGCTTATGATTTGTCAGTGTCGCCTAGGATTCCTATTTTAGTAATTTTTATATATAATTTAAAATTAAGGTGTTATCTCAAGTAACCCACCGCTCAATCTAGCTCTCATTGTTTTGGGCATTTTCCTTATTTTGTGTAACTATTAATTATAAGGGACAATGTTTTTTTGGTTATACTAAATTAATAAATTATTTTAAACTACTAAGAAACCTTTTTTCTTATTTTTTTTAACGAGTAACAAGCTTAATGAGTATGACGAACTGACCAACGAACTGTGAATAAATTTATAGTTATTTTGTATGCAGTAGAAGTGAGAGCGAGAGGTATAACAGCAAAATTTCTCTATAACCTACTTAAAGACCTTGGCCTTTCTAAAACTAGTATCGGTTCATTTCCTGAACGTTTTTCAAAGGTTAGTACGTTCATTCCAAATTTGGTTAGGTAGGGAGAGGAGTGTGGATGGAGAAGGCGAGCGTTTTTGCGCATAATAAAGGGGCCCCTTAAAACTACTCTTGGGTCGCAAGTCCCAGGCACAGTTTGTACTCCTCTCCTTGCAATGCGATGGGCACCCGCTTGGTGAATCCATGGAATGCTAAGAAGCTTCTTCGTCGTCTAAGGACAATTCTAAATATTATATTAATAATTTAAGTCATTTTGCCTAATTTGATCATTACAAGGAATATTTGTGTTTAGGCTCACATTTGTTTGTGTATGATCTTATTTTTTAATTTTGACATATACAAGCCTTCACTGAAATCATAACTTTGCATCAAGATAAGGCAGCTCGCTTATATTTCGTAAGCTAAAGGTTAAAAAAGAGTTCATTAACCCTGAAATAATATTGACGCATACATTTAATAATACATTTTAACAATAAAATTTAACAAGCGGATATCTGTTCTGTATAGATATTGAAGTAAAACTTAAATGTGGCAACAGATTTCGTAATATTTGTCTGCACGCATCATGAATAAACTACAAAACGATTTTTTTTTATTGATATGATTATATATTATTACCCTCTAACATAACCCGTAATAATGATAATAATTTACTATAATAGTTTATTTTCACCGAAAAACACAAATAGTAGTTTGTTCTAAAAATACTATATAACAAATTTACTCAGTGAACTTTTATTGTTTTTTAGTCTTTGTCACTCAGGATTGGTTTCATCACTTTTGGCAGTCCTTAAAGAGATATTTTAAGTTTATATAATTTTTAAAAAAGCTCACTTTTATGGAGTTGAGCGTCAGGGAAGCTCTTAACCATTCATTTTGCTTTTTACGACCGCGCTAGCTTCGAAACTTCTGAACAGTATTCACCACTTTCATTAGGGAGTTAGAACTTTTATTAGAGATGATTCCTAAAAAACCAGAACTTAAAAATGTCAACTAGAAAAAAAGTAATAGCAAAAAGCAATTTGTCTATGGGAGTTTCCATGTTAAATCGTCACGCGCTTGCATCAGTGTTAAATGCAAAGTTTTTGATGATTTTAGTAGCATAAAAAGGTCAGTTCAGCTCCCGCAACGCACAGTAGCGGATCCTATTTTTATAAATAAAATAAAACAACACAAAAAATATCGACCAATTATTTCTTTTAGTATCTCTGTGATAAAGGCGAGCTTAAGCTAAAGCTATATATTATACAACAACAGCTTTTTTAACCTGATACTCCTACAACTGTTATATTTTTAAAATGTATATTATATTTAAAATAGATATTATAGGATTATTTAGTTTAAAATATCAAATATCATTATAATGATTAAAAACCAAACTAATTATTAATAAACTTAATAGAAAGAGAAAGTCAACGTCTGGGGTGTGATTTATATAACAAGTTCAGAATTGAGCTTAGCGTGCAAAGTTTGTTTTATAAAGGAAATGAAGTTTTAATTTAATAAAAAGTACGAAGTTAAATAACGATGAAAAATTAATATTGCATTCATGTATGCAGATCGATTTGGGAATATGTGTTGGTTTGACTCGAATTCAGAACTTTCGTTTAATGATTTTGAAATCTAATGACTATAATGTAGGTCAATATATATTAGTATATTAGTAATCGTCGTGACGATTTTGTTACTAAAATATGTATTTTTTAAAAAGAAGATAGTCGAGATGAAGAGTAAACTAAAGGTTATAATGTAATATTTTATCAAAAGAATAACTTAATTATTTCGTATAATTATAAATATCAGTAAATAAATATATGATGATCTTAACTTCTACTATAACTGCCCATGGACCTACGAAGACATGTTTTATTACAAAATAGTACTAAAACTTTATAAAACAATATATCAATAATGTGGAGCATGTGTGTATGTATCATCTCTAATATTTTTGGCGAACAATCAATAGTATTCGAATCAGTTAGAGACCGTCCTACAATTTTAAAGATGCTAATGGTTTCTACTAGGATGCAATGAAACTATTTGGCTTAGAATAGAAGTACATAGATGAAAATAAGTTTTAACATTAATATAGAAAAGAGGAAGTTGATATAAAAAATTTAAACTAACATAGTGATGTGTTGTGTTTCTATCACTTTTATTCTTATTTATGCAGATGCGGTATTTTTTTCCTAAATATATCTAAGTATTATAATATAGTAAATAAATACTCAGTAAAATAAATAAATGAAAATTGAGACTAATAGTGGGGTCACAGACAGGGTATTCCCTCGTTGATGTGAAGATCTTAAGTGTTTGATAGGTTACGATCATCTTAATTTTAAAAACATTATTATATAAATAATAATATTTATGTTATTAAAATTCTCTACCGTTAACGTACCGTATATTGTACCGCAAAATATGTTGGAAAATCTTTTAATAATTAAAAATATTATTGACCTACCTATTTACTGAGAAGAACAAAGATGCACATCTTCGTTCATCTCAGTAAATAGGTCTGTCCATAGCGAAGACAATGTCAACTACAGATGAACCTCTTTGTCTTTGTCTTCAACCTGCAAACATTGTCAGCACACCTGTGCTCTAGATACTGTAAGTAAAAATATTATGTAACTGTATTAGACGTACTTATTTATTTTATAAATCTCTCTCTCAGAGTTCTTAATTAAATAAATAGAATTGACCTGTTAATTTTCGCAATATTGCAAATTTATATATAACAGCATGGTTTTATCTCGTTATCTGAATTGTGATGAACATAGCTTTTCCGGTGGAGTTAAAGCTGGATATGGAAAAAATTTAAAAATATATGTGTACATAAAAACAAAAAAACATCATTAATAAACTTGTATCCTTCATATATGTTGTCCAATACCTTTATTTACAACTTTCCATAAAATAAATGAATTTAAACGATTAGAGCTAGATAAGTATTTATAAGGTAACTCGGACAAAGAAGATTTATTGTACAGATGATCTATATGATGATTTTAATTACTATATGATAAATCGACTATAAAACTATGCAATATTTTTTAACTATTCGAACTAATTAATCTATGAATTTTAACAATTCATATTTTAAAGTGAGAATTCATATTATTTCTTTAATATTTAAGTGTCTTAACCGTCTGCGCTATTATTAAAAATAGCCTCAACAATAATTAATATATTTTTATTGTCATTTTAACCCTCGCAATCATTTGTGGATGGAATTTAATAAATTTTATTCTTGGTACTTTTTTAACACGCTGAAAAAAAAAGGCTTGCCTAGTGTTATACTAATCTGAGTCATATTTTCAAAATGTGATTTTCAATTAAGGCCCTTTTGACCTTTCTTCTGTTTGAAATTTCTTGAAATTCGATCTTACTTGAAATCAAGATGACAAAAGTCAAAATTACCTCAAATTTCAAACTTGTAGAAACCAGACAGACATGTTAATTAGGTATCGCCAAGCAATCTCTGACATCGTCACTTATTGAAATGTAAGGCAATACCTATATTGTGTACAATCATTGTTTGTACGTATTATAATATTAGTTAGTCTTTTTGATGGTACAGACTAACGACAAATTCGTTTATTATTATTAATAGAAAATTCTTAGATTTCAGGTACTATTAAGTTCAGTTTGATTAGATTGTAAATTCGATTCATAAATATTATTCCATATTTTATTTTATGAAAATAAAAATGCTAGATTCAAAAACCAAATTTTGTTTACGTTTGTTATGTAGTATGAATAGAAGTTCCTTATGTTGTTGTATTGTTTTAGGAAAAAAAAGAGTTCTTGTGAATACCATTCATTCTACGCGGTAGTAGATAGAAATAAACTTTTAGGTAAATACTAAAAGTAGAATATGCCTTTTAGACTTTGATTTAGACTTTGACATAACATATACTTTATACAATGTATTTAACTTTATATTATTATTTAAACTTAACTTCCAATATTAATATATAATGACATCAGATATGTATTTGGATCCGATATACTGTGTATTCCTATTTAAGACAAGGACTCAATGAGCCGAGCTTAGTTTTGCGGAACTTATGTAAAACTTTCTGTTACACAAATTTTCGTAAAAAAACTTTTGTCGGAAGTCCTGTATATTATTGGGTGGTATCTTTAATTATATCCTTGATACAAATTTCAAAGTACATAGCTGGAATGAATAATTAGAAAAGAAAGATGAAAAGTATAGAGGTTTAAAAATCAAAATGGGTATTATTATATGAGTTCATATTTGAAATTACTTAACTTGACTTCATTGTTTCTAGTTAAAGTTACAATGGAGCTTAATATATGGTCAAGAAAAGTGTATTTCAATTAAATTGTCTATATATTTAATAATTAATTAAGGTTTTCAGTACAAATTCAATAGATATGTTTAGTAATTTTAATAATGTTAATAATGGTTAATCTTGATAGCTTTTATATATGTAGTAATTTGGTTTTGTCTAAAAATAAAGATATAAGTTGTTGATTTGACTAAAACAATTGAATCCCTGTATAGAAGTTTAATTGATAAAATAAATGTAATATTGAATACTGATTTGACTAAGAATAAGAAGTATATAAATCGCAGCTCGGTTAAGAGAAGGCATATTGAAATTGGGAGTATAAGTTGTGGGGTGGTACTATGGTGATAAAAGTGTAACAGTTACAATAAACCGCTGAGTGTGCTGTGCTGATCGAGAGACTAAGTTGTGTAACAGTGATAGTTAAAGTGTTTAAATGGTAAACAGTTTAGTGTATTTGTGAACAGTGTCATAAAGTGCTTTAAAGAATAGAACGACTGTCGTTGGCGATTCTTTGCAGTAAGAGAGCTCTAATAATCTTGACAATATGCTTTACAATGATAATCAGGAACTTCTTAAAATTCTTTTTCTTTACTTTTTTCCTAACATTAATGTACTACTTCCATTTTGATTGGAATATATTAAAAACCTTAGTTTTAATTAAACCTTCAAGGCAATTTAGTAGATTTTCAAAAATCTTACCAAATTTTCTAACTACGAACTATAGCATAATATTGGAAAATTCACATCAAATATTATTTTTTTAATTTGATTCTAAACGTTATACAATCCTCTTTGATGGTCTCACCAAAGAGGATTATAGATGTTTATCTAAAGAGAGTTAATATATTAATTATATTTCACTGTATATATATTATAATGTTAGACTATACATTGTAATTTTAGACATTGTAATTCATTTAAATGTTTCCATCTAATGTACCATTGTATTATTTTAGAAGATGTTTTACGTTTTGTAAAGTTTTCTATTTTAGTTTTATTGTAATTTTATTTGAATAGGGTCCAATTTTATTTGAAATTAATATTATTACTACTTTATTTTTGTGAATTTTAAAATTTGAATCTCTTTTAGACGTTGATTTATTACTAGACAAAATATTTGGAAACTTCATCAGCTCACACTTCACCTAAAAGATTGTCGGAGAATGATTGATCATTATTACTGCTTTATATTTGACAAATTGTTCTTGTCATACTCTTGTACTAAGTTTTATACTTTTAATTCTCTTAATTAGAGTCTTTTGTCCAATAGTTAGCACAGAATTCTAAAAATCTAGATGATTGAAATTTATGAAGAAATTCTGTGGAAGTAGTTAAACGAAAATCTAAAATAACTTCGTTATACACCACTTTTTACACAAGATAAGATTATTAAAATAATTAAGATTATTAAAAATGACAATTTGCATATCTCAACGAGGAAGGAATTCAATTTATCCCAAATTACTCATTCAATGAGTCTAACTGCCCTTTATCTGTCCTTAGGCTTGGAGTTATACGAAACTATTAATCGTCTGCGTCCTTAAACCTGTCCATCTCAAAATTTCACTAACTTTCCCACTAAATGTCTTTTGAGGTAAACATTTACCGACCGACAATATAATTATTTTCATGCTTATTTACTAATTTGTTAAACTAATAGATTTATTAATTTTATATATAGTATTACTAATCTAAATAAAAGCTTTTATTTATTTTAATGTCTTTATGAAAAATTACTGCTTAATTACATGAATTCAAATCAAGACGATTTGATTTTTATACACAAATTTAAATGGCTATATTCAATTTATCTTTAATTTCATATACACCATATACCACAAATATAACATACATGATTTTATTAAAAAATCCTAAACCTGTAAATTAGTAAATATCTCATAAATAAATATACTTTTTTATACAATCAGATAAAATAATAACAAAAAAAAATATATAGAAAAAAATGTAAAAATTTGGTGGTCTTATCGCTAAAGAGCAATCTCTTCCAGGCAACCAATTAGTTGGAGGAATACACGTACAGAAGTCGTAGTGTGGGTGTTGTTTAGATAGTGAGAAAAGATAAAAACAAAAGTAGGCATTGCATACAATACATACTACTACATAGATACACATATTTATGTTTAAACATACATACACACATATATATATATATATATATATATATATATATATATATATATATATATAATAAATTATAATAAATTACAAATTTAACGTTATATATATATATATATAACGTTAAATTTGTAATTTATTTTAATGTAAAAAGTGTTTATCATCTGTATTGTTATTTGTTTTTGTGGATATGTATGTATATATATATATATATATTTATATACATATATTTATACATTTTTTTCTATATTTTTTTTTGTTATTGTTTTATCTGATTGTATAAAAAAGTATATTTATTTATGAGATATTTAGTAATTTACAGGGTTCAGGATTTTTTAATAAAATCATGTATGTTATATTTGTGGTATATGGTGTATATGAAATTAAAGATAAATTTAATATAGCCATTTAAATTTGTGTATAAAAATCAAATCAAGACTTTATGTAATTAAGCGGTAATTTTTCATAAAGACATTAAAATAAATAAAAGCTTTTATTTAGATTAGTAATACTATAGATAAAATTAATAAATCTATTAGTTTAACAAATTAGTAAATAAGCATGAAAATAATTATATTGTCGGTCGGTAAATGTTTACCTCAAAAGACATTTAGTGGGCAAGTTAGTGAAATTTTGAGATGGACAGGTTTAAGGACTCAGACGATTAATGGTTTCGTATAACTCCAAGCCTAAGGACAGATAAAGGGCAGTTAGACCCTTTGAATGAGTAATTTGGGATAAATTGAATTCCTTCCTCGTTGAGATATGCAAATTGTCATTTTTAATAATCTTAACTATTTTAATAATCTTATCTTGTGTAAAAAGTGGTGTATAACGTAGTTATTTTAGATTTTCGTTTTACTACTTCCACAGGATTTCTACGCGCATTTTCAATCATCTAGATTTTTAGAATTCTGTGCTAACTATTGGGCAAAAGACTCTAATTAAGAGAATTAAAAGTGGAAAACTTAGTACAAGAATATGACAAGAACAATTTGTCAAATATAAAGCAGTAATAATGATCAATCATTATTACTGCTTTATACTTGACAAACACTTTTACATTAAAATAACACATAAACACTTTTTACATTAAAATAAATTACAAATTTAACGTTAAGGGGAAGAGCATACCACAGTCTTGGTCTGTGCAGTGAAGAAATCGGAGTAAAAAGAAAATGAATGGGAAGGAACTTAAGGTTAAGGTTTTGATTGAAACGGATAGAACGGTTATGTGAGCTACTCAAAAACTCAAAAGTTTTTTTAAGTAGGACAGAGATTTTGGGTGATGGTCCGAACGCTGCGTACTGTTGGACTATGAATAGGACTATCCGTAGAATATAGGACTATACGTATTAACGCTATGAAAGTATTTGCTAAAACATAATGAGACAAAAAATCTTAGCACGAGAAATTGCAATTATCGTCACAAAGGACTCTGGAGCAAGACATGGCAAAATAAACATTATTTACTATCTTATATAACTATCTATTTTCATCACTATTAATTGATTGTAGAACACGTGTGTCATAAATAAGACAGATGGTTGATAACTTCTTGTCTTGCATAGTAAAATGTTAAATGAACAACATCACTGTTAATGATAATTATCATAACAAATTTTTATATTAACTTTCAAAGTTTGTAAGCTTATTATTCTACATATTTTAAAAATGGCAAATTTTAAAATCAAGTAACAAAAACGATTTTTGTTTTATGATATTATTGGGCTAGCCTGAGAAACATCACTATATTCAAGTTATAAAAGTATAATAATATGCAAAGTTTTTTAGTAGCAAATTTAATGAGCCATCATTCCGAAAAAAAAAAAAATTAATTTTAAAGATTTTTTCACAAATGAAATATCGAGTTTCCCTTTGTAGCCTGTACTTCGAGGTAGTTTATCATAGGTTTTATTGCAAAATGCTTTACCTAACCGTGTTTTTTAAATAATAATGCACTACGTTCTGCGAGCGTCGGACTTCTAATTTGGACTAATCCGATATCATGACCTTTGTACACTATAAGAATTAGGTCCCATCCTTTATACCGTAGCATGGATTTGTAAAGTTAAAGCTATCAAAGGAGAAAAGGGGAGCTTAGTCAACTTAATCAACTTAGTCAACTTAGCGGTTTGATTTAATTTAGCCCAAACAATATTTTCTAACGAATCATATCTGTATTAAAATAACAGCGACATGAATTGCGAAATATAACTTTATAATTTAAGCACAACTAACTTCATTAATGCATAAAATAAAAGTTATATAAGCTAAATAACCTTAAGAGTGCTGAGTTTATTAATTTATAATTATAAATGTAGGTCATAGCCGCAATGTCAGCTCTGGTCTTGGACAATGGTGTTCAAAGAAATTAATTTAATTTTAACTACTAACGAAATGTAAAAATATTATAAATTTAAATATCTGAAACCATTTTTTTTTTTACAAAATAATAGATTCTACGTTCCTTAACACACTCATATTTTCGATCCCGAAAATTTAATTTTGGGAAAAAATATATAAATATAATAAGTACTTAAACAATTTATTGCCTTGAAAAATAAATCAGATTAATTGTCTGAAAAATGAGTTTCACTGTAGTAAGAGTTAACGCATTAATATGAATTATTTATTATTATTTGTACGTACAATGTGATTGTATGTAATGTTGCCTAAATTCTGGTAGTTTATAAAGTTATAAAAAGCAGACGTATTTGTGTATAAATAATAATGAGTAGGCACAAAATAAATAACATAAATGAATAAAGAGTACACACATATGTGCTTACACGCGCTGACTCCAGTGATCCCTGGTGTGAAAATTTAAATTAAGTAAGCAATAAAAATTGTATACCAAAGCTGTTAAAGCATTAATATGAATTATTTGTTCTCATTTGTCTGTATTGCTGTACAATGTATATTGTGTGTAATGTTGCTTAAATTTTGGCAGCTTATAATGGGAGCAACGCAAAGAGTAGGCATATTTTTTTATTATCATAATTATGTTAACACGTTGTAGCTTTCAAAAAGGAAAGGCATCGTTTTCATATTAAGCTTTTAATAAAACAGACATTCTAAATCTCCCAAGATGATGAGAGTATATAATGTGAGAAATGTGTGTATAAAAGGTAGTCTCTTTTCTAAAATCTTTTAAATACATGTATTTATTTATGTTTATTCAAATACTGAATGTGTGACCCTCATAGAGGCTTATATTATTATAATCTAGGCTTAACTACTAGTTTATATAAATTATATAATGATACAGGCTCAATGATACAGACATTACACAAATCCATATTTAATAATAATATAAAAAAAATAAAAAATATGCCTCTCTGACTTAACCTAAACATGAGTTAGTTTAAAAGTAGCACTGTTAATCGAGAAAATGAGAACAATTTTTTAAGTTTAATAAGTTTAAGTAATGCGGAGAGCTGAAAATTATGTTACGAAAAGTATGTATAAGTATGAATGTGGACGAAATAAACTAAATATAAATATGGGTGTACTAATACTAATAACCAGTTTATTTACTTAAATTCTTCGCATACAAGCTATTTACCACTCATGTGGTATTTGTGTGCTAGTGCTGTTTGTGTCGCTACAATTATTTCAAACTTAGTTTGTTTATAATTTAATAAAATAAAATAACCTAAGACAGACGAAGCTTCTTAGCAATCCATGGATTCACCGTGCGGTTGCCGGGCCCATCGCGTTGCAAGGAGAGGAGTGCAAGCAGTGCCTGGGACTTGCGACCCAGGAGTAGGTTTAAGGGGCCCCTTTATTATGCGCAAAAACGCTCACCTTCACCCTCCACGCTCCTCTCCCTACCTATCCAAATTTGGAAAGAACCTACTAATGCCGCCTTTGAAGTACGTTCTAGAAATGAACCGATGCTTGTTCTAGAAAGGCCAAGATCTTTAAGTAGGCTATAGAGAGATTATGCTGTTATACCTCTCGCTCCCACTTCTACCGCGTACAAACTAACTATAAATTTATTCCTGATCAGTTCGTTGGTTAGTTCGTAATACTTATTGAGCTTGAATGTGTGATCCCTTGGGATGTTTGTTTCCCAAGGAACAGTAAGCTCCACAAGTTTTTTTTTTCTTTTTTTTTATACAAAACTAGGTTAATGCTTGACTACATTCCACCTGATGTTAAGTGAAATGTAGTCTTAGGTGGTAAAGCGCATTAACCTAGCAGCCTATTCACTCTCCTCTTGAAGACACCCACATTATATTTTGCCGGAAATACCGACGCAGGCAGATTGTTCCAGTCCTTCGCTGTACGCACTAAAAAAGATGAAGCATAGCGCTTCGTTCGGACAGGTGGAGTGTCCACAAAGTAGGAATGGATACCCGCCGTGCGTCGGGACGTCCAGCAAAGGAACGGGGATGGGGGAATTAGGTCGTGCAATTCCTGCGCACACTCACCAAAATGTATCCTATAGAATACTGAGAGGCTAGCAATTCTACGCCTGTGTTCAAGGCTGTGGAGTTTGGCGTCAACCAATTTAGGGTCGCCAATAAGCCTCTTTGCTCGCCTCTCAATTGAGTCCAGAACCGCAAGATGAGACTTTGCGGCACCAGCAAATATGTGACCACAGTACTCTACACACGACCGGATCTGTGCTTTGTATAATACAAGAAGCTGTCCCGGTGTAAAGTACTGTCGCACCTTCGCAAGAACGGCAAGCTTTGCTGCTGCTGCTCTTGCTCAGGACTCAATGTACCGACCAAAGTTGAGGTTCGAGGATATCTCTAAGCCTAACAACTGAAGCCAGCCAGGTGAAGGGGCTCCTTTTGGCGGTGAACAAACACGTCTGCGTTTTGGTGGCGTTGAATTTGACAAGATTGGCATTGCCCCATGCGGAGACTGCCTGAAGTTTGTCATTCAAACGTTGCACCATGGCTTCTCTTTCAGATTGTACTTCATCTCTACTAGCCCGAGAACTTGGCAGATATCTTTCTACAACTGTGCTGTCATCTGCATACCCATAGATACCGGGCTTCAGCAGATCGTTAATGTGCAGCAGAAAAAGAGTTGCAGAAAGAACGGACCCCTGAGGTACACCGGCATTTATTGTCAAGGGTTCCGAAGAACACCCGTCGACAACAACACGGAGAGATCTCTGGCTCAAAAAGTCCGTTATCCAGCCAATCAGACCAGGAGATATACCGTACGCTGAAAGCTTGCTTAAAAGGCTCACATGCCAGACCCTGTCAAAAGCCTTCGAGACGTCCAGAGAGACGGCGACCGCTTCTCCGTTCCTCTCGATGGCTTCGCCTAAAATGTGTGTTGCGTACGCTGGAAGGTCCCCAGTGGACCTATTTCGGCGAAATCCGTACTGTCGGTCACTGAGGAGATCGTTACCTTCTAGGTATGCTAGTAGGCTCGAAGAAGAGAGCCTTTAACCAAGCTGCCAAGTCCTACAAAAAGGCATTGCGGAAGGCTCGTCTCGATCGAATCGCTAAGAATGGCGAAAAGCTCTCTGCCAGACCAACTGGCAGTCGAGCTTTCTGGTCTCTTGCGAAAGCGATCGAGTCGAATTTCTGCCAACCCTCACTGCCTGCTCTGCTGAAGCCGGATGGATCCCTGGCCCACACAGCAACAGAGAAAGCGAACGTACTTGCTTCTCTGTTTGCTGATAATTCGCATCTAGACACTGGCAATGCTTCTCCAGCACATCTTCCTCACTGCGGTGTTTCGATGCCTGAAATCCGCATCACTAACAAAGAGGTATGGAGAACATTGTGTCGTTTAGATGTGAATAAAGCCAGTGGTCCTGATGGTATACCAGCCATTCTGCTCAAGACATGCGCAGCTGAGTTGTCTCCTGTACTGACACGTATGTATCGTCTCTCTTTCATGACTGGAATAGTGCCGAAATCCTAGAAGCTTGCTAATGTGCAACCCGTGCCCAAAAAAGGCAGCCGTGCCGACCCTGTCAATTACAGACCGATTTCAATCACCTCCATACTCTGCAAGATTATGGAGCGTGTATTGAACTCGCGCCTACTAGCATACCTAGAAGGTAACGATCTCCTCAGTGACCGACAGTACGGGTTTCGCCGTAATAGGTCTACTGGGGACCTCCTAGTGTATGCTACCCACATTTTAGGCGAGGCCATCGAGAAGAACGGAGAAGCGGTCGCCGTCTCTCTGGACGTCTCGAGGGCATTTGACAGGGTCTGGCATGCGAGCCTTATAAGCAAGCTTTCAGCGTACGGTATATCTCCTGGTCTGATCGGCTGGGTAACGGACTTTCTGAGCCACAGATCTCTCCGAGTAGTTGTCGACGGGTGTTCCTCGGAACCCTTGACAATAAATGCCGGAGTGCCTCAGGGGTCCGTTCTTTCTGCAACTCTGTTTCTGCTGCACATTAATGATCTGTTGAAGCCCGGTATCTATGGGTATGCAGACGACAGCACAGTTGTAGAAAGATATCTGCCGAGTACTCGGGCTAGTCGAGATCAAGTACAGTCTGAAAGAGAAGCCATGGTGCAACGTTTGAATGACAAACTTCAGGCAGTCTCCGCATGGAGCAATGCCAATCTTGTCAAGTTCAACGCCACCAAAACGCAGACGTGTCTATTCACCGCCAAAAGGAGCCCTTTCACCTTGGCTCCTACTTTCCGGAATGTATCCTTGGAATACAGTGACCGGCTTCAGTTGTTAGGCTTAGAGATTTCCTCGAACCTCAACTTTGGTCGGTTCATTGAGTCCAGAGCAAGAGCAGCAGCAGCAAAGCTTGCCGTTCTTGCGAAGGTTCGGCAGTACTTTACACCGGGACAGCTTCTTGTTTTATACAAAGCACAGATCCGGTCGTGTGTAGAGTACTGTGGCCACATATTTGTTGGTGCCGCAAAGTCTCATCTTGCGGTTCTGGACTCAATTGAGAGGCGAGCAAAGAGGCTTATAGGCGATCCCGAATTGGTCGGAGCCGACCTCCAAAGCCTTGAGCACAGGCGTAGAATTGCTAGCCTCTCAGTATTCTATAGGATACATTTTGGTGAGTGTGCGCAGGAATTACACAATTTAATTCCCCCGTCCCCCTTCCATCACCGGACGTCCCGACGCACGGCAGGTATCCATTCTTTTGTTGTGGACATTCCACTTGTCCGAACGAAGCGCTTTGCTTCCTCATTTTTAGTGCGTACAGCGAAGGACTGGAACAATTCGCCTGCGTCGGTATTTCCGGCCAAATATAATGTGGGTGTCTTCAAGCGAAGAGTGAATAGGTTGCTAGGGTAATGCGCCTTACCACCTAAGACTACATTCCACTTACCATCAGGTGGAATGTAGTCAAGCATTGCCCTAGAGAATATAAAAAAAAAAAAAAAAAAAAAAAAAGGCGCGAGTTCAATACACGCTCCATAATCTTGCAGAGTATGGAGGTGATTGAAATCGGTCTGTAATTGACAGGGTCGGCACGGCTGCCTTTTTTGGGCACGGGTTGCACATTAGCAAGCTTCCAGGATTTCGGCACTATTCCAGTCATGAAAGAGAGGCGATACAGACGTCAAAGTACAGGAGACAACTCACCTGCGCATGTCTTGAGCAGAATGGCTGGTATACCATCAGGACCACTGGCTTTATTCACATCTAAACGACACAATGTTCTCCATACCTCTTTGTTCGTGATGCGGATTTCAGGCATCGAAATACCGCAGTGAGGAAGATGTTCTGGAGAAGCATTGCCAGTGTCTAGATGCAAATTCTCAGCAAACAGAGAAGCAAATACATTCGCTTTCTCTGTTGCAGTGTGGGCCAGGGATCCATCAGGCTTCAGCAGAGCAGGCAGTGAGGGTTGGCAGAAGTTCGACTCGATCGCTTTGGCAGGAGACCAGAAAGCTCGACTGCCAGTTGGTCTGACAGAGAGCTTTTCGCCATTCTTAACGATCCGATCAAGACGAGCCTTCCGCAATGCCTTTTTATAGGACTTGGCAGCTTGGTTAAAGGCTCTCTTCTTTGCACTTACATCCGGAGTTTTGCGGCTTCGAGCATCAGCCCAAATGAGGTATGCCGAATGTTTTCGGTCATGTGCATGACGACATTCGGCATTAAACCATGGGCGAGCTTTGCCACCGATGGGTACGTCAGCAAAAGGAATAAAATACTCCATTGCCTGATGTACCACATCGGTTATAGCATCCGCGCAACTCGACGGATCCAAAGAAGAGAAGCAGACCTGCCGCCAAGGATAAGACGCAAAAAAGTGCCGCATCTCATCCCAATCTGCTGACTTGTATTTCCATACTCGCCTAACACCATGTGGTTCAAAAGCTGGTGGGGAATATGTAAATACAGATTTCACCAGACAGTGATCGGAGGTTCCCAAGGGGGACGTGACCTCTACACGATACCTGTCCGGATCAGTTGTCAGCAGAAGGTCCGGGCAATTGGCTGTATGGCCTACCACATCTGGTACCCTTGTCGCTTGCCTCACCAGCTGAAAGAGGTCCAAGGACAACGCAAAGTTCCGCGCTTCTCTTCCAGCGTGGTCGGTCTTCTGGTACGGGAACAGCCAGTCCTGATGACAGGCATTAAAGTCCCCCAGAAAGACGAGCTGCGCCGAAGGGTACTGATACAGAGCCATATCTGCAGCCTCACTGAGATACTCAAATAAACGAGTTGTCTCCTGGTCACCGCTGTGCGAACGGTAGACACAGGAATACAGGATTTTTTCGTTTCCTGTGTCCACTAAAACCCATAGGGAAGAAAAAGTGGGGTCTTCAAGGTGACGGAGACGCTGAACACAGAGGTCGTTCCGCGCGTACACACTGACTCCGGCCCGTGAGCGAAAGTTGTGCTCTAACGAGTAACCGGGATAATCCAAGTATGCAGCGCTCAAAGGACATTGTATCTGCGTCTCCGTCAAACAGAGCAAGTGCGGCTGCTCTGTCTCCAGGTGGTGGTGGACAGCTAAAAGATTTGAGTGCAAACCCCTGATATTAGTGAGGTGCACTTTATATGAGGAGGAGTGCAACCGCTGTGTAACCTTGTTCCGTTTTCTTAACTTTTTCATAAAAAAAAAATAAATATAAAAGTGAATAGGGATGGGAAATGGCAGTTGAACGAGACGGTACGTATCGAACCCGACGTCGAAATTGGTGATGTCTTGAAACTGGGAGGCTAGTCTGGAGACTGCGGGGACGCCCGAACCCCCCCAGGGATCGCCATCGGGCCTCCTCGTCTGGTCGCCAACCAGCACGATGGAGCCACCCTGGGATTTTTCACAGCTGGCGGGGCAGCCTTTCGTGGTTGGCTGTCCCACTAATTGGGCCCCCAACTATCTGCGGGCGGCCAGCGGAAAGCCGTCGCTTCGGATCCCGCTACCCTCCTCGACTAGACACCCGACAAAACAAACACCAACCCGACGTCAGACCGGTTCGCCAACGCACCGCAACTGTTCAGACCCATTGCCCATAAACGGCTTCATCGAGCAACGTGCCGGAACACGACTAGGTCGCTTTGCGGCACGTCTCTGCCCGATGGGTGGTAACTTTGCCGGCGACCGTATGTTATGGTCTATCACGCGTCTCAGATGTTTCGAATACAGGAATAAGTCCGGTCTGGATGACGAAATACCAATATCCCCAGGGATTTTGTAATGCTTTTCATACGTGTCCATCATGAGAATCCAATCAGGAGCCGCGCCTAATATTGAATAAGGCTTCGCTTTTGATTTTTTGGAGGAGCCTTCTTTTACGAATTCTATAGATCGTTTGGTGGTTGTTATACCCTTCCGCGCTCTTGCTACTGAAAGACTAACCGCTTCCCGTATAATTTCTAATACCTTGTCGTGGCGACGCGAGTATTGACCTCTATCTAGAAGTACCCTACACCCTACTAATAGGTGTTTCGCGGTTCCTATTGCCTCCCCACAGATATTGCAAGACTTTTCGGTGGCTTTGCCCCATCTTGCTAAATTACTTTGATCTGGGAGAGTCATTTGGAATGCATTAAGATAGATTTTTAATAATGCTGGGGACCAATCATAAATTAAGGTGCGCCACTTCAAAGCTAGTGGAATACAAAAATCTCCTATGGTCACCCATTCGTTTCGAATTTCTAGGCTCATCGCGTGGAGTCAGTAATTATCGTTTTCGTCTTGTCGAATAAAAGATTTTGTTATGTCTATGTCTTGAACTTTCCTACTTGATCCTAGCCCTACTTTATTTATTTGAGCACCTATCATAATTTTTTTATGGAATTGAAGTCGTGACTCGAGCTCTGAGGCAACTTTGTCTTTTGGGAGAGAAGTTACAGTATCATCTTTAGATTTTCCGATGATATGTCTTTTGGTAACTCTTAGATGTTTGTAGAGCTCCGATGGTTTCTTTAATTTTAATCCAAAGTTGTTTCGGTCTCTAAATATTTATTTATTTATTTATTTATTTATTTATATCTTTTCCACATAGAATCATAATCAGTGATCACTTGTGTACGTCAACATGGAAGTGTCAGGAGGGCCTATTACGATACTAGATTTATCGTAATAAGCCCTTCTGAGAAAGCACTCTCCATCTTAATGTTAAAGCTATGAGGGTTCCAAACGCGTCCTGGTCTGAGAAGAACCACACAACAAACTCAGCCGGATATATTTTTTGTTATTGTGATCACTGTTTCACAAACGTCAAACTTAAATGCAAATTTGGAACAACTAGAACCGTCGCAATTAATAGGAAAAGAAGCCTAATGATTTCAGGCAACGAAAATTAAATAATAATAACAGAAAATAAATCTTCGGCCTGCCACACAACCAGTCACCGCAAGCAGCACCCGTTCACGAGCATAACACAAGAGCCAGCCATCACCCCCTTCGCACATATTTGAGGGAGGGAGGCAACCCGACTCCCGATGCTACCGCAAGTAGTGACTTCTAAGGAATCGGTGTGATGCAGAAGGTCGATAAAGCAAAATTAATTTACAACAAAAAACAAATTGCGGAGATTACTAGCTATTCGCAATACAATACAGATTCATTCCCAGGCCATACCGTCATCGATGTAATCCTTTACACTATAGTAGGATTTTTTTATTAAATTATTTTTAACATATAATTTAAATTTATTTAATGATAGGCTTAAGGCTTCATTTGGGAGCTTATTATAAAAACGTATACAATTACCCTTAAAGGATTTACCTATTTTATGGAGCCTAGTGCCGGGCATAGCGAGTTTATTTTTTTGTCTTGTATTAATTTTATGTAAATCACAATTTTTCTTGAATTTTGAAATATTTTTATGAACGTAAATTAAATTTTCATAAATATATTGATTGTAAACAGTCATAATTTTAAATTCTTTAAATTTGTTTCTTAAAGAGTCTCTTGGTCTCATATTATATATTGCGCGAACAGCCCTCTTCTGCAATGTAAATATGGTATCAATGTCAGCCGCATTGCCCCATAAGAGTATACCGTATGACATTAAGCTATGAAAGTAACTAAAGTAAACTAATCGAGCAGTTTCCATATTTGTTAATAGACGTATTTTTTTAACCGCGTATGCAGCAGAACTTAGTCTGCTTGACAAATCAAATATATGAGGACCCC
This sequence comes from Napeogenes sylphis, assembly GCA_959347405.1. NCBI lineage: Eukaryota > Metazoa > Arthropoda > Insecta > Lepidoptera > Nymphalidae > Napeogenes > Napeogenes sylphis. The sequence goes on along the minus strand of OY365776.1, from coordinate 42,418,692 downwards.
ATTGCAATTTTTCATCTAAAGTAATGCCCAAGAAAGTAGTAGATTTGACCATGTCCAAATCCTCATTATTTAATTGTACATTGGTTCTAACATTTTTAACATTTGGTAAACTAAATTTGACACATTTCGTCTTTTTTTTATTGAGCAACAAATTATTGGCGTTAAACCATTGTACAACATCTGAGAGAGCATTGTTTACATCGTCAATAACAGATTGCCGTCTATTAACTTTAAAAGTAAGAGAAGTATCATCAGCAAACAATACTATCCCATGTTTTTCCCTCACTAGGTGAGGTAAGTCATTTATGTATATGAGGAACAAGAAAGGCCCTAAGATAGAGCCCTGTGGCACACCTATTTTTACCAAAGAACCAGGGGAACGTTTTCCGTTTACATCAACTTTTTGTATTCTATCATTAAGATATGAACTAATTAAATCTAGGGACTTATTTTTAACTCCATAATGTTCTAACTTTTTTATAAGGATTTCATGTTGAACGCAGTCAAACGCCTTAGATAGATCACAGAAAATGCCAAGTGCATCCTGTGATCCTTCCCAGGCTTCAAATATGTTTAGTAATAGCTCAACACCAGCATCTGTTGTAGAGCGACCGGCAGTGAAACCAAACTGGTTTTTGTGTAAGAGATTGTTTTTACTGAAATATGCCACAAGTTGATTAAGAATTATTTTCTCAAAAATCTTACTAAAAGTGGGTAAGACTGAAATAGGTCTATAGTTACTAGGATCTAATGAACAGCCGGATTTGAATAATGGAGTTATTTTACTTTGTTTCATTAGATCAGGAAATATACCATATTCTAAACAATTATTAAATATTAATGCTAAGTCTGGCGCTACAATGTCAATTATGGACTTAAGTATGTCAACAGAAAACCCCCAAAGATCACTAGTCTTTTTAACGCAAATTGATCTAAATACTTTGATTACTTCTTGAGCATTAACTTTTTCAAACTTAAAACTACTAACACATTGATCTACATTCTCTCTAAGTAAACCCATAGCTGCAGCGGTAGAAGAATTTAAAGATAACGTTGTAGTCACTGGAATATTAGTAAAAAAGGTTTCAAAAGCAGTAGCAACCTCGAGGTCAGACGTGACATATTTATTATCTATATTTAATTTAAAGTCGATCCTCTGGGATTTAGCTCTTCCAGTTTCCTCATTAATTATTTTCCAAGTTGTTTTTATTTTATTTTGTTTTTATTATATTTTATTAATATTAGTATCCTTGGGATTATTGACATTGTCGTAAATAACTAAAGGTACAAAAAGGCGTATAATTATAAAATGAATCATTTTATTTTTTGGTTATTAAATTAAGTAAAGATTAGCTAGTCGCTACAATTATTAAAGTTATTGGTTAATTAAATCCTGAAAAAAGATTGAAAACTGTTGTTTTCAGTCTTTTTTAAGAGAAATTTAATTAAGAGTGTTGAGAATTGTTTTATAAAGATCTAGATTACCACTTTCTGTAAACGCTTTAGAGTTTTAATGTGAGTGTGTGCTTAACTAATCTTAATTAGGGTAAAAGGTTTTATTACCCTGCTTATAGCAAAAGGGTTTCAATCAAATAGTATTATACAAAATTGCCATAATAAGGCTAAATAACTTTAAAAAACGATTACTATTGTTTGAACTTGTTACAAAACATTACCTGGGTACAGTTGATGATAGTTTTAATTATACATATTAAATAAATCATTATGTTTGTCTGTCGAGTCTAGTTTCAAAGTTTTAAGTTCTTTTTACAACAGTTTTTTTTAATACTTGTAATATCTTTTTTATACCTATATATGGTTTATAACTCTTTTATAAAAAATATTTTACAAATAGACAACATTAATTAGAAAATATTCGTTAAATTTTTTAATATACTTAATTTCGTATGAATTTTTCATGACTAAAACTTTTGATTTGAATTACACGAATAAAACGTAAAAATCACAAAATGAATTTGAAAAGTATAATACTTTTTGTAATATTATTTATAAAAGTAAATACCAAAAGTGACCGTTCAACTATTGACACACTAGTGAGTGATTTTTAAAGTATTTGTGTTTAAATTCATGTTGCCCTTGATTCTATTAAATACAGAAAATATTGCAAATATATCCACGAAAATGTAATGCGAGTCAAGAAGGGTTAAGAAGTTTTAATTGATTATTCATTACTTTCATTTAGTTTAGATAAAATTATAATTATAATAACCTACGCAGCCGTCATACAAAAACAAATCAATTAATTTATTATATATTATCATTCACATTGTTATTAATGGCACTTAATCTAAGCCTCATTTCATCATTATATTATATAGGTTAGTGAATTCTTAGTTACACCCAAAGTTATAAAACAGCATATATACTTTAAACTGTAACACTATAATTATTATTGAATAGAAATTACTATAGGCAAAGTCATGAAAAACAGCGTTTCAATGTTATAAAATTTACTCTGATTTTGTTCATTTCCATAATTGGTTTAAAAAAACTGAGGTACTTTTTTTTATCAACAACCCGCATGAAATGAAAATAAAAATACAAGCTCTTTGTATTTTGATCCATTCAATAAATAAATCTAAATTATAAATAATATTTCTTCTAAAAAAGCCTTTTACGTTCATGTTACGTATGAAAGGAGCCTAATAAGGTAAAATAATGAAGTCTAAACATAATTGGTGATAAATACATTCAAGTATATATAAAATCAAAATCTGTTGTAGTGTTGTAATAAATTTATAACGATTTATTTTTGATTGACGGATATAAAACTAAAATAGTATTATAAAACGTCTTAAAACATATAACGGTGCTGAAGTTCGGCAGCCGTCGGTAAGATCTTCAGTTCACTGCGGATAGAGTTTACCCTCATATCTCATGGTGAGCCATTGAATGAAAACTACCAGGAGTCCACGAACATCCGGACGCATTTTAGCATTCCTAATATTAAACAATCGACCTGGAAAGTACATGATCAAAATATAGCGGCCCGGTTAGAGCACCCGGGCTCAAATCAGGTACTCGATGCGCAAGTAGAGACTTTCCAAAATACTATTTGCTACTACTTTAATGAGCACTATCCACCTACGAATCGTTATGCTCACAAAAATAAAGAAAACGGTTTGAAATGGAAAATGAGGAGGAAACAAATAGCCCTTATAAAGAAACTTCGTATAGCCAAAGCCTTAGGCGATTATCAACTTAATTACAAACTGTCTAGGACATTGAGATCAATTCGACTATCCAATCACGGTTTTTTCATGAAAGTATTATCTAGGTAGAAAATCTACCTAGATTTGCAAAATAATATATGTTTTACTAAATAACTTATTTATTCAAATAATAATAAATTGTTTGTTGTTATTTGAAAAATAAAATATATATATATTTAACAAAATACCTTTTTTATATAAGAAACAACAATAATACTGTGATAGTTATGTCTATATAGAAGAATGAGTTTTTAATTCTATAGTTTTTAGAGTTTACGAAATGTTTTTAAACATTTTCTTGTAAGAATCCAGAATTTAGGTAAATGATGATAGATTTCGTGCCGTTTAATCACTTTATGTCATGCTAGTATAGGGATTAGTTTTCTAGAATTCCATGTAATGTGATTTACAACTATTATGTTATGTGTTAGAAATAGAAGTATTGATTACTTAGGTTTCGGATATTTTACATACCAATAAATAAATCTCTATATTTAAAGATAAAAAGTCCATAATTTTCATTTTATCTGGTTATAAATTTAATTTAGATTACACAAGTATATAAGAAACGTCTTTAACGGCCACAATTGTATTTGTACTATCTTTATATAGAACAGTTATTGCTAGTAATTAAAAAACTTTTGAACTACTTTAAGAGATAGATATATTTATACAATATATATTTTCATTTGTCCAGATGATGTGTGTATACACTAAACAAAAAATATTAATTTACAAATATTTATAAATTTTGTAATTAATTACACATGAAAAGTGTTGTTAATACCATGTTCTGAACTACAAAATGTATTCAATTATTTAAAAGTTCTAAGAGCTTTTTGTAGCATTAACATTTTAATGTTATACAACATTTTTCATTATTACAGGTTAAGTTAAATTTACTGCACAGTTGATGCTTTAATTTTCTTTAACGTGAAGCAATCGCTATAGGTATTTATTATAAAACTAAAACTCTTTCTTAACTTAAATTACTTTTACGCGATGCACGTTCACTATAACGATGTCTGAAACAACTTCGTAGCCAACTCTTGTGTCACCTCGACGAGCGTTCTTGTTCTCGTTACCTGCGCTTTTACTAAGTTAACTATATTAAATATAAAGCTCTTAGTAATAATACTCTCATTAAAATTACTTGCCATAATAGAACATTAGAGCTAGAAAAGAAATTATGTTATTAAATATAATGGAGCATTACTTAATATTAATATATTTATAACATAAATATTACATATATGCTTTATATCTTCTAGCTATATTGTATATTCATTATCATATGCTGGATAATAAATTAATAAATAACATTTAATTTTATTACTACTAGTTTAAAGGAATTCAAGAAAAATAGAAGCAAGTAATGAGCTGTATTTAATTAGTAAAATAATTTTGTAGTTTTGCAACCCCGTCTGTCGAACTAGAATCATTCATAATAAAAAGGAATTTTGTAATATAAAGTTCGCTTATAAGATAAAGTTATATCTTATGTAATTCAAATACCAAAGGATTCACATACATAAACCCACAAATATACATGTGTTGACAGAGACTGTTCAGGAATCTAAATAAATTTAATCAACTTCATTATTCAATGAGTACGAACGAGGTAATGAGCGTGACGTGACGTGTTTCTTGTGCTCCTCAAACTTAATTTAAAAACTGGATATAATCGTAACTTTCATTAGTTATTCTGCGAAACAATATAAATCTTTGGTTATTTACACCCGGACAGACTGATATAAATTCATAAAAGTGATATAAACGATATATACACCAAAATACGATACATATTAATCTTTGTGAATAAGTTTGTGACGTGTAGTGACAATATGGTGACAACGATCTAGTTCATCGGTCAATGAACTCAATGAACTCATAGTGAAGAATACTGTTCTGTCATAATATCTAAGACATTTTAAATTCAGAATTAACAATCGTCTTGGTGTAATTGGAGTAGTGCTTAACGCTGTTAGGGAAATACCGGAGTTCGATCCTAAGTTTCAAAAATCGTTCAATCTATTTTTTCCTAATTTGTTTACAATTTAAAACATTTTATAAACTTTCTTTTTATTATTTTATTAGTTTTGTTAATTTATTTTTTTATAAACATTTAAAGTCAGTGGTTAAGAAACAAATTGGACAAGAATTAGAAGAGTGCAATGTTCAAGTGCTGCTAAAAAACTACCATTAAAAACTTTATCGGAGGAGATTATATAAATATTACACTCCATTGTGTCAGTCAACTGCCAAGTCAACTTAAGAAAATTTCAAAAAAAAATAAATAAATAAATATTAAAAAAAAAAATAATAAAAAAATCATAATTCCAAGTACATACACATTTTTGTTGCCAACTTAAAACTAGCGTGGCTAGCTAAAAACAAGTGTTACCCACGAAAACTATATGGAACAACAATGGAAAACCAAATGGAGAAATTCTGGGATAAAATGAAAGAACAGATGGCGGCACAAACTAAAGAAATATCTGAGATAGTCACCAAAAACGTCACGGAAAGTATTACTGAAAAATTGATTACACTTACAGAAGAAAATAAAAGCCTAAAAACAGATGTTAAGAATTTGAAAAACAAAATAAAAGTCTGGAAGAAGAGAAACGTAGAAACAATTTAATTTTCTTTGGCGTGAAAGAAGAACGCAGTGAATACCCAATCGATGCAATTATAAAAATACTTAAGGAAATGGATATTCATATCAATCCGCAAGAAATAAACAACGCTTTTAGAATTGGAGAAAAGAGCGACAATAAAATACGCCCTATTCTAGTAAGTTTTATTAGCAATTGGAGGAAAAGGGAAATCCTCAAGGACAAAAGAAAACTCAAATCTGATATCAGTATCAAAGAAGATTATAGCAAAGAAATCCTAGAAAAGAGGAGGCAGCTTCTACCCCAACTGAAAGAAGAAAGAGCCAAGGGCAAAATCTGTTATATCGCAGGGGATAGGTTAATAATTAAAGAACCTAAAGAGGATCAGAGAGACAAAAGGAAAAGAGATCACACAGAATCTCCAACCAAATCGCCAAACCAACCAATCACACCCGCAAATATGCTAGACTATATAGCAAGAGGTAGATCTCAAATTCAAATTCAAATTCAAAATATCTTTATTCAAGTAGGCATTTACACGCACTTTTGAATCGTCAATTACATTAAATTGGTCAGTATAGTCAGTCTGTGAGTAAACTACCACCAGCTCGGAATGCTGCTCTGCTGAGAAGAGCTGGCCAGAAACTCAACAGTTGCTCTTTTTAAATGAAATTAAACAATGTTTGACTTATACATTATAACATCAACCCTGCAAATGAGTCAATGACCCAAGTTCCATACATTTCGATCATCCAAAAATTCTTGAATTTTATAATAAGATTTATTTAATAATATACTTTTAATTTTAGATTTAAAACTATGAAAAGGAAGATCCAAAATATCTTGTGGAACCTTATTATATATGCGTACACTGAAGCCCATTAAGGATTTGTTAACTTTTTGAAGTCGAAATTTAGGCGTTACGAGTTTATTTTTATTTCTTGTATTTATCGTATGTCTGTCGCTGTTTTTAGTATAAGTATTTAAATTTTGACGTATATATAATATATTATTAAAAGTGTATTGAGAAGCAACCGTAAGTATACCGATTTCTTTAAAAACATCTCTTAGGGAGTCTCTAGCTCTTAGATTACAAATAGCCCGTATAGCTCTTTTTTGTAAAACAAATATAGAATTCATTTCGGCAGCACTGCCCCATAATAAAATACCGTAAGACAAAATACTATGAAAATAACTAAAATAAACGAGTCGAGCCGTATTAACATCTGTTAATTGTCTTACTTTTTTAATTGCAAAGACGGCAGAGCTGAGTTTGCCAGCGAGAGTTGAGAGATGGGGGTTCCACTGGAGCTTTTTATCTAAAGTTATACCTAAGAAAATTGTTGAGTCAGTCAGTTCTAACACTTCATTGTTAAGGCGTAAACTACAAATTTGACTTTTGACATTAGGAAGTGTAAATTCCATGCATTTAGTTTTTTTAGTATTTAAGACCAAATTATTAATTTCGAACCAATGAAGAATACGTGACAGAGCACTGTTTACTTTGTCATAATTAGCTTTATTACGATCAACATTGAAAATAAGCGAGGTATCATCAGCAAAAAGTACAATGTCACATAGTCCTTTTACATAAAAGGGCAAATCATTAATATATAGTAAAAATAAAAAGGGGCCAAGAATAGATCCTTGTGGAACACCCATCTTTAGGTGAGAACCAGTCGATTTACAATTATTTACATCAACCGTCTGAACTCTTTGATTTAGGTAAGAGGCAATGAGATCAAGCGCAGCACTACGCACACCATAGTGGTTAAGTTTGCATAGTAATGTTTGATGGTCTACGCAATCAAAGGCTTTAGATAAATCACAAAATACCCCGATTGCATTCTGTGACTTCTCCCATGCGTCGTAAATGTGCTTAAGAAGCGTGGCACCCGCATCAGTTGTTGACTTGCCTTTGGTGAAACCAAATTGTTTACTATGCATGATTTTATTGCTGTAAACGAATTCTGTCATTTGGTTGAGAATAATTTTTTCGAAGATTTTACTTAAGGTAGGCAAAATAGATATTGGCCTATAATTTCCCGGTTCAAGTCTATCGCCGCTTTTAAACAAAGGAACTACTTTACTATTTTTCATTAAATCTGGGAATGTACCGGTTTCAATACATTTGTTAAAAATTAAGGATAATTGGGGAGCAATCTCATTTATAACAGTGGTAAGTAATTTAACTGACATACCCCAGAGATCCCCTGTTTTTTTCATATTTAGGTTTCTAAACGTTTTAACAATTTCATTTGATGAAACAGGTTTAAAAACAAAACATTTGTCACTGACTCTTACGTTATTCGTCAATTCCGCGATTGCATCAAATGGTGAAGAATTTAAATTCCGCGTGACTGTTACAGGAATTTCTTTAAAAAAAGTCTCAAAAGTAGCCGCAACATTTGAATCTGTATTTATTTCAATATTATCAATTTTTAGCTTAATAGGTCCATGAACAGCCCTAGTTTTCCCAGAAACACTAGATATAACATCCCACGTTGCTTTTATCTTATCATCAGAGTTTAAAATTTTATTTCTAATATAAATCGACTTGGCATGTACGCAAACGTTTTTAAATATTTTAGAGAAATTTCTAACTTTATTAAAGAACACGGGATCATGATTCCATTGCCTCTCACCATACAAATCATATAATTTTTCTCTACTTTTGTATATTCCCGGGGTAGCCCAATCACTAAATTTAAGTTTTAGGTATTTAGTTATAGTTTTTGGTTTAAAAATATTATTGAATTCTTGTAACAAAAAATCGAAAACTTTATTATATAAATTATTGGGATTGCCATCGCTCATGTCTACTTTATGCAGTTTTTGCGCAACAATATTATTAAAAGCATTAGTTCGGTTTTTTGTTATCGGCCTGCAAGTAAATTTTTGGGGCTTTTCATTTTCACGATTGATTAATATAGAAAATTTTTGACCACAGTGGTCTGAACTTAAATTTGTCATTATCGTCTCTTCATAAATGTTACAGCGACAGAACACATTATCAATACAAGTCGAGGAAACACTAGTAATGCGAGTAGGTTCAAAAAATACGTTCAATAAGTTAAAAGATTTAAACAAATTTAATAAACGTACACTAGACGAAGTTACTTGTAATATATCTACATTAAAGTCACCGCACACAATCACGGACTTGTTTTTATGACAAAGTTTAGTTAAAATATCCTCCATTTTGTTTTCAAATTCATCAAAATCACCAGAGGGAGGTCGGTACACGCATAAAACAATATGTTCATTGAGCTCAATGCAGGATAGTTCAATAATTCGCTCGACAGAGAGCGCCACTATGTCTGATCGAGACTTAAACACTACATCGTTACGAGCTAAGATAAGTGAGCCACCGCGAATAGCTTTCTCTCTACAGAACGAACTTGACAATTTATAATTTTGTACATTTATAATATTGTTATTCTTTGACAACCAGTGCTCTGTAATGCATAATAAACTAATGTTATATTTTTGAACAAACAGTTCCACTTCCAATTCCTTGCCACCTAAGCCTTGTATATTTTGATGGACAATAGTAAACAGCTTAGGCTTTGTCTTAAAATTTAGTTTAAAGTGGAACGATTATGTTTTGTCAGTACTACACTATTTAAATTACAATCATTTTTCGTTATATCTCTTATAACGAAGTTTTTTAAATTAAATGCTACTAAAGTAGCAATCTGTTTTTTATAATATACAGGCAGATACATTGTACCTTTTGTCATCCTAAACCTATTATAAATAAATTTATTTACATCAAAGTAAAAGAATGCGTCACTATGACGGTATGTCAAATTATACAATGTCAAATTTAAATTATATATATACTTGTTTTGTATGTCCGAATAAGATGATGAATAAGGAAATGTACAAATTACAAATTTACAATTATTCCTATTATGTAATTTTAATAATTTTTCTATATTTTTAATAATTTCAATTTTCTTGACAGACAAACCATCTCCATGTAATAGTACAATAGTACTGTTTTCAGTCAAGTTAAAATTAATTATTTTGTCTAGATTATGCTGGTAACTGGCTCCAGGTGAGCATATATTATAAACATTATTTAATTTACTACTTAAAAGAGATCCAAAACCTTGACCTAATTGGTCAGAAAAAACAAAGTAATTATGTTTGACTGATACAGTAGAGGACTTATTAATTTTTTGATTTTTTTCCAAAATATTTACATTTTTATTATTATTTTCAATATGTATAGCCGAATCACCCAACACCTCAGAGTTTAGGTTTGAAATTACATTTAATTTTTCAGTTAAACAGTTACAATTAACATAATTATTAGTTAAAGATTCAAACCGCTCTAAGTTATAACTACATAAATCAACTAAATTACTGGTAGCATGAATATGTTCCTTAATTTCATTCTGAGAAGATTCATATTTCTTACTCATAGATTGCAATGAACAAGTTAATTGAGAAATTTCATCCTGTAAGTTTTGGGTGTCTCGCTCATACATTGACCTACTCTCAATCATTTTCTTATTATAAATACTAACTTTTTTAACTAACTTTGTGCGTTCCATTTTTAAATCATTTATTTTCTTTGCAGAAAACTTGTTGTTAATGAGTTTATTACATTTTTTTATTAATTTGTTAACCTTTATATACTTTTTTAATTTGTTATGACTTGAAAAGTATATGGGGTGCACAATACTGGACTCATCTTTAGTTAAATCAATTACAGTTGAATTAACATCAATTAAATTTGATTGAGTAGGTTGTGAGTTGCATTCAACCAGCTCCTCATATAAGCTATGGGTATGCTGGCTTTCTACATTTAATTTGCAGGTTTCCAGGATTGAAATAGATTTCCTAGCCTGCCTCAAATCAGACTCAAGCTCTGAAATGTGATCTAGTGCTCTCTCATGCTCATCGCTGCACTGGTCAAATGCAGTCACTATATTTTTTAAGTGATCTCGCTGAGCCACCATATCCAAATAATTGGTATGTAGTTCAGCGAGCTTACCTTTAAGATCAGTATTTTTATTTACAATTTTTTTAATTTCCTCTTCACTGTCCTCTCTTTCCTGCAGTAGCTTCTTGCATAAATCTTTAGAAGATCTTAGTTCTTCTAAAGCTAGTTTCAATTTTTGCTCCAACTCCTTTGCAGAGGTCTTGCGGGTGGCAATTACTCTTTCCATAGTTAAACCTGGGTACAAATAACCACTTAGAATCAATGGGAAAGATAAATACTTATTTTATGTATGTATGTATTTAAAATACTTATTTTATGTATTGTATGTGAAGTAAAATAAATGTAATGGTTTTGTATGAGGCTATTGTTTTTGTCTTCAACTTTACTTCCAACTAGTCAAGTAAAGTGAGTCAGTAACGGTGCCTGAGTGTGTGGATGGACGTTACTCACTAAATAATGAGTAGTTTTTAGTTCAATGTATGTGATTTATATTAAAAGTAAAACAAAATACTCCCCGGGATTGAAGAAATTTGAATTCGTCATCCGTTGAAATGACAGCTCGGTATATTCCTTTGTTCTTTCTTAATTAAGCACGAAAACAAAGTACAAACAATAGCACGATAGTAATACTGTATTTTTTATCACTAAATATGATAATTGCACTTAATTAATATACATAAAGTAATTTAATTTAAATTAAAATGTACAGAGAATTTATCTGACGACTAGTTGTCAGTGTTCTGCCTCAGTAATATTGCCATCCACGTCAAAAAACCACCAATAGACATCGACAACCGGAAAAAACAACAACTACAACCTAATAAAACGAATACCAATGAAAAAACTAAAACATACACCCCAAGACGGCCGGTCACCACGGGGAAAAGCGACCACTACCCTCCAAATACTTCAACATTTCAAATAAATAATATTGTAAACGTAAAATATGCACCAAAGCAAGTACATTACATAGCAACATATAACACACTTTCATTGAGGATAGAATAGAGCTTAGAAGAATTAATCTACGCCATCAAACACATTAAATGGGACATTATTGGATTATTGGCCTAAGTGAAGTGAGAAGAACTGGGGAGGCTATTGAAGAATATAGTCAATTTCTCATGTATTACAAAGGAGAAACACCAGGGAGAAACGGCGTAGGTTTTTTAATAAAGAAGGAGCTTAAGGCCTGTATCGTGGAAATAGTCGGGATAGAATTGCAATACTGAATATAATTATCTCTCCTAAAAACGAAATATGGTCAATTGTTCAAATATATGCACGGACAGAACAGTCTACAATCCACGATACGGAGACCTTCTATTCTTCCTTGAATACTACCATCAAACAACATACTAACAAAAACTGCATAGTAATGGGAGACTTCAACGCCCAAGTGGGCAATCCAAGGAAGGGAGAAGACATCACACTTGGTCCTCACATCAAAGGCAAACGAACGAGAAATGGCCAAAAGTTATTAGAGTTTGCTTTCGAAAATAACTTGAAGGTACTGAATAGCCAATTCAAAAAAAGAACGTCTCGAAAATGGACTTGGATATCTCCAGGTGGAAGATATAAGAATGAGATAGATTATATTCTTACAAATAGAACTCAATCGTTCAATGACTGTAGCACCATCGCAAACTTAAACTTCAATAGCAATCACAGAATGCTTCGATCACATCTAGACACTACATCAGGTGCAAATCCAAGCCGACCCTTCAAAATAAAATCACACAGTCCGGGTGACACCATCTTAACCACCACAGTTAAAGAAAAACTAAATTCTCTGAAACCAACAACTATCGAACACCTAAACATCCAACAAAAATACAATATCATGCATGAAATACTAACAACAAAATCAGAAGAAAACAAAAGAAATAACCGTAAATCAAACATGTCAGATTTAACCAAAGAACTGTTAGAAAAAAGGTTTGTACTGTTAAAAACTTCAAATAAGACCAAAATAATCAGAAAAGACATAAGTAAACTAAGTAAAGAATTGAAAACACAAATGAAAAAAGATAGACAACACTATAGATTAAAGGTCCTTGAGACACAAATCACTGAGACGGGAGGCATCAAGAAAGCAATAAAGCTGCTAAAGGATAAAATAAACTGGGTACCAAACTTAAAGGATCATCATCAGGTGAAAAAGACTAAGAAACCAGATATATTATCAATAGCAACCAAATTCTTTGAAGACATGTGTTCTAAAAAAACAACTTAAAAAAAACAGACTTGAGCAATAACGAAAACATACCACCGGTACTTGAAGAAGAGATAATCAAAGCCATTGAAACACAAAAACCAGACAAAAGCCCTGGACCAGATCTCATCAGTAACAAAATACTAATTGATTGCAAAAAAGACCTCGCACCTGTACTAAAATATATATTCGACGATATCCTACAGACCGAAACAATACCAACTCAGTGGACGAACTGAACCATCATACTACTACACAAAAAAGGCGACAGTAACGATATAAACAACTACAGGCCTATCAGTCTGATGTCTAATATATACAAAGTATTCGCAAAGGTTATTCTCTGCCGCATAAGTAAGATACTCGACGAACCGAGAGAACAAGCCGGATTCAGGACGGGATACTCGACACTAGACCACATACACGTTGTTAGACAGATATTTGAAAAGAATAAAGAATATAATGTCCCATTTTACTGCTGTTATATAGACTATAAGAAGACATTTGATTCAATTGAGCACGAAAGCATCTGGCTTAAAGTCTTAAAAACCAAGGAATAGAACACAAATATATTAGAATCTTGAAAAATATATATACAAAGAGTACAGCTAAGTTAGAAAAACAGGGAAAAGAAATACAAATAAATAGAGGTGTACGCCAAGGAGATCCGCTTTCCCCTAAATTATTTACTGCCGTTCTAGAAGACGTCTTCCGAAAACTAAACTGGGACCAATACGGCATAAATGTTAATGGAGAACAACTTACTCATTTAAGATTCGCTGACGATATCGTAATATTCGCAGCATCAAAATATGATCTACAAAACATGTTAGTAGACTTAGATGAAGAAAGCCGCAGAGTTGGTCTGACCATGAATACAATCAAGACAAAAGTCATGACAAACGCGATCGAAGATCCCATCTTAATAAACAACAAACTCATCGAGTATGTAAAGGAATACACTTACTTGGGCCAACTCATCTCAACCCATAACACTATGTCAAAAGAAATTGACATAAGAATAGCTAATGCTTGGAAAAGCTTTTGGAGCCTAAAGGTGATTATGAAAAATAAAGAAACTAGTAATTTTATCAAGAGGTAGCTTTACAATACCTGCGTATTACCAATCCTAACTTATGGATGCCAGACTTGGGCACTCACCAAAGCACAAACCGATAGAATAAGGGTATGCCAGACAGCGATGGAAAGAAGTATGCTAAATGTACAAAAAAGTGACAGAATAAGAAACAAAACAATCAGAAAGCGAACAAAGATAGACGACGTAACAACCAAAATACGAAAATTGAAGTGGAGATGGACGGGGCATATAATAAGAGGCATGAGAAAATGGGACCAGGACGTAATTTTTTGGTACCCCTGAAACGCAAAGAGAAATCGCGGAAGACAAGTCCGAAGGTGGGAAGATGAGATTAAAGCAATCGCAGGGAAAACATGGACCAGGACAGCGCTAAATCGTAATGAATGGAGAACAATGGAGGAGGCCTTTGCCGAAAATAGGCAAACAGACCAATTTGTCGATGTCAACTTAAATTTATTTATTTATATTTACTGATTTACTGATTTCGCCGAGGTTTCTGAACTGTTTTACGAAATTCTTTTTTCTTTGATGCGAAATAGTATCGAATTGGTCCTATAAAAATTTGATTCGGGTAGGCCCATTAGTTTTTATTTTATGAGCATTTTTTGTTCAAGTTTTGTGGACTAGCTCCTCCGGAAGGAAATCAAAACTTGCTGTGACTAATAATGATATCTGTTGTTTTCGATATAATAATTTCTTACAGACTGTACATGGTACTGTAGCATATTGATTTATGGTGGTTATAAAATTTCGCTCAGTCTTTGAACGAAGTCTTTGTGAAGTCTGACGCGCTGCTGCTAGCCGGTTGCCGCGTTGCTAAGTAGACTCGGTTGTTATACGATTTCGTAACACTTTTTAACCCCCGACTAAAAAGAGGGGTGTTATAAGTTTGACCTGTCGATCTGTGTACCTGTGTATCTGTCTGTTGCTAATTTGCAGCCAAACGCGTGGACGGATTTGAATGCAGTTATTTTTAATCGAAAGCTATTCTCGTCGATATGGTTTTTATCCATGTTTGATTGAAATAGAAATAGTTGTCTCCAAGATATTGACGTTTTATTCGTGCGAGGGAGAGGTTCTTATGCAATAATTAGCTGTTCCCAGCGGCTTCGCCTGCGCTATATAGGAAAAAAAGCCTTGTTATAAAGGTCAAAACGTTTTTACACTTACTCACTCAGGTAAAGTACTTTATTAGGGATAGCTGTTGCCAGTGACTGCTTCCACGCAGACTGTAAAAAATATATTTATATGGCTTATGATCGTAGTCATAAAGAATCACGGGCAACAGCTAGTGATAATATAAATCCCTTCACCATAGTGTTATTAGTGATTGTAAATTATTTTAACTCCAAATGTTTATATTTATTAATATTTGTATATATGAAACCTACCTTTCTACATACCCATATGAAAAAGTCTTGAATCATGTTACTTAATACATTTATAATATACAACATTATCAAAACTTTCACGCGGATCCTTATTAGATATAATATATATATATTTCTCGTATTAAATATAACCTTTGTACATTAGAGGGATAATGTAGGATTCTAAACGTAAAATATCTTATTAAATCGGTCTAGTAGTTTCGGATCCTATTCAATTCAAACCATCAAACAAATCTTTCCTCTTTATAATATTAGGATAGATTAATAGAAATATTTAATGAATTGAAAATTTTGTGTGTCTGTAGGTTCATTTAGTGCAATTCAGATACCAGTAGCATAACTTTAAAAAGCAGAAAAAAAATAAAAATTTAGAAAACCCCAATACAAAAAGACCTCTAAAATGAATAATAATAATAATATTATTATGTACTTATTGAATTCGTTGCGTCGGGGAACCGATTAATAAGGGATGAAATCAAAATGCAAGTAAGTTAACAAGGCATATAAAGAAATTACGATATCGAATCGTATAGTCTAAGTCCTCAATGATTAACTTCGTAATATATACACTATCAACGTACGTACAACGTTCCCCGACGCAACGACTTTAATAAGTACATAATAATATTATTATTATTCTTTTTAGAGGTCTTTTTGTATCGGGGATTTTTAAAATTTTTAATTTAATTTTAATCTATGTGCCCTCTGGTCAGCCGACTCGTTCTCTAAACGCTCTTTAATGAAACCAAGTCTATAAGTCCTCTATAAGTGACTAACGGAACATAACATAACGGTCTATTAGTTCTCTGCTTAAAAGACTCATTGGCAAGACGCTCTTGGATCTTACCGAGTTTAGAATTATGCTGTTCAAGGGTTTCTTGACGTAATCGTGATTTCGTCAAGAAACCCTTGCCTTCATAACCTAAGCCTTCATAACCAATTTGTAACCAAAGCTAATTGACAATGCAGTAATAAACTAAAAAGTAATAAATAAAAATAACTACGTTAAAAAAACTGTCTTCAAGACTAATAAATAAAAAAATATGAAGATTTAATATTAATTATATAATACCTATTTTTTTTATCTCCTATTTTCTAATAGGTTTGAAGTCGGTGTCAAGCCAATTAGTATTGGAATTCGGTTGAATACATTTTCGTAATGTAGTAATGTCGAATAGAATTACTGAAAGTACAGTTCTCGGGGATTTGTAAGAAACAATAGACGAACACATGCAAGCAATAAATTTTGAGTATTTTATAATTTTTAACATAAAAAACAAATATTAGAAGAAAGTCTACTAGATATAAAAGAAAAATGGTGAATTTCCTGTTTGTTTACGTGGTTCAAATGTATTCCACATATGCTCATATCTTAATAAAATTCTATTGTAACCTTAAGATAATTTATCGAGCAAAGTAGTAGCAGGAAATATGTGATGTGCTCCTCTATACTTATTATCGAAAATCGAATCGATATAAAAACTGTCAACTTTTTAAAACAAAAGAAAATCACAGACGATAAGTTATAAACTCGATAACATAATATTTTATTGGATTTTAACTTATGGAAGTTCTACTATATTTGGTGTTTCCGGTACATTTACCGTATCGAGATACTACATATATACATATATATATATATATATATATATATATATATATATATATATATATATATAACGTATATAATATATAACAAATCGTTTATGTTTTATCATAAAAAGTAAGCAAGTGTGTCAAGTAAGCATCAACTACGATGTAATAAATCAACTAACATGACAGGTCTGTAACATAAAATTTATGATACTATTTACGCTCCCAAATAATAAATGTTTTTTTTATGTCGTCTTATTTTTGATAAAGGTTCTCTCCTTGTTAAAGGAACATTCTTAAATCAAGCGAGTAAAACACAACCGTAATTGTAACTTTTATTTTTTATAAGAACTGGTCTCTTCATTTTCTGTAAAATTTAGAGGCTAACTACAATGTAAGAAGTTACACTTCTTAAAATGTCTTAAATGTCTTTGTCCTGCAAATTTGATCTAAACTATTGATATCAGCATGGTCTAAGGTGTCTGTCACCTTTAATTTCAGTATTCACATCCTTTTTAATTAAATCATCTTGCGTCGTACGAAAATATGGAAGACCTCTTTCTTTCTCTATCATTTTCTTATATGGTAGAGCCCTCCATAGAAATAAATTGTTATTACTTGAAGTATTATTATTGAAAATAATTCAAGATAGAATTTGTACAAATTATATTATTTTAGATAAACATAAAGACAACAATCTCATTTAATTATTTGTAGTTAGTTAATTTCGTTTTAATAATCTAATGATTTGATGATATTTTTTAAAACATTCCAATGTCATATAATTTATGTTATAAGGGTTAACTAATTATTTTATAACTTATTCATAAACAATTGGTCTCATTCTACAGTGGAGGTTCACTAACATAATAATTTATTCTAAGCCGGTAATTAAAAAATCAACGAAAGCGGTCTAATATAAGTCCCAAGAATTATGAGTTTAAACAAAAACATTATTCTCACTAGAATAAAAGAAGAACTATTATTTTTTTATGAAAGAATGAGGTTTATTGTTTTATACAACCTATTTTTTTACTTCACAGCATGATACACAAACTCTAATCCAATCCGATTAACTGAGTGAAGAATTTAACATTTTAACATTTATGGGATCATATATATTTTAACATTTATGGGATCCGTTTAGTTTTATATCCTGCAACTTCAGTACTTTTAGTTTTACTTTTAGTTTGGTACTTTATATTACTATCATTTAGCAGAGTTATATTTAAGACTTATTATACAAAATATGATAAAGGAGGGAGGGAGGTTAAACATCTCCATTGATAATAATATTCTTACTCTTATTCAATAGGAAGCGCCTTTTTATATTGAGATTGTTGATAATTAATAAAACAATCCATTAAGTAAATGTAATAAAATATTTTTTTTATTAATGTTAGAGCATCATTTAATTTTAAAAAAATATTTTAATGAGGGACATTCTGCCGGAAATCTTATTTATCTTAATTATTTTCTTAAAACTTAGGTATAATTATATATTAAGATGCTAATATTGCACTTGATAAAGATGACTTGTGGTTTTTCTGAGATTTTGGCAACTCCAATTATTGTAACAAAATTAGTGGAATTGTAAAGAATTCTTAAAATATTTGACTATTAATTAAATTATTCTTGTACAGGTCTAGTATTTACAAAGTAATATAATTACTAATTTTTAGTTTTCAGAAAGTTATAACGCATTTAGCGGCAACCTAGGTCATCTGGTACGATGCAAAAAATTATTGACGTTTTACTAAAAGCTGAGAGAAAAAAATATCAATAGCTATAAGTTTACCTAAAAGTTGTTGTAGAGCTTTTTAGTTTTACAGTATTAATAGGTCACTCGTGTTTAGTAAACATTTGAGATAGTGAATTTAAAATTCATTTAGTTTGACTGATTTTATCGCTAGATGCAATAGTTGATAGTATTATTAATGATCTAAAGAAGCTAAACAATCTACCAATTAGTATTACGAGTTCGAATCTCTGCCCATATCGGAATATTTTCGAAATATTTTCGGAATGCTCGGAAAGAATATTTCGGAAAAGAATATTCAAATTGAAAATAATTATGTAATCAATCAAAAATATTCCGATCTGGGCAGGGATTTGAACTCGTGACTTTTGGAAAACGGTCCCTTCAATTGGAAACTTTACCAATTTAGATACAATAAAAAAACTTTAAATAAAATAAAAATACTTTTATATAATTATTTATACATATATTATTATTTAGTTGGTATATGGTATACATAAATGTATCTATATTTTTCAGGAACGAATGAAAATTGTTTAACTAGATATTGAAACGAATAGACATCTATCTTCCAGCAGAGGTGTCGGAAAATAGAAAACTGCTAGTTTGTAATAAATACATTTTCCAGTGCACTGCCGGTGATCGAGTTTTATTCTCTAGCGGCACCTATGAATGCGGAATAGGTTATTCTGTAAAACCTTTTTCCTAGTTGATATATCGATTTCAAATAAATACTACATAACATAGTATCAACTATATTATTAATCTTATTACTGTACTATATATTGTTACTTTTACGTATAGACACGTTATCTACCCACTTATGGTAATGAAACAATTAAATACCAATTTTGTGCAACTGACATGTGACATGAACTTATAGTTGGTGGCTTTTTGAGAGCTTTTTAATAATGTGGTGATTTTCAAATTAATATATATTTAAGTAAAAGAAAATATGTTGTAAAGGACTTAAATGGATTACCATACAATTATTTACATTTATTGTTTATTTTTGAATAATAAAAACTATGCCAGTGTTTACATAACGTTGTTGATATGTCCATACCAATATGCTACTAAAACATTTTGAAACGTTGCGTTGGTTTTATAAGTGTAATAATTTACAAATATAATGTTTGCTCGGTTGTTATAAGTAACAGTTATTGAAATTAGTTATTTAATTATTTACTAAGTTACGCTGGTTGCTAGTATTGATTTAATTAAGCATGGTTATTTATGCTGTATATTTATTGTATATTATTTTTCTCTTCATCTAGACCCTCAAGCAAACATAGTAATATAAAAAAAATCACTTCCGTAAATCAGGCTACTAAGGATTAAGAGAGAAGCAGCAAAACGTATAAATTTCAAACGTATAAAGTTAATTAAAAAACATTAAATTGCCCGGATTTAAAAAAGGTTTATGTCTGAGTATAAAGTAGTCAATGTAAACAAAATGCAAGTGAATATTATTTTTACAAAAAAACAAATATGTTACTCAAGATTCAGCTTGCTTAATTTAGGAAAAGATTTTAAAAAGTCCGGTAGTTAAATGTTACTGATGTTTTTAATTAAGCTTTGTTTGAGCCGGAGTACAAAACTCTTCCATCAGTGTTTCACATACTAATATGATGATTGTTTGACATAAATAAAATAGTTCTTGGTTACATTTATATGATAAGATAAATATTCCCAATATCAAAACCAGCAAAATCAGAAGTAGGTATATCAGAACGTATATCAGCAAATTTTACTTATTACAAAGTTTGGCCTCCTTCCATCACCGGACATTCCACCTGTCCGGTCGAAGCACTTTGCTTCGTCTTTTTTACTTCGTCCAGCAAAGGATTAGAACAGCTTGACTGTGTCGTTATTTCCGATCGATGTGGATACATTCAAGCGAAGAGTGAATAGGTTGCTAGGGTAATGCACTTTAACACTTAAGACTATATTCCACATACCATCAGGGGGAATGTAGTCAAGCATTGCCCTATATTATATATAAAAAAAAGTTCGTACTTTCCTATATAGACTTAAGTTACTGGTATTATTTGGCATTGGAGAAAAAATAGAATTGTTGCAGAATAGAACAGCAATTTTTTAACACTAACCAAGCGTGATGGAGTGCCTATTAAATACTCACTTATACTAGTATAGTAAAGTTTTAAAAGAATGTTTCTACTATTCTAGGAATGTAAAACAAATAAACGGATTATGGAATGTAAGAAACAGGTAGATTATATGAAACTGTTTTATGGCATTAATTAATTAAAATATTAAATTTAATAATTCTACAGACTAACTTCATAATATTACAAAAAAAATTGGATTAAATATTCTTATATATAATAAACAATAGTTATTATGTGTAAAGAAAAGAAAAGAAAATCTAAAATCTGATTAAAGAGATTGTCGTACTAAAGGTTTATTCGTTAAAGTCATATACATTTAAGTGAATGGTTGAGTTCAAACTACACCTCATCAAGGGCTTATAATTAATTCATCAGTTGGTCAGCGTGCGTCCGCTCTCAGAATAAAAGTACACTCGCCACTTCCCGTCACAAACACAATTTAGTATTTTTAATAAGTTATCTTGATTCTGAGTTATGTATTTTAAAGGTTAAAAAGATTTATCTTTTAATTTATAAGAATACTAGCGGACCCGACAGACGTTGTCTTGTACACGCGTCTTTAATTTAAAAAATCAAACACAAAAAAAAAATAATTATAAAGTTATCACAATGTCTAACGTCATTACATGTACATTTATCATAATTCGTCCAATAGATACCGTATGAATATGTAAATAAAGATTTTTTGTTTGAATAAATAAATTTGTTCCAATTTTTTTTTTTATTTCACTTTTTACGTAGCGAAGCACGTATCGGGCCGTTAGTACTAAAATATTTTTCTTATTTCTATCGCAACGCTAACTGTCAGGGCAGACTATAATTAAAATATAATATTATTTAATATTTGACATTGCCATGGTAACGTAGTCCGTCGGAACCAATATGAAACATTCCAAAATCACCACCTACTTACACATTAAAAATTAATCAAAAAACCATTTTCCAGTGGACCAAATTGTGAATCTAAACAATTCTCAAGTCCCCTTGAACACACACAAAGAATTTCATAAAAATCAGTCCAGTCGTTTAGGAGGAGTTCAGTGACATACACACGCACACAAGAAATATATATATAAAGATAATTATAAGTGTATAGTTTTTTTTTTATGAGGTGTAAACAAAAACAAACTATTAGCGATATATTTATATTATAATACTAATAATATAGGTCCGTTTAAATATAAATTTTGTAGAAAGTTAAATACATGATAATTTTCATTCACTCGTTTTCATGACGTCACAAATAATAAAAATATATATGTAAAAACCCTATTTCAAATAAACGATCATTTGAACATCAATCAGGAATTTTTAATTGAGTTGAGTTCAAACTCCACTTTGCAATTAGCAAAGTTTAAACGAGAAATACCATGTTAGTGATTAAATGCTTTTTAATTTTTAAGTGTATTTTAAAATATATATTTTTTATACAAATGAAATAGAATTTTAAAAAATAAGAATAGATAAACTCTGTTACTTCGTTATTCTAAACTTAATATATTAGAAACTCCAACTTGAATTACGGTCTTAACCCACTTTAATAAAGATTTGAGGGCATTAGTGAATGAAATCCGCAATATTTATTTTTATTTTAATTCTAGTTTTAAAGGCTTTTATTTGGATTCTTTTTTATTTATAATTAGCTAGAGTTCCGTACCTTAAGGGTAAAAACAAAACCAAGTTACTAAGACTTCGCTGTCCGTCGCCAGAAAGTCGAAATTTTCACAGATTATTTATTTCACTTGCCGACATTTTATTTTTTTTCATTTTACGATTCCGAGTGGACGTTTTTAAAAATGTTTTTTATGTAATAAAATTTTATTGTAAAAACTAGATAATTAAGACCCCTTTTTATACAAATAAATTTTATTCTCTGGGCCTAAGTTTTATTTATCGAAAGAAATATTATTGAATAAACTGACGAGACTACCATACTACAAGGGTTGTAGATATATATACCCACATACGGTTATTAAAACAGTTATAATTGATTGATTGTTACTTTTTTTTGCAAGACACGTAGGTGCAACAGCTCATTTTCCCACGAACATATTTCTTTAAAATATTCAATACAATATTTTAAAATGAAAATGTAAAGAAATTCAAGGTGAAATTGATGTTATAACAGTTGTATATAATGTAAACACTAATAATAAATGTGTATTGTAAGTTATAATATACGCTATATATTATTCTTGCAAGAAAGTTTATTAATATAATTATATATATTTTATAGTAATTCAAATAATTTATTTAAAATATGCCATTTTATGAAAACAATATCTTGAACCTGAAATACTAACACGCATATAGTACCAAAATACAGCTCATTACAGATAGGCTGCGAATTTTAATTAAAGTACGTTTAACTCGTAATGATATGTATATTTACTTTGCTAAAGAATTCATGGTATATTTAATGCTTGCTTGGTAGAATTTATAAAATATATAGATAATATTAGCAGTATGAGATGCTATCAAGTATTTTAAATGTAGAACATTTTGACAAACGATTTCTGACTTTAGTGTTCCGACATCACCAACATACTAGAAAAATAATCACGGTATTCACACAAATAAAACCAATTAAAAAAGACATTATAAATTTCAAAAACCAATATCACTTGAATATTGTCACTCACCAGTCATTTGAAAAATACTTTTGAATGATCTATTATAAGTTAGACAACTCATTGTTCTTTCCTTGAGAAGCATTTGACAAGTATTTTTTTGGGATAAGTTTCTCGAAGACAGTTTTACAATAACATTTATAAAAGAGTCAAAATGATTTACTTAATAAGATATTTTAATATCCAGAATAACAAAATGTAGCATCATTTTTCTATTTATGATTTTTACTGGTGATAACTAAAATTATATTGCATTCAGTAATTTTAAAATTTGATTACCTTATAATATATTTAAATGTGTATTTTATAAATGATCCAAACAAGGATAAATGATGAACCAACATTGTGATAGGAAACATACAGTTATCACGCGAAGCAGTCATTGACATGTAATTATGCAAATAATGATCTAAAAACTTAAAAAATTATATTTAATTAACATTATATGAAAATTCCTTAAATGTTTGTTGTTTGTTTGTTTAGGTTAAAAAATACAATTGGGCTTATAATCATGTCAAAAAATATTTTTTTAAAAGTGAAAAAAAGAATCAAAAGTAACTACATAGTCAAACTGTTTTTATTAAAAAGTGGTCAATCTTACGAAAGAGTTTTATTCGAGCATTTAAAATAACGACTTGAAATAATACCAAAATGCTATGGCCGATACCCGACAGATGACAACCTACGGAGGCTGCGCCCTCTCTAGAGGGAGTCGAGACAAGCTCTCGATGACTTCAGAGATAGCGGTTGGGATAGGACGCTTGCGGCGCTCTCTCCAACACACCAGGCATTCGGGCGGTTGCAGAGAGCGTTGAAGGCGGACACTGTCTCAGATATGCCTCCCTTGGTTGGACCTAACTCCGCCATCGCGTTTGACGACCTTGACGAAGCTGAGTGCTTAGCCGACAGTCTAGAGAGCCAGTGCCGTCTTTCTTCTCAATCGGTTGATCGCGATCATGTCGAAATAGTCGACAAATCGATCAATATAATGTGTTCTCAGCAACGGGTCGATTCGCCAATCAAGGAAACGAACCTAGACGAGGTGACGTCCATAGTTAGGGCGCTTCACGCCAAGAAATCGCCAGGTACCGATAGGATCACTAACAAAGTGATAAAGCTCCTTTCGCCTCCTTTAATTTACCTATTGGTTACCATTTTTAACGCTCTACTGGCCGATTGCTCGTTTCCGGCCCAGTGGAAAGAGGCCATAGTGATAGGGTTCCATAAGCCGGGCAAACCCCGGCATCTGCCTAGTAGTTACCGTCCCATTAGTCTTCTTAGTTTCTTAGGGAAAGTATATGAGAGAATCATCATCTGTAGACTTAGATCGGAAGTCGAGAGACTCAAAATCATTCCAAATGACCAGTTCGGCTTTCGAGTCAACCATTCATGTTCCCATCAGGTGCAACGCCTCACGGAGCACATACTGATAGGAGCCACTGTGAGGGCCAAGAAGCATAGAACAGGAGCGCTCTTCCTCGATGAAGCTAAGGCGTTCGACAGGGTCTTTCACGATGAACTGGTGTACAAGCTATACGAGTTTAAGATGTCGGACAGACTCGTACTCATCATACCGGACTACCTGTCGAATCGCTCCTTTCGCTACAGAGTGGAAGGCGTTTTGTCAACCCCCCGCCCCATCAGGGCGGGTGACTCCCAGGGTTCAGTTCTCTCGTCCATCCTCTACTCCATCTACGCTATCGTTAGCGTAGGCTAGGCCGCGATCTAAAGTGCACCTTGCCATGTACGCGGACGATACACGTCTTTACACGTCTTCTAAGGATCAATGGGAGATAAACCAACGTCTCCAATCTGCAGTCGACTCCCTCGAGAGTTGGCTGCGGTAATGGCGGATCGAGGTAAACCCTGAGAAGAGCGTTTCGGTGCTCTTCGAACGGGGTCCCCCAAGGATCTTCCCGCGAATCAAACTCTTTGATAAACCGATACCTTGGAAAGACGAGGCCAAATACCTAGGAGTAACGTTAGATAGAAAATGAGTTTTCACTGCGCAGTGTATAAAGTTCTAGTATTCTAAATGATGTCATTAAGCGGATAATTAATATGCATAAGTTACCTATGGAAGTGGAAGTAGCGTGGTTACCTATGAAGCGTTTTAAATGCCGTCAAACAACGTTGTACCTTTTTGCATGTAGCTTAGTCATTAATTATTTAAAGAGGAAAAAATATATATTATTTATTAGGTAAATGTAAGAACGTATTTTACAATATTACCTAATTATATCATAGCATCCTCTAGCTCAGTCTAAACTATAAGACTGACGAATATGTTTGAAAAAGAATGCAATGTTTGACTTTTATGAGTTAATTTATTTAACTCAAGCGATATTTATGTATGAAATTATTTCTATCTGTCCTATATCCCCAACATTCATGTATATTTTGTAGTGTATGAGTTATTTTTAATACTGAGACCATGCAGAGTTTAATCGATGGCAGTGATAGAAAAATCTTATAGTATTGTAAGATGTATCTATAGATTAATCTTGTGTATCCACAAAATTATTGTAGTCTAATGGAAAAAGTTTTAAAGTCTAAATATATATATATATATATATATATATATATATATATATATATATATATATATATATATTAATTTAAGTGAGTTATTAACTATAATTCACAATATTTTCTTATATAAATAACTGTTTCCATAAAGATACAAATGTTATACTATATAGCTAAATATTTTAAGAAATATATGAATAAAGTAATGAAGTTGACTAAATCATTTATAGATAAAAATTCTACATACATACATACATACATACATATTTCCTTTACAAAACATAGTTTAAAGTCAAGTTATATTTAATTGAACGCGCTAGCCTTTAACTATAAACAAAGTGGTTAAAGTAACTATAATAAATTACTTGTGTAGTACTTCTTAGTCTTGTGTGTACTTCCAAGAGCCTGTACCAGTTACAGGCTCTTGGGAGTACTATTTAGTTTAATTTAATAAATAATATGTATTTACTTCCATGGTTTAAACAAGAATTTCCTTCTATATAATTTACGATATTTAAAATTAAATATAATAAAATAATAATAATAATAATACAAATTTGATGAACAAGTTTTATTTCTTGATATTTTGTATGATTTAAAAGTTTTACCAAAAGACGTTGAAAAGTTAGTAGATATTAGTACTATGCTTGAAGTCAGCTCAGCAATTTGAGATTGCATTTTTATTTAGACTTGACTCTAACTTCAAACTATTTAACATGAATACATAAATAATACGTATCAAACATAACTATTTGTTTATAAAAAAAAATATATAAACACAACTCTCTTAAATAACTACACAATTAATATTTTGTTTGAATGAACTATGTCATTTGACTATTTACTCCCGCCTTCCATGAGAATATGGATTCTGTAATAGTTTTATATTTTTTAATTGGTTGTTAGTTCATAATATTAACGAAGGAAAATGTACCTGTTGAATTGAGTTATAATAATAAATATGTATGAATACTATTTACACACGATAGAAATGAAACTTAAGGTAAGTACTCTTCGAGAGAATGAGTATACCAGGCGTATATTCAATATAAATTGTAAGGCCTTTTTATAAGTCAAGTGAATAATATACTTGTGATTTAGACTTACATACATTGGGGCTTTCATGGATACCAAATGAAATAAAAATGGCTTTGATTTACAGTAACTATTTAAGTAAGTATTTGTTTCAATTTATGTTCTGGAAATAAACAAAACCTTGCTTGCCTACGTTTATTAAAGATTTTATAAATATTTAATAAACGTAGGGAAGCAAACAAATTTATGCCCAAAAAAGGCAGCCGTGCCGACCCTGTCAATTACAGACCGATTTCAATCACCTCCATACTCTGCAAGATTATGGAGCGTGTATTGAACTCGCGCCTACTAGCATACCTAGAAGGTAACGATCTCCTCAGTGACCGACAGTACGGGTTTCGCCGTAATAGGTCTACTGGGGACCTCCTAGTGTATGCTACTCACATTTTAGGCGAGGCCATCGAGAAGAACGGAGAAGCGGTCGCCGTCTCTCTGGACGTCTCGAGGGCATTTGACAGGGTCTGGCATGCGAGCCTTATATGCAAGCTTTCAGCGTACGGTATATCTCCTGGTCTGATCGGCTGGGTAACGGACTTTCTGAGCCAGAGATCTCTCCGAGTAGTTGTCGACGGGTGTTCCTCGGAACCCTTGACAATAAATGCCGGAGTGCCTCAGGGGTCCGTTCTTTCTGCAACTCTGTTTCTGCTGCACATTAATGATCTGTTGAAGCCCGGTATCTATGGGTATGCAGACGACAGCACAGTTGTAGAAAGATATCTGCCGAGTACTCGGGCTAGTCGAGATCAAGTACAGTCTGAAAGAGAAGCCATGGTGCAACGTTTGAATGACAAACTTCAGGCAGTCTCCGCATGGAGCAATGCCAATCTTGTCAAGTTCAACGCCACCAAAACGCAGACGTGTCTATTCACCGCCAAAAGGAGCCCTTTCACCTTGGCTCCTACTTTCCAGAATGTATCCTTGGAATACAGTGACCTGCTTCAGTTGTTAGGCTTAGAGATTTCCTCGAACCTCAACTTTGGTCGGTTCATTGAGTCCAGAGCAAGAGCAGCAGCAGCAAAGC
Organism: Napeogenes sylphis; assembly: GCA_959347405.1. Taxonomy (NCBI): domain Eukaryota; kingdom Metazoa; phylum Arthropoda; class Insecta; order Lepidoptera; family Nymphalidae; genus Napeogenes; species Napeogenes sylphis. The sequence continues at coordinate 42,390,420 of OY365776.1, read as the reverse complement.
TTGCCATTCTTGCGAAGGTTCGGCAGTACTTTACACCGGGACAGCTTCTTGTTTTATACAAAGCACAGATCCGGTCGTGTGTAGAGTACTGTGGACACATATTTGCTGGTGCCGCAAAGTCTCATCTTGCGGTTCTGGACTCAATTGAGAGGCGAGCAAAGAGGCTTATAGGCGATCCCGAATTGGTTGAAGCCGACCTCCAAAGCCTTGAACACAGGCGTAAAATTGCTAGCCTCTCAGTATTCTATAGGATACATTTTGGTGAGTGTGCGCAGGAACTACACGACTTAGTTCCCCCGTCCCCCTTCCATCACCGGACGTCCCGACGCACGGCAGGTATCCATCCTTTTGTTGTGGACATTCCACCTGTCCGAACGAAGCGCTTTGCTTCCTCATTTTTAGTGCGTACAGCGAAGGACTGGAACAATTTGCCTGCGTCGGTATTTCCGGCCAAATATGATGTGGGTGTCTTCAAGAGAAGAGTGAATAGGTTGCTAGGGCAATGCGCCTTACCATCTAAGACTACATTCCACTTACCATCAGGTGGAATGTAGTCAAGCATTGCCCTAGATCGTATAAAAAAAAAAAAAAAAAAAAAAAAAAAAAACGGTAAAATATAAGATTTAAAGAATTTTTCCCGTATTCAAATTGCGAACTACGATCCTCATAGTATAAGAAATCTGAATTGTTTGGTTTTGCAATCTCCACTACGAACATATATTTTTAATCTTTTATGATAAATTAAAAAAAAATCTCAGTTCTCAGATATTCGCGTCGCAATTTTTGGTACTCATTTTTCTCGTTTGCCTTGCCGTAATTAAAATATAAAAAAGGAATTTCAACATAAGAATATATATGATTTGATTTATAAAGTTAATCAGATTATTAAACGTTGCGTATATTATAGTACTTGAAGAGTATATAGTTTTTAATTCGTTTCTCAGTTGAGTCGATAAAAATAATAATATATCAATATACGCGGTAAAAAGTGAGGACTATATTTAAATATCTTAACTTGACGTATTACGCTTCCAGCTACTGATAATTTATTCCAGATACTTTGTGAAAAGTACCAAAATGTTTCAGAAATTTGTATGGAGGGTATATATAATTAATGATTCTACCTTACATTGTTAGTCGACCTCTGATTAAAGTTACTCAAAATTGAGGTTTTGTAACCAAAAATATTACCAAAATTTTGCGAAACTGTACTCGGCTCAATGAGTCAAGATAAAATATTAATGAACAGTAGAGCCCAAATACTAAGGGATTAGCTATTGTCCTTAAATATTAATATTGAAAATCAGGTTAATAATCTTGTTTTCAAGTAAAAGTTCTCTGACGCCGACATAAGCCGACTTATTTAAGTTTGTCTATGATCCACTTTTTAAGTTTCACTAAATTCTTATTACTAGTTATTATCGCTAAAAATAAAATTGTTATCAGATTGCAAGAACATTAATTTTTTTTTTGAGTTTTTGATTTTATATTTAGTAGTCAGTCATGGTGATATTTGAAATTATTAATAATAAATATAAACGACCTGAACTGCGGGTTATGAAAATACTACAAGTCTTTAGTTTTTTTCTATGTTAATATTATAGTATGTCAGCGGCTACTTACTTAAATACGGAAGCTAATTTTGATACTTGGATTGTTGATAATTTATCTATTATGTTACTGACTAAAATATAATCTTATTGCACTTTTCATATGTCACTTTTCGATCAAAGAAAATGCAATATATTTTGCAATAGTTTGTAAATAATATAAAGTTAAATATTACGCAGATCAGTGCTATCTTAATTATTTCAGTAAGCCAGTTTCAGTAATTATTTTAGGAAGTAACTTATAACGAATTCAGCAACAGGTTTTGTCGAGTACGATGATAGCATTTTTCGTCGCTTCACTCTATATACCTACATGAAGCTGTATACTTCTCAATTTTATATTAGCTTCATTAAAGTTTTTATTTAGGTACAGATCTATGTATATATTAATAATAATAATAATAATCTTATTAACATACATAGAAACGTGTCCGTAAGAATGCGATACGTATTCGAATGTAGCATAATAATACAAAAATAGACTTAAAAGTAGATTTTTTTAATTTCCGGTCAAATTTAAAAACTATCCATTTTCGTGGTCTTTCGATTATGAAAAACTCCATGAACAAACGCAACAAATCTAAGTCACGCTATAGGAACTTGCATGTTGATGAAAACTTTCACTACCTACAAAAAGTAGCACAATAGTTGCAATAGGATGAGTGGAAATGCCACAGTTAGGTAAATACTTCTTTTGTGTTGATACATCTACTCCTTAATTCAGGCTGTTTTTCCAGTTACTAGGTATGGATAAATGCATTCTTAAATTTAAATACATTTAACAATTATTTTCTACAGAGTTGAAGTCGAAAAACAGATAATTCATTATAATCCATAGTTTATATAAATTAAAAGTATCTCTGCACTTATGTCAGTTTTACCTTTGAAGAAATTAAAGAGTGTAATTTCAATAATTAATATCAGTTCCAGAGCAGTGAGTAACAATATCAACAGTGGCATTTTAATTCCCTTTTTTATCTTTGTGGCAGGGAAGACCAGGGCTGAATCGATTCAGCAGTTACCTAAAACTAAAAAAAATTAAAATAAAAAAAAACTTTATTGAAAATAAGTTTTTTACAAAACATTTTTTTATTGTCAAAGCTACCACCAGCTCGGAAAAATAATTCCCACAGAACTGAGAAAAGCCGGCGACAGAAACTCAGCGGGATGGTCATGTTTTTTTTTTAAGTAGAACTTATATTCTAAATTACATAAATACATTACAATACTACATAAATAATCTTGAAGTAACCTGGCAGAGGAATTGAAGAGGAATTTCGTTATCATTATTCTCTTCTGTATTTTGGATGGAAGAGGAGTTGAGAATAATTTTTTACCTAATTTCTTTACAATTATATAGAAGAAAAGGAAAGTTATTTCAATAAGAGTACATGTGAATAGAAAGGGATAATTAGGGTGATATTGCTATATACCAATATGTTCTTAGGTTAATTAATTGTATCATTTAATTTCGGAATTAATTGATCAAATAATAGTTCTAAACGTTTCAGTTTTTATAATTAAAGTTTTGTTAACTTAACTGGAGAAGAATTGGAATATGTTAACATAAAATCTTTTGAATTACAACATGTATTATTAATTATATTAAAATCGGAATTTATTGCATTACCATATATTTTTAGTTTAAGAGTATTTAACATGTTTGAAAATATCTATAAACATGTATAGCAATTTAAGCTTATTTTAATTTATATAAATGTAGAAAAAAAAACCGATACGGGCCAGTTCCCAGAGGTCGCAGGTTCGAATCTCTGCCCGTATCGGTTTATTTTTCATTTAATGTTTATATAAATGGTGTTTAACATTATAGTTTTCTTAAATATGCCAGTACAGTTTTCGGGTAATCTAAAGATACCTGTTCCGTTAACATTAAAATCTGTAATATTTGAATTACATTCCAAAGTTAACTTTGCAATTGTACATAAATATTGCGATTATATAATTTTTTTGCCAAATATCTAAATCACCATGGATTGTTTTGGGTTTGCACAACTCAGGTAACTTATTATTTGTTACTTTTAGCATTATATTATTAGGATAATTCTCAATAGAGAATTCGTTTTGGTTTTAAAGATGTAAATATTATCTATTAAGTTTTTATACAAATGAGGGTCATCCAGATTGCTATAAGTAAGTCACATCTCGTTTTTCTGTAAGTAGATTTCTGATTCATCATCTAAATTACCCTTGTTCCTTATTCCCTTATTTTTCCTTACTTTTACCATTTTTGTTAATGATAATCCTATCTTGCCACAACAACCTCTACGCTAATTGCCACAACAACCTACGGTTTGCTTTAGATAAAATCATTGGTCATAGCCCTATGTGGTACAGTTAAATTTTAAAATCACGACTTAAGCTTATTAAAAGACTGGCCTATGTGGAAAGCTGGTCTTTTAGTGAAGGACAAAAAATCACAGGGTAATAAAATTGGCAGCAGACAGGTGACTAATATAGTATATGACAATTAAATTATACCTTTCTACATTGACATTTGACAAATATTTATCTTGACCGGTTTACGATGCAAGCATCACATTCACATACCATTTTAATCCCCTAAATGTTTAAAAAAATCTTATCATGGCCGACTAAAACCCTGCTGGCACAATTTCTTTTGTTACCTATTCTCGAATACGCTGACGCTGATTTGTAGAGACAATTTTATTCTTGAGAGCAAATAAATAGGTTTATCTACAACATTAATGTAATACATTTATTATATTGCCTGAGTCATCCTGTTAACAAAGGGTTTTGTATGCAAGATTTACGAAAGTGTTACTGACAAAGCTTTTCGACGAGTGCTTTGCATACAATGTAGTGTAACTTCGTTAATAACTAAAAAGGGGTCAGGTAACGTTAAGGTATTTAATACGAAATTGTGGACTTCTCAAAAACTTTGAAGATCCCTGGGTATTATTAAAGAATTAAGAATCGAATTAGATTGTCTATCTTTTGCTAGTTTTGATAAAAAGGTACTGAAACCAAATAAAAATAATGAAAACTGTTACATATTACTACCCTCATATATACAGGTGGAAGTCAAAAGTTAAGTTATTCAAATTAGATCATCTGTATGCGGTTATATCTTTGCCTTGAGGAACGATACGTATCTATCAGAGCTCTCAAGGTTACAACCACGTCGACCTGAAGTGTCATTTAGAGTATTCGGGATTCGGAAATCTTAGAATGGAATTATAAATCTCAATTATATGTGCTCCTTATCAGTTAAGGGTTTAAGAAAAAAAACTTTGACTTTGACTTTGTTTTTGTTCTTAAACCAACATACAATGATCTGAGATTATAAAATATTGACATTAAAGTCAAGTCAACGTCAAAATTTTATTATCATAAATAGAATAATTTAAATAAGCCTACAAACTACTCAGTAGTTTGGCGGAGTTTTTATTTTGTAATGTGTTTGTATTATTTTAAAATAAATAAAAAAAAATCTTCTTATTAAGTTTACCATAAATGTAGCTTCTAATTAGTAGTTATTATCTTTATCACTTTCAAAGCTTGATAAAGCACTTTATACGTACGTTAAGACCACACCAATTTGCACGTGTTAATAAAAACACGGTTACCTTGTTTCTCTAGACAATTATTTGATATTAAATTGAATTAAAGATATCTATTCCAAATTTAGTTATTTATTACCTATGTAATTTAAGTACTTCTACCTCTTTTAAGTTTATATCGTTACAAAACAGTAGCTATTAATATAAAAAAGCAGCATTAAACAGTTGTTACTAAGTTATATAGGTTTTATTTAAAACAAATATAGTATCTAACAGATACAGGTATAAAAGTTTTAAAAACATAACCTATTCCGCATCTATATATAGGTGCCTCTAGATAACAAAACTAGATCACCGGCAGTGCACCGGAAAATGTATTCATTACAACCTAACAGTTTTCTATTTCCCGAGGCCTCTGCTCGCAGCTCGGAATTATTTCATGTTTTTGTACCCAGTTTTATATATTTTATTCTTTCCTTTTTTTTTGCTTGAAAATATTCACAATACAATGAGTATTTAAATTTCTATCTATCTATGTACGATGAGTTCTTTTTTAACCAGGGTTTACCGAAATCGGAAAATCAGTTAAGAAATATAGATAACTCTAAATGCAATCTTTTCTCTATACTATATTATTTAATACTCAACCTTAGATAACAAGAATTATACTTCCTCCTCGTGAAAGTGTAAGAAATTAATATTTTGATTTCGTTTGGGAACTAAACTTAAGTTTTAATGAATATAACTTTCAAAAAATAACTTTCAAATACATCGTGTATTTTTTTATAAATTAAAAGTATTCAAAACGATGAATATTATTATTCAGATATTTTAATTTAATGTTAATTATTAGTTTTAGCCTGTCCTTGACCTGTATTGGAATGAGAATTAATCTAATATACTTGATATTGAGTGTACATGTAGGAAATTTGACCATAATATTATTTTAATTAAGTTTAATTAAGGTATAATCTAAACCTTTAATTAAGTTGTAATTTGAAACCACTTAGAGCGTTTTTGGCGTGGGTACAGTTTCATGAATGATATGGTTAGTTAAGCCTGTGAAGAGATACTGATAGTGAATGACTTCAGAGAATATCTCTGTTTAAGTTAGACTTAATAATAATAGTTTTGGATAAAAATGTAATCAACTCGCTTTATGCCTGATTTTTATTCTAAATAACTTTACACCAAACGCATTAAAATGTATGTATGTTTAAGATATTGATCATACGGAAATTAATACTTGTTAACTTTCATCCCCAATTTAAGTGTTTTTGTAAATTCTAGCCTACGTCATTTTATGAACCCAAGGAATGAAACCCGAGAAGTTCCTATTAACGTTATTTTTTTCCTATTAATGTTATTTTTATTTATTTATTTTTAGATTTAGGTCTGCGATGATAACTCCGTCATTGGTATAAGTGAAATATTTGCGTTAAGGATTTTATTATTATAATGATTTGACTTTAACGTTCTATTTTGTCTTATGGAGTTTATGCCATACTCCAACTACAGCAGAGTAATAAAATTGCAGGCACAGCTAGTTTATACATATAAAACGTTACTTTTGAACGTAGCGTTCAAAATATGTACTATCAATACGCACTATAAATATTTACTATCAATACGTACTACCAGTAAGTACTATCAATATGTACTATCAATGTATACTATAAACACGTACTGTCAATATGTACTATCAATGTATATTATCAATACGAACTATCAATATGTACTATCAATACGTAATATCAATTTGTACTATCAAAACGTACTATTAATATAAACTATCAATATGTACTATCAATATATACTATCAATATTTATTATCAATACGTACTATCAATATATACTATCAATACGTACTATCAATATATACTATCAATATTTATTATCAATACGTACTATCAATATATACTATCAATACGTACTATCTATATAAACTATCAATATGTACTATCAATATTTACTATCAATACGTACTACCAATATGTACTATCAGTACGTACTATCAATATGTACTATCAATATTTACTATCAATATGTACTATCAATATATACTATTAATATTTACTATCAATACGTACTACCAATATGTACTATCAATATGTACTACCAATATACAGGGTTATTTGTAATTAGTTGAGCACCTTTTGCAGGCAGCCTCTCTACATCAATCCTAACAACATTTGTTCTACGACTTTTTAAAATTAATAGTTTTAAAAATTTAGTTTTTCCTATACAAAACTTATTTATTGCCTCTAAACGTGCATTAAACTTGTTACCAATTAATAATAAAAGTGGGTTTGGTTTAAATAAATTTTATTGGTTAATAATACACAAAAAAAACATTAAACCTTAGTGTTTATACTGTTATTCAAATACAGGAATGTCTTAAATAAGGACATAAAAATGCCAAAATAATGTTAAAAATAATGCCAGCTAGACTCAGCGGTGGGTTACTTGAGATAACACCTTAATATTAAATTATATATAAAAATTACTAAAAAAGAAATCCTAGGCGTCACTGACAAATAATAAGCGAAGACATATGCATGATCCTCCTGCTTGTCAGTACTGGAGAATCACAGTCAAACACTTGTTCTTCATAAAACTTTCAAAAATGGAAGTGTTGATTATTGGTATAAATAAATTTTGTACATCACCATAATATCGGGATTAAAATAAAGACGAGCTTCTTAAACTCAGCTAGTTAGGAAGCAGGATACAGGTCAAACAGGACGACGCTCCGGAGATTCACGTCTACCCCCGCGAACCAATTATAAATTTACCCGTATCTTCTAGGGTATACAAAAAAACCTCCTGTAATGATTAAATTACAGGTTAAACTACATAATAACACTAATCTCACATTCATCTATTTAAATATCAATAATTTATAATACCTTATGGAGGAAAAAGGCCTCGCAAGCAATAATATTAGCCTATGTCGACTCCGAGGCTCGAATCAGGACAAATACTGAAATATTACCATTTAATAACATTAAATCAAGTCTCAAAACCTATGGAACATCTCCTAATTCAAAGTAAAGATTCAAATTACTTACGAAATATTGTTCCAACAAACTTTGAAACTGCCCGGGAAGTTCCGGCAATAGGAATTATAATTATTCCATATTAAATTATTAGCCCTGCAATTAAACACATTAATGAATTTAAGAAACAACGCTTCAAATGCGTTAATAAGATCACAAATAACTAAAACACTCACCGAAGGCTAATAAGATATTCAATTCGGAAGTGCTTCCGAAAGAAAAGACTCTAAAGGTCACGGCATTGAATTTTATAATCAAAATATGCATAATAAGCAAACAATGTGGCTATGCGCACGCCGCGTTGCACGAAATGTGGGTAAAATTGATATTAATCGGAAGAAGACAAATATTTAAATAATTTAAGAATAATGCACTATTTATCTACAGGAAGAATCGAGTGTAATAAAGTGATAACAAATTGTTATACTAATAAATATAACAATAAAACAACGTTGGCTGCAACTAAACTTCTGAAACAATATGACAGCTACTTTTAAATAAATATCTAGCTATACGCTATCCTTAATAATGATTAATAAATGAAATTTAGAATAGTAATTATTAATAAAATGTTTATATTCTCAATAACATTTCGGGGACTATAAAGTTAGCTTGAGCTGGCAACATACAATATTTTAAACAAAAAGAAATGTCACAGACTAATTAAGAAATTGTAATAAGCTGTCAACAGATAAATAATTTACCATGTCTACGAATTTGACAGATATTAATAAATCGATAATATTAAAATTATAAATATTTAATTATCTACAGAAATGAAATTTCTATGTAACAGTTTAAAAAAAAAACTGTTTGATAATCTATAATTCCTGTAAAATTTGTAAACCCTGGCAGATTGTAAGACATTATATCCTTATGTATCCCAAAAACTGGCAACTTTCTTATGATGTTTATAAATAATGCTTTTAGAAACCTATTTTAAGATATTTCGATTACGACCGTATGATTTTATATGTAAATTTATGTCTATATATCAAATTATAAATATTTGATTTGAGAGTAATGAAGGGAAATAAAAGATTAAAAGCGGTATTATAGAAGAAATTTAACTTATATATTGGTAATAAGAATTCATGAAATCATTTAGAAAAGTTTACTTTTAAAATTCGAAAATATACTTTTCATGTAAAAGTGCAGCGCACAATCTGTGCTGCCCTTAATGGACTTGAATTATGCATTGCAAACTAAATTGAATTGTTGCACAAATAGCTGCGAGAATACAACAGCATATTTGTAAATTCGCCAAGCGCATTCCCTACATGAATAAATTTTAACAGTCAACTAGTATTGTAAGACGTCTCGAAAAACGACGCCTCGAGAATAAATCACTAAAAAATTTTAAATAAAATATTCATTTAATAAAAATACACATACTTATAGTATTCTTTTTTACTTTCCCAACTATAGCATATTAAAAATAGATAACGAATTATCAAAAACAGATAAAAACAATTAGAAACAGTTACATGACAACAAATGCTTAAAATATTTTATTTTTTAATTGTTAACAATTTCTCAGCTTTAAAAACTTATAAATAAAATATATATACATACTAAAAAAATACAAAGTTTATTATTTTTTTTTATAAGGTTGTTATTATTTTATTAGGTTACCGACCCCACTCTAATTGGGGTACAACAAGTTTTAACGTTCTTTTCACTCACATCTCATATTTATAATCAGCATCCACGTGTCTTCATTCCCACAGATTGCTGCAAGCATTGCTGTATTTCTTTAATCCAGACTTACATTGTTAACCGCCCCGTAGGTCAAGTGGATGGCGCAGACGCCTAACGCATCATAACGCTAGTGGGCTCGGGTTCGGTTTCCGACAGAGATAGGCGTGTATGTGATAATCATAGATATCTATATTTCTCGGTCTAGTCGTTTATTAAATATATTCGCAGTATACATAATGTGTATTGCAATGTTGTGAGAGCAAAGAAACTTATTACTATTATTAATGTACTTGTATCGTCTAACATCTTTAACACAAACAAATAATATGCCTACTTAAGGGTTACATCAATAGGTGTAATTTTGCCAGGGGGGCGAACGCCGGGAACCTCCTCGTGGTGCTCCCTGGGTAACAACGGTTACTGAGAAACTTCGGGTTCTCCCGTTGGCTAATACCCGGCGCGGTGGGGGTTGGTCATGGGGGTTTGTACCTGGTCCATGGCTGGCCAGGGCAGGTAAACTTTCGGGGTGGCCTGCCTGCGGGGGAGGCTCGGGTCTCTTTCCATCGTTTGATCGAGGTGGAAAGTTGGCCTGGGCGTCGAGGGTGGGAGGGCGCAGGCTCTTTTTGCCGGGATCGGTTGCGGAATCGTTCCTGGTACTTCTCTGATAGCAGAGTGGACTGTGAAGTGGTTCCGTGGCTGTTTGGGAGGGGGTCCGCGGCGGTCGCTTTCTTGCTGAGGGAGAGGCTGTCTGCGGCGGTTAGGGTCTGGACTTCTTTCCACCAAGCACTTTAGAGAGGGTGCTTGGTGAGGAGACGGTCCGAGACGTTGCCTGGATTAATCGTTGCCGCGTGCGACGCTACGGTTGAGCTTGGAGATGGTTAGTCTGGGCGTGGTGGATAACCGACTTATGCCTTTTTCTTGCTGGTCTCGGCTGATCACCGTGGCCGGCGGTAAAGGCCTGTCGGGTTCGATGTTGGGCCCCCTACGTGAGCGGACTCACGTTTGACTCCAGTGTGGTGCAGTGAGGCTGTCTGCGCATCACTGGGTCTTATGGTAGTGTGCTCTTCCAGGGGGTCTGACCTGTGGTCTCCTCTCGGGGAGATAACCGGCAGCGGAGGTGGACACGGTCAATGTTCGAGTCGGTCTGTCCAACCGGTTCGATTCTGAGACTGAGTCCAGCTAGAAGGGGGTGTCGGCCCCCTTCAGAGGCAGCAAGCTTGGGTGGGGGGAAGGGGATCCCTCCACGATCTTTCAAGCCTGCGAAAAAGGTATGGGTGCTCCTTGTTGCGGCGTGCCCTCTCCGTGGATCACGTCGGGGCATTGCGGTGAATGCGAAAGCGATCCCGGGATGGTGTCCCGTTATGACTGCGGCGGCAACCGTCAGGTTTAGTGAGTTTATCTATACACAAATAATTTATTTCAACACAATCATTTTCTTCATGCATTAACCTTTAAAATAATCTTTCTAGCGCTTTTAAATGGCAATATCGTTTGTGAAGGTCTTTCCAAATTCGTTATTTATTCATTTAACTAGAATAAAAAATATGTACGTCATATCTGTCGTTTTTGCTATAAAGTACAATATTTTTCCTTGGGGGCTTTCGAAATATTACTGTTGCTGAGTGTGTACATTGCCCCTAGAGATAGCGACTACTTTAGTACCTATTTTATCCTCAGAAAACAAAACTGAAAGTAAAAATTATATTTAAATACATGTTGTTATATTCGAAATACTTATAACACAGTTTTATTATTCATATTTTAAATATTTTCTATTTATTTGCAAAATCCTATTAGTTTGTAAATATGAGAGAAGTGCTGATGATAACTTAATAAAATTTTATTTGTAGATGCTGTTCAAATAGTTTTGTTTTTTGTTAAATAAAATTCTGATCCGAAGTTTTAAGACATAGTTATTTGGGTTTAGAAATTGTTATATAATAGATTAATACATTGCGTGAAAGTATGAATCTATTATATTATTAATTAATACATTACGTGGAAGTGTATTTTATTATAGAGGGTGGGCCAAAATGTTTCCAAATAGCAACACTTAATTTCTCAAAAACCGTGAGAGAAAGGGGCGCTCATATGGCGAGAATTTTGCGTCATTTAATGCAATTTTGTAACAGAGACTCAAAATAACAAATCCTACGTTACTGTACGACGACTCTTTAGAGTTTAGGATTACGACTTATGAATGAGTGTTCAAGTGTTAACACTGTGAGTGTGGGTCAAACAGTATGAGCCAACGGGATTGATAACGAATATTAAACAAAGTGGGTGGCCACGTTCAAGAAACTAAGAGAATATTCGGATGATTGGAATTTCGGCAAGGGACGAATCAGAATCATCTATGTGGAAGCGTTCGCGGCTCTGGCAATGTTTTTGTGTTTTTGCTTTAAGAAAAAATAAAACATTATCGTCTAATGTAATAATGTTTTAGGAACGCAAGTTGTATTTTAATAATTAAGAGAAAAAAATATATTTCGATATTATTCGAAATATTAAAAGTATACTTTTGGTAATAAATATTAATTGATTACCAAAAGTATACTAAATTAGAAGAAAAAAATATGTAAATAAAAATGATATCATTATATGAAACTTAAATACATTTTATAAAACTTAAATGATCTATTATAAGTTTAACAATTTATCGCTCTTCCCTTGAGTACTAATTAACAACTATTTGTGTTAGGTAAGTCTCTAGGAGACAGACGAGTTTAGAATAATATTTCTAAAAGATTCAAAATATATATTAATATGTTTGAAAATTTCTTTAAACATGTATAGCCATGTTAAGCTTATTTAAATTTATATAAAATATATATTAATATATAATTATTATTGAGTTATGATTATATCTACATAATAGTTTACAATTTGTTGGATTATGCACGCTAGATATAAACTAGAGATTATTTTTTTGTTGTAAGATTTTATGATCTTAGAAGTTACATTCATTATTACAACATTAAGTAAAAATACATCGTAACGCATCGGAAACTCACGGTTATTATGCAAAGCAGCCATTGGTACGTACATAATACTGAAAATAATAAATTTATAATCTTAATATTCTCAAAAAGAACTTAATATTTAAATAAAAGTAAGAGCACCTAGTCTGGTAAACGCGAAGTAGAGCTTAGGTATGTGAGATTAAGTATACAGTTTATTTTTTGCATTTTAGTACACTATTTATTATTAAGTCAAGAAACTTTTTTTTTTATTAAGTTTTATGGCACAACCCTAGCAGAATTAAAAATCTGTCAGGCAATTATAGACTTTACTCTACTCTTTTTGGTCTATGGCTTCGTCGAAAACAATACTTCTACAGATAACTTTACCGCTTCAAAAATACTAACTAATATTATAATTGTATGTGATTATACATAATATATTGCCCTACATTACAATAAGACATAGTCAGGGATTGCTCGGCGACAACTAATTAGCATTCCTGTTGACCTTTGATAAATTATGTATTTTACACTTTAGTTCTGGTTTGCGGATTAGATGTAATATTAGTACTAATATATTGAAATTGATTTAATGAAACCTTCATAAAATGTTATTTAATGTGAAGAAGATATTTTATAAATTCTTAATTTATTCTAGTAGCTTAAAATTTTGATAGATTATTTTATAGTTTTCTAATAAAATAAAATTTCCTCTATATCAAGTTTAATTAATGAATGAATGGATGAAGTTTAACTTTTTTTACTAAAAAGTATAACTGCCTTAATAATGTGATAAGGTTTTAGAATGTTGGTGCTTTGGATGTAGATCTATTAAAGAAACTGGCACCGAGTTTTTAAACAGTTTACCTTACCAATTTATTATTTTTTTTATTTGTAGTTGGTTTCACTTTTCTGTATTTTTTTTTGTTTCTATATAATTTGATTGCAGCAATCGCTAGGAAGAAATCTGCTAAATGCTGAAAGACATCTGCTGTAGTGGTATGAAAGTTCTGCTGTATATCTTCAAAACTAAGGATCAGATATTCACCAAATTACCACACCACACAAATTAAATGGGAAGCACTAGTTTCAAAAAAAAGTTGTGCACTCAAAAGAAAGATGTGATGTAACAAACAAAAAAATACAGTCGAAAAAAAAAAACCTCCTTGTTTTTTCAAGTCGGTTAATATTAAGGGAAAATATTTTAGGCATTATATAACCTATCACCTTGAGAAAAATATAGATATATTATATTTAATCCATTTTTTTTCATTGCATTATCAGGGGCATTAATGTATTCAAATTTATGTTTATCATTAACGAACTACATAATGACTTGGATTGTATAATTTCCATAAATTAAATATCAAAGTCTGGTATTTCAAAAGTATAGCACATACGAAACATTAGATTCTAGTTCTAATTATGGCAAGAAACCGTGGAAAAGTTTTATTATAAACTGGTTGTTGCCCGTACCTTCATTCACGTAGGCTGTAAAAATAATATTTTTATGGCTACTAACATAAGCCATAAAAATATTATTTTCAATTATTTTTGACGTATCTACCTCTTACGTCAAAATCCTTTAATCTTTTTATACTTTAGCAGGGAACATAAAAATAGCATAATTGGCTGTATCTCTATTAACATATGTAACATATATTTGAGTAAAACAACACTCCTTCTGAAGACATCGGATAATAAGAAGGATTTTCACAAATAATTATGTAAAATTTAGTGAACCAAATGATTAAAAACAGGATCTCCCGTGGCAATTAGTTCTCGCGCTATAATCTACGTTATATCATAGACTAATTACATGCAAAAGTTAGTATTTCTATAGCCTACGTCTTGTTTTGGTACAGTAAGTTACAATATTCCTAAGTTTTATCAAAATCCGTTCAGTTCAGATTGAGTAACAAACATCACAAACCAAAACCACGTGCTTAAGTTAGTATTTCTATAGCCTATATGTTATTTTGGTACGTAAACTACAATAATCCTAAGCTTCATCAAAATCTGTTTAGTAGTTTTGACGTGATTGAGTAACAAACATCCATCCACCCAAACATCCAAACAATCGCACTTATATTCTTATATTAGTCAGATTAATTTATATTTTTTTCTAGAATCACCGTATTATTATTGTTATTAATGACTAGATTTGAAAACACCGATGAAATCTGGCTATCAATGGATTAATCCTTCAAAACTGTGAAATTATGTGAATGAAATATTGGATAATTAAGAGCCAGAATAATTTATTTATTTAATATTTATTAAATAAATAAATGAATGAATGAATGAATGAATGAATGAATGAATGAATGAATGAATGAATGAATGAATGAATGAATGAATGAATGAATGAATGAATGAATGAATGAATGAATGAATGAATGAATGAATAAATAAATAAATAAATAAATAAATTAATTAATTAATTAATTAATTAATTAATTAATAATAAATTAATGACACCATTAAGCCATAACGTATTCAGTTTGAAAGGTCCCTCGTGTAAAGTTTTCACTCCTACAGGAGTACTTCCCTCGTAGCAGTTCATGTAAGGAGGTAATAGCTTGTTATAACATAACTTAGCGACACACAACACTACAAACAGCCTTATATATTGCATAGTAGATTATTATGTATCTAATATATTCATAAATTTTGCAGTGTTTTATAAGTTCAATGAGTACGGGTAGGAATTCGTACCCACGACCTCTGGGGAACCGTCTCCTCGCTCTGCCAATTGAGCTACCTCATCGCTACTCGTCTCGGTGAATCAAGCATACCTACTATATCTGATCGTCTTACTTATAAAGAAGCTTAACACATATATAATATAAATATAAATATTACATATTATAATAAATATTACATATTATAAACATTATCAAACGGAAGTAAGTTATTCAGGGGATATTACATATATTTATTAAATTATCTATAATATGTAAACCCCATAATGACTGCATTTTTATACGAATACTTGATATATTCTATCTTCAGCATATAGAGCACAGGTATTCTAACAATGTTCGTAGTTTGAAGTGAGAGACAAAGAGGATCATCTGTTGTTGACATCTTCTATATAGACAGACCCATTCACTGAAATGAACAATGATGTGCAACGTCTGATTGTAGGAAATATAAAGTGGGGTTTCTAACAACATGGTAAATAACTGTTGAGTAATAAACAATATAAGGGTATGAGTGTTTGAATTATAAATAAATAAAGAATTTCATGACCTACCTATCTTTGGTTTAAATAATAAGCTTAATATTCATGTCCAATGGCCATAAATTATGATTTAATTGGATTTCCAAGGATTTTAATTTATAAAATAATTTATAATAAAATATGAAATATACCATAACTATAATTGCGCTGTGGGGTCTCATTTTCGTTTTTCTGATTAATTTCTATTTTTTAATAGTTATCATTTAAAAAACATCAAATAATAAATACATCCATGTTGACATAAAACTGTTTTAACCGATTTAACTAGCCTATAATTAATAAAATTTAAATTTAACCCGATGTTTCGAATTCTTTGCAGGAATCGTTTTCACGGCAAGTCAAGATGAAGGTGGCTGACACCTTTTTAAAAGTTAATTAATTATATGCGAGTTCAATCCTTGAAAATAGTTTTATTTCAATATGTAGTACTCGTGAAAATCTTAGAAAATACATCAATGTTTTTTTTTAAATATCAGAAATGAAATAAGAATTACAATTAAACATTTTATAAGAAGTCTAATATCAACTACCTATTTTCAGTGAAATACTTGTTTATGCACATTTCAACGTCCGTCACGTATTTTAATTTTATGTCATAACATGTCGACGCACTTCACCTTAGGGCTCCATTAGTGTCAAGATATAAGACGGTTGACAAATAATATATGAGACTTTATTGAATGTCCGCCAAAAGAAAAAGATATGGGACAGTACCGTTTATATAATTTTTGGCTTTTATGTGTGTGTGTGTTGTTAGTAGCACATTACGTCAGATTTTCATTGAGTAACAAATAATGTGAATGGGATTACATTTGGGCACATTTTAAAATAACAATAATCTAACTAAATTCATTCGAGTGTCAAAAAAACGTGCGACACTTGTTGTCTGCCGCGGTAAAGCTATTGCATAGCATTTTTATCAACTATTGCAATTATAATTATTTATGTAGTATTTTTTTTATTGATGTTAATTCAAGTTTTTAAGCTATTGCATAGCTTCTATCGCGGGCCTTGAGTATGGAGACCGAATCCAGAAATTCCATAACGAAAATAACCTAACACACCAGTATTGTGTACTTATAATTTAAAAATAGCATAAGCGCCAAGTTGATAATATGTATTATGATCTTTATTGAATAATAATTAATGTTTATTTTAAAATAAATGTTTTACTGGTACAAATGAATTTCTTTCAAAAAGCCTTTTCATTTTAATGACTTTCTGTTATGGTTTTACAAAAGTCCAGAGTACAAGAATTTAACAATCGTAATTGAACTTTATTTAACTTATTTAACTGATTATATTTTAAATAGGAATAGAATAATTTCATAATATATAATCATGTCATAATAGGAATAGGCCTATAAAATATCGATGTATCGATATATCAATATTATTACTTAGAAATATCGATATTTATTACAAATTCATTATCATCATCATTTCTCTTATCGTAGCGGTAAAAGCTAATTCATTCACACTAAATCATTCAATATCTAGTTTTATAGAAATAGTATATTGCTAAAATATATATTGTTTAATCATTTTTACCATTTTATGGTATGTATTTTTAAAAAGTTGATACAAGAAGTGTTTCATCGAATTTATGCGGGAAAAATATAAAAGCAGCGGTAATACAACTAATTTAGCAACTCACTTAAAAAATAAATACCATCTTGCATGTCTAACATGACTTGGAATAATTATTTTAAATAAAGCCAATATGTCGAAATAACGATAATATTTTGGAATTCCAAACCCCAATATTGATGTATTTGAAAAAACTTTATCTTTTATTATTATTTATTATATCAAGCTTTACTGCGGCAATCTCCGAGTGCCACACTTATTTTTTTTGCGTTTATATTAATTGAAGTTGGATGTTGTGACCGATAAGAAAACAATTTTTTCTGTTATTAAAAAAAATACTATTTGAAGTTGTCATTCCTATGTACTGTCATAAAAAGGTTAAGATTATCATTAGCTAAAAATATTTTCAACCTTAAATCTCACGAATAAGTTTAATTACGTTTGTTAAACTATTAAGCAATAAAGTATATAATACAAGTATCAACAAGGCGCTTAAGCTATTTTTAAATGATATGTAAGCAATACTCGGCCGAGCTACATAGTAGGCGGAGTGGGGGTTTTAGGTTTTTTTGTTACGAAATTTCTTGATTCGGTCGCTGCACTCCAATCCCACGATATAAGCTATGCAATAACTTAAAAATATTTGAAATAAATATCGACCACAATACCTGAATTTAAATATCAAAGTATCGATATATCGTACAAAAATGTATTAGTAATAAATATCGATATTTCTTAGTAATAATATCGATATTTCCATACATATTTTATCAACAGTCCTATTTAAAATGAGAAGTTTAACTGCTTTGTAATATCATAAAAAGGTTCATAATATCGGCTAAAACTATTTTCAATCTTATTTCTGTGAATAAAGAACAATTACGATTGTTAAGTACTTGTACTTAGGGTCTTTTGTAACACAATAACAGCAAGTTATTAAAATTAAAGGCCTTGATGAAAAAACTATATTTGTACAAGTATTATGCAGGATTACGCATGCGCAGTAACGCTGATACAACCTATGCCCCCTAGAGGCGAGTTGGTGAACTAAAGAGACAAGCGTGATATTTCAAATCATTAAAAGTTCTGCTATTCATCGATAGATGGCAAAACTAGTTGCGCACGATAGGTTGCGCACCAAAAACGTAACGAGGTCATCGTTCAGTGGATTTTACTCCTCATATTTTTCTCATACCGGGCGCCTTATATACAAAAATCGATTCTTAAGGAGTAAACTCCAAAAGTATATTTGTACAAGTATTATGCAGGATTACGCATGCGCAGTAACGCTGATACAACCAATGCCCCCTAGAGGCGAGTTGGTGAACTAAAGAGACAAGCGTGATATTTCAAATCATTAAAAGTTCTACTATTTATCGATAGATGGCAAAACTAGTTGCGCACGATAGGTTGCGCACCAAAAACGTAACGAGGTCATCGTTCAGTGGATTTTACTCCTCATATTTTTCTCATACCGGGCGCCTTATATACAAAAATCGATTCTTAAGGAGTAAACTCCAAAAATAAACAAATAGATGTTAAATTTGTTTTTAGGAAAAACCCATATATTTTTACATAGTAAGAAATATTTAACTAATTTTTATTTATGATACTATTTACAAATTATTCAAAAATAAACATTAGCTATGCCTGAGAAATTATACAATTATAAATAGATTTATCCGAAAAAAATATTGTTATTATCTTCCTGCCTTCCTAATTCCCATGGGATTAGCACAGAATAAACTCTGCCTGCTCATCAATCAATTTTAATATAGTTACTAACTGTTATAATTTAATTTTCTATAAATCACTGCAGTATAGTAGACTAACATTTGCAAGTTTCATCTATATAACATTATTTCTAAACGAATATTTGAGGACGTATGAAATAATAACGTTACAACTTGTTTCGCAAACAATAATTGCAGTGGTACAATGACGCCTATTTATGTTTTTATTTTCAGTTTAGTTTAATTTTAGATTGGAATAAATTACATCGAAATACTTGAAAAAATATATTTTGTGAAAGAGTATGGTATTTTAAATGCAAACTCAACAAATAAAAGGCACAAAGCATCTGTGAATATTGAGGACCCTTGATAAATGACAGATACAAAATAAGATAAGACAGAAAAAGGAAGAAGGTATTTCTTTGTATGTGTTTATTATTACCTATGTAATAAACTCTTTTGATTTACTCATTATACTTGGAGGTCTAAAAAGTTTTTGTAAATTCCTAATTTTTAATTTTCGGTAGTATGTTTTACAATTTAGTAGGTATTTATATGTAACTCATAATTCCTATTTAATATAACGTAGATTACACTTAATTTTAGTTTTAACTTAGTAAAATACCCATGATATTATGTATTTGCAGCTGGTTTGTAAACATGTCTTAAATGAGTAAAGGCAACAGTTTTCTCGCAAGCGCCGAGCAAATTGGCCTCTGAGATTACGATAAATGACGAAAACTTTTTAAAATTACCCCTTGAAAATGTGGTTCTTATTGAATTTTGGCGCTTATAACTTAAATTATACATAGTTTTAACTATTATGTTAACCGGTAGAGATTTTTAAAGTGATTTTAGAAGTAGGTTTCTATATGTAGGTTAATACTTATAAAACCTGAGCGTTACGTACAGATATGTTATATCTCGCAAATATTGTATATTTAACATGACGTATTATTTAAGTAGTACGTAGTTTTTGTTGACATCGTTTTCAATTTTAACATATTTCTTAGTAGGCATACCATAAGCTCCTGTATTGAAATTTTATGCAAAAAAATATTTCTTTAATAAATAAAGTCAATTTTTATTTTTAAACAACGGTTCTTCGTGACAGACATATTTTATAAAATATAAATAATCATAATGTAAATATACTAGACAATGCAAGGTTCGTTGACCCCCAGTTCCAGAATATATGAAGCAATTCACGATTTAATATCCTGTGACAATATAAATGTTTTCATTTAAGGATTAATAATGACGCCTCAAATTTTTTTTTGTTATTCTTGTATGTAAAAATTATTAATCCTTGTTAGATTTCAGACTAAAGCCATAGATTTAAGAGTTTGTAGTTAGAGTATTAATAGTATCTATACTCCTATATAAATAATAATGATATCATTTACTCAAGGGTATAGAATATTTTTTTACTTCAAAATATTATACAATTAACCTGAAATATTACCGCTACATTAATAAAAGTTTAATAATATGTAAAGTTTTTGCGACAGAATTCTATGAGCCATTATTCATGTACCGTAATAAAAAAGTAATTTATTCGTTCTTTACAATACAAAACAAGTAATATTAAAGTCGTTAATTTACCTTTTTTTTTTAAGTTTCTCATTTTAGCACGTAAAACATTTAAAAACTTAGTGCAAAAAAAAAAAATCTTGTATATACAGACATACAATTATAACCTCGATAGGAACCTACTCTAATGATATAAGTTTATTATTGTTAATTCTGGTCCCAGCTAATCCTAATACCCTTTTAGTAAAGTCCACTGCAACGGTAGAACATCTCTAGAGAATAACTACTCATCTTAAGTGCTTATAAGGCATTGAATCTAATGAAACAAAATGTACAAAAAGTAGTAAATATGAAAATCATAATGTAAGGAAATAGGGATATATAAAAAAATATTATAAAACAAGATGACATAGGTAATTTTTATTGTTAATGTTATATAATTAATAAAATTAGTAGAAATTAAAATTAAGTATTTATACAAAATGAAAAAAAAAAAATATATATATATATATATATATATATAAAAGAATTTAAGTATTTATATAAAATGAAAATTTTACGTATAATTGTCATTTAGGAGGTATGGGTTAGTTTAAGTATTTTTGTATTTCGATTGTGTTGAAATTATGTTAAAAATTATCGAGGCATACCTATGCCTCGATTAATTAAATTATAGAGTACCTACTCTAGATCAAAGTATATGAATTAAAACTAGTAATGTAAATTATTTTTGCTATAATTTAATTTTGTATAGCATTCAAAAGTGTACAAAAAAGATTTACGATTTAATAGTATAGAAAATCTATACTATCATTTTCCTATACACTATAAATATCTACTTTTCAATTTTCTTTCATAATATAAGTTAATAAAAGATCAAAATGGGTTTCTTTAGGTTTTCATTTCTTCAAGTTGTATTATTACTGCCTTTGCTTCTGATAATTTTCCTACAGTAGGTACATTGATTGATTGATTTACCATAAAATAATAGGGAAAAGGAAGAATATTATTAAACTTTTTTATTTAGCTTACCCCGTTTGTTTGTAAGGGTCAAATTTAGTAATTGATATTGAACCCTTTTCCCGTTAACCGATTGATCTGAAATTTGGTATACGCCTTTGATTCTGGTGACAATACAATTATCCATATTCAATATTAATATTATAATATTCAATATTAATATATAATAAAATCGTGGGGCACGTCCAATATCTACAATCGAAAGACATGGCAAGTGACTTCACCCACGTAGTGGTAAGTAGCAAGTGTCGTCCATGAATGGTGGTGACGAACGAAAGGTCATCCAAAATTCATTTAAAGTGGACGTGCCCCACGATTTTATTTTAGTTTAATCAATGCATATGTTTAAAATTTGTATATTTCAAAAATGACATCTTTTGTCATAGGTGTTTACATAAATGTATATTGCATTTTTAGGAATTTATGTGACCATAGACATTTCCAGAACGTGAGTAGGTTACCAGTTCTTTTATTTTGAAAATATAACAATGTATACATATTGGTATCCATGACTGTATCCATGAAAATATTTTTAAGCTTTTAGTATATTTATCTGCAATATAAAACCGTTTATCTTATTTTTTTTTTTACTTTTTTATTTTATTAAAAAATCTAATAAGCCCAGTCTGTATAAGTGATATATAATTATTTCAGCATTTATATTGCTAAATATTTTTTGAGGTTATACTTCTCTAGGGCGTGAGGGAAAAAGAAATGTTTTCGATTTTTAAATATTAATACAAATATACGATTTCTAAATTGGAGTGTCCATTTCAATAAAAAATAAATGACTAAAATCTAAGGGAACCACGATTTAATAAGGTGATTTAATAATTTTATGCATATTGCACTTAACAAAATTAAATTTAAAGTATATTTGAACTATTTTTAAGATGATATCTTCCATCCACCCAATCCTGTTTTGATTCCGCAAATACTTTATATATTCAAATTATTCGACAATATGTTTGTGAATAGTCTAGATTAGAAATAAATAACTGGCTGGAATTTTATTAATACATTTTTTTCAAATGTAGCTTGGTATAATAAGTATAAGTTTTATTTATAAGTTAAAAGTCGTTGGAAAAACAGACAAAAAAAAAATCTATTATAAAATAAAAGATTCTACCACTAGAATACAGGCAATACCACTGGCTGAGGCTTGTATTAAAATAACATATTAGTGTTCGTTTTGTTTATCAAAACAATTCATTTAAAATAACAAATAGTTTAAAGAGTTTGAGTATTAATTTTGGACTTGAATTTCATATTTCAAGGCAAATTGCGTATATATATATATATAATTAGAAAAACTATATATAATTAGACCAACCTTTCCTATAGCTAGACAAATATTAAACATGAAGACAAATTAATACCTAGACAATGTAATATTTTAGTTATATAATTGTATCCTTTACCAATATTTATTAATTAAAAAGTTCTCTAGCTGCCTTGGTATTTAATATTTTTGAATCAGAAATAAAATGTGCTTATGTAATTGCAGCCACAATTCGGGAAAAAATATGTCTTTAAAACTTAACTTGTAGGTATATCTAAAAGTATTACGGAAAAGTATTTAACTGTTAAATAATAAAATCCAAGTTTAAAATCGACTAAATCTTTCAATATGATTGACTGTAATTAAGAAATAAGTTTAATATGTAAATGCATTACTAATATAATCTATCTATCTGACTAACTGATTACAAAACTAAAAGGAAATATCCATTCTGCAACTAACAACTCAGGGAATTTAACAACATTTCTATGGTACTGAAACCCATAATAGGCTTAAAACCACCTGGGAAGTTACCTAAACGTTACCTTGGCTCTAAGTTGTTAGTAATGAAGTTACACTAGATTGTATTGAAAGCATACTTCGGAAGGCTTCACCAGTACGCTTTTGTGACTCTTGACAAAATACGGAAGGGTGGAGTTTGCAGTCGAGTATTAGAGCAGCGTACGAGAGATTGACATGGCCATATTCCTATTGAATATAGCTTTCCTTGTAGCTCGAGCTTTGGAGCTTGGAACGTAGAACTTTTATTTGGAATCAGCCATTGATTTTCTTATTGATATCTAAATTTAACTATTTGTCTTGATACGCATCTTGTTGGCATATCATACCAATTTGAATGATCACTTTAGCACCTCGAACTAGGCATAACTAAGAAATTATTTTATTTCAATTAAAAAATATGCCTTAGTCTTATCGCAGTAAACCAGCCGTCTCTTATTATAATAACTTACTAAGAGCTAGCAGCTGTGTATACAAATTAAGTTTTACCACAAAGTTCTATTTTATTGTAATTTCATAATAAATATATAATCCGAACTCAATTATTGAGAAAGAGTATTAATTACTCTATAAATTTAAGTTTAAATATAAACAATACATGTTTGTAAAAAAATATTTTTAATTATATATAAATATTAATAAATGTCAAAGTAATAAATATTAGCTTATAACATTTTCTATTTATATTTTTCTATTTTCTATGTCGTTTTGAATTTCTTATTTTTTATTATAATCAAATAATTTAAGGATTTAATATAAAAAGTAAGAGGTACGTTTCTCAAACCGTTTTACCTTAATAAGTATTAAAATTTTTCGTTTTTTCTCCAAGAAACATAGAAACTTAACAATTTCTTTACAGTCCATTTTGAGAAAATTATGAGATTGTTCGCGAAATTCTAGTAAATTTATACAACTCTAGTTCTTAAAGTGCTAACTCGTACATAATGACATCAAACAGCGTTAGTGATGAAAAAAATTCATTGACATTTCGATTACTGGTTGATAATTAATATGAAAATTTCTTTTATTAGCATAGTAACAGTTTTCTTTGATAAAATATAATTTTTTAAGTAAAAATAAATAATCTTCTTTTCCTTTAGCGTTGAAACAAAGGCAATAAGCTTAAGACCTATAAAAACTTTGTTTAGTGAGCTTCCAGCGACTTGGAGCTCAGCTGCTTCTCGAGAGACTTTACTATTTGTGTTAATTTTTATAAAATATAGTATAGGTTATTCCTAGAAGAAATATTTTCTTAACCTTTAAAAACAATGCGACTCTAGTTCAAAATACGTTAAAAATATTAACTGGATCTATGATCTGATATCAGTTTATTGGATTTGATTTTTTTTCTGTAACTATAACTGTAATTTACTTAATATTTATAATATATTAGTAACTGAAAACAAATGCAAACTTCATATTTATTGAAGTGTCAGCGCCTCTTGAGACGGTACTTAATTAAGAAAACTCCCATAAACTTAACTAAGCTAATGCACAGCAAAATAGAGACGTAGGTAATTATTATATACTATTTTCGTGATAATATGGTGCTAATATATGTTGCTTTTATATACTACATTTAGTTTTAGTAAAGTTTTCAAGCAACAAAAACTATTAATTAAAGAACACATGCTAATGTTCGTCTTTTAAAAAAGGTCAAGTTCTAAATTCATATCTCATATAACTTTTTTTTTTATGTATATTAAATAATATCTCCGGTAGTAATTACATAAAATAGTAATTATATAAATTTACTATTATATAAATAGTAACTTGTAGATACAACAAAGAATTCGTTAACATTTAAGTCCGTAAATATGCATTCCAATTTTCAAGAATTAACTTCATATAAGATGTGACTTTCATTTACTCTTCTTATGCAAATTCAGGTCACTACATAACAATTAAAAATGTTTCCTTAGAGTATTTGATTCTGTAAGTCATTTTTAAATAGAATTCATTGTATAGAAACATTATGTTGTGCACTGGTAAAACATTATGTTTTTGTTTTTCAGATCACAAATTTTGAGCATCCTAAAGAAAATTGGTATTTTAAATCTTATAAGAATAACATGACTCTGTCTCAAGAGTCGTTTCGTGAATATGCCGTACATGTCCATTACTGCGATCCGGGAAAGTGCTATCATTTAAGAGATGAAGAAACATTCTCCTGCAAACGGAGTTTTATAATGGCTTTTAACCTAGCTCCAGTGGAAATATAGATTTAGGTTCCTTATATTATGTTTTTTTTTTTATATTAAGGTTCTTTTTCTCAGTATTTTTTGAGATTTTAACGACTTTTGAATTTTTGAAGGATGAAACTCGCGTATATTTAATTTTTATGTTGTTATTATATATACATTGGTCCCCAGACGCAACGGATTCAATAAGTACATAATAATATTATTTTTACTCTTTTTAGAGGTCTTTTTGTGTCGGGGGTTTTTTAAATTTTAAATTTAATTTTTTTTTTGCTTTTTAAAGTTATGTTACTAGTTTCTGAATTGTACTAAATGAACCTACAGACACACAAAATTTTCAATTGTTGAAATAGGAAAGATTTGTTTGTTTGTTTGAATTGAATAGACTCCGAAACTACGGGACCGATTTTTAAAATATATTTTAGCATTTGAATCCTAAATTATAACCTAAATTACGGGCCATAAATTATTCTTTAATAATAGAATTACCAATAGAAATTTCGAGCCTATTCTGATAAACTGTATCAATTTGTTTTTTAGTTTATATTATCATTTACGTACACTTTAATAGGTTTAAGGATTAGTTGTTATTATCAGACAAATCATTGTTTTTTACTAGATCACTATTTAAATATTTTATAAAATTTTTAGATTCAAGAGGTGACCCGATATGGAATCTTATTAAAAATTGGGTAGCAACAGCATACATATGAA
Organism: Napeogenes sylphis; assembly: GCA_959347405.1. Lineage (NCBI taxonomy): Eukaryota > Metazoa > Arthropoda > Insecta > Lepidoptera > Nymphalidae > Napeogenes > Napeogenes sylphis. The sequence continues at coordinate 42,363,706 of OY365776.1, read as the reverse complement.
GTAATCTGGATTTGATATAATTTATATTTAAAAATTTATATATAAAGAGTAAAGCATGAGACCTAAAATGGAACCTTGGACTACACCATTATGAATATTTTTTTTATTATCTGTGCATTCCACAATTTGTAGGCGATTTTCAAAGTAGCTTTTAAATCACGTATAAACTAAATTATCACAACCGTATTTTCCCAATTTTAGTATAATAAATATAATAATTTAATATAATTATTAGTCAAAATAATATAATCATATCATAAATATAATAACAGAAAGGCAAATTTAAATACCATATAAAGTATGTGGTAATCCAAAAATTATTAAAAATCAATATGTAAAAGAATTTAAAAGAAAATCATTTATTCAAAGCTCACAGGCATCTTTGTGTTTCCTGCAGATCCTCCAGAAAATATAACTAACGAAAATGTAAGTATACGTTATTTTTACTACAATTTCATAAAACCTATGGACTCTACCGCCTGTTAAAACAACGAAAGCTATCAAATAATGGCAAAGATGGTTTCATACTGCATATCAAGCAGACGTAACTAAACTTAGTATTAGATTTAAGTATTGTATACTTGTTCGTATGTAGCTTTTAACTATACCGTAGACTACGGTCCGTAGTAACGGAATTACATAGAGCAATGTAGCGCATTGATTACAAGCAGATTGTCACTAGCGCCTAAATTGAGGATCTCGAACAATATGCAATTACATGACGCTCCAGATACTCGGAGATAACGTAATTTCGTAACGCTTCATGCTTCGTCAGATGTTGGTAAATCCTTTATGTTGCATTTCAAGCTTCTCTTTCGAAGCGATAAAAAAAAAGTGTATCATGATAATTAATATAAGTATAACTGAAAAAATGCTTGTAAAAATTGTTTGCACGTCAATTGTTTTTTTTTTATATATTTAAGACATGTTAATTAACGAGTTACAAATAATAATTCACTTATTTATATTTTTATGCCAGTATATTAAAAATAGTTTGCAATCGGTTTTGTGCAATTGGTTCAAAGTTTCACCAACATACTCGTAACTCCATCTAATTCTCTATTTTATCTATTTTTTTCTAGATTACTAACCATCATCACAACACTCATTTTATTATTCAATGTCAAAAACTTAAATTATTTAAATATCTGAATGTGAAATATAATAATAATATAATATAATAATAATAATAATAATAATAATAATAATAATAATAATAATAAGATGTTAACACAGATCGGCAGGTCAAACTTATAACACCCCTCTTTTTAAGTGGGGGGTTAACAAACTAGAAAAACTCCTATACGCAAAAACTACTTGACGGTGTTTGATGAAAACTTTGAAGGTTTATACAAAGTTTATACAAGGGTATGTACAAAGGGTACGTTTTATCTTAATCAACGCGTACGAAATCTCAGACACAGTTAGTAATAGAATAAAGGATAATAAAATAAAATGAATAGGTATATGTAACAACTGATCATATTCTCAAAAGATATTTTTAGTTTTTTACTTTATTTACATACTTTATATGTGATTTTCTTAGAGTCTTTCCAAATCACACTATTAACTCGACCAACAAACCAACAAATAAAACAACAATTTTCTAACTAAGGTCTTAACGCAGATTCCTTTTTACGTCAAAATTACTGGGATATATTATGTCAAAGTAGACAAATTTGTAAAGTTTTTACGGTTTCTCAATAAATTATCATCTCACACGGTTATTACCACTATTTAAATGAAACTAAGGAGATAAGAGTTTCATATTTACCCAGTTTTAACTTGTAATTACAAACATATTACACAGTAACGTTGTAGTGCTCCAGACATAGCTTATGATATGATAAATGTTTTCAGCATTAATAGCTAACGATCTCGAAGTCTGATTGAAATATTTTTCCACGCATTCCGATTGCGAAATACCAATACCTCAAAACAAAAATTTGGATAACTTTAGCATTCATGACCGTATATTTTGAACCTTATAACCAAAGGATAATCAATAACAATATTTTTAAAAATATATTTGTATTCAGATATGCAAGGTTTGTAATAGTTTACACCGCTCAGTAAGACTCTGTCGTTGGTACCCTAAATGGTACCTTAATGTTGACATAAATAAAGAAAATTATGTGATATACCATAATATTATCATATAATTTTCTTTATGTAAACTCTAACATTATATATAAATAAATAAACTACCTCGTTGGTCGAGTGGTTAGCGCAAACGCCTAACGACAGCGACGCAATGGGGCTCGGGTTCGAATCCCGACAGAGACAGGCATGTATGTGACGAGCATAGATGTCGGTATTTCTGGGTTTGGTCGTTTATTAAATATATTCTAAGTGTTTATAATGTGTATTTCTATGTATTTGTATCGTTGTCTAACACCCTTAACACAAGCAATAAATTTGCTTACTTAGGGGTTAGATCAATGTGTGTAATTTGTCCAGTGTTATTATTTTTTTATAAATTAATAGGTATAACCTATAAATGTATACAAAATATAATCTTATGTATACAATGAGTCAAAATAAAAGCCGGTTGGAATAACAACAATAAATTTATTGTTATTCCATAAGTGGTAAAAGCATGACATATTTAATCCAATAATAAGCTTTATGTATTATTAAAAAAAACTGGGAAATCTTCTAAATTCAAAATCAAGAATCAAAAATATTGTAATTAATTAAAGGTAACCATAATTTATATTTGGTTATGTTCCATTTCTTACATAGTACTAAATATTTGTGATAAAGTTATAGTACCTAAATAATTACTTAAAAACAATCCTTCGACTCAAAAGCAGAAAATGAAGTCCTATCTCATTTTCTGCTTTTGATAAACCCGTATCTATAGTGCAAGAAATGTAAAAAAATCCATTCGATATTTATTTATTTTAATAAACATTGAAATCCGAGATTTTTTTTAGTAAGTAATTATTGAAATCCTTTTCCATGAATTTATTATTACAGATATACTGTATCAAAAATACTAACCAGGGCTTTGCTAATGCTTATGGTACGGACAATGATTACCTATCTATATCAATCTGCACTGCAATGTTTTAATTGACAATGTCAGAGGTTGCTCGGATACAACTAATTAGAAATCTTGTTGACCTTTGATTAATTAAGTAGATTATAATTTAGTCAATATTTGCTGATTAGAAATTTTATGCATAATTCATATTTTACAAAAACTTACCCTTAATAATAACCTGAAATACATTTTTTTTTATGGGTTGATTAAAGTCTAGCAAGCTAGGTTTAATCTAGGTTTAAGCTAGGTATGGAAAATTGAGTTATTGATATTAAGATATCAATAACTTAATTTTTAATCTATATTGTTTTAAAAATACAGATTAAAAATTAAGCAATGTTGGAACTTTGCTTCCATCAAAAGGAATAGATTATAATATTGAATTTATTTGAACTAAAATAAATTTTAGACGTTTCATTTTTACTATAAACAAGGTGTTTTAAATAAGTCAACTCTTGTATCGCATCTAGGAGCGTGCTTATTAAACAAAATTACTTCTAATATTTAGGTGACAGAGTTATTTATACTTATGGTATTAGAGTATAGTTATGAAAATATTCGAGATCTGTGAAGTACAAGCGACTAGCAAGAATTTAAATTAATATCAATAAATGTTGAAATATATTGAGCAGGATTTCAGGATTTAATGTCCATTATTTTTAAAATAAGGTACCTTTTGTAGATAATAATGATTAAGCTTCGTCAGATTTTATTAATGCAAACCAGAGTCTAGAAGTTTAAACTTATTCAGTGGGTATATGAAGTAATCCCTGCCCGAAGCTCCCCAAGATCTCATTGTAAGAGGTAAAAGAACTCAACCTTGAAAGAGGATAAAACGAATTACCTTAAAGCAGATAAGTGAATCGTAAATTACTGACAAAAGGAATAAATGAGTCCCGTCTTTTGTTTTTTCGTACTTCCCAGAGATTTGTCAAATACAGTTAATTAGGACATAATATTTAATCATAAAGTTATCTCTATTTTTTTAAAAATAAGTTTTATATCAAAATTAAATTGTTTTCTTGACTGATACAGGTTAAATAAAGGATTAATAATGAAGATTTACGAAATTAACTATTACCTTTTTAATCGTTTTTATTATTGATTTTTTAAATTGTTATTATTTTTCTATAATGCTACCAGTTATACTTTTTTGTTAGAACTCAGACTTAAACACAAAAACTAGATAGCAAATAAAAAATAATATGAAGAATTGATATGTTACATATACCTATTTTTATTTAGTAATACAATGATGTAATACTACATGTCGATGACCCCAGTTGCGACCTTTTTTTTTATTTATTTTTTTTAACGTTAGGTATCCTCATGGATACACACCTGCATCCAGGGAATGATGGAGGTGGTTATATGAGATTCCTACTCACTAAACCTAAGGGTTGTCGCCGCCGTCATAATGCGCCGTCATACCCAGCGGACTCAGCGGCTCTGGTCAATCCGCGAGCCATGCGCAGGGCTGCACTAAAGCCCACTCAAGACAGAGGACCCAACTTCGAACCCGAAAAGTCGGGAACCCACCACGCTCAGAGTAACCATCGCCAAGCGCAACCGTGGCATCGCACTCGGCAACGATCAACCCAGGCAACGTCTCGGACCGTCTCCCCACCAAGTAATGTTCTGTCAATGCTTGGTAGAAAGAGGACCCCTAAACGACGCAGACGGCCTCTCCCTTAGCAAGAAAGGGACCGCCGCGCACCCCTCCCCCCATACAGCCGCGGGACTACTCCACAGTCCACTCTGCTAATCAGAGAAGTACCAGGAGCGATCCCGCGGCTAGCTCCGGCAAAGAGGGCCTGCGCCCTCTCACCCTAGACGCCTAGGCCAACTTTCCACCAACGAAGGCCGATGGAAAGGGGCCCGAGCCCTGCCCCCCGCGGGCAGGCCACCCCGGAAGGTTACCCGCCCTGGCCAGCCATGGACCGGGCACTAACCTCCAAGACCGACCCCCACCGCGCCGAGTATTAGCCAACGGGAGCACCACGAGGAGGTTCCCGGCGTTCGCCCCCCACCCAATCCGCGACCTTATTTAAGGCGCGTCAACTGCAATGTCTGCTCATCGTGCACCGGACGATTTTTAGTCTACCCAAAGATTCTATAGTCGAACTCTTTATTCTTATATCGAACATAAGTCTCTTCGTTTTAGTAAATTTAATTTAATTTTAGTTTATAATTTTTAAAGAAAAACCTTTCTTATGGCTGTAGCCTACGTAATTCATAGCAATCTTATAACATTTGTATAACTATATATCAATAATTTAACCATACATAACTTGTCGTAAAACAAAGCATATGACTTGCAAATAGAGCCTCACAAAGCATGTTAACGAAACACAGTCGGAGTTGAACACAACAACCAATCAAACTGATATTGTTTCGACGGAATGTATTGATTATATGGTATTATTATATTTATGCAAAAAGTTAATAAATTTGTACTGTCAAATTACCGACAATTAAAAGCTAAAACATTAATCAAATATTAAATTTGACCGCACCTTATTTTCTTTTTTTTTTGACGGTTGAAAATTATGCTTAGTTCATGTGATTGATTCTGTTAGTTTGATTTCATATATTGTACAAATATAAAAGTATAATTTACATACGTACATTTGAAGAATATTAAACACGATTATTATATTATTTCTAAATATAATATAAGGAAACGTCAAAACATATCCTGGAAATTACAATTAGTTTCCATATTTATTTATTTATTTAATGTTACCAAAATGTTAGAACATGGAGATTTTGTGTTGAATAGCATTCACTAAAACGACTACTAGAAAAGTATAAGAATTTATATTTTGTAATAGTTAGTTATACATCTCCGAATTAACACAGTCAAAAAATGTGTTGACTATTACACACTATTACACATTACACACTATTACACATTACACACTATTACACATTATTACACATCTTATTTAGGAACAGGTCCCTAACGATATTTTTTTTTTTTTTTTTGGGTGGGCGAAGTTAGTGTTTGGGTTATAATAAGTTTTTCATTCTGTGTTTCTTTATTGGTCATATGGTGAGTTGTGTTATGTTGGTTCTTTCTAGTGTTTCTCACGGTGCGCGGGCAGCTTTGTTGTTATTTGCAATTGCTTATATTTTACTTGTCCCATTACATTCTTTATACATTTAGTTTGGTTACAGTTCACTATTTGCATATTTACATTACTAATTGTTTTTACTTTATTTTTATTTGCTTACTTCCATAGCTGCCCCGCTGGTTATATTTGTGATTTACTTTTCTTCACATTTATGCTATTATATGTTACAGGTTTTCTGTCCTCGGCTAGTAGGTAAGTATATTATTGATTTTATTTATAGGTTTATTTTCTATTTCAGGTTACATCGAGGACATAGGTGAGTGGCGCGTTACTACTGCATATTTTTGCTAGCTATTTTGTCATCTTATTGACTAAATAGTATTTTGTTCTACAGGGTCTGCCGCTGCTTTGACACAGACAATTAGTTTGTGTGCCTAGTTATTCCGAGGACATGGTATTCTTAGGTAAGTATTTTAATATAAATGTACAACTTTTGGTTATTTGTTTCTACTTCTTTCCTTAATTTGCTTTCAGGTTCTGCTGTCCTGGAGGAGGATCAGGCAGATAAGTAATTTCTCTATGCTATTTTACAGTTGTCTACTTCTATGGTCATATCTATCTACTACAACTAAATATTTTCTACGGTATATACAGCTTATAATCTACTTATAGTTATTTAATATAACTTATATCTACTTATGATTACTTTATTATTTTCTTTTCAGATTCTGCTGTCCTGGGACTAGGACAGGTAAGTTTCCCTAACGATATTTCTGGAATAAAGCTTTCGAATGGCTCCCTAGGGAGTACTCAAAAGTATACATTATAAAGCACTTTATGTAATTTTTAACTAGCTTAGATAAGAACATACGGATTTGCAGTATTAGGTTTTAGGTTAGGTAGGTTTTATTAAATATTACGAAAAAATATGTACAAAAAAATATTAGACGTTAAAAAAGAGTAACAAAACAAAATATGAAAATATGTACAAATTAAAAATAAAATATAAATAAGTATCTCTAAATTAAATAAAAATAACTACGTTAAAAAAACTGACTTTAAAACTAAAAAGTAACAAATAATGAACATTTAATATTTTTTATATAATACCTATTATTTATATGTCCTATTAGTAAATAGGACATATAAATAATAAACTGTTTGAAGTCGTTGCCAAGCCTTAAACAAATAATTATATTTAACCACTTAATTGAATACGAGGAAATTAATCCAATGAAATGACTACTTTAATGATTAACGGTTTAAAAAATTCAAAACAATTAATGTGATATTTTTTTCAAATATTTCTTTTCAGGTAACGTGAAAAACTAGAGATTTACTATTGAACAGTAGAGGAAATCTAAACAGTTTGTAAATAGATATTAATTTATTATCATTTCACACTTTACACATTTTCGTCCTGTATAGTGGCTAATTTAATACCAGCACGTTTTTTTTAAGTTATAATCCTTACAAGTTTTAATAAAAAAGGATAACTCAGCCACATTATTTTATACGCTTATTCTTGTATTACCATTAAACAGTAGGAAAAGTGGAGGATATTATTTAATGCTCTCAAAAAGCTGTCAATTGTGTGCTCAAACAAAATGTTGAAGATTCAAATAAACCCAGCCTGTATAAGATATACGTAATCGTTTACTTATCTCTTTATCTCCATCCACAATATTTTTGATTTTGTTTCGGTAAATTTTAAATATGTATCAAAAGATTATGAAAATAAAATGTTCTAATTTTTATAATTATATTTTTCTGAACTAAATTTAAAAGTATTACTCAAGATAACGTATTTCAATAAACAATACAATTCTATCACCGGCAGGGCTCAGGAAAATGTATTCACTACAAACTAAAAGTTTTCTATTTCCAGTCTCAGCTGTTTGAATAGCTGTGCATCTTTTCATGTTTTTATATCTAGTTTGAGTTTATGTATTTCTAAGTGTTTTTGAACGAGTAATCAAGATAAGTGATTGTCACATGTCGTGATTGACACATGTCAATCAAGCGGTATGAGTGTACAAAAAACAAGGCAATTGTGTGGTTTCCTATATGGCATTGTTAAGCTGCAACTTCATGCATATTAAGGCCTGTTTAATTGTTTATGTAATAACTTCATTCGTATTTGATATAACCCATAACAGAATTACAGGTCTCAAAAAATTTATACTACATAATCGAACGAAATAAGTGGAACTTTTTTTTTTGGTGCGTGTAAAATGAAAACAAAGTGCTCATGACATTAATTTTACATTTATGGGGCATTTGGAAGTACTTTCGTTCGTCTTCACTAAACCTTTCAGCCTGCCGCCGCTTGAGGTACTTCACTAAGGCGTTTACTAGCTACGTAACTAACTGATCTGTAACTGTAATGTCAGTAAAATAGGATTACCGTCTTCCAAACTCTTTAACCTATATGATTCTTTTTTATTTATTTATGTACAGATAGTTAAATTCTACATATATTGCAGTCAACGAAATGGTAGGAAATAACATTTGAATTAATGTGTATACTTTAGTAACTTTAATTCAGTAATATATCTGTTTTCTTAGTGCCTATAAGATGCTAAAAAGGCCTCTCGCTGATGGATTATTTAGACATAGGAACTTCATTATAATATATTACTTATTAATTGTGATCTACATACGAATCAAATTGTAACACATACCGACGAAAAAAATTAAACGATTCATTAAACCTCCAAGAAATATAATTAATAAAAAAATCTAATACATTATCAGCTATAAGTCAGATTTATTACTATTTTGAGAGGATGTAAGGCATTCGTGATTTATATTATAGATATGTATCCTACTAATAATTTAAATTCGAATTTAAGTTTGTTTGTTACGCTTTCACGCTCTCACTTTGTACACACAGTTTAAGAGATATAAGAAGTAACATACGATAATTTTTATTATTTATTTTTTATTTTTTTTTTTAATTTTGAAAGATAAAAACTTTTCGGTATGCTTTGTGTAATGTTATCACAGCAAGTGAGTTATTTTTATAATCCTACTCTCCATCTCAATAACACAAAATATTTATCACTCTTTGGCAATAAAATGAGAGTTTACAATGAATGGATTAAAATTACAGATTCTAAATTTAAATACAACATTATTGTTAACTTATTATTATAACATTATTAAGGGTCAGTCTAAATATAATATATAAAATACTTACATGTACTTGAATACAAACATATGTTTAAATGCATGTTTTATTTATAGCCAAACTGTCCGATAAATACAGTTTGTCTTTTTAAATATGAAACTAACTTTATAGTATACTAGAATTAATCAGACAACGAAATTTTATTAGATATTGGATTTAAATTTTTTCACTTCTATAATAATAATTGCTTATAAGAAACTAAACTAAAACATTAAGTAAAAAAATATACTCGTTCCTTACACACTTTCTTTTTAAGACACCAGGAAAAATATATATATATATATATATATATATATATATATATATATATATATATAAAACGCAATTGCAAAGACACAAACATTTGTCAATTTAGCTGGAATTTCGAAACGAGGTTTGTAGGTGAAACTACCTACGGTTTTCAAATCGAGACATTTAAACGAGAAATTCCACGTTACTGATAAAATGTCATTACATTTGTATGAGTATTGAATAGATAATATACGTTACAGTCATATTTACGTGAAGTAGAGGTAAGTTCTGTAAAGGAACTATTCAAAACATTTATCCGTTCTTGCAATATCACATTGGAGTTTATTTTATCCTTAATATTTTAGACTGATGAAATAACCTATAAAACCTTTTCGGGACCACTTTTAATATGAATCAAAGGAATTTTAGAATATATATATATATTATGTCTTTCTTATATCGGTATTTTATTTCTTCTTCTGAATTCTTATACTTAGAATAATTTAAAATAACCTTGACATGATTCACAATTAATATTTTTTAAAATTTAAAATTACTGATATAAAACTAATTAAATGATTATTATTAAATTATTAATTAAAATATTATAGTACGAAGAACATACACCACAGACTATGCAGAATGTGTCGTATGCAGACAGACTATGCAGACTATGTAGATTCCGGTGGGTATCAGACATCCGTCTGATACCCACCGGAGTCCGATTGACATACTCATTGTGATGGTACCGCTCTAAATAAATTTAAATTCCCTCATTTGTCACAATGATCAGTGGATTATGTGGATGATGGAAAAGTGTATAATGTCGTTTTTATTCCGGACCACTGAATTAGTAAATCGTTCATCACAGTGCTCTATATCTAATACAAAGTTCGTAGCCTGTCTCAATGCTAGTTTAAGTACCTAATATACATTTAAGCATAAACTAAACTAGCATCGGTGAAAATTTCATCGGTGCTTTAGTACAGTAAATATATATAGGTAGTATGATTATCATTGAATCATTAATGCCTACAGAGTGAGAATATAATTTCATTAATTCAATATTCACGACCTGTGGTGATCTGGTATATATTCAATATGTATGTTAATTTTTTTATCAACCTTTTATATACAAACATATTACAAAACAAATTTTCCAAAATATATAGGTCTGTATGTAATTGGTCTACTCAGAAACAAGTGACCGCATTTTTGTATGGTTTTTCTAAATGAGGCAATTCTTAAGAAAGGTTTGTGAAAATAGAACTTTACGGCTGTATGTAAATTGTTAAAATATAACGATTACTGTTGAACAAGTCGCACAGTCGTAAATCTCGTCTGCTGGAAGCTTTACTATCGTGCGCTGCATAAGAAATACACTAAAATAATGCATATACTTGATACATCATACTTGAATCAGATATTTTGTAAATATAAGTAAGTTACTCCTTATAACATCGGCTATCCAGTTTCAGAGATTACCCGGAACAAACAGACAGACAGACAAAAATTAAAAGAAACGTTGTTTTATGTAAGTACTGTATACACTTCTATATGCATTTAGTAACGAGCTATTAATTTGGACAGACACTTAAATTTTATTTATATGTATAGATTCAAATCATTAAATCGAATGTTTTGCAGGGTCACGTTGGACGAGATTATCAAGTTATTATTCAAAGGTCGTTTCAATAACTGTAATTACCTAAGTATAAACTTGTATGTGAAGAGTCTATTTTACCTTTCGCTTCTCTGCATTGGTCTAGATGATCGTCATTGATTGAAACTCTAAACTAGCAATGAATAATAGTTATTTAATAATGCCGTCAAAAAATTAAGTATTGCGTGTTTATTGTATGTTTATTATGTGTTTTTTTAAATACACATTAGGGAATTATAGACACCCAGAAAATACATATTATTTACTATTGTCTTATGAAAATGTAAATTATAAAAAGGAAATATAATAAAAATAATTAATTGACAAAAGAAAATTGCAAAATTCATAAATCGGTGGATTCATTTTATTATTAGTTTCATAATCTTTCATTGCCTTTAATTGCCAAGAACGAGCAAGCCACTAATATGCCTCCATCACCGAAATATATATATTTTTAATATTTTTTGTTTCATATTAATTTAATTACTGATCAGCAAAGGAATAAATAACTGATATGCTTATTTTTACATGTAACGTGCCTTTATAAACCTGTTAGTTTAATAAAGTCAACTATTCTTAAAATACATGGTTGAATGTATTTCACCATTCTCATTTGTAAGGCTTGTGAGAGAAAATGGCATGTTTATCTCACAACAATATATGTCACCGATATGTTTTCAATGGTCGTCACTTTATAAGCGAGTGGTGAATCTGTCATTGCGATCTTTTCTGTCTACAGACGGATGTCTGATACCCACCGGAATCTACATAGTCTGCATAGTCTGTCTGCATACGACACATTCTGCATAGTCTGTGGTGTATGTTCTTCGTACTATAATATTTTAATTAATAATTTAATAATAATCATTTAATTAGTTTTATATCAGTAATTTTAAATTTTAAAAAATATTAATTGTGAATCATGTCAAGGTTATTTTAAATTATTCTAAGTATAAGAATTCAGAAGAAGAAATAAAATACCGATATAAGAAAGACATAATATATATATATATTCTAAAATTCCTTTGATTCATATTAAAAGTGGTCCCGAAAAGGTTTTATAGGTTATTTCATCAGTCTAAAATATTAAGGATAAAATAAACTCCAATGTGATATTGCAAGAACGGATAAATGTTTTGAATAGTTCCTTTACAGAACTTACCTCTACTTCACGTAAATATGACTGTAACGTATATTATCTATTCAATACTCATACAAATGTAATGACATTTTATCAGTAACGTGGAATTTCTCGTTTAAATGTCTCGATTTGAAAACCGTAGGTAGTTTCACCTACAAACCTCGTTTCGAAATTCCAGCTAAATTGACAAATGTTTGTGTCTTTGCAATTGCGTTTTATATATATATATATATATATATATATATATATATATATATATATATATATATATATAAAACGCAATTGCAAAGACACAAACATTTGTCAATTTAGCTGGAATTTCGAAACGAGGTTTGTAGGTGAAACTACCTACGGTTTTCAAATCGAGACATTTAAACGAGAAATTCCACGTTACTGATAAAATGTCATTACATTTGTATGAGTATTGAATAGATAATATACGTTACAGTCATATTTACGTGAAGTAGAGGTAAGTTCTGTAAAGGAACTATTCAAAACATTTATCCGTTCTTGCAATATCACATTGGAGTTTATTTTATCCTTAATATTTTAGACTGATGAAATAACCTATAAAACCTTTTCGGGACCACTTTTAATATGAATCAAAGGAATTTTAGAATATATATATATATTATGTCTTTCTTATATCGGTATTTTATTTCTTCTTCTGAATTCTTATACTTAGAATAATTTAAAATAACCTTGACATGATTCACAATTAATATTTTTTAAAATTTAAAATTACTGATATAAAACTAATTAAATGATTATTATTAAATTATTAATTAAAATATTATAGTACGAAGAACATACACCACAGACTATGCAGAATGTGTCGTATGCAGACAGACTATGCAGACTATGTAGATTCCGGTGGGTATCAGACATCCGTCTGTAGACAGAAAAGATCGCAATGACAGATTCACCACTCGCTTATAAAGTGACGACCATTGAAAACATATCGGTGACATATATTGTTGTGAGATAAACATGCCATTTTCTCTCACAAGCCTTACAAATGAGAATGGTGAAATACATTCAACCATGTATTTTAAGAATAGTTGACTTTATTAAACTAACAGGTTTATAAAGGCACGTTACATGTAAAAATAAGCATATCAGTTATTTATTCCTTTGCTGATCAGTAATTAAATTAATATGAAACAAAAAATATTAAAAATATATATATTTCGGTGATGGAGGCATATTAGTGGCTTGCTCGTTCTTGGCAATTAAAGGCAATGAAAGATTATGAAACTAATAATAAAATGAATCCACCGATTTATGAATTTTGCAATTTTCTTTTGTCAATTAATTATTTTTATTATATTTCCTTTTTATAATTTACATTTTCATAAGACAATAGTAAATAATATGTATTTTCTGGGTGTCTATAATTCCCTAATGTGTATTTAAAAAAACACATAATAAACATACAATAAACACGCAATACTTAATTTTTTGACGGCATTATTAAATAACTATTATTCATTGCTAGTTTAGAGTTTCAATCAATGACGATCATCTAGACCAATGCAGAGAAGCGAAAGGTAAAATAGACTCTTCACATACAAGTTTATACTTAGGTAATTACAGTTATTGAAACGACCTTTGAATAATAACTTGATAATCTCGTCCAACGTGACCCTGCAAAACATTCGATTTAATGATTTGAATCTATACATATAAATAAAATTTAAGTGTCTGTCCAAATTAATAGCTCGTTACTAAATGCATATAGAAGTGTATACAGTACTTACATAAAACAACGTTTCTTTTAATTTTTGTCTGTCTGTCTGTTTGTTCCGGGTAATCTCTGAAACTGGATAGCCGATGTTATAAGGAGTAACTTACTTATATTTACAAAATATCTGATTCAAGTATGATGTATCAAGTATATGCATTATTTTAGTGTATTTCTTATGCAGCGCACGATAGTAAAGCTTCCAGCAGACGAGATTTACGACTGTGCGACTTGTTCAACAGTAATCGTTATATTTTAACAATTTACATACAGCCGTAAAGTTCTATTTTCACAAACCTTTCTTAAGAATTGCCTCATTTAGAAAAACCATACAAAAATGCGGTCACTTGTTTCTGAGTAGACCAATTACATACAGACCTATATATTTTGGAAAATTTGTTTTGTAATATGTTTGTATATAAAAGGTTGATAAAAAAATTAACATACATATTGAATATATACCAGATCACCACAGGTCGTGAATATTGAATTAATGAAATTATATTCTCACTCTGTAGGCATTAATGATTCAATGATAATCATACTACCTATATATATTTACTGTACTAAAGCACCGATGAAATTTTCACCGATGCTAGTTTAGTTTATGCTTAAATGTATATTAGGTACTTAAACTAGCATTGAGACAGGCTACGAACTTTGTATTAGATATAGAGCACTGTGATGAACGATTTACTAATTCAGTGGTCCGGAATAAAAACGACATTATACACTTTTCCATCATCCACATAATCCACTGATCATTGTGACAAATGAGGGAATTTAAATTTATTTAGAGCGGTACCATCACAATGAGTATGTCAATGATATAATTTTTTAAATTTTCCAATGTTTGCTATGTTGCATTATGTAGTTTTTGTTACGTCTCTTTTATAATTGCTAAATATTCCTAATTGTAAAATCTTAAGAATAGAAAATAAGAATAAGAAAAAAGTATTCTTTAAAGTCTTTTAAATTACAATTAGATGTCAGTATTGTTTCGTTTGATGTCAGTTTTATTTATTTACCTAAGATTCAGATACTACAATGATATGAGGTTTACCAATATCATACAGCCATCACTTTATTGTATTGTATATTAGATCTTTATTACGAACATTATCTTTCCTTTTTAAAATGAACGAAGCACTACATGAATGTCTTATAATAAAATTGGTGTATTACAAATTAAAACTAAAATTATAGCACAACAATGATTTTGAGGGACTATTAATCTAGTTGTTAGTTACCAAAACTACTAAAACATGTTGGATTTAAATTTTGACTGGACAGTTCATTGTGCGATCAAAAAAAAGTTTTATCATATTCCAGGTGTAGTTTTTGTCTATTACTTGTGAAACACGTCGATTTTTTTGTCCAGTTAATTAAAAGGTAAATTCATGATAAATACACATTTATTAGTAAGTTATTTTTAGATAAAAAATAATATTATTTTATATATTCATGCCTTACATATGAATACATGAAAATTAAGTATACGCTATATGTTGATTTCTATAATGTAAAAAAAAAATCCAGAGTTTGAAGGCCTTTTTGATCTATGCTATTCGTGCTTACAGTTAATTACATTTTGTTTTGCTTAAGACTTGTTCAGCAAAATTATATAGTAGTGGTAACAGTTTATACTTTTATAAATGTACATCATTATTATATCTGAATGTCATTATAGTATGTATCAAATATGCAATACTAGAATAGCTAGACTAATATAATATATATATGGTACGTTATTTAAACGTTAAAATAACGTACCATATATATAT
Source organism: Napeogenes sylphis (assembly GCA_959347405.1). NCBI lineage: Eukaryota > Metazoa > Arthropoda > Insecta > Lepidoptera > Nymphalidae > Napeogenes > Napeogenes sylphis. The sequence goes on along the minus strand of OY365776.1, from coordinate 42,347,824 downwards.
TTTTTCTATATATATATATATAAAAATAAAAAATAAAAATATATAAAAATTAAAAATTAAAAAAATATCTCCTTAACCAGACTTTATATAGAGATATTTACAATGCCGGTGGTTTATAAAGTATTTGTTTTACTATATTACGAAATATTAATATACTCTATTAATTACACTTCATACTTTATATAAGTTATGTCAATTAAATCTCTGTTTAGAAATGAAATGAAAATTAAATAAGTTAAATTTTTCATAGCACATTCAGTCTTGATTTTACATAATAAATATTTTTTTTAAACTGTTTTTTTTAATAATCTCTTTTGAAAATATATATAACAACAAACTCTATTTTTTTTCTAGTAAATCTGTGGGCAAGAGCTAACGATCAATAAAGTTTTAAAAGCAATTACCCAAAACTAATCTTAAAAACTTATTTACATTATACTACAGGGAGTCGGAAGATATCGTCTCTTTGCACCCGAGTTCCCATCCGCAATATGAAATGATCTGTAAATAATATGAGACTTCTGTGAATATGGGCGAAAGTAGAAATTATGTGACATTCCGGGTTATGTAAGCTTAAGCTCTTTTACACCTTGAACAAATAGAATTAAGGAATAATTTGCAATGCATCTAGGTATTTTATTTATGAGTAAGGCTATGCGAAAACAAAAAATGTTTTATTTATGAAAAAAATGTGGACTTAACTTTCCGAAGGTTAGAAATCTTATAAGGGACTGGTTATTTTTATCTTCTCTAGAAGATTTAAAAATGTGTAATTTATATGTTTAAGCGTGTAAATTGTTAAATAATATCTTTACGTTTTCTGTATTGATAAATCAAAACTATGTTTTTTAATTTATATTGCTATATATATTATATTGCTTATTTTCGTTATAGGATTGAAAAAGTTATGGTAAATAATAATATGAACGTAACATGTAACGTAACATTTATCTACTAACATTTCTGTATTCTTGCCTACGTAATTAAAGTAGACAAGTAATCAGATTAATTTATACATCAAAATCATATGTTCGAGTAGTAAATGTATGTAGGTAAATATACAGATGTTCAATTTGGAATTTTCCTTCATTTAACGTCATTTCAAATCGTAATTCCCACTCACTCAATCTAAGAGTTTAGAGTTTCATCTGTACCCGATTTTGACTTGTTTTTACAAAGTTTTAATAAGTACCATTTTAGCGCTCTAGATTTTCTCTACTTTACCACTCATCAGAACTGGTAATTTTTTGAAATGTTTTCAAATTAAATACCTAAAACTGCTAAATAATAAACTGAATGAAATTATTTTTCCACATATTCAGGTTATTAAATAACATAAGCACATACAATTCAGACTATGAACAATTTTTTTTTGAAATCTTTGCTGCAATCGTAATTTATTTACCATAATATATTAAGCGACAATCATTATTTAAAAAAAAGCAATAATAGAAAGATTACTGCTGAAAAACAAAAAATTGTTTTAAACTGCTAACACCTTCAATGTGGATTAATGCAATGTTACGGGATTGCTAACTTGCTTAAAATGCGTCTACTATCTTCTCGTCCCCTCTACTGAAGTCATAATGCTTCTTTATATAATATGTAACGTAACATTTAAATTCCAAACCGGTCACTTAATTCAAAACTTGCTCAATTCCATTACCTAAGCGAATGATGCAGTATTTTTTATAACACAATATTCACATTCCTACATTTGCTTCAAATTAGTTTAATAAAGACTTTTGCTTCATTATTTCCTTTCAAGAATGTTTTATGACCTAACATAATTATTGAATAATAATTGGGCTGTACACCTGAAACTGATCGAGCAAGAGGGTGCATATAGTTGGCAGGCGACCCTTGACGTCCATGCAATCAAAACTTATTTAAACAAAAAATTGAAGAAACCATTTTTTGAATTATCAAGAACAACAAAAAAGTATATTAGGTTTTTTTCATTGGGTGTGATCGTTCTCGATTTAAGAAAATATTTCATTTGATATTGCGTTCGTAGAAGGTAATTGAAATTTAGTAATAGGAATGAATGTTGTGTTTAAAAAAAAATGTATTTCATGTGAGAAATTATAAGTGCTCATGTATTATTTCGTAAACAATGTTATATGGAAATAAAGTTGAACGATATCATTTTAAATTATAGTCATGAAACTTAATATGTATTTCATAGAGTTTTAATGGCTATATGAAATAGGTTTTGAAAAGATCTTCGCTTGCCGTTTAATGGATATTGGAGTTTACGTAGTTTTATATTGTAGCACGCGAGAATCCATTGCAGGAATAATATTTTTTTTGCAATTTCATATAAAATAAAAGATTGCTTTTTACCCAAATAGTGACAGTGATTTATAGCAAACATAAAGCTATGATAATAATCTATATAATTTTGCTTTAAGACATTTATTCTCAAAAAAGACATACGTCACTTATATGAGAATACACATAAATAGTAATAAATATTATACATTTTTATTCGTCATTAACAACTGTGTATAAGGCATAAGTTTATTTTTTTATAGTAAGTTTTCTGTTACATTAGCCAATTATGTCTTAAATACATTAAATGAGTGTAATTTTTTTTATGTGTGCAGGTATTACATTATAAAGTTGTGCTCCTTCAAAAATATGAGGGGCTTTTTGCCGTAAGATTTTCTAGTTTCCGGTAAAATAAGATAACTAGCTCATCGATTACTTCACTGACTATGGTCTTTTTTTTTGTGAAATTTATGTTACTGTGAATTATTCCTTTGAGAGATCTTTTAATAAATAAGCATGTGTTGTATACATAAAGTTGACGAATATTCATTATTTTAGTGTCTTTAAAATTTTTTGATGTTAATGCTCGAAAGGGATAACCGAATAGAATTTTAATTATTTTGTTTTGTGTTGTTTGAAAAATATCTAGTTTTGTTTTGGCAGGACAGCCCCAGACTTCAATGAGATATAGTAAATGGGGTTTGACTAGAGTGTTATAGATGTTATGTCTTGACACAGCACTGAAATTAATAGGGAACATTCACGTATTTTTTTTTTGACGTAAATTAATCATTTACCTCTCTATGTCGTAGAAAAAAATATTAATAGGCTTGAAAAGATTCTAGTTTTTTTTCAAAGTGAAAATTAAAACATTGAGTAAATTTGACCCGTTTAAACACCGTCATTTTGCGCGCGCTTTGCGTGACGTCAAATGATACATCCAGTGAATGTTTACTATGAACTTTTTAGCAATTTCATAGATATTTTAAGTTTTAATTGCTTTACAAGTCATGGAAGAAGATAAAAATCATCTTACGAGTATTGTATAGTACCGGAGTGCAAAAATAGTATTAGAAAAAAACCCGACAAAGTGTTTTTTGTATTCCAAGAGATGCGAAAATACAAAAACAATGGTGTACGGTAATTAAAAGGGATAATATATGTCCTAAATCGTGTTTATATGGTTGTGAAGATCAATTTAACGTAAGTATACTTTATTTATAATAAGTTTAAATTTATAGTAAGTATTAAACATTAGAAAATTTGAGTTTAAAATTAACCTAACCTATCTTACAAATTTCAGTATAACTTTCTATAAAAACCGTAATCTTTTTTTGTTTTACGCAATTTTTATGGTCTGTCGATTTATTTCAGGTTAAGGAAGATACAGCAAATTGTATTGAATATGTGTAACGAAACAACAAGGAGAAAGATGTAATCTAAGTTTGAAGAAAGGAGTTGTTCCTTATATATTTTTGTGGCAAAAACAACAGCTGATAGAATGAGAATGTGCATAGACAAAAGGCAAAGATTGACATCGGTTAATGAAGCCTTTTAAGAGTTAGCTATCAAAAGTAGTGTTTAAAAACATTGGTGACCTTTACGAAGAAGTGATATGGGTAGTAAGTCCTAGTACTGCCCATACAAATGTCTGTGATATTAATCAGCCAAGACTCAGTACTTCTCCTATTGAATGTGATGATCATAAGGCAGAGCCTTGCTTTTCGCATATTAAAGATAAATTACCAAGTGACTAAGCTGTGCAAGTTAATATTAAACCGAAGTATGGAAGGAAGTAAAGGTATCAATGTAAATATACCTGCTGAAAAACAAAATGTAGCATTGTCACCATTTCCCCATTTAACACACAACATTGTTACACAACAGTTTTAAAAGTAAAACTATCTGTTTTAAAAAGAAAATTGTTTACTGAAAACACAGCTGATAATACTACTATAGCATCTTATATCTTCTATATCTGCTGATTATCAACCAAGTTATTTATCTGAGTCAACTGAAGTGAAAAATGATTCCGAGGCAGAAACATTTTAAAAATGTATTGTGTAGTAGCATGCTAACTGCTATTCAAAAAGAGTTTGTAGGTATTTGTTTTGTTAGAGTTGTTTGAGTATTTAGAAAATGTTTTTAAGATTACCTAAACAATTGTATCATTTAATAAAACCTTTAAGCACGAAAATATAGGTTTAAATTATTTATTTTTCTCAGTCACACTGATACCACAGTATGAACTTAAACGCCGATATATTGAATGGTGTGTCAAATGACGTCACATTTCCTTTCGACCAATGGTGGCGCGTTTTGGAATTTTGAATTTCGCTCCCTAAAGTTACACTTTTCATAAATTATTTTATGGCCTTAAATGATAAGTAAATTAAAAAAAAATGATTTTATTATAATAAGATGATAAAAAGTAATCGAAAAAAAAATATTTGAGACCATTTAAATTTTTTTGCATGTTCCCTATTGCGTATTTTATACTACATTGTATAAAGGAGTTTTTCAATATATACAAAAGTGTTTTTATATTTAGTTTTATTGACTTAATTATACTTAATGTTTTGAAAGTTTTTAATGTTATATACCAAGTCACGTTTAACTCGGATCGGTTTAAACTATTTTAACATACTTAACTAATTCGTATCGTTTCAAAGTATTATTCAGACATTTATAATTTATTTGATTTAAAATTATTATTTGTATCTATTGCAATGTAAAAATCAAGTACGTGACGTCATGTTCTGATTGTAATCTGGTTATTTATGACCTAGAAAATTAAATCTTCAATTAAAATAAAATGTTATTAAAGACAGTGACTTTAGATGCACACCAAGAAAGTGTATATAAGGTATATTTACTTACCTTACATACAAATTATATTTTTGTTGAATGCGCACTTATGACCTCAAATATATAGCGTTAGATATGAAAAACCAAATTACAATTTATTTCAAATTGTATTCAATTCATCCTGTGTTTCTATTATGAATTTAATGATTAATTGCTTTTCGAAACATAAAATTTTTCTTCTACATCAAGTTAACATTTAGGTTTATTTTAGAATACGGGTTCCAACGTAGTACCAACGCTACATAAACTCTAAGAATTAATAATGGAAGCTAGTGTAAATAATTATCGTAGGTTTTTATTTCCAGCGTTGCCCCGGAGGACTGGAGACATAAGTTGAGAGTTAAGATTTGAATGTGAAGGAAAAGCATATATATTAATTCTTAAAGTATACATTTGAAAAGGATTTTAAAATGTATACCTACTTTTAATAATCGTGTTACTATTTTACTACACTATTTTAAAAATCGTGTCGTATTTATTTATATATAGATTGCTAGGTTTCAAATATTGTTAACCAGATGTTGAACTACAAACTTATTAGAGCAATGAATATTTTGTAACACAAGCTAGATAAGTTCACTTAATACCGATCAAACTTTAGAAATACTTTTAAAATGTCGAGTCGAGTGGTTAGCACAAATGTAAAGCGGCGCAATGGCGCACGGGTTCGATTTCCGGCAGGGACAAGCATGTATGTGATGAGCTAAGATGTCTAGGTTCGGTCATTTATTAAATATATTCTCAGTATTTATAATGTGTATTTCTATGTATTTGTATCATTGTTTAACACCCTTAACACAAGCAAATAATTTGCTTACTTAGGGGTTAGAACAATTAGTGTAATTTGTCCTGATATTATTATTATTAATGTCGGTAACGTGGAACTTTTAAATTAAAAAAAAAATAATAATTTGAAAAACTAATCGATACGAACATACAAACCATTTAAAATATCAGTATGCAAAATAAACTGCTTAAATGGGCGTCACTGTTGCCGGGTATCTAATACTTGACGGATTTTAAAACCGTAATAACAAAATGTGCGCATTAACAGCCACTCATACATAGGAGCTACGGTCGTTGATATCTTTGAGCGTATTAACTGCTCTTTTAGTGTTACTGGGGCTAATACTAATAAGTCTATCGAACAGTGCACTCTAATATACACAGATAAAATATACCCTAGCCACAATGGCTAGGTTGGTTGGCTCGTAATAAACATTTACTCAACTGTATCGAACTCCTTACAAAATATATTAATCGTTTTCAGTTGACTTAGAAACAAACAGCTGACTAACTTAACTAGATAATCACCATGCTGTGTCTTTATTGAGCGAGTGAAAATTAAAAATAAAAAAAAAACAAGAAAAGTTTAAGCAGAGTTGCTTCGCTCGACGGGACTAACCTGCCCAACTAACATAAAAAAACGCGAGCGCTAGCTTTTTCCAATTAACCTAAATGGAAATAGAAGGTAAGGAATATTATTTTTAAAGTTCTCAATAAACTGTCTGTGTATTGAATGTTTAAAAATCTAAAAACTCAGCCAGCTCAACTCAGCTATATTTGATCCGTGTTTGTTTTAACATTATATATAAAACCACGTATTCCATACTTATAAGCAACGCTACAGAATAAAACCCGATCGGTGGCCGCGCAATGATATATAACAAATCAATAAAATATCTAGTTCAAAATAACAGTTTTCTATTTTCCGTCGCCTTTACTCTCTCTAGTATTTATACCTAAACTTATTTTAGTTGTATTTTTGTTAAAATTTAAAATAAAAAGTCTATGTTTACATTAGTGTTAAATATGTTAAATAAATATCAGTGTTAAATATTCCTATTCCAATCGAACACAAGAAATACGGAATGTATCTATGGACTTAAGTTCATTTAATATGATATTTTTATACGTACTGTTTACTTTTTTTATTTATTTATATTTTTTCCACTTTGAATTCATAAAAGAGATCACCTATGTGGGTCAAAGGCAAGTGTTGGGAGGGCTTATTTTAACACCATACTTATCGAAATAAGCTTTTCTGTAAAGACAATCCCCAATTTTATCACTGGTACACAAAAGTAAATGTTTTGTAAGCAATTAACAAACTAGAACCAATGCAATCAATTCTTATTATGGCGTCAAAAAACTAAAATAAAATATAAATACTGAATGAAAACATCTATTAAAAACAAAATTTACGAATAATTAAATATCATTAAATAGCTAGCCAGACCACCGACCAGTCACCGCAAGAAGAATACGTTCACGAGTATAACGCGAGAGTCGGACATCACCCCCTAGAAAACCAATGGTAGTATTAACAAATCTATAATTAAAGATAGATAACAGTAACTGCATATTGTAATATCATTTGTAATGATAAGTACTGTTACTGGAATCACCATTTATTAGTTATCTGTACTAATTCAAACTAAATCCATCGTTAATAAGTTTAACTTTAACCGTAGCTTTAAATTTTACCTTTGTTTACAATGATATATTGTTTGTGGTATTTAAATGCCCTGATCTGTTATTTTCCTGTTACAGAATAATTAAATTAAATTGGTTCAGTTTCCGAAATAAAGATAAAAGATGAATCCTAAAATTAAATTAAAATAATTATTACTATTCTTACAAAGAGTAATGATGACATATTTCAATTCGTTAGAGTAGATTTTAGATTTTAACTGTGATAGTTTGTGGTTACATATATTCTCAATCATGTTCAATTACTTCTGATCTGTTGGCCTCTTATCCGTTATTACAATTGTTGTAGATTATTGTTACTTATTTTGTCTTACAAAATAGAAATAGAGGATTGAAATCATAAGTCAAATCCATAAGGTTAGTAGTTCCTAAAGCTATAATATAAAGTTGGATGCCATTATTATTATTGTTATTTTTTATATAAATTTAAAATACTGATTATTTTTTTAGTAATTGTTTTGCGCAATAGTTATTTTCACTGAAAATTTTATTTAACGATCGTTATTAGTTTTAATGAGGTGTAAAATTTCAACGTTTAGAAAGATAAAGATTATTTTGAAAATATTTCTTTCTTGAGAATATGTTATTACTTTAATCAACCTTTAGTTAACTTTAAAACTCCTTATGTAATGATATAACTTGATATGTACTATAATTCCTTAACACCAGAGTTCGCGCGGTACATTACGACAACTAATAATTTGTGAGGTTGTTGACCGTTGATGAATTGCTTATAACTCTTGACGAATATTAAATTTGTATATAAATAATATTCAATACTAGCTGTGCCTGCGACTTCGTACGCGTAGATTTCGATTTCGACATCCTTCCCTGTGAGAAGGACAACTTTTTTAATTTGGAAAAAAAGTCTTACCGCAATTGTACGATTATAAGAGATTATTAACTTCTTTATTTGTTTCAATGAAAACACATTAAATGTAAACTGAAGCCCAGACAATATATTCCCGAAAACCGCAACCAAACCGGTTCAGGCATACAGTCAACAGACAAAATGAAAAACCATTGTTTTGAGTTATCTTGCTTATATAAGGGCCCTCATAATGTTTTTTTTAAATATATTCCAAGTAAAAAAATCGATCAGTGTCAATTTTATTATATGTTTGTATCACTAATAACACTATGATGAAGGTATTTATATTATCATTAGCTGTTGCCCGTGACTCTTTATGACTACGATCATAGGCCATATAAATATATTTTTTACAATCTACTTGGACGCAGTCACGAGCACCAGCTATCCCTAATAAAGTACTTTACCTAATTAAATAAGTGTAAAAACCTTTTGGCCTACATAACATTTTTTTTTCCTATATAGGACGAAGCCAACAGCTAAGGCTAGGAACAGCTAATTATTACATAATAACCGTTCATCCGCACCAACAAAACGTCAATATCTTGGAGGCGACTGTTTTTATTTCGACTAAATATAGCTAAGAACCATCTTTAAGAACATAGTTTTCGATTTAAAAAAACCGCATTCAAATCCGTAAACGCATTTGGCCGCTACATTGCTACAGACAGATACATAGATACACAGATCGACAGGTCAAACTAATAACACCCCTCTTTTTAGTCGGGGTTTAAAATATTCTTTTACCTTTAATTTTAAGTATCTGTTATGTTATATATTTAACCGTTTTTAATTGATTATTTTAATTCACTACGAAGTTGTTTAAGGCATCCTGGTTATAGTAAACATGATTTTCACATGTATATATATATTTATTATTATTTCACATGTATATATACATGTATATATATATTTATTATATTATCGTTCTTTCTAAAATCCCAATTAATTTTTCGGTAGCAAGAGCGCTGAAAGATACCTTTACAAAATTAAAATAAAAAGACGTGTACTTCAATCAAATCATTCAATCTTGAAAAAAGAATGAGGTAACGGCAGATGATGTTAAAAACCTACCGCAATAAAAAAACAATAAGGAAAACAGTACATTGTTGATGTTGTTTTTATTTCGCTTGTGATTGCTTTGTGTGTTACTAAAATTTGGGTATATATTTGTTTAGTATAAATATATTAAACAACTTACTGAATTTAATAAAACTCAGAAAGTCAGAGCATTGATAAGTGACATATATGTGTTAAATAGTATATTACTAACAAATATATACATATATTAAATAAACATATATGTCATTACTTTATATGAGTTTTATCGCGTAATTAATATGGTAGGAACTCAACAATTTCGAAGATTTTTTTGCAACTACAATCTATTTCCAATTATCGAATTTCGTATTGAAACGTGCGCTGTCGTAAATGCACTAGGTACTACAAGTCAAATCAAACTGCGCAAGATGATGTATTAAACGAATAAAAGTAACTGAAGTACGATGTAAACGAAGTAAATATTGAAATAACTTTGTACAATATTTTCAGTTTCTTAGAAGAAAATTGGTTTTATGATTGAACAGGTGCTAGGAACACTGGCGGTTTCCAGTTTCTAATTGGTTTACTTTTGCCTATTAGTAGTACCTAGATATAGTGAAATTTATTATAGAAATGCTGACCAGATATTAGTCCTATTTTTTTATGTATAAAACAACGTTACACTATTATATATGCAAATTGTATTTTATTAATGATCACCACAACACTATATCATTTACTCTGTCATGAAACCAAACATAGTTAAGGGAAGCATCCAACGAGGGTTATACTCACTAGTTAAAAGAAAGAAGTATGAAACTAAAAATTTAGCATTTTGAATAACAAAGTCTCGTAAATCGTAGTTTTAATAGATTATTTTAGAGTAAATTAAAAAATACTAGTTAACATTCAACAAAAACGACTACAATTACTCGTACAATTACTTTACAAACTATTGCATTAAATATAAAACACTCTGATTTAGTTTTTATTGTATTGTTCTTTTTTTTAGTGCCACTGACTCTTCAAATATGCAGTAAAATAAAAGCTTTGACTGCGATTTTAAGAGTTTTCCTTTAAGATTTTGTTTCGAGCAACAATACTAAATTTCATATTTTACGAAATTTATTTACTTAATAATTATTAAATATATTTTTAGTTTTCTGACTTGTAAGACACAGATACATTTATCTTAAGAAAAAAAAAATTAAAAAAATTGTTTTATTAGTCTTCATTTCTATTCGATTCATACACCATCTTGCGTAGCCTGTAGACTTACGTAGCGTGATCCTACGCTGTAGCCGTGCATTTACGACAGCGCACGTTTTACTACGAAAGTCGATAATTGAAAATAGGTTGATAAATTAAGGAGCTCATGTCATTTGTAGCGACTGATCATAATTTTGTAATATATTTGTATTCTAATTCTAAACAATCTGTGATACACAAACGAAAATGTTTTGTTTATATTCACTTTCTTGAAGGAGTGCAATATATTTTTTGCATATAGTTTCTACTATACTATATTTATAATATCGAAATAATATTATTTTTATAAATAATATTAGTTCGATACAACCGCAAGATATATAGTAGCAAGAAATATTATATTAATAATACCGACTTATAATATTAATATAGTATTTATAGAAATACTATATTAATATTTTTATATAGACATCAAATAACGATTCATAAAAACTTTTTTCGAATTCTTATAAACAGACTAAACAATTGTTTTGTTGTTGTTTTTAGGGTTATAGACAAAGTTTTATTGACAAACCTTGATTTTGAAATAAAATTCATTTTGGTACTTTGTAGTTTTGTCTATTTAAAAAAAATTGTGTTTTTAATAAGGTTATTGAGAATTGTTTTAATAATACTTTGTTTGTGGTTTAAAAAATGTTACAATAAAATGTTACAATTTAAATCATTGAGTAAGAAGAAAGTTTTCTCAAAACTAATATTATCTGAAATACTGTAAGATCAACCCTAGTAGTTATTTAGTGATTGTATAAGAAATACTTTCTCCCAAGATATCAATGAGAGGAGAAAAGAACTCGAACTGAAAAGACGATAAAAAGAATTACGTTAAAGAAGATAAGTGAGTCGTAAATCACTGATGAAAAGAATAATTTGTTTCGTCCGTTCAATTTTCGTACTTCGCTGAGATTTGTTATGTACAGTTTATTAAGAAATAACTGATTTTATCAATTTTATCAAATAGTAATCTACAATTTATATTTTTGGGGAATTAAGATTATGCACTATTAAAATTATTTTAATTAATGAGATTTTGTTTTGTTATTTACATTTAATTAAAAAAATAATACCTATTCAAAGTTCGTGGTATCTATCTGTCTATCTGTAATGTTTTGCAAATTCAGTTTTTTTATAAGGTTGAGTATATCTTCTAATAGTGTATAAAGATGCGTAAAAAAGTATAAAAACAATAATACATATATTAAATGTATGCTAAATGTTAAATTTTCAAAAATAGTATTAATCCTACTTTCGAAAATTTTACATTGTCAGTTATTAATAACTGACAAGATATAAGTCTGTATGAAAAACACGTTCATACATTTTAAATATTTTATTTTTACCAATGCCAAAATATATACTATATATATATATTTAATACAACAGAAACGAAAGACAAAAGCGTTAAAAAGTTTTTTTTTATTAATTAGCAAATATGGATTTACACGACAGGAAAGATATTTTTAAAAATTCTATCAAAATATTTGTTTTGTTGTGATATAAAGTTAATATATTTAATGTTGTAAAATTCAAATTTCTCAAATATATGTAGGTCCTATAGTCAAGCATCTGAATAACCATATTCAAAATAAGGCAATCTATATGGACGCTTTGTCTTGTATAAAGTAAAATGAATTGAATTCTGAAAGCCTTCACATTCGGTCCCATATCTAAATGAGGTATTTAAATTATTTTCTATTCAATGTAAAAGAATGATAAAAATATTACTTGACATAAAAACGTGATTTTAAAGTACCTAAATGTTTTGTTGTTGGAAAAACTATCAAAAGATTTTTAGCAATTATTGTTTATAATATTTTTGGTTTCATCAGAGCTTGAATTTGAACTACCTAACATTATCTCACTGATTTATAAATCTGAAAAAAAGTTTTATTAACTGTAATGAGTCTGATTTACTTATATAATCTTAACAAGTTATTAAAATTCTTATAATTTATGGACTTTTAAATTGTAAATGTATTTTCTTTAAAATCCTTATCTATCTCCTATATTAAGTATTTTTTAGATAAGGCTCTGAATAGATACCATAGATTTCAGAGAATGGATGTATATAAGCAGTAAATTCACTACTCGCTTATAAAATGAAGGCCATTTAAAGCATATCTCTGTCATGTGCCACACACGTTGTGAGATGAGCACTAAACATACTTTTTAGAATATTTGTTAAATAAAAGCGAAAATATAAATTGATAAATTTAATGTTATAAAAATAAACGTCTCAAATCCAAATTGTGTGTGTGTGTTTGTGTGTGTGCGTATGTGTGTGTGTATGGGTGTGTGTGCGTATGTGTGTGTGTGAGTGTGTTTGTAAAGTTACGTTAAGCGTAATATATCATTTAATTTATAACCTCATAGAAAATATGTTCTGATACGTTAACTTATTCAATAGTAAAGTATGTAAAATTGTTAATATTATTATTTACATAAATCTGTGTTTTTCATAAAATGCTATAGTTTTCTTAAAAATGTCATTAATTTTAGTTATGGTCACAAAAAATAACCTGTGTGTACAACATTGTACAAACATGTACAAAATTCTACAAACTTACATTATTAGATTCCCTTAAAAAATATAAATGGATAAAGGTAAAGGTCGCAAAACTAATCTACAAATGAACATAATTATTTTGAAAGATTGAAAAAATAATTCAAATTAGTGAAACATAATATGTTGATATCATAATAAATTTAAATAAGTAAAACATAATATCTTCCTTCTTGGTGTCCATATAAAATGGCACAAGTAACTAGACAAGCATTACCAGACATGGGATTCAAACCCTGTCGGTTTTTGTAACTGGGAATTAGAGCCAAGAGACGAGCACAGTTACTACAGATATACATACAGTTATTAAAGCCGTCGTTGAACTGACGTAGTTATCACCAAAACATTAACTATAATTTTATTACAGATAAAATATACAATAAAAATCTTAATCAGAAATACTAAGTCCTATACGTATATACCTACGAAGACATCTCATTACATAAGCTTCGTGAATTATTAAAATAACATACGTACTTCCCTTTATTATTGACTATAATATAAATCCTTTGTTATGATATGTTTCTTTAACTTTACTAAATCATCAATCATAGCCTATTTTAGGCTTACTTAGTATGATCTAAAATATACATTGATTATATAGGTGGTGACACAAGCTGTCAACGGACGAAAATACTATGCACGCGGATGATAAACCTTCACGTCCGTCTATGTCTACCACGTTTCGAACGCCGAAAAGGTTTCAAATTAGATTCGAAGCTTCGATTATTTTACGTGAATATATTATGTATTAAATTAGTATCTAATATAACAGGCATACTTACTAACATATTAGTTTAACTTACATATTAATATTAGATATATTTAGATGAAGATAGATGTCTTTATTTATGGGTTAGGTGGTTTATTAAATATATTCGCAGTATTCATAATGTGTATTTCTATGTGTTTGTATTGTTGTCTAACAACCTTAACACGAGCAAATAATTTGCTTAGGGGTTAGATCAATGAGTGTAATTCTTCCTGTGAGATTATTATTATATATTTACATAATAAAGTATACCGTTTCGGTTTTAAAATATTTCAAATCTATATATTTTTGGCTTTTTTTATCTCCAATCAATCATAATCATGTTGGTTGGGTATGATCATAATTAGAGTCATGCGAAGCATTGACTTGATGCCAACTTTAGACATTTAAAAACTTTAATAATTTCATTCACTCAATAAAATATTAAAATTCCTGTAAATGATCTATGTCTCTGTTTCTGAAAGATAAAACAATTAACTCAAGCTATGATAATTTTATAAAAATAAATCATTAAATTGAAAAAACATTGAAACATAACGAATATCTTCAACTCTAAAGGAAATTAATTATTCAAACACTTAAGTTAATATATATAAAAAAAGAACAATTTTATATCACTCTACCTTACCTGCTTTTTAATTTATAAAATTCTCCATTAAGTAGTTTGTTTTGGCCTTCAACTTAATTTACACAGTATGACTTTTCTTTGTCCATAACATATAAATATCGACATATGTATAAATATCTCTATATATGTATAAACGAATATACATAAATAAGGTGAACTAGTCTGGAGACAACCTACAAGTAAGAATCATATTTAAACCATATAACAGGAAGACATAAGATGTCATCGCAATGCACCCTTGGGCTTTATCAGATTTATGAAATGGTCTGTAAATAATATAAGGGACTTTATTGAATGTGTGAGAAAGTAGAAGTTATTTGACATTCACTTGCAATATTCGGTTCAGGCTTTTTATACCTTATTCTGTTTGGCTTAAGGAATATTTTTAAAAATATCTATGAACTATTTATTAATAAGGCTACGCGAAATCCAAAACATATTTTGTTAACATTAACTGTCAGAATTTGAAATCTTATAGACAATAATAAAAAAGTAAATGTTAGCAGCACTTTTATGTTATTGAATTTTTACTTCTATCCACGGACACATCGCCCGTGCACTATTCGCATTTAGTCTGTATTTGGCAGATTAATCCTTGATTTTTTTGATAACAGGTTAAAAAAGGGGTCTATTAGTACAGGTATCTTAAAAAACGATATAAGTGAGTCCTTTGCACAGTAATTACATATATATCATGTATATATATATATATATATATATATATATATATATATATATATATATTTATTTTCATTATTATTATCGTTTTACTTTATTGGTTTATATATACAATACATATAAACAATGTTATAACATGAAATATTTAAGTATTTCATATATAATAAAGATTTTATTATTAAAAGTTAACATACAACCATTTCTTATATTTTCTAATTAACGCTTTCCTACTAAAACACTATTGTGGTGGCCTACTGTTCTTTTTATTTTTTTCACTCATCACGAGCAAGGATATGTTATTGAATTGGAAAAGGCTATTAATAAATAATAGATACCTGGAATATAATATTAGCACGATCTAAATATAGATATTCGATTTAAATTAGTCTTGAGCAGGAGTCACAAATATCATAACATGGCATATTATCAGCTATAGATTCGTCTACATACTTATTAAAAAGATTACACATACTGAGTTTTTTAGAATTACATTTATTTATTAATTTATAACAAAAACTGTAAATTATTTTTACAACTTTAATGCTTTGACCCTTGACTATAAACAAAGTAATCAAAATAACTTTAAGTTAAAAGTTAAAATCTGTATAGTTGTTTAGATCATGAAATAATATAAGTTTTAATATTACTATGTAGTGTAATACTGTTAACGGTATGCTATGTAATTATTACATACAAGTTTTAAACATTTAACTGAGGGTTAAAAAAATTTCAGCAAAAAACAGTAGGTTCCGTAAAGTTACGTTAGTTACATTTCATATAAGTAGTGTTCACATTCTTAAAATATATTTATTATTTCGTATAAATAGATACACATAATTTATTTCACTACACTTATTAGTTATTTCAATGGTTGTTGTCAACATATTATTAATCTGGATGTAAAAAACCAAATCCATGATGATTTGGACAAACACTATAATATACTAAAAAACCAAACTCATCAAAGACCGAGCGAGACATAAACAGGTATTTCCGTAAATTTTTAATTAACATAAGATGCAAGGAGCTTCAGATATACGGCACAATTATTGAGTTTGTGACCAAACAAACACACCTTATTATTCTTATTTCTAAAACCCCAATTAATCTTTCGGTAGCAAGAGCGCTAAAAGATACCTTTACAAAATTAAAATAAAAAGACGTGTACTTGAATCAAATCATTCAATCTTGAAAAAAGAATGAGGTAACGGCAGATGATGTTAAAAGCCTACCGCAATAAAAAAACAATAAGGAAAACAGTACATTGTTGATGTTGTTTTTATGTGATTGTTTTTATTTTATTGTTTTTATTTATTGTTTTTATTTTTATGTGATTGTTTTTATGTGAGTGTTCAATTGTGATTGCTTCGTGTGTTATTAAAATTTGAGTATTTTTGTTTAGTATATATATATATTAGATCTCTCTTATCGCAAAGAATCGCCAACGACAGTCCTACTATTCTTTAAAGCACTTTATGACACTGTTCACAAATACACTAAACTGTTTACCATTTAAACACTTAATTATATGTTACACAACTTAGTTTCTCGATCTCACACTCAGCGGTTTATTATAACTGTTACACTTTTATCACAATAATACCACCCCACAACTTGTACTCCCAATTTCACACAATGCCTTCTCTTAACGGAGCTGCGATTTATATACTTCTTATTCTTAGTCAAATCAGTAATTAATATTACATTTATTTTATCAATTAAACTTCTATACAGAGATTCAATTGTTTAAGTCAAATCAATAACTTATATCTTTGTTTTTAGTCAAAACCAAACTACTACATGTATAAAAGCTAACAGCTCGGCCATCCTAAACATAACGAGTCCGCTCGTTATCAAAAACCATTTACTTACAATTTTAATTCTGAAGTAATTTGTAAATCTAATTATTATAATTGTAAAGTCACAGAATCTAATCTAAAGTCTATATATTATGATACATTAATATTTATACATTTTTCGGCCATCATATATAAATAATTGGTCCTCCAATTTAGACAATGTTTTTGCAATTTATAGACTTAACAATTTCAACTATAATGATCAATTGGTATAAGTTGTCTGATTACGTTTTCAATCTGGCTCAGCAGCCTCTTTCAAAAAAAAAATCTACTAGACACAAAAAATGTTGCCTCATAATTCATAATCATAGTCATAGTCATAGTCAGTTCAATATCCTCAATGTACCAAATACTACTCAGAAGTTGGCTTATCGGCCTCATGCGAGTATTTGATCTTCTCAAACGCTACTCAAAAATTGGCTTATCGGCCTCATGTGAGCGCTTGATGTCCCTATACCTCAAATGCTACACTCATCATTTGGCTTATCGGCCTCATGTGAGCATTTGATGTCACTAGTCATAGTCAGTTCAATATCCTCAATGTACCAAATACTACTCAGAAGTTGGCTTATCGGCCTCATGTGAGTATTTGATCTTCTCAAACGCTACTCAAAAATTGGCTTATCGGCCTCATGTGAGCGCTTGATGTCCCTATACCTCAAATGCTACACTCATCATTTGGCTTATCGGCCTCATGTGAGCATTTGATGTCACTAGTCATAGTCAGTTCAATATCCTCAATGTACCAAATACTACTCGGAAGTTGGCTTATCGGCTTCATGTTAGTGATCAGACAACAAAACCCTTATCCACATAAAATACTTTTTAGAAAACTATCCAAAGTAATTACTTTTATCATCTTAATGTATTCTACATATTAAATATATTGAATTAATACATAAATAAGCACAAATATTAGCTAAGAATACCGAATTGAATTAATACATAAATAATAATATAATAAAGAATACCGAATTGAATTAATACATAAATAAGCACAAATAATAGCTAAGAATACCGAATTTAAAACGAAGTTATTTCAAACAAAAGTTTAAAACATTGTTTTCCAAGTTTAAAACAAACACTCACATTTACGAAAACCCGGGATAAAATAATTTCGCGCCTTATCATAATACGTAACAAAATACGTCAAGTTAAAGTGCAATAATTATCAGTAAAAATTAAAAAACAAGATCGTGAAGGTTGATCGCTAATTTCAATACTAGTTATCTCAACAATAATAATAAAGTGCTTACCACTATATTTAATCGCTTAATTTTCTTTAACTGGCGAGTATTTAAGGCAAAAATTGGATGTAAATCGAAACGAATCACCTTTATGCTGTGACGTGATCGATGATGGATAAATTGCGCGGACATCAACGTGTTGCTCGCCGCGTGCCATGCCAGCACCGCTACCATAGCTGCCATCGCCACGACCGCCATCAACACCATCAGCAACATCGACACCATCAGCGCCAACCACGCTGCGCCTTCATCGCCATCCGCCCCGCGCCATCACCGCCATCCGCGCCGCGCCATCACCGCTATCCGCGCCGCGCCATTACCGCCATTCACACCGCGCCATTACCGCCATTCGCGCCGCGTTGTCACCGCCATAATTTCTCATTTCCTTCTTTCTTCATTAGCGACGATTCCTTCTTTCGTAGAATTCTTCCAATGGTTTGTCACATAATCTAATAAACGACTTGCATAAGCGATTAAATAGGTATTTTCACTCGATTTTCTTGATATGTGGGTAGATCTCAATTTTGAAGTTTTGAGATAGCAAATTTAACTTGATTGATTGATTTACAACCATTGATTATCAACTATTGATTGATTGTATTGATTCTAGAACTTCATTGTTATTATCTTGTAGTGTGCGTTTCAAATAATAATATCACTTCATTTTTTTGCTTGATGTGGTTTTGTAGCTTCAATAAACTTATCTTGTAGGTAGTTTGTGGTTTTAATGCCCGAGTGAATCCCACTTCTGAACTATTAGATCTCTCTTATCGCAAAGAATCGCCAACGACAGTCCTACTATTCTTTAAAGCACTTTATGACACTGTTCACAAATACACTAAACTGTTTACCATTTAAACACTTAATTATATGTTACACAACTTAGTTTCTCGATCTCACACTCAGCTTTATTATGGTATTCGGTTTATTATAACTGTTACACTTTTATCACAATAATACCACCCCACAACTTGTACTCCCAATTTCACACAATGCCTTCTCTTAACGGAGCTGCGATTTATATACTTCTTATTCTTAGTCAAATCAGTAATTAATATTACATTTATTTTATCAATTAAACTTCTATACAGAGATTCAATTGTTTAAGTCAAATCAACAACTTATATCTTTGTTTTTAGTCAAAACCAAACTACTACATGTATAAAAGCTAACATATATATTTAACTTACTGAATTTAATAAAACTCAGAAACTCAGAGCATTGATAAGTGTCAAATATGCGTTAAATAATATATTACTAACAAATATATGTTAATTAAAATATATGTTATTACTTTTATGAGTTTTATCACGTAATTAACAAGATATAAACTGCACAATTTAGTAGGATTTTATCAACTACAATTTATTTTCAATTATAGATTTTCTTATTGAAACGTGCGCTGTACTACTATAAGTCAAATCAAGTTGCGCAAGATGATGTATTAATCGAATCGAAGTAGCTAAAGTACGATGTCTACGAAATAAATAACTAAATATTGAAATAACTTTGTACAATATTTTCAGTTTTTATTTTTTTTTAATTTTTTTAATTTAATTAAAAATAATATCTATAATCTATTCGATTCATACACCATCTTACTACGACTGTAGCAGTGCATTTACGACAGCGCACGTTTCACTACGAAAGTCGATAATTGGAAATAGATTGCCACTAACACCAAATGCTTTAAAATTAAGGAGCTCATGTCATTTGTAGCGACGCATTATAATTTGGTAATATATTTGTCTTATAATTCTAAATAATCTGTGATACTGAAACAAAAATGTTTTGTTTAAATTCACTTTCTTGAAGTAGTACAATATATTTTTTGTATATAGTTTCTATTATACTATAATATGTTCTGTACTATATTTATAATATAATAGTATACACTGTACTATACTATACTATATATAGTATATACTATACTATATTTATAAATGATACAATAATTAACAATCTTGGTCCCGCAAACGGTAATTGGCGCTTGAAGGTAACTTAAGAGTTCAGAATTTCATCTGTAGTTGGTTTTGACTTGTATTTATAAATCTTCACCTCATAAAACGTCTTAGTAATTCAGTTTTTTACTATTTGAGAGCTAGTTAGAGTTAGCAGAGCTTATGATTTTTTTTCAGCTTTAACTGCTAAAGCTGCATTAGTCTGGGAACTGATTTGAAATATTTTTCAATGCATTCGTATTAAAAAGTACCATCGGCATAGTTCAGAAAATTTCAAGAGTTAATAATCCTCTGTGACATCTCCCCTACCACATAACATTTTAATCTTTAAATATCAAGCCAAAAACAATTTTTTTATTTATAAATTTATATGTACCTGTGTGTGTGTACAACATTGTACAAACATGTACAAAATTCTACAAACTTACATTATTAGATTCCCTTAAAAAATATAAATGGATAAAGGTAAAGGTCGCAAAACTAATCTACAAATGAACATAATTATTTTGAAAGATTGAAAAAATAATTCAAATTAGTGAAACATAATATGTTGATATCATAATAAATTTAAATAAGTAAAACATAATATCTTCCTTCTTGGTGTCCATATAAAATGGCACAAGTAACTAGACAAGCATTACCAGACATGGGATTCAAACCCTGTCGGTTTTTGTAACTGGGAATTAGAGCCAAGAGACGAGCACAGTTACTACAGATATACATACAGTTATTAAAGCCGTCGTTGAACTGACGTAGTTATCACCAAAACATTAACTATAATTTTATTACAGATAAAATATACAATAAAAATCTTAATCAGAAATACTAAGTCCTATACGTATATACCTACGAAGACATCTCATTACATAAGCTTCGTGAATTATTAAAATAACATACGTACTTCCCTTTATTATTGACTATAATATAAATCCTTTGTTATGATATGTTTCTTTAACTTTACTAAATCATCAATCATAGCCTATTTTAGGCTTACTTAGTATGATCTAAAATATACATTGATTATATAGGTGGTGACACAAGCTGTCAACGGACGAAAATACTATGCACGCGGATGATAAACCTTCACGTCCGTCTATGTCTACCACGTTTCGAACGCCGAAAAGGTTTCAAATTAGATTCGAAGCTTCGATTATTTTACGTGAATATATTATGTATTAAATTAGTATCTAATATAACAGGCATACTTACTAACATATTAGTTTAACTTACATATTAATATTAGATATATTTAGATGAAGATAGATGTCTTTATTTATGGGTTAGGTGGTTTATTAAATATATTCGCAGTATTCATAATGTGTATTTCTATGTGTTTGTATTGTTGTCTAACAACCTTAACACGAGCAAATAATTTGCTTAGGGGTTAGATCAATGAGTGTAATTCTTCCTGTGAGATTATTATTATATATTTACATAATAAAGTATACCGTTTCGGTTTTAAAATATTTCAAATCTATATATTTTTGGCTTTTTTTATCTCCAATCAATCATAATCATGTTGGTTGGGTATGATCATAATTAGAGTCATGCGAAGCATTGACTTGATGCCAACTTTAGACATTTAAAAACTTTAATAATTTCATTCACTCAATAAAATATTAAAATTCCTGTAAATGATCTATGTCTCTGTTTTTGAAAGATAAAACAATTAACTCAAGCTATGATAATTTTATAAAAATAAATCATTAAATTGAAAAAACATTGAAACATAACGAATATCTTCAACTCTAAAGGAA
The DNA here is from genome assembly GCA_959347405.1 of Napeogenes sylphis. Classification (NCBI taxonomy): domain Eukaryota; kingdom Metazoa; phylum Arthropoda; class Insecta; order Lepidoptera; family Nymphalidae; genus Napeogenes; species Napeogenes sylphis. Next base: position 42,325,546 of record OY365776.1, on the reverse strand, counting down.
ATTAATTATTCAAACACTTAAGTTAATATATATAAAAAAAGAACAATTTTATATCACTCTACCTTACCTGCTTTTTAATTTATAAAATTCTCCATTAAGTAGTTTGTTTTGGCCTTCAACTTAATTTACACAGTATGACTTTTCTTTGTCCATAACATATAAATATCGACATATGTATAAATATCTCTATATATGTATAAACGAATATACATAAATAAGGTGAACTAGTCTGGAGACAACCTACAAGTAAGAATCATATTTAAACCATATAACAGGAAGACATAAGATGTCATCGCAATGCACCCTTGGGCTTTATCAGATTTATGAAATGGTCTGTAAATAATATAAGGGACTTTATTGAATGTGTGAGAAAGTAGAAGTTATTTGACATTCACTTGCAATATTCGGTTCAGGCTTTTTATACCTTATTCTGTTTGGCTTAAGGAATATTTTTAAAAATATCTATGAACTATTTATTAATAAGGCTACGCGAAATCCAAAACATATTTTGTTAACTTTAACTGTCAGAATTTGAAATCTTATAGACAATAATAAAAAAGTAAATGTTAGCAGCACTTTTATGTTATTGAATTTTTACTTCTATCCACGGACACATCGCCCGTGCACTATTCGCATTTAGTCTGTATTTGGCAGATTAATCCTTGAATTTTTTGATAACAGGTTAAAAAAGGGGTCTATTAGTACAGGTATCTTAAAAAACGATATAAGTGAGTCCTTTGCACAGTAATTACATATATATCATGTATATATATATATATATATATATATATATATATATATATTTATTTTCATTATTATTATCGTTTTACTTTATTGGTTTATATATACAATACATATAAACAATGTTATAACATGAAATATTTAAGTATTTGATATATAATAAAGATTTTATTATTAAAAGTTAACATACAACCATTTCTTATATTTTCTAATTAACGCTTTCCTACTAAAACACTATTGTGGTGGCCTACTGTTCTTTTTATTTTTTTCACTCATCACGAGCAAGGATATGTTATTGAATTGGAAAAGGCTATTAATAAATAATAGATACCTGGAATATAATATTAGCACGATCTAAATATAGATATTCGATTTAAATTAGTCTTGAGCAGGAGTCACAAATATCATAACATGGCATATTATCAGCTATAGATTCGTCTACATACTTATTAAAAAGATTACACATACTGAGTTTTTTAGAATTACATTTATTTATTAATTTATAACAAAAACTGTAAATTATTTTTACAACTTTAATGCTTTGACCCTTGACTATAAACAAAGTAATCAAAATAACTTTAAGTTAAAAGTTAAAATCTGTATAGTTGTTTAGATCATGAAATAATATAAGTTTTAATATTACTATGTAGTGTAATACTGTTAACGGTATGCTATGTAATTATTACATACAAGTTTTAAACATTTAACTGAGGGTTAAAAAAATTTCAGCAAAAAACAGTAGGTTCCGTAAAGTTATGTTAGTTACATTTCATATAAGTAGTGTTCACATTCTTAAAATATATTTATTATTTCGTATAAATAGATACACATAATTTATTTCACTACACTTATTAGTTATTACAATGGTTGTTGTCAACATATTATTAATCTGGATGTAAAAAACCAAATCCATGATGATTTGGACAAACACTATAATATACTAAAAAACCAAACTCATCAAAGACTGAGCGAGATATAAACAGGTATTTCCGTAAATTTTTAATTAACATAAGATGCAAGGAGCTTCAGATATACGGCACAATTATTGAGTTTGTGACCAAACAAACACACCTTATTATTCTTCTTTCTAAAACCCCAATTAATCTTTCGGTAGCAAGAGCGCTAAAAGATACCTTTACAAAATTAAAATAAAAAGACGTGTACTTGAATCAAATCATTCAATCTTGAAAAAAGAATGAGGTAACGGCAGATGATGTTAAAAGCCTACCGCAATAAAAAAAACAATAAGGAAAACAGTACATTGTTGATGTTGTTTTTATGTGATTGTTTTTATTTTATTGTTTTTATTTATTGTTTTTATTTTTATGTGATTGTTTTTATGTGAGTGTTCAATTGTGATTGCTTCGTGTGTTATTAAAATTTGAGTATTTTTGTTTAGTATATATATATATTTAACTTACTGAATTTAATAAAACTCAGAAACTCAGAGCATTGATAAGTGTCAAATATGTGTTAAATAATATATTACTAACAAATATATGTTAATTAAAATATATGTTATTACTTTTATGAGTTTTATCACGTAATTAACAAGATATAAACTGCACAATTTAGGAGGATTTTATCAACTACAATTTATTTTCAATTATAGATTTTCTTATTGAAACGTGCGCTGTACTACTATAAGTCAAATCAAGTTGCGCAAGATGATGTATTAATCGAATCGAAGTAGCTAAAGTACGATGTCTACGAAATAAATAACTAAATATTGAAATAACTTTGTACAATATTTTCAGTTTTTATTTTTTTTTAGTTTTTTAATTTAATTAAAAATAATATCTATAATCTATTCGATTCATACACCATCTTACTACGGCTGTAGCAGTGCATTTACGACAGCGCACGTTTCACTACGAAAGTCGATAATTGGAAATAGATTGCCACTAACACCAAATGCTTTAAAATTAAGGAGCTCATGTCATTTGTAGCGACGCATTATAATTTGGTAATATATTTGTCTTATAATTCTAAATAATCTGTGATACTGAAACAAAAATGTTTTGTTTAAATTCACTTTCTTGAAGTAGTACAATATATTTTTTGTATATAGTTTCTATTATACTATAATATGTTCTGTACTATATTTATAATATAATAGTATACACTGTACTATACTATACTATATATAGTATATACTATACTATATTTATAAATGATACAATAATTAACAATCTTGGTCCCGCAAACGGTAATTGGCGCTTGAAGGTAACTTAAGAGTTCAGAATTTCATCTGTAGTTGGTTTTGACTTGTATTTATAAATCTTCACCTCATAAAACGTCTTAGTAATTCAGTTTTTTACTATTTGAGAGCTAGTTAGAGTTAGCAGAGCTTATGATTTTTTTTCAGCTTTAACTGCTAAAGCTGCATTAGTCTGGGAACTGATTTGAAATATTTTTCAATGCATTCGTTTTAAAAAGTACCATCGGCATAGTTCAGAAAATTTCAAGAGTTAATAATCCTCTGTGACATCTCCCCTACCACATAACATTTTAATTTTTAAATATCAAGCCAAAAACAATTTTTTTATTTATAAATTTATATAACATAGTTTTTTCTTAATAAATTTGTTAAAATAAACAGGATATGTGCATATTCATAATTATATGATATTAAATATAAAATTAATAAATTTATTTACTGTTGAAAAATTTATATATCTAATATAGATGAAACGTAATTTTTAAACACCTACTAGAAAGAGAAGACGTTAATTACTACATGTTTAGTTTGTACTAAAATTATTCAGAAACGACTTTATATTTGCATTGAGATATATTTTATGATTAAAGGATTAATTTAACCCCTTAAAATACAAATCCTGTTCAATAAAATAAATCTAAACAGAAGAAGTTGTACCAACAATTATTTGTGAAGAGCACATTTGTATTTGTTAGATACTTGTGATATGAGAAATATTTTATATAGGCACATGAGAATAATAGGTAAAAAAAAAATAAAACGAATGCTTAGAGTTTTGTGAGCTTCCATTTCTTTCAAAACACGATGTATTGTAGATAAACATTTCTTACTCATGTATATCTCTTTTAATAGTTATTCCTTAAAAGTATTTTACGCTAAAATATACTTTTCTAAGTATTGTTGTAAGACTTCTGTTTTTCATATAGGTTAATGCAAGTACGGGCACTATGCCTAAGCCCTTTCTCCCGAATACGAAAGAAATGTTATCCAAAAAAGGGTATCCATTAGAGTCAGACAATTCTGCTTTCATCGGCTACATACTTGAATAATGCAAATGGCTGATGAAGTCGCCGAATTAGATCGGAACTACACTCTACATTAAATGGAAATACTTTTTTTTTTTTTTTTTTTTTTTTGTGTCTGTCTATGCTGTTAGCCCTGTTGGCTATTACAGCGTCACCGGGGGAATGGGTGGGTCAGGAGACCCACCCTTAAAAAGGGGGGGCCAGATGGGCCCCCATGGGGAACGACGTCCCGAGGGCGTCTCAGATTGAGACACGGACCTCGGCTCGGGGCGTCGTTAGTCAGGAGGGAAGCTAAGGAAATTTGGACACTAGCGTCCTCCGACGGCAGAACGCCGGAGCAACGGAGCACTTACTCAGTTGGGACCTCGTCTATACCGGTACAGACGGTGTGTGTCTGTATGTTGTGTGGTGTCAATTATGCCTACGCGTACACGTTATTACCTACTGTGAACGCGTCGTCGGGGTCAACGAGTACCGACTTGGGTCTTCTTTTTCTGACTAAAGTAGTCTTACGTGGTCTATACTCTGCGGCGTCAGCCACCAGTGGGTTCGGGTGTCGCTCAGCACGTTCAAAGTACTTTTGGGAAAGCCCCTTGAAGTACTGAGCGATGGTCGGAAGGTTCAAGTCTCTATGGAGATCGGTGTTGCGTACGAACCACGGCGCCCCGGTTGCAATCCGTGTAAACCTGTTCTGAATCACCTGAAGGGGTTTCAGATTAGCGTGCGCAAAAGCGGGACTCGCATAGGACATGACGGAACGTATGCAAGCTTTGTAAAGTGTCACCTTATTGCGAAGGGACATTTTACTCCGCTTGCCTAACAGCGGATATAAACGACCTAATATGTAGGCCGCTCTGCTACGAACGGTCCTAATATGCGCAGTGAAAACTAACTTTCTATCTTACGTTACTCCTAGGTATTTTGCCTCGTCTTTCCAAGGTATCGGTTTATCAAAGAGTTTGATTCGCGGGAGGATCCTTGGGGGGCCCCGTTCAAAGAGCACCGAAACGCTCTTCTCAGGGTTTACCTCGATCCGCCATTTCCGCAGCCAACTCTCAAGGGAGTCGACTGCGGATTGGAGACGTTGGTATATCTCCCAGTGATCCTTAGAGGACGTGTAAAGCGCGGTATCGTCCGCGTACATGGCAAGGTGCACTTTAGATCGCGGTCTAGGAATATCGCTAGCGTAGATGGAATAGAGGATGGGCGAGAGAACTGAACCCTGGGGAACACCCGCCCTGATGGGGCGGGGGGTTGACAAGACGCCTTCCACTCTGTAGCGAAAGGAGCGATTCGTCAGGTAGTCCCGTATGATGAGTACGAGTCTGTCCGACACCTTGAACTGGTATAACTTGTACACCAGTCCATTGTGCCAGACCCTGTCGAACGCCTTAGCTACATCGAGGAAGAGCGCTCCTGTCCTATGCTTCTTGGCCCTCACAGTGGCCCCTATCAGTATGTGCTCCGTGAGGCGTTGCACCTGATGGGAACATGAATGGTTGGCTCTAAAGCCGAACTGCTCATTTGGGATGATTTTGAGTCTCTCGACTTCCGATCTAAGTCTACAGAGGATGATTCTCTCATATACTTTCCCTAAGGAACTAAGAAGACTAATGGGACGGTAACTACTAGGCAGATGCCGGGGTTTGACCGGCTTATGGAACCCTATCACTATGGCCTCTTTCCACTGGGCCGGAAACGAGCAACCGGCCAGTAGAGCGTTAAAAATGGTAACCAATAGGTAAATTAAAGGAGGCGGAAGAAGCTTTATCACTTTGTTAGTGATCCTATCGGGACCTGGCGATTTCTTGACGTGAAGCGCCCTAACTATGGACGTCACCTCGTCTAGGTTCGTTTCCTCGATTGGCGGACCGGCCGGTGGCTGAGAACACATTATATTGACCGATTTGTCGACTATTTCGACATGATCGAGATCAACGGATTGAGCAGACAGACGGCACTGGCTCTTTAGACTGTCGGCTAAGCACTCAGCTTTGTCAGAGTCGTCAAACGCGATGGCGGAGTTAGGTCCTACCAAGGGAGGCATATCTGAGACAGTGTCCGCCTTCAGCGCTCTCTGCAACCGCCAGAATGCCTGGTGTGTTGGAGAGAGCGTCGCAAGCGTCCTATCCCAGCCGCTATCTCTGAAGTCGTCGAGAGCTTGTCTCGACTCCCTCTGAAGACGGCGCAGCCTCCGTCGGTTGTCATCTGTCGGGTATCGGTCATGGGCTCTAATCTCGGCGTTTTTACGGGTGATGAGGAGTCTAATGTCCGGAGGGAGTGCTCGGTAACCCTCGAAGTTCACTCGGACCTCCCTCGAGGACTTTCCTATGCTGTCTACCAAATGTTCTGTGAAGTTAGTCGCGGCTGAGACAGCGTCCTCGACCGATGTAAGCTGGTCAGGAATTTTGTCGAGGTGCGCTGGTACGGGGGAATGGAGTTGCTCTCGAAGCTTCGTCCAGTTAATAATTGTTTTGGTCGCGGGTTCCCTAAGGGGAGGAAGTCCTAGCTGAAATAGGACCGGTCGATGGTCAGAGTCTAGCTCGGATAGCGTCTCGATAGAACGTAACTGGAGTGTCACGCCCTTCAAGAGTACTATGTCGAGCACGTCGGGTCTGTCATGTCGGAAGTCTGTGTCGCAGTATCGCGTGGGACTCAAAGGCGCGGTGATCTCGAAGTCGAGACCAGCCTTGTAACTTAGCCTATCAAGGAGATTTCCTCTACTGTTTGCGACAGTGGAGTTCCAGCGGGGATGTTTGCAATTTAGGTCGCCGGCCAGAATGGTTGCGTTACCTAATTGGAGTAAGGACTTAAGGTCCCTCTCAACTAAGGCTTTATTGGGAGAAAGATAGACGGATGCTAGTACGATCGACTGATGGCCGGTCATACCCACCTGACATAATGACGCTTCTACGTTGACTAGTTGGGGCGGATCGAGCGGAGTGCAATGAAGAGACCTTCTGTAATAGATGATGGTTCCCCCCTTCGCGGTTGCCCTATCGTTCCTAACGAGACGGTAATTTACGATGCGCGGATCACGATTACACGGCTTCAGAAAGGTCTCTTGTACTAACAGGACGTCTATCTGGTGCGTGACCACGAAGTCGCGCACTAGATCTATCTGCTTAAGTAGCCCGTTCGCGTTGAATGTAGTGACAGTCAGAGAGCGAGGTTTTACCCTTCCACGCGATGTCATCATGTTGACATCGTGTGTTCGTATATCGATTTGATTAGGACGGCGTGCTTGAGGAGCACTTCCATCCTCGCGGGAGGGTTCCGCGCGGAATCCCTCATTTCATTTGAAAAGACTAGGAGCTCTTCGATGTCTATTACACCGAAGAGGCTCGTGACGCACGCGAGCGAACTCGCAACTTCATCGGTGGAGTTACGAACCGGCGGCGGCGGCAACGACTGGGGGACGGGCTGTGGGATAATCCTCGGAGGCTTCACCCAAGCGTTCGCGATCGCGTTCGCGGGTGCCTGAGGGGCCTGGGATGCCTGAGGGGCTGCGGGCCTCCCAGGGGCTAGAGGAGCCCATGGAAGCTGTGCGAACCGAGGAGGATGCCTTGCCGGCTGTGTCCTGCGCGGCGCTTTGGGGCACCCGCGATAATTCGCAGGATGGCCCTTCTGTCCGCACAGGACGCAGCTGGGAGGATCCTCAGGGACCGGTCCCTTCCGCGAGCAGTCGGCTGTCGCGTGGTCGTCCAGGCACTTGACGCACCTTGGACGCGCGTGACAAAAACGTTGGGAATGCCCATAGAGCTGGCAGCGATGACACTGACCAGGAAAACCGCGACCACGTGGAGGTTCGACCCTAAGGCCGGAGAGTTGGCAGACTGCCTTAACGTTAAAAATTTGCTTTCCTTCCGGGGAAAGCTCGAGATGGACGAGAACAAGATCGAACGGGACCCTAGTGGTCGCTCGGTACATGCGGTGCACCGAGATGACGGGGAAGGATTGGGACTTAAGGTCCTCGAAAATCCGCTCAGTAGTGAGCTCCACGGGGAGCCCTCGGATGACCACCGTTAAGCGGCGTTCATCCTCTTGCGCGTAGGTGTGGTAATGGAAATACATTAAGTATTTGTGCTATCAAACTGGCAGTGCAAAATGAGTTGCTTTTATAGCAAGTTCGTCTGGCGTTTGTCAAAGCAGTTGCTACTTGCAAATGACAGTTAGGCGGTAGCTAAATTAATTATCCATATAACATAGGTAGCAATATATAACTCAGAAATAATGACATATAATGATGAGACAGTAATTTCATTTATTTACTAAATTGGACTATTCCTTCCTTTCTAAAATATGATGCCCTATGAAGAAAATATTAAGCATTTTTAAAAAAGTATGAGTAAAATTTATAACATGAATGGTTTTAATGGAAAACTAAGTTGTGTAATTAGTTTAAGAACTACTCTGAATGGAACACTAAATTTTAAAAGATCAAGTAAGGCAGCATAGAGTATATCATTTACATACTACCTTTTTCAACGAGTCTATCTTAAAGTGTCGGAGTTTACTTTTATATCAAAGTAGTTTTATGCTCTTTCTTTGGAAAAGCAAGGTACAGCAGAAATCATTTATGTGCCGCAAAAAGTCAGTGATAATCAGTCAGTCATAATGACCACAGTTTTCCATTACTGCAAAAATAAACACATTTGCTTAATCTTGCTATAAACCTAGCATAAGTTATGTCTAAAATTTCAAAAGCTACTCAATTTAAGTGTTCAAAAAAAATATTAAATACTTTTTACTATATGTAAAGAAAAAATGATTAGCTAATTTTTAAATTTGTTGTCTTTGACGCCACGCGGTCTAAGATTATTAAATCATGGGAATTACAGTAACCACGTTGTATTGTTATGTAAAACCAAATAACAGGATTTTTTCTTCTATTTTAATAACGTTGTTCTTATAACATTTATCTAACTAAAGATCACATCGGTTTTTCAATAGTTTTAACTCAACGTTTATTATGCTTCTTTCTATTTCTTTTACAAATTATTGGAAACTGTAAACATTAATTTTGGCTGTGGTGTCCTTTTAATGTCAAAATACAACGCAGAGTTAGAAACATTAGTAAGGATTTTAGAAAAAAAAGTAGTAGATGCCGACTTGAACCAAATAGATATTTTTTAGTTGAGATGATGTGTGTGTTCTTACAAAATAAAATCATAAAAAAATGCATGAAAAATTTAACGGTCACAATCATGTATATGCTAATGCTAGTCTCATGTAGATTTAGTTTAACTTGTTTAATACAAAATAAAAAAATTATATATTTATCCCACATAATTATTAAATCTTTCTTTATTATATCGGCCACAACATGAATTCTTTGTTCGGATGCACTGTAACACTTTCCAAGCGATTTTTATCCTCTAGTTACATAAAATGATATCAAAAATATATCGTATGACAGATTTCAGGAATTTCAAATGAATGTAATCGGCTTCGTTATTCATTCCCGTTATCGTTATCGTTATCGTTATCACTACAATTGAAGTTGAATATGGCAAACTATTTTGTACGTTCTAAATTCAAAATGTTAGCTTAATGCTGCAAATACATTTATACATATATATATATATCTATATATATATATATATATATATCTATATATATAGCATCAACGTAATTTTAAACTAAATGTTATTTTTAATATAAGTATTTTAACTTTATTATAAGATATATACCATTACTGAATTGCTTATAATAGCAATTCATTAATGGTCAATCTAACATATTATGTAACTGTCGTACTGTAAGGTGCGACCTCTGACATATAATAATAAGTATTATATTACATGTAACATTATACAATTACATGAGGAGTTATAAATTGAACTAAATGTTAACTAATTATCGTTTTGTTTAGAAAGTTATGTTTTTTTATACATTTTATTTCCTTTTATTATTTCAGTTCGTATTTGTAGACTAGGAGTAGGCAGACAGGTAGGCAGTTAAATACTGGATTTAACTTTAAGTCATGTCTAATTAACAACTTTATAAGTTTGTTTTATTCTAAGATTTTCTTGCAACGTGAATACAAATTGAATTAAAAAATGAAGCTGTTTTTACAATGTACATTTTAAAAGTCATTAAGACATCTACTAAGTTACTACAACTTTTTTTCTCTTAAATTATAAAAAAAACACTTATGAAAGTCTGAATAAAGAGTTCTATTATAGTCTAACAGTTAGGTCTGCTTCGCGTATCTAGACGTTTGTATCCTATATATGTATTACGTTATACGTACTAACTGCGTATTAACTACGCCGATGCAACTCAATTACATAGTACAATATATAGAGTGAAGGAGGCGTTCACAGCAAGCAAGTTGTTACTGGCGCCTAAATTGAAAACCACGAGCCCACTGAATGCAACTACATCAAACTCCAGCTATTTGAAGACAAGGTAATTTCGCAACGTTTTGTGCTTCGTGATTTGTATTTTGAACTTTAGACACGATTAAAATAAGACTTATAATTAAAATCGCTATAAGTTTCAACCTCAAGTTTTCTATAATAATAAAGTCAAAACCTCATGTTATCAATAATAATAAATAAAATACAAATACGTTAAATAACAATCCCCTGAATAATTTTTATACTTTCAAAATTATTATTATGTTTGTCTTTAGAACATTGAAACCTTAGGTACCTACACCTCATAGATTATGACACTCCTCTTTAGATTTTGAACGATAATTTAATCACTGAAATAAATGGTCTGAATGAATGACTGACAAAGATAATATTTTAATATATTTATATGAACTGAAAGTAATTATAATTCAAAATAATATTTTATTTACATTTTTGTAAAACTTCTAAATTGAATTTTATAAGCTGCGGTTAAAAATATAGTTTTGATATTTTGATAAGATTGTAATGAAATTTTGTCATTATTATTCTAGACCGACGATGAAACTTGGGCCAAAAGAGTCTTAACCCACTTTTATAATGAATTGAGGGAGTTAACGAATGTAGTCTGCATTATTTAATTTATCTTGCTTTTATTTTGACTACAAATAGTTGTTATCCGACTTTAAAATAAGTATGAGGTAAAATAAAATTTAATACATTTTCGGTCGGTGAATTATTGCTCAAATAAAATTGTAGTCAAGCATATGTTTGTAGCAACAACTATGTTTGTTTTTATAATGATTATAGCAATGTATATCACAACTGTGTATTATATTATATGAATTATTGTAGACTGGCAAGAGTAAAAGGATTATTATGCGGTCATAGAAGTTACAATTCCGCTTCCGCTTCCAGTAGTTTTCTATTTATTTGCGATTAGGTTTGTTCATTTATGTACATTTATGTATGGTGTATATAAGAAAATGTATTGTCGAAGTTGCCTTCGATTCTGTCCGCGTTGGCTTCAATAAACTACTCGTTCGGAATAATAGTGTTATTTTTTTTAAACACATTCAAAATAATTTGCTTTTTTAGGGATTAGATCAATGTGTGTGTATTTTGTCCTATTCGTTTGTGTGTAATTATTTTTATTATTAAAACATTGTGATATATTATTTTGAAAAACACTTTTTATATCGTATTAGAAGCCTTAAAACCTTTCTTTATAAATGAGCTTTCAAATGGGCATATAATTCTTCAAAGTCGACTGTTACATTCATATATCTCTATATTAGCGCGTTACAAAAAATAAAATTACTTTGCTACGGTATTATGTTAGTATAAATAGATAAGGCTATGCTAACCATAGCATTACCAATTTTAATATTACTGTAATTACTGTAACAAATTACGAATTTTTACGTCATAATTATAAAGAAACTTCTTTAGTGTCCACATTTTAATAAATCAAAGAACAACACCGTCTTAATAAAACATCAATGAATTATCTTATGTCTTATCTTACAAGTAGCTTGTATCAACAGCCTACATCCTGGAGACCCTAATGACACATAAGTTTGACAGGGGTCTAATCTTGAGTATTCTGATAGATAGATACATATTGCTCGAAGCAAAGATATAACCACATCCATATAAATGGTCTTATTTGAATATCTCAACCTTTGACTTAAACCAATTTTTTGAGGTACATTGTTTAGTTTTTACTTAAATACAAATAGATTTCGATTTTTGTTGTTATATATAAAATTTTTATGATTAGAATAATTAGATTATGTAAAAAATTTATACACAAACGGACTTCTTTAAGTAAAAATTACAATTAAATAAATAAATAATTGATCAAGTTAAAAAAGCAACTGTCCCATCGTTTATCGGCAATGAAAAGTTTGAGAATAATTTGATTGTGTTTTAATACTCGTAATAGCACTTGTGAACTAACAGTTACATACTAGTTACTTAAACGATATCCAAGCTTCTGGTAGCTAGTAATAAAGTTACGTTACATTGTATGCAAAACACACCTCGGAGAGCTTTATCAGTATTACTTTGTAACTCTCGCAAACAAAGAACAATAAAATCGTCTCTTAAAATAATTAGAATTTGATATAAACTTATGTCTTCATAATCGGGGGACAGTTAATAAAAAGAGAAAATCAAAATGCAAGCTAGTTACAGAGGCAAATAACAATATCAAATCGTAAAACATTCATAGTCTTCAATAAGTATATAATAATATTATATTTATCCTTTTTAGAGGTCTTTTTGTATCAGGGCTTTAAATTTTTTAATTTAATGTTATTACTAAACTAGTTTTAATGTTGTGATCTCAGAATTGGATTTCGTGTTATTAAACTATGTGAAGTATGTAAATGTCGTAATTTCTCTAATTCCTTATTTTTTCATTAAATCTTTTACAAAAATGTATGTTTTATATCCTGTTGAAATAATACCGTAATAATGACGTATTTTTTATGTTTTAAATTCTAAGATATGATAAAAGTAAGGAATATTTTATCTTATTATAAGCCAATAAAAGAACATTGTAATATACCTAAATCTTTATACATCTCTTATTAAATTATAAAAATCAAATTAAATTAAATTATAAAATGTCTAATATTTAATGGTGGACAAAATATTACATGTGTGCTATTAGACTTTGAATTTACAGATTAAAGCAGTTTGAATTATTATCAGACAAACATTAAACTAAATCTTAACCGACGATATTATATGTTCAGATGTTAGATCAGCATAGTGTATGTTCTGCTAAATGGTATTTCAATAGTGTATTAATGTTTCTTTAGGTTAAAAAATAAGAATCTATTAACAAGATAATTAAAATGTGATGTTTAGAAAAGTACTATAATAAATATAATCAAATTAATCGCCATAAGTAATAAATTAAAATTCTTCATGACAGGGTAAAGCGTTGATAAATGTTATTATCCTACTCCTGAATTTGTTATTAGTTTCTAACCGGATCATGTTATAGACCTTTACTCACCTTTTCGACGATTAAATATGTACCTTAATAAAAAGGCTGTTCTCAAAATGCCTATTCCTTTTAATAGTAAGGTTATTTTATGTCGGTAATTTATGGTTCTATTATAAGATGGCTTGTGAGATATTTTACATTTTTTTTATATGAGATTGGATTACAAAAGAACAAGCAGTGCATTTAGTGATAAACGAGTACATTTCGTTCGTTCGTTGATAGTTGCAAAAATCACTTTTAAAATTTGAAGCACGCTCTTAAGTACTATACCTACAGCCCCGCTCCCCCGGTGACGCTGTAATAGCCAACAGGGCTAACAGCATAGACATACAAAATAAAAAAAAAAAAAAAAAAAAAAAGAAAAAAAAAAATATACCTACAGAAAGACGCCTATATATGCATGTTTTCATTCTGTCGATTTAAGGGTTTTTGGTATTCGCTGGGAATATTAAAAGAGACAGAATTACCATCGGGATTTGGGTCCTAATACGACAATGTTATAAGAACGACGAAAATCGTCTATCATCAATGAATTTGGCAGTCAACTTTTTGGACACGTATATGCGTACAAACTGGAATGAGCTTGAAAATGGAGGGGAGGTAAATTTTTTATTGAGTGTGTATGATTATGTATTTATCTAAGGTTATTAGTTAATATATGGGTTGCTAATGGCTATGATTACCTTAATTATGCAGGTGAAGTAGTGTTTTATTGTTTTTTTCCCTCGATCAATGCCCTCCGAATACCTACTTTATGATAACCAAAGACTCATATTTGATTGACTTGGTTTGGTATATGTTATTAAAAATTTTAATTATAGCCCTTGAAATCGTACATAATATTAGTTTATAGGTATTGTACATACCAAGAGTATCCATTACTTTAAATATATATGTTCATTCCAATGACCACATTGCACACAGAGGGGACACAATAATATGTATTAAGTTAACCACTTTGCTTTTGCAGTTAAATTTTCAAATAACAGTTTTTTTTTAAATTAACAACTTTTTATAGCACCATTTATTGTATTTTAATTAAAAGTGCTTGTATATATCTTTTAAGACGACACGAAAACTTATTTCTAATGAAGAATTTTCTTTATATTCACCGATTAATAAAAAAAATCATTACGAAGTGCACATTGGCAGAAATAATAATGCTACTCTTTGATATGCTCATTGTAATATCATTCTAAATAGATTTAATGGTCCTCATTTATCGCAATGATCAGTGGATGATGGTAACATCGTTTTTATTCCGAACCACTGAATTTGTGAATCGTTCATCACAGTGCTGTGTATTTAATAGATAGTTTACCAACTATCTATTAAATACACAGCACTGTGATAGCTAATGTATGTAATATAAATTAAAAAATGTTAGATCTACAAATCAGCGAACTACAATCGATTCATACTGTGAAACCACCATGATTCGACTTAAAAATATTAACCTCGAATGGGTTTTAAACTAGACGGCCATAATCCTGATTAAATTACGTAATTATACCCGGGTAAAATATTTCCAAAATAGATATTTTTGAAGATGTTTTTTTCTGTTTAGTAAGATTTCATTTCATGGAGCCGATTCGCAGTAAACAGACTGGTAACTACAAGTCTGCTTGCTTGCTTGATTTGATATACTTGTATGTAGAGATTGGCACGTTTTAGAAAAAATAAATTAAAAGAAAGAATCTTAGGTTACGCAAACGGAGAAGCAGGAAAAGCTAGTTTTAAATATATTTATATACCAAATTCATTATAATGTAAGCATTTGCAGAAAATAAATATTAAATGAATATATAGTATATATTCATTTAATATTTATTTTCTGCAAATGCTTACATTATAATGAATTATAATTATATAAATATATATAGTATATATTCATTTAATATTTATTTTCTTTTTTTATTAGTCATAGTATAAATTTTAATTGTAACTTCTGCAAATTAAATCTGTGGCATTTACTTTAATGTTTATTGTTAAGATTTTGTGGACAGCCATCCTAAAATTGAATGTTAAGTTAGCCTATAATTGGGATATACTTTGTAACTTCTATTTACATAACATATAGTAAAACAAATGTTTTCCATTGTGTATCACGTTGGCTTCCTATTAATTAAATAAAAATAAAAAAAAAAATGTGTATATATATCTATATAATAAGGACAGTTTTTATGTAACTTTAACTTCCAGTAGTATAACCCGCGACTTCATCCGCGTGTAATTTTTATACACACTACTTGAATAAGATATTTTTGTTTATTTCGTTGATTTCAATTTAATGTTTGCGAAAACCTATATTTTTCTTAAAATTAAAGTAAGTTACTCCTTATAATATCAGCTATAGGCCAGTTAAAGTCCTGTTAAAATCAGTCAAGCCGTTTCAGAAATTTGCCGGAAAAGACAGCACAAAATAAGAAAAAAATTTTTTTTTTGTTAATTTATTTAAGTACCGTATACACTATCCTATGCTTTTTGTAAACATCTATTAATTAAAGAATTACAAAAAAGAATTCAATTTTATTTATATATACCTATTAAAATCGATTTTTTGCAGGAGTTATGTTCGAGGGAATAATCAAGTTATTCAATAGCCGCTTCAATAACTGTAACTACCTAAGTATATACTCGTATGTGTAGACTCTGTTTAACCAGTAATTGGTAAAACACCTGGTTGTTCTAATTCCTAGTCATAATCGATAGGGTTTGAATCTCTGGACTGGCATGGAATGATGGTTATTTATTTATTCCTGGCGTCAAAAACAAACGAATGGGTTTCAAATACACATTCGTGATTTAAATGCACACCAAGAAAATACATGTATTATATACGACTTTCTTATGAAAATGTTAATAATAAAAAAAACGGAAATAGAATAAAAATAATTAATAAACAAAAGAAATTAGAGAGTATTATTTTTGTTACACAATTAAAAAAATATTTCATTAAATTTTTAGTTAAAAATCTAGACTAACATAAACTTTCGTCTCGTATTCAATTTCAACTTTCTTGCAGTAAATAGCGTGCAAATATACATTTTTATCATATGTAACATGTCATAGGTTCAATTTTACTTTTCTATCCCTAATTTATCCCTAATTTTATACTTATTAAATACAAATATTATGAAAAACGTTACAATTATATCAATAGACCATTTATCAAACATTTATTTTATATTACTTAGGTATATATAAGTGGAAATGTTTGCATGATTGTACGGATGGATGTTTGTTACTTTTATTCTTTTCAAATTTAAAATAAATCTTAATATAAAAATACGGAAGAAGAAATCTAAAAAGACGCGAAAACGAATAAGACGCCCTATAAAATCTCTCTAGAAAGTCAAAATGGACTACATTCGTTTATTTCTTTTATTCATTTCAAAAGTGGTCCAAAAGGGCCAAGTTCCTTCATCGGTTTCAAATAATAATATTAAAATACTATCTTGCTACAACAGATACATTTTTTGAATAGTCTATTTACAGAATTTACCTCTACTTTATGTAAATATAACTGTAATGTATATTATGTTATTCAATACTCCTACAAGCATAACGGCATTTTGTAAGTAACATGGAATTTCTCATTTAAATGTTTCGAATTGAGAACCGTAGTTTGTACCCACCTCGTTGTGGAATTCCTGGTAAACTGTCAAATGTTGGTGTATTTGCCAAATCTTTTTATATATTTTTCTGTTCTGAGAGAGAAAATTTTAAAGAGTAAAGACCCAAGATGGGAGTCCTATTGTACACCAGAAGTTAGAAGACGGGGTAAAAGCTTTGACTGCTACAGCTTGTGATCGTTCACGAAGATAAGATATAAGCCACCTCAGTAAACTACCATGTATGCTTATATTTTCCAATTTTTGTATTAAGAGATTATGCGAAACCTTATCAAATGACTTTGAATAATCTATAAACGACATCTACACTATAACCGACATTCATTCCATTTAGTACTACATCTAGATACTCACAAAGATTACTATTTGTAGAACGTTTATTTATGAAACTATGCTGATTATTTTTTAATTTAGATTTCAATAATGGGAAAATGGAATCATAGATAATCTTCTCAAAAAGTTTTGGGGTCACCGATAATTTTGAGATACCACGGTAATTTTTGCTTAATATTTTACGTAGTTTCTAATACGCAATTATTTTTATTCATGTTATATAACTTACATCAAACGTCTTATTAAATTTCGTTGATAAGCGAAGCCATTCCTTTTATAATTAATTTAATATTTCAGAAGAATTTTGTTTTCTTCATATTTGTCTATAAATAGAATATGCAACCTATAGACCATGTATGGGCAACCTTTGACAAGTTGAGGGCCAAACTTTAGTGTGCAAATACATTCGCGGGCCGCGTTTAAAAGTAGTTCATTTTAAAGTAGTGTTGTCAAGTAGTGTTCATAATTTTTTGCACTATTGCAAATATCTATATATTAGACATGAAATAATACGACAATATTATTATAATATCAATTTATTAAAATAACAAAATGAAATGAAAAAAAATTGGTACAACATTATAATTAAATCGTTTGTTTAAAAATTTGGAATTGTTACAAACTACGAAAGTTAAATAGCAACACCGAAATCAATGAGACACTTGAGCTTGAATTTGGGAAACTAATCCATCGATGTTTGGATGAATTCCACTGATACAAAGTCGTAAAGAATTTTCCAAATTATCGTCAGTCAGCCTTGAACGATGCTTTGAATTATTAACTTTCATCATTGAAAAGAACTGTTCGCATTTATAAGTACTGCCAAACGCACAAATCAATCTTCTTGCGAATTTTCTGAGTTGCGGAAAATGGTCTTCTTCGAGGTATATTTTGTAGAAATCGCAAAACTCCATGTCTTCAAATTTAGATTTTAGGAGTGAGTTTTCTTGAATCTCGATCAACTCCATTTGCAAGTGTATTGGAGCATTTTGTACATTACTTTTTGTTGGAGTAGCAAATAAATTGAAACAGTCATAAATGTTTTTGAAATCGCTAAATCTATTCGAAAATTGCTTCGACAGTACCTTGAGTTCTTCAGCATATTGAGCATGAGCAATATTCTCATACGCAAAGAGCGTGGGGAAATGGTAACTGTTACCAGACGGCATCTGTGCCTCCCACAAGCGGATTTTATTCTGAAACGCTTTCAAATGGCCGTACAAATCATTAACTAACTGTCCTTGTTTTTGAAGTTTCAAATTTAAATCATTCAAATAGCCAGTATGGTCGACCAGAAATGCTAAGTCACATATCCATTTTGGGTCACTCAATTCAGATAGTGGTTTATCTTTTATTTGCATAAAGTCCTTTATCTCATTTATAAGCTCGTAAAACCGTTTCAGCATTTTCCCTTTGCTTAGCCATCTGACTTCACAATAATATGGTACGTCGTCATATTCGGCTGATATTTTATCCAAAAACGCCTTAAACTGACGATGATTAAGCCCTCGGGATCGAATAAAATTGATGGCTTTTACTACCACATTCATAACATTCTGGAGTCGAATGGACTTAGAACACAAGTTCTGTTGGTGGATAATGCAATGAAGGACTATCAAATCATCTTTTTGCACATTTAGTTCAGTTGCTTTTTCATTCAAAATTCCGATGAAACCTTTACGTAAGCCGACCATAGAAGGTGCACCATCTGTGCATACTCCAACTAATTTTGACCATGGCAAGCCAAAACTTGTAAATACCTTTTGAACTTCATTAAAAATGTTCTCTCCTGTAGTGGTACCTTTTAGCGGCTGTAAAGCAAGCAATTTCTCAGTAACAATGAACTCTTTATCAACACCTCGAATAAATATAGCGAGTTGAGCTGTGTCCGACAAATCGGTGCTCTCGTCTATAACGCTATATATATATATATATATATATAATGCTATAGAAAATGATTCAAAACCAGCCATACGGTCAGTCAATGTTGTTTTGATATCATTAACCATCACTTTTATACGTAGGACAACAGTTTTTTTTCATGGCACAAAACACTGCAAACTTCTAACATACACTCCTTGATAAATTCTCCTTCGGCAAATAGTTTTAATGACGTTGCCAATTTTGAACTAACTATAAAACTAGCTTTCACAACATTATCAAGTTGTGTTCTTTGTTTTTCAAACATTTGCTGCTACTTTCCCAAATTTGCAGTAAGCTTCTGTATTTTGTCTTTTCTTATTTGTCCTATCAGTGAGTGTAGCGTAGGATGCTTAGTTGAGTAATGCCTCTTTATATTAATTCTTTCATCACTGAAATGGATTCATTACACAGCAAACAAATAGGCTTACCATTGCGCAAGATAAAAAAGAATTCTTCAGTCCATTTTTCTTGAAATTGGCGACCCTCTGCACCTACTTTTCGTTTCTTTCCACCAGACATTATTTTCGTATACAAAATATAATTACTAGGCACTCAAGATGCACACAAAGTCACAAAGCAAATTGAGGGCACTAGCACTTCGCTAGGATATCGCTTGTTGAAGTTATCACCTCGGTAGCTCAAATAGAACTGAACTTATGTTCGGGCCATCCACCCGCTTATATAGGCAAAATGAAGGAATAATCTAGAATCGTCTAGTGTAGAACAGTTGAGAAGAAATAATCTTTTGTTGCGCCGCCAGTGAGGCGGCAAACATCAAAGGGTTTATGTTTGCCGCCTCACTCTTTGATGATCGCCGCCACTCGGCTTGCTCGCTCACTTGAATCCGTGAGTATGAGTAAGTAGTGTAATATATATTTTTTAATTAGGTTTTAAAAAATGTCTTGCGGGCCGGATCAAATCATACAGCGGGCCGGATGCGGCCCGCGGGCCGGTTGTTGCCCACATATGCTATAGACACTAATAGGTATTTGTATTTTGTATATATTTAGACTAGGTTATAATTTAAAAAGTAATGTTGTATTTGAATTTGGAATCTATTTTTTTTTTAATGAAAATTGATTGTGTTTTCTCAATTTCGTGATCAGCAACTAATTAATACTTTGTGATAATTAAAGGAACTAGAGGGAAAAAAGAACCTTAATTGCTGTGTTAGATATAGCATTACACAAAGTTTGTAGGGAAATGTGACTAATAACAAAAAAAGGTTTCTATTTTTAATAATTATATTACTTGGTTATTGAATGAAGCTTTCAATATACTAAATATGTAATTTTTCAGTTGCATATTTTACGATTTGATTCACATTGATTAATTAATATACAATAGAGTTACCTTGAGTTGACACATAGTGCTGGTTTGTTAATGTCAAAATTTGCTTATTGTCCTAATTGTTACACCTCACAAAAATTGATGTACTGTACTTTTTAAATTGCAAAAAATATAAAGTTGATGTTTAATGACCGAAAGATTTAAAATACCGAGAGCTAAAATAATTAAGTTGAATTTGAAATTAAAAATAACCAAATTAGTTTTAGCCACGCCCATTAACAAGTATGTAAGATACATAAAAAGATGAATTCATAATTATATTTGACATATAAACAATATTGAACAGCATCCAAAAATTACCGGGGAAAATATAATTAAGAAGAATAAGTTGTCTGGACTCATTCTTAAAAGGAATCCTTTTTTTTTAAACTTAGCGTAGTATAGCAAAAACCTAACATCATGATCTAAGCATTCTTAAAACGAACGGCATCCAATCTTCTGGAATTAACTTTATATAAATGAAATCTTCCTTTTCTCCTCAAATGCAATTTCACTAAAAGAACTGATGCGATTATTCTCAAATGTTCTTGAGTGGATGGTCTAGAATAAGTCTAATTAGAGTGTCGTAAAATATATATTGCTTTTTAAAATAAATCATTTACATTTGCTTATTATTTTATATCTTTATATTTACACCGAAAAGTTGTTCTTGCGTTTTCATGAATAAAAAATAAAGTCACGTGTCTTAAATTATTCAGACATTTATTTTATAAGAGCGAATTAAGCCCTGTAAAGAAAATTGATATGCCTATCAAGAGGTGTTCCTATATTACTATTATTAAATTAAATTAATTATATGTATTTAAAATATACTATTTTTAATTTACAAAAGAACTAGATTTGTTAAAGATATGAATAAACTCAAAATATAGAGATCGAATCCTAAAAGAGTACAATAATTTGTCATAAGTACTGTAAAATATCTATAAATTTATTAGTACTGTAAACAGAAGAAATGGAATAATAAAATAAATGTTATAAAGTAAATAACTCTTGCGAATCCTGTAACAACCTCGGCTTAAGATTTTTGCTACACTCCTTATTGTTATATCTTTCCTTCGTTTCTGAACCCTCTCACAGATGAAAAAAATAAAACAGAATGTTAAGTTAAAAAAGTCAAACAAGATTAGTTACAAGTTATCATCAGAGATATAGTAGTTAAATATAATATAAATATCAAGTGAATACCTATTTATGAAATTTTGTGATTTTAAAGTTATATGATATATATAAGTATTGTAAGATTAATAAGCACGATAACAACTGTCAATGTTAATGCATGATATTAATTATATAACAATAAAAAAAATGAAACCTAAATTAAAAAATATTAAATAACAGAGCAACTAGTAAAAAAAGTAGATTTATTTTCAAATACGTGAACACAATAAATGAACTTAAAAGTAAGATTAATTCTATAATTAACTTACTTTAGTTTACAACATTTTTGATTTTATTCGTAAATCGTAAAATACTCCTTACATGAGTTGCAGATAAAGTTTAGGACAGTGAGGATTTAAAGACGCGTAACTATTAATGAGGGCTGAACTTCTGAACTTGGGATGTCAGTTACAGAGTTTCTTTCTTTTTCTTTAATTCTTTAAGTGACTGCTATTCACAAATAAAATTCCTTCCATCTAAATGTTGCCCAAATTATTTAAAAACGATGTCTTTTTGTAGAACAAAATGATTTTGTAAGTAACAAAACAAAGTATTAATAATAAGAATCAATATTTTTCCTCCCAGATTTTGTTTGCTTTGCCCAGATAAATCTAATTTTGAATATTTTTGAGTTTAACAATCTATATTATACGTATTCTTGTGACTTTTCCGTATTTAACTAAAAAGTTGTGTGGTGGACGATGGTTACAAATAAATACATCACAGAGAGGCCTTACTTAGAGGATCTTATAGGTATATATACACTAACAGGGATATTTTACTAAATTATACTTGATTTCTAATATTATTTACCATATTATATTATATTATTTACATTTGTAAATAATATTAGAAATCAAGTATAATTTAGTAAAATATCCCTGTTAGTGTATATATACTGATACTATCGTTCCATGCTATGTCCAGCTCTCGCCGTACTGATCAGTCACCGATACCGCGCAGGCCTTCTATCATCCTTGCTCCACTTCCACGATCTCCGCGAGTGTCTTTCTTGTGCATTCAACTCGCGTTTAGCATAAGTATTCATCACCAGAATATCACTTCATTATAATTTTTGTCCTCTTAATTAAAAATATCTAAGAGTTAATACAACCGGACATAAAAACATTTGAAAAGCAGAATAAAACACAAAGTAATTTAAATAACGAGAAGTACATTCACTAAGTCTCTTAAATATTTACAAAACTAGGTTAAGACTCCGTGCCCAAATTTCATCGTCCAATAGAAAAGCTCATAATAGTCAATATAGACAATTTAAAGAATGTACATGTTACTTTTTATTCTGTTTTAGTAGAATGTAAAATATACTACGAATAAAATAAAATTGAAAGTGTAAGTAGTTAACCGTTAATATTGTATTTCTCGTTTAAACTTTTCTAATTGAAAAGCGTACTTGAACTTAATTTAAAGTTTCTGATTGGTGGTCAGATGTTTGTGATTTGAAATTGCATTTTAATATTTTTTTATTAGTGCGTCACGATAATAGATGAAAATACATATACATTTAAATAAAATTATAATGTATTACAATAGTTTATAAAAAATAATTTCCTTATAAGTATTGCTTAGGTTTTGTTTTTATACATACTTTTATTTATCTTACATTATGTACAATCAATATAGATTATTAAGGATAACAAAGCAGCTATTCATTGAAATTGTATTTGTCCGACTGGAAGTGGCGAGTTGTTATTCTGAAAGCGGACGCACATTGACCAACTAGTGAATTAATTATAAGCCCTTGATGTGGTTTAGTCTGAACTCAACCATTCCTTTACAAGTATATGACCTAAACAAGTAAGCAATGAACAATACAATATTTTAAATTGGATTCAGCGATTCTGGTATATATAATAATAAAGTTGGATGTAAAAAAACTTGCTATTGTTGTATATATAATGAAACATACTTTCACATAATATATGAATCAATAAGCACCTACTAAGTAACAAAAAGTAAAGCCATATACATATATGTATACATTAAACCTAAATAAATTTGTTTTAAAACTCAATAACTGCTATCATCATAATAACAATAATAATAATAATAACTGCGAATAAATTAAATATTTATTTTTATTTTTGTTTATTGAGAAAAAAAGACTTATAAAAAGGCAGTCGCTATCTCTAGGGGCAAAATACAGAACTAGTAACAAAAATATTTGGAAAGTCCCCAAGAAAAAAAATGGTACAGTATAGCAAAAACGAGAGATTTTTTTTTTATGTAAGTTTAATTAAATTAAGAGATATCGAATTAGAAAGGATTTTCTTTCACATATAATATAATAATATTGACTTAAAAAAGGTTTAGAAAGATTATATTATTAAAATGATTGGGTTGAATTAGATAATATTGTATTAATTGAGTGTAGATGACGAGAGGTGATAGTAGGTAGATGAAGTCAAATCATTAGTACAGAGTAGGAAAAGTAGAATAGGAAGATACAGGGTCTTCCTGTATAACTCCTCTTTCTGTATATATATATATATATAATTATTATATTTAATTATCTTTATATATTTTGAGTTAATCTTTAGATTATTGAAAGCACTCTGATGACTGTAGGACTAATGCTGTCAAAAGCTTTGCTGTAGTTAAAAAATGCTGTGTAGAGGGTTACTTTTATTATATTCTTTATATTTGTCAATCATTTGGTAGACTGAATGTATATGGTCTATAGTTGAATAAACCGATCGGAAACCATCTTGTTCTTTAGGTTGTGCAGCGTCGATGCGTTCTGTGATTCGACTTAGTATTATTGATGCAAAAAGTTTATAAATACTTGGCATTAGATTGATGGGTCTATAGTTTTAAAATCTAAGGGGTCTCTTTTTTCTATAATGTTATAATGAATTACCCATTTAATTTTTTTCCAACCGAGGGGAGCATACATACAAGTGTTAGGAAAGATCTTTTTCTATTTTTCAATAAGCGCATGTTGAAGTGGGCAGTGAACACAACGAACCATATTTTATACATTTGATAAAGTATCAGTTATAGTTCCTCGCTAGGGAATGAATGCCGCTACATACACATGATTGATTGGTGAATGCTTTGGAGCTATAAAATTTTTATAAAAGTTTTAAAAAATCAATATTGTTTTTTTGTCTATCGATTGAAAAAAGCTATATCTTGCTACGAAACAATCAAAACATCAGAATACAAATAAAATAAAGTTTCAAATATAACTACAATTCGATGGAAATTAGATCCGTTGAAAATATTTATTTATTTATTTATTTATATCTTTTCCACCTAGAATCATAATCAGTGATCACTTGTGTACTTCAACATGGAAGTGTCAGGAGGGCCCATTACGATACTAGATTTATCCCTTAATAAGAGCTGTAAGAGCACTTTCCATTTTAATGTTAAAGCTAGGAGGGTTCCAAACGCGTCCTGGTCTGAGAAGAACCACACAACAAACTCAGCCGGATATATTTTTTATTATTGTGATCACTGTTTCACAAACGTCAATATTAATGCAATTTTAGAACAACTAGAACCGTCGCAATCAATAGGAAATGAAGCCTAATGATTTCAGGCAACGAAAATGAAATAATAATAACAGTAAAAAAAAAATATTGTTATTAAGGTCACTTAATTATAAATCATTAATCTATCTATATATATAAAGAAGGATGTTTGTATATATGAAATCGATGAACTCAGAAACTATTGGACCGATGATTATGAAAATTGGTATGTATATGTATTTTTCTACGGAGAAGGTTTATATTGTATGCCCATTGATGTAACTCGCCACCAAGCAGCGCTGTCAAATATAGACTTCCGCCCCGTTCAACCGATTGTCATAAAATTTGGTATGACCATGTATGTTTCCTCGAAGAAAACGAATATGCTATGACCATTGATGTAACTCGCCACCAGGCGGCGCTGTCAAATATCGACTTCCGCCCCGTTCAACCGATTGTCATAAAAATTGGTATGACCATGTATTTTTCCTCGAAGAAAACGAATATGCTATGTCCATTGATGTAACTCGCCACCAGGCGGCGCTGTCAAATATAGACTTCCGCCCCGTTCAACCGATTGTCATAAAATTTGGTATGACCATGTATGTTTCCTCGAAGAAAACGAATATGCTATGTCCATTGATGTAACTCGCCACCAGGCGGCGCTGTCAAATATCGACTTCCGCCCCGTTCAACCGCTTGTCATAAAAATTGGTATGACCATGTATTTTTCCTCGAAGAAAACGAATATGCTATGCCCATTGATGTAACTCGCCACCAGGTAAAGTAAGGGTTAGCCCAGCGAAGCGGACTGGGTTCGCTAGTATATATATATAGAAGGATGTTTGTATATATGAAATCGATGAACTCAGAAACTATTAGAACGATGATTATGAAAATTGGTATGTATATGTATTTTTCCACGGAGAAGGTTTATATGGTATGCCCATTGATGTAACTCGCCACCAGGCGGCGCTGTCAAATATAGACTTCCGCCCCGTTCAACCGATTGTCATAAAAGTTGGTATGACCATGTATGTTTCCTCGAAGAAAACGAATACGCTATGTCCATTGATGTAACTCGCCACCAGGCGGCGCTGTCAAATATCGACTTCCGCCCCGTTCAACCGATTGTCATAAAAATTGGTATGACCATGTATTTTTCCTCGAAGAAAACGAATATGCTATGCCCATTGATGTAACTCGCCACCAGGTAAAGTAAGGGTTAGCCCAGCGAAGCGGGCTGGGTTCGCTAGTACATTATAAGTTTATACTTTACATTATAAAATATATAAGACAAATGAGAAGGCACGGTTAAGTCAAATCATTATAATAATAAAAGTTTTAATGTACGTATATGCCAAATGTATAATAAGGACATGATTGTTAAGAAGTACACTTAATTGTAGTACATTTTAAATTCATTTATTATTCTCTTAACTTAAGTTCAGTTTTGAAACGAATTCAAAATAGTAATTTCTTAGATCTTTACCAATAGTACACCTGCTGTTCTCTATGGATTCATTTACAGATTTTTATATTTGAATAATTATAAGATCAAAGTCTTTCGATACTTATTGTGTTATTTTTGAAAAATGTAAAGACTCATAATATTGTATATATTTTCCACTCTAATACATAGGAATAAAAAATTTAAAACTCGATACAAAAACATGAAATAATTCCGAGCTGCGAGCAGAAGCGTCGGGAAATAGGAAACTGTTAGTTTGTAATGAATACATTTTCCAGTGCACTGCCGGTGATCTAGTTTTGTTATCTAGAGGCACCTATATATGAGTGCGAAATGGGTTAGGTTTTCAAAAATTTTGTAGATACAACTTTTAGATAAAATACTTGTTTCAAATGGATACTAGACATTTTTGTAAAAACTATATAAATATCGATTGTTGTGTGACAATGTGTGCAAACACGATATTTACGTACTTATATTATTTCTATATATTAATTCTGTTGACGTCTTTTTATTTAGGGCCATTGAAAACAACATATTGTTCAATTGGTACAGTTTGGTTTAACTAATAAGAGACACTGAACTTAAAACTTAAAATAGGCACAGAGATCATTTATGTTTTCTTAAGTAGGTACACATTGCTGCCAATAATATGTTTATTTTATTAATGAATAAGGAGTTTCATTTATGTTCAATTAATAATATTCTTCAATTCTGAACTTTTAATAACTCATATGATTTGAGTTAAGTCGTATGATATGTCTAAAAAGAAAACATCAATGATTTATCGTTATACCCGTAACTCATAAGGAGAACTTATCACCTTTATATATTATGTCATTTTAATACTTCAGAAACTCGAAAAATAATAGATGACACTTCAGTTTGATAAGGATGTGACCTTAAGAGCTCTGATTGACACGTATTGTTCTTTAAGGCGAAGGCATAACCTCATGTATATCTTTTACATATTATTTGAATAACTTAACTTTTGACTCGCACCTTTATATACATATATACATACATATTTATTTTTTAATTTAAACTTATAAGATTAATAAATAATTTTAGTTATATAGCTAGTCCTTTTTTTATGCAGTTGATTACAGTATCTTGTAAATAAAAGTGACAAAGGATAGAAACAGATATATTGAGCATGAGCAATATTCTCATACGCAAAGAGCGTGGGGAAATGGTAACTGTTACCAGACGGCATCTGTGCCTCCCACAAGCGGATTTTATTCTGAAACGCTTTCAAATGGCCGTACAAATCATTAACTAACTGTCCTTGTTTTTGAAGTTTCAAATTTAAATCATTCAAATAGCCAGTATGGTCGACCAGAAATGCTAAGTCACATATCCATTTTGGGTCACTCAATTCAGATAGTGGTTTATCTTTTATTTGCATAAAGTCCTTTATCTCATTTATAAGCTCGTAAAACCGTTTCAGCATTTTCCCTTTGCTTAGCCATCTGACTTCACAATAATATGGTACGTCGTCATATTCGGCTGATATTTTATCCAAAAACGCCTTAAACTGACGATGATTAAGCCCTCGGGATCGAATAAAATTGATGGCTTTTACTACCACATTCATAACATTCTGGAGTCGAATGGACTTAGAACACAAGTTCTGTTGGTGGATAATGCAATGAAGGACTATCAAATCATCTTTTTGCACATTTAGTTCAGTTGCTTTTTCATTCAAAATTCCGATGAAACCTTTACGTAAGCCGACCATAGAAGGTGCACCATCTGTGCATACTCCAACTAATTTTGACCATGGCAAGCCAAAACTTGTAAATACCTTTTGAACTTCATTAAAAATGTTCTCTCCTGTAGTGGTACCTTTTAGCGGCTGTAAAGCAAGCAATTTCTCAGTAACAATGAACTCTTTATCAACACCTCGAATAAATATAGCGAGTTGAGCTGTGTCCGACAAATCGGTGCTCTCGTCTATAACGCTATATATATATATATATATATATATAATGCTATAGAAAATGATTCAAAACCAGCCATACGGTCAGTCAATGTTGTTTTGATATCATTAACCATCACTTTTATACGTAGGACAACAGTTTTTTTTCATGGCACAAAACACTGCAAACTTCTAACATACACTCCTTGATAAATTCTCCTTCGGCAAATAGTTTTAATGACGTTGCCAATTTTGAACTAACTATAAAACTAGCTTTCACAACATTATCAAGTTGTGTTCTTTGTTTTTCAAACATTTGCTGCTACTTTCCCAAATTTGCAGTAAGCTTCTGTATTTTGTCTTTTCTTATTTGTCCTATCAGTGAGTGTAGCGTAGGATGCTTAGTTGAGTAATGCCTCTTTATATTAATTCTTTCATCACTGAAATGGATTCATTACACAGCAAACAAATAGGCTTACCATTGCGCAAGATAAAAAAGAATTCTTCAGTCCATTTTTCTTGAAATTGGCGACCCTCTGCACCTACTTTTCGTTTCTTTCCACCAGACATTATTTTCGTATACAAAATATAATTACTAGGCACTCAAGATGCACACAAAGTCACAAAGCAAATTGAGGGCACTAGCACTTCGCTAGGATATCGCTTGTTGAAGTTATCACCTCGGTAGCTCAAATAGAACTGAACTTATGTTCGGGCCATCCACCCGCTTATATAGGCAAAATGAAGGAATAATCTAGAATCGTCTAGTGTAGAACAGTTGAGAAGAAATAATCTTTTGTTGCGCCGCCAGTGAGGCGGCAAACATCAAAGGGTTTATGTTTGCCGCCTCACTCTTTGATGATCGCCGCCACTCGGCTTGCTCGCTCACTTGAATCCGTGAGTATGAGTAAGTAGTGTAATATATATTTTTTAATTAGGTTTTAAAAAATGTCTTGCGGGCCGGATCAAATCATACAGCGGGCCGGATGCGGCCCGCGGGCCGGTTGTTGCCCACATATGCTATAGACACTAATAGGTATTTGTATTTTGTATATATTTAGACTAGGTTATAATTTAAAAAGTAATGTTGTATTTGAATTTGGAATCTATTTTTTTTTTAATGAAAATTGATTGTGTTTTCTCAATTTCGTGATCAGCAACTAATTAATACTTTGTGATAATTAAAGGAACTAGAGGGAAAAAAGAACCTTAATTGCTGTGTTAGATATAGCATTACACAAAGTTTGTAGGGAAATGTGACTAATAACAAAAAAAGGTTTCTATTTTTAATAATTATATTACTTGGTTATTGAATGAAGCTTTCAATATACTAAATATGTAATTTTTCAGTTGCATATTTTACGATTTGATTCACATTGATTAATTAATATACAATAGAGTTACCTTGAGTTGACACATAGTGCTGGTTTGTTAATGTCAAAATTTGCTTATTGTCCTAATTGTTACACCTCACAAAAATTTATGTACTGTACTTTTTAAATTGCAAAAAATATAAAGTTGATGTTTAATGACCGAAAGATTTAAAATACCGAGAGCTAAAATAATTAAGTTGAATTTGAAATTAAAAATAACCAAATTAGTTTTAGCCACGCCCATTAACAAGTATGTAAGATACATAAAAAGATGAATTCATAATTATATTTGACATATAAACAATATTGAACAGCATCCAAAAATTACCGGGGAAAATATAATTAAGAAGAATAAGTTGTCTGGACTCATTCTTAAAAGGAATCCTTTTTTTTTAAACTTAGCGTAGTATAGCAAAAACCTAACTTCATGATCTAAGCATTCTTAAAACGAACGGCATCCAATCTTCTGGAATTAACTTTATATAAATGAAATCTTCCTTTTCTCCTCAAATGCAATTTCACTAAAAGAACTGATGCGATTATTCTCAAATGTTCTTGAGTGGATGGTCTAGAATAAGTCTAATTAGAGTGTCGTAAAATATATATTGCTTTTTAAAATAAATCATTTACATTTGCTTATTATTTTATATCTTTATATTTACACCGAAAAGTTGTTCTTGCGTTTTCATGAATAAAAAATAAAGTCACGTGTCTTAAATTATTCAGACATTTATTTTATAAGAGCGAATTAAGCCCTGTAAAGAAAATTGATATGCCTATCAAGAGGTGTTCCTATATTACTATTATTAAATTAAATTAATTATATGTATTTAAAATATACTATTTTTAATTTACAAAAGAACTAGATTTGTTAAAGATATGAATAAACTCAAAATATAGAGATCGAATCCTAAAAGAGTACAATAATTTGTCATAAGTACTGTAAAATATCTATAAATTTATTAGTACTGTAAACAGAAGAAATGGAATAATAAAATAAATGTTATAAAGTAAATAACTCTTGCGAATCCTGTAACAACCTCGGCTTAAGATTTTTGCTACACTCCTTATTGTTATATCTTTCCTTCGTTTCTGAACCCTCTCACAGATGAAAAAAATAAAACAGAATGTTAAGTTAAAAAAGTCAAACAAGATTAGTTACAAGTTATCATCAGAGATATAGTAGTTAAATATAATATAAATATCAAGTGAATACCTATTTATGAAATTTTGTGATTTTAAAGTTATATGATATATATAAGTATTGTAAGATTAATAAGCACGATAACAACTGTCAATGTTAATGCATGATATTAATTATATAACAATAAAAAAAATGAAACCTAAATTAAAAAATATTAAATAACAGAGCAACTAGTAAAAAAAGTAGATTTATTTTCAAATACGTGAACACAATAAATGAACTTAAAAGTAAGATTAATTCTATAATTAACTTACTTTAGTTTACAACATTTTTGATTTTATTCGTAAATCGTAAAATACTCCTTACATGAGTTGCAGATAAAGTTTAGGACAGTGAGGATTTAAAGACGCGTAACTATTAATGAGGGCTGAACTTCTGAACTTGGGATGTCAGTTACAGAGTTTTTTTCTTTTTCTTTAATTCTTTAAGTGACTGCTATTCACAAATAAAATTCCTTCCATCTAAATGTTGCCCAAATTATTTAAAAACGATGTCTTTTTGTAGAACAAAATGATTTTGTAAGTAACAAAACAAAGTATTAATAATAAGAATCAATATTTTTCCTCCCAGATTTTGTTTGCTTTGCCCAGATAAATCTAATTTTGAATATTTTTGAGTTTAACAATCTATATTATACGTATTCTTGTGACTTTTCCGTATTTAACTAAAAAGTTGTGTGGTGGACGATGGTTACAAATAAATACATCACAGAGAGGCCTTACTTAGAGGATCTTATAGGTATATATACACTAACAGGGATATTTTACTAAATTATACTTGATTTCTAATATTATTTACCATATTATATTATATTATTTACATTTGTAAATAATATTAGAAATCAAGTATAATTTAGTAAAATATCCCTGTTAGTGTATATATACTGATACTATCGTTCCATGCTATGTCCAGCTCTCGCCGTACTGATCAGTCACCGATACCGCGCAGGCCTTCTATCATCCTTGCTCCACTTCCACGATCTCCGCGAGTGTCTTTCTTGTGCATTCAACTCGCGTTTAGCATAAGTATTCATCACCAGAATATCACTTCATTATAATTTTTGTCCTCTTAATTAAAAAAATCTAAGAGTTAATACAACCGGACATAAAAACATTTGAAAAGCAGAATAAAACACAAAGTAATTTAAATAACGAGAAGTACATTCACTAAGTCTCTTAAATATTTACAAAACTAGGTTAAGACTCCGTGCCCAAATTTCATCGTCCAATAGAAAAGCTCATAATAGTCAATATAGACAATTTAAAGAATGTACATGTTACTTTTTATTCTGTTTTAGTAGAATGTAAAATATACTACGAATAAAATAAAATTGAAAGTGTAAGTAGTTAACCGTTAATATTGTATTTCTCGTTTAAACTTTTCTAATTGAAAAGCGTACTTGAACTTAATTTAAAGTTTCTGATTGGTGGTCAGATGTTTGTGATTTGAAATTGCATTTTAATATTTTTTTATTAGTGCGTCACGATAATAGATGAAAATACATATACATTTAAATAAAATTATAATGTATTACAATAGTTTATAAAAAATAATTTCCTTATAAGTATTGCTTAGGTTTTGTTTTTATACATACTTTTATTTATCTTACATTATGTACAATCAATATAGATTATTAAGGATAACAAAGCAGCTATTCATTGAAATTGTATTTGTCCGACTGGAAGTGGCGAGTTGTTATTCTGAAAGCGGACGCACATTGACCAACTAGTGAATTAATTATAAGCCCTTGATGTGGTTTAGTCTGAACTCAACCATTCCTTTACAAGTATATGACCTAAACAAGTAAGCAATGAACAATACAATATTTTAAATTGGATTCAGCGATTCTGGTATATATAATAATAAAGTTGGATGTAAAAAAACTTGCTATTGTTGTATATATAATGAAACATACTTTCACATAATATATGAATCAATAAGCACCTACTAAGTAACAAAAAGTAAAGCCATATACATATATGTATACATTAAACCTAAATAAATTTGTTTTAAAACTCAATAACTGCTATCATCATAATAACAATAATAATAATAATAACTGCGAATAAATTAAATATTTATTTTTATTTTTGTTTATTGAGAAAAAAAGACTTATAAAAAGGCAGTCGCTATCTCTAGGGGCAAAATACAGAACTAGTAACAAAAATATTTGGAAAGTCCCCAAGAAAAAAAATGGTACAGTATAGCAAAAACGAGAGATTTTTTTTTTATGTAAGTTTAATTAAATTAAGAGATATCGAATTAGAAAGGATTTTCTTTCACATATAATATAATAATATTGACTTAAAAAAGGTTTAGAAAGATTATATTATTAAAATGATTGGGTTGAATTAGATAATATTGTATTAATTGAGTGTAGATGACGAGAGGTGATAGTAGGTAGATGAAGTCAAATCATTAGTACAGAGTAGGAAAAGTAGAATAGGAAGATACAGGGTCTTCCTGTATAACTCCTCTTTCTGTATATATATATATATAATTATTATATTTAATTATCTTTATATATTTTGAGTTAATCTTTAGATTATTGAAAGCACTCTGATGACTGTAGGACTAATGCTGTCAAAAGCTTTGCTGTAGTTAAAAAATGCTGTGTAGAGGGTTACTTTTATTATATTCTTTATATTTGTCAATCATTTGGTAGACTGAATGTATATGGTCTATAGTTGAATAAACCGATCGGAAACCAGCTTGTTCTTTAGGTTGTGCAGCGTCGATGCGTTCTGTGATTCGACTTAGTATTATTGATGCAAAAAGTTTATAAATACTTGGCATTAGATTGATGGGTCTATAGTTTTAAAATCTAAGGGGTCTCTTTTTTCTATAATGTTATAATGAATTACCCATTTAATTTTTTTCCAACCGAGGGGAGCATACATACAAGTGTTAGGAAAGATCTTTTTCTATTTTTCAATAAGCGCATGTTGAAGTGGGCAGTGAACACAACGAACCATATTTTATACATTTGATAAAGTATCAGTTATAGTTCCTCGCTAGGGAATGAATGCCGCTACATACACATGATTGATTGGTGAATGCTTTGGAGCTATAAAATTTTTATAAAAGTTTTAAAAAATCAATATTGTTTTTTTGTCTATCGATTGAAAAAAGCTATATCTTGCTACGAAACAATCAAAACATCAGAATACAAATAAAATAAAGTTTCAAATATAACTACAATTCGATGGAAATTAGATCCGTTGAAAATATTTATTTATTTATTTATTTATATCTTTTCCACCTAGAATCATAATCAGTGATCACTTGTGTACTTCAACATGGAAGTGTCAGGAGGGCCCATTACGATACTAGATTTATCCCTTAATAAGAGCTGTAAGAGCACTTTCCATTTTAATGTTAAAGCTAGGAGGGTTCCAAACGCGTCCTGGTCTGAGAAGAACCACACAACAAACTCAGCCGGATATATTTTTTATTATTGTGATCACTGTTTCACAAACGTCAATATTAATGCAATTTTAGAACAACTAGAACCGTCGCAATCAATAGGAAATGAAGCCTAATGATTTCAGGCAACGAAAATGAAATAATAATAACAGTAAAAAAAAAATATTGTTATTAAGGTCACTTAATTATAAATCATTAATCTATCTATATATATAAAGAAGGATGTTTGTATATATGAAATCGATGAACTCAGAAACTATTGGACCGATGATTATGAAAATTGGTATGTATATGTATTTTTCTACGGAGAAGGTTTATATTGTATGCCCATTGATGTAACTCGCCACCAAGCAGCGCTGTCAAATATAGACTTCCGCCCCGTTCAACCGATTGTCATAAAATTTGGTATGACCATGTATGTTTCCTCGAAGAAAACGAATATGCTATGACCATTGATGTAACTCGCCACCAGGCGGCGCTGTCAAATATCGACTTCCGCCCCGTTCAACCGATTGTCATAAAAATTGGTATGACCATGTATTTTTCCTCGAAGAAAACGAATATGCTATGTCCATTGATGTAACTCGCCACCAGGCGGCGCTGTCAAATATAGACTTCCGCCCCGTTCAACCGATTGTCATAAAATTTGGTATGACCATGTATGTTTCCTCGAAGAAAACGAATATGCTATGTCCATTGATGTAACTCGCCACCAGGCGGCGCTGTCAAATATCGACTTCCGCCCCGTTCAACCGATTGTCATAAAAATTGGTATGACCATGTATTTTTCCTCGAAGAAAACGAATATGCTATGCCCATTGATGTAACTCGCCACCAGGTAAAGTAAGGGTTAGCGCAGCGAAGCGGACTGGGTTCGCTAGTATATATATATAGAAGGATGTTTGTATATATGAAATCGATGAACTCAGAAACTATTAGACCGATGATTATGAAAATTGGTATGTATATGTATTTTTCCACGGAGAAGGTTTATATGGTATGCCCATTGATGTAACTCGCCACCAGGCGGCGCTGTCAAATATAGACTTCCGCCCCGTTCAACCGATTGTCATAAAAGTTGGTATGACCATGTATGTTTCCTCGAAGAAAACGAATACGCTATGTCCATTAATGTAACTCGCCACCAGGCGGCGCTGTCAAATATCGACTTCCGCCCCGTTCAACCGATTGTCATAAAAATTGGTATGACCATGTATTTTTCCTCGAAGAAAACGAATATGCTATGCCCATTGATGTAACTCGCCACCAGGTAAAGTAAGGGTTAGCCCAGCGAAGCGGGCTGGGTTCGCTAGTACATTATAAGTTTATACTTTACATTATAAAATATATAAGACAAATGAGAAGGCACGGTTAAGTCAAATCATTATAATAATAAAAGTTTTAATGTACGTATATGCCAAATGTATAATAAGGACATGATTGTTAAGAAGTACACTTAATTGTAGTACATTTTAAATTCATTTATTATTCTCTTAACTTAAGTTCAGTTTTGAAACGAATTCAAAATAGTAATTTCTTAGATCTTTACCAATAGTACACCTGCTGTTCTCTATGGATTCATTTACAGATTTTTATATTTGAATAATTATAAGATCAAAGTCTTTCGATACTTATTGTGTTATTTTTGAAAAATGTAAAGACTCATAATATTGTATATATTTTCCACTCTAATACATAGGAATAAAAAATTTAAAACTCGATACAAAAACATGAAATAATTCCGAGCTGCGAGCAGAAGCGTCGGGAAATAGGAAACTGTTAGTTTGTAATGAATACATTTTCCAGTGCACTGCCGGTGATCTAGTTTTGTTATCTAGAGGCACCTATATATGAGTGCGAAATGGGTTAGGTTTTCAAAAATTTTGTAGATACAACTTTTAGATAAAATACTTGTTTCAAATGGATACTAGACATTTTTGTAAAAACTATATAAATATCGATTGTTGTGTGACAATGTGTGCAAACACGATATTTACGTACTTATATTATTTCTATATATTAATTCTGTTGACGTCTTTTTATTTAGGGCCATTGAAAACAACATATTGTTCAATTGGTACAGTTTGGTTTAACTAATAAGAGACACTGAACTTAAAACTTAAAATAGGCACAGAGATCATTTATGTTTTCTTAAGTAGGTACACATTGCTGCCAATAATATGTTTATTTTATTAATGAATAAGGAGTTTCATTTATGTTCAATTAATAATATTCTTCAATTCTGAACTTTTAATAACTCATATGATTTGAGTTAAGTCGTATGATATGTCTAAAAAGAAAACATCAATGATTTATCGTTATACCCGTAACTCATAAGGAGAACTTATCACCTTTATATATTATGTCATTTTAATACTTCAGAAACTCGAAAAATAA
Source organism: Napeogenes sylphis (assembly GCA_959347405.1). NCBI lineage: Eukaryota > Metazoa > Arthropoda > Insecta > Lepidoptera > Nymphalidae > Napeogenes > Napeogenes sylphis. The sequence goes on along the minus strand of OY365776.1, from coordinate 42,288,481 downwards.
TAGATGACACTTCAGTTTGATAAGGATGTGACCTTAAGAGCTCTGATTGACACGTATTGTTCTTTAAGGCGAAGGCATAACCTCATGTATATCTTTTACATATTATTTGAATAACTTAACTTTTGACTCGTACCTTTATATACATATATACATACATATTTATTTTTTAATTTAAACTTATAAGATTAATAAATAATTTTAGTTATATAGCTAGTCCTTTTTTTATGCAGTTGATTACAGTATCTTGTAAATAAAAGTGACAAAGGATAGACCTTCAAATTCAATGGTCAATTCTTTAATAATATAGAGTAATTACATCTTTAAAATTATATTCTAGTTAATTTATAAATTCATCGTTTAATTATATCGTTACATTTATAAATTTATCTTTAATTTTCTTATTGAGACCTATGTTAATATTGTTAAACAGATTTGGTTCAAATTGTAGTTTTTTATAACGCAAATTATTATCATCTTTAGTTATACCTTTTTCTGAATAGTTTATTTAATTAAATTGAAGAAGGAACTATTAATAGCAACAGAAAAATAAAACTAAAATATGCAACTGTTCGGCAGCAAAATAAAGTTAAGTGTATTTCAATTTTAAAATAGTATGAAGATGGCAGAGATTTATCTACTTACTTGAAAAACCTCCTCAATTGAGGATGAGTAGATGTAACAACACAAAAGAAATATATATATATATATATATATATATATATATATATATATATATATATATATATATATATATATATATATATATATATATATATATATATATTGGTGTTAGGCATTTCTACTCTTCCTATTCTAACTATTCTGCTACTTCTAGTAAGTAACTAAAGTTTTCATCAGTATGAAACTTCTTATAAAGTGACTTATATTTGTTCAGTTTGTTAATTGCACTTGTTATATTAGCGACAAACGACAGGATAGGATATTTTTAAACATATATCGGTCTAATAACTGCATAGAAATCATATCAACAAGGGGTAAAGAAATTAAAAAATCTACTTTTGAGTCTATTTCAGTTACATAATACTACGTTTGGATACGTATCAAATTGTCACAGAAACGTTTTTATTTAGATTCATAATCTATGAACCTATCTAAAAATACATCACTTTGAATACTATACAATTTATTTAATTATAATAATTTTAATGAAGGTAATAAAACTTTGAAAAGTATTCCTCTTCATGTATACTCTATACATGAAGAAGTATTACTGAAGCGTCAATAAATGCTAACATCAAACCAGACGTACTGACCTTTATATACCTCTATACCTCTTTAAATAATTAATGATGAACGTCAAGCAAATTTGACGGTGTTTGAAACGCTTTACAGGTAACCACTTTTCTTCCACATCCATAGACAATGCATAAATATTAGTTGCCTCTTAATGAGGTCATATAGGAAACAAGATTATACACTTTCGCAGGTGATCAATAATGTTTCAATTATAAATTGTAAGGGCGTCTGCAAACGTCGATATAAGCCTTTATATTATAAGACAATTTAACAATATACTCCTTAGTTTTGATTGTTTTCTTTAAAATTAAAGAAAGAATTAAATATTTTTATAAATTTATTACAGGTAAGGTAAGCATTTTATTTTTAAGTAAAAAAAAACTGAAACCAAAATAATTTAAGAAAATTTAATATGTTATTCAGTAAATATATTTCAATTAAAGTATGTACTTACATAATTATCAAAGTATTTACATTTCATTAATCATTGTGATACGAGTAAATGGCTACTTCGCGTGAAAATTGTATTTTTCCTATAACTATAATTTTCCTTGTTTGAATAATTTATGAAATACACATGCAAATATGTTATAAGGTAAGAAAGTTGTACAATTACTAAATAGAATAGAATCTTAGTTTCAATCTAAAAAAAATAACGCTACATGTTTTAACCTTTATTTTTGATATTATAATAAAGTTATAAGTCATTTTATCTCTTAGAAATGTTATTCACAAACTGTCTCCGATAAACTCCATTATACAAGAGAAGTCCTTGTTAAATGTGACTCAAGAAAAGAATCGTCAAACTTATAATAGACCACTTAAAATTATTTCCAAGTGACTGGTGAGTGATAATACTCAAGTGATATTGTTATTTGAAATTTATAATAACTTCTTTAATCAGTACAGTTTTTGTTCAGATCTAGGTACCTGATTGTTTTTTACCACAACGAACAATCTATTTCTAATGTCGGCACACTGAACTAAGTCATCGTTTATCGAAATTCCCTACATTTAACATACTTGACAACATCTCATACTGCTGATATTATTAATATTTATTTTAGGTTATACCGAGCAAGCATTAAATATACCATTAATGCTTTAGTAAAGTAAATATACATATCATTACGAGAGACCGATATCTTCCGTTTTATCGTCAGTGATAAAGTGAAAAGTGCTCATCTCCGTTAAACGTTACTTTGATTAAAGTCCGCAATCTGAGTGGAATGAGATGTATGCGTGTTATTATTTCAGATTCATCGTTTAAAAACTATTTATAATACAATAAAACAATATATAATTATATTAACAATTATTCTTGCCAGAAAAATATGTAGCGTATATTATAACTTACAATACATATTTATTTTTACTGCCTATATTATACACAACTGTTTTAATGTAAATTTTACCTTGATTTGTTTATTATTTATTGGATTGATATTTAAAAAAACATGTTTGAGGTAAAAAGAGATATTGCACCTGCCTGTCTTGCTAAGAAACCATGTTACTTCAATAGCTGTTAGTAATAAATGTATGTTTACATATATATATATATATATATATATATATATATATATATATAACTTTGCAGTATATAAATATTATTTTATTAATATTATTTCAGTCATTTCATCGATTTTTTTCATTTTATTACATTATTAATACACAAAGAAAATGTCGGCAACTGAAATATATAATCTGTGAAAATTTCAACTTTCTAGCTATCGCGGTTCATAAGATACAGCCTTGAGATAGAGAGCCGGACAGACGGACATCTGTCTTAGTAACAGTATTAGGAAAGGTACGGAACCCTAACATATTATAAATAAATGAGAAAGCACTTAAAATTAGAAAGGCAGAATAAAATCAACATTAAAATAACCTAATAATAAAATTATTTAAATTCACAAATTTCCTCAAATCATTATAAAAGTGGGTAAGGACCAAAAACCAGGTTTGAGCTTCCAATAGATTAAGTTTAGAATAGCGTTGTACAAAATTTATTTTTTCTTACATTTTAAAAATTCTATTCTATTTGCGTATAAAATATATATTATAAAATACAATTAAAAAATTGTAAAAGCATTTAATCACTAACATGATATGTCTAAACGTTTAAACTTTTCTAATTGCAAAGTGTAGTTTGAAGCGAACTCAATTAAAAAAGTCCTGATTGATGGTCAAATGATCGTGTATTGGAAGTTGGGTTTTAATATATATTTTTTATTATTTGTGACGTCATGAAAATGAGTAGATAAAAATTATCAAGTTTATCTTTCTACAACATATATTTTTAACCGGAACCATATTATGAGAAATTATATCGTTTACGGTTACGTAGTTTTGTGTACACTTCATAAAAGAAAACCTTATTATACTTAATATTTACATTCTTTAAATTTAAATTGATTAAAGGATTTAATCATTAAATTACATAATTCATAATCAAGATAAGTTATTAAAAATACTAAATTGTATTTGGGACGGGAAGTGACGAGTGTGTTTTTATTCTGAAAGCGGACGCACGCTGACCAACTGATGATTTAATTATAAGCCCTTGAAGAGGTTTAGTCCGGTTGGGTTCGGACATTCACTTAAAAGAATAAACTCTCGATGAATCGACTCGATGAATAAACAATTAATAATTCAAATTCAATTATATATTAATGATTCTGGTATTTTAATAAAGTAACGTATTAAATTTGACTTCGATAAATTTGGTTTTGATATCGAAAATTATCGCTTAATATATTAATACTAAAACGATCGTGTCAACGTGTATCTAAAATACATAGTAATTTTTATTTCTCTTTCTATTTTTAAAATAAAAAATAGACATATCTTATCTACGTAATCTATCTAATACATTTTTGTCTAAATCATATACATGAAACTATGAATGTTGTTTTAGATATTAAATGACTAAACCCAATTACATTCAATAATAAAATATGAAAATGTTTTTGTAAAAAATGAAGATATCGTAAAGATATTTGAAAATGTTTTCGAAAAAAAGATGATTAGTAATACATTCCAGTTAAAGTTAGCATCTGTAAAAAGCTAGAGAACAAATCAAATATTTTATTGTCTTAGTTTCGATTATGTACCTAACTATTAACCAAAGAAAATAATTATTTAACTATAATGATTCTTATGTGTTATAGTAAACATAGACAAATATTTTAAATCAATTGAACTATTAACTAAAAATAACAACTAAAAACATTTCATTTTTTTAACCGCCCCGTTGGTCGAGTGGTTAGCGCAGACGCCTAACGTGTCACGAGGCAATGGGGCTCGGGTTCGATTCCCGGCGGAGACAGGCATTTATGTGATGAGCATAGATGCCTGTGTTTCTGGGTTTGGTCGTTTATGAAATATATTCTCAGTATTTATATGTGTATTTCTATGTATTTGTATCGTTGTCTAACACCCTAATCACAGGCAAATAATTTGCTTACTTAGGGGTTAGATCAATGTGTGTAATTTGTCCTGATATTATTATTATTATTTTACCACTACAATTTCTCATTGGTTGTCAAATATTAAATATTGAAATGATTAAATCCAAGTATATGTTAAAAGACAATGTAATTTGGAAACAAAGTTGCACGATATAAAACTAAACGATTCCCATAAATCTCAAAATGTATACATCTTATATCACAACTTTTATGGCTATAATTTGAAATCAACACGTATAATAAAATTGTCGCTGATCGAAAACTGTACGTGGAAAATATTTAAAAAAATCATGCTGCTTTATAAAAGAATTTGCTAGAGAACCCAAAACCATTGATTTTCATTTTGTCTGTTTTCTGTATGTTTGTGCACGCTAATCTAACTTCAAATTATTTAAACGGTTATTTAAACGGTCAGTAATATATTGTAATATTTTTCACTTAATATTTAGTGTTTATTTCATCTAAATCGGTTAAGAAATAAAAAACTTATATCAATTTATGTCAATCACGTAATAGTTACCATGCAAATCTTATTCTATACATGTAATAAATCTGTAGAGGAGTAGCCTTTGTACATTGAAAATATGAATAAAAATATACCAGGATGTGAAGTGGATGCTAACAGAATCGTTTTTTAGCATTTTTTTTTTGGCTGTTTATCGGTTTGTCTTTTAGTTGTGCACACATCACGAAAAAAATATAAAAATATATAGCTAATGTAAACTTTTATACATAGAAATTGAGCGTCACTCTGAGTAACATTTAGTTTTTAATTGTCATTACACACTCTTCACTCTGTCAAAAGATGTATGTGTCTAAAGTACTCCAGAAATCTATCTTTATACATATAATAAAACTGTAACTGATCGCTGTACATGTAAAGTATTTAAAAAAATGCATAATGCTGGACCTTTATATAAGCAAGAGAACCCCAAACAATGTTTTTTTCATTTTGTCTGTTTTTCTGTATGTCTGTATGTTTGTACACTAGTGCTAATGCTAATCTCAGAAACGGAATAATCGATTTAGATGCAGTTTTCGGGAATATATTGTCATGAGATTCACTTTACATTTTGTTTTTTTTTTAACAATCGGTTAACAAATAAAGAAGTTAATAATCTTTTATTGTCGTACCATTGCTGCTTACCAGTGATTAAACATAAAAAAATATACATAAATTAACTAGAAATACTCCTAAATGCAAAAACTACTTGATTAAGTTGGATGTAACTTTGAAGGTTTATAGTTTTTACATAGGTACGTTTTATCAAAATCTACGCGTACGAAGTCGCAGGCACATCTAGTAAGTAATGTAAATGAGAAATAAGGATATAAAATAATCTTCCCTTAAATTTTATTGGATTGGATTAGAGTTTATATTTATGCTGCGAAGTAAGAAAATCTGTTGTATAAAACAATAAACTTCATTCTTTTATAGAAAATAACAATTTTTACTTTATCCCAGTAAGAATAATGTTTCTGTACTCATAATTCTTAGGACTTATATTTATTAGATCTCCTTCGTTATAATTTTAAAGTGCCGTCTTAGAATAAATTATTATGTTAGTCTACCTCAACTGTAGTATGTATACTGTAGACTAACTGTTAGTGATTAATAAATAAAATAATTAGTTAACCCTTATAATATTGTTTATCTGATATTGGAATATTTTTTAAATGTCATCAAATCATTAGATTACCAAAAAGAAAGTAACTCACGACACAACGAATTAAATGATATAGTTGTCTTAGTGCTTATATCAAATAATATTATTTTTACAAATTCTATTTTGAAAATAAATACTTTAATTAATAACAATTTTTTTAGGTTAGAGCCCTCCATAAAAATAAAATTTCTATTATTTCCGTATATGCTTCTGGCATATTGGTGAAAATACGGTAAGCTACTTTCACACAAAAGAAATATAAAAAAACTACGCGTTTGCTCGGGCTGGGAATAGTATTGAAGGAAAGGAGAGACCAAGCCCTTTCAAATGAGACCATTTTCAAACCAAAACTCCAACGATACGAATGAAAAGCTGACGCTTATTAACAACGAAAGCTTTTAAAAATTAACAATATTAATAATATGATAATGATATTGTCAATAATTGCGGTTGAATAATGGAGTTGATTAAAATAATTAAGATTCTGGAACTGTCTCAGTCAACATATGTGTACTTGTGGGTTTGTGAATATTAGTCCTTCGGTCAATGAACCTATTGTTTTTAATTCCTTTTTATTATGAAATGATTCCGTCTTGATTGCAAAATCCATTTAACTAGAAGTAATAAAATAAGATGGTATATATTACACAGCATGCGATAGTGAAGATACGATATGACACAAAATTATAACGTATGTATGTAATATTTTACATGTAATACCTATTTATGTTAAATTTACTTTATTTAGTATAGCTTATTATATTTAATATCATAATTTCTTTTCTAATATAAGTTTTCTATTAAGGCAAGTAATTTTAATGAGAGTATTATTACTAAGCGCATTATATAATCTAAGTTACTTATCTAACTACTAATCTAACTCGTCGAGGTGACACAAGAGTTGACTACGAAGTTGTTTTAGACATCGTTATAGTGAAGGTGCATCGCGTAGAAGTAATTTAAGTTAAGAAAGAGTTTTAGTTTTATAATCAATTCCTTTTAGGATTGCTTGGTATTTTGGAAAATTATAAAATCAAGTGTAAAAGAAAAAAAATATTATGCAGTAAAGTAACGTGTAATAATAATGAAAAAAAAATGTATAATATTAAAATTTTTAATGGTACAAAACGTTTTCGAATTATTAAAGTAATTTAATACACTATATAGTTCAGTACATTGTATTAAACAAGTTAAAGTAAATAGGCATGATACTGGCATATGGCGACAACTTTCATGTATAATTAATTACAAAATAAAAAAGGTTTTAAAATTAATATTTCTGTGTATGAGTACACACATCGTAATATGAGAATATAGAAAGTATATATTGAATATAGTGATAATTATTTAGTATATAAAATTGCCGAAACCGAACGAGAAAATACCATAGGATCTGAAGGAAGATGATCCACCATTTACATCAGCAGAACTAGAACTTGTTCTGCAAGCCCAAAATCCAAAGAAAGCTCCCGGACCTGACGGGCTTACTGCGGATATCTGAATAGGATGTTTTCATGACAATCGCAAATAAATGTTTGTCACTGAAACACTTCCCCATCCCATGGAAACAGGCACACGTGATCATCTTAAGAAAACCAGGCAAAGAGGACTATACTCATCCAAAGTCCTACAGACCGATCGGTCTCCTCTCAGTTCTTGGAAAAATCATCGAAAAACTCTTTATCGGCAGACTCCAATAGCACATTGTTCCCACACTCAACAAAAATCAATATGGTTTCATGCCTCAACGTGGCACAGAGGACGCTCTCTATAATCTGGTGACACATATCCGACGAGAAATAACCAACAAAAAGCTGGTACTCGTCATCTCACTAGACATAGAGGGCGCATTCGATAATGCGTGGTGGCCAATTCTAAAACTTCAACTACAAAAAAGAGATGTCCCAAAAATATGTACGAACTGGTAGGGTCGTATCTTACCGACAGGAAGATCACGGTGAATTACGCCCGGGCAACATACGAAAAACAAACAAACAAGGGTTGTGTCCAAGGATCTATAGCTGGACCAACTTTTTGGAATATAATCTTGGACTCGTTGCTGCACAAGCTAGAAGCAGATAACGTATACTGCCAGGCGTTTGCAGACGATGTGACACTCATAATTTCGGAAAACTCAACAACAATTCTAGAGGAGAAGTCAAACACAGTCTTGAAAACGGTGGTGGAATGGGGAAATCGTAATAAGCTCAACTTCGCGCCTCACAAGACCGGCGCCATGCTCTTAACGAAGAAACTGAAGTACGATGAACCAAACATTTACATGACTGGAACCGCAATACAACTTGTAAAAGAAATAAAACTCCTTGGACTCGTGTTAGATAGGAAGCTCACCTTCACCTCTCAAGTGTCGGCATCGTGTAAAAAAGCTGCGGAAATATATAAACAACTAGCGCGCGCCGCGAAGGTCACCTGGGGATTGAACGGTGAAATCACGAGAACCATCTACGTTGCCGTAGTGGAACCTATTATGATGTATGCCTCAAGTGTGTGGTCGCAAACAACTGAGCTGCAAAGGATACAAAAACAGCTAAATGCCCTCCAAAGAGGTTTCGCACAAAAGATCTGCAAGGCATACAGAACGGTCTCACTGACGTCAGCGTTAACACTCGCAGGTCTCCTACCTCTCGACCTGAGAATCCAGGAGTCAGTCCACCTTTTCTGGACTAAAAAGGGAATATCAAAAGATTACCTTCCTCCAAACAGAGAGCTGGAAATGGCCATCAATCACTTAGACAAGCCACACCCATCCACAATATTAGATATAGAATACACCAAATTGGATCAACCACAACCCGACGTCATCCAAACTATACAAAATACAGGCCCCTTAATATTCACAGATGGAAGCAAAATATCAGGCAGAGTAGGAGCAGCCCTGACGTGGTGGGAGGATGGTAAAGAGAAGGAATACGGTACATTCAGCCTGGACATTTCATGTACGGTCTTCCAATCAGAACTATATGCGCTATATAAGGCGACACTTTCGGCTAAATCCAGCAGAAAAGAAGTTGTTAACATCCTCAGCAACTCGAAATCTACGGTGGATCTGCTAAGAAAACTTCAAACAACCCACCCCTTAGCAAATGCCATAAAACAAAACATTGGAAGTACCAAAGCAGACGGTAGAGAAATCAGACTCTTTTGGATAAGGGCTCACGTGGGCACTGTTGGCAATGAGAGAGCAGACGAACTTGCGAAGAAGGGAGCTCTAACTAACAGTGATCCAGAATACGATAAAATACTTCTGTGTACGGTCAAAGAAACCATCAGGAAAGAAACGGTCCGCAAATGGCAGGACCGTTACCAAACTTCCACCACAGGAGCCATTACTAAAATATTCTGCCCAGATATAAAAGAGTCATACCACATCCTCAGAAAAATAAAAACAAACCCCACTCTCACCCAAGTCTTCACGGGACACGGTGGATAGCGGAATACTTATACAGATTCCATATCAAAGATAGTCCCGGCTGCGAATGCGACCCAAACATAAGCGAGACAATTTGGCACGTCCTTCTGGAATGTCCCCGCTATGCCGCGGCTAGACATTACCTGGAGACCCAAATGTACAGAAATCTGGCCAAGTCTGAACTGCCTAAAATATTGGCAGATTCGGAGAGCAGGCCTGCATTCCTTACTTTTGCCGAAAAAGTCTTCCGCAACGCAGCTAGAAGGAATAGTACTTTCGCTAATCCATCTATTCATCAACCCATACAAACACGCGAAGTGATTTCCCGAAGACATCCTGTGTTACTATAAATAATAAACTCCGAGCCAAACGCGATAACAATTCACCAACTTTTATCTTGTGGTGAAAAAAAGTAATCCGTCCATAAGAATTAGAGGGGTGGCCCTATTCATGAATTCTAATCAGGAAAAGCTAGGTATAAGTTTTTGCGTTCCTAGTAGTCGCAGTGGAGTGGCGATTTCCCCGGGACTAGCGGCATTAATAAATGGGAGCACGTCGAGACAGAACATGAAGCGCAAAGTTTACGAAGCATTGCCCGTAACAAAGGTGGCAGGCATCGAATGCCGGTTATTACGAAAAGTAAATAAAACTATCGTATTAATCGAGCGGAAAGACGTGGAGCCACCTTACGCTCAGGCTAGTTGTCTGCTGTCGAAATTCGGAGAGCCGTTAGGAGGGGAAAACATCACTCCCCGAACAATCAGTGTTGATGCTATGGTACTGGTGTATGAGAAGGCTGAAGTATCACAAAGGATTGGTATTTTAAAGGCCTCCATACACCACGAGATAGTTGTCTATGAAGACCGAGGAGAAAACCTTGAATACCTCAGGCTACATCATGTTTTGGGACCAACCAAGCCCCCGGGCAACGGAGGAGATACAGAACTAGCATCAAAGTGTGGTTCGGAACGACTACAGGAGAAGGCAAAAGCACAACAACAAGCAAAAGCCTCCACGTCAAAACCGAGCCTGTCATCAAAATCTTTCATGAAGGCAATCACAACCGCCGTAGGGTCCATGGTAAAAGCATCAAGAGCCTTACCAGGTAAGAAAGTAGTGTACGACGACCAGGAGGAAAATCTCCAACACCCTAGTTCACGTCGTACACTAAAGCCCACCAGCTCCATGGCAACGGCGGTAATTAACCTCATAAAGATGAAAAATAAAACCAGCTCTGAATCTGTAAAACCTCAAAAAAAAACAAAGGCAAAGATGGGAATAGTCAGTTCGCCTTGTCTTCGTCTGGCGGGGGGACCACTGGATCACTTCATAAATGCTTTCCTTGAGTTTCAAGCTTTAACAGAAGCGACTAAACAGGCTAAATCAATACCTCTTGAAGAAATTCTTCAGGCCTTTAAAATCGGTAATCGGAAGTTCTTGGAGCTGAAACTCAAGGAGGCAGGTACAGCCATATACAACAACCAAACTGCAAAGGTAATTCATGGCACAATGGCAGGAGAGCATATGGCAGCATACAATGCGACCAGTGGTTTCGTTATGTTGGATAGGGAAGAGACGAAGCGAAGAGGCAAAGCCAGATATACGACGCCATCTAACGACCCAATTGTTGTCACGGCCCAATGCACCAAGATTATGCTAGAGGATATGATCCTAGACAAAGCTAGCACATTAACGAACTTCGAAGCTTGGACCGTGCCAATACTAAACTGGGTCAACGGGGTTCCAGGATGTGCCAAAACTACGTGGATAATACCGCACTTCGACGCGGAGAAGGACGTCATCGTTACAACCACAACTGAGGCGGCTAAAGATCTAAGAAAGAAGATCTCTCAGCGTATAGGTGACGAATCAAAGAATCGAGTGAGTACGATGACCTCTGTATTAGTAAATGGATTCAAAGAGTCAGAAATCTATCAACGTTTTGTGGTAGACGAGGCTCTTATGAACCATTTCGGATCCATAGCACGGCTACGCGGTTGTCCGGCGCTACCGAAATTCTCCTCGTCGGTGACGTGAACCAGTTACCTTACATCGATAGAGATAATCTATTCGAGATGAGGTACTGTCGTCCCACCCTGATAACGTCCATCAGCCAAGAATTACTGTGCACACACCGGAATCCCTTAGATGTCGCGTATGCCTTAGAAGAGGTCTACTCCGGCATCCACTCCAGCAAGAAACTAGTGCAGTCCTTAACAATGCTCAATTACACAGGATCGAAAATACCCAGATCCCAACCTAATACCCTGTACTTGGTACACACCCAGGAAGAGAAGATAGCATTGTCTAACGAGGGTTATGGATCAGGCGAAGGCGTATCTTAACCATACACGAAGCACAAGGACTCACTTTCGGTTCCGTTTTTATAATCAACACCAGGAGTAAGATGCAACTGCACGACAGCGTTCCCCACGCGGTTGTAGCAGTGTCGCGTCATACCGAGAGCTGTGTGTATTTTACCGACAGCGAGGACGACGCGACGGGCAGATTCATCAGGAGAGCGATGAAGGCGACAAAATACAACATCATAGAATATAATACCAAGATGGCTATAAAAGACAGAAACTTCGCTATCGTGGAAACCTTGCTCGTGATGAGTGAAAGAAATAAAAATAACAGTAGGTCACCACAATAGTGTTTTCGTAGGAAGGCATTCATGAAAAAATGTAAGAAATTTATGCATACTAACTTTAATAATTTTTTTTTTTATTATACATCAAATACTTATACTATACTTCACATTATAACATTGTACAATAAAAAAAATAATAATAATAAATAAATAAATAAAAATTTTAAAAAAATTATGTATATATATATATATATATATATATATATATATATATATATATATATATATATATATATATATATATATATATATATATATATATATTATATTATAAATATTATATATATATATAATATTTATATTTATCTAAGTATGTGTAATTGCTGTGCAAAGGACTTACCTTACTAATATAGTTTTTAAGGTACCTGTAGTAATAGACTCCTTTTTGAGTATGTTTTCTCAAAATTTCAACAATTAATATGCAAAATACAAACCAAATGCGAAAAGTGCACGGGCGACGTGTCCGTGGATAAAAGTAGATTATTAATAAAAAAAAAAAAAAAAAAAAAAATTGCCGAAACCTAGGTAGTCAGTTCTTCTACTTCTAACACCTAGCCTAATATGTATTCGCAAACTACATTACCTGGAAGTCTACGGGATTCTTAAAAAAAGTAAATTATAAAAAAACGCTTTTATTGTAATTTGTAAATAATTTAAGAAGAAATATATCGCAAACTGAGGAAGAAAATATCGTTAATACTTTCATAAAAAAGTTGCTTGTCTAAAAAAAATTTAAAGATATATTAAACCACGTGGTCCACTTATTTATAATAATTTGCTTGTTTTACCGCCCTGTAGGTCGAGTGGTTAGCGCAGACGCCTAACGTATAGCGCAATGGGGCTCGGGTTCAATTACCGACAGGGACAGGCTTTTATGTCATGAGCATAGCTGTTCTGTATTTCTGGGTTTGGTCGTTTATTAAATGTATTCTCAGTATTTATAATGTGTATTTCTATGTATTTGTATCGTTGTCTAACACCCTTAATACAAGCAAATAATTTGATTACTTAGGGGTTAAATCAGTGTGTGTTATTTGTCGTGTGATATTATTATTATTATAAATTCACATTAACTCAAGATAATATTTTATTCTATTTTCGGTCTAATGGTCTTATTTACTAATAAATATAATTCATATAATTTAATAAAAGTTATATCGAAGTAATGTGTTTAATAAATATTTACGCGTATAATAAATTTTGATTTGATTTCACTCACTCTAAGACACGTTGCTACTGTTTAGAACTAAAAAGGGACGCAAGAACCAAAAGACATACGGAGAGAAAGGGACAGTTTTAAGGCATTCAGCATTCATACTGTCTTATTCACTCACCTATAACTCCTAGAATTTATCATATCAGAGTCTTAACCAACTGTTTTAAGCTAATGGTTTTGAAATTATTCAGCAGAATAATATAAATGTTGTACAATAGTAGATACTATTGAAACCCTTTTGCAATAAGGTAGTAAAACCTTTTACCCTAATTAAGATTGGTTAAGCACGACCCTCAATTAAAAGTGTATTTATAAGCGTTTCCGGAAAATGTTAATTTTTAAAGCCGCATAAAACAATTTTAACCACTCCTAATTAAAATTATGTCGGTTTTATTATGAATTAATTAATCAAATATTTTAAATGTATTGACTAGCCAATCTTTATTAGTTTCATAATCAAAAAATAATAATATTTATTTAATAATTATACGGCTATTTGTACAATTATGATAGATATATTTTTTTAGCCTATAATCAAGCTAAGTACAAAATATTTGTAGCAACACTAACACAAATATCACATGAGTGGTAAATCGCAAGGTAAGCAAAGAACGCAGGAAAATGTACTTCAGTACATTTTCTTATATTTATATGTTCACATATTTATATTCATATTTTTCTTTCCTATATTTTTATCCTTCCGCATTACTTAAACATACTCCGACAAAATACAACTACTTTCAAACTACCTCTTATTCCATTCACATATTCACATGTATCCATGCTCATTATTACTATAATTATGCACCATATTGTCAAGTTATCTTTATGTAGAAAGTCATAGGTCGTTTCCTTCTAAGCAAGAGTGTCTATTTTATTAAAAGCTTTAAATCAAAACCATGATGTTACTGTTTGGAAGCTACTAGGTATTAACATCGTATATAACGATTAAAACAATGTCTATTCTTTACTCTGATCCTATTATAAACAGCCAAAATTAAGGCAATATTACACACAACACACATTGTACAGTGGTACAGACAAATGAGAACAAATAATTCATATTAATGCGTTAACAGCTTTGGCATACAAATTTGATTATTTACTTAATTTAAATTTTTATTATTTACATACGCTGACCCCAGCGAAACTCATTACTCAGATAACGTACCTGATTTATAATTCAAAGCCATAAATTGTCTAAGTAAAGACACTTTTCTGGTTGAAAATATAAGTTTGCTCATAAATTTAAAATAAATTATTTTCTAGTGAATAGAGAACAACATATAGTTATCTTTTTTAAGTTCATACATTTTTTAAATCAAATCTTGTATGTTTTTTTTTCATTTGTAGTAAAAAATAAATTAATTTCTTTGAGCATCATTGTTCAAGATCAGAGCTGACATTGCTGCTATAACTCTTAACCTACATTTTTAATTATAGATTAATGAACTCAGTAGTCTTAAAGTAATTTAGCTTTTTATTACTTTTTATTTTACGCATTAATGAAACTAGTCGTATTTGTGCTAAACTTATAAAGTTATATTTCGAAATTCATTACTCTGTTATTGTAATAGAGATATTACTCATAAGATAATATTGTTTGAGCTAAATTAAGCCAAATCAACACTCTGTGTGAAGGTTGACAACGCTCCTCTTGCCTCCTGTGATTGTCAAATATTTGTGTCTCAACCATGGTACGATATAAAGGATGGGCCTATTTCTTATCATGGTTATGATATCAGATTAGTCCAAATTAAGACTAACTCTCGTAGAACTTGTTGCATTTAACTTTCCCCTAATTGCCTTGGCTGCTACGGACCAGCAACATTGACCATCAAAATAATACTGAATATGGTGCAACTTTATTATAAAAAAAAACATGGTTTGTTACACTTTCATTCCTTGGTTAGGTACATTGTAATAGGATCTGCGGGAAACCTCAACGACCAGGCTTCATAACATTAATATAATATAACAAAATGTACACAAACTAAAGGACTGTAGTTTACTGCTCAGGACACCGAGCATAATATTTGTACTTGTACACAGATATCGCACGCTGAGAACGAAAGTGACCGAATTCAAAATTTTGGTGAAATGAGTTAAATACACAAAATGACTCAAAACAGTACACTGTATAATACCTATAATAAAAAACAGGCATTTTGTGGTCCGAGAGAGACAAACGTATATATCGGTCACTTTGTTTTTAAACGCTTCATTTCCCACCCGCCGCGGCGGAGTGAAAGTGACGCAATCAGTGTTTCGCCACGTTTATAATCCAGTTTATAATCATAAAGTGACAGAATTAAGTTTGGGTCATTTTCTCATTTTTATTGTATAAAATGTAGGTGACACAAACCAATATCGGTCACTTATTTATTCATTCATGAATTTAATTGGTGAACTGATTTTGTAATGCGTCCTTTTTATTTTAAAATAAATACAGCTTTAGGGTGTAATGTTTAAAAAAGTCTGTTTTAAAATTTTATATCATTTTTTTATCAGACATTTTGATTAATAGTTCACTTTTTTATTTTTTTCAGGGTTTTATAAACACTATTAAGTCGGTTATCCAAAAGTTAAAATGAAAAGAAGTGCTTTAATTCTTCAAATGGTAGAAGGCAAACAAAAAGATGAAGTAATTTATGATTTTATTTATTTAATATCTTGCTAAAACTTAGTTGTAGGCTATTATTTTCCTAGGTCATATTATGGCGAAGTTGTAAGTTAAAATCATGTTTGCAGGCAACCAATAAGCCTTGTGGCATTGACAAGGAAAACATTCTATCTAGTCCACCATGCGAAGGCCAAGAATACCAAAAAATCCTAAAGACATATATTATTTGCGCAATTTATGACCTACAAACCATCATGTTATGCCCAAGTCCTGAATATTTTTACTACTGTTCTAAAATTAACTGTCTAAATTTTACAATAACAGAATTAAAAAATGGAGACGAATCTCAGGGTGCAAGGGGTGCCAACGAAATAGGTTCATGCGTTTTTGACTACCTTAACACCTTAAGCAGAAATAATGTAGATAAGAAGTTACATGTAACTTTCTATTCCGATAATTCTACTGGTCAGAATAAAAATAAAGTTATTGCAAGTCTATACTCCCATGCAGTTGCTTATTTTGATAATATCGAAAGTATTACTCATAAGTACTTAATAAAGGGACATACTCATAATGAAGCAGACAATGTGTATAGTCTGATTGAAAAGGAAATTAAAAAGAATGTTAAAGCTGGGCCTACGCAGGTGGGTCAAAAAGTTCGCGGAATGGAGGGTAAAAAGTAAGAAATAAGACACAAAATAATTTTTCCTTCTCAATGTATTCCCCCTTAACTCTAATACATTTATTAGACCTATCAATTAATTTATTAATACCATCGAAAAAAAATGATTTCTCTTTGTAGTCAAAATAGGCCGAAATAGCGCTTTTCACTTCTTCATCACTGGAATTTTTTTTCCCTCGAAGCTCTTTTTTCATTTTTGGGAACAAATAAAAATCACTAGGGGCTAGATCTGGGCTATAGGGAGGATGTTCTAAGATTTCGAAGCCCATTCTTTGAACAGCAGCCATCGCAACTTGCGCCTTGTGCACAGGTGCATTGTCGTGCAAAAGGAGCACACCTTGGGTCAATTTTCCCCGTCTTTTCTCCCTCACAGCAACTCGAAGACGTTCTAATAATGTAGCGTAGTACTTCCCAGTTATAGAAACACCCTTTTCTTGATAATCAATAAGGAGGGTTCCTTCTGAATCCCAGAAAAAAGAAGCCATGAGTTTTCCAGCCGACGGAGACACTTTAAATATCTTCGGGTGTGGTGTGCCCTTCTTGTGCCACTGCATGGAGTCTTGTTTAGACTCAGGCTCGTAATGATGAACCCAAGTTTCATCGCCAGTCACAATTCCGTTCAAAACCACCATTTGATCACCACAGAGTGCCAAAAACTCGCGACAACACTCAACTCGCCGCTGCTTGCAAAAATTCTTCCGGATTGACTTGTTGATTGACGTGTAGCTCAGTGAATTATGACCTAATTGTTTTGAAACTTAGTATTTATACTCGTAATGAGTGTCACAACTAGTGCAGGTAGTAAAAAGTTGCCTTTTCCCCCTCCATACCCCTCATTCAGCGAACTTTTTGACCCCCCCTCGTATATATATACCTGTTCAATTGCTACTTTGATTAAAAGCGCTCGGAAAACAGGAAAGCCTTTCATAGTCTGAATTACGATTTTTTCTATAATCTCAAAAAACTACAAGAACAATGGGCGTATAATCGTATGAAAATATAAATAAGGTACCTATATTGTGGAATGACCTTAAAATAATTAAATTTACCAAAGAGGAGCTGTTTCAGCTGTATTATAAAATTTCTTACACTGATTTGACGTTTAATCAAATTAATATGAGAAATAAACGTAAAAAAATGTTACCTTACAGTGAAATAACAATCGAGCAATTGTTTGAGCATCCAATTGAGTTAAAAGAAATTAAAAAAAGAGATCTTAAGGATTTAGTGAGATAAAATTTGATACCTAGTAGTTACGCAGTATTTTTTAATTCTCTTTAAATTTTAGCCTACCTAATTTTAGAAGAAACCTACATGATAAAAACCAAACGATTATGTGATTATTTAAACAAGATTTATGACATGTATTAGTGAAGTAAGCACAAAGTTTCTAGTTTTTATTATTATGAAAGACTGTTAAGTTTCATTTAATTTTTGCTACAGATGCAATTGTTTTAAGTTAGGTTGCATTTTATTTTAGTTATTTTTGAAATTCTTTATCTTCATGTGTAATGTTTGTAAGCAAAAATTAACTATTCAGTTATAAATCTGAACACTAAATGCAAGACTGTTTTATGTTAATTTTGTAATACATAGTGTTGATACGACTGATTTGATACCATTTGTATAATTATATTATTTTTGTGTGAATGTATCACATTTACACTTTCCTGTCTTAAAAGAAGTTAAATAAATAGCATTTATTTTATGATTCTCCTTTGTTTTATTGACTCTTTATAAGAAAAAAAACTTAATTATAAAAGAAGAACTGACGTATTTCGAAATTGGCGTAATAATTTAAAAAGTTATCAGATGTAAATAGACCTTAACCAAAAATTGTCTGTAATAATAACAATATTTTCAATATTAAAGTGACCCTATTTTTCCCTGATTTTTCTAAAGCATTTTTTTATATGACAAATACTTCTTTTTTTGAAAATAAATCCATTATTATAAAGTTATAAAGTCAAACAATGATATACAGAAGAAATTTAATATGTTTTATTTTAATCTTAAAAGGGATTGCAAAATTAATACAAAATGTACAATATGTCGAACACATTTCCGGCGATTCTCAAAAAACGATAATTTTGAATTCGGTCACTTTCGTTCTCAGCGTGCGATATTACGGGGGAGCAAAAAAGATAATTTTGTTTTATCTTAAATCAGTTCAATAAAAACTTATAGTCAACGGTCCTCTCCATATCTTATCAAAAGAGTTTTTATAAGCTTATTCTTAAAGGTAATTCCTTGAAACAGGCCAAGTGTTTAATCTGAGGTTGTAGCCAAACTTGAAACTTTCGCTGTGGATACTACTTAAATTTATTGACGTAAGCAATAGTATATAGCCTTACCAACAAATTTGTCATCCTGTTGGCAAGAGTTAATATCTCTTGTACAAAAACTTTTATGCACATGAAAATTGTGAGTCACGATAAGTCAAGTCTTATAATAACTGCTGCTGTTATAGTGTCAACAACTTTTGTAACATTTAGAACATTATTAAAAATATCGTTATTCAGGCTTTATTACAAACTGTCCTCATATTCTCTACAAATAAATTTTTATATATGCTATAGTTTTATTCACTGCTTTAGGCATTCTAAACTCGGAAGATCTTTTAAAAATACTAGTACCTACTTAGTGCTATCACCCTGTTCCGTAGCTATTTTATATGGAAAGTCTTCTAATGCCTTAATAACTTTTTGGATGGCAGTTTACAGTTTGGCCATGAAAAATGATAAATAAAATGCATCCATAACTTTAAATGAACATAAATAACGACAATTTTTAACGAGGTACAAAATTTTTACCTACTTGATAGGCATACTCACCTAGATTAATATACAAACTGACATTACAATGTACTTTATATTTGTCAGTCGGGGTGATTGATTTAGTCGAGATTATAGTTGTATGTAAATATATCAAAAAATTTATTATACATTTTCCACCTAATACTTTTCTACTAAGTATTTTATGCTTAATACTCAGATACGAAAATTCATCCGAATATACTCAATTAAACAAAGATAAACTCGCTAAATTATTTTGAAGAAAAATCTTTTAACTGACTTTTTTATTACGGAACATGAAAAATGACTCATAAAAATTGCTCATAAAAAACTTTGCATATTTTTATACTTTTACGACTTGAATATAGCGATAATGTTTTAGGGTAGCTGAATAATAATGCTCGTATTAAGCAAAAAAAAAAAAACATTTTTATACTTGATTTTTAAAATGACCCATTATAAAAAAATGTGTAGAAAAATTTGAAAGTGAATATAAAAAAAATGATAATTATGATTAACAGTGACGTTGTACATTTAACATTTCACTACACAAGAAAACAAGTTGTGATCCAGGTTTGTTTTAATTATGACAAACGTGTTCTACAATTAATTAGTAACGATGAGAATACATAATTATATATAAAAGTAAATAATACTTATTTGGTACGTCTTGCTCTAGAATCCTTCATGATGATAATTGATATTTCTCGTGCTAAGATTTTTGTTTCCTAATGGTTTTCATTCTAATAAACTAAGTGTAATTACTAATAAATATCTATATATATATAAAGAAAATATTATTTAGAGCAAATATAGGACAACGATTCCCTATTGTTACGAAAAATGACTTACTTTTATAAATAAATTGAAAAGCTTTACTTGTAATAAATCTGCTTACTACATGTTGTAAACAGACTTAATTATCGTTCAGAAATAATAGTTACTTAAAATAAATGTTAAACTTTATAAAACTAAAATAATTGTAACATTCTCGACTATTTTATATCAATGTTGCCAACGCCGTTGTCTCTTACACATACAGACTTTTCCACTTTGTATCAAGACAGTTCCATTACAATAAAGACATGGAATTAAGATTGAACTGTCGGAACGTGTCTTTTATTAATATTTTTGAACGAAAATTTACCTTATCATTTTAAATGCACAATTGATGAATTAAAGTTTATTATAATATTGACATTATCTAAACTTTAATTAATTTTGCATAACTAACCTCAGCTCAGTTTCTAAATGCTAAAATTATTGTATAATTATCCCACAATTTTCTTAAATATGTAAGTTTTATAAATTATTTTACAAATGTGGTAAAATTTATCCTGAAAGTAATGAAAGAAAGTAAAGTATTTTTTGGTAATCTAATTTTGAAACGTATTAAGAAAGAATTACTAAAATACAATTTTTTCATACAAATGTAATGTAAATCTATTGTTGTATTTTGGATATACTACTAATGGGTCTATATTTATTGATATAATCTAATAATATGTGCGACATGTGTATTCAAGGTTTAAGGACATATTTGTTTATTTACAACTTTTAGGCTTTTTTTGGTAAAATCAGTTTTATTTTTAATACATTTATAGTGTTTAATTAACTTTTAAAAGTTGAAACTAAATTGAATATAGGCTTTCAAATTTAAATTACTATATTGAATCAAATGAAGGCTTCATATTATTAACTGATAATTTTGTAAAAGATAAAGAAGAAATATTTCATATATGTTTAATAAAAATAAAAACTTTAATTTAGACTATATATGGAATTAATAATATGAAAACAATTTAGTAAGTAAGCATTAAAATAATTATATTCTCAGTCGGTAAACATTTGCTTAAGAGACATTTAGTGGGAAAGTTTAGTGGAAATTTGGGATGGGCACAGACGATTAATGGATTCCTATAATTCCAAGCCTAAGGGTAAATTCAGGGAAGTTAGACTCTTTGAGTGAGTGAGTTATTTGGGATAAATTGAATTCCTTCTTCGTTGAGTTATGCAAATTATCAATTCTTGTTTATTAATTTTAATAATTATATCGTGTGTAAAAGGTAGTGTATAATGAAGTTGTTTTAGCTTTTTAATCGACTAGTTCTTTTACAGTACTCAACTGATTTTTACGGGCATTTTCAATCATCAAGATTTTTACAATTTTGTGCTATTAAGCACAGTATTGTGTACTATTTTTTAAATAATCTTTTTAAGAATGCGATAGAAAACCTTTTGTAAAATATGAAGCGACCCATAATTCTTCGACAATATTTTAGGTAAAGTGTAAACTAATGAACTATTAAACTTTCCTAATATTTGATCTAGTAATGATTAACGTGTACAAGAGTTTCAAACTTTATATTCGACAACAATAAAGTAGCAATTATATTATTAATTTTAGATAAAATTACAGTAATACTAAAAAACTTTATAAAACATAGAATAACTTCTAAGACGAAGCTTCTTAGCATTCCATGGATTCACCGTGCGGGTGCCGGGCCCATCACGTTGCAAGGAGAAGAGTGCAAGCAGTGCCTGGGACTTGCGACCCAGGAGTAGGTTTAAGGGGCCCCTTTATTATGCGCAAAAACGCTCACCTTCACCCTCCACACTCCTCTCCCTACCTAACCAAATTTGGAAAGAACCTACTAATGCCGCCTTTGAAATACGTTCTAGAAATGAACCGATGCTTGTTCTAGAAAGACCAAGGTCTTTAAGTAGGCTATAGAGAGATTTTGCTGTTATACCTCTCGCTCCCACTTCTACTGCGTTCAAACTAACTATAAATTTATTCCTGATCAGTTCGTTGGTCAGTTCGTAATACTTATTGAGCTTGAATGTGTGATCCCTTGGGATGTTTGTTTTCCAAGGACTTCACTTCAAAGCTAGTGGAATACAAAAATCTCCTATGGTCACCCATTCGTTTTGAATTTCTAGGCTCATTGCGTGGAGTCGATAATTATCGTTTTCGTCTTGTCGAATAAAAGATTTTGTTATGTCTATGTTTTGAACTTTCCTACTTGATCCTAGCCCTACTTTATTCGTTTGAGCACCTATCATAATTTTTTTATGGAATTGAAGTCGTGACTCGAGCTCTCAGGCAACTTTGTCTTTTGGGAGAGAAGTTACAGTATCATCTTTAGATTTTCCGATGATATGTCTTTTGGTAACTCTTAGATGTTTGTAGAGCTCCGATGGTTTCTTTAATTTTAATCCAAAATTGTTTCGGTCTCTAAATAAGGTTGAAAAGTCCGCTGAGTGCGCTAAGCCGAGCCATAACTTCAATGTCTTTAGGACGCTTGCATCTAACTTTTACAAAAGGATTTTATTAATATCATAAACGAGGAAAGGCCAATTTAGACGTGATGTTAAAAAATTATCGTAAATCCAAACTTTTTTGACGTTACTTATTGGTTGGTTGTCTACCTTTTTGAGATAATTTAAAAAGCTATCGACTATTACATTCAACGATAGAGTAATGGCCTTGGTAATCGATTTTTTTACCTAAAAATTTAAACGGAGCTGCTTCCGTAACCGTACTAACGCACTGACCGCCTATTATAAGACCCGAATATAATGGTAAAATTTAGAAAAAGAAGAGAAGATTTACAATTACTGTTTAAAATGACAATAACTTATATATTGATATATAAATGATATAAAATCCTCTGTAGATGTTTCGCTAAAGAAGATTACCTATATATAACGTTTACAACAAAATCAAAAAATAATTTTGGATGTGACATTTTTCAATTTCCAATACTTACCGCTAAGTTAGGATTGGTATAATTGGTTCGAATTTTCGGAGAAAGTGTAATAAATGTCACATCCATCGCAATAAAAATTACTACATATAAATGGCTAAATTCATCAGCAGTTAGTTTCTCTATGATTAAATTGGACACTTTCTTGAAATTGCAGTGCATACGGAACAAACGGTGTGGGATTACGAATCACGATAAAGAAATAACTTGTAAATCTTTTATTTTATTTTATTTATTTTTTTATTTTTTTTTTTATTTTATTTATTTTTTTTATTTTTATTTATTTTTTTTTCCCTTGTAGCTTGATAAATATCAATGAAATGAAACCGCATTAATAAATTAATCTAAGTGAAATCACTTAGATTAATTTATTAATGCGGTTTCATATTATGAACGTATAAATTAAAGATAACTTATTTATATTAAATAAATAAAAAGAGACAACACAAAAAATATCAACCAATTAAAGTTTTGAACTAGTTTTTTTTTTTTTTTTTTGTATTATATCTGTCTAAACAACTAAAGCTTTATTAACCTGACACATAATGATATATATTTACACCTGTTATATTTAGAATGTATAATTAAGATATTTATTATACCACTGTTTTATTTAAAATATCGTAATAATCATCTGTAAGTTGGTTATGAAATTGTAAATTACCCTCGCCTAAATTTTATAGTGTTAAAATATTATAAAACGAGTTGTAAGGGCTGCTCTTGCCCATTTTATTACAAATGGTTGGATATTAAACATTGAAGTGAAGTGCAAGTACTGTGTATTACTAAAACAAGTCTTAACATTACGTGACAGGTTTGTAAACACAAGTCGAAACTGAGTACAGATGAAACTCTGGACTACTAACTTTCCTTCAAGTGCGTGGTAATTACCGTTTGAGTTGGTGATTCATTAAGATAACTTTTAAGCTCTGTATATAAACACATGTACTTGGACTTGTCTCATTAACTATGCCGTAAAAATGAAGCTTCTTGCTTGTCTACGTTGATTAAAAATATTAAGAACTATATTGTATTATTATGTCAGTTACTTTTCTTATTTTGACTGCTTAATTTCAAAATGGCGCAATAAATTGAAGATGAAGCGCATAGTGTCATATAGGTGAAAAATATAAAACATAAATATATTGTAATATAGTGTTTTCTAAGGCTTTCACGAGTAATTGAAATAAAACTATTTTTACGGATTTAACTCCGTATATCGTGATAGCTTTGATCGGGCAAAACATGAAGTAGACTTTGATAAAAATCCTTTTAAATACTCAAAAAACATTTTCAAAGATCAAAAAGGTAAGCTTCTCTTGACCAACGAGCAAATTTTCGACCATTATAAAAGCACATACGAAGTGCCAGAAAACCAAAGACTATATGGGGATCCAAACGAACACAAACCTGAGACTCCTACTGAAGATTTTCAAGCCAACCCACCAACTTTGGAGGAAATCAATAAAATAATTAAAATGAAACCATCTAAGTCAGCACCAGGTCCGGATGGTATCCCTTATATGGTTTACAAAAAATGTCCGTCGCTCCATAAACACCTGTTAAATATATTCGTTAAATCTGGTCAAGAAAGCAAATACCGGTAACGTTCGGAAAAGCCCTTTTTGTCCTCATTCCGAAAAACGACAATGTCAATAATCCCAAGGATACTAGACCGATAGCCCTAACAAATACAATTTCCAAAATATTTTTCTCTTTTTTACAAACTAAAATGACGCAATTCATGATTAACAATAGATATTTCAGGCCTAATCACCAGAAAGGGTTTTTGCCCGGAATTTCTGGATGCCTGGAACATAATACGTTAATATCGGAAAGCCTTAAAGATGCTAGAACTAGCGAGAGACAAATTACGGTTTGTTGGATAGACTTAGAAAACGCCTTTGGGTCGGTACGACATGAACTAATGATGTTCGCGCTTAAATGGTATAACTTTCCTACGGTAGTTCGCGACATTATTGCATCATATTATTAAAAATTAAAATTCTCTATAATTTTTAATGAAAACCATTTAAAACCACTTAATTATAACGTTGGTTTATTTCAGGGCTATTGTATTTCTCCTATTATATTTAATATAGTTATTAATATTTTAATAGACAAATTAATTAGAAATTAAAAAAAGTGGGGCTATCGGTTTAAGTTCAACAACAAATACACAGAATCCATACTAGCTTTTGCAGATGATCTCGCGATACTGATACGTAAGCCGAAACAATGTCAGGTACTTTTAAATGTAGTTGAGGATTTCTGTACGTGGACCGGCGGATTAAGGACAAAACCAAGTAAATGTTTTAGTCTGTGTCTGGGTAGACGGAATACCAAATATACCTCTTACGATCCGGGTCTTATAATAGGCGGTCAGTGCGTTAGTACGGTTACGGAAGCAGCTCCGTTTAAATTTTTAGGTAAAAAAATCGATTACCAAGGCCGTACTCCATCGTTGGATGTAATAGTCGATAGTTTTTTAAATGATCTAAAAAAGGTAGACAACCAACCAATAAGTAACGTCAAAAAAGCTTGGATTTACGATAATTTTTTAACATCACGTCTAAATTGGCCTTTCCTCGTGTATGATATAAATAAAACCCTTTTGTCAAAGTTAGATGCAAGCGTCATAAAGACATTGAAGTTATGGCTCGGGTTAGCGCACTCAGCGGACTCTTCAACCTTATTTAGAGACCGAAACAACTTTGGATTAAAATTAAAGAAACCATCGGAGCTCTACAAACATCTAAGAGTTACCAAAAGACATATCATCGGAAAATCTAAAGATGATACTGTAACTTCTCTCCCAAAAGACAAAGTTGCCTTAGAGCTCGAGTCACGACTTCAATTCCATAAAAAATTTATGATAGGTGCTCAAACAAATAAAGTAGGGCTGGGATCAAGTAGGAAGGTTCAAGACATAGACATAACAAAATCTTTTATTCGACAAGACGAAAACGATAATTACCGACTCCACGCGATGAGCCTAGAAATTCAAAACGAATGGGTGACCATAGGAGATTTTTGTATTCCACTAGCTTTGAAGTGGCGCACCTTAATTTATGATTGGTCCCCAGCATTATTAAAATTCTATCTTAATGCATTCCAAATGACTCTCCCAGATCAAAGTAATTTAGTAAGATGGGGCAAAGCCACCGAAAAGTCTTGCAACATCTGTGGGTAGGCAATAGGAACCGCGAAACACCTATTAGTAGGGTGTAGGGTACTTCTAGATAAAGGTCAATACTCGCGTCGCCACGACAAGGTATTAGAAATCATACGGGAAGCGGTTAGTCTTTCAGTAGCATGAGCGCGGAAGGGTATAACAACCACCAAACGATCTATAGAATTCGTAAAAGAAGGCTCCTCCAAAAAATCAAAAGCGAAGCCTTATTCAATATTAGGCGCGGCTCCTGATTGGATTCTCATGATGGACACGTATGAAAAGCATTACAAAATCCCTGGGGATGTTGGTGTTTCGTCATCCAGACCGGACTTATTCCTGTATTCGAAACATCTGAGGCGCGTGATACTTGTGGAGCTTACTGTTCCTTGGGAAACAAACATCCCAAGGGATCACACATTCAAGCTCAATAAGTATTACGAACTAACCAACGAACTGATCAGGAATAAATTTATAGTTAGTTTGTACGCGGTAGAAGTGGGAGCGAGAGGTATAACAGCAAAATCTCTCTATAGCCTACTTAAAGATCTTGGCCTTTCTAGAACAAGTATCGGTTCATTTCTAGAACGTACTTCAAAGGCGGCATTAGTAGGCTCTTTCCAAATTTGGTTAGGTAGGGAGAGGAGTGTGGAGGGTGAAGGTGAGCGTTTTTGCGCATAATAAAGGGGCCCCTTAAACCTACTCCTGGGTCGCAAGTCCCAGGCACTGCTTGCACTCCTCTCCTTGCAACGCGATGGGCCCGGCACCCGCACGGTGAATCCATGGATTGCTAAGAAGCTTCGTCTGTTCTGTCTGTCTAAATTTTAAATTTACATTTTAAATCTAACCCGACGTTTCGAATGTTTTGCATCAATCGTATTCACGGTAAGACGAGATATGTTATATGTTATATGTTTATTGATTTTATTCAGCGGGAAACTGGATTCAATCTTGAGAATATCGATTTAATATGATATTTATTAAATTCTAAAATTTTTCTTTAAATATAATGACTTTTTTTAATATCATTCTTCATTTACAATTTATTAAATTTTTTTTTTATTTTGATTAGTCTATATTGAATCTACTAAAAAAGATTATATCATCGTAAATTCAAAATGTTGGAAAAAACATTTTATCTACTAAAAACATTTGGGTACATTAAACAATTTACACACTTAAAGTATTATATATAACATTGCATAATCTTACTAACAAACGAATATATTTACTGTAAAATATTCCTTAATACGAATGTAAGAGTGCGGAAGGGTATAACAACCACCAAACGATCTGTAGAATTCGTAAAAGAAGGCTCCTCCAAAAAATCAAAAGCGAAGCCTTATTCAATATTAGGCGCGGCTCCTGATGGATTGGATCTTATGGACACGTATGAAAAGCATTACAAAATTCCTGGGGATGTTGGTGTTTCGTCATCCAGACCGGACTTATTCTTGTATTCGAAACATCTGAGGCGCGTGATACATTGTGGAGCTTACTGTTCCTTGGGAAACAAACATCCCAAGGGATCACACATTCAAGCTCAATAAGTATTACAAACTGACCAACGAACTGATCAGGAATATATTTATAGTTAGTTTGTACGCGGTAGAAGTGGGAGCGAGAGGTATAACAGCAAAATCTCTCTATAGCCTACTTAAAGACCTTGGTCTTTCTAGAACAAGCATCGGTTCATTTCTAGAACGTATTTCAAAGGCGGCATTAGTAGGTTCTTTCCAAATTTGGTTAGGTAGGGAGAGGAGTGTGGAGGGTGAAGGTGAGCGTTTTTGCGCATAATAAAGGGGCCCCTTAAACCTACTCCTGGGTCGCAAGTCCCAGGCACTGCTTGCACTCCTCTCCTTGCAACGCGATGGACCCGGCACCCGCACGGTGAATCCATGGATTGCTAAGAAGCT
The DNA here is from genome assembly GCA_959347405.1 of Napeogenes sylphis. Classification (NCBI taxonomy): domain Eukaryota; kingdom Metazoa; phylum Arthropoda; class Insecta; order Lepidoptera; family Nymphalidae; genus Napeogenes; species Napeogenes sylphis. Next base: position 42,259,830 of record OY365776.1, on the reverse strand, counting down.
TCGTCTCGTCGTCTAACCGTCCGTCGCCTGAACCGAATTATGTATGGAGCACTAGGGTACTGTGCTAGGACATCTTATGGCATTTTGTAGCACCATGGAAATAGGTTTCTTACATTTTTCATTTACAAAAATGTTTTACCTAAAAATTACAGTTGTCATTAGAAGTTTATCGATCACTAGCTCTTACTCGCATGTTTGCTTTGAATATTTTTTTTTAAATTCGTAACTAAGAAGCAAAATATACATATTTTTTGTTTAGTTTCTTATTTTATAAACCATGATTCTCAATATTTAAATCCCATCATATTTTAAATCTATAGAAGTGAACATTACTGTAATTACTATAATTAAATTAAAGCTGTAAATTACATTAGATTGTTACATTAACTAATTTATTAATTAATTTATTTATGACTCTTAAATTTTTATAAAACTTATGATTAACCAACCGATCTTGATGTGGAATAGAGTAAATATTTAGTTTAAGAAGTTTAAGAAACATCAAATAACTTCTGGTTTACTATCAATTTAATTACATCATTATTCATCAAGCAATAGTTCATCATTATGTTAGTGCTTTGAGAGTTCATTGATAAGAACGGTGAATCAAAAAGTATTTTTACTTTTCATGGGACGACAAAATACAAGGGTTTATTTTTTAATAAGCTTAACATCGCTATACATGTTTATAGATATTTTCAAACAAAATACAAGTGGTTTAAAATATTCACCTCATATCCGAAGACCGGCTTAAAACCTAGCAATATGCATTTCAAAGACGAATTGACAATAGTCCGAAAGCCAGTCGAAAAACGTAAACGTTTTGCCAAATCCTCTCGCATCAGGTATTTTTTTTTTATATTTCAACAAGAATTTTTTATTTCATTTCAATATTGAGCATGAACAAGGATTGTCACATCAGCAAGGGAGGGTGTTATTTTAACTTCTTAATGAAAATCTGAAGAAAAAGAAAGTTGCGACTGAGATGTGAGATTTGTAGGCGTGATAACTTTAATAGATGATTATAAAAACGAATAAATATAACATATTCGTCAGAAGATAAAGTGGAGCATTTATCAACCTTTATTAATAACTTATATATTTAACAAATATAAAGTCATTATGTAATACATTTAGCTCCCTGTTCATGACGTTTAACTTTATCAAATATCAAAGTCAAAGGAAAAATACCTCCGCTACTAAAAGACAAAGGTAGTAACTCGTTCATCCCAACTCCTCTCTCGCACACTTGTCAACTACAAAACCGACAAATAAAGCCTCGGGCCCTAATGTATTCTAACATCTCACTTTTTGTGTTATCATTTTTGTTATCCATTCACAAAAAAGAATTAGTGATCATTTAATGAAAACATCTTATGATTATTTAAAAGCAATCGTTGCGAAAAATATATTGATTATTTTTTTTTAAGTGAAATGTTTTGTATATATTTATATATAGTATATTTAATAAAAATCTTATTTTTACAAAATTATTAGTTTGTTTGTACCGATAATTACGTTGATATAACTAAATATACTTTAATTAACTCAAGTAACTGTAAGTGCATGTAACTGCAGCTAGCAAATACTTGGAGGTGCTACACAAGTCAATCAATACTTTAGCCACTTTGTTTAATTTTGAAGGCTAGCGCGTTAAGTTAGTCATTTAAGTTAGCATTGAGTTTAAAGTATGTCATGTGAAGGGAATATAATTTAACATACACATTACATTTTTGAAATGTTTCTTCCTCTGAATCATTTTCCACTTCTCTTGACTCAGATAAATAACTTAGATATAGAAGATATAAGATGCTATATAGAAGTACTATCATGTGTTTTCAGTAAACGATTTCTTTTTAAAACAGATAGTTTTGATGGTAAAGTTCCAATATTGCGTGTTAAATGAGGAAATGGTGACAATGGTACATTTTGTTTTTCAGTAGGTATATATATATTGACTACTTTACTTCTGTACTTCGGTTTAATATTGACTTAAAAAGCTTAGTCACTCTGTAATTTTTCTTCAATATTCGAAAATCAAGGCTTGCAGAGCCTCATCACATTTACTAGACATGATCTCACACACGCTGATCATCACATTTAATAGGAGAAGTACTGAGTCCTGGCTCATTCATATCACAGACATTTGTACGGGCAGTACTAGGACTTACTTAGTGATCACTTCTTTGTAAAGGTTCACCATTTTTTAAAACATTACTGCTTTTGATAACCAACCCTGAAAGTGCTTTACCGGTGTCAATTTTTGCCTTTTGACTACGCACATTTTCATTCTCTCTGGTGTTTTTTGCACAAAATATATGAGGCACAACTCCTTTTTTCAAACTTAGATTACATTTTCTCCTTGCTGTTTCGTTATATTATATTTAATACAATTTGCCATATCTTCCTTAACCTGAAATAAATCGACAACCTTAAAAAACATTCGTAAGCGCAAAAAAAAATTTGGTTCTTATAAAAAGTTATACTGCACTTTTGTAAATTAGGTTAGTTTAATTTTAAACCAAAATTTCTAATGTTACATATATTGTCTAATGTTATTTTCTAATGTTACATATAATTGACATATATTTTTCTTTTTAATTATCATACACCATTGTTTTTATATTTTGGCATCTTTTGGAATAAAAAAAACACTTTTCTCGGTGTTTTTCTAATACTATTTTTGCTCTCCAGAACTTGTAAGATGGTCTTTGTCTTCTTCCATGATTTGTGTAGGTATTAAACTTAAAATATTTATGAAGTAGCTAAAAAGTTTAGAGTAAACATTCACTGGACGTGTCATTGGACGTCACGCAAAATGGCGGCGTTAGATCGGTTTAAATTTATTCAATGTTTTCATTTTCACTTTATAAAATATCTAGGTAAATGATTAATTAACGTCAAAAAAAACAAATATTCCATATTACTGTGTATCGTCTTATATTAACTATACATAATATTATTATTATCAGCTAATAGATATTTAAAAAATAACTAATAAAATTTACAATTGTTTTTTTTATTTCGATTCGATGCTTTTCACTGATTTGGTTATTTTTTCAAGCCAATGCAACTTTTTAATTTACTTTTCTGTATTGTTGCCGATGATGTAAAACCCGGGTAAAATATACATAATTTGTTTATTTCGTTACATTATTTTCATCGATTGATCTAACCCCTAAGTAAGAAAATTATTTGCTTGTTTTAAGAGTGTTAGACAACGATACAAATACGTAGAAATACACATTATAAATACTGAAAATTTCTTTAATAAACGTCCAAACCCAGAAATACAGACATCTATCACATACATGCCTGACCCTGTCGGGAATCGAACCCGAGCCGGAACCGACGGAGCGGTTACATAATGTAATTTTAAGTGTTCCTAACGCGTAGTCATTTATAACCGTAAACTTACTTTTAAAATTGCATATTTGATATCCCAAAAACAAAGTACTGAATTCAAAACAAAGTACTGAATTCAAAACAAAGTACTGAATTAATAAAATCATTTTATACATACAAACAAAGTTATAATACTACTTTGAAATTTTAGCTCGTTACCCTCAATGTTCGAACAAATCTCTCCCGTGAGACTAAACACCTTGTATAAAAGATACGTTTTTTTTTTATATTACAAAACAAAAATAATTATACTTGAGGAGTTTGAATATTTTAATAGTAAATGTAATTCCTTAACGTTTATAATTTTTTTTGTTATTTTTATTTTTATATTTTATTTTCATTTTGTATTACTTGTCAAAGGCTGCGTCACGTGATAACAGTGTGTGTGTTTCACGATGTTTATACATAATTTATTCTTGTTATCATTAATGAACTACACATTGAAATATGTCATAAGGTAATATTTATTATCACTAAATACATTCTGATTTTAAAATAACGCCATAATAAATATATACACGGTATTCGCCCAAATCCTTTTAACTCTTATATAAATGTTCTTGTCACTTGACAATTGACACTCTCCGGGAGACTTATCCAAGGAGATAGCGATGAATTGTCATAGTAATAAAAGAAAGTTTAATAATAATTTTCAAGTGACTTCTGATTAAAAATTATTAAGTGAAAATACATTTAAAAGATTCTTATATTTTTATATATTTATTTTCTTCTTAATTCAGGAATATTTATGTTAAATAATGTTATTATTGTTTTTTCTTCGTCACCATACAAATGTATATACTTGTATACTTATAATACATGTTTTACTGAGGTAGACGATTAGAGCCTAAGATAATATAGCTACTTATAACTTATACTACTAGGTACTTTTTACCGTTTGTAAAGTTCTTACCTGATAAATTATCTTTAATTTGTACTTCATTTTCCTAATGTAATTTATAAGCAGAAAATATTATTCATTCTCTCAAAACAAAATAAACTCGATTATAAGTTACTTTATTTAAAAATTATAATTAAAATAATATCACAGTATGACTATGATAAGATGACCGGTTTACTAAGATTAGACGAGTTTAATTGGCAAATGCTATTTAAGGTTGATAAGTAATATTTATTAAATAAAGTAACAATTTGAAGATCTTTATAGGACATTATAAACTGTTAACATGAATGTCTCACTATAACTTTATTTAGTTCTACTTATAAATCTCTTATACTGTTCTTTCTATTACTAAGTTTGGTTAAATTAATTTAATTTATACGATTTACACTGCCCTATATTTAATTAATAATTCACATAAAGTCTCACTGACAACGAAATAAGACAAAATTGAAACCCTTAATGTCAAGCGAAATTATTTTTTTATTATAATTGGTTGCTTTTAGATTAGCTATAAAGTTCATAATATTTATTACGTCGAAGCACAACTGTCGTTGATATATTTTTGGTAAGACAATAAAATTGGTAAATTTAAGTACGTAAAATTATAATATATAATTCATTCATTCATTCATATATTCTTCATTGTACACCACAAAATATAAAAAAAAGTAAAACACCTACAAGTAACACAAAAGAAGTACAACAGAAGTACAAAGTATAATATATAAATTGAGTCAAATTTTAACTTCGAACATACAGTTTAAAAAGTACTTTTATAATCTCATTACTCGGTGAAGTCGTTAGGAAAAATAAAATTTAAAACATATGTGGTAATAAAGTAAAACAGTATTTAAACCGCTAAACTTTTCGTATAACTCGTTCGAATTTTTATTCCAGCTTTTAAATTCTAGTTTTACTTCATCTAATGACTTGAAATTGATATTAAGGGTATTTATAATGAATGAATTATAATGAAAAAAATGTAGTCATTATTCTGCATAATTATGTTAAATACAACCTCAGAGTAAAGTTAGGCTTAATTGAAAATTGATGTTCTGAAAATATTATTAAAGTTCAGCAAAACTGGGTTCGGCTCAGTAAGTCTTGATTGAATATTAATACACAGTAGAACGGGCCCAATGTTTAGAGATTAGATATTGTTGTTTAACGTTATCATTCTAAGAAAAATAGAAAATTATAATTTATTAAAACTATTGAGACAGACATAAACTAAAGATAAAAGTTGTTTTTTTGTCAGTCTTATTGTCTTTCAAAACTGCAAGGATTACTTTTATTTTCTGCCATTATCCATAACTTTTTAAGGATAAAAATGAAAAAAAATACTTGGTTTAAAATAAAATACATAAATCTAGAAATGACTTGATCGTTAACCTGTACTTCAGTAAAAACACTAACTAATATGATAAGACGTACGGACAATGGCTATATATAAATATGAGTAAAAATATTACAAACTAAGTGATAATATCCAAAAGAGAGAGAGCAATATTATTGTTATTTGCTAAGTTATATAATGTAAAAATTATTAATAATATTAGACTATAACATGTTTCTATTTAATCTTACTAACAAAAATTTTTCAATATATTAGTTATTGTTAAAAATATATATTCCTAAATCAACTACTTTATATAAAAAATATATAATTTGAAAGTTTTCTCGTAAAAAGCTTTAATACGCTCAGACGAATTTTACTCGTAACAGTTACGGTAACGAGATAAAAGCTTCTAATAACATGACTATGCCTGAATGCAACGTCAAACGGTGTACTTACTTCCTGTTAGATATATGTCTCCGGATATTTAATGTATGTCGATCCCTATTTTGATTTAATATTTGTAATAAATTACAACTATTTGCACTTATTTAATTTATTAAACTTACGAATGTATCGCCAGTTTACATATTATGAACACATTTTGCACACAGCTAAACACATTTTGAATCCTACTTTATATGTCCTAAGCAACTTTAGATTTTTTCAATTTAAGTCCTATATTTTTATCTTTAGAATATAAAGCACAGGTATGTTGATAATGTTCACATGTTGAAGAGTTGCAGAAACAAAGAGGTTCACTATCGTTGCCCTCGCTATGGACAGACTCGTTCAGTGAACCCAACAAAGATATATATTTAAACTATATATATAGTTTATAGATATTTATTACATAATAGGTAATTATTTCCCAACACTAATAAAAAAACTATCAAGCAAACAATTTTAAATTAATGATTAGCGAGAATTTTCAATAAAAAATCTGACTTCTTTATAGAAAGTATGGATGCAACCTATCATATCCTTATATTTCCTTTCTACCTAGGCTAAATACTAAATAAATTCCAAATATTAAGTTGGTAGGGCTTAGAATTATGACAATCGGTGGATCAGTGCCAAAATTCAAAAAAATCGACGAGTGATACTTCGCAAGATATATGTATGTATATATTATTATGTATTTTAGGATTATTGCTAAATGTAGTATATTGTCTTGGATTATTAAAATTCAGGCTTCTAGCTTTATCCATTTCGAAGTTACAGAGGAGTATACATCATTGAAGTCAGTTTACGTTCAATTATATTGCAACACAGCTTGACAAAACACAGCTTATAAAACATAAAAATATACACAACTATTCAAACAGCTGCAGGCAAAAGCGACAGGAAATGAAAAAATGTTAGTTTTTTAATGAAAACATTTATCGTTGCACTGACGGTGATAATTTTATTTTGTAGTGAAATATATAACACTAGTCTTCTGCTCGCAGCTTCGCCCACGTGTTTTTTGAATTAAGTCGGTTTGACTTGTTTACCTACCTATTGAGAGATTTAAAGGCGTGATGTTATTTCTACTATGGATGTATTTATACATATGTTAAAGATATTAGAGGGGGAAATGACACGAGACCAAGTCTGTAAGTTGTCATACAAAGACAGACTTACATTTTTACCTCTTAATGGGGAAGGGTGGTTCAATTACTAAAAAATATTACTAGTTTTAACTTGCTTTACTGTGAAAACCTTCATACAAAGTATCAAGTTAATCCATTGGAAAAAAAAAATCATTTTATTCCCTTTTTCTCCCCCAAATGCCGTAGTTTCCAAATATTAACTATTAGTGCTTCCCTACGCCCTCCACCAAACACACATACCAAATACCGGTTTCTTGCGTTCAGTAGCTTCGGCTGTGCGTCTTCAGTCAGTCAGTCACTCAGTATCGGAAGAGTTGTATATATATATATATATATATATATATATATATATATATATATATATATATATATATATATATATATATATATATTAGGTAGATTGTACTTTTAACATTTAATTCAGAGTATATTATATCGTATATTTTTTATCATAGCAAATATATCAATATTGTCGTCTTATATAGTTACAAATGTAAACAAAATAAATACCTACGTATTTCTTAAACAAGAGGTTGAGTTCATTTGATTCTTCAACTGGTTGACTGAGCACGGTCGGCTTATTAAGAGCTTTTATAATATTTTATCCTTCGTTTTCCCGTTTTATGGTAATTTAAGAATAAATATATGTTTTATTGGCAGATTTTTTCTCTATAATCGTCTCTGAATCAATGGTAATAAAGAGATGAAGTTAGAAGAATAAAAAAATATGTTTATATTTTATATAAATGCTATATGTTAATAGCCACATTCAATGTACAATACGGTTCCTTTTTTATTTTTAATTGAACATTCTTTTGGTTTGCTTTTTTTAAAATTTAGAATCAATTAAACATACCTAACTTTATAAGTACTAATATAAGTCTAGCTTATAGTTAATGCTTGTGAAATTGCGCATGAAGTGCTTTATAGTTTGTACCATTAACTACTAGCTACGGAGCAATTCCAAAGCTTTATTCAAGAAATATCGTTTTGAGCATGTAAAAAAAATACATGTTTTATTCAAGTTAAAATGAATATTCAATGTGGTAATCCCATCAAGCCAATCAATCAATCCAATGTTATTTGATAACTATTAATTACTATATGTTTATCATCCGTATTTGATAACTACATATTTCAAAGATTTGTTCTGTATGTATCATTTATCATCGAGACAAATATTGTGGATTATATAAGAAGAAACATATGCAGAACAAACATTTACATTATAAACCTTAAGACTAGTTATTCTCTAGAGCAATTTAGTTGTGCTATAACTACACAAGTTGTTCGGTCAAAGTTTATTTGGATTATTGGTACACAGAATCTTCAATAGTAATAAAAAAAATGTATATACAAAGATCATTAAAAACAATAAGATACCGATCCTTTCAAATTAGATAATTCAATGAATAAACAAATGAATATAAACATTATATTTATTACGCAATTTGTATTTTCAAGCATGTATTTATTTCATGCTATTCAACAATTTTCCTTCTAATTGTGTTCAAGTAGATCACAGCAAAGTCACAGAATGCAATTGGGGTGTTTTGTGATTTATCTAAAGCTTTTGATTGCGTGGACCATCAAACATCACTATGCAAACTTAATCACTATGGTGTGCGTAGTGGTGCGCTTGATCTTATTGCTTCTTAACTGAATCAAAAAGTTCAAAAGGTTGATGCAAAATAATTGAAAATCCGCTGGTTCTCTCCTAAAAATGGGTATTCCACAAGGATCTATTTTTGACCCCTTTTTATTTTTACTCCATATTATTTTTACTACATAATGATTTGCCCTTTTACGTAAAAGGACTATGAGAAATAGTACTTTTTGCTCATGATACCTCACTTATTTTTAAATTTGACAAAACTAATTACTATTTTTGACATTGCTAATTTTGACAAAGTAAACAGTGCTCTGTCACGTGTTCTTCATTGGTTGGAAATTAAAAATTTGGTCTTAAATACTAAATGCATGTTTTTTACACTTCCTAATGTCAAAAGTCAAAATTGTAGTTTACTGCTTAACAATGAAGTGTTAGATCATACTGACTCAACAACTTTCTTAAGTATTAGATAGAAAGCTCCAGTGGAACCCCTTTTCTGTACACCCGCAGGCAAACTCAGCTCAGCAGTCTTTGCAATTAAGACAATTATCAGAAGTTAATACGGCTTGACTCGTTTATTTTAGGTTTTTTCACGGTATTTTGTCTTACCGAAATTAATTCTATATATATTTTACAAAAAAAAACAGCTATACGGGCTATTTGTAACTTAAAAACTAGAGACACCCTAAGAGATGTTTTTAAAGAAATCGGTCCTCCTAGGGTCGCTTTTCAATACATTTTTAATAACTTATTATAAATGCGCCAAAATTTAAATGCTGATATTAAAAACAGTGACAGATTTACGATCAAAACAAGAAATAAAAATAGGCTCCTAACTCCTCAATTTCGACTTCAAAAAGATATCAAATCATTCATGAGCTTGAGCCGTATACGCATATATAATAAAGTTCCACAAGTCATCTTTGGTCTTCCTTTTCTTAGTTTTAAATCTAAAATTAAAAGTATATTATTAAATAAGTCTTACTATAACATTAAAAATTTTTTGATGATCAAAATGTGTGGAACTTGGGTCATTGGCTGATGTTATACTGTATAAGTCAAATATTGTTAAATTTCGTTTAAAAAGAGCAACTGTTGAGTTTCTGGACAGCTCTTCTCAGGAGAACAGCATTCAGAGCTGGTGGAAGCATACTGACAGACTGACTATGCCAATTTAATGTAATTGACGATTCAAAAGTGCGTGTAAATGCCTACTTGAATAAAGATAAATTGAATTTGAATTAGAGAAAGAAACCTGTATTCATCGTTTGAACACATTATTATGTTTGACATTATTAAATATATGAAAGGTAAGAAATGAAAATGAAAATATTTATAAGCCAGAAATGATTCTTCGTCAATAAATTATTACTCTTTGAAATGTATTTTTTTTTTGTTTTGTTATGTTTTTGAATGAGTAAAATAAATCCATTTGGGTTTACTTTCCGTAATAAGTTGGTTGGAAGAAATCAAGGTTTGTAAATTTTGTAAACTATCAATCTAATAATAAAGGTAATAAAACGTTATAGTTTTTTGTTAATATATATGTTAAAACTCCAGTCAAAATACTTGGAATTTATGACTCTAAGCCAATTCATCTGATCTCTGACGGCATTAAATTATGGTCTCCTGATCTTGTTGCTTAATCTTAAATTTATTTAAAAAGAAATAAAGTGTATTTGGTATGAAAAGGCAAATAAGTGGTCAATCATATTTTCAAATACCACTAATATCTATAAATATTCGATCTACTTGAAAAATATGATTGACGAATTATTTGCCTTCATCAAAATTAGCTTTCAGAATTATTACTATCAAGTACTACTACTACTACTTTTACTAGTGCTACTGTACAACTACTAATTTTGGTTGAAAAATATTCATTAATTTATAACTTTATATTATTTAATAAAAATTTAATTCTTAAGCTATGTTCTGATTTTTTCAATTCTTTAACCTTTTGAATACTCATTCAATATGATGTTTATATAAGCCGTGTGAGTACACGGCAGGCGGCTTATTTAGAGCTTTTCAAATCGTATACCTTATAGTTCCTATTATTTTAGGGTAATGCAAAAAAAGAACGCCGTGGATTTTTTATTTCTATTATTTTTTTGGCACCAATGTGTTAAAAAAAGAAGAAAGCATCAATCAAAATTACGTTTTTATTTTAATAACACAAGTCAAAAACTAGTAAAGTAAATCTTTATAATACTTTAAAACTACATTTACTCTACAAGCCAACGATTACTTTGATTATTTTACTAATCAATTGTAAATATCGTTTGTATTCTGAAAAACTCGTTCAGTAGCTTTAGATGACAGATACAATAAAATAAATTTAATATAAATGTACATGGAAAACATTGTTCTAATATAGAGTAGGTATATCTTGAACAAAAAATATATACGATACATCATGTATATAAATACTTATTTAGTTTATTCACTAATAATATTTATTAAATATATCACCTTTAAAATATTAACAGGCCAACTCCTATTATTTTTTGACAGTGTTTTTAAATGTTATATCTACTAATTACAGTTTACTTAATTTATTTTAATTAAAAACTGGTGTTGAAAGATTTTGATTTTTATATTTTTTTACTACTGCTTCTTTTTCCTTCAGCTAATAAAAAAAAAACAATTATTTTCTTTAAGGAATAGGAAAATACACTCATTTATTTATTTATTTATTTATTTAACCATTATTGTTCCAATGGTTAATGTTAAATAGCATTTTCTAACAATCTTGAGAATGACATCAAACATGGGAATAATTTTTTCCCAGACATCATGGATTAAAATCTCTATACATATCTATTTTTGTTCATTGTATTTTTATTTAACGTTACATTTCTACACGTATTTATAGACTTATTAGGTCGAAATTACGGTTATTGCATCCCTTCAATTTCAATAAATATTACAGAGTTAGAAATACTAGTTCGTTTTTTGAAAGAAGTCTTAGATTGATGTCAAAACTGTTCTGATATTTTTATCATAGAAAATCCTTATTTCATCAAAAGGGTTGTCGATACATATTAATTGATAGAGTGAAAAATGAAAATATAAGACTCAATAAAGAAAATCAATAAAAAAATCTTTGTAAACATGAAAAGTGGAACAAAATTACTAAAATAATAATATGAAGATACGTCTCTTTATTACAATAAATAATTAAACCATATTTCCATTAATGTTTAAACTTCGAGATTATAACAAAAACAATTGCTTATCTTCAAATATTCAGGCCTGTTCTACTGTATGTTGATATTTTATCGTAACTTAGTTAGCCTCGGCTCTAAGATAAGATAAAGAAACTGTTCTCGACCAGTTTTGCAAAACTTTTGTTATATTTTATTTGCACCGTCAATTATAAGCTACACCATTAGCACAAATTTTAAGTCTTGTCAAAATAACGTCTTCCCTTTTATAACAGGTATTTAGATATATTATTATTCCTAAAAACTTTGTCTATTAACTAGGTAAAAAAATCGTTTGAACTATATTAGGTACATAAAATATTAACAGTATTTTATAAGAAAACTATTTTATAAATTTATTTAAAAAAATATTGTTTTTGGTTTGAAATTTACCTAAGAGTTAAAAATATATGCTTGTAAGGGACAATTTTTTATACTTGAAAGTGTCTGAACTACGATGATGGTACTTTTCGACGGTACGATACGAATGCATTGAAGAATATTTTAAATCGCTTCCTAGACTGGCTAACTGACTGACTAAGCTGCACGCTTTAGCAGCTTAAGCTGAAAAACAATCACAAGCTCTGCTAACTCTAACAAGCGCTCAAACAGTACAAAACTGAATCTTCAAGACGTTACTGAGGTAAAGGTTTATGAACACAAGTCAAAGCCGAGTGCATATGAAATTCTTAACTCCTAAGTTCCCTTCAAATGGCATTCACCGTTTGCGAGAGCAATTAATTAAGGAAACTTTCTAATTATACATGTGTGTTTACTTGGTTACAGTCTCGGTAATTCTGCCCTAAATCTGAAGCTCCTTGCTTGCTTATGTTAATTAAACATTTACGACAGTTGCTATACCTGTTTGTTACAGTACTACTAGGTTGTTGTTTACCTTGATGACTTTTGGTTTGAGTATATCAAAATCTTTATCAAAATGTTTATGGTGAGTTTTTTACAGCTAGCGTATTAATTATTATTATGCTCACAACAGCCATTAAAATAACTACGAATATAGGAAAATGACTTATGTATATATGCAAATACAAAACAATAAATATGTTTTAAGAATCTGAGCGCTATAGCTATAGCTATAGCTTATATGAAATGTTGAAACTTTACTTTACTTTTTTGTTGAAATAATAATTAGTTAGATGTTTAAAGCTTGTATGTAATAATTACTTAGTATACCTTTAATAAAAACGCTATATAGTAATATTAAAACTAATATTATTTGATTTTTTAAATTTAAGTCCTATATTTTCATCTTTAGGATATAAAGCACAGGTATGTTGATAATGTTCACATGTTGAAGAGTTGCAGAAACAAAGAGGTTCATTATCGTTGCCTTCGCTATGGACAGAGTCGTTCAGTGAACCCAACAAAGATATATATTTAAACTATATATATAGTTTATAGATATTTATTACATAATAGGTAATTATTTCCCAACACTAATAAAAAAACTATCAAGCAAACAATTTTAAATTAATGATTAGCGAGAATTTTCAATAAAAAATCTGACTTCTTTATAGAAAGTATGGATGCAACCTATCATATCCTTATATTTCCTTTCTCCCTAGGCTAAATACTAAATAAATTCCAAATATTAAGTTGGTAGGGCTTAGAATTATGACAATCGGTGGATCAGTGCCAAAATTCAAAAAAATCGACGAGTGATACTTCGCAAGATATATGTATGTATAAATTATTATGTATTTTAGGATTATTGCTAAATGTAGTATATTGTCTTGGATTATTAAAATTCAGGCATCTAGCTTTATCCATTTCGAAGTTATAGAGGAGTATACATCATTGAAGTCAGTTTACGTTCAATTATATTGCAACACAGCTTGACAAAGTAATTTCAGGAAATGTCTCAATTGCCAACGATTTGCCGAAATACCATTACTGTTTAGAAATTGCCTTGTTGTTTAAAAAATAATCATATTTTTCTCACGTAGATTACTCGGTCAAAGAAAGGTAGAGAAAAATAAACTTGAACTATTTATAAAACATGAAAATATACACAACTATTCAAACAAGTGTAGGCAAAGGCGACAGGAAATGAAAAAATGTTAGTTTTTTGATGAAAACATTTAATCTAACACTAGAAATATATAACACTAGTCTTCTGCTCGCGGCTTCGCCCACGTGTTTTTTGAATTGAGTCGGTTCGACTTGTTTACTTACCTATTGAGGGATTTAAAGGCGTGATGTTATTTCTGCTATGGATGTATTTATACATATATTAAAGATATTAGAGAGGGAATTGACACGAGGCCAAGTCTGTAAGTTGTCATACAAAGACAGACTCACATTTTTACCTCTTAATGGGGAAGAGTGGTTCAATTACTAAAACATATTCATAGTGTTAAGTTGCTACACTGTAAAAACCTTCATACAAAATATCAAGTTAATCCATTGGAGAAAAAGAAATCTAGACCAAACTACAACAAACGTAATTTTCTATAGTACGGAACCCTTGTGCGAGTCCGACTCGCATTCCCCCGGTTTTTTTAACATTAGAATCAACAAAACCTAGGAAGTTTTATTGATTGTAGGGTAGGTACCCTTATAAGTACTAATATAAGTCTAGCAACTATACCTTATAGTTTATGCTTGTGAAATTGCGCATGAAGAGCTTTATAGTTTGTACCATTAACTACTAGCTAGGGAGCAATTCCAAAGCTTCATTCAAGAAATATCGTTTTAAGGATGTTATAAAAGTAAATGTTTTTTTCAAGTTAAAATGAAACCATCAAACATCACTATGCAAACTTAATCACTATGGTGTTATAGTGCTGCGCTTGATCTTATTGCTTCTTAACTGAATCAAAAAGTTCAAAAGGTTGATGCAAAATAATTGTAAATCGGCTGGTTCTCACCTAAAAATGGGTATTCCACAAGGATCTATTCTTGACCCGCTTTTTTTTTACTCCATATTAATGATTTGCCCTTTTACGTAAAAGGACTATGAGAAATAGTACTTTTTGCTCATGATACCTCACTTATTTTTAAATTTGACAAAACTAATTACTATTTTTGACATTGCTAATTTTGACAAAGTAAACAGTGCTCTGTCACGTGTTCTTCATTGGTTGGAAATTAAAAATTTGGTCTTAAATACTAAATGCATGTTTTTTACACTTCCTAATGTCAAAAGTCAAAATTGTAGTTTACTGCTTAACAATGAAGTGTTAGATCATACTGACTCAACAACTTTCTTAAGTATTAGATAGAAAGCTCCAGTGGAACCCCATTTCTGTACACCCGCAGGCAAACTCAGCTCAGCAGTCTTTGCAATTAAGACAATTAACAGACGTTAATACGGCTTGACTCGTTTATTTCAGGTTTTCACGGTATTTTGTCTTACTGTATTTTAATATGGAGCCGCGGTGCCGAAATTAATTATATATTTATTTTACAAAAAAAGAGCTATACGGACTATTTGTAACTTAAAAACTAGAGACACCCTAAGAAATGTTTTTAAAGAAATCGGTCTTCTTAGGGTCGCTTTTCAATACATTTTTAATAACTTACTATAAATACGCCAAAATTTAAATGCTTATATTAAAAACAGTGACAGATTTACGATCAAAACAAGAAATAAAAATAGGCTCCTAACTCCTCAATTTCGACTTCAAAAAGATATCAAATCATTCATGAGCTTGAGCCGTATACGCATATATAATAAAGTTTCACAAGTCAAGATGACTCTTTCTTCCTTTTCTTCCTTGGTCTTCCTTTTCTTAGTTTTAAATCTAAAATTAAAAGTATATTATTAAATAAATCTTACTATAACATTAAAAATTTTTTGA
Source organism: Napeogenes sylphis (assembly GCA_959347405.1). Classification (NCBI taxonomy): domain Eukaryota; kingdom Metazoa; phylum Arthropoda; class Insecta; order Lepidoptera; family Nymphalidae; genus Napeogenes; species Napeogenes sylphis. The sequence continues at coordinate 42,243,948 of OY365776.1, read as the reverse complement.
TGATCAAAATGTCTGGAACTTGGGTCATTGGCTGATGTTATAATGTATAAGTCAAATATTGTTAAATTTCGTTTAAAAAGAGCAACTGTTGAGTTTCTGGACAGCTCTTCTCAGGAGAACAGCATTCAGAGCTGGTGGAAGCATACTGACAGACTGACTATACTGACCTATTTAATGTAATTGACGATTCAAAAGTGCATCTAAATGCCTACTTGAATAAAGATAAATTGAATTTGAATTAGGGAAAGAAACCTGTATTCATCGTTTGAACACATTATTATGTTTGACATTATTAAATATATGAAAGGTAAGAAATGAAAATGAAAATGTTTATAAGCCAGAAATGATTCTTCGTCAATAAGTTATTACTCTTGGAAATGTATTTTTTTTTTGTTTTGTTATGTTTTTGAATGAGTAAAATAAATCAAAACTTTATTTAGACGACTTAAGACGTAAATTACAAATTTGGGTTTACTTTCCATAATAAGTTGGTTTGAAGAAATCAAGGTTTGTATATTTTGTAAACTATCAATCTAATAATAAAGGTAATAAAACGTTATAGTTTTTTGTTAATGTTAAAGCTCCAGTCAAAATACTTGGAATTTACGACTTTAAACCAATTCATCTGATCTCTGACGGCATTAAATTATGGTCTTCTGATCTTGTTGCTGGTCATTTCTTTAATTTGTTCAAAAAGAAATAAAGTGTATTGTGTATGAAAAGGCAAATAAGTGGTCAATCATATTTTGAAATACAACTTATATCTATAAATATTCGATCTACTTGAAAAATATGATTGACGAATTATTTGCCTTCATCAAAATTAGCTTTCAGAATTATTACTATCAAGTACTACTACTACTACTTTTACTAGTACTACTGTACAACTACTAATTTTGGTTGAAAAATATTCATATATTTATAACTTTATATTATTTAATCAAAATTTACTTCTTAAGCTATGTTCTGATTTTTTCGATCCTTCAACCTGTCGAATACTCATTCAATATGATGTTTATATAAGCCGTGTGAGTACACGGCAGGCGGCTTATTTAGAGCTTTTCAAATCGTATACCTTATAGTTCCTATTATTTTAGGGTAATGCAAGAAAAGAACGCCGTGGAATTTTTATTTCTATGATTTTTTTGGCACCAATGTGTTAAAAAAAAAGAAGAAAGCATCCATCAAAACTACATGTTTTTATTTTAATAACACAAGTCAAAAACTAGTAAAGCAAATCTTTATAACACTTTAAAACTACATTTACTCTACAAGCCAACGATTACTTTGATTATTTTACTAATCAATTGTAAATATCGTTTGTATTCTGAAAAACTCGTTCAGTAGATTTAAATGACAGATACAATAAAATAAATTTAATATAAATGTACATGGGAAACATTGTTCTAATCTAGAGTAGGTATATCTTCATTATTTAGAACAAAAAATATATACGATACATTAATTAATTCTAAATAAATCAGGTATATAAATACTTATTAAGTTTATTCACTAATAATATTTATTAAATATATCACCTTTAAAATATTAACAGGCCAACTCCTATTATTTTTTGACAGTGTTCTTAAATGTTATATCTACTAATTATAGTTTACTTAATTTATTTTAATTTAAAACTGGTGTTGAAAGATTTCCATTTTTAAGTTTTTTTACTACTGCTCCTTTTTCCTTCAGCTAACAAAAAAAATAAGTTCAATTATTTTCTTTTAGGAATAGGAAAATACACTCATTTATTTATTTATTTAACCGGTATATTTTTCTTCATTGTATTTTTATTTAGTTTAACATTTCTACACATATTTATAGACTTTTTAAGTCGAAATTACGATTATTGCATCTCTTCAATTTCAATAAATATTACAGAGTTAAAAATACTAACTGGTTCGTTTTTTGAAAGAAACCTTAGATTGATGTCACAACCGTTCTGATAATTTTGACATAGAAAATCCTTATTTCATCAAGAGGGTTGTCAATACAGATTAATTGATAGAGTGACGGGGTTGTTTACCAGAATGTACGGGTATATTTATTTAAAATGAATCAATAAAAAAATCTTTGTAAACATGAAAAATGGAACAAACATTACTGAAATAATAATATTAAGGTATATCTCTTTATTGTAATGAATTATTAAACCGTATTCCTATTAATGTTTAAGCTCCGTTTATCTTCAAATATTCAGGCCTGGTCTACTGTATGTTGATATTTTATCTTAACTTAGTGAGTCTCGGCTCTAAGATAAATAAAGAAACTGTTCTCGATCAGTTTTGCAAAACTTTTGTTATATTTTAGTTGCACCGTTAATTATAATTTTAAGTCTTGTCAAAATAACGACTTACATAAAATATTAAACAGTAAATAGGTTCACTTTACAATTGGTATCGTATAATTTCTAATATGTTTATATCTTGTTTAGTACTTATATCAAATGTAATATGAGAAAACTATTTTATAAATTTATTTAAAAAAATATTGCTATTGGTTTGAAATTTACCTAAGAAATAAAAATATATGCTTGTATCGGAGATAAGGGACAATTATTTTTACTTGAAAGTGTCTGAATTACTATGATGGTACTTTTCAATACGAATGCATTGAAGAATATTTTAAATCACTTCCTAGACTTGTGCAGCTTTAGCAGCTTAAGCTAAAAAAAATCACAAGCTCTGCTAACTCTATCAAGCGCTCAAATAGTACAAAACTGAATCTTTAAGACGTTACTGAGGTAAAGGTTTATGAATACAAGTCAAAACCGAGTTCATATGAAATTCTTAACTCCTAAGTTCCCTTCAAGTGGCATTCACCGTTTGCGAGAGCAATTAATTAAGGAAACTTTCTAATTATACATGTGTGTTTACTTGGTTACAGTCTCAGTAATTCTGCCCTAAATCTGAAGCTCCTTGCTTGCTTATGTTAATTAAACATTTACGACAATTGCTATACCTCTTTGTTACAGTACTACTGGGTTGTTGTTTACCTTGATGACTTTTGTTTTGAGTATATCAAAATCTTTATCAAAATGTTTATGGTGGGTTTTTTACAGCTAGCGTATTAATTATTATTATGCTCACAACAGCCATTAAAATAACTACGAATATAGGAAAATGACTCATGCATATATGCAAATACAAAACAATAAATATGTTTTAAGAATCTGAACGCTAATTATATGAAATGTTGAAACTTTACTTTACTTTTTTGTTGAAATAACAATTAGTTAGATGTTTAAAGCTTGTATGTAATAATTACTTAGTATACCGTTAATAAAAACACTATATAGTAATATTAAAACTAATATTATTTGATGATATAAACAGTTAATGAGATCCTTCGGGAACTCCCGTTGGCAAATAGCCGGCGCGGTGGGGTCGCTCCTGGCACTTCTGTGATAGCAGAGTGGACTGTGGGGTGGTCCCGTGGGTATATGGGAGGGTGCGCGGCAGTATCTTTCTTGCTGAGGGAGAGGCTGCCTGCGGCGGCTAGGGTCTTGACCACTTTCTATCAAGCACTTTTCTCAGAGTGTGAGTAGCGGAGCTGGACACGGTCGATGATGGTCGAGTCGAGTTACCCACCTGATTCCCTAAGACCGACTCCAACTAGAAGAGGGTATCGGCTCCCTTCAGGTGTGTACCCAGGATAGGTTTCTGAGGTTAAAAAAGAGGGCATAAAAAGTATTTACAGTTTTTTTTTTATAACAATTAAATGTTATTCAAACAAATTCAGTAGGTCCTCGTATATAGTATCTTTTTAATAACTGGGAAGATAAGTTTATACTTGAGAATATGCCTTAATATGATATTTGTGACTCCTGTTCAAGGTTTAGTTAAATCTAACGTCGCTATTGAAATAGTGATAATATTATATTTCTGGTATCTATAATTTATTATTACTCTTTCACTGATTTACTATACTTTCATTTACTATAATCTATAAGATTTCAAATTCTATCTGCGGTCTTAATTTTTAATAAAAATATTTTGCGTAACCATAGTAACAAATAGTTCATAGACGTTTTTTTAAATATTCTTTAAGGCAAACGGAATAAGGTATAAATTTTATACCTGCCTGAATCGAATATTCCTAGTGAATGTCAAATAACTTCTACTTTCGCACACATTCAATAAAGTCCCTTATATTATTTACAGACCATTTCATAAATCTGAGTAGGCTCCCCAAGGGTGCATTGCGACGACATCTTATGTCTTCCTGTTCTATGGTTTAAATACGTTTTTTCTCTTAGACAAACCAGTTTACCTTATTTATAATACCAAAAAAATGCTACAAATATGTACCAACTTAGGTTTCTAAATTTAAAATGCACCGAGTAGTGTGTAAGCATTAATGTATAATCTTATCAGCGCATTAAAAAACATTCATTCAATTAATTAGTTACATATTGGAGTAAATTTTAAACATCTTATATATCGACTCTCGATATCTTCAACATATTAATTTAATTGCTCATAAACTTTTAGGCTTTATAATTGAATTTATTTTTATTGTAGCGATGAGGGCAGCCGTTGGTTTTTTAGTGGGGTGCCTTGGCAGTCGCCGGGTGCCGCACATACCGCCCGGCCATCGCCTTCCTGGCCTGGGTGACGATGCGGAAACGCATTTTATATATATATATATATATATATATATATATATATATATATATATATATATATATATATATATATATATATTCTTACCCTTTTCCGACATTTAATTTTATTTTGGTATATATAATCCATTCAAAAAACAAGTCATTTATAATAATTTATATTGTATAACTTAATATAATAATGTATATTCTGATAAACTGAACTATATCAAAGTGCAAGTGTAATTGTAATAGGAACAAGCAATGTATTGAAGGTGCTACACAAGTTACACGTAAAAGTTACTTTAACCACTTTGTTTATAGTTAACTGCTGGGGCGTTAAGTTAAGTAAGTTAGCAAAGCAATAGAATTCACTACAATGAGTCTATAAATAATATATGCACATAAAATAAACAAAGTAAATGAAAGTCATGATTTTTTATGTTTTATCTAAATAAATAAGGATGAAGGTAATAGGTTATATTGTATATTAAACATTTTCATGAACTTTCCACCACCATCTGTATAAAGTTTAATGCGTCCGAACCAATTTTTAGGGCACATTTTCCAGTCTGCAACAGGAAGAAAGTTTTTTTGAAAAAGAGATTGAGGAAGTATTTCATCCAAATGTCTTTTTGATTAAAATTTATATATATTTAGATCTCTTATTAAAATTTAGGGAACAAGAAAAAATGGTCAAATGTTCAAATCAAAAGGTGTGAAAATAATGACTGCATGTTGTCGCAACTGATATCAATGTTTGAGAAAAGTATAGTATTTTATTACTAACAAACATTTATGTAAATAATAATATTAAAAATCTTACATACTTTATTTTTGTAATGTCAATTAAGTTTGTAGAGTCAATTAAGGTACAAATACACTGTTACATTTTTTATGCTTAAGGTAACTTTACAGACACACACACACAAACAAATTAATATAAAATGTAATAAACAGTAAGGTCACTAAGCTCTCTACGAACTTTTTCACATGCTATTGAATATGACTAATTACAGATAATCACACGTTTTTCAAACTATTAAATTAGTTAAAGATAAAGTTTAGTAGTTAATTAGTTTTTAACCCTCGACCCAAAAAGAGGGGTGATAACTTTGACCTGTGTACCTGTGTATTTGTGTATCTGTGTATTTGTATATCTGTGTGTCTGTCTGATGCAACGTTGCAGCCAAACGCGTCAACGGATTTCGATGCGGTTTTTTTAATCGAAAGCTTGGTTCTTCGAGATGGTTCTTAGATAAGTTTGGTCGAAATAGAAGCAGTCGTTTCTCAGATGTTTAGCTTTTTTTGGTACTGGTGAAAAGTTTTTATACAGTATTGATGTAAAAACCTAAACAAGTGAAATTTGTGTGTTCCTAGATTTATTTAGTACAACATAGAAATAATAAAATTGAAATAAAACTATTTTTACGGATTTGATGAAAAAAGTGTGGCAACACTGACAACTAGTCGTCAGATAAATTCTCTGTACATTTTAATTTAAATTAAATTACTTTATGTATATTAATTAAGTGCAATTATCATATTTAGTAATAAAAAGTACCGTATTACTATCGTGCTATTGTTTGTACTTTGTTTTCGTGCTTAATTAAGAAAGAACAAAGGAATATACCGAGCTGTCAACTCAACGGATGACGAATTCAAATTTCTTCAATCCCGGGGAGTATTTTGTTTTACTTTTAATATAAATCACATACATTGAACTAAAAACTACTCATTATTTAGTGAGTAACGTCGAAGTAAAGTAGAAGTCAAAAACAATAGCCTCATACAAAACCATTACAGTTATTTTACTTCACATACATACATAAAATAAGTATTTTAAATACATACATACATAAAATAAGTATTTATCTTTCCCATTGATTGTAAGTGGTTATTTGTACCCAGGTTTAACTATGGAAAGAGTAATTGCCACCCGCAAGACCTCTGCAAAGGAGTTGGAGCAAAAATTTAAACTAGCTTTAGAAGAACTAAGATCTTCTAAAGATTTGTGCAAGAAGCTACTGCAGGAAAGAGAGGACAGTGAAGAGGAAATTAAAAAAATTGTAAATAAAAATACTGATCTTAAAGGTAAGCTCGCTGAACTACATACTAATTATTTGGATATTGTGGCTCAGCGAGATCACTTAAAAAATATTGTGACTGCATTTGACCAGTGCAGCGATGAGCATGAGAGAGCACTAGATCGCATTTCAGAGCTTGAGTCTGATTTGAGGCAGGCTAGGAAATCTATTTCAAACCTGGAAACCTGGAACCTGGAAACCTGGAAACCTTGCCACCTGCTTAGGTGGCAAGGAATCGGAAGTGGAACTGTTTGTTCAAAAATATAACATTAGTTTATTATGCATTACAGAGCACTGGTTGTCAAAGAATAACAATATTATAAATGTACAAAATTATAAATTGTCAAGTTCGTTTTGTAGAGAGAAAGCTATTCGCGGTGGCTCACTTATCTTAGCTCGTAACGATGTAGTGTTTAAGTCTCGATCAGACATAGTGGCACTCTCTGTCGAGCGAATTATTGAACTATCCTGCATTGAGCTCAATGAACATATTATTTTATGCGTGTACCGACCCCCCTCTGGTGATTTTGATGAATTTGAAAACAAAATGGAGGATATTTTAACTAAACATTGTCATAAAAACAAGTCCGTGATTGTGTGCGGTGACTTTAATGTAGATATATTACAAGTAACTTCGTCTAGTGTACGTTTATTAAATTTGTTAAAATCTTTTAACTTATTGAACGTATTTTTTGAACCTACTCGCATTACTAGTGTTTCCTCGACTTGTATTGATAATGTGTTCTGTCGCTGTAACATTTATGAAGAGACGTTAATGACAAATTTAAGTTCAGACCACTGTGGTCAAAAATTTTGTATATTAATCAATCGTGAAAATGAAAAGCCCAAAAATTTACTTGCAGACCGATAACAAAAAACCGAACTATTACTTTTAAGAATATTGTTGCGCAAAGTAGACATGAGCGATGGCAATCCCAATAATTTTATTAATAAAGTTTTCGATTTTTTGTTACAAGAATTCAATAATATTTTTAAACCAAAAACTATAACTAAACACCTAAAACTTAAATTTAGTGATTGGGCTACCCCGGGAATATACAAAAATAGAGAAAAATTATATGATTTGTATGGTGAGAGGCAATGGAATCATAATCCCGAGTTCTTTAATAAAGTTAGAAATTTCTCTAAAATATTTAAAAACGTTTGCGTACATGCCAAGTCGATTTATATTAGAAATAAAATTTTAAACTCTGATGATAAGATTTTTTTTTTTTTTTTTTTTTTTTTTTTTTTTTTATATGATCTAGGGCAATGCTTGACTACATTCCACCTGATGGTAAGTGGAATGTAGTCTTAGATGGTAAGGCGCATTGCCCTAGCAACCTATTCACTCTTCTCTTGAAGACACCCACATTATATTTGGCCGGAAATACCGACGCAGGCAAATTGTTCCAGGCCTTCGCTGTATGCACTAAAAATGAGGAAGCAAAGCGCTTCGTTCGGACAGGTGGAATGTCCACAACAAAAGGATGGATACCTGCCATGCGTCGGGACGTCCGGTGATGGAAGGGGGACGGAGGAATTAACTCGTGTAATTCCTGCGCACACTCACCAAAATGTATCCTATAGAATACTGAGAGGCTAGCAATTTTACGCCTGTGTTCAAGGCTTTGGAGGTCGGCTTCGACCAATTCGGGATCGCCTATAAGCCTCTTTGCTCGCCTCTCAATTGAGTCCAGAACCGCAAGATGAGACTTTGCGGCACCAGCAAATATGTGTCCACAGTACTCTACACACGACCGGATCTGTGCTTTGTATAAAACAAGAAGCTGTCCCGGTGTAAAGTACTGCCGAACCTTCGCAAGAACGGCAAGTTTTGCTGCTGCTGCTCTTGCTCTGGACTCAATGAACCGACCAAAGTTGAGGTTCGAGGAAATCTCTAAGCCTAACAACTGAAGCCGGTCACTGTATTCCAAGGATACATTCTGGAAAGTAGGAGCCAAGGTGAAAGGGCTCCTTTTGGCGGTGAATAGACACGTCTGCGTTTTGGTGGCGTTGAACTTGACAAGATTGGCATTGCTCCATGCGGAGACTGCCTGAAGTTTGTCATTCAAACGTTGCACCATGGCTTCTCTTTCAGACTGTACTTGATCTCGACTAGCCCGACTACTCGGCAGATATCTTTCTACAACTGTGCTGTCGTCTGCGTACCCATAGATACCGGGCTTCAATAGATCATTAATGTGCAGCAGAAACAGAGTTGCAGAAAGAACGGACCCCTGAGGCACTCCGGCATTTATTGTCAAGGGTTCCGAGGAACACCCGTCGACAACTACTCGGAGAGATCTGTGGCTCAGAAAGTCCGTTACCCAGCCGATCAGACCAGGAGATATACCGTACGCTGAAAGCTTGCATATAAGGCTCGCATGCCAGACCCTGTCAAATGCCCTCGAGACGTCCAGAGAGACGGCGACCGCTTCTCCGTTCTTCTCGATGGCCTCGCCTAAAATGTGAGTAGCATACACTAGGAGGTCCCCAGTAGACCTATTACGGCGAAACCCGTACTGTCGGTCACTGAGGAGATCGTTACCTTCTAGGTATGCTAGTAGGCGCGAGTTCAATACACGCTCCATAATCTTGCAGAGTATGGAGGTGATTGAAATCGGTCTGTAATTGACAGGGTCAGCACGGCTGCCTTTTTTGGGCACGGGTTGCACATTAGCAAGCTTCCAGGATTTCGGCACTATTCCAGTCATGAAAGAGAGACGATACAGACGTGTCAGTACAGGAGACAACTCAGCTGCGCATGTCTTGAGCAGAATGGCTGGTATACCATCAGGACCACTGGCTTTATTCACATCTAAACGACACAATGTTCTCCATACCTCTTTGTTAGTGATGCGGATTTCAGGCATCGAAATACCGCAGTGACGAAGATGTGCTGGAGAAGCATTGCCAGTGTCTAGATGCGAATTATCAGCAAACAGAGAAGCAAGTACATTCGCTTTCTCTGTTGCTGTGTGGGCCAGGGATCCATCCGGCTTCAGCAGAGCAGGCAGTGAGGGTTGGCAGAAATTCGACTCGATCGCTTTCGCAAGAGACCAGAAAGCTCGACTGCCAGTTGGTCTGACAGAGAGCTTTTCGCCGTTCTTAGCGATTCGATCGAGACGAGCCTTCCGCAATGCCTTTTTGTAGGACTTGGCAGCTTGGTTAAAGGCTCTCTTCTTCAAACTTACATCCGGAGTTTTGCGGGTTCGAGCATCAGCCCAAATGAGATATGCCGAATGTTTTCGGTCTTGAGCATGACCACATTCGGCATTAAACCATGGGCGAGCTTTGCCACCGATGGGTACGTCAGCAAAAGGAATAAAATACTCCATTGCCTGATGCACCACATCGGTTATAGCATCCGCGCAACTCGACGGATCCAAAGAAGAGAAGCAGACCTGCCGCCAAGGATAAGACGCAAAAAAGTGCCGCATCTCATCCCAATCTGCTGACTTGTATTTCCATACTCGCCTAACACCATGTGGTTCGAAAGCTGGTGGGGAATATGTAAATACAGATTTCACCAGACAGTGATCGGAGGTTCCCAAGGGGGACGTGACCTCTACACGATACCTGTCCGGATCAGTTGTCAGCAGAAGGTCCAGGCAATTGGCTGTATGGCCTACCACATCTGGCACCCTTGTCGCTTGCCTCACCAGCTGAAAGAGGTCCAAGGACAACGCAAAGTTCCGCGCTTCTCTTCTAGCATGGTCGGTCTTCTGGTACGGGAACAGCCAGTCCTGATGACAGGCATTAAAGTCCCCCAGAAAGACGAGCTGCGACGAAGGGTACTGATATAGAGCCATATCTGCAGCCTCACTGAGATACTCAAATAAACGAGTTGTCTCCTGGTCACCGCTGTGCGAACGATAGACACAGGAATACAGGATTTTTTCGTTTCCTGTGTCCACTAAAATCCATAGGGAAGAAAAAGTGGGGTCTTCAAGGTGACGGAGACGCTGAATACAGAGGTCGTTCCGCGCGTACATACTGACTCCGGCCCGTGAGCGAAAGTTGTGTTCTAACGAGTAACCGGGATAATCCAAGTATGCAGCGCTCAAAGGACATTGTATCTGCGTCTCCGTCAAAAAGAGCAAGTGCGGCTGCTCTGTCTCCAGGTGGTGGTGGACAGCTAAAAGATTTGAGTGCAAACCCCTGATATTAGTGAGGTGCACTTTATATGAGGAGGAGTGCAACCGCTGTGTAACCTTGTTCCTTTTTTTAAACATTTTCATAAAAAATAAATATAAAAGTGAATAGGGATGGGAAATGGCAGTTGAACGAGACGGTACGTATCGAACCCGACGTCGAAATTGGTGATGTCTTGCCACTGGGAGGCTAGCCTGGAGACTGCGGGGACGCCCGAACCCCCCCAGGGATCGCCATCGGGCCTCCTCATCTGGTCGCCAACCAGCACGATGGAGCCACCCTGGGATTTTTCGCAGCTGGCGGGGCAGCCTTTCGTGGGTGGCTAACCCACTAATTGGGCCCCCAACTATCTGCGGGCGGCCAGCGGATAGCCGTCGCTTCGGATCCCGCTACCCTCTGCGACTAGACACCCGACAAAATAAACACCAACTCGACGTCAACCGGTTCGCCAACGTACCGCAGCTGTTCAGACCTATTTCCCATAAACGGCTTCATCGAGCAACGTGCCGGAACACGACTAGGTCGCTTTGCGGCACGACTTTGCCCGATGGGTGGTAACTTTGCCGGCGACCCGATGTTATGGTCTACCACCACGAAGCAACGTGGGATGTTATATCTAGTGTTTCTGGGAAAACTAGGGCTGTTCATGGACCTATTAGGCTAAAAATTGATAATATTGAAATAAATACAGATTCAAATGTTGCGGCTACTTTTGAGACTTTTTTTAAAGAAATTCCTGTAACAGTCACGCGGAATTTAAATTCTTCACCATTTGATGCAATCGTGGAATTGACGAATAACGTAAGAGTCAGTGACAAATGTTTTGTCTTTAAACCTGTTTCATCATATGAAATTGTTAAAAAGTTTAGAAACCTAAATATGAAAAAAACAGGGGTTTCCCGGGCTTATGTCAGTTAAATTACTTACCACTGTTATAAATGACATTGCTCCCCAATTATCCTTAATTTTTAACAAATGTATTGAAACCGGTACATTCCCAGATTTAATGAAAAATAGTAAAGTAGTTCCTTTGTTTAAAAGTGGCGATAGACTTGAACCGGGAAATTATAGGCCAGTATCTATTTTGCCTACCTTAAGTAAAATCTTCGAAAAAATTATTCTCAACCAAATGACAGAATTCGTTTACAGCAATAAAATCATGCATAGTAAACAATTTGGTTTCACCAAAGGCAAGTCAACAACTGATGCGGGTGCCACGCTTCTTAAGCACATTTACGACGCATGGGAGAAGTCACAGAATGCAATCGGGGTATTTTGTGATTTATCTAAAGCCTTTGATTGCGTAGACCATCAAACATTACTATGCAAACTTAACCACTATGGTGTGCGTAGTGCTGCGCTTGATCTTATTGCCTCTTACCTAAATCAAAGAGTTCAAACGGTTGATGTAAATAATTGTAAATCGGCTGGTTCTCACCTAAAGATGGGTGTTCCACAAGGATCTATTCTTGGACCCTTTTTACTTTTACTCTATATTAATGATTTGCCCTTTTATGTAAAAGGACTATGTGACATTGTACTTTTTGCTGATGATACCTCGCTTATTTTCAATGTTGATCGTAATAAAGCTAATTATGACAAAGTAAACAATGCTCTGTCACGTATTCTTCATTGGTTCGAAATTAATAATTTGGTCTTAAATACTAAAAAAACTAAATGCATGGAATTTACACTTCCTAATGTCAAAAGTCAAAATTGTAGTTTACGCCTTAACAATGAAGTGTTAGAACTGACTGACTCAACAATTTCCTTAGGTATAACTTTAGATAAAAAGCTCCAGTGGCTGGCAAACTCAGCTCTGCCGTCTTTGCAATTAAAAAAGTAAGACAATTAACAGATGTTAATACGGCTCGACTCGTTTATTTTAGTTATTTTCATAGTATTTTGTCTTACGGTATTTTATTATGGGGCAGTGCTGCCGAAATGAATTCTATGTTTGTTTTACAAAAAAGAGCTATACGGGCTATTTGTAATCTAAGAGCTAGAGACTCCCTAAGAGATATTTTTAAAGAAATCGGTATACTTACGGTTGCTTCTCAATACATTTTTAATAATATATTATATATACGTCAAAATTTAAAAATTTATACTAAAAACAGCGACAGACATACGATAAATACAAGAAATAAAAATAAACTCGTAACGCCTAAATTTCGACTTCAAAAAGTTAACAAATCCTTCATGGGCTTCAGTGTACGCATATATAATAAGGTTCCCCAAGATATTTTGGATCTTCCTTTTCATAGTTTTAAATCTAAAATTAAAAGTATGTCGGAGATAGGAGGTATATTCGATGCTTGTTCGGTATTGATGACGTCTTCTTGTACAGGATCCGAGGCGTAGGTCTCAGGCAATTAAACCACACAGACACAATATGACAATTACTTGTATTAAATGAAGGTAATCACAAATTCCATAGTAGGTATACAATTATCAGATTTTCGTGAACCACCGGTTCCGTTTGGGGGGGTCCGGACTCTAAGGCTCACACTAATCAATAATCCTCTCGTCTCGATGCTCTCAGATATTTAAAATGTCTCCGGTGCCCCTCCAAACGATTCCGATCACGTGACTCAATACGTCACGGCGTTCACACCCCACTATTACAATGATATCAATTGAGTTACTAATTATCGTTAAATTATCGTGATCTGCGACACGGCCATACTGACAAGTCACACGTCCTCGTGTGCATATTTATCTGAAATCCAAACAATATACAACTGTAGATGTCACTTCGCTTGGCCTTTCTGACCACATAAAAAAATCATGAATCATTCCAAAATCGACAGTTATGATAACTGAAGCTGTTAAAGGCATAGAACAAAACTTAATCAAAATACACTGGGATTCGACAAATTGGAGTCAAGATAGACATCCCGCATTGGAGTCAAGATAGACAACCATCATAGGCGTCAAGTCAAGATAGACAACCCGCATTGGCGTCAAGTCAAGATAGACAACCATCATTGGCGTCAAGTCAAGATAGACAACCCGCATTGGCGTCAAGTCAAGATAGACAACCCGCATTGGCGTCAAGTCAAGATAGACAACCATCATTGGCGTCAAGTAAAATAGACATCGTATTAATTATCATTATCACCAGAACAGCCAGCAACAGAACAATTATCATCATTATCATCATGAACATTGACTTCCAAAATTCTCAAATTATTACAGACTTTTTTTATTTACTACCGTATCTCACAAAAGATATTAATAAGATCGGATACACTAAAACACTTAAACTTTACATATGATTTCTGTCTAAATGAATTTATTTTCTTTGACTAGCGAGCACTTAGCACTTGAAACGTAAGTAAATTGAAACGAATCACCTTTTCGCTGTAACATGCCCGATGGTGGATAAATTGCGCAGACATCAACGTGTTGCTCGCCACGTGCCATGCCAGCACCGCTGCCATAGCTGCCATCGTCACGAACACCGTCATCATCATCAGCGCCATCAGCGCCATGCCCGCTGCGCCATCATCGCCATTTGCGCCGCGTTGTCACCGCCATAATTACTCATTTCCTTCTTTCTTCATTAGCAACGATTCCTTCTCTCGTAGAATTCTTCCAACGGTTTGTCAAATAATCTAACAAACGACTTGCATAAGCGATTAAATAGGTATTTTCACTCGATTTTCTTGATATGTGGGTAGATCTCAATTAAAACGTTATAAGGTAACATAAACGTTTCTCTTCATAATTGATTGATTGATTTACAACCATTGATTATCATCTCAATTATAACGTTATAAGGTAACATGAACGTTTCTCTTCATAATTGATTGATTGATTTACAACCATTGATTATCAACTATTGATTGATTATATTGATTCTGGAACTTCTTTGTTATTATCTTGTAGTGTGCGTTTCAAATAATAAAATCATTTCATTTTTGCTTGACGTGATATTGTAGCTTCAATAAACTTATCTCGCGAGTAGTTGGTGGTTTTGATGCCCGAGTGAATCCCACTTCTGATGTCGGAGATAGGAGGTATATTCGATGCTTGTTCGGTATTGATGACGTCTTCTTGTACAGGATCCGAGGCGTAGGTCTCAGGCAATTAAACCACACAGACACAATATGACAATTACTTGTATTAAATGAAGGTAATCACAAATTCCATAGTAGGTATACAATTATCAGATTTTCGTGAACCACCGGTCCCGTTTGGGGGGGGTCCGGACTCTAAGGCTCACACTAATCAATAATCCTGTCGTCTCGATGCTCTCAGATATTTAAAATGTCTCCGGTGCCCCTCCAAACGATTCCGATCACGTGACTCAATACGTCACGGCGTTCACACCCCACTATTACAATGATATCAATTGAGTTACTAATTATCGTTAAATTATCGTGATCTGCGACAAGTATATTATTAAATAAATCTTATTATAAAATTCAAGAATTTTTGGATGATCGAAATGTATGGAACTTGGGTCATTGACTCATTTGCAGGGTTGATGTTATAATGTATAAGTCAAACATTGTTTAATTTTATTTAAAAAGAGCAACTGTTGAGTTTCTGGCCAGCTCTTCTCAGCAGAACAGCATTCCGAGCTGGTGGTAGTTTACTCACAGACTGAATATACTGACCAATTTAATGTAATTGACGATTCAAAAGTGCGTATATATGCCTACTTGAATAAAGATATTTTGAATTTTGAATTTGAATTTGAATATAAGTCGCGAATATTGAATTAAATTTTAAATTTACATTTTAAATCTAATCCGACGTTTCGATTACTTTGAAGCAATCGTGTTCACGGTAAGACGAGATGGAGGTGTCTGTCAGTAAATCAGTAAATTAGTCATCTACCTCCAACGGTTTCTAAACTTCCGGACGTACAGTTCAGGATTTACACAATGTGTTAAAATGTAAATTTAAAGTTTAATCCAATATACGCGAGTTAAATCCGTAAAAATAGTTTTATTTCAATGTGTAGTAGGTACTCGTGAAAACCTTAGAAAATACTACACTTTAAATTCTCTAGGTCTATGTGGGTAGGTGTTTATTAATTATAAATTTAATCACAAAAAGTATATAAAAAACTCCTATAAAAATACGTCTAAAAAGGATAAAAAATAAAGGAAGAATTCAAAATGCAAGTAAATGACCAAAGCAAATAACGAAATAACAATATAAAATCATATACACCGCCCCGTTGGTCGAGTGGTTAGCGCAGACGCCTAACGTGTAACGGCGCAATGGGGCTCGGGTATGATTCCCGGCGGAGACAGGCAATTATGTGATGAGCATAGATGTCTGTGTTTCTGGGTTTGGTCGTTTATTAAATGTATTCTCAGTATTTATATGTGTATTTCTATGCAAAGCAAATAATTTGCTTAACACAAGCAAATAATTTGCTTACTTAGGGGTTAGACCAATGTGTGTAATTTGTCCTGATATTATTTATATTTATTTTATTTATATAGTCGTAAGTCCTCATGCACTAACTCCGAAAATTTTGTAAAATAGACACCATTGACAACGTACGTACAACAGTCCCCCATCGCAACGACTTATTTTTACTTAATATTTTTTTTTATTATCGTTTTATATTGAATAAAGAATATTTCATTTTATTAAATATCTCATTTAAATATGGCACTGAACGGAACGGCTTTCAGAATTCTATTCATTTTACTTTATACAAGACAAAGCGTCCATATAGATTGCCTTATATTTAATATCGTTATTCAGATGCTTGACTGTAGAACCTACATATATTTGAGCAATTTGCATTTTACAATATTAAATATACTTACTTCCTATCAAACAAATGCTATATTTTGATAAAATTATTAAGAAGATCTTTATTGTCTTGTAAATCTAAATTTGATATTAATTAAAAATCCCCTTTTAATGTTTTTTTTTCTTTTCTGTTGCATTTAATATATATGTATATATTCGACTTGAAAAATAAATAATAAAAGTATAGTAGGTATGTTAAGTACGCACTATACATAGAATGTGCACATTAAGTAAAGTACATTATATTTAACAACGAGGATTGCATCAGCCCGGTAACAATGAAGCAATGCTGACTACGCAAGTAGTGACGCGTGAGAACGAGCTACGTGCCGCATTTATTTCATAAATTGGATCACTTTTTATTTTAACATCGAACAATTTAGTTGTAATTAATAATTGTAATTTATTAATTGTGTTTAAAAGTAAGTATGGTATTACATAATACGATTTTATAATTTATTTATTTATTTTAATATTTATGTACACACAGAATACATATCAGATAAACTTATTCAAACAAACAATCGTACAAAGGCACTGCTTATTTCAAAATGAAATTTCTTCCAGCAGACCTGTGAAAGGAGAGTACAACAATGAATAACACTAAGTGTGCGCACCATATGACAATAAAATAAAAATAATAAAACTAATAAAAAATAATAATAATAATAATAACAAAACACAAAAATAAGTTTTAAAGTAAGCAAAAGCAATTACAAATGATTACAAAAATTCTATCTAAAAAAATAATAATAATTAATAAATAATAACATAAAAATATAAGCATACATAGATAGATACAGTTTTAGATGATCTTATAGCGTATGGAATTGTGTTCCACAGCCTCACTGCTTGAACCGTGAAAGAATGAGAGTAAATTTTACTTTTATTTATGGGGAATTTAAGATTTGAACGAAGGTGCGGCCTACAAGGAGATTCAGAATCATGAACAAAAGAGAAGCGTTGGCGCAAATAATCTGGAAAGGTTGGATTGTAGAGAATATTGTAAAGAAGACATAAAATGCGAGTATTTCTGCGAAAGCGAATTGGTAGCCATTTGAGCTGTTTTCGAAAATTAGAAACATGGTCAAACTTTTTTAATCCAAAAATGCAACTTATCTTCAAAGTCACACATGCGAGCAGTGAATAATTTCTCTAATTCTTCCATGTTACTTGTAGGATTCATGTTTATATTTAGTTATAGAAGTGATTTAAGTGAATATTATTAATAATTTATAGGAAAGTAAATTACACTGATAGAAAGGTGGGTTTAACAGATTAACTATTTCATTGAAATTATTAAAAAAAATACTAATAAAATAAGTTAAATTTTAAAGAAAACAGCACACACAAAAATTTCGTGTTAATTCAAGTACGTCTACCCTCCAATTATAATTAAATTATAATTAAAAAATAGCTTGATTTAAGTTTTCTGCTTAATTTGAATGGTTTTTTTTTCAGAAATCAAATGACATTAACATTAAACTGGTTACATAAATGTTAAATTATATTTTAGATCAAATAATAATTATTTTACTAATGATTAAATGTGATAAATATGGAATTGGCTTTTTTACAAGGATGAGCAATAAAGTAAGGTCTTTTTTTTAAATTAAAATTAGAGGTTATATTATCTGTATGTCACGACGAGCTTCACTAACATATAAATAACAAATACAAATTACACCTGACTTAGAATAACAATCTTTGAATCACACAAAGAATTTTCCCGTGTCGCACGTTATTCGTGAGTGCATGCAGCTAGCGTATGGCAACGAGAGATCGAATATTTACAAACAATATCTTCATTTTAGTCTAGTCCAATCTAATCTGTTTGAGATGCTTAGTTTTATAAACTTTAAAGGTCACTTGTTTTAGATTTTTGTCAACTAATCGAAAAAAATCTAGGAATTTAAATCTGGCAGAAGAAATCTAAGAATATACAAAAATATGTTAATAATATAATAATCTTTATTCCTAAGAATATAAATTGTAGATCACTACTTGATTCAATGTTATGGCTTTCTAAACTGTACATAAAAAATGTAAAGTACGAGAATGGAACGGACGAACCAAATTATTCTTTTCATCAGTGATTTACGATTCACTTATCTTCTTTAACGTAGTTCGTTTTATCGTCTTTCAAGTTCGAGTTCTTTTCTCCTCTCGTTGAGATCTCGAGAATCTTAGAGTAAGTATTTCTTTACATAACCACTAAATAAATTAAAACTACTAGGATCGGTCTTACAATATTAAATATTAATTTTGAGAAAACTTTCTTCTAACTTAATGATTTACATTATAATATATTACGAAGCTAAATCATGTTCAATATCTTAAATACATTGAAACAAATAAACAATTTATATAAATTTTAATTTAAATATTTTCAAAATCCTTCGTAGAAATATTATAGTAATATTTTTAAAGACATAATATTGCCAAAAACCAAGACAACTCGGGAGGGTTACATTTCTAAAATATCTTTCTTAGTATGATTTATAAAATCTTGAAATACTTATTATTTTTTTTATTGAGAACACAAATCACCATTTTAGTAGTTTAACCTTTAATAAGCAATCACACTCAATATTACATAAACATTTCAATATACATTTCGATCAAGCTATTTGGATTAAATGAAACATTTGAACTGTATCAGTGCTCGTAAATTTATGAGTAATTTAATGTTTAAAGTATATAACATATTACATTTAATTGTGAACTCACCGTTAAAGGGAGATTAAATTGTTATCAGAGACAAACATGTAATTAATTTGGATCAACGCTATAATATGCTCAAACGTTTGGTTGGCGTTGCTGTACTGTATGTTGTGTATAATCAACTGGAAGATGATTTTCAATTAATTGTAGCAAATGTTTTGTTGGCAGAAACAACAAAAGCTGATTAAATACTAACACTGATATAAAATTAATTACTTATTACCGTAAAATGTAATAATTATTAAAGCTATAAAATTGTTATTAACTGTATTAACTTTACTCTTTGATAATTGATTATGTTTGTTACACATAGAGTGCAATGACAATAAATCTTATTACCATATTACACACACTGACCTGTGGCTGAATTTGTTAAAAAACCGGAAACGGATCGCATCATTGCAACTTTTCTTGCAAGTTGTTTTTTAAACCTAAACTAAAGGTCAGTTCAGTCAGAAGCACGCTGTTTAGTTTACCGACAGATGTGCCTTTTTATGTTTTTAAAAATCGAACGTGAAGCCAACATTATTTGCAAAATATACCGAAGCAGTTAAAATAATTCTTTTCGATTGACTTTTCGGTACATTCTTCTACTCAGAGGGTTTGCATTTAATAATGTTATGAAGTTTTTTTAATGCGTCTATGAAAATTATTTGTATTTACCTATATAATGTTTTGTAGTCATTTGACTGATTTTTAATAATGTATAACAGAAGCAACGACATCTATTTTAAATATTTACGTAGATGATGAATACATATGAATTCCGTACATTTATTAAAAATATTTTGTGTATACATGCACATCTTGGCTAGTGTTGATATCAAAAATCCGTTTTATAATATCTAATATAGTTATTCCACAAAATTATCTACATATAACAAATACCATTTGTATTTATAACTTGTAATATTATTTCAATAACAAATCTCTAAAAAAACCGGAATAAAGAAAAAATAATTCGTTTATTTAAATTTTTTAATTATATTCTAGAGCTTACATTTTTTTTAGTACCAACTATTTTATTTGGTTTTCATACTGTAATTGATATCATGTCTAATTATTTCGAATAGTTTTTAACACACCTTGCACATTATCAATATTCCAACACTATTACACTACGCTGTATAAAAGAAATTATTTATGTTTGCTATTTTTTTTTTATGCTTCAAACCTAATTTGACATAAATTACATTTATGATTTGAATATATAATAAGAGATTGCTATTGTATATTTCAATTATTACGCTTGAGTTACAAAATGCGCCAATTTACGTGACACCAATGCGCGCTTCTCTAAAATTGCAAAGCTTATCCTTAGTGAAAATTGACAATTACGGTAGATTGGCTTTTACACGCTTGGTATGAAAATATTCTTGGAACAAGTAAACTCAAACATTTTAAACAAAATAAGAATGAAATAGTTTATTCTTAAGAATTTCAATATAATAAAATATTTTATATACTTGAGACATGCAATGTTCGTTTATTTACTATCTACATTAGTTCAATAGGCTTCAATAGATACAACACTAACATAACTCATAAATGACTAAAATAAATTATACAAGTTATTTGTTTTAGGAAATTCGATCTAAATTATTTATAATTTTAAAGTGATTTTTTCATACCTAAATTATTCAATCCTGATTTAACCTTTTTTCAATTATAATACTCAAATATTATCCTTTACAATAAAAGCTACTAACTTATTTGTCGAGAACATCCGAATGAACTTGTCTGCATCTTAAATTTTCAATAAGTTTTTTAATGCAATTGAAAATATTGTAATTAATATAATATAAACGTATTTTTTTTTGGTCATAGTAAGGGCGTGGTAGGATAGGTCGTGGTTGCAACAAAACCCTTAACATTTTTTCTTGCCTCGCCAATATATGTAATTACGTTATATAAAGAGATTCGCACACATAAATTAACATCTTCAAAGCGCTAATAATAATATTACCACACTTACTATACTTAAAACACTACAAGTGAAATATGTAATACATATGTATGTCACATATTTAAATTGTCTGAATATAAAAACCTCAAAATCGATTATTATATCTTCAGCAGAAGTTATTTATCAATGACCCTTGTCGGTGGTTTCTCCCATGCTAAACAGTATCAAGAACGTTTTGTTATTCGTAGCCATTTTAAATGATCATAATGATTGAATTATATTTTATATTGGTTTTAAAGCCTTTTTTAATTTTAACTTTTTAGCAGAAGATAAAAAGATTAAAATAAAGTAAATCGAATAAGTTTATAAAAATCTTTGTTATGATTTTATTTTTGTTTTGTTATATTAAAAATGCATATCTTAAATAATTGAAATGTTACTGAAGTTGCGTCAAAAGCTATTTGTTTATTGTTGTTATTCTGATAAGAAACAGAATCAATTGCAATAAAATAGTATCACTGCTATATTATATTGCTTAACATTCAAATTTATACATTTTTTTTTTTTATAGTTTAATCTTAAAAGGAACCTTATTCCTTGGTCTCAGAACCAAAAACCCAAACTCGTTCATTTATTACACGAAATAAAAAGACGTGGAGACAATTGAATCAATTCATTCAACCATGAAAAAAGAATGAGGTAATTGCAGCTGATGTTGAAAGCCTATAAAGAAACAATAAGGAAAACTTGAAGTAGAACAGAAAGTTGTTGATTTCGATTATTTCAATTGTGATTGCTTTGTGTGTTATTAAGATTTGAATATCTTTTTGTTAAGTATATATATTTTAAACTTACTCAATATTATAAAAGTCACCCTTATAATATATTTGTTTGTAGTAAGTTACGTTATGACTTATGACTAAAGCATAAATACATACTTTAACCGAAACTTTAACCAGCCATTTTATTGTACTTTGTGAAAATAAATCAACACATATCGGGAGATATATATACATACATATTATATGTGAATGATATCACGTGACAAGTCTTAACTTGATATTTAAAAGATGTTTCCCGTGTAAAAAAAATAATTATAGTAGAAATTAAAAAGTACCCAAAAAGACATTAACTTTTCAACTTTATTTTTCAATAAACATTTATTGGTACAATGGCGATTTTCAGCATGAAAATTGTTTACAAAAAAGCTATTATCAAAAAAAATTTAACGATTGTGATAACTGGAATTTACTGAAATCCACCCATATTTGTTAATAGCTACAAATTACAAATTAAATTTCTTTCCATTTTTATTTCTATAGATTTAACTTTTATAATCGATACTTTACAAAATGTCTTAAACTTTGTGCGTTAATCAAAATTTTATTATGATTTAATAATGTTACATATAGCTACTACTACTGCTTTACTACATTATCAAGGCATACTCTAGATTAGAGCAGTACAAACATTTCCCATGTAAATCTATGGTACATTTTTTATTTTGTTGTCTAACTAAATCTACTGAACGCGTTTTTAGGAATACAAACGATATTTGCAATTGATTAGAATAAATCAAAACAATAAAAATTAAAGTAATTATATACTATAATAGTTTTGTGTTAATGAAATGTATTGACATGTATTTTTGATTTATGTTTTTTTCTAACTTTTCTTTTACAAATATGTCCAAATAAAAAAACATGTTATTAATTTATATAATTATCGTCACTTACTTACAAATGAAGTAAGCTCGTCAATTCTTTTTAAGCGTTTATTGCCACTACACTACAATCTATTTCCAATTATCGACTGTCGTATCGAAACGTGCGCTGTCGTAAATATACTGCTACACCGTAGAGTCAAGCTACGTAAGATGATGTATTAATCCAATTGAAGTGAAGAATATTGAAATAACTTTTTACTATATTTTATGTTTCGTGAAATAACAAAGGTTTTACAATTAAATAGCTGCTAGGTACACTGGTTGTTTCCAATTTCTATTTGTTTCACTTTTACTAATTAGTTTAGTGAAATCTATTAAATAAATGGTGGTATTAGTCTGATTTTGTGTCTGCATAACAGAATCTACACTGTTATATTTGTATAACGTATTGATTTTTTATTCTGCGATTAATAATGACATGACCAAATAGAAGTTTAAAATCAATTTAAGTTCCATAAATAAGATATATTTTACAACAAATATATAAAAATCAGTTATAATTCCAATACTTTATATACAAATTGTATTTTAGTAATGATCAGCACAACACTATATCATTTACTCCATTGTGAAACAAAACACAGTTATCACGTGAAGGAGGCGTATACTTACTATTTATAGCGTAGTGTAGTGTAGTGTAGTAGTAGACTTACGTAGCTTAACTCTATGGTGTAGGAGTGCATTTACGACAGCGCACGTTTCACTACAATAATTGGAAATAGATTGCTACTAGTATATAAAGGCTAAAAAATTAAGGAACTCATGTCATTTACCAATGTGTGACGAATTTTAAAGTGGTCTTTGTACTTTTCGTTATTTATTAAGAGTTCGGGTTCTCCCGTTGGCTAATACCCGGCGCGGTGGGGTCGGTCATGTGGGTTCGTACCCGGTCCACGGCTGACAGGTGCGGGCAACCTTGAGGGGTGGCCTGCCTGTGGGGGAGAAGCTTAGACCTCTTACCGACGAGCAGTTACTGGACGCTGCTTGACGATGAGATGGTCCGAGCGGCGAGGGTGGGAGGACGCAGGTCCTCTTCGCCGGGGTTAGCTGTGGGGTCGCTCCTGGTACTTCTCTGATAACAGAGTGGAATGTGGAGTGGTTCAGTGGCTGTATGGGGGGATATGCGGTGGCCTGTTTCTTGCTGAGGGAGACGCCGTCTGCGTTGTTTAGGGGTCTGGACCACTTTCTACCATGCATCGGCAGAACATTGCTTGGTGGGAAGTAGGTCCGGGACGTTGCCTGCGCTGATCGTTGCCAAGGGCGATGCCACTTTTGCGCTTGGCGATGGTGAGACTGGGCGTGTTGGGTTCCCTGGGATTCATCTGCCTTGAGCGGGCTTTAGTGAGGCCCGGCGCGTTCGCGGTTTGATCAGAACCGCTGAACCCGCTGAGTCGTATCGAGAGTCTGCTCTTCTAGGAGGCCTGACCGTTGGTCTTCTCTCGAAGAGACTACCGCGGAGGTGCTGAACTCGGACTTGATTCTGGACTCGGGTCCGGGACGAGAACTCCTGTTTCTGAGTCACGGACTGGGACTTGGAGACCCGCACCTAAATGGCTTCCTCGTGGCCGGCTAGACCGGTGTCATGATGATTCTGAACTCCTGGTCTGGGGCTCCTTCTCGTTTCTAGACCTAAACTTCTAATCTTTCCTGGGACCATCTGGAAGGGGGCCTGAGCCTCTCTCTCCGTGGCTTACGTCGGGGCATCGCGGTGAGTGCGAAAGCGATCCCGTCGTGTCCTGTTATGACGGCGGCGGCAACCGTCAGGTTGAGTAGCAGTCTTACATAACCCCCTCCATCATCCCCTGGATGGAGGTGTGTATCCATGAGGATTCCCGAGGTTAAAAAAAAAGAGATACAGGATGCGAAATTCCTGTCGTTTTTATTGTGATGTCATTCAAATCCTTTCCTAAATAAAGATTGAGTGTAACCTCTGTCGTTATGATTCTATATAATCTATAATACGCACAAACAATACAGATTTAACATAATTCTATTTTTGATAAATAAGATGAAATCAAGTAAGTTTTAAAATCTTTAATAAGTTTTATAGCATTCAATCTATTTTGTTACCTTTATCATTATCAAAGGTACAAAGCTAAATTGCACCTCAGGTTAACGTGAGTCTGATTTCGATCTCTCCGACACTTCAATATAGGAACACAATAGATTACCTTTTTCTAAACAACGTTATTTAACTAGCTCCATCAGGAACTACGATCTAGATTCCAGATCAGCGAATAATGTCTAAAATAAACAAATACAATCCGGTTGTATACTTATTCTAATTGTGTTTATCTAATTGCTAACTTATAACTAACTTATTCTAAAAAAAATTGCTTACTTATTCTAATTGCTTATCTATTGTTGTAGGAAATATGGCAAAGTCTATACAGAAAAATTAAAATTGTATACTTATAATTAGCACGGTATTTAAAATAATAAATTATATTTTAGAGGTGTCTAAAACATAATTTACGTCGTATAAACCGATGAGTTTCTTGATCGTTATGCTTTACAGCATAGGCCTCAGCAAGGGCTCTCCACAAGCATCTATCTCTTGTTTTCCTCATCCAAGTTACTCCTGCCACCTTTTTAATATCATCTTCCCATCTTCGGTATTGTCTACCTTTATTTTTTTTTAAATCTAGGACACCATTCTGTCACTTCTTTAGTCCATGAATACAGTTTACTAATACTTATTAAATTAATTATTGAAGGTAATTTTACCAATTTTTATACAAGTAGGTAACTTTTAGCTTTTTTCTACGGTCTAGCAAAAAAATATTCACCTGAATATCCAGCTCCCCCTTTATAAAAGTGATCTTGTCTAGATTGTCCTTTCATGGCAATTAGCCGTTCACGTCTTGAAATGTCATATATATTCACTCAAAACTTATTAAAGCATATTTTTCCGACCTACTTGAACACAAATAGAAGGAAAATTGTTGAATAGGATGAAATAAATACAAGCTTGTATACGCAATTCATAACTTTCAATATAAGGGTGAAATATAATGTATATATTCATTCGTTTACTCATTGATTTTTGCGTGTGAAAGCATCGGAATTATTATTAAATCAAATAACATACATTTCAAGAACAAACTTTTATAGGTACTTACCTTTTTCTAATACTCTATTAGAGATTGTTCACCAAGAATCAAAATAAAATTTGAGCAAAAAAACTTGAGTAGTTTCAGCACAACTAGAGCTATAAAGAATACCTACACTTGAGGCTTCTAAAGTAAATGTTAGTTCTGAAGCAAATGTTTTTATTTCTTATAAAATAAATAATTTTCGCCTCGATGAGTTATCAAATAACATTTGTGAAAGCATCGGAATTATTATCAAATCAAATAACATACATTTCAAGAACAAACTTTTATAGGTACTTACCTTTTTCTAATACTCTATTAGAGATTGTTCACCAAGAATCAAAATAAAATTTGAGCAAAAAAACTTGAGTAGTTTCAGCACAACTAGAGCTATAAAGAATACCTAGACTTGAGGCTTCTAAAGTAAATGTTAGTTCTGAAGCAAATTTTTGTTTTTTATAAAATAAATAATTTTCACCTTGATGAGTTATCAAATAACATTTGATTGATTGGATTAACACAATGAAAAACATTGAATATTATTTTAGCATGAAAAAAACCGGTGCTTTTGAAAAGCCCTAAACTAACATTCCTTGAACAAAGCTTTGGAATTGTTCCCTAGCGAGTAGTTAATGGTATACCTAAACTATAAAGTACTTCCGGCGCAGTTTAACAAGCTTGTACGTATGAGGAAATCCTCATACGTACTTATACGAACTACTACTACAACCTTAAATAAAACCTACTTCAATAAACATTTAAGTATGTTTATTGAAGTGTATAGTGTAAATGATTAAACAAAAATAATAAAAGTAACAGTTATTCCAAAAAAAAAAACTGACTTCTTTAATAAGTATTAGCTTTAAAGTTAAATAAATAACAAACGGGTAGATATAACATTTAAGAACACTAAAAGAAAATAGGTGTTGGGCGATAATATGTTGGAGCCGACATATTTAATAAATTTTAGTGTTTTATATATTATCAATACACAAACAGATCAAATCAATACAATTTTGTTTGTTGTATTATTTAAATCTGCTAAATGTTTTTTTAAGGATACAAAAAATATTTACAATTAAGTAGTAAAATAAATCAAATCACTTTAAGTTTTGTAGATTGAATTTAGCTATTGATTTGATATAGTATATAATATAAACATCTCATAAGATACTTTCTTCTAACTTTATTTTTTTTTTACCATCGATTCAAAAACAAAAATAGAGAAAAAAAAAACATGTATTTATTCTCGAATTACCATAAAACAAAAGGGAAAATGAAGGATATTATTATAATATATAAAATCTCTCAATAAGTCAACCGTGTGCTCAGTCAACAAGATGAAGAATCAAATAAACTCAGCCCCTTGTTTAAGAGATACATAGGTATTCGTTTTTTTTATATTTGTACTTATATGAGACGATTATATTGACATTATTAGTTATAGTAAGAAACAATATTATATATTGTCAACTATGTTTAATAGTACAATCTATCTATCTTAATTATTAAACTCTTTCGTTACTGACCGAGTAACTAAAAGACAACGCACAATCGAAACTACTGAACGCAAGTAGCTAAAATTTGTCTTGTGTGTTTGTCTGAGAGTGTAGGGAAACACTAAAAGAGGATCTTTGGAAATCGACAAAGTTCCCTTCCCCATTAAGAGATAAAAAAGTGGCCCCAAATTTTTATGACAACTTTCAAACGTGGCCGCGTGTTAACTCCTCCCTAATCCGTTTATCATAAATAAAAATTAATGCATAACAGAAATAATATCACGCCTTCAAATCACTCAAGGGATATATAGAGGTGCAAGTGTAAATACAAGCCCTGTCGAGTAAATTTTAAAAGTTAACCGGATAACGTTGGCGAAACCGCGAACGGAAGACTAGTATTATATATTTAACAACAAAATAAAACTATATCACCGTCAGTGCAACGGCAACTGCATTCATTAGAAACTAACAGTTTTCCATTTCCTGTCGCCTTTGCTTCCAGCTGTTTGAATCGTTGTGTCAATTTTTAAGTATTTATGAAAAGCTCAAGTTTATTTCTTTTTTCCCTTGTTAGACAAAGTAATCTAAATTATTAATATTTTTACAAAAACAAGGAAATTTCTAAAGAAAATGTCAATATAATTTAGACATTTTCTAAGCCTAAGCCTAAGAAAATGTCAATATAATTTAGACAATTCTAAGCTACTTCTAGCAGACCTTTTTTTTAACGTCAGGAATCCTCAAGGATACACACCTCCATCCAGGAGATCATGGAAGTGGTTATGTTAGACTCCTACTCACTGAACCTGACGGTTGCCGCCGCCGTCATAATGGGACACCACGGGATCGCTTTGCCCTAAATGTGATGCCCTAATTGTGATGTAATAATTGTTCAACAATTATAAAATTAGAACTGTTCCATGTGATAGCAGTAGTCTGTACACAAAGAGGGTAAATCACCGGATTATTGATCAAATGTCGCACTCCATCTGCAAAGCGTAAGCGTAAACTCACTTTCTATGTGCCTTTTTATATAATAAAAAAAAAAAACAAATATATTAGCATACACAGACTTAACCGCCACGACTGTAGTTTGTCACTTGGTCTGGCTACAAGGGTTGGATAATCAAGAAATTGAAATTCTCTTATAATAGCAAAGTAACCTTTATTCTGAATACAATATTATTATTTCATTATTAATATGTATATTTATTTAATTTACTTATTTGTTTCAGGTTTTTAAAGTTATGTTACTGGTTTCACTATTGCACTAAATGAACCTAAGAACACACAAATTTTCACTTGCTTAAATATTTCTATCAATATTGCACGATAACCTTACACCCGCACCAATAAAACCTCAATATCTTGGAGACAACTGTTTTTATTTTGATCAAACATAGCTAAGAACCATTTTGACGAGAACCGCAATGAAATCTGTCGACTTGTTTTCCTGCTATATTGCCACAGACAGACAAACAGATACACAGATCGACAGGTCAAACTTATAACACCCCTCTTTGTGAGTCGGAGGTTAAAAACCAGTAATTTTAGTATTACTCCATTATGTTATATATGCAATACCATCGATATAAATGAATAATCTACTATTCTTAATTATAAGTATTATAAAATTACTGTGCCTACATATTGCAAAATCATTATCTGTAACAGGGGAGTGGTTGGATTTATATTATTTTCCACTATCATTTAACTCTATTTGTCTCAAACTGTAAAATAAATCATAAATACAATCTAAATAAATAAATTTAACAAGATGCATATGAAGGAATTTGTTATAACGTCTCTTTATCAGAGAACATAAAAGCCTAAAATGTAACCAAGGTCTACTATTATTCGGTAAGTAATTTCATGCATATTACACTTGACAAATTCGAACGATACTTAAATGATTTATTAATCTCCCATCCATCAATTTGATTTTGGTTTAAGCGGATTTATGGAGATAGATATTTAAATTATTCACCCCGTGTGTTTGTAAATAATCTTGATTATAAATAAATAAACTACTTGAAATATGTTACCGATTTCTATTATTTTTTTATGTTTGAAATATGTATGAGCGCAGTTTTTGTAGACTTGTTAATATGTCGACGGAATTCGTCGAAACCACTACACTAAATGTTACATAAGAAATATACGTCATTTTAGATTTTCAGGCTAAGTATTTATTAAGTATAGAATAGGAGTATAAGTTAAATGTGGTTTTACATTTTCTGAAATACCAAAATATTTAATGTTCCCCAGTAAATAAATGTATATTTTACGTATAAAACCAAAAATATATTTCTGACCTACTGGTCAGAAATATATTTTTGAAGTGAAACTTCTTTATCGGGGTTGGAAAAAAATGTAGTGTTAACATTTTTTCGTTACGCTTCACATTTTTCCGTTACGAGCCAGCTTTTTCGTATAGCTTCATCTCTTTTACACCATGTTGCTATGGAAATACTAAATAATCAAAATGACAAGTATGTGGATTACAAAACACAATTTACATTAACCAAAAATAAAATTATCGGATTAGAGTTTTATAATTAAATAATGAATTGTAATTACATACTGGACAATACGATTTTATGGACTTGCTATTGAAACTAATAAATAAATTCAAGATTATAACATGACGAAGAAATTATGAAACATAATTTATAATATTTTTAAAATACATTGATTGTCTGAATTAGAAGAAGTAAGAATGAAAAGAAATACGAGTTTTGGCTGAGAAATGGAGCATTGGGGTCCTGATCTTTACAAGGTCTGTTTTGCTATACCTAGAACGAACAACAACTCGAAACAGCAGAAACCATGATGAAGAATAATTTTATTTGTGATATAGGAGCCTACCGTGACTACAACGTTATCTTTAAATTCTTCTACCGCTGCAGCTATGGGTTTACTTAGAGAGAATGTAGATCAATGTGTTAGCACTTTTAAGTTTGAAAAAGTTAATGCTCAAGAAGTAATCAAAGTATTTAGATCAATTAGCGTTAAAAAGACTAGTGATCTTTGGGGGTTTTCTGTTGACATACTTAAGTCCATAATTGACATTGTAGCGCCAGACTTAGCATTAATATTTAATAATTGTTTAGAATATGGTATATTTCCTGATCTAATGAAACAAAGTAAAATAACTCCATTATTCAAATCCGGCTGTTCATTAGATCCTAGTAACTATAGACCTATTTCAGTCTTACCCACTTTTAGTAAGATTTTTGAGAAAATAATTCTTAATCAACTTGTGGCATATTTTAGTAAAAACAATCTCTTACACAAAAACCAGTTCGGTTTCACTGCCGGTCGCTCTACAACAGATGCTGGTGTTGAGCTATTACTAAACATATTTGAAGCCTGGGAAGGATCACAGGATGCACTTGGCATTTTCTGTGATCTATCTAAGGCGTTTGACTGCGTTCAACATGAAATCCTTATAAAAAAGTTAGAACATTATGGAGTTAAAAATAAGTCCCTAGATTTAATTAGTTCATATCTTAATGATAGAATCCAAAAAGTTGATGTAAATGGAAAACGTTCCCCTGGTTCTTTGGTAAAAATAGGTGTGCCACAGGGCTCTATCTTAGGGCCTTTCTTGTTCCTCATTTACATAAATGACTTACCTCACCTAGTGAGGGAAAAACATGGGATAGTATTGTTTGCTGATGATACTTCTCTTACTTTTAAAGTTAATAGACGGCAATCTGTTATTGACGATGTAAACAATGCTCTCTCAGATGTTGTACAATGGTTTAATGCCAATAATTTGTTGCTCAATAAAAAAAAGACGAAATGTGTCAAATTTAGTTTACCAAATGTTAAAAACGGACAGCGATACGGTAGCTCAGTTGGTAGAGCGACGGGACGGTTTCCCAGTAGTCGCGGGTTCGAATCCCTGCCCGTATCGGTTTATTTTTCATTCTTTATTTATATAAATTTAAATAAGCTTAACATGGCTATACATGTTTAAAGATATTTTCAAAACATTAATTTCGGTAGTGGCATCTTTTCAATGTTTATCTATACTGCAAAGTTAGAAACATTGGTTAGGATTTTCGAAAGAAACCTAATAGATGTCACCACCGTCCCGATAAAGACGATTACATATAGAATGCTTAATTCACCGAGACGGACAGCGATACGGTAGCTCAGTTGGTGGAGCGACGGGACGGTTTCCCAGTAGTCGCGGGTTCGAATCCCTGCCCGTATCGGTTTATTTTTCATTCTTTATTTATATAAATTTAAATAAGCTTAACATGGCTATACATGTTTAAAGATATTTTCAAAACATTAATTTCGGTAGTGGCATCTTTTCAATGTTTATCTATACTGCAAAGTTAGAAACATTGGTTAGGATTTTCGAAAGAAACCTAATAGATGTCACCACCGTCCCGATAAAGACGATTACATATAGAAGGCTTAATTCACCGAGACGGACAGCGATACGGTAGCTCAGTTGGTAGAGCGACGGGACGGTTTCCCAGTAGTCGCGGGTTCGAATCCCTGCCCGTATCGGTTTATTTTTCATTCTTTATTTATATAAATTTAAATAAGCTTAACATGGCTATACATTTTTAAAGATATTTTCAAAACATTAATTTCGGTAGTGGCATCTTTTCAATGTTTATCTATACTGCAAAGTTAGAAACATTGGTTAGGATTTTCGAAAGAAACCTAATAGATGTCACCACCGTCCCGATAAAGACGATTACATATAGAATGCTTAATTCACCGAGACGGACAGCGATACGGTAGCTCAGTTGGTAGAGCGACGGGACGGTTTCCCAGTAGTCGCGGGTTCGAATCCCTGCCCGTATCGGTTTATTTTTCATTCTTTATTTATATAAATTTAAATAAGCTTAACATGGCTATACATGTTTAAAGATATTTTCAAAACAAATTACGTACTATATACGTAACGGTTCCCTGAGTTTGAAATAGTTAGTAATGAAGTTACACTAGATTGTATTCAAAACATACCTCGGCGAGCGAGAGAGAATTTGTACACTAAAGTGTCAGTGTGGTGTTTGGTACAGGTACATATTGCTACAGCACAAAAAAAGAAAATTAGTTTAGACGTTTTTGAACATTTAAACTGAGAGATTTTTATCCTTTTGTCTTGAATGATATAGATATTTAGAATCCAGAAACATACGATTTAATAAAATATGTTGAACGGAACGCTAAGAATTATTTGTTAAATGGCATGTATATTCTAGTTAGTAAAAGCTTTTAATACACAGAGAATTCTACCTTGAGTTTCACCTTAGTTAGCAGTTAGTATATCGGTATATTAGGCTTCAGGTCGATGCGCCTGACTTAATCCTGATGCGCCTGGTAATCGATTAGAATTTCCTGACTCGACGTTCTAACAAGATTGTGTATGTCGCGTTAGCTTCTGTCGGTACTAGAGCAGAAGCATCTCTATTATGTTTCATACGCCGGAAATGACGCAAGTTTAACTTTTACTGTAGTCTATTAATCTAAATGGAAAGATGGTCTGAAAATTATAATAAATAAAATAAGCTATCAGTCGTGCATGGAAAATAAGTTTTTTCAAGATTTTATTGTATTACCTTAAATATATAATTCAATAAAATAATAATTGATATGTTTACTCTATAGTTCTGATACTAGTAACTAACCTAAGTTTAAGTTTTCACTGAAAGTTGATTCTTTAACCTTAGGGTTGTTGCAAAACTACGTTAGCAGTAAGAGGTTTTTTTAATCAAATAACATGTATGCTATATCTACGAAACTACCCTTAAAACGTGATGGTGTAGATTATTTTACAGTCTTTATTTATCTTTGTTAGATTTATTTTATCATGTAAAATATCTTTAGAATTCCCTATACGTTGATGTCACAAAAGCCAACATGATATGAATTCCCTGTTTACAAAACAATACCTACTACTTTACATTACTTCAATCCAAAATAGATCTATTCAAAATCCAATACAAAGAGAACTTAGTGTATATGAGTTCTTATAGATGTATGTTGACCTGAAGATTTAACGAACACAAGAAGATTTAACGAACTCATCTTATGTAGCGTTAACTGTGGAAAATTCGACGCTGTAGTTAGTCTTAATTGGAAAGAGCATTTTTTTCTTCCAAATACAGCACTTTTCTTTTAACTGTCGCCAATTTATCATACACTACACATATGTAGATAAAGTTAATTAAAAATACTTTAAAATAAAAGATAATTAATCAGTCAAATCTAATTAAAAATTATACATACAAGGCGGAAACTTTATACTTACTTTAAATTATTTAATTATTATATATATTATTAACAAAACCTGTTTGAGTGTTTAAAAAAAAATATAGCAACAAATATTGTCTTATACTTGTAATTTTACAACGTATAATTTGAACACTGATGTTGTTTAAACCTGCGTATCCAGTCTATGGTTTGCTCTGTATAATGATGTTATGTTGCATATTATTTTCTTTTATTGTTATGCGGAAAACACCACTAGGGAGGCAATACATTTCAAGAATGTAAGACTACGAAAAACACGAAATTTAATTATAATCTTTAAATATTATAACATCTCTTCAATTCTTAAGAGACAATAACAAATTTTAATAAGTATTAAATCCCTATTAATCTTACATAAAATATATTTTAATTGACGAACTTTCTTAGTAATGTAGGTTATTAACGATCTCCAGGGGCAGTGTTGTCTTTCGTAACTGGCCTTTCAGGGGTAAGTACTTGGGCAAATATTATTTTAAGTTATTACATAAATTTGTGCATACTCCGGGAGCTATTAAATAAGTTAAAATAAATAGTATTAACCAAAGGAATGATTTATAAAATACCTTTAAGTAAATCATTATATATTATGAATTGCATTACTTACTTTACTTTACTTATAATTAAGTAATACTAGCTTAATTATAATATGCCATATATATTAAGCCATATTGCGGTGCTTAAAATATTAATGAATTATTAAGATGAAAGATTTATCTTTTATAAAAGTGAACTTTTGAAGAACATAACACAAATCTACTTTTTATTTTTTAGAAAAGAAAGAAGATTGTTTAACCTTTAAAAATCACTTACATTCAAAAACCAAATACAAGTCTGTTATAAACATAATAAGAAAAAACTTATTGTCTTGAATTATAATATTTATCATGTCCAAAGAAAGAAAAGCAGAAAAAATCTAGGATTTCTTTATAATTTGTGGTTGACTTAATTAAATCATTGTCTGTCCTGTGTCTAAAGAGACTTTACGCAAACTACAATTTCACAAACTTGTGTTACTATCTGTTATTATTAGTTTCGGATACAAAAAATACGTATACTCTATGTATGTATGTATTGTGTGGTTTTTTTTTCATTTTCGGCCCTTTATATAAGAATATTAATATCAGAAATAGATAAGGTTACTGAGTTTATCTTATCAGAAGAACATGATATATTCAAATAATTGTGTTTTTAAACAGTATTCACATTCAAATAAAGGGTTTGACCATACAAGTTAATTTATGCTAAGAGATGGACGATGCCAGATTAAATATAATAAATGTAAATTGCCATGAAAGCGTTCAGATTGTATTTGGCTAAATTTCCTAAAGGGAAAAAAGAATAAATTATTATTTATTATCAT
This sequence comes from Napeogenes sylphis, assembly GCA_959347405.1. NCBI lineage: Eukaryota > Metazoa > Arthropoda > Insecta > Lepidoptera > Nymphalidae > Napeogenes > Napeogenes sylphis. Next base: position 42,208,715 of record OY365776.1, on the reverse strand, counting down.
TTAAAAACGATAAAAAATTAATTAATAGATAATATAATATAAGCTATTCAATGTATTGTAAACTTACATTCATGTCGAGTATGGTTTAGTTATCGGTTAAAATTTAAAAATATGAACATTTAAACCATTTCCAATAATATGAATTAAGATTATCTGCAGTTAAGGTAAATTATCTTCCTCTATCTGGAAGATGAATGGAGAAAGATGATCTCTTTGTTGTGAGAATTCTAAAATCCACTTTCAATTCTCGAACGATAACGGTTGCAACATTCGTCGGTTACTTAACTACAACTAAGACAAAGTTTAACTAAATTACCACAAACGTAGAACATGTATATATTTTGTGCTCTTCTGTACTAATTTTAAATTTTGAAAAAAGAATACCGTTCAAGGGGAAAAAGGGAGATTATTTAAATGTAATATTTAATTATTGATGATGCTGACTGAAATCTTTAATATATGCTAAGTAAGCTGTATATTTACTACAAATATATTTGCTATTATATGTACATTCCGGCTGGTCCATTATGTAATGCACTATGAAGTAGGTGTTCATTGTAAACCGTTTCCCACTGGTCTAAGTTGAAAATCCCGTGTTATCCATACATAATTCGCAGGTTCGTCACCTCACCTTATTTATTAAACTATATCTATATAATGTTTAAAGGATTTCAGATCTTATATTTTGGATCATATAATTTTAAAAGTCATACTTTATACAAGAATTGCAATTAAAAATTCTAAATCATATTTTGCAAATATACATTGATATTTGCAACTATTGTTAAGGACTGAACATTAATTGTTACTAAAATTCATCTATGTTTAAGTTACTCAATAAAAATTTAATTTAAAGTTAAAAAAGCTATTAAATCAATAGAATTATTGCTCCATATAATACTAATATGATATAATAAACAATAATAAAGTTACTAGCGCATGGAACTGATTCCTCCGAAGGAAGCACTGTCTTGGAGGCGTTGAACAAGTAGCATGCCAAAGTTATCTGACCCACTTTGATTGTACACAGTTAACATCTGACGCGCTCAAGTTATATAAGTTAGGTCGAAGTTTAATATGTAATAGATTGTAAAGTAAATGATAATAAAACAATAATACCAGTCTATATTAGTTCCTTAACGCACCTGATCGACAGGTTGCGGGCCACCTTTTTGTTTATGGAACAGGTGCGGTTCTTAACTCCCTATTGCTACTCCACTTCGGGTGAATATGTTGTATATCGTATATTTATTTCATTATGAAGTGATTTAAGTCACTAACCTTATCATATCATAATTTAATGTTAACATTTATATTTGTCCTAGTATAATGTTAGATAATAAATTTACATGAAACACTTTGTATTATGATCAATTTAATTTTGTTAAAAAACACAGTTTTGATTTATTATCGAACAACACGTTTATTAAGGCACTCGAGAGAACTATAAATAACAGTAAGATATTTATATGTTCAGAAACCTTATGAGATCATTTTCACTACCAATAGCAAAATACTCCTTAATTCTGATGAAATAGGTTGTATTGGAATTGAAATCACGTCTTTTATTAATTACACATGCCTTCTTATTTGTTCGAATTTATTATTTACTGACCATTTCAGCTGATCATATAGGCTGATGCTGATGAAGCCGACAGATGCAATTCGGCATCTTATGATCTTCTGTAGTACCTACCTACTATGTGTGTTTAACTTTTATACATAAACATTTAATCCTCTATAATGATATAAGTATGTGATAGTTTATCTAGTCTTTTGTAAGTGAATTGTTATATGTTAATTGATCCCTTAAAAGATTACATATCATTATTTAGTTCACATAATATGTAAAGGTGAAAACGTTTTATTTAGTTAATTATTATTCTTCAAATTTCTTACGACTGACTACATTTTGACGTAAAATTTTAAAACAATACGTGAAATAGCTTTCAGAATCAAAGAAGCTCAATTTTAAAAGTTGTCTGAGTTCACAAACATAATTCATTTTAGATTTTATTTCAAATTCTTACTGTTGTCCTTAAATATTGTGCTATTTTAATACGTTAAATGTTTTACGTAACTATGTTATATATAGAGAAATCAATTTACAAGTTCTAGCTATAACCCGACTGCCTCTGGGAAATGATAAATATATGCACCTGTCAGCCTGTACCGTATATCTACTATGGATGTAATAATATTTATTAAGTTTTATAAAATATATGCATACTTCGTTAAATAATTTATGAAGAAAAATAAATAATTAACATTTTGAATAACAGCTTTTTAACAGCACTAATTTAGTTACGATTCATCCAATGCCATGAGAAATATTCATGCAAAATTAAATATTGTATCTTTTAAAATTGCATAAACAAAAAATTATTACAATGAGGAATAACACAAAGTTCTGTTTTAAATATAACGTATGTAAAGTTGTACGCAGGAAAGTTCTATTATTAGTGATTTTTATCTTATTAACCAAACCACAAGTAAAGCTTCCTCGGCAGAGATAAAGCTTCCGCATAAAAGAAACTGTAGGTAAGTGTATTCGTTAGTGCTCAACGTCATTTTTAATTTAACAAATTTACCTAATTACTTATACCATCCAAACTGTGAAAGAGGGTTTATTGATATTAAAATCTTGTACCCTTTACCATCAACATTTAACTGTTTATCATTGACTAACTTGAAATGATTCTGTGATCGTACTGTCGTACTAATGATGTCAACAAACTTAATTCCTAAGACTTCACTTATACCTCTCATTGATTGATTATTGACGTATTTCATATTGATTTTTCATGTTGATGAGTTTTTTTTATGCAAGTCTCCCACTATGACGGAAAAAAATATTATTTTTTTAAAGTTAAGAAAAAGTGTTTTTTTTTATATTAACGCCTCCGCATCCCGCCAGGCGTGTTAAATCTCTTCTTAGCTGCCCTATACTTAGCGAAATAACTCTTTTTTCGAGAGTGACGGGACGGTGTTTTGAGTTCAGCCTAAAAATAATTAATAAGTTGATGTGCCAAAAGAAACAATTGTCATACTGAGACCTGCGTAGGTTACGGAGGAGGTCGATTAGAATCTGGTTCAAATTAGTCAGGAAACCTCATTCGTCGTTATACCGGTCTTCACAATCGTATCCCTGACTCTACTGTCTCTCCAAGTATCCTAGTACTGGGCCGTTCAGTTTCGAGGTCGTGCGAAAAATAAGCTGGCCCTTAATTTGTATTATGTATTTGCTAATATGGAATTTATCATTTGAAAAAAAAAATGAGAAGGAATTTAAATTTTCTATTTACGTAGTTTCTTTATAAATATTACATTTTGAAACCTGAATATGTTGTGTAAAAAAATATTTTTTCACATTTCACAACTATAAAATAAATATTACCATTTGGTTTTAAATCTTCAGTACCGTAAAATGATAGAAAAATAAATCCACGATAATAATGTGGACATTTTTCTTTTCTGTCAAAAAAAACACAGTAAAAAGGAAAATTGTTTCATGTTCGCTTATAAAACAATGGTATACAAGTGATTTTAGCCCGAATACCAAAGTACTAACATTTGTTACTGCCCACACATTTACATATCGCATGACTTAGTTGAGAAATTTCGATGAATGTAATCGACTTCGTTATACAGTCCTAATTGTTGACGTAATCGCTATAATTGAAGTCGAACACTTCAAATATTTTGTTTGAAAACTAAAAGCAAATATTTAAGTAATATCTTAACAGTTGTATACAATTTTATTAATATATGTCGAAGCGAATATATATATTATTGAAATTATATTCAGAATGCCTCACACTATCCTTATAAACATCTAATACACTAAACTCATGCTTATTAAGTCTTAGTACACAAAAGTAATACTAACCTCTAAACTTTAAAAAAACAATTTACATGTTTGAAAATATCTATAAACATGTATAGCCATGTTAAGCTTATTTCAATTTATATAAATATAAAATGAAAAAGAAACCAACACGGGCAGGGACTCGAACCCGCGTTATTGATTTTTTTGGAATTTATGTATTTGTTAGTATTTTAAATAAACAGTTTATTGTAGGCCCTAAGTTGAAGTATTATTTCACTATTTATTTCTCCTCAATGGCAAAATCCCGTATTCTCTTCTACTTAAGTTCCTTCACTTGAAGGTTGTGTCTGTCAGAGATTTTTCTTAGCAATAAGATCGGCTTTGCATACTATTTTAATTGTAAGAGCTCAGCTACATGTTATATTATTTTTATACCCATGGTAATAGGTTAATTTCCCTAAGATTCAAATAAAAAACGTTAAGTCCAATCCTAAAAAAACATATATTTTTTTAGTAGATATTTCTTAATTTTTACTAAAAGTACGAAATGTACTAAAATGTTCCCTAAAAATCTAGTTTTCTTAGTAAAGTTACCTTTAAATACTTCACAACACACAAAATATTAATTAAAATAATTGTTGATGTACCTATCTACTATATAATGAATTTAAAAAAATCATTCAAAACAAATGATTCACAATAAGTCACTCGTTCTTACATATAAAAAAAATATCATTTTAAAACCATGTATTATAATATGATAGTCTTTCACCATTAAATTATTTTTATTAAGATACCACAAGAATAAAACTACAATGTTTAATAATTAGAAAGGATCTACCACTGAGACTGAATATATTTAAATAATTACACAAAAACTATTGAATATATGAAGCTACGAAGGAACGTTCGAGTCACTGACACACTACTACCACTTGTCCAACTGTCAACTTCTGTCTACGCAAATTAGCGTGACGCAAGATTTCGGTTTTACCCTCAAGCAAAAAGTGTCTATCGGGCTAAAAGTTATCACTTCAAAAATCTTTTACGTATTGAGCATTCACTGGCATACTGAAGGCATTATCATGAGTAGTTTCAAGAACATGTTACTGATATGATTCTATGGCATTAATATTAAAACCGTGAAAAAACTTTAATGATTAACAAATTATGAATTTAATCAATACAGTTCACGTTTAAAAGGTCTTTTTTATGTCAGGAAATTCAATATATTGGAGAGGCAGAATATACGTGTTAAGAATTTTTATTCAAACACGTCCGATCCTACCACGTACTTACCACATGCTCCAACATAAAAAAGTTTTACGTCCATATTATATTGAATAATATATTTTCAGTAGCAAGAATACCGAAAATTATTGAAATACGCCAACAAATTCATTTCATGTGTAATTTAGTTTTTCGTTGTCTAATGTTTATAAATAATTATAATTTGAATATCAGATATGCATTATTAAATAACCCATCTAAATCGATCTATTTCAAAATTTAATTACAAGAAACGTTTCCACAATGGAGTTCACTTTTACGTTATGAAAAATAAACCGATACGGGCAGAGATTCGAACCCGTGACCTGTATTTTCCTGGTTTGTTTCCCAGATTGCAATTCAACGATTGTGGTATCATCGCAACGCTACTATATACTGCAAAGTTAAAAACATTTGTTAGAATTTTGTAGGAAAATCTATTAGATATTACCTCCGTCCCAATATAGATGATTGAATATAGAATAAAGAATGTTAAATACATCAAGATGAGCAAAATTAACTAACCGAGATGGTAGCTCAGTTGGCACAATGGGTGGGTCATTACATGGCGATCTTACATGTTCTTGCAGAAGCAGCAGCTCTTTTTTATGAGTTTATTATTCTACATTTATGTATTTTTATGCATTTTTAAGGAATTACTTATCAAGTATGTATTAAAAACATCGAACCTTTTTATCTTTCAAGAACAGAATAGTTGTCTTGTATGAACTAAACATTTTGAAGCTTTTTTTCATAAATGTATGGAGTACCTTCTAATTCAACAAAGGACACACTAATGTGTAGTCATAAAACCTGATTAAAATTCTTATAATTGGTTTAAAAAAAAATATGTTGAAGAATAAGATGTTCTTATTGAACGAAAATATTAGTTCATGACAGACGTATTAAAGATTTTTGGTTTAGATTTCACACCTACAACTTCATAAATTGTAAACCAGAATGCTTAGAATTTTTTCTTCTTTATTTTATAAAATTATTAATGTATGATTTAATAATTGCATATTTTTATAATTCCACAATTTTTTCTTCCATTGAATAGAGTTACAGAATAGATAGAGTATTTCAATTTGGTTATTCATTATTATTTATTTATCGTTATGATTCAGGTAATGATCTCTGCCTGACGTAGATTAATTGGTTTTGCCAATGTTTGAATACTTTGATTAAACCAATTTAACTCACTAAGTCCATTTTAAATATTAATACAAACATTTATTATCATTGATTAGATTGCTATTAAATTTAGCTCTAGATGCATAAATCTTTATGATTTTAATTCGCGATATTAAATTTTTAGTATGTTAAGATGATATAATTCCTTATTATTTATATTTTTAGCTAGCCAATGCTCATATTGTCTTAAAAAGTAAGGATATTATAAATTTTTAGGATAACTTTGTCATATTATTTCCTGTACAATTTTAAATAAGTATCGAAACGATAAGGTAACCTGTCTTTTTTTAAATTTTTGGTGTGGACTTACAATCTCATTAACCATATTATATCCAAGATAATACAATATTTAACTAATCATAACAAATATAATACTAATAAATGAGTAAATAGTTTGAGAACAACTTTCTTGTTATTCATATTTAATGAGATCCATTCAAGAATTTTTAATTTCATCTTCTAACTTTAACTTTAACTTCTATTATGGAAGATATATAATTATCAATAACTGTTAGTATTACTTATGATGATTAAGTCGATTAAATAAATGATGTCATCATCATCAGTCATCAAAATCACTGGTGGACATAAGACTCCCTAATGCGCCTCCAATACTGACGGTTTTGAGAGGTCTGCGTCCAACCGCGCCCTGCGACTCCTACTAAGTCGTCTGTCCATGAAGTGGGGGGGGGGGGATATTATTAACATTAAATAAATTTTATGATTGTAATAATTTTAATAGGAAAAACTTTTTTATTTGTGTAATTAAGTTCTTAATTCTTGACGTATTATTTAATAAGATTAAAACTTGCATTATAACACTAATATTTACTCAAAAAAAATGGTATTTATTCAAAAATCTTATATGTACCGAATATCTTAGATAATTATTAAGTCTCAGCAGACTTAAAAGAGTAAATATAGCAAGAGTCAGACAATTTCATTGCAGAAGAATTTTATATACACAGCCTATTATATAAAATTCTTTATTTTGTATAAGTGAAATATGTACCAGCAATTTATTTTAAATATTAAATTAAATAGTTAATAAAACATTTGAAATCCCTTTATTGTTGTAAAGATTAAGTGTACAATTTTAGACGACATGGCGTGTTCTTGACTCATAGGTGCCGCTAAACAAGAAACCTAATCAACGGCAGAGCACTGGAAAAAGTATCCTTTACAAACAGTTTTCTATTTCCCGTAATAGATATCTTTACCTTTTTTATATGTTGTTTGAGTTATTTATTCGTGTAATTGTTAAATAATTATAAATATATGAGTATTTTATTCTTATAAACCTTGCTAAAAATAAGTAATTATTTAAAAACTTACTAAATATTACAAACAGGTTAATTATTTTAAAAATCTAGAGTGACACATACGATACGATACGTGAGTATAGTTTAGTAAACCTAATTCATGGACAATGCTAAGGCACTCCATACGTATTTCTACGTATCTGCTAAATGTAATGGAATATTTCAATCAAAAATGAGGCGGATTCGGATAAAAATTTAGTTGAAATCAAAAGAACTAAAACTAATACCTAAAGTCTTAATGTTCATATAAATTAGTATTGTCACATACATAAATATTATAACTTATGAAACTGTGCACCTTTTTACATTACATTTTCTTTCCTCACCGGAAGAGCATTACGTGGAATAACTTAAGATTCATGTTTTACGAAAGTTGCTTGACGTAAAATGACGTTTAACTTCGCTCTATAATTGGCTTATATGATTATACTCGTTGACGTACTACTCTATTTCCCTATAAATTAATTTTATTTAGCATTATAATTAAAATACTCAATTCATAAATAATAAAAAAAACTTAAGAAATAATCTGGTATTACTTGTTTGAAAATATCTATAAACATGTATAACTATATATGTTAGGCTTATTTAAATTTATATAAATGTATAATGAAAAATAATCCGATACGCACAGGGATTCGATCCCCCAACCTGTGGGAAACCCTGAAGAGTTCGCAGGTTTGAACCCCTGCCCGTATCGGTTAATTTTTCATTCTATATTTAAATAAATATTGAAACAACCTAATAAAATGTGGAAACATTTTTAAAAGTTCTGTTAAGCTTTATGTTTTAATTAAACAAACACATTGAACTACACCTGACGAAGCACGCATCGTTACAAAGTTATGTTGTAATTGTATCAAAACAAAACATCATATAATTGCATATAGCTCACTCTAGATCTGCAATCTAGGTGCTAGTGGCAATTTGCTTGCAATTAACGCTCCCTTCACAATGTAAACAGTACTCTGTTACTGCTATGATAAAACGTAGTCAAAAGCTATATCGAACATGTATAGATACTTACGTACATACTAGACTCAGTTACGTCTAAATTATTCATGCCTTCTTCGCGATATCATCCGTAACTACTAAAATACCAAAACTAGGTAAATAATAATATAAAGTCATAAATATTATTTCATATTATTTTTTATCACAAGACAACTAGCACAATTATTACATTTATATATGAATACAATAAATTTCATCACCAAAATACGTTATTTGAAAATATGTATAAACATGTTAAATGTATAAACATTTGCAGATAAAATCATTGTCATTGCAGAATCGCTGGAGAACTTAGGCACTATGCTCGAAGTCCTCAAAAGATTCTCCCAACAGTCTTAAAATGAATGGATAAAACAAAGGTCACGTTTAATGTCCATATTGTTCCTACCCCTATAACCGTTGGCAACTCTGTTCTTGAAGTTGTCGACCATTATCTTACATCATATTATCCATTATCTTTTTTTTTTTGACGGTGGGGAAACCCTCATGGGCTTCTCCGTCCTTTGGAGGGGTACGGGGGGGTGTTTCAGATTCTTACTGACTAAAATCATTGGAGTGTTGGATTTTGATGATGCAACATCAAGCTCCGAGTCGCTACCGGACGCTTCACTCTGCAGCCGAGTGACCTCAAAGTGAGGACCTCGCTTTCGTCAAGCGCAGACCTTATGGTTAGACACCTCATCCGTCACATCAATTCCAAAAGCAAGTCTAAGTCCGATAGGCTTGCCGGGGTCATAAGCGGAAGAACCGACCAACGGGGTCGTCTCATCCGCAACCAAATCGTTAGCATCCAGATTGTCTAGTAAATCGGAATCAGAATGGATAGCTACGTCCTCGTGTTGGCCCTGAGAAGGGTCTTTTGGTTGGACCTGAGAAGGGCCTTTGGAGAATCTTCCTTTACTGTCACGTAAAGGAAGCATGACGTCAGTGAAAATACCAACAGACCCAAGTATCGTCTGCAAGATTCGGACCCAAGTATCGTCTGCAAGATTCGGGTGAGGACGGGGTCCAGGGGAGACGACGAGGACGTACTTGCACACACTTGGGGACTCTCCCACACTTTTAACCCCTGCCCTTACCCTTTAAATTATAGAATATATATATATAATAACTTTGCAGTATAGATAAACATTGAAAAGATGCCACTACCGAATACCGATACGGACAGCGATACGGTAGCTCAGTTGGTAGAGCGACGGGACGGTTTCCCAGTAGTCGCGGGTTCGAATCCCTGCCCGTATCGGTTTATTTTTCATTCTATATTTATATAAATTTTAATTAGCTTAACATGGCTATACATGTTTATAGATATTTTCAAACATTAATTTCGGTAGTGGCATCTTTTCAATGTTTATCTATACTGCAAAGTTAGAAACATTGGTTAGGACTTTCGAAAGAAACCTAATAGATGTCACCACCGTCCCGATAAAGACGATCACATATAGAATGCTTAATTCACCGAGACGGACAGCGATACGGTACCTCAGTTGGTAGAGCGACGGGACGGTTTCCCAGTAGTCGCGGGTTCGAATCCCTTCCCGTATCGGTTTATTTTTCATTCTATATTTATATAAATTTAAATTAGCTTAACATGGCTATACATGTTTATAGATATTTTCAAACATTAACGTAATGTTATTTATAATATTAAACATAATGTTATTTTTTTATATTCTATCAAGTGATCTTAAAAAGAAAATAGTTAGTGAAAATATTATATTTTACTTATATAACTTAATAAAAGAGCAGATAACGAGACCAAGCACGTTTGTCGAGGTGCAACACTAGTTGACTGCAAACTGGTTTTAATCTAAAGTCGTCTAAAAGTAATTTAAGTTAAGAAAGAAGTTTAGTTTATAATCAATTCCATTTAAGTTAGAAAATATAAATTGTGCAGTGAAGTAAAGCTTGTGATAATAAAAAAAATTGTCCATTAAAACAATTTAAAAGCAACGAAACATTCTAACATTTCAAATATAGAGTTGGAACATTATTTAACATCGTTTTAATATTCAGAATGTTGCATCAAATAAGTTTAACAAAATTAGCTGTAGACTGGCAAATGCTTAATTAGGTGACAGTAATTAACCTTTTCGTGAATAATAAATAGTAGTTATCAAATTTCACAAGGTTTTAAGAGAATATTTAAAACATTTATAATATTCACAAAACTCGTTACATACAACATATATGTTACACAGAATGATTTCTTTATGAACTGTAATAAATAAAACATATATTTTAAGAACAATTGCAGTTAACCAATATATAAAGAAAATTAGTAGGGTAAAAATCAATCTGATATATTTTTCTCTATTCGCTAATTTCACACCAAATTGGTGACAAAAAAAATCATCTGACCTGATCTGATCTGATAAAACTAAACTCTTCAAAGTTTCTTGGTCAAATAAAACGGCGAGACATCTTAAAAATTGGAATACGATGAATGGCTTTTTCTTACTGGTAAACGAGCAAATTGTTGTCTTCCAGTAATGAATTGATCAAGATTCAATCTACCCCACTTACTGTACTCCAATTAGTGTCAGAAGTAGACAATAGTTTCTTTTGGCACGCATCTAAGTTTCCCGAGAGAGTTCCGTACAGTTCGAATATACAGCATTCCCAGTATTGTTATTCGTCTTTAAATAAGTCCCCTATTTACAATTTGAAATGGTAGCATATTAAGATTGAAAAACAATAGCACCGCAATTTACAGAAAACGAATATTGAAAAATAAACTTTTAAATAAGTAATTAATCATAACATTAAGTAACTAGTAATTAATAATAAAGTTAAATAAAAAAGAAAGTATCCGTCTTTATTGCGACATCCGATTTATCTCTGCCGGGGAAGCTTTGTTCGGATATCAAGATAAAAGCACTAATAATAGAAATTAATTTAGTTTCTTAAAACAGAGATAATTATTTTCATATTTTTTTGTTTCTTCACTTCTTTTTTGTACTGAAAACCTACATTTGACCAGTCTAATAATAACTTCAAACCTTTCTGTTCCAACATACTGAATAAAACAACCAGAAAAATAGTTGTCTAATCATTTGATTTTTACATTGAAATCGTAAAATAATTGATTAAAACCTCATTTCTTGTTAAAGATCTTAAATGTTTATACATAACTCTGTATATTATTTAAAGATGTGAAAAACAAAACGACATCTTATTCGGGTAGCTTTAAGGTGCGAAATGCAATGTAAAATTTATCGACACCTCTCAACATAATAAGACGCATCAGTAAGTTTCATTGTCTTTAAATATTCAAAGCGTCACTGAAGCACACATGGCTGATACGAGCATCAAATTAATACCTGCATAATAGTATACAATGTATTACATAATAGACCTGCTGAAACTTAAATATAATAAGATTCATAGTATCAGTACAGCTTTCTTAGTTTAGTATACAGCTTGCATAGTTAAATATACAGCCTGCTTAGCATATTATGTTGAGTGAGTGCCATCAATACAGTTCATTCAATAACTAAATATATATTTAAATAAACGCTGTCTTTCCTTTTGAACTACTTGATAGATTAGATACTTTTATAAAATCTAAAACTTCGATCTATAACTGAAAACATGTAAATCTAGAGTTAAATTTATTTAAAGAAAAACAATAAACTCTCTACATTACTGTATCCTATATGAAGTAGATCGTAGGACCTTTAAGCTTTATTGAAGCTTTCATTGTAAGCGGCTAAGAAACTCGAAGCTTAAAGAAGGATTAAACGAATCCGTAAATATCCGATAAAGTATTAAATAAGTCGTCGGTTTTGTAGAATGAGACTCATGGATATTTTTAAAGAGCTAACAGTTTGAGGAAGAGCCTGCATCAACTTTGAGGATGCAATTCGACTTAATGTAAACAGTTAAAAACAATTATATACAGTTCACTCCCTATTTTGTGTTTTTTTTTTCATTAAATAATATTTTATAATAATATTTATTTTCTTTTTTTTATTTAGATTATCTTATTGTCCTGGTTAGGATCTCCAGAAATAATAATTATTTTACTAATCGCAGTCAGCACCATGCGTAAAGTAAACCAACTCTCCAATTCTTAGCACTCACATGGTATAATACCTAGACAGTTAAAACTTTTTTCGCTCAAATCGACTCTTCCGTTATTGTTGGCAAGCTGCATAACTTTGTATCTATAGCTGATATGGTAGATTTTTTTGGTTATAATTATTATTTTTTTCTTATCATATTTATAATAATTCTTTCAAGCATTTAAATTGATACTAATTGAATTTAGTCACTTCAAATAATAAACATAAACGTTCGCTAACATATTAATAAACTCGCTTGTGTGATTATATTACAATAATATATAAAACATAACTTTGCAAAAAAAAATACTGGAGACGTAATTGTAATTCAAATATTGCTTTTTTTAATCATGTATTAAATTGATATATATACAGGGTTATTTGTAATTAGTTGACCACCTCTTGCAGGCAGCCTCTTTACATCAATCCCAACAACATTCGATCTACGACTTTTTAAAATTAATAGTTTTAAAAATTTAGTTTTTCCCATACAAAATTTATTTACTGCCTCTGAACATGCATTTAACAACCTTGCAACCTTGAGCAAAGAGAGGCCACGCACCTTGCGTAGGAAAAATATGTGCCAAGGTGAAGGAATGTTGTTAGGATTGATGTAGAGAGGTTGCCTGCCAGAGGTGGTCACCTAATTACAAATAACCCTGTATATATAGAAAATAACAGTTCCACTTGTTCGACGAGACCGGTCTAATATATATAAGATAGGTAAGTAGGTAGGATTGTTTTCACTGAATTTATATAAATTAGCAAGCATGGTTACATAGTACATGCAAAAGAAAAACCAAAAACGGTAAATACAAAAATCTATAGCATATCCACAAAAACTACAACTATCAACACATTAATAGATCTTGTTAATGTTTTATAATATTAAAACTTGTTTCAGTAATGCACAGTACTTGCACTTCAATGTTTAATATCCAACCATTTGTAATAGAATGGGCGAGAGCAGCCCTTACAACTCGTTTTATAATATTTTAACACTATAATATTTAGGTGAGGGTAACCAGTAATTTACAATTTAATAACCAATTGACAGATGCCATTATTTATACCTCATAATAAGTTCTAATAATTAATAAAAGATTAAACATTATGTTAAAATATTCTATGTGTAAGGTTACATTATTCTTAAACGACTATTTTATAATAATTCGTAATGTTTTGATTCGTTTCAATATTTTGATGGTCCCTATATTGATCCATATAAATTAATGAATTACTAATTTAACGGTAATAAGAAGAACCAATAAAGTGTAATTATTTAAATCGTTAAATTAACTTAAATAGTAATATCTAGAATTGTTATGTCAAGTAATGGTTATTTTCGTATGCTTAAAGTAGTCTATTTGACTAAGATTATTATTTATGTGAGGAGAGACATTTGCTTGATTAGTAAATACTTGAATAAGCTAGAAAAGTGAGAACCATTAATTATTTTGTAGTTTAATTCTTCGGATATAATGTAAGCTGTACAGTAGATTAATGTATGTATATCTGTTAGTTTCATGTTGTCTGTTACGAAGTTTGGTATTATACGCGTATAAAATATATGAATCAGTTTAGTAAGTTTTCGGTTATAAATAATTTTAGATCCTTCAGTGGTCGAAACTGACGTACCGATCGAACTGGTGGGCGATGCCCTGTCCAATAAGGTATGGTCAGTATGTGACATTTTCGGTTTCCTTGACTCCCGCCCGCCTGCTCAACGAGGAGTCACTGACGGTCCACATGCTGTCACGTCCAGCGTCAGCACCAGACGTGCCCCGATGATTGCCCCCGGGTAGCGGCAGTAAACGTACATTTCTCTTTTGTCTCTCCATTTTGAAGGTTAGAGAGTGGCAATTCCTTCACTCGGGGTCCACTCAGGTCCCTTGAGGAGGCTGTTTTAAAGATCACCTGCCTCGGATTGGGAGAGCAAAGATTGTGATTAGCTCCCCACGCCCTTAGACGCCTAGTACGACACCCACGGGCTAGAAAGGGGTGGCACAATCCTCCCCTGCCAGTGCCACACGGCTTTTATTATTATTATTATTATTATTTTTTTTATTTCATTTTTATCTTATAATTTATATTTATATATATAACATAAAAAAAAAACAACATTATAAATATAAATATAAAAAATTGTATTCCGCCGACGTGGGACTTAGGACCAGTCTGTCGGTGGTTAGGGCGACAGCGAAAGAAACTTCCTCACAATGCGTGCCGTACCCAAAACTGCTGCTCTTTGCATTCGATCCCTGATCCAGTTGTTTAGTGAGAGCCTCTTGAGATTCATATCGAGACTCTTCGCTATAAGACCATTTACATTTACATTATATAGTTAAGGCGAGCGGTGTACGACCATTATCTACTGCAATAAAGTCCCGATGCATTCCACACTCAGCATGAAGGAATATTCCCTAAGATTGCATACCTCACGGTTGTGTAAGTTTTTGGCATTAGGGAGCCACAACCCCCACACTTCCGTGAAATATACAATCACATCACTGATAAGCACGGATGATGCATGCGATACATTGTCAATAGTTTTCGGGCTTTTCGGTCCAGGGCATCTAATTCAGTCTGAGTCCACCTTAATATGCCGAAAGTTTACATCAGCAGGGGCATTACCCAACTGTTGAATGCACGCACTTTGTTACCTCCGAAAAAAGACTTTTTAGAACTTTTGTCAAGCGGTTAAAAAAGCGTTCCTTCAATAGCTATTTAATGTCCCCACTTAGTATGCCTAAGCATTCCGACATACCAAGGTATTTGTAGGACTCGGTTTCGGAGAGGGATCTAATGGACATTGTCTCCGAGAGTTGTAATTATTCGCTATTTACAACTCGGCCACTCTGCACATGTGCAACCGCGCATTTATCTACACCAAACTCCACCCTTATGTCATTACTAAACGTTTGCGTAACGTTTAGTAACGATACCAGATCTGCTTTATTTGGTGCAAATAATTTGAGATCGTCCATGTACAAAAGATGAGAAATGATCTCACCCCCTCTGCAAAAGCGAAATCCCAGTTTTGAGTCCCTAAGCAACGTACTTAAGGGTTTCAAAGCCAGGCAAAACCACAAAGGACTCAAGCTGTCACCCTGAAAAATACCTCGCTCAATCCTTACAGGTTCGGAAGTAAGAAGACTTATTTGTTTAATGCTTGGCACCGACTTCAAACTTTTTAGTAAATAGGACATATAAATAATAGGTAGTATATAATAAAGATAAAATCTTCATTATTTATTAGTTTTTAGTTTTAAAGTCGGTTTTTTTAACGTAGTTATTTTTATCTATTAATAAGTCTGATTTTGTTATTAAAATATCTTGAGAATCATTCATTTAATTTAGTTTTTTACATAGTTTTTCTTGTTTAGTGTTTGAAAACATTTTTCTACTTTGCTATAAATATCTACATACGTATACATCTACTTTGCTATAAGTCTTTAAACATCTTTGTTCACTTCATTGTATGAGTCTCTCTGTAGCGAAGGCCGCGTTCTCTTCAATCTGTGAACATTATAAGCATACCTGTTGTCTATATAGTGAAGATGAAAAAAAAAATAAAAAACAAAAAAAATTTAGATAAATGTATAGGATGCAAAATGTGTCTAGCATAATATTTAAACTGGCGATACGTTCATCAGTTTAATAAATTAAATAGGAGAAAATTATAAATAGTTGTAAGTGATTAAAAATATTAAATCAAATTAGGTATACATACATACATCTACGGATATGTAGACATATATATAACAGGACGTAAGTAGACCGTGTGACGTTGAATGCAGGCAAAGTTATGTTATTAGAAGCTTTTATCTCGTTACCGTAACTGTTACGAGCAAAACTCGCTCAACGGTGTTGAAGCTTTATACGAGAGAACTTTCAAATTGTATACGTTGTATTTGATTTACTTTTTTCCGTTTTGTATGAGCATGTAACTTAAATTTTTATTTACTAATAAAATTGAATTTGAATATACATATATATAATCTATATAATATAATATGATATATGAATAACATGACAACATTGAGAAATATAAAATATAATTATTACAAAGTTTTTGAGCGTTTTGAAAATTTAACGATTCGAAGAACTGTTTTTTGAATATAGTTGTTTTTTCTTAATTTCATTAGGTGCGTTAATGATATTATTGATTTTAAAAGATTATTGCGTTCAAAATAAATAAAAAAATAAATTAATTAAGCGTGATAATTTATTTCTCTCTTTTCTGTATTTATATTTTTATTGAAAACTGTATCTATATTTTAATTTATAATATTTCATTTATTATATGTATAATGTATTTTTCGAACATGAAATACTTTTTTTAAATACTTCATAAACGTTACATAATAGTTATAATTTAGTGTGTTAGAGTGCTAAAAAGTTGTCGCCTAGCAACCTCTAATATTATCACTTTATAACCATTGTTAGTACGTCTTTTTACATAAGTTTGCTTTTTGTTGAGCGTAGGTTAGCGATTCAGTTATTTTGTTTCATTTATAAGTATCTAACTTGCCATTTAATTTAGTTAATTTGTTCTCCGATACAAAGAGATTATGCTTATTTCTTTACAGCGCATTTGCTTACCGAAAAAAATTTTTTATTTAGTTAATAATTATAAAAAAATATGTTTTTTTCTTTGTTGCAATATTTTTATGGATAATAGAAGAAAATAAAAGTAGCCCTAGCAGTTTGCATCTATTATTATTTTATTGATAATACCTACTAATAGTATGTTAATGTAATATAAAAACTGACAGAAAACTGATCTTTACCTATAGTATATATTTGTCTCAATAGTTTTACTTAATTATTATTTTCTATCCTTCTTAGAATGATAACGTTAAACAACAATATCTAATCTCTAAATATTCGGGCTCGTTCTACTGTGTATTAATATTTAATCAAGACTCAGTGAGCCGAACCCAGTTTTGCTGAACTTTAATAATATTTTCAGAACATCAATTTTCAATTAAGCCTAACTTTAATCTAAGGTTGTGTTTAACATGATTATGCAGAATAATGTTTAATTTTTTTTTTCTTTATTTTTAATTAATTATAATTACCCCTAATATAAATTTCAAGTCATTAGATAAAGTAAAATTGGAATTAAAAAAGCTGAAATAAAAAAGTGAAAAGTTTAGCGGTTTAAATACGGTTTTTCTTTTTTATCACATATGTTTAAAATTTAATTTTTCCTATTGACTTCTGTGATAAAAGAACTTTTCAACTATAATTTGACTCAATTTAGGTATATAGCAAATATTATAATTATCTTTATTTATATCCATATTTACAAATTTTATTTTAGTAGGTACGGAAAATACTACCAATGACGTAAAATTTAGAAGTAAAATACATTTTACCAAAACTTTATATTAGAAAAAGAGCGGTATAAGAGATTGAGAAGTAAAACTAAATTATAATCACTTATTGATAAATAATATTACCACTTCATTATTTACAATGACAAGTCGCTTCAAAAACTTTTATTGTTGGTCTTTTGTTACTTTGACAATTTATCGCTCTTTTTCTTGAGTCACATTTCACAAGTATCTGACTTGGATAAGACTCTCGGACAGTGTCAAGTGTAAACAGACAAGAACATTTAGTTGGTTTAGTAGAACATTGGGCGAGTACCGTGTATATAATTATTATGGCGTTAATTTAAGATCAGAATATATTTAGTAATAATAAATATTACCTAATATAGATAAATATTTCTGATATATGTCAATGTGTTGTTCATTTATGATAACAAGAATAAATTATGTATAAATATCGTGTCAGGACACACACAGCTGTCACGCGAAGCAGCTCTTGACACGTAACACAAAATGAAATAAAATATAAAAATTATAAGGAAATTTAAAACGTTAGAGAACTTCATTTACTAGTTTTCTTTCTAGATAAAAAAGTATCTTTTATACACTTTAACTCTCACGGGAGAGATTTGTTCGAACATTTAAGGTAACGAGCTAAAATTTCAAACTAGTCTCATAACTTTGCTTGATGTTTGTATAAAATGCTTAAATTAATTTAGTACTTGGATTTTGAATAATCTTGGATATGCAATTTTTAAAATAAAGGATTACACGTTGTGAATGTAAGTGAAAAGGTTTTCTAGGAATGTAAATTATGTTTTTAAAATATATTCAATGAAAATAGCGTCATAAAATGAAAACATTACGTATATTTTATCTGGGTTTTGCTTCATCGGGAACAGTATAGAAAATTAAATTTTAAAGTTGTATTTAATAGCCTGAAAAGTTGACCAAAATTAGTGAAATTATCGAATCAATATTTAAAACAATCGTAAATATTCGCCTTTTTTTTTAGCTTCATAAAGCTAAAAAAAAAGCTATTTTTTTTTTAGCTTCATACCTACTGTATAATCATCTTAAATAAATTTATAATAAAATTAAGAATAGTCAGTGTAACTGTAATTAAAACACAATTATTCAAATACTTTTGTGAATCTGGTGTTTATTTAATTTTGGTATTTTGCAATGTTCTTACTGCTATCATATGCTTTAAAAACACAGATAGGAACTTTTGTATACCTTTTCAAATAGATATTGACCTACCAAATAAGCTTCATCTCGTGTAATCAATTAAAAATATCATGTTATTCACCAATGAACTATAGAAGCTTGATAAATATATTTTATAAAACAATCTGGCTTATTTGAATGGCATTTCATTGTCATGGGGTAACTTATACAAACTTTATATTAAATTATTTTCCTTTACAATACGTACTTCAAACTCAATGTTAACTTAATTAACTAACTGAACTTAACGCGCTAGCCTTCAGGCTTCAACGCTTATACTGCTAAACAAAGTGGTTAAAGTAACTATGTTTTACTTGTGTAGCGCCTCCAAGAACTTGCTTGCTGCAGTTATATGCACTTACATTTAGTTGAGTTTATTAAAGTATATTCAGTTATATCAACGTAATAATCACCAAAACCAAATAATAGGTTATGAATAATGTAGCTGCATGCTAGTAAAAAAAACAGTTGAAATAAACTCAACATGAAAAATAAACCGATACGGGCAAGGATTTGAAGTCGCGGGTTCGAATCCCTTGCCTGTATCGGTTTATTTTTCATTCTATATCTATATAAATTTATATAAGCTTAACATGGCTATACATGTTTATCAAACATTAAACTCAACATGCTAGTTTCTATTTTTAAAATTCGAGACATGTTTTTAAATACAATAAAACTAATTACTCAATGAATAAAAAAAGGTCACGATAAAAGTTTACCAATTTATTTAATCATTAACTACTTTTTCAAAGATCTTCTATGATCGATTTTACCTCAGTTTGAGCTGCAAACAAATATCCCATGCATAATTATGATATATATTAAGGACTTCAATCGGACGCAGAAAAAAACGAATTATTTTTCCATGTTTTTTAAACCGAAAAAAAACAACCTAAACTAGGCAATGGTAAATCTTACGATAATAATATACTTAAACATATAATTAGTAAAATGCAAATATACCTAATATTACAAACAATGTGATATTTTTTATAAAATACGTAGTTAATTGAGTACTGGGTGTTTATACGAATGTTAACAATGTTATGTCTTAAATAAGATGTTTTAATTAAACGATTACTCATTTTGAATTGTGAATGGATAACAAAAAGGATAACATAAAAGTAAGATGTCAGAATACAGTAGGGCCCGAGGCTCTATTTGTGGGTTTTGTTGTTGACAAGTGTGCGGGAGAGGAGTTGGGATGAACGAGTCCCAGTTAATACCTCTGTCTTTTAGTAACGGATTTGTTTTATCTTTGACTTTGTTATTTAATTTAAGTTAAAGATGCATGAACAGGGACCTTATTAAATGTTGGTTAATGCTCCACTTTTTCTTCTCACAGATAACATTTATTCGTCTTTTTTAAAAATCATCTATTAGTTTCCTTCCTCTTAAAGTCGTCATGCCTACATTTCCTTTCCTTTTATCCAGGCTTATATTAAGAAGTTAAAATACTACCCTCCCACGCTGATGTGACTATCCTTGTTCAATTTCCTCTTTGACTGTGGCTTTCGGCCTCTCGTCAATTCACCTTGGATACATATTGCTGGTTTTTCCGCCGTTCTTAGGATATGTGGTGAATCTTTTCATCCACTTGTATTTTGTGAGACAATTCAAAAAGGTAGATTTCAATATAATATAAAAACTAGAACTATTTTTTAGCTTACCGTTCTTATGAAAGTACTCTCAAAGCTCTAACATAATGATGAGTAATTGTTTAGACGATGCAATTAAATCGATCGGAGGCTAGAAGTTATTTGGCGTTTCTTAAAGTTCTTAAACTAAACATTTTCACCATTCTATATCAGGAGTGGATCAGTTAGTTATTCATAAGTTTTATAAATATTTAAGAGTATTTTTTCGGAGTTAATATAACTTAATAAAGACGTATTGAAATAAAAATCCTTTTATTCAAAGCAAAGCTAGCGAGTAAGACCTAGTGACCGATAAAATTCTAATAACAACAATCGGTTTCAGATAAAACAGGTTTGTGTATAAAAATGTAAGAAACCTATTTACACTGTGATACACGATGCCATAACATGTTGTAGCAAAGTACTCTAGTGCTCCATACAAAATATAAAATGATCCATATTTCTGTTCAGGCATTCTTATATCTTATTTTGCTCATATTAAAGAATATATTACAGTAAATATATGTACAGTTTCTTAACAAGAATAAGTAAAATTTCATTTATAAGACGTGTTTTAAATAGTTTAAATTTGTAAATTTTTTAATATTTTTGTTATAAATATATATTTCTTTCGAATCTCAACTTTTCATCCATAGATTTTTAGCTATTAGCTACTATATAATAATATAAAAAAAAAACTTATAACAATACCGGTTAATGTAAGAAGTTTCATTATATTTAGAACAAAAGTATTAAACTACTTTTATTCTAAATATAGTGTTGCCATCTAGTTTCATTCTACGTTGTTCTAGCGTAATACAATTGGTAGAGCTATTAAGTGACCCAGCGATGAATTTTTTGTTTAATATTTAATAATTTCAAAGCATATTTATTAATAAAACCCTTTTGTCAAAGATAGATGCAAGCATCATAAAGACATTGAAGTTATGGCCCGGGTTAGCTCACCCAACCTTATTTAGAGAATGAAACAATTTTGGGTTAAAATTAAAGAAACCATCGGAGTTCTACAAACGTCTTAGAGTTACTAAAAGACATATCATCGTAAAATCTAAAGATGACACTGTAACTTCTCTTCCAAAAGACAAAGTTGCCTCAGAGCTCGAGTCACGACTTCAATTCCAAAAAAAAATTATGATAGGTGCTTAAACGAATAAAGTAGGACTAGGATCAAGTAGGAAAATTCAAGACATAGACATAACAAAATCTTTTATTCGACAAGACGAAAACGATAATTACCGATTCCATTCGATGAGCCTAGAAATTTAAAACGAATGGGTGACCATAGGAGATTTTTGTATTCCACTAGCTTTGAAATGGCGCACCTTAATTTATGATAACCCAGCATTTATAAAATTCTATCTTAATGCATTTCGAATGACTCTTCCAGATCAAAGTAATACTTGTGGAGCTTACTGTTCCCTGGGAAACAAACATCCCAATGATCACACAATCAAGTTTGTTACATAGAAATTTCATTTTTGTAGATATTTAAATATTTTTATTTTAATATTATTGATTTCTTATAATCTGTCAAATTCATAGACAAGGTGAATTATTTATCTGTTGACAGCTAATTACATCTTCTTCAGCTAATTACTTCATCTTAATTAGTCTGTGACATTTCTTTTTGTTAAGATATGGAAATGTTGCCAGCTTAAGCTAACCTTATAGTCCCCAAAATGTTATTGAAAACATAAACATTTTATTTATAATTATTATTTTGAATTTCATTTATTAATCATTATTAAGGGTAGCATATCGCTAAATATTATTTGAAAGTAGCTGTCATATTGTTTCAGAAGTTTAGTTGCAGCCAACGTTGTTTTATTGTTATATTTCTTAGTATAACAATTTGTTATCAATCTATTACACTCGTTTCTTCCTTTAGATAAGTAGTGCATTGTTCTTAAATTATTTAAATATTGGTCTTCTTCCGATTTATATCAATTTTACCCACATTTCGTGTAACGCGGCCTGTGCAGAGCCACATTGTTTGCATGCATATTTTGATTATAAAATTCAATGTCGTGATCTTTAGAGTCTTTTCTTTCGGAAGCACTTCCGAATGCAATATCTTATTAACCTTCCGTGACTGTTTTAGTTATTTGTGATTTTATTAACTCATTTGAAGCGTTTTTTCTTATATTCATTAGAGTGTTTAACTACAGGGCTATTATATTAATATGGAATAAATTGTTTTTTTTTTATTTTTAAAAAAGCTTACTTTTATGGAGTTGAGCGTAAGGGAAGCTCTTAACCGTTTATTTTGCTTTTTACGACCGCGCTAGCTTCGAAACCTATGAACAAATATTCATTACTTTCATTAGGTAGATAGAACTTTTGTTAGAGATGATTCCTAAAAAACCAGAACTTAAAAATATTAACTAGAAAAAAAGTAATAGCAAAAAGAAATTTGTCTATGGGAGTTTCCATGTTAAATCGTCTCGCGCTTGCATCAGTGTTAAATGCAAGGTTTTTGATGATTTTAGAAGCATAAATAGGTCAGTTCAGCTCCCGCAACGCACAGTGGCGGATCCTATTTTTATAAATAAAATAAAGCAACACAAAAAATATCGACCAATTATTTTTTTTTAGTATTTCTGTAGTAAAGGCGAGCTTAAGCTAAAGCTATATATTGTACAACAACTGCTTTATTAACCTGATACTCCTACAAGGGCTATATTTTTAAAATGTATATTATATTTGAAATAGATATTATAGGATTATTTAGTTTAAAATATCAAATATCATTATAATGATTAAAAACAAAACTAATTATTAATAAACTTAATACGAACAGAAAGTCAACGTCTGGGGTGTGATTTATATAACAAGTTCAGAATTGAGCTTAGCGTGCAAAGTTTGTTTTATAAAGGAAATGAAGTTTTAATTTAATAAAAAGTACGAAGTTAAATAACTATGAAAAATTAATATTGCATTCATATATGCAGATCGACTTGGGAATATGTGTTGGTTTGACTCGAATTCAGAACTTTCGTATAATGATTTTGAAATCTAATGACTATAATGTAGGTCAATATATATTAGTAACCAAATCGTCGTGTCGATTTTGTTACTAAAATATGTATTTTTTAAAAATAAGATAGTCGAGATTAAGAGTAACGTAAAGGTTATAATGTAATATTTTATCAAAAGAATAACTTAATTATTTCGTATAATTATAAATATCAGTAAATAAATATATGATGATCTTAACTTCTATTATAACTGCCTATGGACCTACGAAGACGTGTTTTATTACAAAATATTACTAAAACTGTTTATATGAAATAATAAGAATAATGTGGAGTATGTGTGTATGTATCATCTCTAATATTTTTGGCGAACATTCAATAGTATCCGAATCAGTTAGAGATCGTCCTACAATTTTGAAGATGCTAATAGGTTTCCTGTAGGATGCAATGCTTTGAAACCATTTGGCTTAGAATGGAAGTACATAGATGAAAATAAGTTTTAACATTGATATAGAAAAGAGGAAGTTGATATAAAAACTTTAAACTAACATAGTAATGTGTTGTTTCTATCACTTTTATTCTTATTTATGCAGATGCGGTATTTTTTTTTCTAAATATATCTAAGATTTATAATATAGTAAATAAATACTCTAATAATCTAATAATACTTTTATAATATAGTAAGTAATAAATAATATAGATACAAATAGTGGGGTTACAGACAGGGTATTCCCTCGTTGATGTGAAGATTTCAAGTGTTTGATAGGTTACGATTATCTTAATTTTAAAAACATTATTATATAAATAATAATATTTATGTTATTAAAATTCTCTATCGTTAATGTATGGTACATTACATATTAACGTTAATGTATGGTACATTGCGGTACATATTGTACCGCAAAAAATGTTGGAAAATCTTTTAATAATTCAAAAGATTATTGACCTACCTATTTACTGAGAAGAACAAAGATGCACATCTTCGTTCATCTCAGTAAACAGGTCTGTCCATAGCGAAGACAATGTCAACGACAGATGAACCTCTTTGTCTTTGTCTTCAACCTGCAAACATTGTCAGCATACCTGTGTTCTAGATACTGTAAGTAAAAATATTATATAACTGTATTAGACGTACTCGTTTATTTTATAAATCTTTCTCTCAGAGTTCTTAGAACCTCTGCTCTCTTTCAGGACCTCTCCAAAACACAATTGAAATTGTTTTTAATTAAATAGAATTGACCTGTTAACTTACGCATTGCAAATTTATATATAACAGCATGGTTTTATCTCGTTATCTGAATTGTGACGAACATAGCTTGTCCGGTGAAGTTAAACCTGGATATGGAAAATTAAAAAAAATATATGTGTACATGTTTAACCCCATCATTAATAAACTTGTTTCCTTCATAAATGTTGTCCAATACCTTGATTTACAACTTTCCATAAAATAAATGAATTTAAACGATTAGAGCTAGATAAGTATTTATAAGGTAACTCGGACAAAGAAGATTTATTGTACAGATATCTGATCTATATGAGGATTTTAATTACTATATTATGATAAATCTACCATACAACTATCCAATATTTTTAAACTATTTGAACCAATTAATCCATGAATTTTAACAATTCATATTTTAAAGTGAGAATTCATATTATTTCTGTAATATTTAAGTGTCTTAGCCGTCTGCGCTATTATTAAAAATAGCCTCAACAATAATTAATATATTTAAACTGTCATTTTAACTCTCGCAATCATTTGTGGATGGAATTTAATAAAATTTATTCTTGGTACTTTTTTAACACGCTGAAAAAAATAGGCTTGCCTAGTGTTATACTAATCTGAGTTATAGTTTCAAAATGTGATTTTTAATTAATTTTGACCTTTCTTGTCTTTGAAATTTCTTGAAATTTGATCTTACTTCAATCAAGATGACAGAAGTCAATATTTCCTCAAATTTCAAACTTGTAGAAACCATAAAAATGTGATATTTTTTTAATTAATGCAACCTACCTGAAAATTATTTGCAATTAGTCCTTTGCTCTTCTTAATTTTCAGAGAAGTCGTAAAAAGTCAGTAAATAGGTAGTAGGTAAAATGTCTAATCTGCAATTATTCATTGAAATTATATTACATAATTTATTAATAGAAATGCTAATTAGGTATCGCCAAGTAATCTCTGACATCGTCACTTATTGTAATGTAAGGCAATACCTGTATTGTGTACAATCATTGTTTGTACGTATTATAATATTAGTTAGTCTTTTTGATGGTACAGACTAACGACACATTCGTTTATTATTATTAATAGAAAATTCTTAGATTTCAGGTACTATTAAGTTCAGTTTTATTAGATTGTAAATTCGATTCATTCATTCATTCAAAAACCAAATTTTGTTTACGTTTGTTATATAATATAAATAGAAGTTCCTTATGTTCTTGTATTGTTTTAGGAAAAAAAGAGTTCTTGTGAATATCATTCATTTTACGCGGTAGTAGATAAAAATAAACTTTTAGGTAAATAATAAAAGAAGAATATGACTTTATATTATTATTTTAACTTAATTTTCAATATTAATATATAATGACATCAGTTATGTATTCGGATCCGCTCTACTGTGTATTCATATTTAAGACATGGACTCAATGAACCGAGCTTAGTTTTGCGGAACTTATGTAAAACTTTCTGTTACACAAATTTTCGTAAAAAAACTTTTGTCGGAAGTCCTGTATATTATTGGGTGGTATCATTAATTATAAATATCCTTGATACAAATTTCAAAGTACATAGCTGGAATGAATAATTAGAAAGGAAAGATGAAAAGTATAGAGGTTTAAAAATCTTCTTAGTTTTTTTTACCATTTGAATAAAGATATTATAAAAATATTTTTCTACAATGTAGTATATATTCAACATTTAGTAAACTGACTCATTCAGTCTATTATATATTTAAATTGTACAGAAAGAGGTTACCAATAACAGTAGTGCTACGACGTATTTACTGATAATAAATAGGTATCAAATATAAAAATTCTCTTTTTTATAGTATATTATTATTATATTAAAATAAAAAAAATGATTTTCGCTTGATATTGTACGGTATAAAATGCAAAATAAAAATATTCAAATTTAAATATTGTGAATAATGTCGTTGCCAGTACGGAATCCGGAAAAATACTAAATCAATAAGCGTATCATTACATACTGCCCACATTCAATAAGCCATCTTGTTTTTATAAGCAATAAAATGGTACAAAATGAAGCGCTAAAGTATAACTGCGTAACAGGTTTGTGAACACAAGTCAAAGCTGAGTACAGATGAAACTCTGGACTACTAACTTCCCTTCAGGCGTGTGAGTTGAGACTACAACTTAAGATGGCGATTAATTAAGATAACTTTCAAGCTCTGCATAGACACATGTTCTTTGACAAATTGCCTCACTAATTCTGCCGTAAATATAAAGCTGCTTCCTTGTCTGTGTTGATTAGAAACCGTACACAATATGCATCTGTGTACAGTTTCTAATAGGTATATCTGTGTGTATGGGTATTATTATATGGGTTCATATTTGAAATTACTTAACTTGACTTCATTGTTTCTAGTTAAAGTTACAATGGAGCTTAATATATGGTCAAGAAAAGGGTATTTCAATTAAATTGTCTATATGTTTAATAATTAATTAATGTTTTCAGTACAAATTCATTAGATATGTTTAGTAATTTTAATAATGTTAATAATGGTTAATCTTGATAGCTTTTATATATGTAGTAATTTGGTTTTGACTAAAATTAAAGATATAAGTTGTTGATTTGACTAAAACAATTGAATCTCTGTAAAGAAGTTTAATTGACAAAATAAATGTAATATTGGATACTGATTTGACTAAGAATAAGAAGTATATAAATCGCAGCTCGGTTAAGAGATGGCATATTGAAATTGGGAGTATAAGTTGTGGGGTGGTACTATGGTGATAAAAGTGTACCAGTTACAATAAACCGCTGAGTGTGCTGTGCTGATCGAGAGACTAAGTTGTGTAACAGTGATAGTTAAGTGTTTAAATGGTAAACAGTTTAGTGTATTTGTGAACAGTGTCATAAAGTGCTTTAAAGAATAGAACGACTGTCGTTGGCGATTCTTTGCGGTAAGAGAGCTCTAATAATCTTGACAATATGCTTTACAATGATAATCAGGAACTTCTTAAAATTCTTTTTCTTTACTTTTTTCCTAACATTAATGTACTACTTCCATTTTGATTGGAATATATTAAAAACCTTAGTTTTAATTAAACCTTCAAGGCAATTTAGTAGATTTTCAAAAATCTTACCAAAATTTTTTTACTACGAACTATAGCATAATATTAGAAAATTCACATTAAATATTATTTTTTTAATTTGCTTCTAAACGTTATACAATCCTCTTTGATGGTCTCACCAAAGAGGATTATAGATGTTTATCTAAAGAGCGTTAACATAATAATTATATTTTACTGTATATATATATTATAATGTTAGACTATACATTGTAATTTTAGACGGTTCATTTAAATGTTTCCATCTAATGTACCATTGTATTATTTTAGAAGATGTTTTACGTTTTGTAAAGTTTTCTATTTTAGTTTTATTGTAATTTTATTTGAAATTAATATTATAACTACTTTATTTTTGTGAATTTTAAAATTTGAATTTCTTAGACGTTCATTTATTACTAGCCAAAAAATTTGGAAACTTCATCAGTTCACACTTCACCTAAAAGATTGTCGAAGAATGATTAATCATTATTACTGCTTTATATTTGACAAATTGTTCTTGTCATACTCTTGTACTAAGTTTTCTACTTTTAATTCTCTTAATTAGAGTCTTCTGTCCAATAGTTAGCACAGAATTCTAAAAATCTAGATGATTGAAATTTATCTAGAAATTCTGTGGAAGTAGTTAAACAAAAATCTAAAATAACTTCGTTATACACCACTTTTTACACAAGATAAGATTATTAAAATAATTAAACAAAAATGACAATTTGCATATCTCA
This sequence comes from Napeogenes sylphis, assembly GCA_959347405.1. Classification (NCBI taxonomy): domain Eukaryota; kingdom Metazoa; phylum Arthropoda; class Insecta; order Lepidoptera; family Nymphalidae; genus Napeogenes; species Napeogenes sylphis. The sequence continues at coordinate 42,179,782 of OY365776.1, read as the reverse complement.
ACGAGGAAGGAATTCAATTTATTCCAAATTACTCATTCAAAGAGTCTAAC